>OU452307.1:0-2525000 GCA_911728475.2 Pterostichus madidus | reverse complement strand
ATTATGAAGTAATTTAATTAAATATATCGTCACGCCATTTACCCATTACTGCGTGTGGCACTCTGCCGAAGCAGATTTCAGTAAGTGATATATTTATGCGCGTGAAGTGCGGTTACCAGTCGTCAAATCACGGCTTCCAAAGATGTTAGCGGTGGGAAAACTACAGGAGTAATTTTAATTTGGTGAAAATGTTTGTCGGCTTTGTGAATCGAACCAGGGTTCTCAGGATTCACAGACTGACTCGATACCACTGAGAAAACTTACCCCATTTAAATTAAGTACTGTATTTAAGTCAGTAAGAGTAAAATGCAGTATTATATTAAGTAAATTTTGCTCAAAAATAAATATAAAGGCTTACGTGTGTGGAGCGTGCGTTTTACGGACAGAGTGTATTTATTTATTTATTATTAAAATCAATATGCCTGTGACAGTTAAATGTTAAACATTTGTTCCAGCTTCATAACCAAGTAAATGACATAAATATTTGATTACGTTTATGCTTGATTTTTATAGCAACAATCTTATTATGAACTAGAGTAACATCTATACTCCATTTCATGTTAGAAAATAATAGATGGCACTGATGCTGGTACTTACAATTATCTTTGGAGGTATTTATGATAAAGAAGAATCACTCAGTGTAGTATTCCAATCTAGACGATTTTGAAGAAATAATCTTGAAATTAGTGAAATATATGGCTAGCTCAGTGGTATGAAGTCGGCCTGTGGATCCTGAGGTCTCTGGTTCGATTCCCACAGGCGACAAATTTTCATAATTTGAAAAAGCTATCCCTTTGGCTCCTCCACCACTAACATGTTTGGGGGCCGTGATTTGACGACTGGTAACCGCACTTCACGCGCAAAATATATCACTTACCGTGATCTGCTTCAGCAGAGTGCCACACCCAGTAATGGGTAGAAGGCGTGATGATATATTTATTTTTAAATAACGTAGAACAATATGCAAGCAAACAACAAACCAACCATAGCAACGCCGTAAAACATCGGTCTCGTGTAATATCACTAAAAATTTATAAATTTTGACAATATATTTGAGGATTTTCTAAATCGCACAGTTGTAGGAAAAATGTTGTTTATAACACGTGCCGAAAAAGGTTAAGTGCTCGTGCAGATTTCCGTTAAATTCTGCACTTGCACGTAACAAGCCTTTTTCGGCACTAGTTATAAAAATAACTATACTAGACTCTTTTGTACTTTACCAGACTGTTATTTTTGTTGTAGCCTTGCATACGTATTTTACTTGACTGTTTTTGTAAAAACCTACTTTCCATACGAAACATTGGTCAGGAAAGTAGGTAATTTCTTGCCGGTTTCAAAAAAAATATTTATATTGTAGTATTTTATCAGTAATTGTCATTCTTGCTGCGCTCGTCCGTTAATACCTACTCTCTTAAGTTGAATTAGTAAAAATCTACTAATTTATAGTGAATATTCACTTTTTGAAAATGTCCAATGTATACCACTAGTAAATAGTAGTTGTTCACTTTTTCAATTAGTGAAACTTGTCACATTTTTAATTAGTGAATTTTTTACTAATAAAAAAGTAAAATTCACCAAATGAAAATGTGATTTATTTACTAATGAAATAGTGAAAATTCTACTATTGAAAAAGTCAATTTTCTACAAATCAAAAAAGTAAAACTCTTTTTAATGAATATTTAATAATAATTTATTGAAAACGTAAAAATGCGATTGTTATAAATAATAAATATCCATTGATAATTATAGTGATATAAAACCTTACAAATAAATATATAAAACAACAATAATTGACATATTTTCAAATTTCTAACCTTAAATAATTTACGTCAGTAGTGATATTGAAAAAAAAACAACATTGGAGTTAATTTATATTCAGAATTAATGTGGACATGTAACATAGTTGAAATGTGATAATAATACGGAAATTACAACATTTTATTTATTTTCATTTTATTGCTTACTTTAAAAAAATTGATTTGCACAACGGCAGATCTTCTCAATGTTCTATACAGAAACCAAGTACACACACGCGTAAAACTTATACTGTTGACACGGTGGCGCCACTGAATCGCTTGAGGACTACTAATTCGATAGTAGCTTTGGATCTTATCACCATTTTAATTAGTAGAAAACAACCGATTAAAAAGTGAAGCTATTACCTTACTAAAATTTTAGTAGATTCAATCTTAAACTACTAATTTTTATGTAGTTTTCATACTTACTATTTCAATTAGTGAATATTCTACTAATTCAACTTAAGAGAGTATAGATTCACCACAAAAAGTATCACTTTATTATAAAATAATATACTGTTCTCCCTTATGGATGAAAAGTATAACTTTCTTTTCTCAATTGAGGCACGAAAATTTAACTTTTAAACAGAGTTTTTTTAAAAACTAATACCAAATTAAAAGTTTAAAATCGATTAAACAATTTGTTGTGTACAAACTTTTGTGGCTAAATTTATCTCTGGGCAAATTATCAGGGTTCAATTCTCTTTGGTAAAATTGGACGCACAACTTTTTGTTTTATTCATTCGTCGTATTATTCTCGACTGTACGGCGATGTGCGACTGTTTTCAGTGAAAATAACGACTGTCATTTGTCTCCCGCGACCACACAAATTTTATATTCAGATTCAAGGGGCGGAGTTACGTGGGAGAAGAGGGTTCCATGCGAAATAAAAACCAGTCTGGAAATGGGAGAGATAATCTTTTAAAATGGTTATTATACTTGTGATAATGTGTTTGAATACCGTGAGGAGAGATGTCCTCGTAAAAAGGATAACATCGAAATGTTTGTGTTTGTAATTAGGGATAAATTGTGTAGGCTTTTGTTTTATACTTTGAATCGGGGTGTGGATAGTAATATGAATTTTATAAAGTGAAAAGTGTTTGTAGAAAATTTTTATGCAAATAGATTCATTTGCATATAAATGGAATCCATTGAATGAAAAAGTATTGTTATTTTTTAATTTTATACTTATTTTTTTACGCTACAAATATAAATAGACCAATAACCAAATTGTGCACTTTTCAATTATGAGTTTTACCGCCATAGGCTACTGACGTAGGGAAATGCAATTGATTTTATATGAAAAATTTTCAAATAAAAATTGTAAATTTCAACAAGTTTGAATATAACAATTTCAATTACATGTTTTATTTGGCAAACTAAAACTTTATGCATAAAACATCACAAAAATATGAAATACATTTCATAGGAAGTATTCATGAACGTTTTCATTAGAACTCTATTAGTTTATAAATAAAAATAAATATATCATCACGCCTTTTGCCCATTACTGAATGTGATACTCTGCCGTAACAGATCTCAGTAAGTGATATATTTATGCGCCTGATGTGCGGTTATCAGCCGTCACATCACAGCCCTCAAAGATGTTAGTAGAGGAGGAGCCACAGGGGTAATTTTAATGTGGTAAAAATTGGTTGCCGGCAGTGGTAATCGATTCGAGATTCTCAAATTCACAGGCCGATTCGATACCATTTCATACTTCAAAAACTTGTATGCACAACCGGGCCGAAATGCATGTGTTTTAGTTCTAAAAAGCGGGCTTAAACACCTCTTTTTGACCCACGGGTAAAAAAAAGAAATAATTCCAATGGATACATAAATAAAATGACAATTTTTGTTTATTGTGAATATTTGATTGTGAAAAATGTCATTTTGGCATATAACCTATGTACATATTTTAATCTTTTGAACATATAATTAAATGTTATTTTGTTGTGCATAAAATATTGTATGTACCATGAGTGAAATTAGCTTTTCTGACCCTGAGCATATTATTAGCCCTCGGCGCTTTGCGCCTCATGCTAATAATCATGCCACGGGCCAGAACATCTGTTTGCACCCTTGGTACATAAATAACTATTATGCACAACCGAAAAGCATGTGTTTTAGCCGTAAAATGCGGACTTGAACACTTCTTTTTGACCCACGGGCAAAAAAAAAAAATAATTCCCACGGATACATAAATAAAATGACAATTTTTATTTATTGTGAATACTTGATTTTAGAAAATATCATTTTGACATGTAACCTATTTACATATTTTAATCTTTTGAACATATAATTAAATGTTACTTTGTTGTGCATAAAATATTGTATGTACCACGGGCCAGGAATGCCTGTTTTCACCCTTGGTACATAAATAATTATTGTTGAATGTTTTTCCTTTAAAGTAGTCAAAGAAGTATTGGCAGCAAAAAAACTAACAAAATGTTGAATTTCTAATCCATTAGAAAATAATATCACATACGCCTGGATGACTGTAATTCCTTCGCCTACCACGCTGTCGTGTGGCGCTGGCTGCAGTTTCGCAAAGCGACTTCTCTTGTTTTCACTGTCGCAGCCAACTCTGTTTGCAATGCTAATTATTGCAAATGGAAGTGCAAAGAGAACGAAATATGCTTACTTCGCACAGCGCAAGCTAAATATGAATATGAATGAACCATTTGGTATTTTTTCTATTTGGGTTTTTAAAGAGTGACATTTAAAATTTAAATTTTAAAATTGATGGTTTTTGTAGAGCTTGGAAAAATAATGAAAATGCAGGATTAATGCGATTTTTTAATTGTCATTCTTTTGTTTTGCCTCGCTGGCAGCTGGCGACAAAGCTTGATTGAAAGACAGAATATTGTAAATAAACGGACCAAATTTCAGATAAATTAAAAGGTAGAATAAACCGAGTTAACGCCGGTTTTAAATAAACTCAAAATTAAACAGTATATTTTGTCAACGGCCATGGCTGCACTCGTTGGAACTGATCTAAGCGATAACGCGAGTTAAGTAACGTTGCGCGCGGGTAGTACTTGGATGGGTGACCGTCCAGAGAAACTCGCGTTGCTGTTGACCATAATACCTAAAACGCAGATCAGGGCGTAATGGCGGAATATGACCTAAGTAGTTGGTCCGCCAAAGAAGCCACAAAAAAAAACAGTATATCTAACAGTACAGTAGTATGGATAGCATTACAGCTTTTTAATCCGGATAGCCCGAGTTCAAATCCCAATTAAGCTAAAAATATATGAACTACCACATATCGGCTCGATGAGTCTGGATCCTATACGCGTGAACTGCGATTACCAGTCGTCAAATCTCGGCCTCCCAAAGATATTAGTGGAGGAGGAGCCACAGAGGTAATGTGATGAAAATTGTCGTCTGTGAGAATCGAACAGAGGTTCTCAAGTACGCAGGCCGACTTAATACTACTGATTTACTTACCCCATTTTGAACGCTCATATTGGGGGGAAGCTAGCTCAGTGGTATCAAGTCGGCCTATGAATCCTGAGAACCCTTGTTCGATTTCCACAGGCGATAAACAATTTTCACCATTTTAAAAGCTACCCCTGTGGCTCCCCCACCACTCACATCTTTGGGGGCTCTGATTTGACGACTGGTAACCGCACTTCACGCGCATAATATATCACGTACCGAGATCTGCTTCGGCAGAGTGCCACACCCAGTAATGGGTAGAAGGCGTGATGATATATTTATATTTATTTATTTTATATTGCCCATATTTGCAAATTTATAAGTAACAATTTTACATATTCTCTGAGTGATAAAGTAAATCGATTATTTGCTATATTGCATCTAAATTTATTTAGTTTATTATTAAGTCAGATATAAATCTTTCCTGGAACACTTCTTTCACTTCATCTACATTCATAATACCTGTCATTCAAGCTCGTTTATTCCTTCAACTTTGAAATATATCCATTCATGAATCTCTCACTTTCATGCTGGGTTGGAAGATAAAAATAAAGAACTCTTTAGTTAAAGAATTGTTTATCTTAGCAACAGTATCAATAGCGATTTTCTGAAACTTATTGAACCTTTACAGGCAGATTCATAAAACAGATTACTGCGAACACCATTTTTAATATCATTTATAACTATGTTTCAAATTAAAACAGATTCAAGAATTTTATTAAATTTGATGCTAATTAATAGTCTTTTTAACCCAAGTTAAGGTAGTACTAGTGCGACGGTGGCGCCATCGGTTGTCGAGTGGCGAAACTGACGCTCAAAAAAATATAAAAATTGAATAAAATAAGTTTTTTATACCTATTATGATTTGAATATCATGAATTGTTAACAGGTTGTTGGTCTAGTGAATTTTCAAATACCGTACCACCGTGTGGTGTTGCCATTATAAATTAGGATTCTTAATTTTTCGTTACAAACAATGCTTTGCATGGCTATATATCAATTACTAAACGATAAAAAACTTTCTGCTTCTGATACAATATACATGGATAGTTCTAGAACATCATACTAGTTTTTCAAATAAAACTGCAAAATTTTAGAGGTACACAAACCAAATATGTGCGATTCTGAGTGATGATCGCCATAAGCCCCGTGTATACTAACTCAACTTTACAAACGAATATATTTGTTCATAGACGATGAATTTGTTTCATATTTTAACAGGATGCGTATGACTATCCAATGTTTACGTGCGCCAAATTTCATTCAGATCTGCAAAAAAATTTTCACGCTAGTACTACCTTAAAAGAAACTTGTTTCTCATATTGAAAAGAGAGTTACAAACGAAATAAAAAATGGTGTTAGCGCTAATCTGCTTTAAGAATCTGCCTGATTGTTGCTAACGAATCGATAGAATTTTTATGCAATCCAGCATTAATTTTACCAATCTTTCATTCGACATTTGTTCAACATAAAAGTAATACATGCTCACACGAACAATAAGTTACAATAATTTATTTTTAGTAACAAAGTTACTCTATTAAATTAACTCACCAAAACAAGTTCTTAATTTTATTATGTACCTAAGTAGAATCTAATAATGGAGTACAATATACATTAAGCACATGTATATATACAGCTTCACAAAGACATAATCCATGTTATGCTAATGACTACCTACTTATATCTGCGAAACACTGCGAAATATTTTAAGCAGATACACAATTCATTCTCTTGTATTCACAACATTTGCTCTGTGACACAAACAGTACCGCTACCCACAATGCAACGGTGCGTGAAGTAAACATAATACATACAATCTGCTGGAATTGTGGCGAGCAACCCAAGTTGCACGGGTGTCGTGTGGCATGTCGTAGTTCCGCCCACCGCCGCAACCGGAGTCCTGGCCAGTGGCGCTGCTGCTGGCAATCATACCGTTGATGTGCGTTTGTTCTGTTGTTGGTTTTGAAAGGATTTTTGTTTGGTGAAAAGGATGAGTGGATGTTTTATAAGATAATTAATTTTGATTATTCTGTTTTTAAAATTGTTTTCGTTTTGTTTTTGTTTATGTGGTAGATAACTCAGTGGCGACGTTTTGAGGCCGAGATTTGACGGTTGGTCACGCGCGTATATATATATATATATATATATATCACTTACCGAGATCTACTACGGCAGAATGCCACACACAGTAATGGGTAGAAGATGATGATATATTTATTTGTTTTGGTTTTATGGATAAAAAACATAGATGTAGTTTTTGATTAATTAGTTTTCTATTTCTATGGTAGAATTTTTTCTTTAATTATGTGGTAAAAATTAATTAATTTTCTGCGGTTTTTTAAGTCGAGAATTTTAATTAGATTTTTAACATTTCAGAAATTCTTGAAGTTTTTAATTAAAATTTGGTTTTCTGAAAAGAATTGTAACAATGTTGCTAATGGCAACATAACCTCGTTTATATTCTTTCTTTAACTATTCAACAAACTTTTAAAATAAATATTCATATTTATTTTTGTCCGCCATGATTGATTAATTAAATTTATAGCTTATGCTAGAGCTTTTAGAGGCAAAATAAATTCTTTCGTAACTTTTGTGTGATCAAAATTAGAATAAATAGAAGTAGATGTAAGATTTATTTATTGTAATAAACACTCACTATTTTCAAAACTATCGTTTATTCAGTTTTAAGTTTTCTCTAATCAAGACTAAGATACGTTACATTTTACCGCCTAAGTACCAGTGTTACCAACAACACTGTTTAGTAAGTGTTACAGGTAGGGTCGTTGATTTCCACCGAAGTTTGAATTTCTGAACGTTCGAACATTCGGATGTTTTGAACTTCGCCAGAAAAACTTCGAAGCTTCGAATTTTCGAATTTTTTGAAGCTTCAAATTTACGAATTTTCGAATTCTTCGAAGCTTCGAATTCTCGATTTTTTTTGTCACTGAATTAATGCTATCTCTCATCTCCAAACACGTTCACGCATAATTCGCGAAAAGTCGGCCACGGATTAAATAATAAACTCGGCGAAATATCCTGCAAAAACTCTGCAAGTTTATGCGTCTTAATTAAGTCATCTATTCTCTTACCGCTCATCTAAATGCTATGGACTTATGGTAAGACGTTTTAAAATGACAATAAAAAGAATACAAAAACGTCTTCATTAACACGTTTTTGACAGTGTAGCGAAATTTTAAGTCTAAATTGAATTAATTTGGCAAATAATAATAATTAATAATAATTACTTACGAATTAATACAAAACTCTGCACATGAGTTTATTCTGAAAATAATTCATATCAACATGCCGTCTTCACGTTAGGATCCAGATTCACAATTCGGATAATTAGAAAATTCGTAAATTCGGCATATTCGAAAATTCGAATCTAAATTCGAAGGTTCAATAAATCCGACAATCGAAGTCTTGAATATTCGTAAAATCAACAATCCTAGTTACAGGTGGCTTAGTGGTATCGAGTCGGACTGTGGATTTGAAAACTCGGGTTCCATTCCCACAGCCGACAAACAATTTTAACCACATTAAAATTACCCCTGTGGCTTTCCCTCCATTCACATTTTTAGAGGTTGTGATTTAATATTTTTATCTCAGAAATTTGTACTTCTGGATTTTCAGCGCTAATGTCAATTTAGTTTATACGAGTAGATATTGAATTAGGGCAAAAGCTTGACTTTTTTAATACATTTTATTAGACGTCCATATATATATTTTATCTCTGTTCCACTTCTCTAACAATATCCCTTCTTCTAGGAAACCCTCGCAACAAATGCGCGTTGGGCCCTGGTCACTCGTTGATGGACTGGATCCGTCTGGGACAAAGCGGTCGCGACCTGACAGGTCTTGGACGCCGCGCCGGGACGCTAAGCGTATCCCCACGTCAACTTGCTGAACACACTAAACCAGAGGACGCGTGGCTTGCCATACGAGGCAAAGTGTACAACGTCTCCGCGTACCTGGAGTTCCATCCTGGTGGACAGGATGAGCTTATGCGGGGCGTGGGGAAGGATGCCACTGATATGTTCAATGAGGTAAGAGATCTATTATTACATTGTCATTTATTTGTTTTATGTACAAGCGGGCCGAAATTTATATGTTTTAGCCCTAAAAAGCGGAATGAAACACTTGTTTTTGGCCCTAGGGCCATAAAATAATAATTACAATAGATACACATATACCTGTAATTAACTAAGTCAGTGGTATGAAGTCGGCCTGTGGATCCTGAGAACCATGGTTCGATTCCCACAGGCGACAAACAATTTTCATAATTTCAAAAGCTACCCCTGTGGCTCCTCCACCACTAACATCTTTGGGGGCCGTGATTTGACGACTGGTAATCGCACTTCACGCGCAAAATATAACACTTACTGAGATCTGCTTAGGCAGAGTGCCACACTCAGTAATGGGTAGAAGGCGTGATGATATATTTATTTATTTATTTTATACAATAATTAAATGTTATATTGTTGTGCATAAAATATAGTATGTACCTCGGGTGAAATTAGCGTTTCTGGCCCGCGACATGATTATTACCACGAAGCCCACCTTCAAATGCATATTCAACTTCAAACAGGCATAACTCTATGCAAAATCATCGAAAGAACTTCGTTCTTTGCATCCTTTGCAGGGAATTGATTAAACTTTATTGCCCTGATGATGAATCTAGTCAACAAATTTTTCTTAGCTCTGTACAGATCGTCAAAAATTGACGTTTTTTCCACAAAATTTTTGTTATCTTCTAGAGGGAAGGATTTTACCCTAAGATCGCATGTATCCTCTTAAAGTAGACACTTTAAACTTTTTCGCCCTCGAAAATGCGCCAAGTTATGACAGTTTAAAAATTGGAAAAATTTCACGAATTTGAAGTATTTCTTTTTTTTGTTACCATACGAGATAGGGTCCACATGGATAAGCCATCTCTTCTATAACAATACAATTTTCTGTATTTTATATTTAATTCACTAAAAGCTGTTTGAGATATATTTGACCGTGATTGTTTGAATGCTATAAAATGAGAACAGAATTGGAATAAACAACAGTTGACAGATGATCAATAAGCAACACTGATTCTTATATATGGTTTCCTTCATGGTAAACAACAGAAAAACTATTACAAAATTGGGTTTCTGTCGTTGTTCAGATCCATAATAGTTATTTGTATAGTAAGGGAAGAAAGTGAAACATTTCAGGCTAAAGTGCAGTATCATCGACCTCTTTTTATAATTTCCCCCACAGAGATTTGAAGCTCATCGCAAAGGAGTATAAGTGTCATAAATGTATCAAAATGGCAAAGACCGAGTTAAGGTTTGGTCAGGTTACAAACAATTATCTTGTATTTCCTGATAATAGTACGTTACAGTTTAGAAGCACTGGTTTATTTAGTAATTTTTTTGGGAGTTCTGAAATTTTATCAACCTAAAATTACCTGTGGGGAATTAACCGAAGGCGATGGGATATAAAGCACTTAAAGCAAGAATAAAAAATTCTTCACGAGATATACTTATAATCTTTTTCACTAACCTATTACAGGTGGATTCACAAAACGGATTAGCGCTAACACCGTTTTTATTATTATCTATAACTCTGTTTCTATTAAAACAGATTAAAGAAATAAACTAAATTTGATGCTAATTAACTTTCTTTTTAACTCAAGTTAAAATAAACTTGTTTCGTACATTGAAAAGAAAGTTAAAAACTAAATAAAAAATGGTGTTAGCGCTAATCCGCTTTATGAATCTGCCTGTTAGAGAGTAAAATTTTCAGAAGTAAATTAGAAATTTAGATAAGGTTGCCAGGTGTCACTTGGATGTTATTAATGTCAAATCATACCGTTATTTTCCAATTTGTATGGGTATGGATTTACTTTCCTTTCCTAGGAACAAAAAATTACTTCTTTTCTAGCCATGAAAAGTATCACGTTACTCTCCCAATTGGGGGAAACGAATTTGTAACTTATTTCGTTTGTTTATTGTGTTACATTCCGTAGATATTACTCTTTTATAAAAACAAGAATATATTTTATTGTTTAAAAGTTTTTATTAATTATTCACAGAACTAGTTTGAAATGCTCTCACAAAATTAGATTTATGGTAAAGTTGTAGTTCTCCAGTCCGTAAAATTTAATTAAAATCTCGTCATAATATTAGCACAATTAAAAAGTACTTGAAACTGGTGCTTAATTAACTATAATTTTATATAAAATTATCCTTGACTCTCTCTAATACATCCAACTTAAATTGTGTCCGGCATTTTGCGTTCAACTTTTTAATTCAATTTTCACAGTGACAATATTGTTCTGTGTAGTTTTTGTTAGGAAAAGCATACATGTACGCTTGATAAACTTTTCTTTTAAAAAAAGTGAACTACGTTTTATAATTGCCTCGTTTAACTTTTAACTACTTTCTGCTTTGCTTGAAATAAGAAATTTCTGCACTTTACAACACCAGCGGGAAAATGCAACAATTCGCCTTTCTAATTTATTGTTTTTGTTTTTTATTTTCAACGATTGTGTTAGCGCTGAACGGTATTTGTTATAATCGGATTGGATTTCGTGTTTGTGATTATAAAAGCTTGGATGTTTTATTAAATTGTTTTTATTTATTTGAATTTCTTTCGGAGTTCAGTCTTTCAGCATGAAGCAAATTATATATTTTCCTCCAAGATATTAATGGTTTTAATCTTCTTATACTTCTTTTAAGTCTAGTTTTTAATTCCTTTGAGCTTCGACTGTTCTACGTATTAAATATTGTGAATACACATACCTAATTTATATTGTATCATGCTGTAATATACATACATACATATCTTCACGCTATATCCCAACAAATGGGGTAGCACGAACCCTAAAATCACTCATAAAATATTCACTAATTACATTCATCAAATAATCAGCCCTCGTCAAACATTATCATCCGAACACATGACCCTCACTCAACCACATTCATGTAATATAATTTTTATAAAATTACTTCTGTCCACCATCTTGAAATTAATTAATAGCCTATTATTTTTGGAACGGATTAACCGATTGACATGAAATTTGTAAAATATATGTAACTTTATTTAGTTAAACAGATAGGATATAAATTATTTTTGTCCACCATTTTAAAACTATTTTAAAGTCGGCTATCTCCTGTACGGTTAACCGAATGACATGAAATTTACAGGGTGTAAATACCTTTTTCTACTAGAATAGATAGACTATAATTTATTTCTGTCTGCCATCTTGAAATTAAATTATAACGCATTATCTCGGAAATGGCTTAACTGATTGATGTGAAATTTTGAAGTTATATGTAACTTTTTTTACCTAAATAGATAGACTATAAATTAATTTTATCCGCCATCTTGAAATTATTTAATAGTCCACTATATCCAGAACAGGTTAACTGTTTAACATGAAACTTATGGGCTATATATATTTTTTACTTAACTGTCTATATAGGCTATAATTTTTTACTTCTCGCTTGAAATTATTTAATACCTTGCTATTTTCGAAACGGTTTAATCGATTAACATAAAATTCAAAGAATATTTGTAGCTTCTTTTACCTAAATAGAGAGCCTGTTTGTACCCGCCATCTTAAAATTAATTAATAGCCTACTGTATCTGAAATGGCTCAACCGATTAACATTAAATTTATAAAGTGCATGTAGCTTTTTTTACCTATATAGAAAACCGATAAATATTTTTTGTTCGTCATCTTTAAATTAACTAATAGCTTACTATTTCAGAAATGGCTAAATCGATGGTCATGAAATTTATGCGGGATATGTTATGTAACTCTCTTTACCTAAAAAGACAGATTTTGGTCATCCTTTAGAAATTAATTTAAAGTCTACTATTTTCGGAACGGCTTAACCGATTAACATGAATTTTAAGAGGTGTGTGTAACTTCCTTTAGCTAAATAGACTGTAAATTAATTCTGTTCGCCATTTTGAAATTAATTAATAACTTGTTATTTTCGGAACAACTTTACCGATTGACATAGAATTGACACATTCACTGAACATTTATTCTTTAAAGTTATTTTACAATGAATCTTGCTTATCTGGACACACCATTTTTGCTTTACACACATTCATAATTTCTTTCAAATATATTTGAAATATATCGTTCTGGCAAAAAAACTTGAATCATCTCCATTTTTCCAGTATTTAATGAATGACGTTGCAGGTGCACGCATGGGTAAACTACGAGTCAATCCTCCAGAAATGCCTGGTGGGTCGTTTGACCGCCGTGGAGCCGGACGTGGACACGGAGGCGCTGTTCTACGGCACCGCGACACCGAAAGCGGCGACATCTCCATGCAGCACATCTACAGCTACTGCTGCCACCATTACCGCGCGTGGGGTAACGAATGGGGCTGTGACGCCCCCCGCGGCTAACGCCACTTCACCGCCGCCTCGATATGACTGGATACAGAAGATGGATTACATCACGACGATTTTTTATACCAAGGCGTATTGTAATCCGCAAGTGCAGGTATGTAGTGATAATGTTTTCGAGTTTTCTTAGAGTTGGTTGATGGAAAATAGGGTACTTATGCTTAAAAATGTACAAGTTATAAGAATGGAATGACGTTATCAAAAAATATAATTAGATGAATGACATGGAGATGACAAGAGTTCATTTTTCTTTGCTTTCGCAGATGTTTTAGAGACCGTGGATCTATTAACTTTTATTTAGCGCGTCCGATACTCTATAATAAATTTTAAATTACAGAGCTGGGCAAGCTACTTAAAAAAAGTAGCTAAGCTACAGCTACAGCCTATTCTTTAAAAAAGTAGCTAAGCTACAGTTATAAGCTATATTTTGTAAAATATAGCTAAGCTACAGCTAAAAGCTTTCGTTAAAGTAGCTGTTAAATTTTAAAGCTACTTTTTTAATTTATTGTGAAATAATTAAATTTGCCATTGTCATATGATCAGTCTTTTGTTATAATGACTGTTAATTTACTATTACGTACATAAATATAGAAAATAGCAAATACCATCTGGCACCTACTGTGTATTTTTGCGAATTAGAGCCAGTTAGAACCGGCAACAAATAATTATTTTGTGTGGGTTTAGCTTGTATGCATGTGTACTTTGTTGACCTTCTGCTTAAAAAGTAGGTTTAAGCTATAAAAAGTAGCTTGAAGATACAAAAAGTAGCTTTAAGCTACAAAAGGTAGCTTTAAAAGTAGCTTCAGTTGTTATTTTTAAGCTAATAGAAAAAAAAGTAGCTAGCTACAAGCTACAGCTATATTTTTTCACAGTTAGCTAAGCTACAGCTACAGCTAAGGTAAATGTAGCTAAGCTAGTAGCTAAGCTACAAAAGTAGCTAGCTACTGCCCAGCTCTGTAAATTAATAATGAAAATTAATGACATTTTACTAATTCTTGTTCAAAATAAATTATTAAATGAAGGATCAGTAATTGACATTCTTCTAGCAAATTATTTTCTCTTGGTATTGTTATAATATAGCTTTTAAAAACTATTGTAGGTCATAGTCAAAGTCTTCAAAAAGATTTTTTTTTATGTTTGAAATAATTGATAATGAATTTGACAAATCAATGACAACTCGATATACACAGAAATTATGCCTCATGTGAACGTGCACAATATAAAACAATTATTATAAATGAAAAATAATTATTTTTAACAATTCATAGTAAATATAACTATTATTCAATATTTGCGTATCAATGCCATTTTTTTTTAAATTGTCATTTATATATATATTTATTTATATATGGCTAGCTCAGTGGTTTGAAGTCGGCCTGTGGATCCTGAGGTCCCTGGTTCGACTCCCACAGGCGACAAATTTTCATAATTTGTAAAAGCTATCCCTGTGGCTCTTCCACCACTAACATGTTTGGGGGCCGTGATTTGACGACTGGTAACCGCACTTCACGCGCAAAATATATCACTTACCGAGATCTGCTTCAGCAGAGTGCCACACCCAGTAATGGGTAGAAGGCGTGATGATATATTTATTTATTTTATTTTATTTAAATATTGCACCAGTTTTCTATGATTTTATCAAGTTTTATCAGAGTGAATGACGTCAGTCCATATTTATAACGTTTTCAGCATAGCAATATAGCTAGCACTACAATCAATAAACAAAGACAGTAAATAATGAATTACTGATTGATATATTATTACTTCCCGATCCGAAGGCAGTAAGTAAATTTAAATTAAACATTCTTTCGTAGTAACATAGCAACTATCGAAACATATTTTAAAACTCTGACAACTAAATTTTAAAAATGTGAATATAATTTCTGGAATGTAACATTCAGTAGGTAATGGATAAAAACCGTGATGATTTATTTATTTATTTTTTTATTTATAAACTGGTTCCAACAAACTATGAATAATATATTGATTACAATAATTTATGTTGATTGCAACAATACAATAAGTAATGATTACAATAATAACAACTAATATTTTTGTTTTCTAACTTGATTGTTGTTTCACTCAGTTTTTAAAACACTCAAATCTTAAACACAAAGAATGCTTATTTCACAAACTTAAAACCATGAAAATCAGGAAAAATCGCAGTATAAACTTTCATAATATATTCTACTGCGGAGTACAGACGTAAATAAGTAAGTATAAACTTTTTACTGAAAAAAGTAGCGAAATTACAGTGAATCCTGGGACATGATGTAGTCGTATGTAAATTTGCGTAATGCTAATAAAAACGTATATTTATTCTTTCGAAATGTACATCAAAGTTTTGTAAAGTTTTAGTTTATCAAATAAAATATGTAACTGAAAAATGTACAACTTTTTCAATTTGAACGCAAAAGTTTTCTAACTGAAATATGTTAATATGTACATGCATTTTATAAACTTATAATATTTTATCATATTTCCAACAAAATACAAGTTTTAAGTAGATAATCCGGCTTATTTGTACAAAGGAAACTTTTCAGAAATGAGAATATTTCAAGATGTAGAAATTAATTACGTTTCAGTAAGTTTTAAATCCATTTCTAAATAATCTTGTTTTACTTTCACCGTTATCTTGTTATAGAAGTTAGATTAATAATAAAAGTTTTAAAATCCAAAAATTAAATCGTATTTTAAAAGTTTTTTAGTCGCAATGTGCAATAATATTTTTATCTTGTTATTTATTTACACCATATAAAAACCAGTCCTGTGGTTCCTCCTCCATTAACATCCTTGGGCTCCATAGAGATGCCTGTCATTTTCGAGAAAATAAATAAAATATAAATATATCATCACGCCTTTTACCCATTATTGGGTGTGGCACTCTGCCGAAGCAGATCGCGGTAACTGATAGATTTTTGAGCGGTTACCAGCCGTCAAATCACGGCCCCCAAAGATGTTAGTGGTGGGATAATTTTTAAATTGGTGTAAATGTTTTGTCGGCTGTGGGGATCGAATCTGAGTTCTTTGGACCCACAGGCCGACTTGATACCACTGAGGCATGACCTCATAATAAATAAATAACTAAATAATAGTTATTTAGTCAACGGCCATGGCTGCACTCGTTGGAACTGATCTAAGCGATGACGCGAGTTAAGCAACGTTGCGCGCGGGTCGTACTTGGATGGGTGACCGTCCAGAGAAAACCCGCGTTGCTGTTGACCATAATACCTAAAACGCAGATCAGGGCGGAATGGCGGCATATGACCTAAGTAGTTGGTCCGCCAAAGAAGCCAAAGAAAAAAAAATAGTTATTTATTATACAAGTGTTTTATATACCAATAAAACGCAAGTGTAATACAAAATTATATCCACAACTCATAATTATAGGTATCGAAGAAGATTGGTCGTAACGTTTAACGTTGATTCAGTTATAGTTTCTCAAAATACGGTAGACTATGAAGTGGTTGCTAAGTAACAAGTTGTTTACAGTGTTTTATGGAACATAAAAGACTAGTGTTTTATGAGCTATATAATACAACTGAAATCAGTGTAATAATGTCTTTATAATATATGAGTTGTGGATAAATAAATATATCATCACGTCTTTTACCTTTTACTGGGTGTAGCACTCTGCCGAAGCAGATCTTAGTAAGTGATATATTTATGGGCGTGAAGTGCGGTTTCTAGCCGACAAATCACGGCCCCCAAACATGTTAGTGGTGGGAGAGCCACAGAGGTAATTTTTATTTAGTGAAAATTGTTTGTCGGCTGTGGGAATCGAACCGGGGTTCTCAGGATCCACATATTTGTTATTTATTTATATCATTATTCCTTACTTATGTTCCATCCTATATGTGAATAATTGCTGATTTTAGTCATTAAAAACGATTGAACAATATACACAAAAACCGTTAACTATAATATTATAAATCTTTCCAGATAACAGCCCCAACCAAGCAAAACGAAGTCTCCATCATTCTCATCTACTCCAGCACCATCTACACCAACCAACTTCGCTTCGCTCACAACATCCACTGGCCATGTCGCGTAACCATCAACTGCGAGACCGGCAAAGTAGAAGTAAAATTTCGTAAGATCCTGTCCAAGGTATGGGAGACGTACGGCTCGCTGACACAGACGTCCACGTCGGCACCTGCCGCAGAAGAAGACGCAAGTGTTAGAGTCAAGTACATCGTCATGAACAAGCTGCAGATTAATCACAACTCGTGGGTGTTAGCCCTGCAAAGAGGGGATGGGGTGAAACAGACTGTGCCGGTTGGCAAGCATGTTAGGGTACATGGAGCGTGGAATGGTAAGAAGAAAGAACAATATTTTTTTACGATTTTGTCAGAAAGTAACATTTTCTTCCTTCAGTTGACAGAAGAGAGTGATACTTTACATCCTTAAGAAAGAATAGTTATTTTTATACTACCGTTTGAAAAGTCTTTGATTTTAATACTCATAAGAGTTAGGAAAATTTCTAGTGCGGAAATCTAAATCAATTATATTTCTAGTAGGAGCTGTATTTATTCCATTTGCCACTTGGTTCATTTAAATTCTTTCAGATAAATTAGAAAACATGACTATGGGGTGGCTAGCTCAGTGGTATGAAAACGGCTTGTGGATCCTGCGAACCCTGGTTCGATTCCCACAGGCGATAAACAATTTTCGTAATTTAAAAAAACTACCCCTGTTGCTTCTCCACAACTAACATCTTTGGGGGCTGTGATTTTACGACTGGTAACCGCACTTCACGAGCAAAATATATCACTTACCGAGATCTGCTTCGGCAGAATGCCACACCCAGTAATGGTTAGAAGGCGTGATGATATATTTATTTATTTTACTTTTATCATTTCGAAATTAAATTTGTAATAAATAAAATAAGTTTTTTAATAAACTTGAGGCAGTTGCTTGAAAAGTTTCAGCCTCGGACGCCGAACTTTTTCTTCGACGCACACAAATAATCATTTCGCGGTCTAGATACACAACTAACTATTGTGCACTCAAAAGCCTTCTTTTTATTGTCGTATAAAATAGTTATTTGTTCAAAAAAGCAAAAAACTAGCAGATTTACTGCTGCATTTAGAGTTTTATAGCCTCAGCTAGACAATAAATCTGCATTTAATTTTCATTTATTTTCCAAACCTGTTTACAGTCATGTAATTTACTAGAAGTAAAACATTCTATTTCTAGGTCAAGACATATCACGTAGCTACACACCAATTCCATCTTCCTTCATGACCAGTCTTCAACCCAGCACCCAGGAAGCAGACCATGAGGCCTACGCCGGCGACGTATGTCTCCTGGTGAAGGGCTACCCGACGGGTATGTTGTCACCATGGCTATGCTCACGTGCCAAGGGAGATACTCTGGAACTGTCGCGTCCTATGGGTGCTTTTAAGCTACGCCTGCTCGAGAACCGGGAGGCGGTGCTGCTGCTGGCGGCGGGAACAGGAATCACACCCATGTTGGGGGTGATGCTGTTTTTACTTGATCGCAGGCAAAGAAGATGGTAATTATAATAATCTTTTAAATAAATTTCTTTATTGACTGCTAGTATAAACTCTGAAGAACTGTTGACTAATTTTAATTTTAGTTTGTCAAAAGTTTCTACATTATATAAAAGAAGTAAATAACAATTACTTTCATAGAAATAATATATAAAAGCAGCAAAACTTTGGCAGTTTATTGACGATAATAATACTAATCAGTATCTTTTGATTGATATTATATTTCTGCTGTCAAATATTTCTAAATTAATTTAGAAAAAAATACAGTAAATTAAATTTGAGTCCACAGAACAAAAATATTTTTTGACGGTTGTCAATAACTATTTGGGATTAAATTGGGGGAAATTAATTGATGGTTTCTGTTTTGTTTTAGCCAAAAAGTATCACTATTGTTTTTTAATCGAAAAGAAGAGGATATTTTGTGTAGAGAACATTTAGACAAATTGCAGAAGGAAGATAGTAGGTAAGTGAAACAATTATCATAATTTCTTGTGTGTTGTATACTATGGTTTCCATTATTATTTTATCATTAATCGAGCGTGAACCGGTGATTGAAAACCCTTGTCCTTAAAAAAGTAAATAAAATTTACTCATTTAAATAACAATTGAATTTTAGACAGTACTCTCATATATGCTATAAAACAAATAAAATTTATTCGAATTTGTTAATTTAAATACATTTACTATGGAAGTACATTTATTCTGATCTTTATAATAAAACATTTCCTAAAAAATCTTAAATTCAAACTAAATAAATTTGTAGATATTACGAGCAGTTAAGACTGATCGTTAGCGTGTTCAAATTTCGCTAATAATAACTTGTAACTAAATAATAATAATAATAATGTCGTCAAAGATTTGTGATTTTTGTTTTGTACTTCATATCTCAATCAGAAAAACTACTTCTTCCATTGTACGTCCGCAGGTTAACAGTCCAGCACATCCTGAGCGAACCCTCCTCCAGCTGGCCCGGTCAATCTGGCCACGTATCCGGCACACTGGTCCGAGGAGCCGTGAACGCCCTCGTCTCAGACACGCACCTACTCCCAGTGGATGTGTTCACGTGCGCGTGCGGCCCCACTGTGTTCACCAACCTGGCGCGTACGCTGTTGACGGACATGGGGTATCAACCTGACCACATGCACTGCTTCCAGGGATAGTAGTGGCACTAGGTTCACCTAGTGGAGAGATACTCCGTTGTGGAGCAGATAAATAATAATGAATATTGTAGTAGTAATACTTTTTTAACAATCAAATGTCGAATGAATAAGTAACGTACAAAAATATTGATAAAAATGAAACATAGGTATATAGTTAAATTCTACATTTAACTATAGTCTGTTTAGTGAAAGATTGCAGTGTGGTTCTATAGGAACAATTTGATTCTAATTGGCGGACCAAAATGTCAAAATGAAGACATTTATATAGCAGATAAATATGGCGTACAATTTGGTTACATTTCACAAAACTTTTAAATATCTATCAAAATTTGTAAAAATGTGGAACAATAAAATTGATACAGCATTGTTACTACTGATTAGTATTTTATTGCCGGATTGCATGAAACTTTTATCGGTTCATTAGCAACTAACGGTTCAATAAATTTCATAATATTGCTAATGAAACTGTTGCTAGATAAACAGTTCTTTTACTAAAGAGCTCTTTATTTTTTTCTTGCAACCCAGCATATGTTATGTAAATATGTCTTTATTTTGATATTTTGGTCAGTCAGTCAGCATCAAATTCGTCTTATACAACTGCATCATAATTTCTTATCGAACAGTCTATAAGATACATATTTTTAATGAGATTAAGTAATTTTTTACTGCAATAATGATTTTACAATCAGAGCTAATTTCAGTAACAAAAAGTCAACAACCTTCTTAAGATATTATTTAAACAACGGCGTATCTCGTCCACAATAAATTATTATCAAAATGTTATAACATAATTACGTGAAACATAAAAAATATTACGTTCCTTTATTAATATTGGTTCACGATTATTCTGATAAATATTTGCTTATGAACAAAACATTATTTTTTAAAGTAAACTATTTAGATTATATGTAATTATAAATAGACGTGAAAATGTATTCGACCGATGCAAGAAGCAAATCTTTGTTGTTGTGGCCATTTGACAGTCTATCAGTAATATTTGTGGGTACGAGATTTGACGGTAGGGTAGGTGTTAATTTTTCTTGATAAATAATTATAATCTACCGAGATTTGCAGTTGCTATTGCAAAGGTACATTAATAATAGAATAAAAGTAGTTGGCAAGTCGAAATATTTCCAAAAACTTTTCAAAATATATTTAATTTTATCTGGCAAGTATCCGAGGTAAATTTTCTCTTGAACATAATCTATTTTTTCATGTTCTAATGTAAACATATATTTTATTTGTATGAAATTAATAATGTGCAATTTATTTACAAAAATAGTTCGATTTCCATTCACATATTTTGACAGGTGGCAGCAGCTATCAAACTTAAAACTGAACACTGGAGAAAATCAATACTCCCAGGCCTGCGCAATGACTACTATTGTCATGAAACCTGCGCGATGATTTGTACGATTTAAAATATATTATATTTGAAATTTGGCTTTACAAAAAACATCAATTAATTGTCCAATGAACAAGTACACATTATTTATCAAAATTATTCAAAAATATCTTTAATTTTTACAGCGTTTATTTTAAACTTTTCTTTCTACAATTCCTCATTTTGTAGATAATTATTGTTCACAAGTAAAGTTTCTATTTTTTTTCTTGAAAATATTTCTTGAACATAATATGTCGACAATTTGCCATCATTAAATGATATCTTAAAACCGACAAAATACAATTTAAAAAAGTGTTTCACGTAATTAAGTTATAAATATTACTATTTCTAATGATGTGTGTGAACTTATTAAGAAGTGTATCATAATATTCACAGATCATCAGGAATCATACACAAATGTCCTTTGTATAAGTATCTATTTTCGTACAACTAAACAAAATGTATAGATCGTAACTTTATGAACAATATCACAGAATGTTGTCAAATCATTTACAGTACTTGAACGCAGAGTATTTTGTAATTTGGATATTAAGTTTAGATATTACAGAAATTATATTATTATTGGAATACGTAGGCAGGTCCTCTTCTTCTTCGCACAAATATTTATTCTATTTTTTCGTAATTGGATTTTAACATTTTAAATGTAATAGATAAATATACTTTATGTTACCTTTTCTCTGATATTTTAGGTCAATTAGAATGATTAATAATTAAATATAAATTTATAAATAACATCAGAAATTATTCTTTAAGTTTAAACAGAATATCATTCTGTTTGACAAAGTATTTTTATTTAATCAATTAAGGAATTAAGTAAATTATCTTGATTTATAGGCTTTCTATGAAAAAGTGATACAGTTCTCGTGAAATAATAATTACTTTTCATATTATTAGTATAATTTTGCACGAAAGGCTTCAAATGAAAATTGTATAAAATATAATTCCGCAGTGAAAAAATATTTATTATATTCATTTAATAGGATGCGGGCACTCCTGTGACACTGTAACGTTTTGTGACGTAAAAACAGCTGTTCGGGCAAAGATCACTGCGCCACCTACAAAATGAACTATTTTTTTGAGATGAGATTTGAAAAGTACGGTTCTTTTCAAATCTTGTTGGGTTGCTATCACTGCGCCACCTACAAAATGAATTATTTGTTTGTGGCTAGATTTGAAAAGAAAGGTTCCTTTCAAATCTCGTCCCAAAAAAAAAATAGTTCATTTTGTAGGTGGCGCAGTGATCTTTGCCCGAACAGCTGTTATTACGTCACAGTGTCACGTGAGTGCCCGCATCCTATTAGTGCAAAATTAGTTTGAAAATGGAACTAGTTCATGAAGAGTTCGTGTAATGATTTGAGGTGAAATTGAGGGTGAGAGGTTGCGTGGATGATCTAGGAGTGAACAGGGCTATGAAGGTTTGTTGTGTGGATGAAAGATTTCAACTGAAAGAAATATAAAAGTGTTTAAATAAATATACCATTACACCTTTTACCCATTGCTGGGTAAGTAGGTAAGTGATATATTTTGCGCGTGAGGGCGTCATTTTAGAGTGAAGTAAAGTTTGTCAGCTGCAGGAATAAAATCCTGATTAAATAATGATGTTGCGGATCCTGAGAACCCTGGTTCGATTCCCACAGGCGACAAACAATTTTCATAATTTCAAAAGCTATTTCTGTGGCTCTCCCACCACTAACATCTTTAGGGTCTGTGATTTGACGAGTGGTAACCGCACTTTACGCGCAAAATATATCACTTACCGAGATCTGCTTCGGCAGAGTGCCACACCCAGTAATGAGTAGAAGGCGTGATGATATATTTATTTATTTTTTTTTTTAAATAGATAAAATAGGAATTATTAATATTATGTCTATACAGCATTATTTTTATATTCTTTTCAAATAATCTGAGAAGTAATTATTGTAAAAAACCTCATTTTACAATGTGAGTATTTACGAGTCGGTTTTTCATATATATCCTATAGATATATTTCTTCGGCATTCTGTTCGTTTGTATTATGTAGCAACATTTGAATTTTGACCTAAATGTGGCTTTAAACATGTGATTTAAATAGCAATATGTACATAATATATTTCTGCGATAGAAATTAGAAGCAAAAATATGAACATTTGCATTTCGTTGTTGTTATCTTGTTATATGTTTGTGGCGAATTCTAGAAAGGTGTTTTAGTTTCTAGTCGTTCTTACATCACCAGATTTTAGAAACAACAATCGTTATTTTGTATCTTAAATGTGCACACATATAAAAATTGTTAATTTGCATGTGTACATTTGTACATTTCTAATAGTTACAATTTTCATTTCAAAGTTTTGTTGATAAAAATTATTTTTTGTAGATATGTTAGAAAAGAATCGTTGGCGGAAAATGCAATCATACATGTGAACTGAACTTTAGTTGAAAAATATATTCTTTAAATAGCGTCACAAATGAAATTAGAGGAGAATGCTTCAAATAAAAGATACAGAGAACTCAATATCCCTGTTATTTTAAAGATTTTTGTATAAAATCATGTATGTAACTGGTTTTTGTTTACTGTTGCTGTAGATTTTTTGATTGCATTGTAATCTAATGATTCTAATAATCACGAATTATTCTGTCCATGTAGAATTGTAATCATGTCATATTTATCATTTGTTAAAGCTAAAAGTACTAAGATTTTTATTTATTTTTTGAAAAAAACAAATGCAAATATCTACTGAATTGAGTTGCTATCCAAATTTGTAAACAACTGTTTTGTAAATTGAAAATGAACTACAAAAATGTTTTTATAACAAAATTATATAGCGCACTATTGGCCTATTTTGTTAGTATTTACAGTTTCATTTTGTAAACTATGTATATCAACTATTACCTACTACTTCGGGACCATTTTATGTACTAATATTTTTGTATATGTTTAAATGTTTCTGATTTACGTTTTGTAATTTATTTTTAACGATTGAAGAATAAAGAAATGTTTATTATTATACAAGTTTTTAATTTCTTTTACTTACAATAATTAATATCCAATGGCGACGGGGCGGAGTGGCAGCGGTGGCGACGGCGGCGGAGTAGCGCCATCTTGGATTTTATATACACACACACGCACACACACATCTTCTCACACAGGTATAGATCTCACAAAAGTAGTTAGTGGCGCCCTCAATGCAAGCGGCAAAAGTTTGAACTAATATCGCATTTATAAATAATTGATTTCTGACAAAACTAAACGTTATTTACAAAAGTTTTTTAAATAAAAGTTGTTTATAATTTCATTCTCTACAGCTTCTGTTTGAAACTTTTCCCTCTTCAGCCCTGAACTTCGGAGATACAAATAACCACCCTTAAAGTGGAATATCTTCCCTACCAATGCAAATTTGGGGTCGTTTCTCAGCACCGCACTAGGTATTATGGCCTAGAAGCTGTATGCAAAATTTCAGCGCGATCAAAAATACTTTAAAATATTGATCGAGAAAATCTTAAGTCTATAGTCCATGATTTGAATTTTGTAAACTAATTAATTAATAAGGATATATTCGAGATCGCTCAAATTTTGCAGACGTCTTCTAGGGCCTAATACTGAATATGCTGTGCTCGGACGACCCCAAAATTTACATTAGTTATTGAGAAAATCGAAATCAAAGTAGCTCACACACACACATACACTTCTACTCACACAGATATAAATCTCACAAATGTAGTTAGTGGCGCCTCCAGGGCATGCGGCTAAAGTTTGAACTAATATAGCATTTATAAATTATTGATTTTTACCAATACTAGACGTTATTTACAAAAGTTTTTCAAATCAAAGTTGTTTATAATTTTATTCTCTACAGCTTCTGGTTGAAACTTTTTTCTCTTCAACCCTTAACTTCAGAGATGTAATAAGATGTATGTTTTCGCAAACAACATATTACAATATTTTTTATTTTTTAAGAATAAATATATTTGAAAGAGAATTATTGTATATTATCAATTTAAAACATATTCATTATTGTACAATAATAATATTTATTTGTTAATACAATTTTTATTACAGTTATTTAGTTTATTTGTGAATACAATAATTTTGATTATTTATTAATACAATGTTTATTCAAACTGTTTTATTTATTTATGAATACAATGTTTATTTGAAGTAGATTGATATAAAGCCTGGATCAGCGACCTGGATGAGGTTGAGGGGGCAAGCCTTAGCTGTATCACAAAAAGGAACATTTGGTAGAAGATTGGCTTCATCACTGTTACTGCAACAGCATCTGTAAAACAAATACAACAAAATCATTAGAAACTATTACAAATAATATTCATAAAATAGTAAATTACATTGAATCCGTTCATCATATATTTAAAACATAAATTTTAAAAGTTTTCTTTACAATATTTAAATTGATTGCATTTTAAAATTGGAGAAATCTGACAGAATTAATATTAAATCATTTAAAACAATTACCTATTTGTATTTAAAACAGAATGTAATTATAAATATTTAAATAATATTAAATAATTAAAAGTTTCAGGAATACACATTATTTAAAAAAAAATATTTGTGGACGTTTCAAGCTAAAAATTAGCTTATTATCAGCACAAAAATGAAAATATAATCACCCTTAATATTAACTGAAAATGTATCAAACCATTTCACTAGCTAACAATCTACTAGCGTTATCATTAAAAAAATATCTAGTAGATTGTCAGTTACTAAAGCGTTGTATTACATAATAAAGATTCATTATTATTATTTTAATGTGACTCATTATAAATTCTCAAATAAATATTAAACAAATAATAAATATATTTTAAAGATAGTTATTGTAAATTATAAAAAAACAAAACATATTTATTTTTGTTTTTAACAGACTTTTATCTAAATAATTTTAGAATAACCATTTTCTTACAATGATGTAGCAAGCAGCAGACTTGATGTTCGATCTCGGCATTGCTGATGTTGTTGCCAAGCTTCCGGGACATTGCAAGAGAAGATGACTCAGATGAAGATGTCTACGATGATAACAGTTCCAACGACACTGATAAGAATTTCAGCTGCTTCCAGATAATGATACAAGCTTTGTTGACGTTGTCCATTATGGTGACAACTTCGATGACGCTAGTAAGAACATCAGCAGCTACACGATGATGATACAAGCATCGGAGACGTTGTCCAGGATGGCGGCAGCTTTGATGACGCTGGTAATAACATCATCTGCTCCACGATGATGATACAGGCACCGATGACGTTGTCCAGGATAGCGGCAGATTCGATGACGCTGGTTAAAACACCAGCTGCATCCACGATGCTGATACAAGCATCGGAGACGTTGTCCAGGATGGCGGCAGCTCCGGTGAAGCTGGTAAGAACACCAGCTGCTCCAAGATGATGAAACAAGCATCGGAGACGTTTTCCAGGATAGCGGCAGCTCCGGTGACACTGGTTAGAACACCAGCTGCTCCAAGATGATGATACAAGCACCGGTGACGTTCTCCAGGATGACGGCAGCTCCGATGACATTGGTAAGAACATCAACTGCTCTAAGATGATGATACAAGTACCGGCGACGATGTCCAGGATGGCGGCAGCTCCGATGACGCTGGTTAGAACACCAGTTGCTCCACAATGATGCTGAGGCCGCAGGAGATAATTACAGGTCTCGTCATGTTCCTATAAATATAAAAACAATGTATTAGTAACATAGAATAGCTGGAAATCTTTTGAATATATAATTAAATGCTATTTTATTGTGCATAAAATGTATGTACCACGGGTGAAATTAGCGTTTCTGACCCTGAGCATATGTTATTAGTCCTCGGCGCTTTGCGCCTTGTGCTAATAATCATGCCACGGACCAGAAACGCCTGTTTTCACCTTTGATACATAAATAACAATTGTGTATTGGGCTGATAGTTTTTTTAACTATTTTATCAGAAAATAAAATTTTATGTTTCTCTCTATCATACGTTTCATTAAATTTATCACCTTTCAAAAAATTAACTGGAACAAATTTATTTGACTGTTTCTGGCCCTCTGCATGTGATACTTAAAAAAATAATTTTTGCTTATTTAAAAATTGACGAAGGACACAATAAATTATGGTTGGAATGAGCACTTAATCAAACTAGGAACAAGTTAATTGGTCATAGATAAATGTGATATATCATAAACTTTGTACATATACATAATTTAAATAAAAACATTTATTAATTTACTGAACTGTTACTTAGATATAACATGTTGGTGTACATAAATAGGAATATTAAAGGACAGTAATATTAGTAACGCTAAAAAATAGCGCAGTACTAGTTACATGTTTTCTATATTCGTAAAAGTCATAATGTTAATAGTGTGGGCAGTTTTTTGGTTATTCCAGCATATAATACCTCAACAAGGTAAGAAAATTTAAATAAATAAAATGTCTGGTAGTATGGGGATGTGGAGAACATTACGGCATTCGAATCCGGAGATCCCGAGTTCGAATCCTACTGAAGCTAAAATATAAGAACTACCACATTGCGACACTATGTAATTGGGATTAAGTTCCTGTTGTGCCGAGTAACATAAATAAATAAAACTTTTGAATTGATGCTGGGTTGCATGAAAGTTTTATCGGTTCATTAGCAACTAACGGTTCAATAAATTTCAGAAAATCGCTATAGATACTGTTGCTAGATAAACAATTCTTCAACTAAAGAGCTCTTTATTACTTTCTTATACGCAGTATAAGGAAGTATTGGAATCGTGAAAAAAATCGTTGACGAGATTTTCGCGGAAATACGTGTTTTGAGGTCCACTGAATCCGTTTTGATCATTTTCTCAATGATGTCTGTGTGTGTGTGTGTGTGGGTGGATGGATGGATGGATGTGTGTCCGTATTTGCAATATCTCATGAACGAGATAAGATTTGTTAACGAAACTTGGTAATTATAAGTTTCATGAAAATACGAAGAGCTGAGTTGATTTTGAATGAAATTGAAAAACCGGAAGAGGAAGTTTACTGGACACACAAAACAATAAATTCCATTTATTTCAAAAATGGAATCAGTTACGAAAAAAATGTTTCAAATAAAAGATGTTAGCAAAAATATTTGGAACATAAAATGTTATTTGCTATTTTCCTGTATATGCGTCTAATTTTGAGAAAAACTAATATTTCAATAATCAAAGTAGCATTAGAAACAAAAAACATAATTATAATTTTTGCTTTATCTAGTTATCTATGTCTTCTTACGGAAAGAAACTAAATTACATGTTTAATAACATATATTCTAAATATTATATATGCTGTGTATAAGAAAGTCGTGTGGTGCCCACACCAGATTTTTTTTTCTTGCAACCCAGCATGAGAGTGTTTTCGTAATCGGTACTTGGTGGAATATATTAACACTAATAAATAAATACAAAGTATTTGATTTTTATTTTACTTTAAATGTAACAATCATTTCGTTCTCTCGGACATCATCAAACAATAATCATATAAGGAGAGTATCATATATTTATAGTTAAAATCTATTAAGAAGGGATGAATTTGTAAACGACCCATTAGATATGCAGCCCTGAACTGATCTAGAACTAACTCGTGTTACGTCCAAATAAACGATACATCTAGTGTTAGTTATAAATATTTGCGATAAATTTAAAATCTGAATGCACGTTCTAAGTAACATCTACTAAATACAAATTGCAAAGCCACCAATTCAAAATGGGTTCAACCTGCCAACTCACCAAAGTAGCTGAGGCAGAAGAATCAGTTCAGGAACTGTTCTGGGTTACTTATAACGTGTCAATTAAACAAAAGTAACCTACCGGGTTACTTTAAATATGCCAAGTAAATACGGCCAACATCACACTATATCTCATCAAATGGGGTAGCACGAACTGAAGACTCATTCAAAAAATATTCACTCATCAGACTCATCAAATAATCAGTCCTCTTCAAACATTCTCATCCTAATACACCATCAGCTTCAACCACATTTATAGGTCCCTCCATATAAGCTCATTTACTTATCACACTCAAAATCATTTAAATAAATAAATAAAATAAATATATCATCACGCCTTCTACCCATTACTGGGTGTGGCACTCTGCTAAAGCAGATCTCGGTAAGTGATATATTTTGCGCGTGAAGTGCGGTTACCAGTCGTCAAATCACAGACCCCAAACATGTTAGTGGTGGAGGAGCCACAGGGATAGCTTTTTCAAATTATGAAATTTCATAAAATCATTTATCACACAACAAATCTTCAATCACATCCATCCAATCACTCCTATACACTTTTCATTCATCTTTCTTCGACGTACATTTAATATGCACCAAACATCACAAATTACTCACGCTTACTTCTCTAACAACGAATCTACAAAGATTAGAAAAGAAGAGAGCGACAGCCTGCGCTTGTATTTGAATTTTGTTTACACAAATACTGTTAGAATTGAAAACAAAAAGAAAGAAAAGAAGGGATTGTCGACTTGTGCTTGTTACCATTACAAATATATTAAATAAATTAAACTTACATAAAACCGATGATACCTTGAATTCAAACTGCACCATATAGCCACACAGGTATTCCTCGAGTTCGTCCTGAAACAACGAGTCATTGTTAATTAAAACCAAAAGGCTTATGGCCAGTTAACAAAACTTATTGTAAGAACCGAAAATGAAATAAAAAGAAAAGAAAGGAAGGGAGTATCTAGCAGTGCTTGTTAATATAAATAAATAAATAAGTATAAATATATCATCACTTCTTTTACCCATTACTGGGTGTGGCACTCCACCGAAGCAGATCTCGGTAAGTGATATATTTAAGAGCGTGAAGTGCGGTTACCTGCCGTCAAATCACGGCCCCCAAAGATGTTAGTGATGGAGGAGCCACAGGGGTAATTTTAATGTTTGTCGGCTGTGGGAATCGAGCCAGGATTCTCTGGATCCACAGACCGACTTGATACTACTATTAAGTGGTAGAGAAATTAATTTTGGATCTAAATCAATCTGGACATTTAATTTAATTTATTTAGTTACTGCTAAAATCTAATTTACAATATGTTGTGACAGTTAAACCTTATTCATTTGTTTATATTTGTTCATGACTAACTAATAGTCGGTTTTCTATCTTCGGACAAAATTCAGAATAACTGTCAGCGGAATAAATTTTAAAAAATATGGCATTATATGAAATTATAACACAAGTGATAACAATTATACTGAATGCTATTTTCTGATGCGATATCATCCTGCCGATAGTTCTCGGCAACTTTATCCGAAGATGAAAAAAACCAATCCTAAAATAAATAACTTCTGTTTTTGACAACTTGTTATCTTTTTATAGAATATCTGAATAAGGTAAGAGTATGGACAAGAGGTCCATAATGGGATAGCTTTTGTTATCCAAAATTAATATTTTGAAATAAAATAATACTTTTGACAGTATATGAGATAGGTGGCTCAGTGGTATCGAGTCGGCCTGTGGATTTGAGAACCTCGGTTTGATTCTCACAGCCGACAAACAATTTTCACCACATTAAAATTACTCCTGTATCTACTGCCGGGGACTGTAAACCCCAAAAGCTCCCTCGTTAAGGCGGCAGTGTACTAATAAATCAAAAATACTAAATTTTGAGTTGTGGCACTTCTGTCGCAAATGGACAAAATATTGAAAATGCAAATGACAGAAATAAAATAATCTTGTAACAGCACTGTCACAAATTCACTGACGTAAATGGCAAGGCAATGATAGAACGTTTAATATAATTTATTTATATTATTATTATCATGTTTTTTCCCTATTTTTAGCAGTGGCATTATGTGTCAACAATATAAATAATGGTATAATAGTTATAAATTTTACTTCAAATACAATTATCAGCAATATTAATATATGTACAATGTAATCTGTCAACAAAAACTTGTTTTCCTATGTCTTACGCCCATTTATTTGACAGCAGTGGAAAGTACCGACTTCATGTTATATTTTAGATTGTTTTGTTTTTATTTATTTTTATTTTGTTACCTTGCACAACAGGAACTTAATTTAAATATTAGTAGCTTATTAGGTGACTCAATGGTATCGAGTTGGACTATGGATATCATTACATTAAAATTATTAATGTTCTCCACCACTAACATCTTTGAGATTCGGGATTTGACAGCTGGAAATCACAATTTACGCGTATGAATATATCATTTACCAAGATCTGCTACATCCAGTATTGGGTAAAAAGAGAGATATGTTTTTAAAAATATTTTTTAATGGAAACAGAACCACTTAGATACTTTCATATCTTTTATTCTTTTTAATTCTCCTATTAGTTCTATAACAATTCTATATTTACATAGCATTACGCTCAGTCTCTTAAGGTAGTACTAGTGCGAAAATTATTTTTGCAGATCTGAATGAAATTTGGCGCACGTAAACATTGGATAGTCATACGCATCCTGTTAAAATATGAAACACATTCATCGTCTGTGAACAAATATATTCGCTTGTAAAGTTGAGTTCTTATACACGGGGCTTATGGCGATCATCACTCAGAATCGCACATATTTGGTTTGTGTACCTCTAAAATTTTGCAGTTTCATTTGAAAAACTAGTATGATGTTCTAGATCTATCCATGTATATTGTATCAGAAGGAGAAAGTTTTTTATCGTTTAGTAATGGATATATAGCCATGCAAAGCCTTGTTTTTAACGAAAAATTTAGAATCTCAATTTATATTGGCAACACTACACGATGGTATGGTATTTGAAAATTCACTAGACCAACAACCTGTTAACAATTCATGATATTCAAATCATAATAGATATAAAACACTTATTTTATTTTATTTTTATATTTTTTGAGCGTCAGTTTCGCCACTCGACATCCGATGGCGCCACCGTCACACTAGTACATGGCCAACTTCATTAAATTGCGCTACGCTTATTATGGCCGTTTCGTATGTCATTAAAATTCTTAGTTTCAAATTTACAGAGCGGATACGTCAACTAGCGCCTCTAACGAGATACGTCGTATCTAAATTTGAAAATACTGCCTCTTGCATTGATTGAAAAAATCTTAAAAACAAGCCTAGTCATTGTATATTTATTATCATACAGTCTTTACCAATAATTCAATAATACTTCCTTCTTTTGACCTATAAATACTTCAAAAATTTTAAATGGGTAGACAATATGGCGGCATTATTTATCTCAAGTAACAGATAATGCCAAATGAAATTCACTTAGTCTACACTAGCTAATCATTTTAGTCGAAAGCTCAGAATACTAGTCATAATATTTAATAATACTGAAAGTATAAATAAAATACCCAGTTCCATTAAATGAATTTGGTTTGATCACATAAACTTCAGTTTTCAAATATTTTAAAGTTGCTTTTGTAACATGACAGCGTTGTCATTTTCCTTTAATTGAAATAAAAAGCACTAGATGGCATTACTTGACGTACCAAAACTGTAAAAAACTCATGACAAATTTTTATATGGCAAAACGATGGAATGAACCGGCCATAATAAGCGAAGCGCAATTCAATGAAGTTGGCCATGACTAGTACTACCTTAAATAGGGTAGCACGAAACCTTGAGAAATTCACTAAACATGTATCCATTAGATTCATTCTACAATTGCAATTAATCTTCGCCAAACATTCTACCCAGGCATAACATTTTTTCTATATTCATTATTTTTTTTATATAAGCTCGATACATCTTCCGTTCACGTAACATGAGATAGATAGCTCAAGTGACAACACGTCGTATTTTCAATCTGAGAACCCAAGTTCAATTCCCACAGCTGAAAATAGTTATTTGTGTACCTAGAGCAGAAAGTAATCTATTGTTGCTCACGCTTGGAGATTGTTGATCAAGGCGTAATTGAGATCAACAACAATGCAAGAGCGGCAAGGACTATTCTGTTCGAGGTGCACACATTTTTTTTCATAAGCCATTTATAAATGCTTGAAAAAGAATTTAAAATCATTTTTACCATTACTTACAGAGATTTGTTACAGTAGAGTGCCACACTACAATAATGAGTATATGGTATGATGACGTATTTATATAAAATACAATTATACAATCGTGCGAAAAGTGAGTGAATAATTTTATCATCAAATCCTTTTCCCATAACTAAATGTGACACTCTGGTGTAGCAGATGTCGGTAAGTAATAAATTTTCCATGAGAAATGCAGTTACCAAACGTCAAATCACGGCCTCTAAAGATTTTAGTGCAGAGGAAGCCACAGGGTTAATTTCTTTAATGTGTTGTTTGAATAGATGGGAATTGAATCCAGGTTATCAAATCCACAGGTCAACTCGATACCACTGAGCCGCCATACGTTTAAAACGTAAAAAAAAAATAAATAAATATATCATCACGCCTTCTACCCATTACTGGGTGTGGCACTCGGCCGAAGCAGATCTCAGTAAGTGATATATTTTGCGCAATCACGGCCCCCAAAGATATTAGTGGTGGAGGAGCCACAGGGGTAGTTTTTTAAATTATGAAAATTGTTTGTCACCTGTGGGAATCGAACCAGGGTTCTCAGGATCCACAGGTCGACTTCATATCACTGAGCTAGCCACCCCATAAATAAAAATAAAATATATATATATATATATATATATATATATATATATATATATATATATATATATATATATATATATATATATATATATATAAATAAGAATAGATAATGAACCTAAGTGTTTTAGTTTCAGGTAAAGCAATGAATTTCACTGTGCCCGAGGATATTACAGATAACATATTTCTATATTATTATAAAGGGTAAGTATTTCTAATTTCACCCAAATTAAATAGTTAATAACTAATCTTAATTTCAGTCCAAGCTTTAATGATCAAGTTATACTTAAATTAGAAGACGGATTAAGTTTAACAAATCAAGAAAATTTCGATGTTAACTGCACAACTATTTTCTTCTTTCACGGCTGGGGTGAAAATGCTACAGATGGTAGTGCTCAAGATGTTGTAACAGGTATGAGAATACGTTGGTATATGAATGAGAAGAATGGTATTAGAAGAGTGGGTGTGTGTAATTTGTGCTGATTTGGTTTTGTGGAAAATATGTCAAATGAAAGTTTTGTGAAATTGACGGTGAGAAATTGCTGGGATGAACTAGGATTACATGAATGGAGATGATTGAAGGTTTGTTTAGTAAACAAAAGATTCCAAGTGTGAGGAATTAACGAGGAATGAAAGGAATTTTAAATATGAATGAAGCTAAATTGTTACATTAGGATAGAAATGTTATGTATGTATGTATGTATGTCAGTATGTATGAAATGAAGAAATGGTAATTTAAAATTTAGTTCGCGGATATTAATTGCAGGATGATTCTGCTTTCACAACATCCCAATTAGTAATTACGATTAGCAATTACAATTATAAATTAAGGAAAGCGTCTTAAAACTTTTAATCCAAATTACAATTAATATAATTATTAATTATTATTATTAATGGGATGGCTAGCTCAGTGGTATGAAGTCGGCCTGTAGATCCTGAGGTCCCTGGTTCGATTCCCACAGGCGACAAATTTTCATAATTTGAAAAAGCTATCCCTGTGGCTCCTCCACCACTAACATGTTTGGGGGCCGTGATTTGACGACTGATAACCTCACTTCACGCGCAAAATATATCACTTACCGAGATCTGCTTCAACAGAGTGCCATATCCAGTAATGGGTAGAAGGCGTGATGATATATTTATTTATATTTTATTTATAACATTTTTCTACGATCCAGCAGAAAATAAATTTTTCCATCTGTCAGTTGAAAGCAGAAAGTTAACATTTGCCTCTTTTCAAACAGAAAAACTGTCAAAAAATATTTAATAGTTATTTATGTATCAAGGGTAAAAACAGGCGTTTCTGGTCCGTGGCATGATTATAAGCACGAGACGCAAAGCGCCGAGGGCTAATAACATGCTCAGGGTAAGAAACGCTAATTTCACCCGTGGTACATACAATATTTTATGCACATCAAAATAACATTTAATTATATGTTCAAAAGATTAAAATATGTAAATAGGTTATATGTCAACATGACATTTTGCAGAATCAAGTATTCATAATAAACAAAAGTTGTCATTTTATTTATATATCCATAGGAATTATATCTTCTTGGCCCGTGGGCCAAAGAGATGTATTTAAGCCCGCTTTTTAGGGCTAAAACACATGCTTTTCGGCCCGGTTGTGCATAAAATACTTTTTTAAGCATTTCTAAATCGCCGTAGAAAAAATATTATAAAGAACTTTGGAAAGTACAAACAAAAATATAAAAAAAAAACTTATCTAAAAATAAAGTAATGTAATGTCTGCGTCATTTTCCTAGAATTAGTTTAATAATTATTATCACCACTATATTTTTTAAATACTGTAATCTATAACATTCTAGTTGACATTTAAATTGTCACTGTCAAAAACATTAGAAATCCTACGGTAAGGATTGTAACTGATATGTTTACAGTTTGTAAACAATTATTGTGCTAATTTTGTGTGTGAACGCTATCATTATTTTACATTTATTTATGCAACTGGGCCTAAACATCTCTTACATATAGCTGTAGAAAAAGTGGTAAGAGAGTATGATTAAATGTTTCAGCATTTCTTGACATGAAAATTCGCAACGTGGTAGCATTGGACTATTCAAGACTAGTACGCAACAATGGCAATATCTTCAACTACGTGATTTCTGTCTACAATGCAACATATATCGGTCAAGCAATTGGCGAATTTTTCAAGCAGTACATTCCGGAGAAACAATCGTTAGAACTCGTCAAGCTGATATCACATAGTCTAGGCTCACAGATCATGGCTAAAACTGCCAGGACATATGGTATTGGAAAATTGCTACGACTCACGGGTAAGGCATAATTATTTTTATATATGTCAAAATGACATTTTGTAAAATCAAGTATTCACAATAAACAAAAATTGTTATTTTGTATATGTATCCATAAGAAATTATTTTTTTATGGCCCTAGGGTCAAAAACAAGTGTTTAAGCCCGTTTGTGCATAAACAAAATATTACCTCCTAATAGGGTCGTGAAAAAAGTTCAGATTTTATATTGTATTAAACACATTTCTCTAATATTTGATTATATTTTCGAAAGCTTCTTTATTGGGAGATGAAATAAAACTATTTATACTTTTTGGTGTATCGACAGGTTTGGATCCAGCGGGCCCTCTATACAACATACCAGGAATTAAACATCTAGATGCAAAAGATGGTAAATTTGTGGATATTGTTCATACTGATGGAGGCTTCTTTGGTGATGGAAGAACTATTGGTGATGTGGACTTCTTCCCAAATAAAGGAACGAGAGTTCAGCCTGGATGCGACGACACCTTAAAAGACCTTACTTGTGAGTAAAAACGTATAACTATTCCTCTATTCTGTTACTCGAGCATCACGACTTTTACTGGGTGTGGCAATCTGCCGTAGCAGATCTCGGTAAGTGATATATTTTTACGCATGAAGTGCGGATATCAGCTTTTAAATCATGGCCCCTCAAAGCTGTAAGTGGAGTAATTTTAATGTACAGAAAAATTATTTATTCTGTTATTTTGCTCTCGGCTATAACTGTCAGTATAAATTTATTACTTTTTAACCACACTGTTAACTATAGTCTTTTTATAGTAACAGTTATATGTATAAGTAAGATAAATGCATGGAAATAACATAAAAATGTCAGAATTAGTATATTACGTACCATGAACTGTAAGTGATAGTTTTTAGGTCAAGAATGTAGTTGGGAAAATCAAGGCCCATAGGGTCGTGATTTCCAAACATTCACGACCTAAAAAATCACTTCCAGTTCGAGGTATTTTTTACAAAACCTGCACAAATAGAAGGGAAAAAATTGGTTTCAAAATTAACAGCTGTCAAATTGTTGTCAAAATAAACAGGACTTTGATCTATAATATTTACTTACCGTCCACAGTGGATAGTAAGTAAATAATAGCTTTATTCGTTTCGCTATGTGGTGGTTACTGTTTACCGTTGCGGTAAGGATTTTGTGTTCGATTGAGTTGGCGATAAAATAATAAGTTACTAGATTTTGTTACTATTATTATTATTATTACTGTCACTTTTTGTGGTATACAGTAAAACGCTGCTGTAACTAACCGCCGCATTTTACAGTAACTGCCACGTAGTGAAACAAACAAAGCTAATATAGTTCTGATGTAATTAAAGAAACCAACTGTGCAATAAAAGTTCCACAAAAACTACTTTCGATTTGTGAATGTAGCTTTACTGTGTTTAAATTTTGTCATTAATGGGTATCTTACAAGTACAGGTATTGAAAAAAAATATTTTGTTCATTGAACACCGAAATTGTAATAATCTATAAAGTAATACATAACTACAAATTAGGTATTTTCACCAGCTTATTGCAGCCATAAAAGATCGCACGAGTACTACGCAGAATCCATCAGAAACCCTCAGGCCTTCCTAGCAGAAAAGTGTCGCCGGACGGTTTTATTCAACTACTGTTGCTGTAATAAAAGTGATATCACATACATGGGTTACTACATTGACACGAGGTAATTCAATTCTAACAAATCTTCTCTATTTGTAATGAATTATTACCTATTAATTTTTCCAGTATCAAAGGTACTTATTACCTCAAAACAAACGCGCAGTCACCCTTTGGAGAAGGATCTAGTGGTATTAATTTGTAAATTTTTTGACATGATCCAATATGTTGTAACAGTGTGATAGTACCTATATTGTAATCTTACATGTAAATTATTATTTCTGTTTTTATGTAAATACTTGTAAAAAATAGGAAATATATGTATATAGTTAAAGTTAAATCAAGTGGAAATGAGGAATCCGAGCGCGAAAAGTATTAATTTTAAACTTTATAAAATAAAATAAAATAAATATATCATCACGCCTTCTACCCATTACTGGGTGTGGAACTCTGCCGAAGCAGATCTCGGCAAGTGATATATTTTGCGCGTGAAATGCGGTTACCAGTCGTCAAATCACGGCCTCCAAAGATGTTAGTGGTGGAGGAGCCACAGGGGTAGCTTTTGAAATTATGAAAATTAATTACCGAGATCTGCTTCGGCAGTGTGCCACACCCAGTAATGCGTAGAAGGCATGATGATATATTTATTTTATTTGTTTATCGCCTGTGGGAACCGAACCAGGGTTCTCAGGATCCACAGGCCGACTTCATACCACTGAGCTAGCTATCCCATTATTATTATTTATTCCTCTAGAAAATATGTATGAAAAATTGATCAACTTTTTCTCTATAATTATTAAATTATCTACTCATTGTTGCTTAAGAAATATAGTACATTGCACATATTTTTTCATTTCTCACAGTTACCATAGTTAGTGGGGTTGGTGGCTCAGTGGTATCAAGTTGACCTGTGGATCCTGAGAACCTTGGTTCGATTGCCACAGCCAACAAACAATTTTCACCACATAAAAATTACCCCTGTGGCTCTCCCTAAAATAATAAAAAAATATATTCACTTAAAAAAATTTATTTATTTTATATATACATTCGCTTTGCTTTTATTTATTTAAACCAAGTTTAAAATGTGACTTTTGACTGTACAACTGTCCATAATGGAAAATAGATACTTGCAAAAGTTTAAAACTGTTTCGCGTCTAGTAATATACGAAACACAATCACATTTGCAAGTTTATCTCTTTGTTCAAACACTTCGTCTCCGATATCGAATTTAATTTTCACGAAGTCGGCTCGCTTTGCGTATCACGTGACAAGTTCTCTCGTTCTCCGCGAATTTTATTCACCCTCATCAGCATGAAATCACTTCTAGCGCCAAGCGACACCGCGGCAATGTCGACACTAACTTCATAGAGTTACACCGCCAGATACAGATTCACCGGCGCGACTCGTAAACTTCCCCGAAAACGCATAAAAATTTCGCGAGAATTTTATTTGCCTTCGCGTCAACTTCGACTGTGTGATGGAAGTTTGAAACTTGGTGAAGTATTGCAAGTTTTAGTACTTAGTTGTAGTTCAGTGCTCTCTGCAGGAAGTGGGCTCAAGACGTTGAGTTAAAGGTTGGAAGGAGGGCAACTTTGTAATCTTAAATGGGAACCCCCATTTTTTATTGTAGATTTGGAATCTACAGAAAATTTTACATTAATTTGATCTACGATTCAAGTTATTTTTGTTCATAGATGGCGCTGTGATCGCCACAAATGGGAATGGAATTGATGTACACTAGCACAATGTAACACTCATTTTTTTTTTAGAATTTAGAATTTTTTTAGAATTTAATTCAGAATTTTTTTAGAATTATTTAGAATTATTTGGGACACCTAATGGGGACTGTCAATTTTAAAATGAGTACATTTATTATATATATATATATATATACATTTGTTTAATTTTGTTTCAATTCCATGGCTATCCATAGTTTTGAGGCTATTTTTGTCATTTTCAGATCTAATTTGTGTCGTTACGAAGTATGCAAAGTTAATTTTGTTTATTGGTTTAGATGCAGAATTTTAGGCCCTAAAACTATTATTCGAAGCTTTTTTGCTTAAAATAATTAGGGAAGCAGGAAATTACAAAATTATATATATATATCAAATATATCACCACACCTTCTACCCATTACGCGTGAAGTGCGGTTACCAGTCGTCAAATCACGGCCCCCAAAGATGTTAGTGGTGGAAGAGCCACAGGGGTAGTTTTTGAAATTGTTGAAAATTGTTTGTCGCCTGTGGGAATTGAACTAGGGTTCTCGGGATCCACAGGCCGATTTCGTACCACTGAGCTAGCCACCCCATATATATATATATATATATATATATATATATATATATATATATATATATATATATATATATATATGAAATAAAATGAAGGAAAACTTGAAAATAACTATTCCTTTGCTAAGTAAAATTTTTCAGGACTAATCTGTTACGAAGTCCGAAATCTACAATAACTCAATAAGCATCCATCCATAAACTTCTCAAAATCAATACAACGAACAAGCAAGCAACTAAACACGATATTCTGATAGTCTGCCAAGTTTAATTCCATTATCATCTACCGTCCTTTCGTCCTGCTACACATCTTCATCTAACAATTTGCTGATGCAGTCACGCTATAAACAACAAGAACAAGAACCGTGAAATGAATCAAGTCGCTCGAGAACATACAGACTAACAGAGAAAGATGAAACTATCGACACGAATATTGCCTGATTTTGTCTGAGGCTCGGTGAGCCTGAACCCTATTCTGTAACTGGATCATTATCTACTAATTATCGATAAATTAATGACAAGTTTTAATTTCCTCGATTACTGTATAGATTGTTATAATTTAGGTATTCTGTGACCAGAATAATACACCCTGGCATTTTTATGTTATTTTTCTTATTTGTACACGTAGCTGTTATTATAAAAATGAATGTAATGGCAGCTTAATGACAGTTTCGTAAAAAGTAAAAATAAATAAATAAATCATCACGCTTTCTTTCCATTATTAGGTGTGGCACTCTGCCGAAGCAGATCTCGGTAAGTGATATATTTATGCGCGTAAAGTCAAATCATGGCTCCCAAGGATGTTAGTGGTGAGGGAGCCACAGGGGTAATTTTATATTGGTGAAAATGTTTTATCGGCTGTGGAGATCGAACCAGGGTTTTTAGGATCCACTGGCCGACTTGATACCAGTGAGCCATTACCCCGTAGAAAGGGTTAAAAATTATTATTTTTTATAATGGCAGTTTCGTACGAGATAAAAATTCATAAAAATAAAACAGAAAGTACGGAATGGATTATTTTAGCCACAGAAAGTCGAAATAAAGTTAATCTATAGAATAATTTGTCGATCAGTAACAGATAATGATTCATTTACAGAATAGGGAAGTAAGTTCCTGTTGTGCAGAGTACCATAAAGAAGTAAATAAATATGTAACCGTTTACGAAACCAATACATACATAAAATCACGCTATATCCCATTAAATGGGGTAGCACGAACCCTAGAATCATTCAAAAAACATTCACTCATCAGACTCATCAATTAATCTGTCCTCCTCAACCATTTTCATCCTATCACATCACCCTCACTTTAACCACATTAATAGTTCTCTCCATACAAGTAAATTTATTCATTAGATTTATCCTAAAATTAATCTTCACCCAAGCATTTATTCTGGCTCCCCAGTTTTGCTTCATTCACATTCATAATTCATTTCATAGAAGCTCGTTTCATCTTCGTTCATATAACAAACCTTCAATCATATCTATCCATTTATTTTTAAGACGTCCACGCAATCTGTTACCCTCGTTTTAATCTACATATTGTATCTAAAATTAAATATTAAAGTTTAAATTGGCGAGTGAAAATAAAAGATCCTCGTGCAACAGTATCTTCTACATTGTCATGTTTACTATTGCGGTTATCAGTGATATTTTATTGTTGTGTTTGCATTACTTTTTTAAAACGTAGAAGTATGGTCATCAAAAATAGATAATGGCAATGAATGCAGACATGTTCAGGTAATAAACAAGGTTATGAACAAATGAAAATGTGCATTAAATGTCGACTGTACTATATTTTTTATTGTAAAGTAAATAAACTTTATAGTTATCAAACCGCAGTTTACGACCCTTGCCACTAACATTGGACGAACATAAAACTAAAACACGAGATTTCAAAAACAAACAAATTATTCATATCACTACGAAACGGACACAAACATACTACAGAGGATGCTTTACATTTTAAAATGATATTTATTTATTTGTTACTTTGTATAATAGGACCTTAATCCCAATTAAAGTAGTTCGTAGCCAGTGTTGCCAACTTAAGAGGTGTACCTCTTGTTAAGGGGGTTGCTTATACTAAAAGCGACAAAAAGATTCTTGCATCAATAATTTTTATATCTTATTATATAAAAAAATAAATGTTGATTTTTATTTTGAACTGTATTTATTTTTAAGAATTTGTTGAATGACAATTTGTCTGTTGGTAATTATTAGAAATAATTTTTTGAAAAAGCAATGAGCGTTCGCCGGGATTTTAACCCAGAACCTTTCATTCGCATGATGACTGCTCTAACCAATTGAGCTACAAACATTCGGCGAATACTCATGCTTTTTCGTGCAATATTTAGTTGAAGAAATGTAAAGTGACATGGGTTGCGTCAATTCGTTACAAGTCAACAACCTAGTATGCGATGAGAATTTTTATATACTCATAACTAAAGAGAAGTTTATAAAACTTGTTTCATAATATACTAAAGAATCGAGAAGTCACATTCAAGTCAATATTAACTCGACGTTTTCATTTGAATATTAGGTCAGTTCTAATTCCGATATTTGCAAACTAAACAAAATTAATATTCACAACACAATATAAATAAGGCTTAAATATAATCCTACTAATGTTATTCTGTGCCCACTACCCATTTCATTTCAAATTAGAAACGTCACGCTTCGAATTTAGTTTGCAGAATTTCAAATAACACCTGAAACAAATAGAACACGTGGATTTGCGAACAGTACAACCCCACAGAAACCACTAAATCAGCGCATTAACCACGTATTTGTCGAAAAGTTAGGTTAGTTTTGCCCCGGGGTTCGTTTATGTAAAATGCACTTGACATCGGATATCCCCGACGGATATCAACCACTAATACAAGGGTATTCAGCTCTGATTACATTTTGATAATATAATCCGAATAGTTCTATTTCAAAATGCAAATGAATAAAAGAATATAAATATATAATGCCTTTTACCCATTACTTTGTGTGGCATGTCGTAGCGCAGTGTTTTTAACCGGGGATCCTTGAAAGGATCTGAAGGAGTTTGCGAAACTTAAAGATACTTCAAGTTTTAATTGCCTTCTAGTATTCTCTTTTATAATTATTATTTTTTTAATACATGGTGTAAAATAAGTAAGGAATATTGATATTATCTCCTGAAATAATCATTTAATCTAAAAAAAAAAAAAATTAAAAAGTTTCTATGGATTATGATTGCGGATATTTTGGCACTATCAGATATTTTTTATCGATAGTATTTTTACAGTGAAGGAGACGACATTTTTTTTTTAATTGTGTGGTATAATTTTTTTCATCCTATTCGAAAGTGTAATTTTTTCTCTATACAAATATATCAAAAATAATAATACTTTATTGGAAAAAGATTGAGAAAAACTCGTGTTGAATAAATGCAATTTTATTTATTTTTACCGGAAATGGATTTTAGTTGTCATAGATATACTATGGGGTGGCTAGCTCAGTGGTATGAAGTCGGCATGTGGATCCTAAAAACCCTGGTTCGATTCCCACAGGCGCAAACAATTTTCATAATTTCAAAAGCTACCTCTGTGGCTCCTCCACCACTAACATCTTTGAGGGCCGTGATTTGACGACTGGTAACCGCACTGCACGCGCAAAATATATCATTTACCGAAATCTGCTTCGACAGAGCGCCACACCCAGTAATGGGTAGAAGGCGTGATATATTTATTTATTTATTAGATATACTAGTAATAAAATAAACAAAAGCCATAGAAACGGCTATCATTCTCGAGAATTGCAGATCGTTGCTATTACCTCTACAGCCCAAAGCTGCTCGTTGTGTCGTTGGGAGTCAACCACGATCTCCATGCATCCACTGCCGGCCACGGAATTAACAAGCGCTCACACTTGCACTATCTTAACAATAAAATCATCCAACACAACTCACATACGCAAGGAAGACTCACATCTAAAGCTATTCTGAATATTCCTCGAAACTCTATCAAGCACTAACACAATATCTAGCTATTTCACCACTAGCTTACTCGTCAAACAATGAATTGAAACAAACGTAAGAAATCCGGAGACTCGGTAAATTAATAATCAATCATTACGTAAATACTTAGTTGCGTTAATAAAAGGAGATGACATAAACACAGACGTGCTAACTAATAACATTAATGAGATGATATAAAAATGACTGTAACATTATAATAAATTTGCGGTATAAATTTTAAAATAAAATAAATAAATATATCATCACGCCTTCTACCCATTACTGGGTGTGACACTCTGCCGTAGCAGATTTCGGGGTTAAATTCAGTATACCCTCTTGTCGACTGACAGCACATGTAGTTGTCATGACATCGAGACAGCTGAGCAGTGAACAGAAAATAAATCATACATACAGTTGAAATGTCATTAAATTATGCATTAATTTATTAATTATTACATACTTAAGATTATAGTTATGTTAGGGGTTAACACGAGCGAAGCGAGCTAATCTAAAATCGGAATAATAAACCGTCTGAAACGTAATGGAAAATCATTGTTTTAAAATCACTGGAAACATGAACGTCTCCTATACAGTGCTATCATTCGGTAAAATATCAAAATAAGGCAAGAGGGTACACTGGAGTTCTACCGATTTCGGTAACATAATTTGCGGGTGAAGTGCGGTTACCAGCCGTGAAATCCCGTCTCCTAGGATGTTAGTGTTAGGGGTGCCATAGAGGTAGTCAGAGCTGGGCAAGCTACTTAAAAAAAGTAGCTAAGCTACAGCTACAGCTATTCTTTAAAAAAGTAGCTAAGCTGCAGCTATAAGCTATATTTTGTAAAATATAGCTAAGCTACAGCTAAAAGCTTTCGTTAAAGTAGCTGTTAAATTTTAAAGCTACTTTTTTAAATTATTGTGAAATAATTAAATTTGCCATTGTCATATGATCAGTCTTTTGTTATAATGACTGTTAATTTACTATTATATATAAATATAAAAAATAGCAAATACCATCTGGCACCTACTGTGTATTTTTTCCGTATTAGGGCCAGTTAGAATCGGCAACAAATAATTATTATGTGTGGGTTTAGCTTGTACGCATGCGTATTTTGTTGACCTTCTGCTTAAAAAGTAGCTTCAGTTGTTATTTTTAAGCTAATAGAAAAAAAAGTAGCTAGCTACAAGTTACAGCTATATTTTTTCATAGTTAGCTAAGCTACAGCTACAGCTAAGGTAAATGTAGCTAAGCTAGTAGCTAAGCTACAAAAGTAGCTAGTTACTGCCCAGCTCTGGAGGTAGTTTTAATTTGATGAAAATTGTTTATCGGCTGTGGTAATTGATCCTGAGTTCTCAAATCCACAGGCCGTCTCGATACCACTGAGCCACCTACTCCATGGTTTAAATGTTATGCGTAGGTTTTGAAATATCCTGTATATTACTTTCCTGGAAGCATATACCAATAATCTGAATGAAGAAGCGAGCAGACGAAATCAATATTCAAGATTCGTTTCACCACAGCTCATAAAGTTACAAACGTCGTGAGGCGTCATAAAAAGCGTTCATCCGTCACGACGCCGGGATTGAATGAACAGAGGACGTGAACATCGACCCAAAGCAGCAGAAGTGACAGCCGTCTCTTGTTTCGTCAGGACATTTGAATATCGGACATTCAACTCAGTGCAGACGAATTTGATTATTTGTTGGATAGAAATGAATGCTCTCTCCGAGAGAGAATGAATGATAATGAAAGACAATTGCGATTTTATGTAAGTAATCATAATAAATAAAGAGAGAAAAATTTGAATACAATCAGATTTGAAACCAGGGCGACCGTGGTTTAGATGTTTAACGCATATGACCGGAGTTCATAAGATCTGAGGTTCAAATCCATTTTTTATCTTATTATATCATTATTGAGAATATTTGACTGATTATTTGATGAATTTGATGAGTGAATATTTTATGAATGATTCTAAGGTACGTACTACTCCATTTAATGGGTTCAAACATTATAATAATTCATTTTATTTTAGCATTATAAACTTGTTTATTGGCTGGCACTCAAGGACTATTATAGTCCTAGGGCGTATAAAGTTGCTAAATAATAGCTATTAATTAGAGAGCTAGGGTGCAAAATGTGTCTCATTTATTCCAGTGAGAGAAATGGATTTTTTAATAGATTATGTCATGATAAACATGAAAAAACAAAATTAGATTTGGGAACGGGTGACAAGTATAGATGGCGCCGATGTGAATGCGCCGATTTTAAGAGTGGTTGTTGATCCTCACACCAGTCCACTTTCAGAGCTTCTGTCACCAACGAGCAACCAGCAATAATTTCTGTCAATAATTTTTTTGTCATGTATACGTCGTGAACAAGTAGTAATATGTCACACGACACCATAAAAATTGCTTACTTTGACAGGTTTTGTCGCGCATGCGTCACGGGCCAAAACTTCTGTCTACCGTTTTTATTACTTAATTATAACAAAGTCTATAATTTAAACTGAAAATTAGCCTGTAAAAAATATGTCAACAACTACCCTTAAAATCGGCGCATTCACATCGGTGCCATTTATTGCTGCCACCCGTTTCCAAATCTAATTTTCTTTTTTTCATGTTTATCATGACATCTATTAAAAAATCCATTTCTGTCACTGGAATAAATGAGACATCATTTTGCACCCTAGCTTTCTAATTATATTCAAACAAATCAAAATAGTGATTTACACACACAACACAATAAATTCGTAATGTTTTAACTTCTATGGTACTAATTTTGCCTGTACAAACTCAAATTCATCCAATATATCTTTAGAATAGTTATTGATATCTTCTATTTTATTTGACAATTTTTTTTTTGTTCGTAATCAAACAATATAGCAATCTTCTTCTTATACTTAAGTTTATGACGTGTGTTCTTTTGATTTCAGTGTGCTCATTAGGTTAATAAACTACTGATTTCCTTCTCTGTATCGTTGTTCATTTGTTCGTATTTTGTTCGATTAAGGTTCTATTATTGTTAAAAGTAACCAGTGATATTATATCTACCTCAAACCTCAAATTTATCCTTATTTACCTAACAAGAGTCAAAACCACTAAATAACAGAAAAACAATAATATTTTTTCAAAATTCCGTTTGGTTTAGGTATATAAGGTGGAAGAATACTAGAAAATAATCATTGAAGTAGTATAATGTCCTGCGAGGTTTTCGACAAAGACCAGTCGTTCATCGTGCACGATTATGGTCCACACGGCTACGCCGGCACCGCCAATATTACCCTCCAGCATGGGTTGCAACCTGGGGCTGTCATCAGCGTGGTTATCAACAGCAATGATCCTATGGAGATCAATGTTAGAGATGTTGCCGGTAACAATATTTTACATATTGCTAACAGGTTAGTCAGATTTGATTCTTTGTACTCGCGTCATTCAAAATAATGTTTGCATTATCCTGGAAACTCATGTAAAGTTTTATTTTGTGCAGTAATGTTTCAAAGTAATTGTAGCGAGAAAAGTTGGAATACCGTCAGAATTTGAACCTGGGTTCTTTAACCGGAGTTCAAAGGATCAGTGGTGAAAGTAGGCCGGTACGGTCCGGTACGCCGTACCGGTAAGAAAAATAGAGTCGATACGCCGTACCGGTAAGAAAAATAGAGTCGATACTGAGTACCGGCAAAAAAATTTTACAAATAAGTTTATTTTGAATGATACTTATAATTAATAATGTTGCATTTAATATATGGGATGGCTAGCACAGTGGTATGAAGTCGGCCAGTGGATCCTGAGGTCCCTGGTTCGATTCCCACACGCGACAAATTTTCATAATTTGAAAAAGCTATCCCTGTGGCTCCTCCACCACTAACATGTTTGGGGGTCGTGATTTGACGACTGGTAACCGCACTTCACGCGCAAAATATATCACTTACCGAGATCTGCTTTAGCAGAGTGCCACACCCAGTAATGGGTAGAAGGCGTGATGATATATTTATATTTAGTATTTAATATTACATAATTTTTATATTTGAAAATTTTCAAAATTCAAAGTGCGCGCAACAATTTCTGTGCGATGACACTATTTTTAAAATTTTGGTAACTGAACGAGCTCAATTCCGGGTTTTGTGTAACAAATTATGTTCTGTTACTTTTACGGATTTGCGCTCTGTACTTACAGTTTCACATATTTCACAATTAATATTGATTTCAACTACTAGTCCTTCGACTACGATGTTTAATCTTCAGTCATATATTAAAACGTTGTTATGAAAAAGACGACTAGTGTTGCATAGACCCCCCTCCCCGTCTCTTTAAAAGTAGCGTACCGGTAAAAAAATAAATCTACTTTCACCCCTGCAAAGGATATTCCAATTTTGTATCTTTATAAATCAAGCTTTTCTCTTACTTGAAAGGTGAATTACCTGTCACTTAATTCCAGCATTAATAAACGGATTCTTAATATTCCATCATTTTTTTTACAGAGCCAGCAAAAATGAATTCGGTATAAACAATCACCAGGACGGGAAATGGGGTGTAGAAGAGAGAGTGACCCCACTTCCAGTGAAAAAAGGGGTGCGGACTGTAACAACCATATTGTATCAAACCAAGGGTTACATAGTATTCGTCAATGGAAAAGAAATAGCGTTCTTTAAACATCGTTCGGACAAGGATGCACATTTATTGAACATGTCTCACTGTCAGATTTATAAGATTGTGTATCTTACAGTCAGAAATATTCTGCCTTAGGTTTTAAAATTGCAAATATAAATATGTATATAATTGTTAATTTGTTTGAAGCAAATTTGATTCTTCATTTTCATATAATAATGTATCTATAAATAATGTAGAAAGATGAAATAAATTTGATATTTTAATTTGTCATTTATAATCAAGGCGTATTCCATTTGCATTTGGATCAGGCATGATGAGATCCTGAGAACCCTGGTTCGATTCCCACTGTCAACAAACATTTTCACTACATTAATACTACTCCTGTGACTCTTCCTCTAGCATCTTTGGGGGCCGTGATTTGATGGCTGGTAATCGCACTTCACATACATGAATATATCACTTACTGAGATCTGCTTCGGTAGAGTGCCACATCCAGTAATGGGTAAAAGTCGTGATGATATATTTATTTTTTTAATTTATAAAAACCACCATTTGATGGACTTAGAAAGGACGACAAATTGGAGACCGCCCTGTGCGGCAAAAGTTCTAGGTAAGTCACTGTGTTATGCAGAGTAAACGAATAAATAAAATCTTTCATTCGACATACGTTCCACATAGGCTTGCCACCTCTCCGGGTTTGACCCGGAGACTCCAGGGTTCAGTGAGTGATCTCCGGGTTTAATTATTATTATTGTGAAAGTACAAAATTATATGCACTGTCGCGTGTATCTCTTGTACCGTGTACAGAATAGTTAGCGAAGTGGTTGGTGACTGAACGTCTACAACTGGCGCAGGCGCAGTGTCGCGACAAATACTGTCTCACTTCCGGAATCTTCTACGGCGATAATTAATAAATTCTTTTCTTTGATGATCTTGTACATCTTATTGTTATATAGTTTTATTTCTGTCACAAGTCCGCCAATTTCTTGATTATGTCCTCATGACTATTGAGGGAAGAATTTATACAATTAATTTCGGTTCTATTAGTTAAAATATCATCTTGTATCATATCAAATTCCTAAAGACTAAATTACAATGATTACGTTATTTATTATTAAATAAAAATCGTATTAGGATGCGGGTTGACATGGTAAAAGCAGAATTATGCAAAAACTAAATTTTGACATGAGCTATAGAGAATTTTATGAATTAAAAAAAAAAATAAACAGACAATGCTGATCTTGCGAAGGCTGCGATATCAAACAGAAAAAACCTACATAAATAAATAATTTATTATACTTATACTATATATGGGATGGCTAGCTCAGTGGTATGAAGTCGGCCTGTGGATCCTGAGGTCCCTGGTTCGATTCCCACAGGCGACAAACTTTCATAATTTGAAAAAGCTACCCCTGTGGGTCCTCCACCACTAACATGTTTGGGGGCCGTGATTTGACGACTGGTAATCGCACTTCACGCGCAAAATATATCACTTACCGAGATCTGCTTCAGCAGAGTGCCACACCCAGTAATGGGTAGAAGGCGTGATGATATATTTATTTATTTTATTTTATACTATATTACATATTGCATATTTTTCTTCTTATTTACCTGTTTTTATGTTATACTTAAATTGTTTTTTATTAGTTATATGCATAGTAATTACTCTGTAATTATTAGAATTGTATTTAATTTGTAGGAATGTGAGTTTTGAATTTGTTAATTTATATAAATAAAACAATTGCATATGTATGCTTTTTTTTTGGGGGCTTTTATAGTTATCGTCTTCGGGCGAGACTTTGTTATGAAGTGGCAACCCTAGTTCCACAAGACCAAATCATTTGACCATATCCATAACTAATAAATTGGGTAATATGTTATCAAATTTAGTATGTCTTAAATCTTGAACAAACATAAAAGACGAAAAGCTCCATATATTTTCCAACTTGATGGCAACAGCTTGGGGCTTGGCGCAACAGATTGCTTTCCTACTGACTGCATAATTAGTTAAATCTCTCAATCTTTGTGCTTGTAAGAATTATTCGATTCTTGGCCGTTGGGCCACGACGAACAAACGAGAAACAGAGAAACTGGCGATTTCGAGATTTTACTTTAACATAAACTGTTTCTTCTTCGTCGTCTTCTTCAAAGAATTAAGTGCGACTGTCGCGCCATCGTCGTAATGGCGACAATTTTATGAATTGCTGGATATTGTCCCTTGTTTAATGTAGTTAGGATTTTGTAGTTAATTTAGGTTTACGACTTTAGATACTGGAGTTTTTAAGTGTTACAGTGTGTTAAGGGTGTAGAAATAATGGCGGAATTGTAAGTTGAATAATAAAATTTTGATGTAGGGGATGTATTCAACATTTATGTGGATATAACATTTATTGTAATGTTTCGTGAATGACTAACGGCTGTTCAATAAGTCTTGTAGTACTTTATTCATACAATTTAACCTTAAACGTCATCATTTATTTGACATAAATTAAAGTAAAATAGTAATTTTACAGAATGAATCTAATGAATAAATGTTCATTAAATGTTTCAAGGGTTCGTCCTATTACAAATGATGTCAAACCGTTTTCTCATCCAAGCGTGACATTAAAATCTTTCTGAAATATGTAAATTCCTGTATCAGTGTCACCCCGTTGAAAGTTTTTGGCGAAACAGTAATGTTATGTATTTATGCTAATACTCAGGATGTGCCGTTTTGTAAACACATACATCAGGATTATGTAGAGCTGGCAACAGCGCAATACTGCCCCAATTATACAGGTGAGCGGAAGTAAATGCGGATAAACCGCAAAATGCATAAAATCATCGTAAAGATGTGATTATATTTCCTGCTGAGAACACTTGAGGATTCTTCTGTTTAATATCGTCTTTAAATGCATTTACTGTCTTTAGAAATAGTGTGCACTAGCATTATTATGCGCAATTATTCTTAGGTAAAGGTCGTATTAAATTATTATGCGGTAGCCAGAAGAGGGATAAAATGTTTATTGTGATCAGAATATAAATTAGAATGCGTTTTAAACTCCAGAAAATTTCAGCTTGAATAAGATTATATTTTACTGACTAATGCACTGATTTTATTAAGTAATTTAGATTATCTAGCTTAGATTTTTTGTCATGGACACAAGCTATATTCCATTTGCTACTTGGTTCACATTGATCAGTTTAGATAAATTAGACAACATGACTAAATGAACTGAACTAAACAAACTGATGCACTTATTGGAGTGTAATACAATAAGTTAAATTCAAATTAGTAAATTTAATGCAGGGAATAAAGTGAGCTAAGTAATCCAGTGGAATAAACAAGTGATCTGGTTCAGTAAGTGTAAGTTAGATCTAATCCAAAGGGCAAATGGAATTGGCCTAATATCGATACGAGAGCAGGGAGAAAAGTCCCTGAAAAATGAAACAAGAAATGATTTATTTGGCCAAAACATATTTTATTTCTCAACATAATCTTCTTGTAGCTCGATACACTTCGTGCAACGTTTTTATAATTTTTCGATCCCTTCCAAATAATACGATTTTGCCAATCCTTCAAAATAGACGTTTGTCTCAGTGATGACCTCATCGTTGGAGCCAAATCTCTTTCCGCCGACCCATTTCTTCAAGTTTATATATATAGATAAAAATCGCAAATAATGTTTAATCAAGACGCGAAATTCACTTTTTTCCATGTTTTCAAAATCTTCAAGGTTGCTTGCTTTCATGGGTGTCAAAACAGAACTGAATGACATATCAGTCTGAAAATTTTAATGTGTTCTAGTTAAAGATGGTACATCACAAATGTCACATCAGATTCGCGATTGTGGCGCCATCTGTTTTATTTTTCAGGGATTTTTCACCCTGCCCTCGTATATAGATAATATAAATTTTTGACAAATTTTAAAATTAATTTTCGCAATAATGAAACAAGTAAAATGAATTGTGTTAATTGATTTGGACGTAAAATTTATATCTCTGCAACTTTTATTTCAAATCCTTTTTGTAAAGTAATCAGGAAAGTAATGGCAGTGAAAAACTAATTTCCTATGAACATATGTATTTTGTTGCTACGATTATATTTTAAGAAAAATATTATTCTTCCTAGAACAAACTATTATATTTATTTTCCAAAAAGAGTATAACAAATCTAGGAGCTTAGGTAAACATCCGGTAAACGAAGTTAAACATTAAACGTTTACAAACACCTCGGTAAACAAAGCAACAGCACCAGCAGCAGCAGTAGCTTCGACACGACGGTAAATCGAAACCTGCATCGCTTTGTATTCAGCGTCGACTTGTGTCCGGCGTCGCGACGTCCTTCCTGAATCTTGCCAACCAACCAGATATATTCAATCCACGTGTCACGTTGTTGTTTACAACATTACAGCATCGACAAAAAGGTATATACCTTTTGCTAAGATCGCTGAAAAAGTAGGCTTTTCAAACGACATTTGGTGATAGAAAGTAAACAAATACTAACAGTAATAGTTTGTTACAGTTATTTGTGTACCTAGAGCAGAAAGCAGTTGCTGATCGAGATCGGATTTCACTATAAGCGACAGTAATTAGGATCAAGTTCCTGTTGTACAGTAGCAAAAATAATGTATATATTTACAATAAAATGAGCTAATCATAATTTTATTCATGCTAGATTGTCACTAGATAATATCAAAATAAATAAACATTGTTTGGTGTTAAATAAATAAATAAATATATCATCACGCCTTCTACCCATTGCTGGGTGTGGCACTCTGCTAAGCAGATCTCGGTAAGTGATATATTTTGCGCGTGAAGTGCGGTTACCAGTCGTCAAATCACGGCCCCCAAACATGTTAGTGGTGGAGGAGCCACAGGGATAGCTTTTTCAAATTATGAAAATTTGTCGCCTGTGGGAATCGAACCAGGGACCTCAGGATCCACAGGCCGACTTCATACCACTGTGCTAGCCATCCCATGGGATTGTTTGGTGTTAATAATTCAATTTTCATTGATATGTCAAAAACTGTTTAATTTGTATTTTTAATTAGTAGAAATGAATATTGACTAATGAATGAGATACATGAAATTATAATTTTAACAAATTGACAGAACAATAATATAATCATGGTATGTCATGTTACAGTTACATAAATTTACATCGGCAAACGTGATAACAAATCTGTCACATGTTCAATCACATTATGTATGTTAATACGCTCTGCATATTGATTTATTGATTAGTCATTGTTTCCCGTAATAATAAACGCAAATATAATTTTAGCAATTAAAATAGATAGGGGAGATAGCTTAGTAGATTTGAGAATCCGAGTTTGATTCTCACAGCCGAAAAACTGATTTACTCAATATACAAATTTTCGCCTACTCTTTTATTGTTACGGACTATTTTAATGATTTTAATTTGTCATTTGTGTTTGTCACTAAAATTGACTAAAATAAAATAAATTATTAAGAATTAGAAAATCAATAAATATCCAAGTTTTCAAATTCACAGGTCAACTCAATACAATGAGGTACCTACACCATCTTGTATAATGAATAAATTGATTATTGTAATATTTACAAGTATCATTTAGTTATGGGGTGGCTAGCTCAGTGGTATGAAGTCGGCCTGTGGATCCTGAGAACTCTAGTTCGATTCTCACAGGCGACAAACAATTTTCATAATTTCAAAAACTACCCCTGTGGCTCCTCCACCACTAACATCTTTGGGGGCCGTGATTTGACGACTGGTAACCGCACTTCACGCGCAAAATATATCACTTACCGATATCTGCTTCGGCAGAGTGCCACACCTAGTAATGGGTAGAAGGCGTGATGATATATTTATTTTATATTTAATTATTTATATATTAGAAATAATTATCAAACTAGTGGCACTAAAAATGTGTACTTCATGTGTAGTGCAAATAATATTAAAACACCTGTATACTTTCAAATATGAACCCTGAGCAAAAAAAAATCTGGTGTGAGCACCACACGACTTTCTTATACACAGCATATTTAATATTTAGAATATACTAGATCCATGAAATTGATATAGCATCAAAAACGCTAAATAGAACACTTATGACTTGCTCCTTGCGTTTGACAATTATTATTTGACATATAAATGTTAAACAAGTTTATGTTTTTTATTTCTATTGCTACTATGATTATTGGAATATATTATTAAAAATATAAATTAGTTTGTCTCAAAATTAGACGCATATACAGAAAAATTGCAAATAACATTTTATTTTCCAAACAACTTTTATTTGAAACTTTTTTTCGTAACTGATTCCATTTTTGAAATAAATGGAATTCATTGTTTTGTGTGTCCAGTAAACTTCCTCTTCCGGTTTCTCAATTTCATTTAGAATCAACTTAGCTCTTCGTATTTTCATGAAACTTATAATTACCAAGTTTCGTTAACAAATCTTATCTCGTTCATGAGATATTGCACACTCGGACACACATCCATCCACACACACACAGACATCATTGAGAAAATGATAAAACGAATTCAGTGGACCTCAAAACACGTATTTCCGCGAAAATCTCGTCAGCGATTTTTTTCACGATTCCAATACTTCCTTATACTGTGTATAAGAAAGTAATAAGATAGTAGACAGCATATATTAATTCGCTAATCTTTGTTGGTCATACAGTAAATAAGAATACTCTTCTTGAAGGGAGAAGGAAATAGTTCATTAGACGAAAACGAAGTAATTGAAGTAACAATCAATCTCTCAACACAGCAAGTATACAAGTCCGGATGTAGGAATTCCTTAATAACGTAGATTTATATTCGAGAGAATTGCGGCACGAAGAAACTATTCCTGCGCGACTTTCCACTCGACGCATAAATCTAAACGTAAACAAGAAGTTCACAGCCGCGCTGAGGCAGCGGAAGATTCCTCTCGGGCTGGAGTGACAAACAAACGCGACAAACTTCACACCCAACAATATTTAATTACAGCTGACAACTTGAAACATAAACATACGTGGCCTGAATGTCGCTGAAAATAATTCTACAAATGTACAAGTACTTCAATTGCTTTAAGTTACTACATAATGGTCCTTTCTAGACTTTTTTGATTTTTTTATATATTAATCTACGTAATAAAATTATTAGACCCAAAATTATTTTTTTTAAAACTTGTATTAAGCATGATAAAAATATTTAAACTTTCGAAATAAACGAATATGACGTAGTGGCATCTTGGATTAAAGAGAGACAGATAAGACAGAGATAAATAACGCGTAACTTCAAGTAACGTGTGTCGTTGTCAGTAGAATCCTCAGACAAAACATAACTAGACGGATAACAACGGCGTTTGTTGTGAAGCAGAAAGGGATAGAATAACTGGTTGGTGAGGCGGGTGCGCGGCAAAGAACAACTTGCATAACATCAAAGTGTACTCGCTCCTTGCCGCGCACCCGGCGGACCAGCAAGTTATTCCATCCCTTTCTGCTTCACAACACTGCATTGACTTGAATACGGCATAATTCGTCTAGTATTATACGTCATTGGTAGAATCGTAGAATAATGAATGCTTGTTTATTCTTTGTCTTCTTCTCAGTAAAATTGAGCACCGACAAACGTTTCAGACAAAGCTCTGTGATTGGCTTAATGCAACTACCTAATTGCAATATGGCAGTGCGAAATTGAAATGAGCGTTTCGAATTATTCAACTTTAACTTTCATATTTCAGCAATAAAGATGTCATTTATGGTGTGGTTTTATATTGTATTAAATATGATGTACGGTCAAGAATTTATTTTAATAAATATATATTAAAAAGCTCTACCACTTGAATATTTTAGTTAGAAACGAATTTTTTCAGGACTTGTAAGTGTGACTCTATGTTTTTGCCGATAAAGTAGAAATTTGCAATGTTCCAACAATCGTAAAAATCTATTGTGCGTATTAATAACAGTTCAAAGGCACTGGTTTATTTAATAATTTTTAGGGAGTTTTGAAATTCACTTAAACTAATTTTTTTTTAAATTGGTCAGTACTTTTGCCCCAATTAATTCCAAAAAATCTCGGCTCATCTATTGTTCACTCAATAAACCTTGAATCACCTTAAAAGAAAAAGATATAATTAAAAAAAAGATTTGGAGCATAATCACGAAGCTCGCGATAAGCACGCACGGCACTGTTGACGTGACACGGAATTTTGGCGGGCAGCAGCATCTTGTTCCGGGCCCGTGTTCTGTGTTGCGTGACCCTTTGTGTCCCGCGAACATTTTTATAAAGAGCGTGCGCGTGATAAATCAACGTCAGGGTGAGCTCGACAAGGGATGTGTGCCATGGCATGCAATTCCCACTGCGTTAAAGTGAAGCTTTATATTTTTACTTATTTTCTTACGCGTCGTTAAACAAAATATATGGAAATTTAAAGATGATAATGTTATTATCAAAAGTAATTGCACAAGGCTGTCATCGTAAACATTATGTTGCTATGCATCTGTTAAGCGGTTGATGTATAAAAAGTAATTTAACGTTTAAAATTAAAAAATAAATAAAATATAAATAAATATACCATCACGCCCTTTATACATTACTGAGTGTGGAGTGTGGCACTCTGCCGAATCAAATCTCGGTAAGTAATATATTTATGTGTGCGAAGTGTAGTTACTAGTCGTCAAATCATGGCCCCCAAAGATGTTAGTGGTGGGAGAGCCACAGGAGTAGTTTTTTAATGTGGTAAAATCGTTTGTGGGCTGTGGGAATCGAATCAGGGATCTCAAGATCCACAGGCCGACTTGATACCACTGAGCCACATTTCCCATTTTAAAAATGTCATGTCAAAATGTTTTTTGTGGATTCATATTATTTAAATTTTCAAAATATAATGGAAAGTGACAATGGAGGATTAACCCCAACCGAGATTAAAGAAGAGACATGTGGTTGTAATTATATTTTTTAAATTAAATCATAAATGTCAAACTTGTTATTTTTTTCAGCATTATTTGTGAAAATGAAATTTCCTTTACCTATTTTAGTTGTGATTGTAACCATTTCCCTCAAAACTAAATTGGATGGGGGAAATATCAGTTTGACAAAATTTTAAACGTACCTTATTATTTTTATGCACAACCAGGTCGAAATTAATGTATTTTAACCCTAAAAAGCGGGCTTAAACACTTCTTTTTGGCCCTAGGGCCACAAAAAGAATTCCTAGGGGTACGTAAATAAAAAGACATTTTTTTTTATTGTGAATACTTGATTTTACATAATATCATTTTGATATGAAACCTATGTACATATTTTAATCTTTTGAACATATATAAAATAAATATATCATCACGCCTTCTAGCCATTACTGGATGTGGCACTCTGCCGAAGCAGATCTCAGTAAGTGATATATTTTTGCGCGTGAAGTGCGGTTAACAGTCGTCAAATCCCGACCCCCAAAGATGTTAGTGGTGGAGGAGTCACAGGGGTAGTTTTTCTTTTGAAATTATGAAAATTGTTTGTCGGCTGTGGAATCGAGCCAGGGTTCTCAGGATCCACAGGCAGACTTCATGCCACTGAGCTAGCCACCCCATATAATATATAATATAATTAAATGTAATTTTGTTGTGCATAAAATATTGTATGCACCACGGGTGAAATGAGCGTTTCTGGCTCTAAGCATATTATTAACCCTCGTGCTTTGCGTCTCGTGCTAATAATCATGCCACGGACCAGAAACACCTGTTTTCACCCTTGATACATAAATAACTATTGTTTGAAACTTGATATGCATTTCGATTTATATAAAATAATGATTAAATTTCTTGTACCTATTGATTGACCGCAAAAATGTAATTTTAACATTTAATGTTGAAAAACATAGTATGTAAGATACGTAGGAAAGGGCCCCTACTTTAAGCGACTTTTTTGTTAGTTGCATTTAGCGTGTCCATAGCAACGTGAGAAACCCTTGTCAGCGAGGGTTTTCATCTGTGTCATGAGTCATGCCCAGTGCATTCGCCTGGTTGCACATCGGCCGCTATAAATCAGGAATGAGAATGACCCTTTTTCCGGAACCTTATGTGCTTTTCATGCTCCTTTTCGCTGCGTTACAAGGTGATGAGGGCTTTATTCAACCGTTCGCGGACAAGAAAACGGTTCATGGCTCACAAGTTTTGTACAAATAATAAAATATACGCCTTACGTCTTAGTTCTACTCTATTTGACACTTGAATTATTTTAATTAGTTCAGAGAAGTCAAACTACCTGTTTAATTGAACTAACCAAACTAATTTTCATAAAAATGAGGATTACTTCAAGATGAGCCTGGATCAATGAATTTAGTAACAAATTAGTCAAATCAAATGATAAAAATAAAATAAATATATCATCAAGCCTTTTATCCATTACTGGGCGTGGCACTTTGCCGAAGTAGATCTAGGTAAATGATATACAAAGTTGTAAGATAGATATATATATATATATATATATATTTAAATCGTATGGGGTGGCTAGCTCAGTGGTATGAAGTCGGTCTGTGGATCCTGAGAACTATGAATTTGAGAACCCGGGTTCGATTCCTACAACTGATAAACAATTTTCACCACAATAAAATTACTCCTGTGGCTCCCCCACTAACATCTTCGAGAATCGTGATTGGACGACTGGTAATCACACTTCACGCGCATAAAATAAATCACGTACCAAGATCTGCTACGACAGGGTGCAATACCCAGAAATAGGTAGAAGTCATGATGTTATATTTATTTGAATATATTTATAAGTATTTTGGGGTGGCTAGCTCAGTGGTATGAAGTCGGCCTGTGGATCCTAAGAACCCTGATTCGATTCCCACAGGCGACAAACAATTATCGTAATTTCAAAAATCTACCCCTGTGGCTCCGCCACCACTAACATCTTTGGGGACCGTGATTTGACGACTGATAACCGCACTTCACGTGCAAAATATATCACTTAAAGCGATCTGCTTCGGCAGAGTGCCACAACTATATAATAATATTAATATTAATGTTATAATAACCAAGGTAACATAAAATAAACTTTTATACTACTAGAACCATAAAGAGTTATTTTATAATAGTAGTATTATAAAAATAACATTGCCTACATATCCTATAAAGTTTTACTTTGAGTACTTGTAACGTAAGTAACAATTTTTTGTGTTAAAATATTACTATCTGTTCCAGAAATATTCTCTATAAATTTTAAAAATTAATTACATATGTAATAATTGAAACAAAGTTTAAAGAATTCAGTATACATTTTTACACGTGTCTAATCTGCAGTTGCAGATCTTTGGGCAATTGCAGGCCATCAAATTAGTATACATATGAATAATGCAATAATTTATTTTTAAATAAATACGAAATACGCACCTATGCAATGATTATAAGCAATTATTTTAATATTAAATAGTAGTCAATTTCGTTGATAATATGTGTTGAGAATTTATTTTTTATTGTGTCAAATATTATTTTCCTAATTCGAAACCTATCTGCCACTTCCTAACACTTTCGTCAGCATTTAATTTGTTTATGATGTCAGATAAACGTGGGCCATTTTATTTCTGTTATTTACATTATTTATTCAAAAGACAATCATGTATTTCGTTTGTTATAGAGTTATCATTTGCACAGACATGTAGTGAATAATATTGTTGCTTACTTTGAACAAAAGCCTGCTACCGATCACGTTCTAGGATCCAGACATCATAAGGAGGTCCAAATTGTTTATTTTACGGCACTATCACACACAATTAATAATGATTTTATACAACACAGAATAATACACAACATATCACATAATTTAACCAAATATTTAGTAAAATGTCCACAGAAGACGTTCCGTTCACTGCAAAGCCCGCACTATACTAGCCTAGTTCAGCAAGATTCAACGAATTAATTAGTGAGCTGGGCTAGAACTTGTTTCCTAGCGTCATCGGCGAAGTAAAATTTAGACAAAATGTTAAATGTATTATTAAATCTTGTAAATTTTTCTAACATAGATATTTGTACAACTAGCAATTAAAACAATATTTTTTCTTATATTTGAATTTGAATTTGGTTCCGATTGTTTAAATCAAATGAGTGAAAAATAATGATTTGTTTAGGCAAACGAAAAACATATTTAGTTACATTTTTGCTTACTTTCTGATGAAAAATTTGACTTATCTATAAATTTTGTCTCTGTGAATGATTAAAATATCATGGTAATAATAGCTGTATTTCATTTGCTACTTGGTTTACTTAAATCAGTTCAGGTAAATTAAACAACATGACTAAGGGTCGGTTTCAGCAACAAAAATTAAATTTTAAACATGGATTAAGTAGACAAAAGCAAATCGAATGTTTGACAGCAATTTTAATTATTCCATTTGACATGTAATTTCGAATTGCTTTTATTTATTTAATCCAAGTTTAAAATTTAATTTTTGTTCGTGAAACCGGCCATGAATGAACTGAATTAACAAACTGATGTACTTATTGGAGTGTATTACATTAAGCTAAATTGGAATCACTAAATATAGTGTTGGGAATAAAGTAGACGAAGTAATATAGTTAAATACATAAGTGATCTGGTTCAGTAAGTGTAAGTTAGATCTGATTTAAATGGCAAATGGAATACGTCTATTGACAGCCGTTTCTATGACATTTGTTTATTTTATCACTAGCATTTCTATGACAACTAAAATCCATTGCCGGTAAAATCAGTCAAGTTACATTTATTCAAAACGAATTTTCTCAATTTCTTTTTGTCAAATAAGGTAGTATTATTTTTTATATGTTTGTATAGAGAAAAAATTACTCTTACGAATAGGATAAATAAAAATCATAGCATGCCGTTACAAAAAATGTCGTCCCCTTCGCTATAAAAACATGGCGACCGATGAAAAATATCTGATTTTTTTCCAAAATATCCGTAATCATAAACACTCGAAACATTTTTTTAATTGTTTATATTAGATGTTTATTTCAGAAGATAATATCAATGTTTCTTACTTATTCAATACCCTGTACAGAATATATATATGAAGTCGGTCTGTGGATCCTGAGAACCCTGGTTCGATTCCCACAGGCGAGAAACAATTTTCATAATTTCAAAAAAGCTACCTCTGTGGCTCCTCTACCGGTAACATCTTTGGGGGGACGTGATTTGACGACTGGTAACCGCACTTCACGCGCAAAATATATCACTTGTGAGAGTGCCACACCTAGTAATGGGTAGTTGGCGTGAAATATATATATATATATATATATATATAGATATTTAAAAAAAGTCAATTATGTATTTTACTTTATAAATCTGAACAGTAGGAGGTACCTATTCAGAATGTGTCTAATGTTTCTTAGAATTTGTTATACGTCAGCCCGTTATTCTCCATTTTCGCAGAATAGAAAATGAGAAGTAAATCGGGAAAGCGCCACCGTAGCCGCAGCCGAGAATAAAAGTAATTAGGAAGAACACAGGAGCGCACCATAAAGAATCAAATTAAAATTTAATTGTAATGAATAAAAATGGTGTAGCTGGAATCTCCTGAATAGATTCAATTAATTTTCTGGCGATGCCTAATTTCAGTTTGATTGTTGAATGGAATGTTCGCTAATTATTCTTATTAATTAGATATTTTTACAAACAGAAATGTGGAATAATACCAAAAACAAAATGACAGATTATATGGAACTAAGAATAAATGGATGATTATGATTAAAATATATATATATATATATATATATATATATATATATATATATATATATATCGGACGTTTCACGTCAACCGGGCTACCTGGCTGCCCAGAATTGGTATGCATCGATTTAAAAGTTGTAAGTCTCAGAGTGTTGGTAATTTAAAGCTCTATCGAATGCCGTCTGGTGATTTTTAGAAAACAAAGATGGCGATATCAATATGGCGCTTAGAGTCATAAAAAATTGTGTTTAACGGGTTTTATTGATATGTAACGAATATAAAAAAATTATTTTTACATTTTAAAAACCTATACTTCATGGTTTTGAGGTCGCTGAATTTCAATCAAAAATCAGTTTTGTCCCATCTGGTCACTATTTGTTCCTAACCTAAAAAAATATCTAAAAATGACAAATCTACACTGTTTTGCGATGAATTTTACGGTCAAATTACTTTATCTTTATGGTTTCGGGGCCGCTGAATTCAAATCAAACATCAGTTTTGTCCTACCTGGTAACTATTTGTCCCTAACCTCAAAAAAATGGCTGAAAATGACTTATTTACGCTATTTTTTATGAATATTACAGTCTTGTCTTTATGGTTTTCAGGTCTCTAAAACTTCAAAATATATCGAAATTTATACAAAATTGTTTTTTTTACTATGCTATGGGGATCGAACCAGAGTTCTTAGGATCCACAGGCCGACTCGATACCACTGAGCTACTACCTCATAATAAATAAATATATCCTTAATAAATTTGCATAAATACTCATATCGTACATACATAGTGTGGCGGCCAAGTGTTTTCACTGAGACTGTACATTTCTCGTCGCGCCAAAGTGGTGCCACGCCATTAGTTATATACCTGTATGGGTGGAGTTGATATGCATTGCAGCAACGGTTTTACTTTGGTTTGTCGAGCTCTATCCAAATGGTTCTGATTCCACTATAAGCTACTGTAACTGGTATTAAGTTCAAGATGTACAGAATAACAAAATAAATAAAATATTGGTCACTATTTTGAAAGTTTTACATAAATAAATAATGCCTGCGTGAAAGCGTGAGCTTTTTCACAACAAATCTCTCTCCTGCGTGATGCTGCTCCTCTCATTCTCTCCTCTCCTGCTATGTGGAGGGGTAAGTCGGACGTCACATGGCGATTTGACGGCGTCAGTGTTTCACGCGGCGCTGTGTTGTACGTGGTGACGCTGTGGTGCGTGGTCACGTTGACACGCGTGATATGGTTGACATTTCGTGAGGTTGTGTGCGCCTATGTGACTCTGTGATTTCTACGTGGATGTATTTTCCTGCCCTCTTGAAAATGGAAAATGTCAGGGAAAACTGAAGGTAGGTTATTTTATAATTTAGCTACCTAATGTTGGGTTACAAGAGAAAAATGAAGAGCTCTTTAGTTAAGGAATTGTTTTTCTAGTAATAGTATCAATAGCAATTTTCAGAAACTTACTGAACCGTCAGTTGTTAATGAACCGATAAAACTTTCATGCAATCCAGCATTAGTTTTTTTTTACACACATACATAAAAAAACTTGTTCGCATAAAAGTAATGTGCTAAATTATATTTTCTGAAACTGGTAAGAAAGTGTTTACTTTCCTGATCAATTTTAGTATGGAAAGTAGGTTTTTACAAACAGTCTGGTAAAGTATAAAACAGTCTGGTAAATATTTTACCTGACTGTTATTTTTGTTGTTATGGGATGGCTAGCACAGTGGTATGAAGTCGGCCTGTGGATCCTGAGGTCCCTGGTTCGATTCCCACAGGTGACAAATTTTCATAATTTGAAAAAGCTATCCCTGTGGCTCCTACACCACTAACATGTTTGGGGGCCGTGATTTGACGACTGGTAACCGCACTTCACGCGCAAAATATATCACTTACCGAGATCTGCTGTAGCAGAGTGCCACACCCAGTAATGGGTAGAAGGCGTGATGATATATTTATTTATTTACTTGGTAAAGATTTTATCTGACTGTTTTGTATTTCCCCTGACTGTTTTTTTTTATTGTAACCTTGGATACGTAGTCTGCTGTTAATAGAATTCAGATAAAAAAATTAAATATTTTGAATTATTTATGATTAATTATAGGGTTGATAATTTTTCGAATATTCGAGACTTTGATTATTCGGATTTATTGAACCTTCGAATTTAGATTCGAACTTTAGAATTTTTGAATATTCCGAATCTTCGAATTTTCGAATTTTGGAATATTCCGAATATACGAATTTTCGAAGTATTCGAATTGTGAATCTGGATCCTAACGTGAACACGGCATGTGGATATGAATTATTTTCAGATAAACTCATTTGCAGAGTTTTGTATTAATTCGCAAGTAATTATTATTAATTATTATTATTTGCCAAATTCATTCAATTTAGACTTAAAATTTCGCTACTCTGTCAAAAACGTTTTAATTAAGACGTTTTCGTATTCTTTTTTATTGTCATTTTAAAACGTTTTACTAAAAGTCCATAGCATTTAGATGGGCGGTAAGAGAATAGATGTCTTAATTAAGACGCCTAAACTTGCAGAGTTTTTGCATGAAACTTCGCCGAGTTTATTATTTAATTCGTGGCCGACTTTTCGCAAATTATGCGTGAACGTGTTTGGAGATGACAGATGGCGTTAATTCAGTGGCAAAAATTTGAGAATTCGAAGCTTCGAAAATTCGTAAATTCGAAGCTTCATATAATTCGAAAATTCGAAGCTTCGAAGTTTTTCTGACGAAGTTCAAAACATTCGAATGTTCGAACGTTCAGAAATTCAAACTTCAGTGGAAATCAACGACCCTAATTAATTATTGATTAAATGAAATGATTTCAGAAAAATAGTGCACATAATACGTCAGGAAAGTGTTTTTACTTCACTTTCTTGACTTATTATGTAATATACTATTACTGTAGATAACTATTTTAAAGTATTCACTAAATTCAGTTCTGTACACATCAGTTTAATACGGAGCGTATTTTCGCAAAGTAGATCGCTGGGATATAGGCACGACTACTGGAATTAATCAGAAAAAAAAACTGAACGACGCTGTAAAAATGTGTTTGCTTAAGCGCGAATTACACTCTGCAGCTGCTTCGTAGCTTGCTTATAATATGTAGGCATTTGCATCGTTAACTTTTTATGAAGCGTTTGGTTTTGTTTTAAATTCACTTCCAGATATCCTTAAGGACTTTCTTGATTAATTTTTATACATCAGAGAAATTAGGAAATGGATTTTCTGTGTTTTATACGAAAACACTGTTTTTTAGTATTGACCCGCAATTTTGCCTCCTCAAATAAATAAATAAAATGGCAATGGGCGTAACATCACGCTATGCCCCATAAAATGAGGTAAGACGAACTCTTGAAATAATCGCTACACATTTATTCATCACAATCATTACGCAACCAATCTTCACCTGACATTCATATCTTGATAAACTATTTTTTTTATTATTCTACGTTATTGAGCACTTAGGATTAAGGGCGAGATTCAACCTAGGGCTGTTCTTCTATCTAACCCTTATAAATACATCACAGACGTCGATATCCTGGGCGGGATTCGAACCTGCGAACTACGGCGTGCAATGTCAAGCAACTGTTAAGTTAGCCGTTGGACTACCGTGGCCGTTTCACTTACATTCATAATTCGTTTTATACAATAAACCTTCACTAATTTTTCATTATGTATATGGATATATGGTCCACACAATCTTGTATTAAAATTAAGAAGAATAATAGTTGTTTTGGGGTAAGTGGCTCATAGTTAGAGAGCTAGGGTGCAAAATGATGTCTCATTTATTCCAGTGACAGAAATGGATTTTTTAATAGATTATGTCATGATAAACATGAAAACAAGAAAATTAGTTTTGGGAACGGGTGGCAACTATAGATGGCGTCGGTGTGAATGTGCAGATTTTAAGGGTAGTTGTTGACATACTTTTTATAGACTAATTTTCAGTTTAAATTATAGACTTTGGTATAATTAAGTAATAAAAACGGTAGACAGAAGTTTTGGCCGGTGACGCATGCGCGACAAAACCTGTCAAAGTAAGCAATTTTTATGGTGTCGTGTGACATATTACTACTTGTTCACGACGAATACATGACAAAAAAATTATTGACAGAAATTATTGCTGGTTGCTCGTTGGTGACAGAAGCTCTGAAAGTGGACTGGTGTAGGGATCAACAACCACCCTTAAAATCTGCGCAGTCACACCGACGCCATCTATAGTCACCATCCGTTCCCAAATCTAATTTTCTTTTTTTCATGTTTATCATTACATAATCTATTAAAAAAACCATTTCTGTCACTGGAATAAATGAGACATCATTTTGCACCCTAGCTCTCTAACTATTTGGAGGCTGTGATTCTGTAAAATTTGTTAAATTGAAACATTCACTGAACATTTATTTATTTATTTTATGGGGTAGGTAGCTCAGTGGTATCGAGTCAAACTGCAAATTTGAAAAGTCGGGTTCACCACATTAAAATTACCTCTGTCGCTCCCCCACCACAAGATATTTAAGCTGATTTGATTGCTGACGATCACGCTTCACGCACATAAATATATAAATGTAAATAAAATAAATATATCATCACGCCTTTTACCAGTTACTGGGTATGGCACTCTGCTGTAGCAGATCTCAGTATGTGATATATTTATGCGCGTAAAGTGCGATTACCAGCCGTCAAATCACGGCCTTCAAAGATGTTAGTGATGGAGGAGCCACAGGGATAATTTTAATATGGTGAAAAGGTCGGCTGTGAGAATCGAACCAGGGTTTTCAGCATCCATAGGCCGACTCCATACCACTAAGCCACCTATCCCATACAAAAATATATAAATGAACAAACATAATTAATTCGATTACTTGTTAACAACGCGTTTTATTTCAATGAAAACAACAATATTTCTTAGTATCACGCATAATTAATAATAATCTATTGATTAAATTAATATCTTCTTCGTCTGATGTTCATCAAGTTAGAGAATTGTTGGTGACACCAGTGCCAACATAAAAAGGGAAGATGTAACTAATCCCGTCTCAACAACAATCAATCACACCACTAAGTGATCACATCTGATATAATTAATCCGCATTAGCGACTGACGAAGTGATCCAGTCCTCGGGATAATGCGATATTCGCTCACCAGGAGCGCTGCTGGCGCTGCTGATGGTAAAGGATAATGAACAGTCACTGATTGAGTGTTCTGGATCAGTTCACATATGTGAAAAAATGACATGAAGCCAAGATTTATTGCTTTTATAATAAATTTAAAACCTTATTATATTTTTCTCAGTAGCTTCATATACATTGTATTAGTAATATCAATCGGCATTTTACAATACGTCTTCTAATTAATTATTATTATTGATAAGTCTGTTCTGTAAACATTCGTTAAGTCATAATGTTTCGGTTTTTAACGAAAAATCGTTATTATAACCAGAGCTGGGCAGTAGCTAGCTACTTTTGTAGCTTAGCTACTAGCTTAGCTACATTTACCTTAGCTGTAGCTGTAGCTGTAGCTAACTGTGAAAAAATATAGCTGTAGCTTGTAGCTAGCTACTTTTTTTTCTATTAGCTTAAAAATAACAACTGAAGCTACTTTTAAAGCTACTTTTTGTAGCTTAAAGTCACTTTTTATGCAGAAGGTCAACAAAGTACGCATTCGTACAAGCTAAACCCACACAAAATAATTATTTGTTGTCGGTTCTAACTGGCTCTAATACGCAAAAATACACAGTAGGTGCCAGATGGTATTTGCTATTTTTCACATTTATGTACATAATAGTAAATTAACAGTCATTATAACAAAAGACTGATCATATGACAATGGAAAATTTAATTATTTCACAATAATTTAAAAAAAGTAGCTTTAAAATTTAACAACTACTTTAACGAAAGCTTTTAGCTGTAGCTTAGCTATATTTTACAAAATATAGCTTATAGCTGTACCTTAGCTACTTTTTTAAAGAATAGCTGTAGCTGTAGCTTAGCTACTCTTTTCAAGTAGCTTGCCCAGCTCTGATTATAACGAAGTTCGTTTAAATGGTAATCAGTAACTTAAAATTCGTTATTTTATAACAAAATTTGTAACGAATATCCTTCATTTTATGAAACTTTGCATATATGTTTCAATTAATCGTAGTGAATTGTATTTTTAAAATTATTGCATGAGATGAAATGAGATATAAACTGGTAGGTAGGGATTTTATGTTCGTTGTTATTTACCTGCCTAATTAAATTGTTTGATTAGGTTTAAAAAACAGTTTCAAAATAAATAATATTTATGAAATAAATCTTAAACTAATTATAATTTGTTTAATAATAGACATATTAAAATTTGCAATAATAACAATAACGTTGAAAACAACATTTCAAAAATGTCTGACTCATTGCGAATAAATGATTGTATTCTTGTTTATGATATTGTTTTTATTATTTCTATTTTCTTAATTATAAAATGTATATTTAAAATAAGTATCGAGACATTTCAATATATTTGGGCAGTCATATTGGCCCTGTTTCATCACATAATATTTAACTGCGGAATGGTACAATATTTTAAGAATAGCTGAAATTAAAGTAAAAATAATTACGTTGAATTACTGACATAACTGAAATATGCTTACATGGCAACATTCTTGGCTTATTTCTTGATAACCTGAAACAGTTGAATAACTGATTGAATGTGTGTCAGTTGACAAGGTTTGGTAAAATGGAACGTATGCCAAATGAAGGTTGAAATTGAGGGTGAGTGATTGTGTGGACGACATAATAAATAAATAAAAACGATTCAATGTTTGTTGCGAGAACGAATATAAGTTTGTCTGATGTTTCGTTCTACTATCTACTTGAGGAAAGCTACATTTATTAATCGCGGGAACATCAAAAGAGTTTTATTCTCATAACTAACAAGTGATATTTCCTATTTCCGTGACAACGAATTTCAATTCATGTCAAAATATTATCTGACAATTATCATATTACGAGTTATATATTGCGTGATTATTTTTTGACGTTTCTCAAAACCAATGAAATGCTTCATTGTATGTCACGTGTCTGCGTTTTAACCAATCCTGTCATTATTATACTGAGAATTAAGCTCTTGTGATTATTCCCGGGAATAATCTCTGTAGATGTTTTTTTGTTTGTGACAAATGATAGGTAACTGTCAAATAATTATTTAAAACTGTCATCGCGTCAAGTAAACTATGTGAAATAAATGGATTTAGTTCCATTTCAGATACAGAAATACACCAACAAATTTTGGAATCAACTTTCAAGAATACATTAATAAGTAATCAATCGATATGAACCCAGTTCAAAATCTTTTAAGTTGGATGAATCGACCTCAACAGCTAAGTCAAAAAATAATCTAATTAAATATAACTCAAGAGTTGGATAAATTAGAAAATAATTCTCCAGAATCTTTCTCAAATTTGTTGCCATTTGGCAATAGCCACTCAAGCCCTACGGGCTTTCGTGACTATCGCCTGGCAACAAGTTTTCGAAAGACCTGTCATATTATTTTCAATTTATACTCTCTTGTTATATTATTACTGAGAATTTAGCAAGCTTATGCTGGGTTGCATGAAAGTTTTATCGGTTCATTGGCAACTAACGGTTCAATAAGTTTCAGAAAATCGCTATTGATACTGTTGCTAGATAAACAATTATTCAATTAAAGAGCACGTTATTTTTTTCTTGCAGCCCAGCAATAATCTTTTACAGGCAGATTCACAAAATGAATTAGCGCTAACACCGTTTTTATTATTATCTATAACTCTGTTTCAAATTAAAACAGATTAAAGAAATGAACTAAATTTGATACTAATTAACTCTCTTTTTAACTCAAGTTCAAATAAACTTGTTTCGTACATTGAAAAGAGAGTTAAAAAAGAAATAAAAGATGGTGTTAGCACTAATCCGCTTTATGAATCTGCTTGTTAAAGTTTAGATATTTTTTGGAACGATCTCTTCCATTATAATAAAAATTTCTTCTGTGGAAGCAGTTCTCCATCGAGAATTTGACGTTTCGATAGATTATTTTCAATTGACATTTATGAAAACTACAATTATTTTATTAGTAACCAAGGATATTTAATTAGAGTGAAGAAATATCACTTATTAATTTCACTAGTGGAAAATTATCAAAATAGCTTTCATTTTCAAACAAATTCATGATTCTATTGGTTCTCACATATACGTAGTAAATTCTCACTATAATAATAACAGGATTGGTTGAAACAGACACACGTGACAAGGAATAAAACATTTAATTGGTTTTAAGGAAAATAAAAAAAGTAAAAACTAGTATAAAACTGTGCTTATTGGTTGAACTTTCAAATGTTTTGTATTATAATTGGTTGAAAACAAATGAAGGGAAATTATCAGAAATGGGCCTTTCAATACTTTTTTGAATTTTTTATATATTAATCTACGTAATAAAATAATTATACCTAAATTTTTTATTTTTTAAAAAAACTTGTATTAAGCATGATAAAAATATTTAAACTTTCGAAACAAATGAATATGACGTAGTTGCATCTTAGCTTAAAGAGAGACAGATAAGACAGAGATAAATAACACGTAACTTGTCGTTGTCAGTAGAATCCTCAGACAAAACATAACTAGACGGATAACATCGGCGTTTGTTGTGAGTCAGAAAGGGATAGAATAACTGGTCGGTAAGGCGGGTGCGCGGCAAGGAGCAACTTGCATAACATCAAAGTGTACTCGCTCCTTGCCGCGCATCCGGCGGACCATCAAGTTATTCCATTCCTCTCTGCTTCAAAACACTGCATTGACTTGAATACGGCATAATTCGTCTAGTATTATACGTTATCGGTAGAATCGTAGAATGTCGAATGCTTATTTCTTCTTCGTCTTCTTGAGCACCGACAAACGTTTCATACAAATCTCTGTGATTGGCTTAATGCAATTACGTCATTGCAATATGGCAGTGCGAACGTTTTAAATGATTCAACTTTAACTTTCATATTTCAGCAATAAAGATATAATTTATGGTATGATTTTATATTGTATTAAATATGATGTACGGTCAAGAATTTATTTTAATAAATATATATTAAAAAGCTCTACCACTTGAATCCCCCATTGTTTTACGATGTATGAACCCGCGATTGTTTGCATGCAATGTAAGCGTGTTAATGTTGTGGCAAAACTGCATGTAATATTAAGTAACTTACTTCTTAATGGGTTTTCTCTCATCGTTTGTAGAAGCATACATTGATTCCCATAAACTTGGAGCATACCATCGCTAATGGCACAAACTGGACTAAAATATACTGGGCATTTCGGAGGCACGTAACAATCGTTTAGTTCCATAACTTTATCAAACATTGGACCATTCGAATATATTCTTTTTCTATCTGAAAATTAGATAGAATCCACTGTTTTATTTTCCCATCTGAAAATCGCGATAGAATCTGATAGAATGTTTTCAATTTACCTGACTTTCTTGGAGGATATATATATTTTCCTTGATCGTCGTAAGGCGGTTTAGGTTGGAACATATCTTCGATATTGTTTGAGTCGACGTCTTTTGGACTGAGTCTTTGTTCGAAAACATTTACTTTCACTTTTGAAGCGCTTGCATTTAGTGTTTTTATACCTATATCAAAAAAAGATCAAATAAGAAATGGAGTGGCTAGCTCAGTGGTATGAAGTCGGCCTGTGGATCCTAAGAACCCTGGTTCGATTCCCACAGGCGACAAACAATTTTCATAATTTCAAAAACTATCCCTGTGGCTCCTTCACCACTAACATCTTTGGGGGCCGTGATTTGACGACTGGTAACCGCACTTCACGCGCAAAATATATCACTTACCGAGATCTGCTTCGGCAGAGTGCCACACCCAGTAATGGGTAGAAGGCGTGATGATATATTTATATTTATTTATTTTAAGAAATTAATTTTATAGATGAAAGTTAAATACGAAGTCAGTTAAAGATACAGTAAGGAAGAAGAATTAAAATGGACAACAAAATAACCAATATAAAACTTTACATATTTGTTGAATTTTCAAATGTTTTGCTTTATGATTGGTTAAAAACAAGTCTAGGAAAATTATCAGTAATAATATCCCAAGGCCATTCGGAACTAAAGAAATAATTTTTCACAGTTTCGAAAGCACGTTGCTTGGTAACCATTCCAACGCCTTAAGACGTATATAACCTATATTCCATTTGCCACTTGGTTCACTTAAATCAGTTCAAATAAATTGGACAACATGACTAAATGAATTAAATTTTGCAAACTGTTGAACTTATTAGGGCGAATTACTTTAAAGTAAATTTGAATATGTAATTCTAGCATTGAAAATAAAGTCAGCGAAATAAATATGTGATCTGGTTCAACAAATGTAAGTTAGATCTGATCTAAATGGTAAATAGAATATGCCTTCCATTTGCCATATGGATCAGATCTAACTTATATTTAATGAACCAGATTACCGTATTTTTCGGACTATAAGACGCACCTTTTTACATAGAAAAATGGACTCAAATTTTGGGTAACATTAAAATATTTTTTTCAATAAATCGTCTCTAAATTCATTAATTAAAGAAGAGTGGAATAAATGGATGGCAAAGCCAAATCATGATGTCACCGCAATAGGACGTATGAAACGACCAACAATTTCAGAACTTTGTACCTGGGTGAAAAATTAATGGGAAGCTGTGAAAGAAGAGACGATTATAAAGTAATTTAAAACTGGGTTACGCCCATGTACACTCACATACAGAAGTAACGAGAAAAATAGCGTGCATTCAGAGCTGGGCAGTAGCTAGCTACTTTTGTAGCTTAGCTACTAGCTTAGCTACATTTACCTTAGCTGTAGCTGTAGCTTAGCTAACTGTGAAAAATATAGCTGTAGTTTGTAGCTAGCTACTTTTTTTTCTATTAGCTTAAAAATAACAACTGAAGCTACTTTTAAAGCTACTTTTTGTAGCTTAAAGCTACTTTTTAAGCAGAAGGTCAACAAAGTACGCATGCGTACAAGCTAAACCCACACAAAATAATTATTTGTTGCCGGTTCCAACTGGCTCTAATACGCAATACACAGTAGGTGCCAGATGGTATTTGCTATTTTTGATATTTATGTACATAATAGTAAATTAACAGTCATTATAACAAAAGACTGATCATATGACAATGGCAAATTTAATTATTTCACAATAATTTAAAAAAGTAGCTTTAAAATTTAACAGCTACTTTAACGAAAGCTTTTAGCTGTAGCTTAGCTATATTTTACAAAATATATATAATTTAAAAAAGTAGCTTTAAAATTTAACAGCTACTTTAACGAAAGATTTAGCTGTAGCTTAGCTATATTTTACAAAATATAGCTTATAGCTGTAGCTTAGCTACTTTTTTAAGGAATAGTTGTAGCTGTAGCTTAGCTACTTTTTTTAAGTAGCTTGCCCAGCTCTGCGTTCATTCATACAAGCTGCGCCGTATTAATAACAAATTATTTTTTTATTTTGAATGTATTGTAAAGAGTAGGAGTAGACTTCTCACTATATATTGTAAAACCATATATAGTTAGAGATTACTGTACAACCACATTAAAAGTTAATTTTTGTTAATTCCAATATTGTTGTTAGATGTTATTACAATAACGTTTGCATGAAAGTATGACTTACTAATAATAATAATTGCACATATTATTGAAACAACCGACACTACCGATTTACCATACATTTTACTAACAGACAACACAAAATGACACGTGCTATTATACAAAATTAATTGTTCCGGCGTACTTATAATAAGTTTAGCGATTATTATTTCAGTTATTTATTACTGATTAAAATCAATTTATTACATTATAGAATAAATATTTTGTACCGAATAACAGGTGGAGAATTTTTATGACCTAATTGAAATTAAAAGCATCATTAATTCTTAATTAGGCAATGTTTTCATCAGCTATGTCAATGTTACATTTTACGGAACTGACTTATAAAATGTAATTAATCTGTGTATATGATACGGAATACGAATGTTTATGATAACACAAAGACAAACTGTCCAACTAGACCATCTAGGGACGTAGGGACTAGTGAACTGTGATACCGTCTTAGCTGACCTGATTGATGTTAAACTATATAAGCCGGTAACATGACTTGAGAGCTACGGAGCAACCCGTGGTGCCATCTATCGACAAAAATCGCAAACTGCTTGATAGCAATTGAAATAATACAATGACAAAATGTCAATTACGATTTGGAATTGAGTCTTAATAAATAAGAAAAATAAGAAAAAACAAATTTTCCATCACTTGTCACAAATTCCACAAAAAAATACAGCACGTTTGAATCAACTTATCAGGTCATCAATAAACAGCTGGTCAGTTCAGCTTTAACCATAGACGAGTCCCTAAAGGACGAAACGCGTCTATGGTTAAAGCTGTTGACCTGATAAGTTGATTCAAACGTGTGGAATTTGTGACAAGTGATGGAAAATTTGTTTTTACCAATTTTTCTTATTTATGTTTATGATAACTATGATCGGGTAGGTGGCTCATTGGTACCGAGTCGAACTAAGGGTTTGAGAACCCGGATTCGATTTCCACAGCTGACAAACAATTTTCACCATATTAAAATTATCTATGAACAAGAATAAACAGCTATGGAATTGAATATAGTAGGTTGTATACAGAAAATTGCAGGCAATAAGCTTCTTCAAGACAACTAAAATATCAATTAAAACAATGTAAGTACATAAATATGATATGTTTAAGTCGAAAAAACTTACTTGCATGGTTGTTGCTCCATGCACAAGTGGCAATAGACTACTTTCTGCTCTAGGTACAGTTAAGTCAAAGTATAATGATAATTTCATAGTTTACGCTTAACGCTTAACGCTTACATTTATTTACATTACGTGAAGTTTTAATTGAAAATTTAAGTGAAATTAGTAAGTGAAATTTAGCTTCATTTCGGAGCTCTAAACCACCCTTGAGTGTGATAAATTTTCGGTAATAATATAACAAGAGAGTGAGAATAAATTGAAAATAATTTGACAGATCTTTCGAAAACTTGTTGCCAGGCAATAGTCACGAAAGCCCGTAGGGCTTGAGTGGCTATTGCCAAATGGCAACAAGTTTGAGAAAGATACTGGAGAATTATTTTCTCATTTATCGAACTCTCGACTTATATTTAATTAGATTATTTTTTGACTTAGCTGTTGAGGTCGATTCATCCAACTTAAAAGATTTTGAACTGGGTCTATATCGAGTGATTACTTATTAATGTATTCTTGGAAGTTGTTTCCAAAATTTGTTGGTGTATTTCTGTATCTGACTAACTAAATCGATTTATTTCACACATTTTACTTGATGCGTGGACAGTTTTAAATAATTATTTGATAACTACCTATCATTTGTCACAAACAAAAGCACCTACAGAGATTATTTCCGGGAATAATCACAAGAGCTTTATTCTCAGTATAATAATGACAGGATTGGATAAGACGCAGACATGTGACATACAATGAAGCATTTCATTGGTTTCGAGAAACGTCAAAAAATAATCTGTAATATTCAATGCACTAGTTATACGAAAGTAATAATTTTCTATACCACATGGTACTTCCTAAATAATGAATAAAATTATAATATATTTTTTTAAAGAATTGCAAGCAATGAGAAAGAACATAATATTATTTTTGTTACACAAAGAGGTAATTTAGTACTGTGTACTCGTAGTATGTTAAGTTCATTCTTCGTGTAATGAACTATTTGATTAATCGTCCAAGGGTTGATGAGTGATGTAAGTGAATACCATGTTGCTAGGTTGGTAACAAGTTAGTTACTTGATCCAGAACTAGACGTTTCACACATGTGCAGAAACAGTTTATACTCGTATGTGTTCACTTCAACAAGCTACACTTAGGTACCTATTAAAGCTTTCAATCTGAAGTTTTGTTTTGACAAAACGGCTCTGTTTATTTTGAAGTTAAGGGAAATTAGTAAGAACAACTTATTATAAATGATGACTAAATTATATTACTATATTTTTAAAGATTTGAAAAGAACCGGTTCTTTTCAAATCTCGTCCCAAAAAATAGTTAATTTTTGTAGGTGGCGCAGTGATCTTTCCCGGAACAGCTGTTTTTACGTCACAAAAACATCACAGTGTCACGTGAGTGCCCGCATCCTATTAGCGTTTAAATAGTAAAAATTTAGAATCATAAAAATGGGTGTTTTTTTCAATTACTTTGCGCACTAGTGTGCACAATCAAACTTTCCGTCGGTTTCCAAGATAATGTAAACCTGATTTTGTATGATGCGAGTACAAAAATAACTATTAAGTCTTCCATATTTTACTTCTATAAACGATTTTAGCAAAACGGTACATGAAACGTCTTTACGAATTCAAATGTATCTAATTTGTTGTCAAACCCTTGCCCGCATTTTGTATCAAAGTTTCATCTGCGGTGAAACAGCTGAGCGCAGCGTAATACATCTTCATCACAAATTAAATAGCACATTTAATTACTCGATTTTATGAGCAATTTCAACCGATGAAATAAGGTTCTACCGCTAGCTCTGAAGTTATAATAAACTTCTTGATGAACTAAGTTCATGTGTACGTCTCCTACCTTCAACAAAACAATGTATGGTTCACTTCCCCAAACACACTTTGATTTATTAACGTGTTTTTATTAGTTACGCGAGAGCTACTGTTCTGTGATCAAGAAAATAAATTAGAGAAGTTGATTTACTTTCTTTATCTACTTATGTTATTGGCGACTGGAAACTTATTTAATTAATTCTATTTTGTTGGAAGATATATGGTACGTATAGAAGAGAGACTTCTTTGAAAACACAATTGATTGAAATGTGATCGTGCTATAGGATGATAAAACTACCGCTTTACAACTGAAAACTCACAAATTAAAACTATTTTCTACGACCGAGTAGAAAATAAACATTGCCAACTATCAGTTGCAAGCAGAAAGTTGATGTTTGATGCGTGCCGAGCGACAATAGGCGTATTCCATTTGCCATTTGGATCAGATCTAACTTACATTTACTGAACCAAATCATTTATTTATTTCGCTGCATTACTTCGCTCATTTTATTTTCAGTACTAAAATTACAGATTCTAATTTACTTTGAAGTAATTAACCTCAATAAGTGCATCAGCTTGCTTAATTCAGTTAATTTAGTCATGTGTCAAATTTATCTGAACTGATTTAAGTGAACCAAGTGGCAAATGGAATATAGTATACCCTCACCACTTGCTTCATTTCTATGCGTAAATCAGCAATACGGTGTACATATAAAATTATTTACATTTCAGTATAATTTAAATTATATTTCAACGAATCAAACAATACATTATCAAAAATACATCATTCGCCAATAGATATGAAATCAATGACATTTAAGGAATAATATTAACGGTGGTATGGTAAACAACTTTGAACACTTGAGCATTTTGGATCTGAAGTTCGTCTGGACGAGCGGAAGACCGATGTTTGTAAAACAACATAAACGCGCCATTGATGAAGATACGATACCCTTCTAATTCATATAGATACGTGACTGAGGCTCGTACTCCCATTAATATAGGAGTCTTTGGGGCTATTTCATCTGCTCCCCATCCGTCTCCTAGATTGCTATTGAAGGCCACTTGGTCCTTTGTTATTCTGTCAAATAATTATTAATATATTGTTGTTCCTCCCAATTACAGTTTTTCATCAATTTATCCAAATTTAAGACATCTTGTATTGACATAAATAGTGAAATGAGAATTTAGCGCATGTAATGCAAAAATAGTCTTGTATGTATCTTCTTCCTGAAACCAGCAAGAAAATGCCTATTTTCTTGACCAATTTTAGTATGGAAAGTAGGTTTTTACAAAAACAGTAAAGTAAAGTACGTATCCAAAGTAAAAAACAGCCTGGTAAAGATTTTACCTGACTGTTATTTTTGTTGCAACTTTGAATACGTAGTCTGCTGTCAGAACATTTCATATAAAAAAATTGAAACATTTTGAATTATTTATGATTACATATTGATTAAATGAAACAGTTTCAGAAAAAATAGTATACAAGATACATCAGGAAAGTGTTTTTAATTGACCTACGGGCTTAGGATTTATTTGTATAAATATATATAATGCACGGTCTACACATGTGGATCTTTATATTTGTGTTTGGAAAAATTTATTTACAGAAATTTCATACTTTGCCGATGACAAAAATATATTTTAACGAAATTAAAGAATCATTACTCACCGTCCAGATAAATGGAACAATTTTTTTTTATTACCATCGTAGAAAATAACATAAAATTCTTGTTCTGCCATAATCACCATACTCAGCATAGCACCAGGTTGCAATCCATGTGACAGTGGTACGTTGACGGTACCAATGCGACCTCTAGGTCCGAAATCATGGACCGTGAAAGTTTGATCGCGGTCTAAGATCGAATTATCGCAAGACATATTTGTGTTGTTGTTACTTATTAACAGCAATATGAACACTTGTAGATTTTAAAATCAAAACTTGCTTTTATACTAAAAGAATAATGATAAAATTGAAAAATATGTTTTCTTGTGTTAATTGTGGTTATTTTGTGGTTGATTGTTTACATATATTCTATTTGGTAGCCGATAATGCAATCAGGAGAATGAACAAACAATAATATTTATTTTCTTCATAAAAAATAACAATCATATTTGAATTATGTTTCTAGCTACATTTTTAGATTCTAGATTATCAACTATAAATTCTACATAGATTTAGTGCAAGAGAACGAGTATATCTTCTTCAATAGAATATAGGTAATTAAGAAGGAAGAACCAAGGATGTTAAACAAGTACAAATCAAGTATTTAAACTGAACGTTGATTTGTAAGTTGAGTATTAACGTGAAATACGAATGCAATCTGTAAATGAATAAAAGATGTGCCATGATCGGCAAGATATTTAGAGGAATCTTGACTGCAGTGGTGGATTCAAGGGAGAGGCGGCGAGCGATCGCCCCTTATAAGAGATTTTTTTCTTTCATATTTTAAGATATCGTTCCTTGTCAAATTACAGATAATATAAATAAATAAATAAATATAAATATATCATCACGCCTTTTACCCATTACTGGGTGTGGCACTCTGCCGAAGCAGATCTCGGTAAGTGATATATTTATGCGCGTGAAGTGCGGTTACCAGCCGTGAAATCACGGCCTACAAAGATGTTAGTTGTGGGGGAGCTACAGGGGTAATTTTAAATTGGTGAAAATGTTTTGTCGGCTGTGGGGATCGAACCAGGGTTCTTTGGATCCACAGGCCGACTTGATACCACTAAGCCATTACCCCATACAGATAATAATACGGATAATCCGACTCTGCTTATTTCTTGTACACAGTCATGTCAGAAAAATTTGTTTTGTCGTTTATTCCAATAATCAAATTTTCTTTCAATAATGTCATCTGTTGTTTATTTACTTTACTCTAGCATGATCTGTTTGTTTACTTATGAGTAAGCTAGCAGAAATGAGTTCCAGTAAAAAAAAAATCCATTTTTCCTGAATCTGCTGTTTCTAGACTGACTAATTATTCTTTTAATTAATGGTTCGATTTCAACATAACCAGTAGCGGATTTGTGAAGAGATCCCAAGGGTCCTTTAATTAATTTAAAATCATTTAGTTCGCAAAAATTGAAATTATATTTCAATGCACCAAACATTACATTATCAAAAATACATCATTCGCCAATAGATATGAAATCAATAACATTTTAAGGAATAATATTAACTGTGGTATGGTAAACAACTTTGAAAACTTGAGCATTTTGGATCTGCAGTTCGTCTGGACGAGCAGAAGACCGATGTTTATAGAACAGTATAAAAGCGCCATTGATGAAGATACGATACCCTTCTAATTCGTATAGAAACATGACTGACGCTCGCACTCCCTTTACTATAGAATTCTTTGGAGCTGCCTCATCTGCTCCCCATGCGTCTCCTAGATAGCTGTTGAAGACCACCTGGTCTTTTGTTACTCTGTCAAATAATTATTAATTATTATTATTCCTCTCACGTTACATACCACTAAGACACTATCGTTTTTTGGATATAAGTTGAAGTCAGTGAGATTTGAACGCACGACCTCTTGCTTGTTAATAAAGAAACGGTAATGAAGCATAACTTACCGTCCAGCTAAATGGAACAAATTTTTCTTATTACCATCAAAGAGATTAACATAAAATTCTTGTTCTGCCATAACCACCATTCCCAGCATAGCACCAGGTTGCAATCCATGCGATAGTGGTACGTTGACGGTACCAATGCGACCTCTAGGTCCGAAATCATGGACCGTGAAAGTCTGATCGCGGTCTAAGATCGAATTATCACAAGACATACTTGTGTTGTTGTTACTTATTGACAATAATATGAATACTTGTAGATGCTAAAATCGAAACTTGCTTTTATACTAAAAGATAATGATAAAATTGAAATATGTTTTCATGTTGAAACTGTGGCCATTTTGTGGTTGATTGTTTACATATATTCTATTTGGTAGCCGATAATGCAATCAGGAGAATGAACAAACAATAATATTTATTCTTTTCACCAAAAAATAAAAATCATATTTGGATGATGTTCGTAGCTACATTTTTAGATTCTTGAGTTCCATCTATAGATTTTACGGAGGTTTAGCGCAGGAATACGAGTACATCTTCTTCAGCAGGACGCCGTTAACTAAGAAGAAAGGACCAAGGACGTTAAATAAGCACGAAGCGATTCTTTAAACTGAACGTTGATTTGTAAGTTGAGTATTAACGTGAAATACGAATGCAATCTGTAAATGAATAATAGATATGCCATGATCGACAAGATATTTAAACTATTTTTGAGGAGAATCTATACTACAGTGGCGGGTCCAAACAAGGGGCGATCGGGCAATCGCTCCCTGACATATTTTTTCTTTACATTTTAAAATAAAGTTTCTTGTCAAAATATAGATAATTTAATAAAGATGAATGGTGCGACCTCAACATAACCAGTGGTGGATTTATGAAGAAGTCCCAAGGACCCTTTAATTAATTTAAAATCATTTAGTTCGCAAAAATTTAAATTATATTTCAATGAATCAAACATTACATGATCAAAAATACATCATTCGACAATAGATATGAAATCAATAACATTTTAAGGAATAATATTAACTGTGGTATGGTAGACAACTTTGAAAACTTGAGCATTTTGGATCTGCAGTTCGTCTGGACGCGCGGAGGATCGATGTTTATAGAAGAGTATAAACACGCCATTGATGAAAATACGATATCCTTCTGATTCATATAGTAATGTGACTGAGGCTCGTACTCCCTTTTTTATAGGATTGTTTGAGGCTACTTCATCTGGTCCCCATTTTTCTCCTAGGAGGCTGTTGAAGACCACCTGGTCTCTTGTTACTCTGACAAATAATTGGTAATTGTATTGATGTTCCTCTCACGTAATATACATGTACATTGTTTTCATCAGACAATGTAAAAATTTCCAACATTAAATAGTTATTTGTATTAAGGGCATAATCAAAAGATTATAACACTGAGGGAATGTTGAAAGCTTGACGCGTAGTATCAAAAATGATTTGAAATACTTTTTCAAGCGTTTCTAAATGACCGAGGCGTAGCCGAGTGCAACAACTATGCAGGAGCGACAAGAGTACTTTATACTCGATATGCACACAATATTTTTTCTAGGGCCATTTAGAAACGCTTGAAAAAGAATTTAAAATTATTTTTGACAATCTCCCTATTTGAAAATTCTAGCAAGAGTTTTCATGTATCCATGGATACGATGATACACTCTTAAGCTACATTCACAAATCGAAATTAGTTTTTGTTTTATGCTTTATGTTTTTGTGTGTTTTTAGGTGCGATTCACAAATAGTTTTGCTTTTGTCGATTTTAGTTAGTAGTGACATCTATCATAAATTTTAGAAGATCGATAATGCAGTAAATGCAACTGTCAGATGTGCTAAGTTACACGTACTGTCATATGCTGTTTGTTTACTTTCGTATTTTTGGAAGAGCAAGATAAATATTATCATAATAAGGAAGTAGTTATTTTTATTTTCATTCATTTTGCCACTCGAATAAAACAAACTGGGGTTATCGTCAATCCGAAGGATGGTAGAAAGAGACAAGTATATATCACTACCTCATTCTACGCTTCGTCCTATTGGTCTATTCCTAAGTATAAAACGTAAAACTAAAACATAAGTTTGGAGTTTGCAAACTTTTGTGTTAAAACCAAAACTAAATACTGATTTGTGAATGGCTGCATAAGATAACATGTCTACAAGGTTATTAAAACAAGAATGGAAAACATAAAACAAAAACCAATTTCGATTTGTGAATGTAGCTTTACTTTACCGCTCGGCGAGCGACAAAATCTTATTGCTGCTCGGCGAGCAGTAAACGTCAACTATCTGTATTCAATTGACAGTTGGAAATTATTACTTTCTGCTCGTATCGAAATGAAACATTACTTACCGTCCAGCTAAATGGAACAAAGTTTGCTTATTACCATCGAAGACATTAATATAAAATTCTTGTTCTGCCATAACCACCATTCCCAGCATTGCACCAGGTTGCAGTCCATGCGATAGTGGTACATTGACGGTACCGACGCGACCCCTAGGTCCAAAATCATGGACCGTGAAACTCTGATCGCGGTCTAAGATGGAATTATCACAAGACATATTTGTGTATTTGTTACTAATTAACAGCAATATGAACACTGGTTGCTGCTAACGTCAAAACTTGCTTTTATACCAATAAAGAATAATGATAAAATTGAAAAATATGTTTTCTTGTCGAACTTGTAGCCATTTTGTGGTTAATTGTTTACAAATATTGCATTTGATAGTTGATAATACAATCGCAAAGATGAACAAACAATAATATTTATTCTCTTCACAAAAAAATAATGATCAAACTTGAATGCTGTTCGTTCAATTTTGACAAATCTTTAAAATTAATTAATAGCTAAAATTAATTCTGTTATCAGGAAAGCAATGGTAGTATTATTAAAATAAACCAATAATTTCATCAACTTAAATACATTTTTCTCTCGTCACTATTGACGACGGGAGGAAAAGTTTATTTTATTCTCCTTGTTCTTACCAATGGCACAGCGGACTATAATGTATTATGTTTGTCATGACTTTGATGCCAGAGAAATGCACATATATTCTCAGTCGTGGAAAAATAAATAAATATATCATCACGCCTTCTACCCAATACTGGGTGTGGCACTCTGCCGAAGCAGATCTGGGTAAGTGATATATTTCTGCGCGTGAAGTGCGGTTACCAGCCGTCAAATCACGGCACCCAAAGATGTTGGTGGAGGGGGAGCCACAGGAGTAGTATTAATGTGGTGAAAATTTTTGTCGGCAGTGGGAATCGAACCAGGGTTCTCAGGAAAAAACATAATTAAACTCTTTTGATTGGTAGCCAATAAAAATAATAGATATATGTTTGTTTATTTTATCGCTTACCCAATTGTCTAAGCCATCATTGATCTGTATTCGCTCAATTTAATTTAAACTCATTAGGATTGCAATACAAGTTAAATTATATTTCAATGATCAAGAACTACATTATCAAAAATACATCATTAGTCAACAGATATAAAATCAATAACATTTTAAGGAATAATATTAACTGTGGTATGGTAAACAACTTTGAAAACTTGGCAATTTAAGATTTCCAGTTCGTCAGATCGAGCGGAAGACCGATGTTTGTAGAATAGTATAAACGCGCCATTGATGAAGACGCGATATCCTTCTGATTCGTATAGAAATGTGATTGAAGCTCGTACTCCTTTTTTTATAGGATTGTTTGGGGCTGTTTCTACTGCTTCCCAACTCCGTTCTAGTCGGTTGCTGAAGGCCACCTGGTCCTTTGTTACTCTGTCAAATAATTATTTCTCTAGACTTCGTTGTTATAATTAATTACGATACAATATAATAGTTGTACATCAAGAAAAGAAATCGAGACATTTCTCCGAAGATTCTGTTTCATTTTTAGACTTGAAAGCGAGGGATATAAAGTACTTGAGCGAAGAGCAATTATATCTGCGTAAGGTACATATTTAATTTTTTACTATTGTATTAGAGAGCAAAATTTCCAGAAATAAATTAGAAATTTAGATAGCAATTATTATTTTCTTGATAGACGTCATTTGGACGGCACTAATATCAATTAGTACCGCTGTTTTCCAGTTACTAAAGATGTACTTTTACTTTCCTTCTATAGGAAAGGAAAATTTATTTTATCCAACACCATATATATTAAAACAATTAACAATTTATTACAAATTACTATGAAAAAGAGAACTGTTTAGATTTCTCAACATAAATTTGGTATTTTATTTATTTATTTGTTAGGTTAGGTTATCCCTCACGGTTTTTTCAAATCTTGTTGGGCTGCGATCACTGCGCCACCTACAAAATGAACTATTTTTTTGTGGTGAGATTTGAAAAGAACGGTTCTTTTCAAATCTCGTCCCAAAAAAAATAGTTCATTTTGTAGGTGGCGCAGTGATCTTTGCCCGAACAGCTGTTTTTACGTCACAAAACGTCACAGTGTCACGTGAGTGCCCGCATCCTATAGCAGCGTACGAAAGATGAATCGCGAACGTAAATGTTATCATTTCTCTTATAGTTGCATATAAATATATACTGAACATTACTTACCGTCCAGCTAAATGGAACAAAACTTTCTTATTACCATCGAAGACATTGATAAAAAATTCTTCTTCTGCCATAACCACCATTCCCAGCATTGCACCAGGTTGCAATCCATGCGATAGTGGTACATTGACGGCACCGATGCGACCTCTGGGTCCGAAATCATGAACCGTGAAAGTCTGATCGCGGTCTAAGATCGAATTATCACAAGACATATTTGTATTATTGTTACTAATTAACAGTAATATGAACACTGGTTGCTGCTAACGTCAAAACTTGCTTTTATACCAAAAGAATAATGATAAAATTAGAAAATATGTTTTCTTGTCGAACTTGTAGCCATTTTGTGGTTGACTGTTTACAAATATTCCATTTGGTAACTGATAATATAATCGGGAAGATGAAAAAAAATATTTATTCTCTTCACCAAAAAATAACGATCATAGTTGAATGATGTTCGTAGCTATTAGATTCTAAATTTCTATCTATAGATTTTATGGTGGTTTCGCGCAGGAATATAAATAAATTCTCATCAACAGGATGTAGGTAACTAAGGAGGAAGGGACTAGGACGAAGGACGAGTCCGAAGCGCATCTTTAAACTGATTTCAGTATCGACCTAAAATGCAAATACAGTCTATAAATCCTAATAATAGATATGCCACAACCAAGAAATATCCAAATGCTTATTGGAAGGAGTCTAAATTACATTGGTATCCTTTTAATGCATGGTATTTATAGAGTACGATCTCTACTCAATATCTTTGTTCTGTTTCAGCATTAGAATAACATATTCTCGTACGCATATTGATCCTAGAATGAGCTTCATTCTTAAACGTTTTTTTTTGCTGACTAGATAGATAGGTATAACTGCATTAAATACACAAAATATTTAGGCATCAGACCAAATAAAAAACACAATTTATATATTAATCTAGGCAACGGACAAAATCAGTGTCACCAACATAACTATGCTACCAAAAATTTTCCCTAATGGCAAATGTCATCCATTTGTATAAAGAAATTATGTAAAGGAAAGCCGAAACAGAGAAAATATGAAACGCTCGCTACAGAAGGCAATTCTAGTACGAGTTCTAAATTCCAAGAATTTATTATATTTGAAAATTACAAACCACAATCTCAGTATCAGCCGTTGAGCAAAAGAGAAGCATTCATCAACATCACTCATTTAATCATCCAACAGCCCTTCACCACAGACGGAATGAATTAATAGATGAATCCCTCAGTGGCGTGCCACAAGGCGGGGTCCGGAAACAAGTGGTTTCAGGGAATCGTAAATCATATACAACGTGATCTAATTGCTACCACAGATAAATGCGATCAATGGCTAGGGACGCCGGAGAATAGCCTCAACACGGGAACAGATCAATGCGTGATAATAATATTAGCACAATGGGGTAGCACAAACCCTTGAAACATTCACGGAATATCCACTCATCACAATTGATCAAAGAATCAGTCTTTGTAACAACAATACGAGCGTTGTCTCACATCAGTTGACCCGAATCTTATGTTTTCTTTAGATTTTGCAGTTTTATTTCTCGTGTAGTATGCAAGAGAATTAAATGAAAATTTAATGAGATATATACTAATATATTGTTAATACACAGATAAAATTAGAAGTCAAACGATACACACATCTTGGAATGACAGCCATTGAAAGATGAAGTAAATATTTCTGCAGAAACTAAAATTTTTTTCGTTTTATTAAAAAGTGTATAATAATAAAGTTTATTTCAAATATTAATTAACTTTAATTTGATATGTCAAACTGAGTATAAGATAATAACCATTATAGTGTATTTTAGTGTTGAATTAGTTTTTTTGTACAACAAAAATTGCTAGTAATACCGTTATACAGTTTGTGTCTAAAGAATATTCAATGTTAAATTTTGTTTAGAATGTTGAAAATTAATTATAGAATTTAGTAAATGTCAGATATCTGCGTATTTAGTATTATTTAAATTTTTAACGGAAAAATAAGATTCGGGTCAACTGAAATGATACAGGGCTCGTATATTCTTATTGGTATTGCGTTAGAAAATTTGCAGTGTAAACCTAATATTTTATATTATAACTTTTATATGCGAATATACAAATGTTAATAACCTCAAATTTCATATCTTCTTTAATCCATGAAATTGTCAAAAAATTGACACTGAAATATATAAAAAAATTAAAATGAAATTATTACCAAAATAAAATTGAATTGCGACATTCTTAATATGTGTCGAAGTACGACCAGAATATTTTCATATTAATTTTAAAGAAACTTACCAAATTAATTACGAACAGTTATTTGTCCCCATACCTGAAACAAAACAAATAATTAGTTAAGCTGGATTTACAATGAAGTAACGTAAAAAGTAATGCAAATGATATCAGTAGCGTAAAGGTTGAGCGTGTACTAGAACTAATAATGATTTTTATGAAAATAGAGTAAGTAGAAAAGTAAAAGACGCAAATGTATGATGAGTGTGAGATTCAGAAAAATGTTGTTAGAAAAGTCAGTTAAGATGGTTTGAGTATCTGGTATGTATGTTGAATGAAAGATAAGTGAAACAAGTATATGTGGTGAAATTGAGGATGAGAAATTTTGTAGACTACCTAAGAATAAATGGACAAGTTTGAATGTTTGTTTCCTGAGCGGAAGATGACACGAGATTGTATGAAAGGAATTTTAATTGTGGATGATCTTGGTGAAATTGAGGGTGAACAAAAGTCTAGTAACTTTCTTTGGTAACTTTCTAAAGTGTAAATCTGACTTGTGCATTTACTGTTCCTGGTGAAAAAACAGTTTATAGCATAAGATTAGCTAATCCAAAATTCAGGATTAGCTAAAACTTTTTGAAGAATCAGACTGCTAATGTACTTGATTTTGAGGATATATTCAAATTAATTAGGGTTTGTGTTTCATCTCGTATTCATATTTTGTTTCACCCTATTACATGCTTTTCTATTGTTCAGCGAAATGAAATTTTAATAGGCTAGTTTAGATTCTAAGTCTCTTTGATATAAGATAAACACTCTCATTTAAAAATCAGAGTAGCTTATAATATTAATAACTCCATGTGAAGGTGCTAACACTAAGCTCCTTTAAGCAACATATCATCCCGAGGGTATCATCACACGCGGTAATTTAACGCGATAATTATCATTTTACTTTCAAACAACATGAGACGATGTTCTACATGCATGAAGCATCGTGTATCAACTTCATCAAGAACCAAGAACCAACTAAATTAATGTCTTACTGAAATAGTTCACCAACTATGATGTAGAAATAAAACTTGCTCTGATTATTTGATTAGTTACTGAAACGCTGAAAGTGAATGAGGACACATACACAAATTTCAAATTTGAGTGGAAAGAAAATTATTTAGGACACGAAAATTACGTTGTTTTAGAAAACTAAATAAAACTAATAATTATTTGTTTGCGAGTTCCGCAATATTAGCTGTATTCCATTTGCCATTTGGTTCACTTAAATCAGTCAGATAAATTCGACAAATGCCTAAATGAACTGAATTAAGCAAACTGATGTACTTATTGGGGTGAATTACTAAAAAGTAAATTATAATCTGTAATTTTTGTACTGGAAATAAAGTCAGCGAAGTAATCCAGCGAAATAAATAAATGATCTGGTTCAGTAAATGTAAGCTAGATCTGAACCAAATAGCAACTGGAATACGCCTATTATTATGCGTCGTCAGGCAACCTTTATTACTCGATCCGAAAACTTTTTAATCCGATTGAAACATTAATTTTATTAATTTATTTGGAAAATTTCGTAGATTAATGGTCAGTTTTCCAATCACCGATTAATATTAATCATGATTAACATTAATCGGAGTAAACCGGCGATTGAAAAACTGGTTCTTATTCAAATTAAAATTAAACAAATTAAACAAATTAACAAATTTTTTTATGTTATCATGGATACATCATCATTTTTTGGTGCGCTAGCTGCGAAACTTCAAGAGCTATTAACATGCTCAGGGTTAGAAACACTAATTTCACCCGTGGTACATACAATATTTTATGCACAGCAAAAGAACATTTAATTTTAAATTCAAAAGATGAATTTCGACCTGGTTGTGCATAAATAATATTTTTACTACATTTATCAAGATGATAAATAACATTCCTAAAATAGCATTCTTTTACCATTGAAAAAGGCTAAAAAATTGTGTCATATTGAATGAAGTGGGTGAAAACAAGTTTATTTTTTAAATTTTGATAATTCATATTAGAGCAGAGTCTGAAATTGGCCTAAAACATTTACTAAAAAGTTGTTTACAAGTCAATTGAAGCACGAGAAATCCAATGCCGTTGAGCGCATCTTCATATATTATTTAGTTTTTGAGATATAGACACCAGAAAAAATCCCACATTTACTCATTTCATGTTTTCTACATTCCTCAAGCTATATCTCAAAAACTAAACGAGATATGAAGATGCACAAAATCTCAAAACATACTCTTCGCAAAATTTCACAAAATTGAATTGCTAAAACTTTTTTTATAAGTCAATTCGGACACGAAATATTCAATGCCGTTCAATATTACTTTTACCAAGAATCTCACGAAATTTTCGCGCGAGAACGAGACGAGATACTATAAATTTTATGCGAAAACGAGAGTGAAATCAATATTGCTGATCAAAAAATGAGACAAGATCGATGTTTTCAATTTTTTGTCTCATTTCGTCCCACGTGCATCACTATAGATAACATCTTGAAAGAAATTGTGAAATATTCACAGAAATGTATTTATCTTTATTAGGTCAATGGTTTACGATTCCTCGGTACCTATATATAACCATAAAGAATGAGTGCTACGTAGGGTTCCCTGCAGACTACCAATCACTGCAATGCGACTGCGACCGCAGGAAATATGCAGGAATGGCAAATAATTTATAACGTGCTAAGTTTTCACGCCGACGTTATTTAAACAGAGAAAATATATTTATTTATTCACTACTCGGTACAGCAGGAACTTATTCCCAATTAGTTCGTGTTCCATTATACGTTTAAGTTATAGTTTTTGTTGTACTGTAATTATGATTAATTATATATTGTATAGAGAAGAAAAATAAATAAAACTAAATATGTTAAATGGAAGATCGCATTAATTTAATTTGCCTGATAATTTTTTGACGTTCCTGAAAAACAATGAAATGCTTCATTGTATGTCATGTGTTTGCGATTTAAGGTAGTACTAGTGTGATGGTGGCGCCATCAGTTGTCGAGTGGCGAAATTGACGCTCAAAAAAATTAAAAAATTAAATAAAATAAGTGTTTTATACCTATTATGATTTGAATATCATGAATTGTTAACAGGTTGTTGGTCTAGTGAATTTTCAAATACCATACCACCGTGTGGTGTTGCCATTATAAATTGGGATTCTTAATTTTTCGTTAAAAACAAGGCTTTGCATGGCTATATATCCATTACTAAACGATAAAAAACTTTCTCCTTCTGATACAATATACATGGATAGTTCTAGAACATCATACTAGTTCTTCAAATGAAACTGCAAAATTTTAGAGGTACACAAACCAAATATGTGCGATTCTGAGTGATGATCGCCATAAGCCCCGTGTATAAGAACTCAACTTTACAAGCGAATATATTTGTTCATATTTTAACAGGATACGTATGACTATCCAATGTTTACGTGCGCCAAATTTCATTCGGATCTGCAAATATTTTTCACGCTAGTACTACCTTAACCAATCCTGTCATTATTATACAGAGAATAATGCTCTTGTGATTATTCCCGGGAATAATCTCTGTAGGTGCTTCTGTTTGTGACAAATGATAGGTAGTTGTCAAATAATTATTTAAAACTGTCAACGCGTCAAGTAAAATATGTGAAAAAATCAATTTAGTTGTATTTTAGATATAGAAATACACCAACAAATTTTGGAAACAACTTCCAAGAATACATTAATAATCGATATGGATCCAGTTCAAAATCTTTGAAGTTGGATGAATCGACCTCAACAGCTAAGTCAAAAAATAATCTAATTAAATATAACTCGAGAGTTGGATAATTTAGAAAATAATTCTCCAGTATCTTTCTCAAACTTGTTGCCATTAGGCAATAGCCATTTAAGCCCTACGGGCTTTCGTGACTATTGCCTTGCAACAAGTTTTCGAAAGATCTGTCAAATTATTTTCTATTTATTCTCACTCTCTTGTTATATTATTACTGATTATTTTTGGCGTTTCTGAAAACCAATGAAATGCTTCATTGTATGTTACGTGTCTGCGTTTTAACCAATCCTGTCATTATTATACTGAGAATAATGCTCCTGTGATTTTTTCCGGGAATAATCTCTGTAGGTGCTTTTGTTTGTAATGATAGGTAGTTGTCAAATATTTATTGAAAACTGTCAATGCGTCAAGTAAAATGAGTGAAAAAAAATAGATTTAGTTGCATTTCAGATACAGAAATGTACGAAGAAATTTTGGAAACAACTTCCAAGAATATATTAATAAGTAATTAATCGATATGGTTCAATAAAAAATTGTAATTCAAATACCAATTACTTCCTAGGTTAGATGTAAAGTAAACGGCTTTATCTAGTTCCGTAAATTTATGCCTTATTCAATTTCTCGTTTCTCAATGTTAAATCGGTTTCTTACGCGAGCGGTTACCGCAAAAGAAACTAAAACGTCTGATTGTAAATCAGTGGGAGGACAGAACCAAATCGACGAGTAATGTTCCCAGAGAATAAGAAAAATTATCCTCATTTAAATATTCCGTTCTGAGGGTTTCTATTCAGTGAAAATGGAGAAGAAAGCGAGAATAAGATATTACAATGCAACAGCTATCTTACAAGAATTCATATCTGGTGCAGATTGTAAAAGAAATATTTATTTTTTGGGTACGTTCAAAATAGTGATGTATCGATTCTTTTACGATTGCGATTACGATTATGATTAACAATTGTTATAATCGTCGATTACAATTAGTGTAGATAGGTTAATTTAATAGTATTACAATAAAAATGAATCATTTATAGGAAAATATTGTTTTCTATAGTCTAAAAGTAGGCATTTGCGATTTTCGATTTTCCCGAGAATATATCTCAGAAACTAAACAAAATATGAAGATGCGCTCAACAGCATTGAATTTCTCGTGTTTTAATTAACTTGCAGACAAATTTTCAGCAATTTATAAAATTTTCTAAAATTTTCTCCAAACTTTTTTCTAAACAGTTTTTGAACAATATTTTCAAAACTTGAAGGTGTATGCACTTGGGAATTTTACCATTGGATTCAGTGTGTAAAAATACATACGTATGTAAATTTTCGTTATAATATTCGTAGAAAAACGAGTTTTAGAGCAAATTGTTTGAAAATCGTAAAAAACCAGAGGGGTACCCCTTGGAAAAATAATTTAAAATATCAAAAAAAATTAAATCGCTTCAAATGATCTTAAATCTTGCTGTTAAGTCAATTCGGACACGGGGAATTCAATGACGTCGAGCGCAACTTAGTATCACGTTTAGTTTTTGAGAAAGAGCCACCACAAGTGTTGAACTTTAAAAAAAATCAACATCTCAATTGTTCGACTTTTCCAAGGCCATATCTCAAAAACTAAACGAGATATGAAGATGCGCTCAACGACATTGAATTTCTCGCGTTTAAATTAACTTGTATACAAGTTTTCAGCGATTTTTAATATTTTGAAAAATGTTCACCATTTCATTTTTCCTAAACAGTTTTTGGACAATATCTTAAAAACTAGAAGGCGTACGCACTTGGGAATTTGACCATTGGATTCAGTGGGTCAAAGTACATATGTATGTAAATTTTCATTACAATAATCTTACGAGAAATAGTTTTAGGGCAAATTATTTGAAAATCGTAAAAAACCTAAGGGGTACACCCCTTGGAAAAATAATAAAAAATTTCAAAAAACTTAAATCGTTTCAAATGAGCTAAAATTTTGCTAAAAAGCCAATTCGAACCCGGGGAGTTCAATGCCGTTGAGCGCAACTTTGTATCACGTTTAGTTTTTGAGATAGAGCCTTCTGAAGTGTTGAACTTTTAAAAAATTTCAACAAATCAGTTTTTAGACTTTTCCGGGGCCATATTTAAAAACTAAACGAGATATGAAGATGCGCTCAACGGCATTGAATTTTTTGTGTTTCAATTAACTTGTACACAATTTTTCAGCGATTTAAAAATATTTAAAAAATGTTCTCCAAACATTTTTCCAAAAACGTTTTTGAACAATATATCGAAAACTAGGAGGCTTATTCACATTTGTATGTACATTTTCGTTACAATATTCATATGAAAAAAAGTTTTAGAGTTAATTGTTTGAAAATCGTAAAAACCTAAGGCAGGACATAATTAAATATTTATAATAAATTAAATCGCATCAAATGTACCTACACATTCACATGTAAGAATTGTAGTGTAATAAGGCCCTGATAACTAATATTTATAACATAATAACAACAGTAACAATCACAGAGATAGCTTTTGTTTCCAAATCATATTTATCACAAAAAATCCTAGTTAGTAGGCGATTTTTAATAACATTCATTTCCAGTTCCAGCCGCTTAGCAAATATATAAAATCAATATTAAAACTCATTTCATCTCTAGTAGTGATATTAAACGTGAACTTGGGCAGACAAAATCAATATTGACTACAAGCCATATAAAAGTCATTCGGGTGGTGTGGGGATCATGAAGAAGCGTTTGGCGAAGAGGGAATAGTGACCGCGCGAAGGGCAAGGGTGGGAAGCGTGACCAGCGGACATTACACCCAGCCGTGAACTTGACGGCTCTGTCAGCACCAGCTACCACCATCCACTGAACATAGTTTCCACGCTATTGAGCGTGAAATATGCAACGATAATTTGTATTATCGATGTAGCCATTAATTATGATTAATTATATATTGTATAGAGAAGAAAAATAAATAAAACTAAATAAGTGAAATGGTAGATCGCATTAATTTAATTAGCCTGATTATTTTTTGACGTTTCTGAAAAACAATGAAATGCTTCATTGTATGTCACATGTTTGCGATTTAAGGCGGCACTAGTGTGACGGTGGCGCCATCAGTTGTAGAGTGGCGAAATTGACGCTCTAAAAAATTAAAAAATTAAATAAAATAAGTGTTTTATACCTATAATGGTTTGAATATTATGAATTGTTAACAGGTTGTTGGTCTAGTGAATTTTCAAATACCATACCACAGTGTGGTGTTGCCATTATAAATTGGGATTCTTAATTTTTCGTTAAAAACAAGGCTTTGCATGGCTATATATCCATTACTAAACGATAAAAAACTTTCTCCTTCTGATACAATATACATGGATAGTTCTAGAATATCATACTAGTTTTTCAAATGAAACTGCAAAATTTTAGAGATACACAAACCAAATATGTGCGATTCTGAGTGATGATCGCCATAAGCCCCGTGTATAAGAACTCAACTTTACAAGCGAATATATTTGTTCATATTTTAGTGACCGCGTGAAGGGCAAGGATGGGAAGCGTGATCAGCGGACATTACACCCAGCCGTGAACTTGACGGCTCTGTCAGCACCAGCTACCACCATCCACTGAACATAGTTTCCACGCTATTGAGCGTGAAATATGCAACGATAATTTGTATTATCGATGTTGCCAGTGATTTATAAAATAATGGAAACATCCCCCGTAATTTTGTAACTCGATCATTAGCTGTTAATGATCGATAGGGTAATGACAACCCTTATTTTTATGATTAATCTGCAGGTTACCACCAATTCGGCATTCTGTAATCAAAATTATTTATTCCGTTATTTCTATTATTCTCGTATAAAACTGTTGGTATAAAAAATATATTTTTAACCGCACTTTTGATATAGCTGTCAGTTGTCTGTCATATTATTATAAGCTACGTAAATTAGTAAATAAAATGAATGAATATAACATAAAAATGTCAGGGTAAATTATTTTGATCACAAAATACCGAAATTGTGATCATTTGTAAAACAACAATGAAAAATAAAAATTGTCATTATCTTATCGATCATTAATAGATAAAATACAGTTATATAATGTAGGCGATTATGTTACCGCTCATTATTGGTTGCTAATTGTTAAATTAATGACAATACAGGAGGATTAAAATATTTGGACTGCGGTCTTTTATTTCAAACAACCGCTTCGTCAAGTAAAACACTTTACCTGACGTATTATGTATACTATTTTTTCTGAAACTGTTTCATTTAATCAAAAATTAAAAAAAATTCCAATTGTTTAAATTTTTTGAAACAGCAGAATACAGATCCAATGTTAAAACAAAAAAGTTTGGTAAAGTACAAAACAGTCAAGTAAAATATTTATCACACTGTTTTGTACTTTACCTGACTATCATTTTTGTTGTAACCTTGGATATGTACTTTGCCTGACTGTTTTGGTAAAAGTCTACTTTTCATACTAAAATTGTGTAAGCCTCCCTTATTTAAAGGAGAATTAACAAATAATTTAAATGGGTTCTTGTCAGACCGGAGAAAGGACAAGTACTAGGGTTGTTGTAAATAAGTTTGTACTTACAATTTGGTTCAACAAATAACAAAGATTTATTCACACTTACTACATGGTTGGTGTTGTCGAGTTCCTACTGAACTCTCGTATTGACTATCTGACTATGTGACTGCATCTGACTGTGTTTGACTGTCATTATAACTGACCTAACGCTACTATATATCTAATTACAAAAGTACTAAGTCAGCAAATAGTTAGCTACTTACGTCAAACAATACTATTTAGAATACTTGACCTCATTACAACATGCTCTACTTTACTTAATTGTATTCACTAAGAATGTGCTGACTTTGACTTGTTACAATTGGTCAGGAAAGTAGGCACTTTCTTGCCGGTTTCAGGAAATAGTATATTACGTAATAAGTCAGGAAAGTGATATTTTACTTGACGAAGCGGTTGTTTGAATTACTCGGCCTCCGGCCTCATATTTTTATCTGCTGAGTCAAGTAAAAACACTTTCCAGACGTATTATGTATACTATTTTTTCTGAAACCGTTTAATTTAATCAATATTTAATAATAAATAATTCCAAATATTTAAGTTTTTTGATATGAATTGTACTGATAACAGACTACGTATCCAAGGTTACAACAAAAATATCAGTCAAGTAAAATCTGTACCAGACTGTTTTGTACTTTACCAGACTGTTATTTTGATTGTAGCCTTGGATACGTACTTTACTTGACTGTTTTGGTAAAAACCTACTTTCCATACTAAAATTGGTCAGGAAAATAGGCAGTTTCTTGCTAGTTTATTCGTTTTGTCCATTGCAACAATTAAAGATATATGAAGCACTCAGCCAATGACATAATTGACTAAATATGAAATGTTTACTAATATCTTGAAATTCATGAGATAACAAACACACACACACTCACGTTCATTTCAGCAAACACCGCAGCAGTATCAATGCTCTGATATCTAATTAATATTGACATGATCAGGTTATGGTTTAATTATATTAGTTCAGTACGTCGTCGTCAGTGTCACCCGAGCGCACACATCGCTTGTTCTCTGGCCAACTGTTCCTGATGGCAGCAGTGCTAATGAAAACAACATACTATTACGTTAAGTCAATATCTACTGAAATTATTGGAAATTCAATCAAATGTAGATATATTTGTTGGTAATTTTACTATTTACCTACATAATAGGAACTTAATTTTAATTTCATTAGCTAATAAATAAATATATCATCACGCCTTCTACCCATTACTGGGTGTGGCACTCTGCCGAAGCAGATCTCGGTAAGTGATATATTTTGCGCGTGAAGTGCGATTACCAGTCGTCAAATCACGGCCCTCAAAGATGTTAGTGGTGGAGGAGCCACAGGGGTAGCTTTTGAAATTATAAAAATTGTTCCGCCTGTGGGAATCGAACCAGGATTCTCAGGATCCACAGGCCGACTTCATACCACTGAGCTAGCCACCCCATATTAGCTAATTTCATGACATAATATCAATATAACAGTACTAACAAGTTTGTCCTAATACGTTCTATTACGATATAAGTAATGTAATGAATTTTGACAGTAAAATGACAGTCTGATACAAGTAAACAAAGAAATTTTATTGCAAATTAAATCAACCTATTCACGCCTCAACTAAGAACAAAATAGAAAATAGCAAATTAAATAAAAAATGTCAATTTTGTAATAATTTTTTGCTGAAATCGGCAAGAAAGTGCTTACTTTTCTGACCAATTTTAGTATGGAAATTAGATTTATACTAAAACAGTCAAGTAAAGTATATATCCAAGGTTACAACAAAAATAAAAGTCTGGTAAAGTACGAAACAGTTTGGTAAAAACTGTACCTGACTGTAATTTTTGTTGTAACATTTTGAATTATATATAATTAAATATTGATTAAATTGAACGGTTTCAGAAAAAAATAGTATACATAATACGTCAGGAAAGTGTTTTTACTTGACTCAGCGATTGTTAATTGTTGTTGTAACCTTTGATAGTAGTATGCGGTCAATATAATTCATATAAAAAAATATATAAACATTTTAAATTATTTGTGAATAATTATTAATTAAATTAAACGGTTTCACGTATATTTTGACAATAGGAAAGTTGGAAACAGTACCATTTGAAATTCTCTAACAGTTATTTATGTATCAAGGGTGAAAACATGCTTAGGGTTAGAGTGATCAAAAGGAATTGTTACAGTTGGCAATAAAAAAAACTACTTGAAATTGGTAAGCCTGATACATAAATTCATTTCCTGTTGTTGACAGTGACATTTAAAATTTAAATTTGAGTACATTTATTATTACACTTATTTCTAAAGTATTTCTATTACTTAAAAAGTCAAAATTCTATTAGCTGTCAGACTCCTAACATAACCTATTTGTATTTATTAGAAATGTCAAATAGCATTTCCGCCTTTATCTGACGTTGTGCCAACTGTGGAATAAAAAGATCTCTGGAATTGTATTGCCAACTATAACAATTCCTTTTGATCACCCTGTACAATATTTTATGCACAACAAAATAACATTTAATTATATGTTCAAAAGATTAAAATATATACATAGGCTATAGGTTAAAATGGCATTTTGTAGAATCAAATATTCACAATAAACAAAAATTGTCATTTTATTTATGTATCCATAGGATTTTTTTAAGGCTCTAGGGCAAAAAACGATTGTTTTAGTCCGCTTTTTAGGGCTAAAGTACATTAATTTCGGCCTGGTTGTACATAAAATAATTTTTAAAGTCTTTGAAAGTTGAAAAATATACAATGAAAAATTGTATTCCAGACAGCAATATAAATCTTATATTCTTATACGGTAGATTCCACTCCACTCCTAAATATCAAAAACCTTCCAGACACAAAATAATAAAACCCAACCCGGCTTTCAATTCAATCTTAATAAAACTACAAGTATAAAATGCACTAAACCACTAAAGCATGCAACTCTTCAAGCCGAAGAGCGCTAGAACTAGAGTAACGCTGCATTCAGATCACTACAAACCGAACATCAGCAAAGATTTCTCACAGATTCCATCTCGAATGCTGCACGTGAGATGAGAGCGGTAAAATCACACCCGCATGTAGCCTGTTCGATGTCGTTGTCAGCTCAATACTCCAAGTCAATAGCGGCGATGATTTACGTTGAGCGACAACGTTGAATGAAATGTGTGATTTGGATGAGAGAAGAAGAGATTTGAAATGGAAAGGAAAGATGAAAGCGTGATGAAAAAATTATGAGTTGATACAAGGATCTGTGGGTGTATTTCAGTATTTTGTAGATACGTGATTTTCATTTTATTTTATATTTGACATCATGCTATGGCTTATCAAATGCGGTAGTATAAATTCTTGTTACATCGAATTTAAGAAGGGGTTTTGTTTTGTTTATTATATATTTATCTGTTTTGGTATTAAAATAATACAGTGGCGTACCTAAGGGAGGTGATGGGTGTGGTCCGCTCCGGGCGGCACATATTTTGGGGTAGCATTTTTTATATTTAGTTTTAGTTGTAAAAAACAACTTGTTCACTTCATAAGTTTACTATTCGATTTCTACGAATTATGAATTACTATATAATTTCGAATATTTTTCTTCATCGTCAAGTCAATGTAGGGTTGAAAATATTATCTCGAAAAATTCCTTTATTACTGCCTAATTTAAATATGGCATCCAATGGTAAAAAAGTTCCCCACCTATAGTTTGTCTCAATTACAATTATTTATTTATGTTTATTAATTTAATGGGGTAATGGCTCAGTGGTTTCGAGTTGGCCTGTGGATCCTGAGGGCCCCGGTTCGATTCCTACAGCAGACAAACAATTTTCACCAAATTAAAATTACCCCTGTGGCTCCCCTACCACTAACATCTTTGGGGGCTGTAATTTGGCGGCTGATGACCACACTTCACGTACATAAATATATCACTTACCGAGATCTGCTTCGGCGGAGTGCCGCACCCAGTAATGGATAAAAGTCGTTTTGATATATTTATTTTATATTTATTTTTTTAATTTATGAAAACCACCATTTGTTTGACTTAGAAAGGACGGCAAATTGGAGACCGCCCTGGGCGCCAAAAGTTCTAAGTACGCCACTGAAATCACTTATTTATTTCCCTGGATTACTGCGCTGAAATTAGTACTAAAATTATTGATTATAATTTACTTTGAAGTAATTCACCGCAATAAGTGCATCAGTTTGCTTAATTCAGTTCATTTATGCTGGGTCGCATGAAAGTTTTATCGGTTCATTAGCAACTAACGGTTCAATAAATTTCAGATAATCGCTATTGATACTGGTGCTGATAAACAATTCTTTAACTAAAGAGCTCTTTATTTTTTTTTGCAACCCAGCATTAGTCTTGTATCGAATTTGTCTGAACTGATTTAAATGAACTAAGTGGCAAATGGAATACAGCTAATGTTGTATATAGGGCATGAAATCATGAAAATGTACTAACGTTTCTGAATTCATAAGATTGATTTTACATCCGGAAGGAACTTTAATTCCAAAGAGGGACGGAGAAAATTCACCCGCATCATCTCTCTAAATTCAACACTAGCTATAGTTGTTTATGCCGTCCTGAAAATGAGGACAAATTTTATTTGCGAGCTTCCAAATAAAATCTCCCGATTTACGAGTCTAGACTCTAGAAAATAAACAACAAAAGCTCTCGATTTTTTTCTGGTATTCAAACCTACCATTATGAAACCTTCACATCGTCTTATCTCCCCTTATGTTTCCAATGCTACAGTTTGCATTATTGACTCGTATGAGTGTTTCATATCCGCAGTTTCCGTTGTGAGAAGCCGATTATTTATTTGGAACGAGTCTCCATGATGATATCCGCATCCGGTCATCAGAGCAAGAAGAATGCCTCCAGTTTGAGGTTATGCGCTGTTTTCCCCATCAAGTCAGTAGTAAAAAAGAAATATGTGGAATGTATGAAGCGGAAAAAATGTGCGGAAGAAATGTTGCAATGAATGATGGTTATAAAAAACTACTTCCACAGCAGAATCTCATTCACGAAGACGGGGTCGATGGAGATGTTATGTTGTTAAGGTTTTGGTATCAATAAGATGGAAAAGTTAACCTGGGTTTCAAGATGAACCTCAATATTTCAATATTTCAAAGAAATGTGATTATACGCAGTTATGATAAATTTATTCTACACATACATATGTAACATCAGGATATGTTCCATCGAATAGGAATAAAACATTTACTGAACATTTATTTATTAGTTTTTTGGGAAAAACTTTAATATAGTTTGTTGGATTCGTGGCTTTACTGAATATAATTTATAAATGTGATGTTTCGCTTTACGATTTAAACTACTATCAAGCAAAAATTACATAACCTCAATAGATTCACAAAAACATTTGTAGTGATCACTGTAGTAGCATAAATAAATAAATTAATGTCGAAATTATCTTTTCCTAGGGTTGTGAACGTTTATTTCTTAAAAAATCTGTTATTTACTGTTATATTTCACATTAATTAAAAGAAATTATGGGATGGCTAGCTCAGTGGTATGAAATCGGCCTGTGGATCCTGAGGTCCCTGGTTCGATTCCCACAGGCGACAAATTTTCATAATTTGAAAAAGCTATCCCTGTGGCTCCTCTACCACTAACATGTTTGAGGGCCGTGATTTGACGACTGGTAACCGCACTTCACGCGCAAAATATATCACTTACCGAGATCTGCTTCAGCAGAGTGCCACACCCAGTAATGGGTAAAAGGCGTGATGATATATTTATTTATTTATTTATTTAATTAAAAGAAAGATTGTTCAGAAATGGTTGTCTTGGAAATAATATTATAAACGATTTCTTACCGCACTGATGCTGGGTTGCATGAAAGTTTTATCGGTTCATTAGCAACTAACGGTTCAATAAATTTCAGAAAATCGCTATTGATACTGTTGCTAGATAAACAATTCTTTAACTAAAGAGCTCTTTATTTTTTTCTTGCAACCCAGCATAAGTTTTGTAAAGAGATATTTTTCACACTCATTTTGAATGTTGATAAGTAACATATGTGTGGCAATGACCATTGCCGTAATTGCGTTACAATATACAATTTTTTCTGAAATCGACAAGAAAATGTCTACTCTTCTAGTCTTCTGACCAATTATAGCATGGAAAGTAGGATTTTACAAAAACAGTCAAGAAAAGTATGTATCTAAGGCTACAATCTGGTAAAGATTTTACCTGACTGTTATTTTTGTTGTAACCTTGGATACGTAGTCTGCTGTCAGTACAATTCATATCAAAAAATTTAAATATTTTGAATGATTTATGATTAAATATTGATTAAATTAAACGGTTTCAGCATAAATAGTATAATAAATAAGAAAAAAAAAGGAAAAAATTTTCCATCACTTGTGTCGTAATTCCACAGAGGTTTTACAGCACGTTTGCATCAACTTCTAAGTCGGTATCACAATCCACTATTTCCTAGTTGATCTAGTTGGATAAATGATCGCACCATACTGATGAGTCCGGAAGGACGAAACGCGTCTATGGTTAAAGCTGAACTGACCAGCCGTTTGTTGATGACCTGAGAAGTTGATGCAAACGTGCTGTAAAACCTCTGTGGAATTACGAGACAAGTGATGGAAAATTTTTTCCTTTTTTTTCTTATTTATTAAGACTCAATTCCACATCGCAATAGACATTTTGTCTTTTGTTTTATAAATAGTATACATAATATCTTCAGAGTCAGCATTGCAATTTAGAGTCCTGTTTTTGCCTTGTTAACTTCATATTAGTTTTTTTTTTATTTTGCGCATTGCTGACTCTGAACTTCGATTTAAGAATTTAAGAATTTATTGTAAAAGAATAAAATTTCTTTATATTGTTACTTTTACTAACAAATTCTCTGGTGAGTTTATTGTTCATTTTGTATTGACCAACAATTATCTTATTGTTGTTTTATTTTATACCTAGACCTAAAGATGGTTACACCCGTAACCGAAACGTTGTCAACAAATCTTCAATAAATGACTACAACTTAAACCTAAGTCCTTTAATTTTATTCCTAGTATACATAATACGTCAGGAAAGTGATTTTACTTGACTCAGCGGATTAAAATATTCAGCCTGCGGCCTTGTATTTCAAACAACCGCTTCGTCAAGTAAAATATCACTTTCCTGACTTATTATGTAATATACTATTATTATGTGCTATAATTTTTTTTTGTATTAATAAAATTAATAATAATTAATAATAATTTTACAAGGAATGTGAGCAGAAATAAAAATGACATATGCAGTTTAAGAGATTGCATAGAAATTTGATTAAGCGATTTTAAGTTTAAGCGATTGATTCTCTTAAATTCATTATAGCCATATTGTACTCACAATTGGTAGTGCATAATTGGGGCGGGACACACAACATATCTAAATTGCATTACGTGTCATTGTCCTTAATTCATACTGTACTGGTAGCTTTAACTATTTAGCAGATTTAGGGGCTGTGTCAGGATTGTATACCACATGTATTGATTACTAATTGTTTAGCTTTAATTTACAATTCTGACTATTCTGTCTGATATTTGAAGAGAATAGGAGTAATTTGTGTTCGATATTAGTCATTGTAATCGTTAAATTTGTTAGATTTTTGTAAGTTTTTACAAGTTTTATTACAAGTTGCATCGCCAAAAGTTGGTTGAAATAAATAAAACCAAAACAAATATTTGACAGTAATGCCAATTATTCCATATGACAATAGCAGTATTCCATTTGCTACTTGGTTCCCTTAAATGAGTTCAGATAAATTAGACAACATGACTAATGAACTGTATTAAGCAGACTGTTAGACTTATTGGGGATAATTACTTTTAAGTAAATTAGAATAAATAATTCTAGTACTGAAAATAAAGTAAGCGAAGTAATCCAGCTAAATAAATAAGTAATCTGGTTCAGTAAATGTAAGTAAGATCTGATCCAAATGGCAAATGGAATACGACTAATATATCTTTGTCTCGAATTTCCGACAATAAAAATGCTGTCATTTGTCAAGTAAAAATTATAATTTTACCTAAAGTAGCATAAAATAACCGGTACTTTTTGCATCAAGCTGTATTCAAATGGTGTTAACTACATTTCTACTTCATTTTAACCTTCAAAATCATCCTCAACCTGTAGGACTCATTTCCTGCCCTTAATACTTAATAAGCAAACAAGTAATCGTAGCTCAGTGGATAAAAGCGAGATAAAACTTGCGTTTCTTAATTAGCAAGCAAGAGGTCGTGCGTTTAAATCTTACTTCTACCGATATCCAAAATATACTGTTGTGTCTGAGTGGTTCGGATTCCACTATAAGTTGTAGGCTCCCTGTACTATATTCAAGATTAAGTTTCTGTTGTGCAGCGGAATACATACATAACTATAACCACGTTTAAAATTTAACTTTTGATGGTAGGTACAATTGACCATAAATCAATTACATCCTAGAATATGGGATAATGGCTCAGTGGTATCGAGTTGGCTTGTGGATCCTGAGAACCCCCACAATCGACAAACATTTTCATTAAATTAAAAATTACCCCTGTGGCTCCCCTACCACTAACATGCCGTGAATTGACGGCTGGTAACCGTACTTCACGCGCATGAATATATCACTTACCGAGATCTGCTTCGGCAGAGTGCCACAACCAGTAATGAGTAAAAAGGCGTGATGATATATTTATTTTATTTATTTTTAATATCGTCAACAGTGACAAATTATCCAAAGTTAATGGTCCATGCAAATCTAGCTTTAATGTAATGGAAAAAAGTTAATTTAAAGTAAATGATTTAAAAAAAAACCAGAATGAAAATTAAATGTGATTGCTTGTTGTCTGTGGACTATTGTGTTTAAAACATGGAGCGGCTGAGCAGCGAGCGGCTCTTTGCGATCGCGGCGACAGACAATAGGCGATTACTTTTATCGATCGCTTCATTTATTTCTTCAGTGGGTCGCTGTTGAGTTAAATTGTCTTTTTACCCGATTCGCTGAAAACCGCGACGTGACAAGATAGTTTCTAAATTGTCACAACACAATTAGATTGTATCGAGTACTGAAAATATCGACGAATAAATTTCCCATTGCTAATTTTAGCCCTTGTCAAATTAAATTACTTTTCTTTTATCAGAATGCCAGAATTCATAACTTTTATAGCCCAATTCTCGAAAGAGTTTTAGGTAAAATCTGGCTAATACTGAATTTTGGATTTGTCAAATTGAGATAAACATACATACATACATACATATTTTCACGCTATATCCCAACAAATGGGGTATCACGAACCCTAAAATCATGCATAAAACATTCACTCATCACACTCATCAAACAATCAGCCCTCTTAAAACATTATCATCCAGACACACCACCCTCACTTCAACCACATTCATAGACTACTCCATATAAACTCATTAATTTATTACACTCGAAATCATTTATCACACAACAAACCTTCAATCACATCATTACTATTCACTTATCATTCATTTTCTTTCTTCAACGTACATAAAACATCTCAAATTACTCACGTTTACTCCTAACAACGAATCTAATAACTAATCTAACATCGAATCTACAAAGATTAAACCATTTTCCCAAAATGCTGTAAATAAACTAAATCTTAGCATTTAGTTTTCGCAAAGTGAATTGAATTAACTTTTTTAAGTTGGACTAGCCTACGAGTAGCTAATCCAAAATTCAGGTTTTTACCCTAAGATCGCATATATTCCGTGAAACTAGGACACTATAAACTTTTTCGCTCTTGAAAATTTGTCCAAATTATGACAGTTTGAAAATTGGGAAAATATCATGAATTTCAAGTGGAACTTTTTTTGTCACGTGTATTTTAAATATGATACTAATCGTTAGATTCATAAACGAAACTTAAAGTTAAACTTTGTTTAATGTACCAAAAGCAAATTGAAGTTACGTGTCACATGGAATAATTAATATTGCTGTCAATCATTCAATGCGCTTATTTATTTAAACTAAGTTTAAAATTTAAATATTGTTGATACAACTGATCGTAACTGTCATTTTGAAACTATTGCAGCAGTAGCAAACTGCTTTACATGTTTTTCATATAAAGTTTGTCCTCGTTTTGATATTTTGCTAAACAATCACAATCAAGCTCAAATTTTAGACAGTACAGGATATAGTACAAGAGGAGTGCATCTTAAAGAGAAATTCGCACCACACAGTTAGTTGTATTTAAGTATAGCGAGATTTCGTATTTACCCTTTCGAATGAAATTTCGGGTGCAATCTTGAAGGTCTAAGCAAACATTAATAAAACTCTAAAAGTGAAAAGTGATGAGGTATGAAAAGTTTTTCTCGACTATGCGATATTCAGTTTGACTTGTCAGAGAGCGCAGAATTCAACGCACGGACCAACGCCGCGCCGGCAGCGTTATCTAAATGACCCTCGTGACTACAAATCACACCAACGTGTCAAGTCACAAATTGAATTCTCTTCTTTTCCTTGCCTCCATTAGTAGGTGATCATCAAGCCGTAAAGGTGTAACTAGCACACATAAGAAATCAGATAATTACATAGACATTCGATTCCACGTATTACAAACATGATTTTGATTTTTTTAATTGTGTCGACGACCTATATATATATTTTATTTTTTTAAAGACTACGAGTAGAGAATAGTACAAATTTGACTTTGTTTTCTACCACGACATTATGTCAAACAGATTTCTATTTAAAGAAAAGAATCGCTGTCATCCAACATGTAAAATTTATTTGTGTCTATAATACAGTAAAAAAGAACCGATGTTTTTTTTTATATCAGGTAATATGCAAAAAACGTAACTTAATTTCAACTGCAGAATTAATTAGAACGTATTATTAATATGGCTAATTGAAAATTATCACTTTTGTTATATTATATACAATTAAGGCTGCTGTAGATAGCACTCTGATAGAACTTTAAGAGAAAATTTGCGGCTAAAAAGTACATACATACATACATACATATCTTCACGCTATATCCCAACAAATGGGGTAGCACGAACTCTAAAATCACTCATAAAACATTCGCTCATCACACTCATCAAACAATCAGCCCTCGTCAAACATTTTTATCCAAACAAACCACCCTCATTTCAACCACATTCATAGATCACTCCATATAAAACTCATTCATTTATTACACTCGAAATCATTATCACACAACAAACCTTCAATCACATCATTCCTATTCACTTATCATTCATTTTCTTTCTTCAACGTACATAACATATGACAAAACATCTCAAATTACTCACGTTTACTCCTAACAACGAATCTAATAATGAAACTAACAACAAATCTACAAGATTACAAAAGATGAAAGCGATAGCCTGCCCTTGTATATGAAAGAAAAATCTACACAATTCAGTAACTGAAAATGACACAAAAAGATAAGAAAGGGAGAGAGCGTCGCCTTGCGCCCTGCGCTTGTTTTTGAAAAGTAACACCGTATTATCGTGTAGACAGGACTTTCAATCACATCCAACCATTCACTCCTTTACACCTTTCATTAATCTTTCATTCGATATACACTTCATATGTCCAACATTTCTAATTATTTTAACTCACTCTTCTAACAACGAATCAAAAATAGTAGAAAGAAAGAGAGATACAGCTTGCGCTTGTATTTGAAGGAAAATTCCACACAATTGCAGTTTAAAAATAATGCAAAGTCAAATACTTTCTATATCTTGCAATGTTCTGTTTTTAGGTGAGACTGGATTTTGCAGTAATTCTATACAGAACTACATACAAATATTCCATATTCCGATATTAAACTTTCAGAATAATCCTCGAGATGTATTTCATATCCACATTTTGTTAACAACTATTTCAATTATCTCCATCTATATTTTAAGTCCAACTGCAGGCAAACACCAAAAACTCATCAGCTTCACATACCACAACATATTCACTGAAGAGCCAATATAATACTTGTAGTGTTCTCATGTAAAAGCAACAGCTAATATGTGTCAGCACGAAGACTGCAAATTAAACCAACATTCATGACTCTAGCAGCAGCAGATGCAGTCTACACCGTTGCTGAAAGACATTCAAAATTATAGACGTTCTCAAGGGGCGAAAATGGAAATAGTTTCAATCGTAAAAGAGAATGTTGCTTTTACAACATGTGGACGATGTTGTGTTGAACACATAAAAGGAGAACATTCATTAAACTTGTTTGATGATGATAAACATGATCAAAAGGATTTTTAATTTCAATCTACTTATATCGTTGTTTTCCAGTTGTCGTGGATATGGCTTAACTATCTTTCTCGATAGCGAAATTTGTGCTTTTTTAACATGTGAAAAAAATTATATAATATTTTCATTCATTACGGTTAATGGGGTGGCTAGCTCAGTGGTATGAAGTCGGCCTGTGGATCCTGATAACCCTTGTTCGATTCCCACAGGCGACAAACAATTTTCATGATTTTAAAAACTACCCCTGTGGCTCCTCCACCACATCTTTGGGAGCCGTGATTTGACGACTGGTAACCGCACTTCACGTGCAAAAAATATATCACTTACCGAGATCTGCTTCGGCAGAGTGCCACACCCAGTAATGGATAGAAGGCGTGATGATATATTTATATTTATTTTTAAATATCTCAGAAGGTATAAACTTTTTGGGGGTTGCACTCATTAAATAATAATTATGGGGTGGCTAGCTCAGTGGTATGAAGTTGGCCTGTGGATACTGAGAACCCTGGTACCCTAGATTCGATTCCCACAGGCGACAAACAATTTTCATAATTTTAAAAACTACCCCTGTGGCTCCTCCACCACATCTTTGGGGGCCGTGATTTAACGACTGGTAACCGCACTTCACGTGCAAAAAATATATCACTTACCGAGATCTGCTTCGGCAGAGTGCCACACCCTGTAATGGGTAGAAGGCGTCATGATATATTTATTTATTTATTTATTTATCATATTTTCGACTATATCTCAAAAACTAGACAAGATATGAAGATGCGCTTAACACCATTGAATTTCTCGTTCTTCAAATGACTTGTAAACAAATTTTCAGCATTTTTTATTTGTCAAAAAGTTTTCATCCAAATTTTCTAAAATTTTTTGCAGAATCTGAATAAAATAAAATATGTAGCCTGATTTAGAAACAAAATTGAAATATCACAATTTTTCTTTGAATCTTTCCTTGTAAAATACCCATTACAGCAATGTTAGCAAAAACCATATTCCTCATTGAATTTCCAGCGGGATTCATATACGTCAACACGACACCATCAAATGTGCACTCACCCGCTCTCCACAAACATACTGCATTAATTAAACCATAACCTCACAGAGTCAATATTCATTAGTTATCAGTGTAATGACATTCTGCATTTCAGTGTTGCTATGAAGAGACTAGGAGTGTGTGTGTGTATGTTCATTGATTTCAAGATTCGTACGTTTAATATTCATTAAGGGATGTAATTTTGATTAAAGCTACACGGATACGAATTTAGACTCACATGTACACTCCCTCATACAAATATACACACGATGGTCTTCAGTGTGAGAAAATAGAAGACGTGAACATCAAGGTAAATTATGTTATCAACAACTTTGTGTTGCTTATTCATGATCAGAGCTGGGCAAGCTACTTAAAAAAAGTAGCTAAGCTACAGCTCAGCTATTCTTTAAAAAAGTAGCTAAGCTACAGCTACAGCTATTCTTTAAAAAAGTAGCTAAGCTACAGCTACAGCTATTCTTTAAAAAAGTAGCTAAGCTACAGCTATAAGCTATATTTTGTAAAATATAGCTAAGCTACAGCTAAAAGCTTTCGTTAAAGTAGCTGTTAAATTTTAAAGCTACTTTTTAAATTATTGTGAAATAATTAAATTTGCCATTGTCATATGATCAGTCTTTTGTGATAATGACTGTTCATTTACTATTACGTACATAAATATCAAAAATAGCAAATACCATCTGGCACCTACTGCGTATTTTTGCGTATTAGAGCCAGTTAGAACCGGCAAGAAATAATTATTTTGTGTGGGTTTAGCTTATACGCATGCGTACTTTGTTGACCTTCTGCTTAAAAAGTAGCTTGAAGCTACAAAAAGTAGCCTTAAAAGTAGCTTCAGTTGTTATTTTTAAGCTAATAGAAAAAAAAGTAGCTAGCTACAAGCTACAGCTATATTTTTTCACAGTTAGCTAAGCTACAGCTACAGCTAAGGTAAATGTAGCTAAGCTAGTAGCTAGCTACTGCTCAGCTCTGTTCATGATATGTTGAGGTGTCAAAGTTTTTCTTGTTGTTTTGAGTTAAATTAATAAGTTTTTTCATATTTGTATGATGTAGTTATGTCGCCATATTACAAGAAATTTTCAACTCTTGTACGAGATTTGTTTGTAACGATAGGAGGAAATAATTTAAAGAGCATATTTATCTGTTTTTCCTAGCATATAATTATAATAAAGTTTTCTTCTTTCGTGAAACTCACACGTGCGTAAACTAATTCTAAAATAAGCAAAGCGAAAATTATCATTTTGTGAACTAAAACAAAAAAAAAGAAATGATCCTGCCGGTATAAAGGACGGAAGAAACCTTTGTTAGCGAATCTAGTGACTGGTGAACAAAGATGGCAACGGCTGGAGTACAGTTTTAATTAATTAAATAAGCAGAAACATAATCAGTTTTGCTCTGTTCTCAGATCCTTAATAGACGCGGTTCTGAGAAAAGTTATATTAGTAAAGCAAATTACTTTTAAGTAGATTTTAGCAAAATGAAACATTATTATGTATTCGACATAATTTTTATGTTAAGGATGAAATAAATAATAGTATAGTACATAATAAGTCAGGACAGTGATATTTTAATCCGCTGAGTCAAGTAAAAACACTTTCCTGACGTATTATGTATATTATTTTTCTAAAACCGTTTAATTTAATCAATATTTAATCATATGGAGTGGCTAGCTCAGTGGTATGAAGTCCGCCTGTGGATCCTGAGAACCCTGGTTCGATTCCCACAGGCAACAAACAATTTTCATAATTTCAAAAAAGCTACCCCTGTGGCTCCTCCACCACTAACATGTTTGGGGGCCGTGATTTGACGACTGGTAAATGCACTTCACGCCCAAAATATATCACTTACCGAGATCTGCTTCGGCAGAGTGCTACACCCAGTAATGGGTAGAAGGCGTGATGATATATTTATTTATTTATATTTTAAATATTTAATCATAAATAATTTAAAATGTTGAATATTTATGATATGAATTGTACTGATAGCATACTACGTATCCAAGGTTACAACAAAAATAACAGTCAGGTAAAATCTTTACCAGACTGTTTTATACTTTACCAGAATGTTATTTTTGTTGTAGCCTTGGATACGTACGTTACTTGACTGCTTTTGTAAAAACCTACTTTCCTTACCAAAATTTGTTTGGAAAGTAGGTACTTTCTTACCGGTTTCAGAAAAAATAAATAAATATATCATCACGCCTTCTACCCATTACTAAGTGTGACACTCTGCCGTACAGATCTCGGTAAGTGATATATTTTGAGCATAAAGTGCGACTACCAGTCGTCAAATCACGGCCCTCATTGATGTTAGTAGAGGGGGAGCCACAAGGGTAGTTTTAATGTGGTGAAAATTGTTTGTTGTCTGTGAGAATCGAACCAGGGTCCTCAGGGTCCATAGGCAACTCGATACTGTTGAGAGTATTGTAATATATACGGAAATATTAATGTGCAAAAATAATGGATAATTGTTTAAAATTTATTATTTTTATTTTTCGAAAACGTAACGAGGAATGTAATAAAAAATTTGACAACTAAATAAGTTGCAACTTCCGAGGTAATTAGGTGCATGATTCATTTGAAATTAGTGGTTTAATATTTACTGCCGATAATTTAATTAATTATAAAGTGAGTGTGAAATTCGGTGATTTATTTTGTGTTCATTGTTTGTGTGGTGATTGCTGTTATTTACTCTTACCACATTCTATACAATGGAATTTTGTTTACAAATGTTTCGTTTTGATAAAACAGGAATGTGCCAAATAACAAATAATTGTGGAGTTTAATTAATTAATCTATGGTAATCTATTTAATTAAAGTAATTAATGTTTTATTAAAGAGTTAAATATAGATTTGTTTATCGATGCAAGTAATTGTTGCATGTTATATCATTCCTTTTTTATGTGTAGTCTAATTAGAAAAACAAATAAAATTTATTTGAAAGCTTTTCTTAAATATTAATTTACGATATCAAAATAACACAAAATGTTATTCTGGTAAATATTTCTTTTAAGAGATACATATAGACATGCAGAAAGGAACGAATTATTTATATAAGTATAAATTGAAACCAGTGAGAGTTAAACGCGTAAACAAAAAAAATATAGGGTGCAAACGTTTAACATTGTCCCCAACAATATTTTAAACAAAATTTTACAAATATTAATTTAAAAAAATTTAATTTTGGTATTTTTATAGCTTTAGTTTTAGTTGCTGCTGTTGAATTAAGTTCACACAACAATGAAAATTCACCTTTTTAAATTACTGTTTGTTGATTGTTAAAATCATAATCTGTTATTGTTGTAATCTTTTATTGTTATATTTCATTGTCGTAATATTTGATTGTTGTAAATTTCATTGACGATATCTTTCATTGTTGTATTATTTCATTATTGTAACATTTGCAACTGAAACACTTACTTCTGATCACTTTGTAGTTCGAAATATATATTTAGCTTGAGAGAAATTCGAATTCGGGATTTCTGGATTTGAATGCTGTAATATTATCCACACCACCGTATTTCCGGACATTACTGATATCTTTCATTGTTGTAATATGTCATTGTTGCAATATTTAATTCTTGTAATCTTCCATTATTGTAATCATGGGTCAGAGGTATCAAGTAGGACTGAGAATTTAAGAACCCGGGTGAGATTCCCACCCACAACTGACAAGCAATTTTCACCACATCAAAATTACTTCTTCCATAAACATCTTCGGGAGGCGCGTTGCGCGTAATGGTTCTTTTTTTTTAATCGTTGATATAAAGATAATGCGCCTATGCTAGCTTGTTAATTAATAAACTCAAGTTTTATCTCGGTTTTATAAGTCTGTGATGACAAAGAAGCAATATATGTTGAGATCATAATATTTACTTGTATCTAGTTGAAACTTTGCAAATGTGTGCTGAGATGTTGCACGTATTTGCACTTCGTGGTGTATGTTATCACGGGCATAAATCAAGTGGAAGTAACGCTACAAATCGTCTTCGCCGGTATTTACCGCCTGCGGAGTGTTCACCTACCACACTACGTCAAATTTCAATTTTATACGTCCTTTATATAAATATGCACCTCGGAACAAACCACATAAATATGCGTCTAACCTTTGAATCCCATAAATAAATGTTACAGATAATATAAAGAAATACTTTTATGTGAGGAAGCTTACTAGATCTCAGTCGAAAGTTCAAAGCAACTTCAAACAATAAACTTTTGCAGAAAGTATCTTTCTTAAATTTTATTAGAGACAGAAAAATTGGGATACCATCAAGATTTGAACTTTCTCTTAAATTTTTTTGCTAACTGAGCTATGGTATCCATGTTCGATATAGTGATGCGAGACTAAAAATAGAAAATATCAATCAGGCCTCGTTTTCGCGAGAGTCTCGTTAAATTAAACGGCATTGAATTTCTCGTTACCGAAATTATTATAAACAACAATCTGGTAAAGTAAAATTTGGGAAAAAAACACTTTTCCTGATTTGGTACAAAATATTTATTTATTTCAATTTTGCCAGACTCGAAATAATACATATTTTTAGTCTGATATTAGTTCTTGTATTTAGCAAATTACGCAGAATTATTCAAATTAAAATGGAACAAATTGACAAAATTATAATATTTTTATCCATTTGAATATGACATTATTATTTCAACTTGTTCAATAGTAAAAGAACACTGTTTCAAGAATGTTTACGTTATCATGCATACTTCTTTGTTGTTTGGTCTTAGGACTAAAAATAGCATATCCTTTTAACACTTTTATTACAATAAAAGGCGTAAGGCGTTATCCATTTGCCATTAGGATCAGATCTAACTTACATTTACTGAACCAGATCACTTATTTATTTCGCTGGATTACTTCGCTGACTTTATTTCCAGTACTAGAATTACAGATTCTAATTTACTTTGAAATAATTCACCCCAATAAGTGCATCAGTTTGCTTAATTCAATTTATTTAGTCATGTGTCAAATTTATATGAACTGATTTAAGTGAACCAAGTGATAAATGAAGTACATTTAATACACTAGATAAAGTGACATTTTTTGGTCTAAAGAAACAAAAGTATAGTTATATCCATGGGGAAACCGGAAATGAACATAAATTTAATATTTTCATATTTATTATTATACTTTTTAGTATTAACTTGAAAAATATGTACAATACATAATATGTTTAATTTATAATTATATGATATTTCATCAGTTCTAATTTCCAACTTGAAACGTTTCATTTTCATCCGATCTCCACATACCACAAAATATCTCGTACCAATAAAACTTCCTCCATTGCCAAGTATAGAATAAACATATTCATAAAACAAGCTTGTTATTTTCCTTTCTCAAGTCAACACAAAATGCCGGAAACTTAGGTAAACATCCTGCAAACGAAGCCCGGTTTCTAAACGTTCTCGTCTGGTTTGCAAATAAAACAGCATGGATTTCAAGACGCCATCTACAACAACGGAACTCCCAGTAAGCACCTGAATCTGCTTCGCTTTGTATTCCCTGTCAACTTGTGTCCGGCGTCCTCGTTCTTACTATCCTGGATCCTAAAGCCTGAATCCTGGATGCTGGATCCTGGGTTCTAACAGTAAGCTAACCGTGGCTTGTTGATAGTCGCTTGTTATTTACGAAGTCATAGTGACATAGCGTCAACAAACTGTTAAGATAATGGAATTAAACAAGAAGATTTTAGGGTGAGTCGATTGTTTTGGTTGTCTGATTTATGTTGATTTCTTAGTAAAGTTTTCTTGCATTGATTCAATTTGATTATTGCTTGTTAAATAAATGTGGGTTCAATGCAATTATATTTATATTGTATGTTAAACAAGGATAAATGGATGAATATAATTGAAGGTTTGTTGTGTGAAAGAAAGATGAGATGAACTTGTATAAAAAGAATTATGAATGTGGATTATGTTCTGTGATGGGAATATTTGAACATTGAAAAATAATTAAAAATTAATCGCTTCAAATGACCTAAAGGATTGCTAATAAGTCAATACGAACCCCAGGAATTCAATGCCGTCGAGCGTATCTTCATATCTTCTTTAGTTTTTTAAATATAGCCTCTAGAAGAGTTCAACTTTCCAAAAAAAATTTCACTTCAGTTTCTCGACTTTCTCGAGGCTATATCTCAAGAACTAAACAAGATGCACTCATAGCATTGAATTTTTCCCCTTTATATTAATTTGTACACAAGTTATCAACAATATAACAAGAGAGTGAGAATAAATTGAAAATAATTTGACAGATCTTTCGAAAACTTGTTGCCAGGCAATAGTCACGAAAGCCCGTAGGGCTTGAGTGGCTATTGCCAAATGGCAACAAGTTTGAGAAAGATACTGGAGAATTATTTTCTAATTTATCCAACTCTCGAGTTATATTTAATTAGATTATTTTTTGACTTAACTATTGAGATCGTTTCATCCAACTTAAATTATTTTAAGCTGAATCCATATCGATTGATTACTTATTAATGTATTCTTGAAAGTTGTTTCCAAAATTTGTTGGTGTATTTCTGTATCTGAAATGGAACTAAATCGATTTTTTTCACACATTTTACTTGACGCGTTGACAGTTTTAAATAATTATTTAACAACTACCTATCATTTGACACAAACAAAAGCATCTACAGAGAGTATTCCCGGGAATAATCACAAGAGCTTTATTCTCAGTATAATAACGATAGGATTGGTGCATACAATAGAGCATTTTGTTGGTTTTGAGAAACATCAAAAAATAATCTGCAAACTTTTTTCTAAAACAGTTTTTGATCAATATCCCTAAAACTAGAAGACGTATGCATCTGTGGATTTTGCTATTGGATTTAGCGGGTAAAAATACATACGTATGTAAATTTTCTTACAATTTTCGTACAAAAAAGAGTTTTAGAGCAAATTGTTTAAAAATCGATAAATAATCAAATAAGTTTTGCATTTATAATTTTGTACATTGGCTTGATTTTATTCTCTGTCTGTAATATGTTCGATTGACAAAAGTTTTGAGGTGCATTAATGCAGTTATTCAATAAATATTATATTAATTGCAATAATCTATTTTCAGTTGTATACGGTGTATTACAGAAGACAATAACGTTCTTACTGCTGCAGAACAGACATTCATTATCAGAACTGAAATGATGGCATTTAACCATTTGCAGTAATGGGACATACACATGCAAGCATTTCAATTAATTTCAACGAGACGCTGTTGATGTGATGAGCATTTGTCACACATGAGAACATTGCCACCACTGCCTCCTATGGGATGCGCGCGTAAATTACACCTCGCTTGGCGTTAACCTATTATGCGAGAATTTCATATCCGGTTACATACAACGCAATATAACATTTATAAAATAAATAAATATATCATCACGCCTTCTACTCATTACTAGGTGTGGCACTCTGCCGTAGCAGATCTTGGTAAGTGATATATTTATGTGCGTTAAGTGCGGTTATTGGCCATCAAATCAAGATCCTCAAAGATGTTAGTGACGAGAGAGCTACAGGGGTAATTTTAATATGGTGACAATTGTTTGCTGGTTGTAGGAATCGAACCTGAGTTCGCCACAGGCTGACTCGATATCACTGTGTCACCTACTCCATTATCCTCGAATATACTACATGAAAACAAGTACAGGGTGATCAAAAGGAATTGTTATAGTTGGCAATACAATTCCAGAGATCTTTTTATTCTATAGTTGACACAACGTCAGATAAAGGCGGAAATGCCATTTGACATTTCTAATAAATACAAATAGGTTATGTCAGGAGTCTGACAGCTAATAGAATTTTGATTTTTTAAGTAATAGAAATACTTTAGAAATAAATGTAATAATAAATGTACTCAAATTTTAATTTTAAATGTCACTGTCAACAACAGGAAATTAATTTATGTATCAGGCTTACCAATTTCAAGTAGTTTTTTTTATTGCCAACTGTAACAATTCCTTTTGATCACTCTGTATTTCATATAATAAAAGTTATAGAAAAATGTGTAAATAGTTGATGCGTATTATTTCGTGTTTTTTAAATCTTCTTCGTTGTTTTTTCTCCTTCTATTCCGAATTTTATTTTATTTATTTATTTTATGATATTTTACAACCCGAGAGTCTAGAAAACATATATAGAATTATATGGACATGATATGAAGTAAATGTCAAATGTTTTAGATGCGCAAGCAAAAAAAAACAAATTCATCCGTGAACTTGTAAATAAAACCGGTCGCAAACAACAGATCACCGTCTATTTCTACAAAAACACTCAAATAAAAGTTCTCAAATTCACTGTCCGATTCGATACCACTAAGCCACTACCCTATTATTACAGAGGATATTACATATTTTCAATTCCATCATACATATATACATACATACGTACTTACATTGTATTACGCTATATTCCAACAAATAGGGGAACACTCATCAGATTTATCAAAGAATTATTCTTATCCTACCACAACATTTCTACCAAATTCACGTTTATTCCATAAATAATCATTTATTCCTCACACTTGGAATCATTAATTACGCAACAAACCTTCAATCACATTCACTCATTAGTTCCTCTACACCTGTTTCGTAAATCTTTCATTTCCTCCAACAATCTAACTAAATATTGTCAAATAGCAATGCTTTTTTTTCAATGAAATTTGTTGTTTTGAACGAGTCTGTACTGCAGTCCTAATGTCGATTTAGTTCATAGACATTGTATTAGGAATAGTTCAAGAATTATAAATTTACAACGCACAACTTCTGATTGGCCAGCGGTAAGAAATGTTAGGTAAAGTAACGTAGAAAGATGAAAGTTGACCATCTCTTGCATTGCTTATTTTACATTACCGATTGCTTTACTTCAATATAAATGGTTCTACTTAAATCACAAGTTTTAACTTGTTGCCTTACCTACTACTTTTGCGTTGCTTCCTGCGTTACTTCATTATAAATACAGCTTTACTGTTCACGGTGGACAGTAAGTAAATATTATAGTCCTGATATAACCATGGAAACCACTGTGCAATAAAAGTTCCACTTACTGTGTTTAAACTTTGTCATTAATAGTTAACTTACAGTACAAGTATTGTAAAAAATATATTGTAAATACATAAGCTCTAATTTATCATTAATGAAATAATAACCGACATTAGAGCTGATTGATTGATTGAAAAAAGCGCTACCATTTGAATATATTTATTTAGACGTCTGTATATATTTTGTCTGCGGTTGAAGTTAAAGCAAACTTCATAGACGTAAGTTATAGAAATTGTGCTACAACTGCTTGTAAAAAGATCGTCCCTAAACGGCTCAAACTTTTATAGAATAATCAATCAATGTAATACCACTGATAATACCAACTTCCTAAACGTTGATTATCAACAAAAACATATTAGGATCAGAGCGTGCTGCTGACACGTGCTTCTTCCAAATCCATCAGACTAAGTTTTCTCAACAAACTGAGTCAAACAACGCAAACTCGAACTCGATCAAGAGGAGGGGAAATTCTGCGACAACTTTTGTAATGTTGTTAGTCGCAGCCTCAGTTGTGTGATACGATATTATGTTCAAGTTGTTTACTAGTGATCAAGAACATGACAGGCTTACCAGAATTTCATTTCACAAGAACTAGAGAGAGATACAATGAATACTAATTGTGATACGGTTGAGCTTTTATTTTGTTTTTATTCTTGCAATTACTTATATTGACAAATAGTTATTTATGTATCAAGGATGAAAACGTTTCTGGCCCGTGGCATGATTATTAGCACGTGGCGCAAAGCGCTGAGGGTTAATAACAGGCTCAGGATCAGAAACGCTAATTTCACCCGTGGTACATACAATATTTTATGCACAACAAAATAACATTTAATTATATATTCAAAAGATTGAAAAAGGAACATTTATATGTCAAAATGACATTTTGTAAAATCAAGTATTCACAATAAACAAAAATGTTATTTTGTTTATGCACAAACGGGCCGAAATTTATGTGTTTTAGCCCTAAAAACCGGGCTTAAACACTTGTTTTTGGCCCTAGGGCCATAAAAAAATCATTCCTATGAATACATAAATAAAATGACAATTTTTGTTTATTGTGAATACTTGATTTTACAAAATGTCATTTTGACATACAATTAAATGTTATTTTGTTGTGCATAAAATATTGTATGTACCATGGATGAAATTAGTGTTCCTGACTCTGAACATTTGATTCGTTTATTCGCTTTGCGCCCCGTGCTAATAATCATGCCGCGGGCAGGAAACGCCTGTTTTCACTCTTGATACATAAATTAAGGCCCTAGGGCCAAAAAGAAGTATGTAAACCGCTTTTCATAGCTAAGACACATGAATTTCTGACCGGTTGTGCGTAAAATTATTTATGATATAATTCCGTGTAAAGATTTGTAGATCCATAAATCTGTGTATGATGAAGAAAATCGCAACGAAACTTTTGATTTTATGAAATATTTTGTACGTATCAACAAATATTGATGTGATTTTGTTCATTATTACCCGATGTACGCATCTAGGTTTATCATAGATTTCCACCGTTAGATTACTTTTTCTACTAGTAGTTTCTTTGAATGGAAATATCATCTCATATGCTATGAAATAATGAAGTTTTGAACAAATACTTCAAAATGTAATAAAGGACACTAAATTGGCAGAAAGTGGCGAGCTCAAGAGTAAAGCAAAGAAATAAAACCAATACAGAGAGCTCTTGTATTCTGTAGGTCGTCGTACAAACAAAATTAAACAATCGGTTAAAATACTGTAATTATAAAGCCTATCATAGCATAGCATAACATAACGAAACTATAAATACACCGAAGTACATATATCACTATTTCGAACTCGTGCTGGAATTGTCTTCTGTAACGAGTGTTTCATACTATTTTCTCAGTTTCGGCTTTTCTTTATATAATCGATGAAACAACAGAACGCACCCGTCATCAATGAAAAATAGAGGCTCCTCTATTTCCATCGAGGAGTTCCTCGATGAAACGATTGTGTCTCATTTCACACGTATTATTGTGTCTCATTTCATGTTAGCGTGGGCTGTCATTTTGGTTTTGCTTTGTGCTAATCTTTCGTGTTTGTTTAGTTTATCAGTCAGAATGCGTTCTGTTGTTTCATCGATGAGCTCCTCGACGCTCATTGATGCTCCTCGACCAGTGTGTCATAGGCATTATGTTGGTGACAGTAATTTACGATTAATTTTATCCGTTGCCTAGATATTTATAAAAATTGTGTTTTCTTTTATTTTGTCAGTTGCCTAGATATTTTGTGTAGTTAACGCAATTATACCAATCTATGATAACAATATGTCACTAAAAATCGTTTCAGAATGAAGTTCATTCTAATATTAATATGCGTGGGAGAATATATTATTCTAATGCCGAATTAAAGAAAAATAATATGAATAAAATAAAAAAAATAAATATATCATCACGCCTTTTATCCATTACTGGGTGTGGCACTCTATTTATGCGAGTGAAGAGCAGTTATCAACCGTCAAATCACGGCCCCAAAAAATGTTAGTGGTGAAAGAGCCACAGGGATAATTTTAAATTGCAGAAAATGTTCTTAGGATCCACAGGCCGACTCAGATACCACCGAGCCATTACGCCATAGTAAAAAAAATAATATCACTAATTAAAAAATAAATAATTTGATAATTTTCCTTCTATCACTAAACGCAATTAAGGGATGAATTTGTCACATGACGATGACGCAAAGCAACAGCAGCGCCACTCGCTGTCAATACCATCTGGCGACACACCGCACAAGTAACATGCGGCGTCGTGAATAATTAGTAGGTTGCGCTATTTATCAACCCCGTATCACTTATGGGTGAATATGTTGGTGCTCGGTGTATGTGAAGTGTAAACATTCCATTAGCTTGATTGCGCGTCCGTATTGCTCTGGGACTAATCTGTTGCATGTTGCACTTACTTCAGAACGCATTTCAACGTCGTCGTGTCGTCCGTGGCAAGTTGATACACATTGCGTCTATCGAATAACAGTTTGAGATTTATTATTTATATAAAAAACGGGGAATGGGGGGAGGAGTCAAAATCCGTCCCAAAGTAATTATGAAATAGGTACGGACAATTATCAAGTTCAAAGATCGTAGCTTTCATTTCACGTTAACAGGTTTGTTTCTGTGGCAATCCTGGTGGTTCTCGCTTACAAAGACTAATTGCGGGTATTTTGTAAATGACTCTGACACCCGGTTCTTTGTGATTTAATAACGTACGTATGTGTATAATCTACCAATCTACTGCAGGAGGATATGGTAGTGTCATATTAGCAAAAATAGTTTTTAATTGTCATTGTTCCAGCGACTAAAATTATGTTTTTTATAATATTTGGATGTATTTATCTTACGAGTATATTTCAAATTCTTGTACTTGTAAAATAAAAAATATATCATCACGCCCTTTACCCATTACTGAATGTGGCACTTTGCAGTAGCAGATCTCGGTAAGTGATATATTTATGCGCTTGAAGTTACCATCCGTTAAATAGCGGTGCCCAAAGATGTTAGTGAAGGAAGAATCACAGGAATAATTTTAATGTGGTGTCGACTGAGGGAATTGAACCGAGAGGTTTCAATTTTAATATTAGATTTTTTATTTGTATTCTATTCTTGCAACAGGCACTTAATCTCAGTTAAAATACAGGAAGCATACTGCTTATAGTAAAATTTGTACCATTCTGACTTATGGTAAATTTCTGTATTGAAAAAATAAATATATATCATCACGCCCTCTACCTATTACTGGGTGTGGCACTCTGCCGAAGCAGATCTCGGTATGTGATATATCTTGCGCGTGAAGTGCGGTTACCAGTCGTCAAATCACGGCCTCCAAAGATGTTAGTGGGGTAGTTTTTGAAATTATGAAAATTGTTTGTCGCCTGTGGGAATCGAACCAGGGTTCTCAGGATCTACAGGCCGACTTCATACCACTGAGCTAGCCGCCCCATAAATTTCTGTATTAAACCTATAAATTTATAGATTTGTAAATCTGTAAATAATAAACAAAATCACATCAATATTTGTTGATAAGTAGGAAATATTTAATAAAGTCAAACTTTTCGTTGCGATTGTCAAATTAAGCTAAACCATAATCCCGAAAAAGTTTAAATAAACTTTAATATAATGTTCTTACCATTTAGTTTTCAGAAAGTGAATTGAACATCTTTTTTAAATCGGACTAGCATAAGATTAACTAATTCAAAATTCACGATTAGTTAAAACTTTTTTGAGAATCTGGTTGTAAAAGAATCTACAAAACTTATGGAGTTACATAGATATCCACTATTGTCCACTCAGACATAATCGTATTCTTGGTAGAAGATATTTATTTGTATGTACGATATCTTGCTTGAGATGTATGTTTATCTTTGTTTAATGAATCCACTGGGCTATGATTGCCTGAAAGTTATCTTAAACAACAAAATTTTGCAAATGGTGAATTTGCTGGAACTCTGACGACGCTTTATCATTATATTAGCATGCGTGACATTCATAATATGTTCTACACACTACACAAGACAATTAAATCTTGAACTAGGTTTATGCCTGTAATAATGTTTGTTGTTACTGTTAGTAGTGATTAACATTGTTCTATTGTTTCAACAGGGTTACTGTACTGTCAATTAATGTTTTGTTATTGGGGTTATAGTGTTTTCGGGGTCTAAATTTATTAGAAATGCCTTATCTATTACAATTTATATCTATTCTGTACTTTATGTTAGTAACTTCTGCTATACAGGGTGTTTTTTATACTTTGGGAAAAAAATAAGGGTAAATATTATATATAATATTATTATTATATATATAACTTTTTTCAAAATTTTAAAAATGAAGGTTTTACCAATGTTCCTAAAGTGTACATTTTTAGTCATTTGTTTTTGAAAGTAGTGAACTGCCTTGAAATTAAAAAATATAATGCGTTAGGAAATTTTCAGAAACAAATGATACCACATATTAAAAATTTAGAAAAATTCATATCTGGGTTAATTTTTTATTAAAAGTTTATGTGTTTCAAACCATTGTGAAGCTAATTTAAAATACTTTAAGGAAAAAGTATATTATTACATTTAGAATATTATTGAAATCGTTTCCGGTGAAACCGGAAGTGAGATTCAGGAACTTTATACACCAAAAATTACATTTATATTTATATATAACTTTGTAATTTAAACTATAGGTCTAAATAAGAATAAATTAAACACCTAAGCCTTAATAAATATAAAGATAAATCTAAATACGTATTTCGAGAACTAAGTTCTCATCATCAGTAGACGAAGCAAGTGAAAAAACCAAGATTACACGACTTGTAAACCAAGCTAGTGGTCAAGGTTGAATCCCTTGTTTCGTCTACTGATGATGAGAACTTAGTTCTTAGGGGTTCAATTTATTCTTATTTATATCTTAGCCTTAGATTTTTACTTTATAGGTCTCAAAAATTAAAAATAACGAAATTATCGATTGCAACTTGTATAATTTTTTCACTATCCTATCAGAAATTATTTAGTAAATGAAATAAGATTTATTATTCTCTCAACAGATGTCACCTAGAAGTCACTAATGTCAAATCATATAGTTGTTTTTCAGTTGGCATGAATAAAGCTTTACTTTTCTTTTCTCAATTGAGGGAAGAAAATTTTACTTTCCTACAGGGGTGAAATAGTATATTAAAATACAAGTTACATAATGCGACCTATTCTAGTACAAGTTCGAATTGTCTTCTGTAACGAGTGTTTTATACATTTTCTCTGTTTCTGCTTTTCTTTACATAATTTCTTTATAAAAATAGTTGACATTTTCCATTAAGGGAAATTTTTGATAGAAAAGTTAAGTTGGTGACAGTGATTTGCTATTGATTTTGCCCGCTGCCTAGATATTTGTATAAATTGTATTTTTTATTTTGTCCGTTGCCTAGATACTTTGTGTATTTAATGCAGTTATACCAATCTATGATAACAATATGTCACAAAAAAATCATCTAAAATGAAGCTCATTCTACAGAGTGATCAAAAGGAGTTGGCAATAAAAAAAAACTACTTGAAATTGGTAAGCCTGATACATAAATTCATTTCGTGTTGTTGACAGTGACATTTAAAATTTAAATTTGAGTACATTTATTATGACATTTATTTCTAGAGTATTTCTATTACTTAAAAAGTCAAAATTCTATTAGCTGTCAGACTCCTGACATAACTTATTTGTATTTATTAGAAATGTCAAGTAGCATTTCCGCCTTTATCTGACGATGTGCCAACTGTGGAATATAAAGATCTCTGGAATTTTATTGCCAACTATAACAATTCCTTTTGATCACCCTGTAGCATCAATATGCGTGCGAGAATATGATATTCGAATGTCGAAACAGAGTAAAAATATACATATTTATTAATATTTTGAAAGTAATATTCTTTTATGTATTATTATTATGTTATGTAATGGAAAAAGTTAATCATGTTAAACACTAATTATCTCTTTATAATCTACATCATATTATATAAAAAAATAACTGATTTTATGATAATTAAAAAAGCACTGAAGCTCCAGGTGTTAACGTCGTACAAATAAACGCCTAAATATTGTCATAACGATTATGTATAAGGTAGGGGATACAGCTAATAACAATAAACATTAATTCTAATTTACTCTCCAAATTTTACCACTTTCAACAACATAAACTTAAGCCGCACACAACAATAACTGGCGGAAATTTATGCCAAAGGCTTCAAAATACTTTAAGAGAAAAGTAAATTGTTTCCTGTAAGTTAATTACAAACAACAAACACAAAACAAAAGTAAGAAACGGAATAAAAGTGGAGGATATTCTCTTTGCTCGTTTGTTGACTTGAGAGCTTCGCACAAACATCTATTAAATTTAAATTTACTTTAAAACTTTCAATTCTTTCGAGGGCCTTTTCTGGGTAGAAATTCAAGGCGTCGACAATATATACATAATACATGAATTATTTGTCAATAATAAAAAACAATTAAATATGGGCATATTGGAACATATTGCATTCGTTCTATTATTTTCAATTATAAAATATCAGAAACAAAATTATTTATTGACAAATTAATTGAAATGAAATTATATTTTCCATTTGCGGCCTCGTATTTCAAGGAATCGTTGGATCAAGTAAAAACACTTTACTGGCGTATTATGTATACCATTTTTTCTGAAACCCTTTTCTATTAATCAATAATTATCATAGATAATTCAAAATGTTGAATTTTTTGGATATGAATTGTATTGACAGCAGACTACGTATCCAAGGTTATAACAAAAAACAAAAAAAACAGTCAGGTAAAATCTGCACCAGACTGATTTGTACTTTACTAGACTGTTATTTTTATTGTAGCCTTGGATACGTACTTTACTTTTTGTAAAAATCTACTTTTCATACTAAAATTGGCCAGGAAAGTAGCCACTTTGTTGCTGGTTTCAGAAAAAAATATGTATTGTTAAAAAATGTATGTTGAATGAAAGACTGATATATATTTTTGAAATTTCAGAAAAAATAAATTAATAAAAAAAAATAATATCTAATAAATAGGCAAATATACAAAATAAATTCGACTTTGGGATTCGCAATAATTTTTAAAAGTATATAGAGTTCCTCGAGCAAAAAAGTTTGGAAGCAACTGCTCTACATCCACACAATAAACATTCTACCATACTATTACAGATACAGAACTACTAAACAATTTAGTGTTACGACTAGCCATTAAAAGGTTTGAACGATCTCACCCCATTCCAACCCCAATAACTTTCCAGCTAACCCCAATCCGTGTCTACGCCACTGGCTTCCTAGCCCAATATGTCCCAAAGTGGCCGTATGACGTCACGGCGGACTAATTGGGCCGTGGGTTACAAGGCCAAGTAGTCCTTTTGGGATCTACCGTCAGCAGGAAACTGCCACCGGAGATATTAACAGGTTATATAGAATATTCTAAGCTTGGGATAAGGAAAGCGAGAAGGATAATTGAAAAAAGATGGTTGAGATCTTTTGATAAAAGCTGTATTCCATTTGTACGTGGTTCGCTTAAATCAGTTCAGATAAACGAAAAGTTATAGTTCAATGCATGCATTTTTCATACTACACATATACTGAAAACGTTCTAAACATCGACTGACGGCATCAAAAAATATAACTAGATAGACATAGGGTGTTGCTACGTTTACATGGTATGTATGTAATCAATTTTAAATTTTATTGCGCGTTGCTTTTTTGGAGATGATGGGGTAGTAGCTCAGAGGTATCGAGTTGGCCTGTGGGTCCTAAGAACCCTGGTTCGATCCCCATAGCCGACAAACATTTTCACCAATTTAAAATTACCCCTGTGGCTCTCCCACCACTAACATCTTTGAAATCTGTGATTTGTCGACTGGTAAACGCACTTCAAGCGCATAAATATATCACTTACCAAGAACTGCTTCGGTAAAGTGCCACACCCAGTAATGGGTAAAAGGCGTGATAATATATTCGTAGATATTTTAGAAATCGTGGATCTACTAACTCTAATAAATTTTAAATTAAAAGTGAAAATTAATAACATATATACTAATTTATCTCCCGTAAAGGGTAAAAGCGGTTCATTATTTGTGTATTCTTGCTCAAATAAATTGGGGTGGCTAGTTCAGTGGTATGAAGACGGCCTGTGGATCCTGAGAACACTGGTTCGATTCCCACAGGCGACAAACAATTTTCATAATTTCAAAAACTACCCCTGTGACTCCTCCACCACTAACATCTTTGGGGGCCGTGATTTGACGACTGGTAACTGCACTTCACGCGCAAAATATATCACTTACCGACATCTGCTTCGGCAGAGTGCCACACCCAGTAATGGGTAGAAGGCGTGATGATATATTTATTTATTTATAAAATAAATTATTAAATGAAGAATCAGTAATTGACATTCCTTTGACAAATTTCCTTCCCTCGGCATTGCTATAAAGTAGCTTTTAAAAACTACTATTTGTCAAAGTCAAAGTCCTTAAACAGATATTTTGATGTTTGAAACAATAGATTATGAATCTGACAGATCAATGACAACTCGATATAGACAGAAATTGTGTGTCTTGTGAACATGCAAAATATGAAATAATTATTATAAATGAAAAGGAATTATATTTAATACATGAATAGCAGAGCTGGGCAGTAGCTAGCTACTTTTGTAGCTTAGCTACTAGCTTAGCTACATTTACCTTAGCTGTAGCTGTAGCTTAGCTAACTATGGAAAAATATAGCTGTAGCTTGTAGCTAGCTACTTTTTTTTCTATTAGCTTAAAAATAACAACTGAAGCTACTTTTAAAGCTACTTTTTGTAGCTTAAAGCTACGCATGCGTGTAAGCTAAACCCACACAAAATAATTATTTGTTGCCGGTTCTAACTGGCTCTAATACGCAAATATACACAGTAGGTGCCAGATGGTATTTGCTATTTTTGATATTTATGTACGTAATAGTAAATTAACAGTCATTATAACAAAAGACTGATTATATGACAATGGCAAATTTAATTATTTCACAATAATTTAAAAAAGTAGCTTTAACATTTAACAGCTACTTTAACGAAAGCTTTTAGCTGTAGCTTAGCTATGTTTTACAAAACATAGCTTATAGCTGTAGCTTAGCTAGTTTTTTAAAGAATAGCTGTAGCTGTAGCTTAGCTACTTTTTTAAGTAGCTTGCCCAGCTCTGATGAATAGATAGTAAATATAGCTATTATTCAATATTCTTAAATAACATTTGTATTTCAATTTTTTTTTTTTTTAATTGTCATCTAAATATTGCACCAGGTTTTTATGGTTTTATTAGGTTTTATCAGGATGGATGACGTCAGTCTATTTTTATAACATTTTCATACTACCTTTTTTTAAGGTGACAATCAGTTTTTAAGCTGTGGGAATGGAACTTGAATTTCCAAATTTACAGTCTGATGCGCCGTTTTATTAATTGTAAAATATACTTCATAATTTGGCCTACAGTTTCATTCTGGTGTCTGTTACAAAAGCGAAATGCAAATATTTCCATCAGTTTAGAGAGAACGCACAACTGAATCCTGACATTTCATCTGCTAGAGTCACATATTATATATGTAGGTAACATATATACATTTTAAACTGCTACAGTAAACTCTGAAAAACTCCGAAACGCAAGTCACTCTTCTGTCTGTTTTACTTTTGTGAAGTTTTAACCGACATTTAACAGACATGCGGAATAAAATTGCAGAATATTTTAATACTCGAAAGCATATTTGTTTGTTAGGTATTTGTAGATCTAAGTTATATTTAAAATGAACAATAAATAACTAATGAACTAATACATCACTAGTTTATTGATAATTTTTTTGTGATTTTTCAATTTTACTACGTTTTACCAACCTTAAAATTGACAAGTGGACTATTCCACAGTTTTCCCCAATTTTTATGCTGTATAGACGTGTTTTCATTTTAACGATTTTTTCAGCTAATCAGAATCCAAATTAAATATGTCCTATATAACCACATTGTAATCTCTCACGGAAAGAACTTGAATTATTATTTGTGAATAAATTCCTGTATACAGAAATAGTATACTACAGGGTGATCAAAAGGAATTGTTACAGTTGGCAATAAAAAAAACTACTTGAAATTGGTAAGCCTGATACATAAATTCGTTTCCTATTGTTGACAGTGACATTTAAAATTTAAATTTGAGTACATTTATTATTACATTTATTTCTAAAGTATTTCTATTACTTAAAAAGTCAAAATTCTATTAGCTGTCTGACTCCTGACATAACCTATTTGTATTTATTAGAAATTTCAAATAGCATTTCCGGCTTTATCTGACATTGTGCCAACTGTGGAATAAAAAGATCTCTGGAATTGTATTGCCAACTATAACAATTCCTTTTGATCACCCTATATTTAATTACTTTTCGAATGTATTTCTAAATACAGTAATGTATCTAAAAGTAAAATTTTAAAATAAGAAAAATAATAGGAAAAAATATTTCCAGACTCTTATCAAAGTTCCACAAAATTTATTTATTGGTAAAATTTTACATGAAAGGAATCTTCCTAGCTGCTATGAACAAACGCTACAATTTGATTGGATTTTTATTCAGGATTGTTCAAAATTGTACACACCGCAGTTTTAAATTGATTTCGTCAGGTCGTAAATTCATTGTTTTCAAATTGCTTTCATTATGGGTTTCTACTGCTAAATTTATGCAATGTTTCAGTTAATTAGTCACTGTTGTTTGGAAATTGCTAGGACGTAAATTAGTATCTATTATTCTATCACCAATATTTTATTTTACTTGACACATTAAATAAATTGGACTACATAAATGAATACACCGATTTCGATTCTCTAAGTGAATAACTAGTTTTATTTTTATAAATATTCTTAAGTTTTTATTACCTTCTTCCCAAATGATATTGAAAAATTTAATGGATAATTTGAAACCGTTTTTCATGGGAAATATATTTCCATGATTGTGATTGGCCTGAATAAACATTAAAACAAACAGCAGTTCAAACGTTAATATTAATAAAAAAATTATCATTTTGATCTGTTTGTTGTATGCTATAATTTACTATTGTTTTTTTTTTTAATTTTAAACGTAGTTATGTTCATAATCTTAGGTTGATTATAATACTATTTAAACTACATTTAAATTTAAATCTGCTTTATACCGTCGACCCTTATGATCAAAATTATCAAACATTTAAAATGCGCATTTATCGATAACTAAACAATTTAAATCTAGACAGCAATGAAAATTTCCCATAAGTTATTCGCTATTAAGGTCGTTGATTTTTACCGAAGTTTGAATTTCTGAACGCTCGAACATTCGAATGTTTTGAACTTCGTCAGAAAAACTTCAAAGCTTCGAATTTTCGAATTTTTTGAAGCATCGAATTTACTATTTGTCGCTAGTACTAATTTAATACTAATTTTAACTTCTTTTTTAATTTATATAAGTGATCAGCCGCTAATTCAAGTTACTAGGGTCGTTGATTTCCACCGAAGTTCGAATTTCTGAACGTTAGAACATTCGAATATTTTGAATTTCGTCAGAAAACTTCGATGCTTCTAATTTTCGAATTTTTCGAAGCTTCGAATTCTGTCATCTCCAAACACGCTCACGCATAATTCGCGAAAAGTCGGCCACGAATTAAATAATAAACTCGGCGAAGTCTCCTGAAAAATCTCTGCAAGTTTAGGCGTCTTAATTAAGACATCTATTCTATTAAAACGTTTTAAAATGAGAATAAAAATGATACAAAACATTTTAATTAAAACGTTTTTTACAGTGTAGCGAAATTTTAAGCCTAAATTGAATTAATTTGTCTAATAATAATAATTAATAATAATTACTTATGAATTAATACAAAACTCTGCAAATGAGTTTATTCTGAAAATAATTCATATCAACCAATATGCCGTGTTCACGTTAGGATCCAGATTCACAATTCGAATAATTCGAAAATTCGGAATATTCAAAAATTCGAATATTCGAAAATTCTGAATATTCAAAAATTCGAAAGTTCGAATTCAAATTCGAAGGTTCAATAAATCCGAACATTTGAAAAATCAAAAACCCTATTCACTATTATCTTTCTTAAATTAGATTTAAAAAAAAAATAAAAAACAAATATATCATCACGCCTTTTACCCATTATTGAGTGTGGCACTCTACCGAAGCAGATCTCGGTAAGTGATATATTTATGCGCGTAAAGTGCGGTTACCAGCCGTCAGATTACTGTTAGTAGTAGGGCAGTGACAGGGGATAATTTTTAATGTAATGAAAATGTTTCTCGGCTGTGGGAATCGAACCACGATTCTCAAATTCACAGGCCGACTCGATACCACTGTGCCACCTACCCTATAAAAAATAAATATGGTTGATAATATCAACCCCCAAGTGTCCAAGTGACAACCCCTTACCCAATTAAATGTTTAGGCGCATGAAAACAGTTCGATTTCATAATTTCCATTGAATGAAAAACAAAAACAATAAAAAGTAATCTTTCCCCTAGAAAGAAACAAGGAGAAAGAAAATTTTCAACGATATGTGTAAACAAGCAATCTCAAGCGTGATTTCGGCCGAACTTGGTCCCGGGAGATTTGCGGCTGGTCGTCTTGTAAGATACAAGCGCTGCTCCCAGAGGAATCGGTTCAGTTTGTGGCTCACATGTTCCTTTTCTGTTCCTCGTACACTCGTACTTCACAAGGAAGCCAACAAACCATGCTGGTCAGTTTGACAAGCAATTTGAACTGACTTATCTTGACTTTCTCACACGAGAAGGCTTATTAGTGTCAGAGAAATGTAACTGCTAAATTGTATTTATAGTTTTTACTTTTGTATTTCATGGATAACATCCATTTTTATAAACTGTCATAACAATGCATCTACATTGTTATTAAAGGTAATAATATAAAAGCTTCTTGTTTTATCGTTTAAACTTTTGTTTACAACGAACACTTGATTATTTGGTAAAAAATCGTTATACCGAAGGTAAAGCGAATTTGTCTAATGTCATTTGCTCGAATTTGTATGATGCTGTCATTAGGCGTATTCCATTTGCCATTTGGATCAGATCTAACTTACATTTACTGAACCAGATCACTTATTTATTTCGCTGGATTACTTCGCTGACTTTATTTCCAGTACTAGAATTACAGATTCTAATTTACTTTAAAGTAATTCGCCCTAATAAGTGCATCAATTTGCTTAATTCAGTTTATTTAGTCATCTGTCGACTTTATCTAAACTGATTTAAGTGAGCTAAGTGGCAAATGGAATGCAGCTTATGTCTATTATATGTCAAGTCCATATCAAAATTAATCATTAATTGAAAATGCATGATTGGAAGTGCGAAAAATAGTGTATATACCACACGACTAAAGTGCGTTTGATCCCCTAAATAATGCAGTTTAGTCCCTTGATATATAATATACTATTACTTTATAAAATCATAAAATTTTATACAACTTACATTTGTATAAAATGAAGGTTTTAAATAAAGGATACTCATATGACAAATATTCGGATGAAATCATCTTGAACGTCATTGTCATCGCTGTTTGTAGAAAATTCTGGTGCGTTTGGCAGCGCATAAACCGTGCGTAACAATAAAATTTAAATAATGCGATATTTCCGTTTATGGTAGTTTCTTATTTCAACATCTGGAGATATTTCACTTGTTTATGTATGGAAATGAAAGACATATTTCTTGCCAATTTTAAAGTATGTTTTGATAAGTATCTGCGAAAATATTTTCTCGTGCAGAATACAAAGTACTCGTATATCATATAAGAAAAGAAATTCTCATGTTAACCATGGTAACAACGAGTATTTTTATTTACTTGTTCTCCACGAAAACTGAATTATTAAGAAATACAGTGAAATTTCTTATAAACAGACAAAAATATGTTACTACAGTGTTTCTCCGCTTGAAAAGTTAAAATAATTTTGCGAAAAATTAATGTAAAATAAATAAATTCATGGTTTCAAATAAATATTGACAAACAGACAATAAAACACAGTTAAAAGAATAAAAATAAAAAAATAAATATATCATCACGCCTTCAACCCATTGCCGGGTGTGGCACTCTGCCGAAGCAGATCTCGGTAAGTGATATATTTTGCGCGTGACCAGTCGTCAAATCACGGCTCCCAAAGATGTTAGTGGTGGGGGAGCCACAGGGGTAATTTTAAATAGGTGTAAATGTTATGTCGGCTGTGGGGATCGAACCAGTGTTCTCAGGATCTACAGACTGACTTGCTACCACTGTGCCATTACCCCATGTTAAAATAATAAAATAAATAAATATATCATCACGCCTTCTACCCATTACTGGGTGTGGCACTCTGCCGAAGCAGATCGCGGTAAGTGATATATTTTGCGCGTGAAGTGCGGTTACCAGTCGTCAAATCACGGCCCTCAAAGAAGTTAGAGGTGGGGGAGGCACAGGGGTAATTTGAAAATGGTGAAAATGTTTTGTCGGCTGTGGGGATCAAACCAGGGTTCTCAGGATCTACAGACTGACTTGCTACCACTGTGCCATTACCCCATGTTAAAATAATAAAATAAATAAATATATCATCACGCCTTCTACCCATTACTGGGTGTAGCACTCTGCCGAAGCAGATCTCGGTAAGTGATATATTTTGCGCGTGAAGTGCGGTTACCAGTCGTCAAATCACGGCCCTCAAAGAAGTTAGAGGTGGAGGAACCACAGGGGTAGCTTTTGAAATTATGAAAATTGTTTGTCGCCTGTGAGAATCGAACCAGAGTTCTCAGGATCCACAGGTCGACTTACTACCACTGTGCCATTACTCCATGTTAAAATAATACACACATGAAATTAAAAAATAAATATATATCAAATCTTTTACCCTAAAGGGTGTGCAGATCTCGATAAGTAATATATTTATGCATGTGAAGTGTAATTACCATCCGTCATATTACGGCCCGCAAAGATATTAGTAGAGGGGAAGCCACAGTAATAATTATAATGTAGTGAAAATTGTTTGCCGGCTGTGTAAATCGAGTGAAGTGCGGTTACCAGTCGTCAAATCACGGCCTCCGAAGATATTAGTGGTGGAGGAGCCACAGGGGTAGCTTTTGAAATTATGAAAATTGTTTGTCGCCTGTGGGAATCAAACCAGGGTTCTCAGGATCCACAGGCCGACTTCATACCACTGAGCTAGCCACCCCATAATAATAATAATAATAATTAAAATTTCCCTGAATGAGGATTTAAATTGTTGTTTTCAACGATCATATTACCTGCGATAACATTTTTAATTTTGATATATTTTTAATGAAATTTTGACATTATTACGAAACTATACCTAACATATTCCAATAAAAAGGCTGAATTTTCAGATCTATGCTTCAGGTGTTCAGATTTTCATTTCCTGTTCCTAATTTGCCTAATGCATCAACCGAGCGTTTACTGACCCGTATACTGACAAGCATGCTGTGTTAATGACAAACTGATGTTTCCAGGATTTGCAAAAAATCCACTATTGGCCTAGCATCACACGTTGCCACTATTATTTGATTCTGTTGATCCCAGAGTAATTTGTTTTTACTTTTATCCAAATGTCAATATGTAAAGTAAGTTTATTTTAGCGTTTTTGCAGAAATAGACCGTGAGTTGTTGTTTGCGACCAGTTTTATTTACGAGTTCCCGAATCAATTTCATTATTTGCTTACGCATCTAAAATATTTGACATTTACTTAATATCATGTTTATATACTTCTAAATATTTTTCTTAGACCCTCGGGTCGTAAAACATCAAACAAATTCGAAATATAAAAAGAAAAAATAACAACGAAAATCTTAAAGACACGAAATAATACGCATTAATTATCATTACATTTATCAATAACTTTCAATATATGAAATATTTGTTTTTATGTAATATATTTAAAGATTAGATGCAGTGCCGTTTTTACCATAAGGGCACATGGGGTACGAGCTCAGGGTCCCCGGCTTGATAGGGTCCTCAAAACGCCGAGATCGTCGTTTACACGGAAAATAGAGGAGCTCAATTTTGAATGCAATTTTGCTAAGATATTGCCGTTAAAATTTTTAATTGTGAATCAAAAAGCAGATGAGATTTCTAAATAATTTTTAAACAAGGAACAAAATTTTACTAAATCTAAAAAAAAATACATAACTTAAAATTTCTTAATCAATTCTATAAAATTTATACAAATATTAAAATAACTTTAGAATATTTAAAAGAACTAAATAAATATAAATATATCATCACGCCTTTTACTCATTACAGGATGTGGCACTCTGCCGAAGCAGATCTCGGTAAATGATATAATTATGCGCGTGAAGTGCGGTTACCAGCCATCAAATAACGGCTCCCAAAGATGTTAGTGGTGGAGGAACCACAGGGGTAATTTTAAATTGGTGAAAATGTTTTGTCGGCTGTGGGGATTGAACCAGGGTTCTTTGGATCCACAGGCCGACTTGATACCAGTGTGCCTTTAGTTATGAAAATATGGCGACATTGAAAATAAAGAAATTTTGTTTAATTTTAAATCGCCGGAGTCATTTTTACCATAAAGACACCACATTTAAGTACAAAAAAATAAAGTTGTTGGTGTTCGTTTGCACCAACGAAGTTTTTCAAATTTATAAAACTGTAGAACAACAACTGATGATGAAGAAAATAATTAAATTAATGCAACAAACAACACCAAGCAGAAACATAAGCAAAATGCTCTACACATAGTAGATTGCATGGTCTTATGTTTGCATTATAGTAAATTTCAATTAAAACGATCATAAATAGTGCATAATCTGATCATAATCCTAGAAAACTAATTTACTACGAATTTAATTTGTGTAAGGTGTAAAATATTGCTGCAGCGGAGCTGCTTTTGCATTTAAATTTAATTAACAAACTTTCCAAGAAAAACTTGCACTTGTAGACATGGATATTTTAACAAACTTTGTTTTCTTATAAAGTTAAGAGAACCTGATATACTAAAAACGTTATAAACATCGACTGACGTCACCCATCCTGATAAAACTTAATAAAACCATAAGAAACTGGTGCAATATTTAAATGACAATTGAAAAAAAAACTGCTATGAAATACAAATCAACAAATCAAACAATATCGATTCATGTATTGAAAATAATATATATATTTTATTTCGGTGTTCTTATAGCTCTATAAACGCACTGTAAACACGTTGCTAAGGAGATCTATAAGCGCACTGTTTTTAGCGATTTTAATTTTGTAGGAGTGGTATGAATGCTGTAAAATCTGACAGATGAATGACACATAACCTCAAAATTGTAAATTGGTGTTGAAATAATACTATACTCTGTTTTTTAACCAGGAGGAGTAATTTAAATTTTAACCGCTAAAACTGACGCTTCTGATTGGCTAGTGCTTCGTCCAGTTTGCACTGGATTTATTTGATTTATTAGAGCTGTCATAAGTTTTCAGGTTATCTGTTTTCTTGTTGGTTTTTTGCATTTCTGTGACAATAACATAAATCAGTTCTTTTAAAAACTAATAATATACGGAGTGAAAAATTAGAGTTTATAATGTCATTTGCATTTTAAAATAAATTCCATGAGACTTAATCAGTGCAGATGTGTTAGACATTTTTGTATTTCGCGCGAACAAAAATCTAGTAACTTTCTTTGGTAACTGTCTATAGTGTAAATCTGACTTGTGCATTTACTCCTCCTGGTTAAAAAACAGACTATAGAACCGTGATTTGACGGCTGTTAACTGTACTTCACGCGCATAAATATATCACTTACCGAGATCTGCTACGGCAGAGTGCCACACCCAGTAATGGGCAATGGGCATGATAATATATTTATTTATTTATATTTTTACTTTGCATTTGAAACGGTATTGAAATTGGAACTAAAACTAGTATTAGCGGCAATCTGTTTTACGAATCGGTCTGAATATTATTAACGAGTGAACTGAACAAATGACTAAACGTTTTTCTTTTCAATTAATCAATAGTGACAAATATCAATAGATAAATTAAGCAATTACTGTCAACCTTTTGCCAAATATTTTGTCATAAATCCCAATATACATTTAGTAAATTCAGGTCCATTTTTGGACAACAAATTCATAAATAACAAAAAGTATCAGTGGCACAGTTGTTTATTGTCCGAATCCATTTGTCCGCGAAGTAAGGACGCAAGGACGCAACACGGAGTCCTAGTAACATCGCGTGTCGCGTGATTTATCCACGCAAACATCCGCTGGTCGCGCAAACTCTTCTGTACTGTTATTCAATAAATATATTCTTTCAATCGTAAAATATTTGTAGAAATCCGAGAAATATGGTAACAAAGCTCATACAGGAACGTCCGAAAGCAACATAATTTTTTGCGATTACAGCGTCATCTATCATGCTGACGAAAAAGTGAACTAAATAAATTCTTCTTTTTTATTAACGAGGAATCTGATTCATTAATAAAAAATAGGAGTTTTCATTTGAAAAAATTGAGTTGACCATGATTTAGCGACAACAGCGCCATCTAGGACAAAACCAATATTTCGTTATTATGGCCCCCTTTTGTACGATTGTTTTTCGTCTAGGTCATTTTTGCAATTTATAGTTTCCGAGATATTTCCTGATAACACTTTAAATGGACCACCCTATATATATATATATATATATAAATTGTAAATACATTACAATTTTTGGTTATTCTGTTTGAATTTCCAAGTTTGGCCATTTAACCCTTCTGACAGAAATAGATTTAAAATTCAATAGTTTACTTCTGAAACTATATCATCCTATCACTCTCCTCTCTTTTCTCTCTCATGTAAAAGCGTCTCTCCTCTCATAGTGTGTTGTGTCGGAGAGCGTTGCGCGGCGTGACGCTGTGTCAGTCTGTTATTGTGTTGCGCAGCGTTGCGTCGCGTCGATCAGTTTCCCGTACTGCACGTGCACGATGTTTCTTCTTGTTTAAAATTTCATCTATTGAGTTTGTGACAATTTGTGTGATTGTGTGTGTGTGGATCTGTAGTCATTGCTAAGCCGAGGATGACATTCATTGTGTAGAAATAAAGGTATGATTAAAAGCAAACATCTTAAATCACAAACAACAAAATTATAAAATTATACTAAATCACAAATTTTAATTTCATAGGTACTAAGATTAATAAATTGTGTTTTTATTTATACACCATCAAACACAAAAAGTTTTTTTAAATAAAATTAAAAAAATTAAATTGAAAAGTTGAAAGTGACAAATTCTTAGTTCAATTTTCTTAGTTAAATTTTTCTGTTATACACATATTAAATATTGTATTAAGTATTACGATATGGGGTAGGTGGCTCAATGATATAGAATCGAACTCCGGTTTGCGAACCCGGGTTCGATTCTCACACCCCACGAACAATTTTCAGCACATTAAAATTACCCCTGTGCATCACCACAACATCTTTGGGGACCGTAATTGGACGACTGATAACCGCACTTCACGCGCATAAAATATATCACTTACCGAGACCTGCTACAACAGAGTACTATACCCAAAAATGGGTAGAAGGCGTGATTTATTTAATTTTTTGTAAGTAGTACGATTTTTTTAATTTAGTTTAATAATTTAATTTCTTAATTTAGTTGCCTCATCAAAACTATAGGTAATTACAAATTGCTTTGATTGATGACCGTAAAATTTTAAATTTATTAAAGTATAAAGCACGTTTCTGTCTAATTATAATTAATTTATAGAATACAATTCGTTTACAATATATTCATGTCCTGTTTTATACATTTCCCAGTAATTCATTAATTTGGGTTAGGCAGTCACGTGTTTCAATTGAATTTAAATTTGGTATTCAAATAATTCGGTTATCTCCACTGCATGAATGGAAATGTGTATATTTGAATACATATTTTACATTATATAGTACATATTGTTTTATGCTTTATACATGCTCATCCAAGGTATGTACAGTATTTTATAAAACAAATAGACTCGTTCAATAAAATGTAACATACGAATATATAACTGTAACTACATTAAGGGCCAGTTTTTCCATCACGGATTAATGTTACTCATGATTAAATAATAATAGAATCTATGGTTTCCATTATTCTTTAACCATGATTAGCATTAATCGAGAGTAAACTGGCGATTGAAAAACTGGCTCTAAATGTTTACTAAATTTGTAATATTTATGGCATTTTATAATAATAATAATAATAATAATACATTTATTAAGATAATATATGGGGTGGCTAGCTCAGTGGTATGAAGCGGCCTGTGGATCCTGAGAACCCTGGTTCGATTCGCACAGGCGACAAAAAATTTTCATAATTTCAAAAACTACCCCTGTGGCTCCTCCACCACTAACATCTATGGGGGCCGTGATTTGACCACTTCACGCGCAAAATATATCACTTATCGAGATCTGCTTCGGCAGAGTGCCACACCCAGTAATGGGTAGAAGGCGTGATAATATGATATTTATTTATTTATTTTATTAAATTAAAACAAATATAAATAATTGGTTACCTAATTATAGAGTTTAAGAATAATCTGTCCATAACTGCAACTCTTTTCTAAACTTTAACTGGTGCATAAAAACATCTATTATGAAACACGTTCTTTAATATACTATTATTTCACACATATGGAAAAAGAGTGAATCAGATCAAGTATTTAATTACATTTTTGTTTTGTTTTGTGACGTTAAATAAATGTTTGGAAGATTGAACCTCGAATTTTGAAAATTTTATAATTTTGTTGTTTTTTACTGGAAATATACTAACCAAAGAGAATGTTTACAATTTATAAATTTGCAAACTTTTTGCAGGTTATATTTAAACTATTATAAATAAAATAAAAAATAAATATACCATCACGCCTTTTACCCATTACTGGGTGTGGCACTCTGCCAGAGCAGATCTCGGTAAGTGATATATTTTTGTGCGTGAAGTGCGTTTACCAGCCGTCAACTCATTGCCCCCAAAGATGTTAGTGGTGGGGGAGCCATAAGGATAAATTTAATGTGGTGAAAATGTTTGTCGGTTGTGGGAATCGATACCACTGAGCCACCTACCCCTTAAAACTATTATAATCTTTGCAAATATAGTAAATTTAAATAAAATTATTGTCTGGTTATTCTATGGTCGTTAACGACTTAGGGCCAGTTTTTCAATCATCGATTAATATTAATCATGATCAGTGGCGTACCTAAAACTTTTGCCGCCCAGGGCGGTCACCAATTTGTCGCCCTTTCTAAGTCAATCAAATGATGGTTTTTATAAATTAAAAAAATAAATATAAAATAAATATATCATCACGACTTTTACCCATTACTGGGTGTGGCACCCTGCTGAAGTGCGGTTACCAGCCGTCACATCACGGCCTCCAAAGATGTTAGTGGTGGAGGAGCTACAGGGGTAATTTTAATTTGGTGAAAATTGTTTGTCGGCTGTGGGAATCGAACCGGGGTCCTCAGGATCCACAGATCAACTCGAAACCACTGAGCCATTACCCTATTAAATTAATAAACATAAATAAATAATTGTAATTGAGACAAACTATAGGTGGAGAACTTTTTTACCATTGGATGGCATATTTAAATTAGGCAGTAATAAAGGAATTTTTCGAGATAATATTTTCAACCCTACATTGAGTTGACGATGAAGAAAAATATTCGAAATCATATAGTAATTCATAATTCGTAGAAATCGAATAGTAAACTTATGAAGTGAACAAGTAGTTTTTTACAACTAAAACTAAATATAAAAAATGCCGCCCGGTGCGGACCACACCCACCCCCCTCCCCCTAGGTACGCCACTGATCATGATTAAATAATAATTGAAACTATGGTTACTATTATTATTTGACCATGATTAACATTAATCGAGAGTAAACCGGCAATTGAAAAACTGGCCCTAAATCCTACAAACGTATGTAGTGATTATTCACTACATTCAATCAAGTATGCTAAATTTTTCATCGTCCCATGATGATTAATTGTTTTTGTAATTAAAAAAATAAAAGTTTTGTTTTGTTTTATATTTTTTTGAGAAGAACAGTTTATGATAAATAAAATATCTGTTTCATGCACTTTGAATTCGACATACGTTCTATACACCCAAACCATCTCAGCTGATTTACATCCATTTTTCTAACAACACTCATCTCAATCGCAATCATCATGCACCATATACTGCAGACTTCTGAAATTGCCCGCAAATGTGCATTAAACAACAACAAGGAGACAATGTACAAAAGATATTCGTGTAATTTTCTCTCCATTCTAACATTGTAAAGATCTGCAGAAACGGAAACTTAAACTGAAATTGTATGTTCTGCTAATTATCCAGACGGCATTGCTGCTGGTAACTGTTGGTAACTGTTGCTGTTACCCGCGAATTTATTGCTTCTAAACCATTAGCAGATTTTACTGTTTTAACTTTACTGAAAGAATAGTAAATTTCACATCAAATTCACATTACATTTATGATGATCATTAAATATTTATCTGCGCATTAATACGAAATACTTAATGTTGGTAATAATACTAAGGAAAATATTTAAGGTAGTACCAGTGTGACGATGACGCCATCGGTTGTCCAGTGGCGAAACTGACGCCCAAAAAAATATAAAAATTGAATAAAATAAGTGTTTTATACGTATTATGATTTGACTATCATGAATTGTTAACAGGTTGTTGGTCTAGTGAATTTTCAAATACCTTAGCACCGTGTGGTGTTGCCATTATCAATTAGGATTCTTAATTTTTCGTTAAAAACAAGGCTTTGCATGGCTATATATCCATTAATAAACGATAAAAAACTTTCTCCTTCTGATACAATATACATGGATAGTTCTAGAACATCATACTAGTTTTTCAAATGCAACTGCAAAATTCTAGAGGTACACAAACCAAATATGTGCGATTTTGAGTGATGATCGCCATAAGCCCCGTCTACAAGAACTCAACTTTACAAGCGAATATATTTGTTCACAGACGATGAATGTGTTTCATATTTTAACAGGATGCGTATGACTATCCCATGTTTACGTGGGCCAAATTTCATTCAGATCTGCAAAAAAAATTTTCACGCTAGTACTACCTTAATACGACACTGTTGTTGCAAATACAAGAAAAACTTAAAATTTCATTTATTTTATTACACGGCCCGAATTACTTGAAATTAAATATCCTTTTCATTCCTAAAGTTTATAAAATACGTTAGAAATAACTCACTTATCTATTGTTTCAAATCCTGGCGGAGACAAGTTGATTTTTTCAAATTTAATAAATAATTCTAAATAATATCATATTTGAATTACATGGAGACCATAGCATAGTTAGTTTAGAGTATTTATCTGAAGTTGAACGGCCCCAGGTTCAAATTCTAACTGTATACTAATTTTCTCTTTATAACTCAATTTGACATCATTAATTGTTCAGTATTTACTTATTAAAATACTAATTAATGAATGAACTAATTCATCACTATAAATAATTCTGCGAATGATTGGGACAACCGATGAAAGCAATATGAATTTTATTTTAATTTCAACAACGTGCAGATGCAAAATTGCAAATTGCAATATGTGATATAATACTGATTCATGTATATTTTAATCAATATCTATACCAATTTCATATGATATTCATATGTACTATAATTTTTTTAATGCAAATTTGCTCGTATTTCATGTTGAAATATTTACACCGTAATGGAATATGTGTGTTTGTATTTATAATCTAGTCTGAAATATAATTTGTTCTTTGAAGCAATATATTCTGCTGGTAATATTTGATTTGTTTTATATTGAACGACAATTTTTATTAATTATGAAATAGTAATTTTCGAATGGTTCGTTCACTGCACAATAAATTATTGAAATGTGAAATTAATTTTATGTTAAAATGAAGTTCAATTTTAACGTATTATTTTCCAATTAAATTCAAAATTAATTAAATTTATGAATCTACATACCACCTAAGTTAGTTAAAGTAAATCATGTACCTAATTAGGTATGAAAATCTGAAAAATAATATGAAAATAAAACGTGTAAAAAACTAGACAAAACGCATTTTTTTTTGTAAACTATCCAATCCATACAAATTTTCTGAAGTATAAATGACTAAATCTATAATTATATTGACTTTTATCACCTCACTCTCAACAGCTTTTGAGAAATTAAATAAAAGTTCTGAATGGGATAATGGCTTAGTAGTATCGAGTCGGCCTGTGGATCCTGAGCTCCCTGATTCGATCCCTACAGTCGACAAACATTTTCATCAATTTAAAATTACCTCTGTGGCTCCCCCACCACTAACAAATTTGGGGGTGAGAGTGAGAATAAATTAGAAAATAATTCTCCAGTGTCTTTCTCAAACTTGTTGCCATTTTGCAATAGTCACTCAACCCTACGGGCTTTCGTGACTATTGCCTGGCAACAAGTTTTCAAAAAATCTGTCGAATTATTTTTTAATTGATCGAACTCTCGAGTTATATTTAATTAGATTATTTTTTGACTTGAGGTTGATTCATGCAACTTAAAAGATTTTGAACTGAGTCCATATCGACTGATTACTTATTAATGTATTCTTAGAAGTTGTTTCCAAAATTTCTAGGTGTATTTTTGTATCTAAAATACAGATTTTTCGAAACCTTGTTTCCCGGCAATAGTCACTCAAGCCCTACGGACTTTCGTGACTATTGTCAAATGGCAACAAGTTTGAGAAAGATACTGGAGAATTATTTTCTAATTTATCCAACTCTCGAGTTATATTTAATTAGATTATTTTTTGACTTAGCTGTTAATGTCGATTTATCTAACTTATAAGATTTTGAACTGGGCTCATATCGATTAATTACTTATTAATATATTCTAGGAAGTTATTTCCAAAATTTTTTGGTGTATCTGAAAAGGAACTAAATCGATTTCTTTCACACATTTTACTTGACGCCTTGACAATTTTAAATAATTATTTAACAACTACCTATAATTTGTCACAAACAAAAGCACCTATTGAGATTATTCCCGGGAATAAGCACTGGAGCTTTATTCTCAGTATAATAATGACAGGATTGGTTAAAACGCAGACACTTGACATACAATGAAGCATTTCATTGGTTTTGAGAAACGTCAAAAAAATAATCAAATAAAAATTTCATACAATTTCAAACTCATACATTGTAACCCTTCATAATTTTTAATTCATATATTATTTTATTGTTAGGATTAACGAGCATTTCTAATTTTAACACTAGATTTACCATACATACATACATACATACATATCTTCACGCTATATCCCAACAAATGGGGTAGCACGAACCCTAAAATCACTCATAAAACATTCACTCATCACACCCATCAAACAACCTGCCATCACCAAACATTTTCATCCAAACACACCACCCTCACTTCAACCACATTTATAGATCACTCCATATAAACTCATTCATTTATTACACTCGAAAACATTATCACACAACAAACCTTCAATCACATCATTCCTATTCTCTTACCATTCATTTTCCTTCCTCAACGTACATAACAAATGCATAAAAAAAAAAAATCTCAAAATACTCACATTTACTCCTAATAACGAAACTAATAACGAAACTAACAACGAATCTACAAGATTAGAAAAGATGAAAGCGATAGTCTACACTTTTAACATTTATGGCGATAATATGTTTGTGAATGTGGTAAATCTAGTGTTAAAAGAAGATCATATAGTTTCTCCATGAAATGGGGAAAGTTAATGATATCTTTTCCCTTTTCTGAATAGTAAAATCTTGTCTGAGATAAAGAAAATATTTATATAGTTTTAAAAATTTATGGAGCGGAAACTAAGTAATAACCAAAGGGCGGCAAATTATATAAAAAAGCATCAAAACCTGATTAAACACTTTAACCAAATTGCACAAATTTGGAAAATATCTCCAACACGCTGCAGTGGCTCCAATTATATTTAACACAAGCGGTAACTTTGTGAACTTGAACTAACTGCAGACTGTAATGGTTTGAAGAGCTTTCACAGCGCACAATTTGATTGGACGAATGTTCAAAGGCACCCGGTACATCAAACACTTGCACACTGCGTTACCTCAGTGCTTCCAGTGAAATAACAAATGTTCCTAACTTTCAGGTGTGTAATTAGCGCGTATAATGAGATTACATTGGGCTTTTCTGTTGATCACAGGATCAGAAAAGAGTCAAATTATATCTATACTTTGTTTCAGTTAAGAATACGGCAGATGGCACTGCGATAAAATAGTACATTACGTACCATGAACTGTAAGTGACAGTTTTCAGGTCAATAATGTAATTTGGGAAATCTAGGCCCGAAGAGTCGAGATTTCCTAAACATTCGCGACCTAAAAAAATCACTTAGAGTTCGAGGTTAGTATGCTAGTTTCTACAATACTTGCATAAAAAATCTGGTGTGGGCACCACACGACTTTCTTATACACAGCATATTTCATATGAAAAACTCTGAATTGAACATTTATGACTTGCTCCTTGCGTTTGACAATTATTATTTGACATATAAATGTTAAACATGTTTTTGTTTTTTGTTTCTATTGCTACTATGATTATTGAAATATATTATTAAATATATAAATTAGTTTTTCTCAAAATTAGACGCATATACAGGAAAATTGCAAATAACATTTTATGTTCCAAATATTTTTGCTAACATCTTTTATTTGAAACTTTTTTTCGTAACTGATTCCATTTTTGAAATAAATAGAATTTATTGTTTTGTGTGTCGAGTAAACTTCCTCTTCCGGTTTTTCAATTTCATTCAAAATCAACTCAGCTCTTCGTATTTTCATGATACTTATAATTACCAAGTTTCGTTATCAAATCTTATCTCGTTCATGAGATATTGCACGACCGGACACACATCCATCCATCCATCCATCCATCCATCCATCCATCCATCCACACACACACACACAGACATCATTGAGAAAATGATCAAAACAGATTCAGTTGACCTGAAAACATGTATTTCCGCGAAAATCTCGTCAACGATTTTTTTCACGATTCCAATACTTCCTTATACTACGTATAAGAAAGTAATAAAAGGAAAAGAAAAATAGGTTTCAAAATTGACAGTTGTCAAATTGTTGTCAAAATAAACAGAACCTTGATATGTAATATTTACTTACAGTTCACGGTGGACAGTAAGTAAATATTATAGTCCTGATATTACCATGGAAACCAGTGTACAATAAAAGTTGCACTTACAGTGTTTAAATTTTGTCATTAATAGGTAACTTACAGTACAAGTATTATAAAAATCATATTTAAAGGTTCTTTTCAAATCTCGTCACAAAAAAAATAGTTCATTTTGTAGGTGGCGTAGTGATGTTTACCCGAACAGCTGTGTTTACGTCACGAAACGTCGCAGTATCACGTGAGTGCCCGCATCCTATTACTCAGTAATGTTTTAAACAGCTACATATAAACGTAGTTATGACGTTATCGTTTATAGTTACTTTTATTTATATAATGTATATAAATTGAGTCAACAATTAGACCACACGTATAATAATAATAATTATTATTAACCTATTAAAATATGTAAATGTACCCACGAGACACCATTGCGAATTGTTAATTAATTATAACCACGGTCAAAAATATCACATACTCGTATCTTGGAAAGTTGCGTTCTTAAATGATACAGGTTATAAATGATATTTCTGTACGTATTTAATTTCATACTATAACCCATGACATGCAAATAATAATATTGCTGCTTACTTTGAACTGGAATCAGCTCCCGGCCACGGCCCCACATTGTCCTCTGCAAAATCAGCAAATCCTGGATACAGTTAATTTCATAGCACTATCACTTAATTCATGTTTTTTCTACACACCACATAATAATATCCAAAATATCACATAATTTAACATTATTTACACATAAAAATATCACAAAATATACACTAAAACGTTCACAAAACGGTAAAACACTGAGTTCACTGCAAAAGTCTGTAGTATACTAGACTCGCTCAGCGCGCACCAACAAAATAGTGATTTGAGCTTAAACTTGTTCGCTAGCGTTTGTCTATGTATTTTAACAAAATCGATAACAACAACGATTGTTTCAAGGGTTCGTGCTACTTCACTTAATGAAATATAACATGATTTTATGTTACTTATGTGTCGACAACTTGTATAATTTTATTTAATCTTGTGGAACACTCAATGAAATGCTCGGAGTCCCGCAAATTTATCGCATGAGAAATGTAAAGCAACATATTGCGATTTTCTCTAGATTTATTGCATTTTCCAGCACTGATTTTATAGCGGAAACTGTAACTGTAAGATTTTAATGTAGTACAAAGTAGATTTATCGCTCGTAAATCGCAGTAGAAAGAAGAAATTAACTACTACAAAAAGGATAATTAGAATTTAAAATGATTATGTTCTGTATTAATTTTTTCAATCAGATTGAGTTAGTATTGGGATTTTTAAATAAAAAGGCGCGCATAGTGGCGAAAATTGTAACTACGGCAAAGGTACAGTGTCCTACTAAACCAATAATTATTTAATTAAATAAATAAAAATTATTGACAATAGAATTAATGTTTACAATAATGAAAGTACAAAAAAATCAATAAATATGTCATCACGTCTTCTACCCATTACTGGGTGAGGTACTCCGTCGTAGCAGATCTCAGTAAGTGATAGATTTGTACGCATGAAGTGCGGTTACCAGCCGTCAAATCAGGCCCTCAAAGATGATAGTGGAGGATGAGCCACAGAAGTAGTTTAAAAAAAAAATTTAATGTGGTTAAAATTCTTTGTCTCTTGTGAGAATTAAACCCGGGTTCTTAAATCCACAGGCCGATTCGATACCATTGAACCACCTACCAACATAGTAGTTAAATATCCCAATAGTGAAAAGAAAAATAATACAGATGTAGAAAATAAAATGAATCTTTTGACGTGCGAACTATTTATGCCCGAAGTTAATTAATTTTTAAATATTTCTGACAGCTCACATGATAAATGGATCCTCCTTGTCAAACGCTGACATCCGACATTCTATTTCATTTGTTTTACTAATATAGTAAAAGAAACAAATGAAACACGGGGCACATGCTCACAACCACGCGGGAGAGGAACAAGAAGAATAGCTCCTTCGAGACTCGCGGATGTATAAATTGGGTTCACGATCAAGTATGATTAATTCTTTCAACATGTCTGCTTGGTAGGAATTTTTTTTACAAATTAGTTCAACTTGATAATACGTTCATAGTCAATTTTCCTACTTATTATTTTATTATAAGTTAACTTGACCTGCAGATTTTATCGGTTTTTTTTTTGCACGGTTTTTTTATTTGTTTTTGTTTAACAACAAATACGAGAGCATACTGTATGGTAAACACTGAATCCGGAGGACGTTTGCTCAAGTGATTTTACAACAAACAAAAAAAGTTAAAAAAAAATATATCATCACGCCTTCTACCCATTACCTACTGGGTGTGGCACTCTGCCGAAGCAGATCTCGGTAAGTGATATATTATATAATGATATATATATATATATATATATATATATATATATATATATATATATATATATATATATATATATATATATATATATATATATATCAAATCTCGGCTTCCAAAGATGTTAGTGGTGGAGGAGCCACAGGGGTAGCTTTTGAAATTATAAAAATTGTTTGTCGCCTGTGGAAATCGAACCAGGGTTCTCAGGATCCACAGGCCGACTTCATACCACTGAGCTAGCCACCCCATAACATAACAAAAAAAGTTGAGTGCTGAAAAATACAAATTTGTCTAGAGAAAATCTAAGAAGTCATATGTTATTTGGTAAGATATTTTCCAGAGACAAATAAAATAATATAATATTGTATAAAACTGACAACATAAAATAGAAATAAAATAATTTAGTGTCAAATTGACAGTATATAATAACTATTTATATAACAAGTACATACACGTAATGCAAAACTTTATTGGACGGGGGCACTCGCTCGGCTAATAAATACAGCTAGTCCAATAAAGTTAGGTATTATATACGAGTTGCATACAAAGCTTTATGTTCAATTGCCTTAGAGGTGATTTTTTCTTAAAGTATATTATTGTTATTATTTTTTGACGTTTCTCAAAACCAATGAAATGCTTCATTGTATGTCACGTGTTTGCGTTTTAACCAATCCTGTCATTATTATACTGAGAATAAAGCTCTTGTGATTATTCCCGGGAATTATCTCTGTAGATGCTTTTTTGTTTGTGGCTTTCGTGACTATTGCCTGGCAACAAGTTTTCGAAAGATCTGTCAAATTATTTTCAATTTATTCTCACTCTCTTGTCATATTATTACTGAAAATTGTAATTGTATCTCAAAATATGTTTTATTGTTTAATAATGATTATAATCACCAAACTGTCAAATTTATAAAAAAGTAGATAAATGTGTTCATAATATCTTAAGACTATTATGATTTGAATATCATGAATTGTTAACAGGTTGTTGGTCTAGTGAATTTTCAAATACCATACCACCTTGTGGTGTTGCCATTATAAATTGGGATTCTTAATTTTTCGTTAAAAACAAGGCTTTGCATGGCTATATATCCATTACTAAACGATAAAAAAACTTTCTCCTTCTGATGCAATATACATGGATAGTTCTAGAACATCATACTAGCTTTTCAAATGAAACTGCAAAATTTAGCGGTACACAAACCAAATATGTGCGATTCTGGGTGATGATTGCCATAAGTCCCGTGTATAAGAACTCAATTTTACAAGCGAATATATTTGTTCACAGACGATGAATGTGTTTCATATTTTAACAGGATGCGTATGACTATCTAATGTTTACGTGCGGCAAATTTCATTCAGATTTGCAAAAAAATTTTTCACTCTAGTACTATCTTAATACGACACTGTTGTTGCAAATACAAGAAAAACTTAAAATTTTATTTATTTTATTACACCGCCCGAATTACTCGTAAGTAAATATCCTTTTCATTCCTAAAGTTTATCCTTAAGCTCAAACAGTTAGTACAAACAAACCATATTTTCTTTTATCCCACAATACATTTCTTGAAACATTAAAACGACCATTGTTGTAACTCTGTACTAACTTTAAAACATCACAAACAATCTCTAAACCCATTCAACAACTGCTTTTGTTTTCAATTTAGAAACTTGGGTAGTCGGATAATCCGATCTTCCAACAAACTTCCGGCGTGTTATCCCGTCTCAATAGCTTCTTGACCGGAAGTTACGTCACTTCCCTTTCCCTTCCCAATCAAGGCTTGCCAACTTACTTAATTATTGCAGCCTGGAACAGCGTGGCAATTGCAGGAGCTGTTACATTTACACGTGTTGTAATTTACATATTGTTCCAGGGGTAGTAGTGAACTGTTGGGGGGGGGGAGTGTTGTTACTAATTGTTACTCGGTGTTAATTGTCTGCCTAAAATGTCTTGAATTGATTGATGTTGGCAAGAAATTTTAGGGTGGTGAATAAATGTGTTTTCTTGTTACCTTGTTAGAGAAATTTGTATATAATTTCGCCCTTTTCTGTAAAGTTGTTTACAATTCAATTGAAGTACGAGAAATTCAATGCCATTGAGCGCATCTTCATATCTTGTTTAGTTTTTGAGATATAGCCTCAGGAAAGTCGAAAAAATTATGAGGTAATTTTTTTGGAAAATTGATCTTTTCCGGAGGCTATATCTTAAAAACTAAACAAGATATAAAAATTCGCTTAACGGCATTTAATTCCACGTATCCGAATTGAGATATAAGAAAATGTTGAGCGATTTTTATTTTTTGAAAATTTTTTAAGGGGCACCTCTTGGATTTTTTTCGATTTTATGCTATTTTCAGACAATCTGGTCTAAAATTCTTACTCGTACGAATATTCTAACAAAAATATACATACATATGTATTTTGACCCGCTGAATCCAATGGTAAAATCCCTTAGTACATATGTCTTCTATTTTTTGAGATATTGTTCAAAAACTACACGATGAGAAAATTTTGATGAAAACTTTTTGACAAATAAAAAATGCGAAAAATTTCTATATATGTCAATTGAAGCAGGAGAAATTCAATGCCGTTGGGCGCATTTTCATATCTTGTTCAGTTTTTGAGATATAGCCTCGGGAAAGTCTAAAATATGATGAGGTAAATTTTTAGAAAATAGAACTTTTCTGGAAGTTACATATATCTTAAAAACTAAATAAAATATGTAAATATACTCAACGGCATGGCATTCCTCGTGGCCGAATTAACTTATTAACATACTTTTAACGCAGTCCGAACTATTCGTTCATTATTATAATTTGACTATTCGGTTTCATTATATATTTGAATATTCGAACTATTTGAACTGTTCGGTTATTTGAATATAGTTCAGATATCCGAGCTATTAAGATATTCGAACTATCCGGACTGCCAAAACCGAATATCTGTCATGTAAATATCCGAATATTTGAATATCCGAATAAAATCAACATCCCTAGTGGGAATCGAACCAGGGTTCTCAAATCCACAGGCCGATTCGATACCATTAAGACACCTAACCTGATAAAAGCGCCAAAAACAGTGCACTTATAGATCTCCTTAACAACGTGTTTAGAGTGCGTTTATAGAGCTATAAGAACACCAAAATAGAAAAATGTATTTTTGTTACAAGTTTATTGTTAGCAATTTTGAAACAAAGTTGTTACAGAAAATATTGGACATAATCTCAGGGTAGCTAAATAAAATCTGGAGAAAACAATTAGCAGTGTGCAGGTGTGGGCAAACCGTCGCGATTCATTCCATCTTCCGCGCGATATTAACTTCGGACCCCGGGGAACTCATAAACTTTGCACGAATGTAATTTGTGCGGACCCTGGAACCGACCGAGTTCCAGCCGAAATACTGAACCGAGAGAAGTTTTTCCTTCTTTTTTCCTACACGCAGCCTCGGATATTTTCAACGAATTGAAAGGGAACTTTTCAAAGCGAACTGAGATGCAATAATGTTCGGTTCGCTTGGAACGCATTATCGATGCAAATACTAACACGGATACATCCAGTAATAAGTAAACATTGGTGATATTGGTACTTGAAATGTGTTTGCCAATAATTTATGTTTGTATGGATTATGTGCATAGTCATCTTTGGAGGCAGTGATTTGACGGTTAGTAATCGCACTTCACATATTCACATATTACTTACCGAGATCTGCTACGGCAGAGTGCCACATCCAGTAATGGGTAATAGGCTTGAATATATATATATATTTTTTGTGGCTTCTTTGGCGGACCAACTACTTAGGTCATATGCCGCCATTACGCCCTGATCTGCGTTTTAGGTATTAAGGTCAACAGCAACGCGGGTTTTCTCTGGACGATCACCCATCCAAGTACTACCCGCGATATATATATATATATATATATATATATATATATATATATATATATATATATATATATTTAAAATTACCCCTGTCGCTCCTCCTCCACTAACATCTTTGGGAGCGTGATTTAACGACTGGTAATCGCGCTTCACGTGCATAAATATATCACTTACCGAGATCTGTTCCGGCGGAGTGCCACACCCCGTCATGGGTAAAAGGCGAAATGATATATTTATTTATTTTTATTCATCAAATAATCAGTCCTCGTCAAATATTCTCATCCTAACATACCACCCTCCCTTATGCGCGTAAAGTGCGTCAAACCACGGTCCCCAAAGATAGTACTGGAGGGAATACCATAGGGGTAATTTTAATGTTGTGATAATTGTTTGTCAGCTGTGAGAATCGAACCCAACTTCTCATATCCATAGTCCGGCTCGATACCACTGAGCTATCTATCCCAATGTAATTAGTATTTAATTTAGAAAGAAACAAAAACAATAAGTATTTATTTTTATTTCTCAATGACTTCTTAGTCTCATCTAATCAGAGTCCTTGATACTTCTTCAACAACCTTCATTTCCTCACAAACATACACACTTAGTCGAGAATTCGATTCCCTGAGCCCGCGAAGGTATCTGGATCAAATCGATTAGCGGCGCTCTGGAAAACAACGGAAAACAGAATCCGGAGTTAATGATATTAGATTACTTAGCTATTAGTTTATTCTTTTTACATATTTTTATGGGGTATTACAGTGGTATCCTAAGAACCCTGGTTCGATCCCCACAACCGACAAACATTTTCACCTATTTAAAAAATTACCCCTGTGATTTCCCCACCACTAACATCTTTGGGAGCCGTGATTTTACGACTGGTAACCTCACTTCACGCGCATAAATATATCACTTAGCGAGATCTACTTCGGCAGAGTGCCACATCCAGTAATGGGTAGAAGGCGTGATGATATATTTATTTATTAGTTTATTGTGACAACTGCAAAGTTAGTGATTTCTGTAATTACAATTAGAATATAACACGAAATAGAGACATGGAAGACAACGAAAATGTACCGTGTCTGTGGCCACAGGCCACGAGGAAATCTTCTCTCACCTGACGCTAATTGTTTCTCTCATGTTTTTATTTTTGGTTGGTGTTTTATTTTGTTGCGCTTGTTAGAGTAATGTTGGTGTAATTAACAGGTGTTTTGTTTTATTTAATTAAAAGTAATGGACTCGTCTTTGTTTCTCAGATTATAGCAGAGTTTTCGTAAATTACAGCATCAAATAACACATTTATTAAATTCATTAAATTTTATTAATTTTATACAAATGTTAACTTTATATTATTTTGGTACAATAATATTTTATCTACGACCGTCCGGTAAATGAAACTTATCGCGTTCATTTTGAGTGAGATAAATATATTAACGTACTAGTGAGTTTTTTGAAACATTACCGCACTAGTGCTTTAATAAAGTACTAATCGCACTCAAAATGATAGTTATCAGAGTTTCACTTAATTTTTTTTGAAATATCAAGTAATTATGAGAACTGTCAATTCAAAATTATTTTTGTTTTAATTTGAATTTATTTTGTGGTCGTAGAAAAAATTATGTACGAAATACGTGTGATAATGAATCATTACGATACTTGTATGATTACACGCTTATCTTAATGGTGCTCTTATCCCACTTATATTGAAAATAACTATTACCTAATTACATATCGTAATATCAATATTGCAAAACTAAAAAAGCGTGTTGTAATGAGTTCTATTACGATACAAGTACTGAATCAATTTTGAGAATAAAATTTCAGTTTGACACAAACAAATAATGAAACATAGATTTTATTGACAATTCAATCAACCTACTTACATCTGAAATAAGAACAAAAATGAAAATAATGAAATTGAAAAAATCATATCAACTTTGCAATAATTTTTCTCGTATCATGAAATTGGGTAAAACATTGTACGATATACGTATTGTACAATACTCGATGGATTATCAAACTGTGTGTACGGCTTTGATCGACAATTTTTCTCGTTCCACATTGTAATGTAATATATTACAATACTTATCTCATAATAGTATTTTACATAATAAGTCAGGAAAGTGATGTTTTACTATTATTTTACGGTAGTATAAGCGATGACTATTAAAATGGTGTTATCAGTCGAGATCATCAAATTCAAGAAATTTACTTCCTAGAAAAAATATCTAATCAATAAAAATGACAGGCAATATAATTAATATAATTTATTCTGTAATTTTTTTTGCGATATTTGGTTGGTTTAGTTGTTTCTAGATACGTGATAAGATAATTTGACAAAATTTAAAGAATGCCTATAGTGTTACGCTTTAGATGAACCTGATAATATGTTACGTATGCCGTGTGTATAATTAAATGTGTACAACTGCTTAATTACAGTTGTAAAAGTTTTTTGTCTTGTAAAAAATTCGTCGGCCGTCGGCTTCTGTCACTGTTTTTATGGTTTTTATGGTTTCTTGTTTGATATGCGAATTGTTGTTTCATTTTTTGTGTGCTGAATTCTTTTGCAATGTTTTACATATGGTTTCTTTTCTGTTTTAGGTAAGTTGCAGTTGATATGTTCATTACTGACTTTTCTACCAATTTTGGTAAGTTAGATTTAATCATTTTGATATGGCATAGTTTGTTTATCGTCAGTTTATTATTATATTTTACTGTAAATGATTTTAAGATTTTAAAGAAGAACTTTAAGAACAACGAAATTCAGTTGATTTTGAAAAATATTTAAATGAAACAGACTTGATAGATTGTAAGGAAACAGTAGACGACTATAAAAGATTATTATACCTCATATAATAAGTAATATGAATTTAAATATATGTCAAAATATTATCTGACAATTATTATATTACGAGTAATTAACCAGCATAATTTTGTGGAATTTTTTGGAACGTTCTTTTCAATTTTAATACAAATTTCTTCTGTAGAATCAGTTCTTATCAAGAATTTGATATTTCTATAATTTTTTTTATATTCACGTTTATAAAAATAGCATTTATTTCATTGATAATTAAAGAGAATTCTTAGTGGTACCTTTAAAATTGCTTAGTGGTGGTCTCTAGCAAGAGATGACCTTTAACTTTTTGAGCTGATCATTGGTTTTATACAGTCACTATTAAATTTAGTGATCATCTCTAAACATGAATGTGGATATAGACTAGAGTCGTTGATTTCCACCGAAGTTTGAATTTCTGAACGTTCAAACATTTGAATGTTTTGAACTTCGTCAGAAAAACTAAACATCTTTAGCTTGTTATCAGAACTCTGTCAGTGAGAAAAAAGGCCTCTTACGTTACTTCATTCTAAATCCAGAATTAAACATTTAATTGCTTCCCTTTTTTCCAACTCACTTGTTCGACTTTTGAAAAATTAAATGCATACATTACTATAAGCCCTATTTTAAGAAATACCTATACAGTTAGTAAGGGTGAAGCACCTCTGGCTGGTCATCCCAATTTAAATTTAAGACCACAATTTGAAAGGAACGCATACTTAGTAGATAATAGTGAATAATGTGCAACACATTAATCATCATAAACACCCTAGTACGAACCACAATCACCCACTAAACCCCCAAATAAATCACATGTCCATCCGTCCCTTGGCCCTTCCTTCAGGGATACCAACCCCAAACTAGGAATTACAAACTACCCTAACTTGCATTCGGCCACCAAGTTACAAACTACCATCACACAGTTGAAGTCTTGAAGTTAACGGGAAGGCAAACAAAATTCTCACGAGTTTTTTATACGTTTTCGGGGATGTTTACGAATCGCGCCGGTGAATTTGTATCTGGTGGTGTAACTCTGTCAAGGTAGTGCAGAACATTGCCGCGGTGTCGCTTGGCGCTAGAAGTGATTTCATGCTGATGAGGGTGAATAAAGTGAGGAGAGAATAAGCGAAGCGAGGTGACTTTGGGAAAATTAAATTCGATATCGGAGAAGTGTTTGAAGAGAGAAATAAGCGAGCGATTTGTGATAGTGCTTCGCTTGTTTTTAGAATGTTTTGCCAAATATTGCCAAAGTGAATGTTGAATATTTTTGTGGGTTGTAAAATAAAAATAAGGGTATTTTACTGCGAAGTACAGCTGTGCCTGAAAAACTGAACATTTTCTACAACTGTCAAAAAACACGATATTTTTACATCGCTATGGATACGCGAAGTTTGTGTTTTTTTATTAGTAATTTTAAATTCAAATTGGTTGACACTTTTTTTATTTATTTATCAAACATTTTCACTTTCCCCTCGTATACATCAATAATACAAAATTTATATAATTTTTTATTTGTAAAAAAAATGAATAAATATATCATCACGCCTTCTACCTATTACTGGGTGTGGCACTCTGCCGAAGAATATCTCGGTAAGTGATATATTTTGCGCGTGAAGTGCGGTTACCAGTCGTCAAATCACGACCCTCAAAGATGTTAGTGGTGCCACAGGGGTAGCTTTTGAAATTATGAAAATTGTTTGTCGTCTTTGGGAATCGAACCAGGGTTCTCAGGATCCACAGGCCAACTTCATACCATTGAGCTAGCCATCCCATTTTTTTATTTGTTCTTCCACTTTACTTAAATAAATCAATAATTATTGTACTATTCTTTTTTGTTGGTGAAAAGTGCCTACTTTCCTGACCAGTTTTTGTATGGAAAGTAGATTTTTACCAAAACAGACAAGTAAAGTACATTTCCACGACTGCAAGAACACTGATTTGTATTTTACCTGACTATTTACTTAGTTTTTGTTATAATCTTGGATACGTAGTCTGCTGTCAATACAATTCATATAAAATTAAACTTTTTGAATTATTTATGATTAATTACTGATTAATTATTGCTTCATTTAAATGATTTTAGAGAAAATAGTATACATAACACGTCATGAAAGTGCTTTTACTTGACTCAGCAGATTAAAATATTCAACTTGCGGCCTCGTATTACAAACAACCGCTTCGTCAAGTAAAATATCATTTTCCTGACTTATTATATAATATACTATTATTTCATACTGTTTCGTATTTTCATGTTTACCGTAGTAATTTCAAACTTGGAAGTAAGACTGTCAATTTTGAAACCTATTTTTCTTTTTCTTCTATTTGTACAAGTTTTATAAAAATAGCTTACTAACCTCGAACTGTATGTGATAAGGTCGCGTATGTTTACTACATTCTTAACCTAAAAACTGTCACTTACATTTCATGGTACGTAATATACTATTTGACATTTAATTATATTTATTTTGAGATGTCACTTTGAAGGTTAGGATGTAAAAATAATGTTTAATAATAAATACGGCACAGCATGAAATAAAACATTGTATGTCATAAGTTAATAATTTTTTACGGTACTCATTCCGAAAATCCAGTCTCAGCTTCTTCGAGACCTCGTCCGAAAACATCTTACTTAAAACTCATTTACAGAACTTATCACGTAAATAACTATTACGTGCCAAATTTAGTTTCTATCCTAATTGTTCTCGAGTTGTAAGTTAAAAAGTACAGACGGTGATAAAATATGAAATTCTTCAACTACGAACATGTATACCTAGAAACTTAATAAACTAACGAAGAGCAAACAAATCTCGTTTACATAAATTTGTAAAAGATTTTGCATACAACGTATCTTCTCATAACAATTTTAATTTTCCTTGTGAAACGTTGCATTTTCAACATTATTTAAAAAGTTAGTCAAAGTTTGTAAGATTGCGGTTGACAGAACGACAGAACGTACACTTGCTCGAGACGTCGAGAAGCGTCGCGACGCGGTGTTGATAGAAAAAAATAATAAAAATTTTAATTAACAAACTAATTTGCCTCACGTCACAGACATGTTTTCTGACGTGGATGCTCACAAAAATATCACGAAATTATGAATGTAATTAACTTTTTTTAAATGTTCCTTCAAAACGACACCCACTTACCAATATAATTAACTGTTCAATTATAATAAATTTTTATTCGAATTTTTTTAGCAAATTATAAACGTTGGAACAAAAAAATGTTTTATAAAGTAAAAATAATAGTTATTTATTATAATAGTTATTTTTATAACAAGTGCCGAAAAAGACTCGTTAAGTGCAAGTGCGGAATTTACAGTACAGTGAGTGATTCTTCTGTATTATAAATATCTCCAAAGATAATTGAAGCTCCGGATCATGCATCTATTTTCGACAATGACAATCAACCTGCTGCTGGTACTTCTAAAGCCTCCGAAATTGTTGTCAATAATATTACTGTTAATAATTTGAACAGGTACGGAAGAAATCAATGTTTCTTTAGACAATATAAAAGTTTCCACTTTACTGTATGTCAATATAAGCAACTGTAACAACTATGTTAATAATATACACACACAATAAATATTATGTATTTCACTTACTTAAAACCATTTATCGATATATTTTACTTTGTTCGGTTCTTTTTATTAGTTGTGTACAGATTAGATATACTGCAATTTAAGGTTATGTTTATAAACGTCAAAATATACTACTGCGTATTTACTAGCGCTGGCTCACTGCATCTTCTTCTTCCATAAGCGTCTGTGGCCAAAATATAAATTACGCGCTACAATTGCGTAATGAAGCACTTTCCGCACTAGTGTTTCTTTGCTTTCAGAAACGCACTTGGTCTGCATTCATCTACTTTCCTTACGTAACCAAGGCAATTATAGTTACGTAATAACAAAGAAATCGCACAGTTGTAGGTCGAGTGTTTAATTTTTCTTAAATGTTCTTATACCAATCAAACACAAGTGTAATACAAAATTTGATCCACAACTCATAATTATAGGTCGGCAATTTTGAAACCTATTTTTGTTTTCCTTCTATTTGTGCAGGTATTATAATAAACAGCTTCCTAACCTCGAACTGTAAGTGATTATTTTAGGTCGCGAATGTTTAGGAAGTCTCGACCCTACGGGTCTCATTTTCCCAAACAATATTCTTGTCCTAAAAACTGTCACTTACAGTTCATGGTTCGTAATATACTATTTACCTCTGTCTTTTGACAAAAAAGTGTGATATGAATAAAAGGTTCTAAAATTAATAGGGAAGAAATTACAATCATATGAAAATATTACCATTGAATTTTTATAGTCCATAAAAAAGTAGACACCTAGTATATGAGCCCAGTCCCGCTTCAGTTGGCCCGAATCTAATTTTATCGTTAAAATTTAAATAATACTAAAAATCCATGTAACTTACATTTACTAAATTCTACAATTAATTTTTAACATTTTTAACTAAATAAACGTTAAACATACCTTAAACACAAAATGTATAGCAGTTGAACTCTCAATTTTCTTTTCGTCACATAACCTAAATCAACACTCAAATGAACTATCATGATTATTATCTTGTGGGCAGTTTGGCGGATGAAGTTGAAGTTAATTATTATTTAAAACAAACTTTATTATTATACAGTTTTTAATAAAACAATTTTTTTTTAGTTTAAACAGAAATGTTTACTTTCTCTTTCAATGGCTGTCATTTCTAGATGTATGTATCGATTGACTTAAAATTTTATCTGTGTATTAACAACATACTAGTATATGTCTCATTAAAATTTCATTTCATTATCTTGCATACTACACGAGAAATAAAACAGTAAAATATAACATCAAACGAAAAAATAAAATTGGGCCAACTGAAGCGGGGCCGGGCTCGTATTTGAAACATACGGTATATGCATCATCATCTGTTAATTTTAATAAACATTTGACAATCACTGTTTTCCTTTCAAACTCGTGTTCTACAATCTCTTGAAGAAAAACACGCGATAATTTTTTGACATCTTGTAACCTAGCAACCAGTTCGTATCTCAATGACAAATATTTTCTCGATATGGTTCCCCGTGGCGCAGGACAAATATCCCAATATTTTCCTCAGCCCACTAAGATTTCTTTCTTTACCTACACTTTTTCAGAGAGATCTTGACATAAATAAATTTACAGAGTCGCGCGGTAAATTCTGTAGTTTATTGAGGATGAGAGGTGACGGGCCGTGCGCTATACGACGGCGGCAGATGTTTGTGATTTTATTGGAAAGGCATTTGTTTCTTTCATGGACTTATAAACGATCTGAAAGGAGATTTTTCATTGAAGAATATTTCGCTGAGAGTATAAGATTTATTGTTTGTTCGTCCTGTGCTTTTCGGGTAATAAAGTATTTAATTGACTGGAATTTATTAACATATTCATCGTCAGACAGATTCATAAAGCGGATTAGCGCTAACACCATTTTTTATTTCATTTTTAACTCTCTTTTCAATGTACGATACAAGTTTATTTTAACTTGAATTAAAAAGAGAGTTAATAAGCACCAAATTTAGTTCATTTATTTAATCTGTTTCAATTTGAAACAGAGTTATAGATAATATTAAAAATGGTGTTAGCGCTAATCCGTTTTATGAATCTGCCTGCTTGAGATTATTCATGAATTATTGAATGTTTTACGTACTATAATTCATTTTTTATTATATTTTCTGATTTATTGGTGACATTTTTTTTTTGTGTGGCTAGCTCAGTGGTATGAACTCGGCTTGTGGATCCTGAGAATCTTGGTTCGATTCCCACAGGCGACAAACAATTTTCATAATTTCAAAAACTACCCCTGTGGATCCTCCACCACTAACATCTTTGGGGGCCGTGATTTGACGATTGGTAACCGCACTTCACGCGCAAAATATATCACTTACCGAGATCTGCTTCGGCAGAGTGCCACACTCAGTAATGAGTAGAATGCGTGATGATATATTTATTTATTTATTTTTTATTTTATTTTGGGTAATGGCTCTGTGATATCGAGTCGGTTTGTGGATCCTAAGAACCCTAGTTCGATCCCCACAGCTGACAAACATTTTCACCAAATTAAAATTACTTCTGTAACTCTCCCATCACTAACATCTTTGGGGGCCGTGATTTAACAGCTGGTAACCGCACTTCACGCGTATAAATATATCACTTACCGAGATCTGCTTCGGCAGAGTGCCACACCCAGTAATGAGTAGAAGGCGTGATGATATATTTATATTTATTTTATTATATTTCAAAATCAGAAAATGAATGATAAAAATAAGGAAAGAAGAGAGTGTCGTCATGTACTTATGTTTGAAAGGAAATTCTATAAAATTATAAGAAAAGTGGTAGAGAATTAAATTTTGCCTTTAAATTAATTATTAAAATTTATAATATTTATGTAGATAGTCGATTCGATACAAATATGTATCGTTTCGTTGAACTATTAGACAAATACAGGGTGATCAAAAGGAATGGTTATAGTTGGCAATACAATTCCGGAGATCTTTTTATTCCACAGTTGGCACAACGTCAGATAAAGGCGGAAATGCTATTTGACATTTCTAATAAATACAAATAGGTTATGTCAGGAGTCTGACAGCTAATAGAATTTTGACTTTTTAAGTAATATAAATACTTTAGAAATAAATGTAATAATAAATGTACTCAAATTTAAATTTTAAATGTCACTGTCAACAACAGGACATAAATTTATGTATCAGGCTTACCAATTTCTAGTAGTTTTATTTATTGCCAACTGTAACAATTTCTTTTGATCACTCTGTATTATCATTTAAAAATATATACCATTAGCAAAATGAACAAAGCCCGAAATATGAGCAAAAGTAAAAAAAAAAAAATTCCTAATGACGGCTTTGCTTTTCGTCCTGTGATGGGATGGCTTTGATGCCAGACGCTGTGAGCACAACTCGCTTTTATTTCGCCAGCGCAATACTTTCAAAAGGCGCGAGCGATCACGAAAACCGCAGTCGTCCTTTTGCTCCTTTTCAGGATCTGTCGCAGAGCTGGCGGTCAGACGAACGACCAATCAAAGCTCCTTTACTCGGAACGTACACATAGATACAACAGAATTCAAGAAATGCTGCTTAATTTTGTAACTTTCCTTGTATATACCTGCATAAAGTAACAGAAGGTGTAAATTCTTGGGCATGTTGGGCATCGAATGGTGATTACTTTTTGTTCGTATTTTATTAGAAAAATTAACAAATCTAAGAACACCTATAAAACATATTATCTTAAGGAATAATTTATAATTTAATATGTACTTTTTTAATTTTATTTGAACGGTTCATAAAAACAAAAACAGTCAAATTTTGTTATTTTTAATGCTATCTAGAATACTCATTTCATTATTATTGGTGAAACTTAACATATTTTGTAGAAATTTAGACAAAATTACTCTTTAGTTCATATATTTTCCTAGCTTCATTTCACAATTAATATTTTATGTACAATCGGGCCGAAAAGCATGAGTTTTAGCCCTAAAAAGCGGGCTTAAACACATACATAAAATGACAATTTTTGTTTATTGTGAATACTTGATTCTGCAAAATGTAATTTTGACATATAACCTGTTTATATGTTTTAATCTTTTGCACATATAATTAAATGTTATTTTGTTCTGCATAAAATATTGTATGTATACTCCATTCCCTGTATCAAAACGATGACGTCATATGTGGACGAGGTTATCATAGATACGATGAAATATAGCTATCTTTTTTTAATAATATTTTTCGTACCTATGCGAATGACATAACGTATGTCTTAATAAGTAAAGACACACGTTTCATGTTTTTTCACGTTCTATCAAATTTATTATTTGAATGAAAACGTATGACAGTTCTTACAAATACGAAAGTTTCACATTTGTTTATAAAATAAAAATAGAGACCTATGGCCATGATTTTGTTATTTTCTCGCCTGTTATTTCTAAGTTTGTGACATTTTTGATACGTAAATACAGACTGAGAAATAAGAAATGGCTAGAAAAATTTTGGGTAATCAAATGCAGAAATGCGTTTGTCCTCTTAATGATTATTTTGCGCTGGAGTTAGAGAGAATCGAGCATCTTTAATTAATTTAACGGTAGTACAAGAGGTAATGTGCATTGTATTTTGTATTTTCATATATTATTTATTTATATATAATAATAATGCATATAAAAATGTATATTCTTTTGAGTTTTATTTTACAAAATTACATATTTCAATAAGGTAGGTAATATTTTTCGTGAGTTAAGATAAATTTTATTTGGTTTCTTTTATAAACTAATTAAATTTTATAAAGTAATAAATATTTTAATCTGACAATTAATTTTTAGGTTATGTTTTAAAAATGTCAATCCAATACCAATGTAAACGTTTTAAGCACAAAATCTTGAATCACATGGATACCGAATGTGACGTAATCGTTTTCATACAGGGAATAGAATATACCACGGATGAAATGAGTGTTTCTGACCCTGAGAGTTTTAATAATCATGCCACGGGCCAGAAACGCCTGTTTTCACCCTTGGTACATAAATAACTATTATGTTCGTGATTTTAAAAAGTTAATCCAAATTACTTTCCAAAAACCAAATGGTTACAAGATTATTATTAGAACATAACTTTTTTGAAAATATACTTTAGCTTAATTCGACTAATCCAAACTTGAGGAGTAGCTATAACTCTTTTGATAATGGGGCTAATAAATAAATTATAATAATTATAAATTACCTAATTTCAAAAATATATTAAATTTAGTAAAACACTGCTTCATATGCTAACACTGTACTTAATTTAGTGACTGTAATACATTTCTTTTACAAATCAGCGTCAGTATTGATATAAATCCTGTAATTAATAAACTCGTGGACACCTAACTAGATTTTTGTGCATTGGTACTTCACAAACAATTCTCCATTGCAGGAATCAATGAACCACGAATCGTCAGTGAATTGTAAATAAACGCGATACGCAAATAAACCGCGGTATTTTGCTTTCAAATTACAGTTCAGTGTTCGCGAATTAGCGACGTAATGAAGCGAATACGCTGTTGATTGCGCTGAGGACGCGCTAAGAGTCAGATAATTGGATGGCCAGATTATACTCATTGTTATTATGATTTTATTCATTTCTGTACTTCAAATCATCGCTGAAGACCGAGATGATAACTCTTGATAACTCTTAAAGAGTCGGAAAAGCGAATGACTTCAATTTGGTATTATTCTCGAATAAAGATGATTTTCTAAACAAAATAAAGACAACCCTATCGTATGTCCCAACTCAAATAAATATAAATGTAAGAATTTAACTTGGCAAATCAGTTGTTTATAAACTTAAAATGTTTGACAAACAATTCTGCTTCTCTTTTTGACGTGGAATGTATTTTCATAAATTTATTTATGCTACTCTGTACAACAGGAACTTATTCCCAATTATAGTACTGGGCCTAGACTCACCAAGCCGCAATAAGAAAATAAAAATAAATAAATAAATATATCATCACGCCTTCTACCCATTATTGGATGTGGCACTCTGCCGAATCAGATCTCGGTAAGTGATATATTTTGCGCGTGAAGTACGGTTACCAGTCGTAAAATCACGGCCCCCAAAGATGTTAGTGGTGGAGGAGTCACAGGGGTAGTTTTTGAAATTATGAAAATTGTTTGTCGCCTGTGGGAATCGAACCAGGGTTCTCAGGATCCACAGGCCGACTTCATACCACTGAGCTAGCCATCCCATAAGGTAGTTTATAATATATTTTATGCACAACCGGGCCGAAATTCAATTAGTTTTAGCCCTAAAAACCGAGTTTAAACACTTCTTTTTGACCCTAGGGCCATAAAAAATAAATACATACGAATAGATAAAATGACAATTTTTGTTTATTGTGAATACTTGATCCTGCAAAATGTCATTTTGACATGTAACCTATGTAGATATTTTAATCTTTTGGATATATAATTAAATGTTATTTTGTTGTGCAGAAAATATTTCATGTACCACGGGTGAAATTAGCGTTTCTGACCTTGAGCGGGCCAGAAACTTCTGTTTTCACATTTACATACATACATACATATCTTCACGCTATATCTCAACAAATGGGGTAGCACGAACCCTAAAATCACTCATAAAATATTCACTAATTACGTTCATCAAATAATCAGCCCTCGTCAAACATTATCATCCGAACACATCACCCTCACTTAAACCACATTCATAGATCACTCCATATAAACTCAATCATTTATTACACTCTAAATCATTTATCACAATCAAACCTTAAATCACATCATTCCTATTCACTTATCATTCATTCTCTTTCTTCGACGTACATAACATATGCATAAAACATCTCAAATTACTCACGCTTACTCCTAACAACGAATCTAAAAACGAACCTAACAACGAATCTACAAAGATAAAAGATAAAAGCGATAGCCTGCACTTGTATATGAAAGAAAAGTCCAGACAATGCAGTAACTGAAAATGAAACAAAATGATAAGAAAGGAAGGGAGTGTCGCTCCGCGCTTGTTATTGAAAGTGAATTCCACACAATTGCAGTTAAACACTCTACGTAAGTACTGAAAACGAATTGAAAGATAAGAAAGGAAGGGAGTGTCGCTCTACGCTTGTTTTGAAAGTGAATTCCACACAATTGCAGTTAAACACTCGATGTAAGATCAGAAAACTAATAAAAAAGGTAAGAAGTCTCGTCCCTGCGCTTGTTTTTGAAAGTGAATTTCACATAATTGCAGGTAAACACTCTAATGAAATTACTAAACAACAAAACTAAAATAAAAAATACTATACATTTGATACGTAAATAACTATTTTTGCTTGATAAAATGTTAAAAACAAATTAAAAATATTTTCTATAGAGACAATTTATTGTCCACTACCATCTTTACCATTTATCGGTTGGTAATCGCACATCACGCGCATAATTATATCACTTACCGAGATCTGCTCCGTCAGAGTACCACACTCAGTAATGAGTAAAAAGGCGTGATGATATATTTATATTTATTTATTTTATTTGAAATTTGTTGTATCCCGCTGGTTTTATAAAATATTACACACGTACATGTAAGCATCAGACTATATGCCATTAGAAGGGAAAACACAAACCCTAGAATCATTCTGAAAACATTCCCTCATCAGATTCACCATAGAATCAATCCTTGTCAAACATTCTCATCCTAATACACCATCCTCGCTTCAACCAGATTCATAGTTCCTTCCATACAAGCTCAATTATTCATTATCCTTGGGATCATTCATCATACAACAAACCTTCAATCACCTCCATTCAATCACTCCTGTACACCTTTCATAAATCTTTCATTCAACGTATGTTTCACATGCACAAGCCATCTCAAATTACTCATGTTCACTTCTCCAACAACAAAATAATTAAAAGAGATTATTTCGATTTAAAATAGCAAACATTGGTGCCTATTGATCAGTTAAATATGCATAGTGTTAATATTTATTTGTTTTTTATTATTAGAACACAATATTTCCAAAATATTTAGTTGTGAAAAACCATTGCTGAAACCAAAATTACACGAAAATTGACATGTAAATTTATGACCATGTAATACAGTCTTTAAAAAGTATTCTTAAACAACTACATTGTAAGTAATTTTATTCGTAGTCAAACAAATGATTTTATAAACAGTATGACTCTTATTAACTTCTATTCTATTTGTAGCTTGATACTTTTCTAATGGGAGGCGATGTTTGTAGAAATATTCTTCTTTGCCATTGATGAACACTCGAAATCCTTCTTGCTCGTATACCCACATTGTTGTAAATATGGATCCTTTCTCCACAGGATTAGGAAGAATAGTTTGAGCCTCATTATCACCATAACTATCGATCCATAGTTCATTCTTACTGTTGTTAGAAACAAAAGAATAGAGACAGTAATAAACATTAATTTTATAATAGATGTTATTTAATTAGAGAGTTTTAAGGATCTATGGCGGGTTTAGATGATTTAGATCAGTGGTTTTCAAAATGTGGGTACAAACAAAATATATGTCTAACTAAGCGTATTCAAATGGAAAAGATTTTTATCAATTAAATTTGTAGTTCTGGATGATTCTGAATAAAATAAATTAATTCCTCGTCTAAACTCGTTATAATATTTTGCTAAAATACTAGGGTTGTTGATTTTACGAATATTCGAGAATTCGAATATTCGAATTTATTGAACCTTCGAATTTAAATTCGAACTTTCGAATTATTCAAAGTTTTTGAATATTTGAATATTCGAATTTTCTAATTTTTCGAATTTTTCGAATTTTTTGAATTATTTGAAATGTTTTAAAAGCCCGATGACAAGTCAGTTTTAGTCATTATATTGCCAGATCTTAGCCTCAACACAATTTTTACTACGGACTTGTTATAATTCGCTACACTGTCAAAAACGTTATATTTAAGACTTTTTGTATCCTTTTTATTGTCATTTTAAAACGTTTTACTAAAAATCCATAGTATTTAGATGGGCGGTTAAGAGAGTAGATGGCCTACTTAAGAATACTTCGCCAAATTTATTATTTAATTCGTGTCCGACTTTTCGCGTGAGCGTACTTGGAGTTGACAGATGGCGTTAATTCATTGGCAAAAAATTCGAAAATTCGAAGCTTCGGAAAATTCGAAAATTCGAAAAGTCCAAAAAATTCGAAAATACGAAAAGTTCAAAACGTTCGAAAATTCAAAAAGTTCAAAAAATTCGAAAATTCCAAGTTTTTTTGACGAAGTTCGAATGTTTAGAAATTGGAACTTCGGTGGAAATCAACGACCCTATAAAATACCTGTATATAATCGCATTAGTAAAAACGTATAAGTCCTGGTTATTTCGAAGCGACATAGATGATGCATCTGTTGTTATTTTTGCTACAATAATGAAAACCGTGCCAGGCTTCACTCCGTGATAAAGATAGGTTGCTTCAAGTCCAACTCTACCGTCGCGACCGTAGTCTCGGTCTACAATAACCAGGTCCCTGTCAAAATAATTGTTTATAAATATTTCTACCAACAAATGTCTCCGTTTTTACAGAAGATAGCGATCTAGGTAAAATCTATGTGTTGCTTCTAGTTTCCAAGTAGTTAATACCAACTTTCAAGGTTCAAGTTGTCCCACAAAAACTGGGAAATAAGTTTTTTGTTACCATTGCTTCCCTTATTACAGGAAAAATATTCAAATGAATCTTTAGTGTATTAAATTCTGCTTCTAAATTAATCTAAATGTTACATTTTGTTTATTTAGTTACAGTCAAAATTAAACTTATATTATATATGAAACAGTTAACCGTTACGCATTTGTTTGCATTTGTTCTAGTTTCATGACTAAATATGTCTAATATTGAATTAAATCTCTCATATGATTGTGATTGGAAAGTTAATATTTATTTAGTTAAAAACGTAGAAGGTAAAAACTACAAGGATTTTCGGAAATTGTTATAGGCTAATAATAATAAATAATATGTGGAATCTCAAAATGGATATTCCGTTTTATTAAGCCGTTGTTTTTATTGAATAAGGATTAGAAAGGTTGAAAAAATACTCCTCAATTAAACTATAAATATAACATTTTAAAAACGGTGGTAACGACACCATAGTCAAACCAATAATGACAATAAAAATAGATAAAAATCGTTTACAATAATCACCAACATAGTTTAATTAAGTCTTTAACCTTGGACTATATTTTCCATACGGAATTATTCTTTTATTCTAAACTGTTATGTATAATTAGTCTATTTATTGTTGGTAACTCATTTTTTGTAACTTCTTTAATTCAAAAACCTCATTCTAGACTTGATAATGGGACCAACCCTCAGTCCCGAAACGTCGTCAGTTGTAATTATTTTGTAAAATTATCATTACAAAAAAAGCCAAGTAATCCAAGCATTGAGGAGTATTTTTTCAACCTTTCTACTCCTTATTCAATTATAATAAATATTTGATATTTTTGATAGTTTAGTTCTATATTAAATTTATAAAAACTTACGTATGAGTTCCTGAGCATTGAGAAGTAACATCTATAAAAATAAATTATATTAAACACACGATTTAAAGCAAAATATATTTAAACTAACCGTCTACAGCAGAAACTAAAACATGTAATATAATATAAATAAGAACTAAGTTCATTTTGAGCTATTGTAATGTATGGTTTTACAAGACAAATCGAACTGAAATGACTATGCAACTTCTTAAAATGCTTATATATTTATTATCATGCATCTATAACGCAGGATAAATACCATGACATTTGAACACGTCAGGTGCACGAACCAATCACATGAGAGATGAAGTTTCCCACCACTTATTCGAATAAATAGCCTAAGTATCAGTAATGTCAGAAAAAAATATTATTTTATGTACCATAAAGTTTACATGAGGCACAACCGAGAATCCTGAAAATCTTTAACCTTTAAATTCATTTACCACTCCTGGTATGTATATTACTAGTACAGTGTGAAATTCTAGTAAAGTGTGGAATGCAATATTAATTATTGCAAATTTTGCCAAAAATAGTTTGCGTTTGTGGAGCGTGCGTTCTACGGGAAGGTTTATTTGTTTAAAATGCAGCGAAGCGAACCTTACCAAAAACACGCTGAGTTTTTACATAAATGTATAAAATTTGGTTAATTTGAGCTAAAACCGAATATAATGGCATAAGTGTGTAGAGCATGTGTTCTACGAGCTTAGGGTGTGTTTGCTAGAAATGCGAGCGAAGTGAGCCCCGCCAAGAATGCATTATAATGAAATAACTAGTAAATAATACAACTTTATATAGATACAGTTTGTTGTATTCCTGCTGGTTATATAAAATAATACATAAATACATATATAACATTACGTTATATTTAATTAAAAGGGGGAACATGAACCTTAGAATCATTCATAAAACATTCCATCATCAGATTCTTCAAATAATCAGTTCTTGTCAAACATTCTCATCCTAACTCTCCATCTTCACTTCAACCACATTCATAATTCCTTCTATATAAGCTCATTTATTCAATACACTTGGAATGATTCATCACACAACTAATCTTCAATCACATCCATTTAAGGGGTTATAAATACTACCCAGGCGCACTGAAAAGTGAACCTTTATTTGGGAATATTTTTCCCGAATACTAATCAATGGATTAAAATTAAATTGTGAGACTTTATTATACATGTATGAAGGTATATACAAATATTTTTTATTTAAATTTACAATACAAAATGGCGTCCTGGCACTAGGTAACTTGAACACATGTTTTTCAAATTGGCGTGCAGCGTAGCTCGCTCAATTTTTATCGGATTTACTTGAAATTTTAACTGTAGCTTTTTAGCATATCAGTGGAAATGCACACGACTTTTAGGAATGATGAATAATTACATTTACAATAAACAATTTAAGTTCGATTTTTTGCCAAACAATGAGAAAAAAACCATGCCAATTTGTTAATTTTTAAGAAAAACTAATTTCCTCCTAAAAAAAAAGTGTTTAAGGTACCTAGTGCCAGGACGCCATTTTATATCGTAAATTTAAATAAAAAATATTTTTATATACCTTAATACATGTATAATAAAGTCTCAAAATTTATCTTTAATCCATTGATTAGTAATTGGGAAAAAAATTCCCAAAAAAGGTTCACTTTTCAGTGCGCCTGGGTAGTATAACCCCTTAATCACACCTGTACTCCTTTCATAAATCTTTCATTCGACGTACGTTTCACGTGCACAAAACATCTGAAATTACTCACGTTCACTCCTCTTACAACGAAGTAATTAAAAGAGATTATTATAAATAGGTTTGTTGTATTTCAATTTCAAATAGCAAATACTGGTACCTATTGATTAGTTAATATGCAACGTGTTAGTATTTTTATTATTAGTAACACAATATTTTCAAAATATTTACTTGTGAAAAAATCGCTCAAACCAAAATTACTCTAAAATTTACATGTACATTTTTGAGCATGTAACACAGCCTTTAAAAATTATTCTTAAACAACTATATTGTAAGTAATTTTATTAGTAGTCAAATAAATGACTTTATAAATAGTTTCATATTTAATTTCTAACAAATTTGCAATTTTAGCTACATCGATTGTATGTTTGTAGAAATATTCTTCTTTTCCATTGATAAACACTCGAAATCCTTCTTTTTCGAATACCCACATTGTTGTAAATATGGAGCCTTTCTCCACAGGGTTAGGAAGAATAATTATGCTGCCTGGAGCACCATAGTTGCTGATATATAGTCCATTCTGACTGTTGTTACAAACAAAACAAAAGATACATTGATAAACATAAATTTTATAATAAATGTTATTTAACCAGATAATTTTATGGATTCTAAGCTAGTTTAGACGATTTAGATCTATATTTTTAAATGTGGGTACAGACAAAATATACAGAATGTTCCAATTAAGTCTGCCACCATTGCTATCTTGAGAACTATAAGAGATACGAGATTGGTTAAATTTGCAAAGAACCACCATTTTACAAGACTATTGCAATGAGTAGAATATTTTTTCTCCAGTAGTTCTCAAAATACGGGATCTCATTTTAAATAGGAACCTATCTTTTTTATTTGTTTATTCGATATGGTATTTCTTTTCTGAATTCAACGACTACAAATTTCAATATCGTTATATTGCAATTTTTTTGTCAAAAATACATATTAAAGTAACAAATGAACAATTCATAATATTTTTATTTGCTTGATTCACTATTATACGTCAATAAATAAATTTTGTAAAAAAATAAATATATCTTCACGCCTTTTACCCATTACTGGTTGTGGCACTCTGCCGAAGCAGATCTCGGTAAGTGATATATTTTGCGCGTGAAGTGCGGTTACCAGTCGTCAAATCAAGGCCCCCAAAGATGTTAGTGATGGAGGAGCCACAGGGGTAGCTTTTGAAATTATGAAAATTGTTTGCCGCCTGTGGGAATCGAACCAGGGTTCTCAGGATCCACAGGCCGACTTCATACCACTGAGCTAGCCATCCCATAAATTTTATTAGTCATTTATTTCTATTAGGGTCGTTGATTTCCACCGAAGTTGAAATTTCTGAACGTTTGAACATTCGAATGTTTTGAACTTCGTCAGAAAAACTTCGATGCTTCGAATAGTCTTGTAAAATGGTGGTTCTTTGCTAATTTAACCAATCTCGTAGCTCTTCAGATAGCAATGGTGACAGACTTAAATGGAACAGCCCATATACAGATATCTAACTAAATATAGTTAAATAACAACGCTTTTTACAATGAAATTTGTAGTGATGAGTTTGAATTGCGTATAATTAATTAACTTACCTTAAAGTTTTATTAAAATACCTGTATATAATCGAATTATAAAAAACGATTTGGTTTAGGCTATTACGAAGGTTAACAGACGAATCTTTTGTTGTTTTTGCCACAACAATAAAAACTGTGCCAGGCCTCACTCCGTGACCAAGCAAAATTGATTTAGGGCCAGCTCCACCGTTTCGACCGAAGTTTCGGTCTATAATATCCATGTCCCTGTCAAAATAATTGTTTATAAATATTTGTACCAATACATGTCTCCGTTTTTACAAAAGATAGCGATTTTTCTTATAGATGTCTATTTATTTAACTGCATGTGACGCACAAAATAATCTGGGAAAGCGAAATTGAATTCAATCTCTGATATTATTGTGATTGGAAAATTAATATTTATTTAGTTAAAAGCGTAGAAGATTGCAAGGATTTTCTGAAATGAATATAGGCTAATAACTGTAAATATTTGATAATTTTTATAGTTTAGCTTTACATTAAATTTATAAAACTTACTCATGAGTTCCTGAACATTGAGAAGTAACATCTATAAAAATAAATTATATTAAACACACATTTTAAGAGCAAAATATATTTAAACTAACCGTCTACAGCAGAAACTAAAACATGTAATATAATATAAATAAGAACTAAGTTCATTTTGAGCTATTGTAATGAATGGTTTTGCAAGACAAATCGAACTGAAATGACTATGCAACTTCTTAAAATGCTCATATATTTATTATCATGCATCTATAACGCAGGATAAATACCATGACATTTGAACACGTCAGGTGCACGAACCAATCACATGAGAAATGAAGTCTCCCACCACATATTCCAATAAATAGCCTAAGTATCAGTAATGTCCGAAAAAAATGTTATTTTATGTACCTTAAGGAGAACTTGATATCTTTAGGTCGAAAATTTTGTTTAGGACATAAGGCACAGCCGAGAATCCTGAAAATCTTTAACCTTTAAATTCATTTACCACTCGTGGTATGGAACTATCAAAGTGTGAAATTCTGGTAAAGTGCGGAATGCAATATTAATTATTGCAAATTTGTAGAGCGTGCGTTCCAAGAGCTTGGGGTTTATATGTTTAAAGTGCGAGCGAAGCGAATTGTACCAATAACAAGCTGAATATTTACACAAATGTATAAAATTTGGTATAATTTGAGCTAAAATCTAATTTAATCAGGGACGCCCTGACTAGATGTGCGAGTTATGGCCCGAACAAATTGAGAGGCAGCCAAAACTAATCGTTATAAATAAATAACTCGAAAAAATCAGTACAACTGAAAAGTTCAGGCCAAGTACAAAAACATCCTCCAACATGTATTTTATTTTGATTCCATACCTATTTACTTATTATCACTTTCAATATACACCCCTCCTCTATCCCTACAATGCTCCATGCGAATCTTCCATTGTTCAAAACAGTCTTTTTCTGTCAGCTCCTTCAGAACGCGTGCCGATTTCTCTTTCAAAGCTCAAATCTTGTTGCTAATAAGACAAATTTCACTTTAGGAAACAGATAAAGTCGCACGGTGCAAAATCTGGCGAATAAGGCGGATGGTCCAACACTGGGATGCTGTACTTGGCTAAAAATATCTTGACAGACATTGTGGAATGAGCCAGCGCTTTGTTTTGACATTTCCTTCCATAATTCGGGTACTTTTTTCAATAAATTATATGTTTCAGTAGCAGTTTTTCCAAGTTTCATGGGTCAAGGTTGACCACTATCTTGGTTCACAAGTCGTGTAATCTTGGGTTTCCCCCTTGCTTTGTCTACTGATGATGAGAACTTAGTTCTCGAAATACGTATTTAGATTTATCTTTATATTTATTAAGGCTTAGGTGTTTAATTTATTCTTAGTTATATCTTAGCCTTAGATTTTTACTTTTTACTTTAAATGTAAATGGGAAAAATTTTGTCATTGAAATTTGTAGTTCTGGATGATTCTGAATTGAATAAATTAATTCCTCGTCTAAACTCGTTATAATATTTTGCTAAAATACCTGTACATAATCGAATTATAAAAAACGATTAAGTTTTTGTAATTACGAAGCATAGCAGATTAATCTTTTGTTGTTTTTGCGACAATAATAAAAACTGTGCCAGGCCTCACTCCTTGAAGAAGAGCAATTGGTATAATAATTCCAGATATACCCTGTCGACTGTACTCTCGATCCATAATAGTCATGTCCCTGTCAAACTAATTGTTTATAAATATTTGTACCAACAAATGTCTGCGTTGTTATAAAAGATAGCGATTTTTCTTATAGAATTCGATTTATTTAACTGCATGTTACACACAAAATAATCTAGGTAAAATGTATGTTAGTATGTTAGAAAAGAGCATTAAGTTAATTCAGATTGTTTGGTCATGTGAAAAGTATGTAGAATGAAAGACTGTTAAAACAGATATATTATTGTTATATATTATCCACAGCAATAAAAGTATCCTTAAACATTTATATTATAAGTAATTTTATCGGTGGTTATATAAATATATTTGTACACTGTGTCAAACTCTACTTTTAACTGATCCGCAGTTGTATACGCGTCATTTTCAAGACGATGCTTGTAGAAATATTTTTCTATGCCATTGATGAATACTCGAAATCCTTCTTCTTCATATACCCACATCGTTGTAAATATGGATCCTTTCTCCACAGGATTAGGAAACAAAGCTAGGGGTTCTTCTTTTTTACCATAGCTGTCGAAGAATAGTAAATTCTCACTGTTATTACAAACAAAACAAGAGTTAAATTTGTTAATAAACAAACATCTTATAATATTTTCAGGCGAATAACGAATCTAACAATGAATCTACAAAGATTAGAAAAGATGAAAGCGATAGCCTGCACTTGTATAGTCCACACAATGTAGCAACTAAAAATTAAACAAAAAGATAAGAAATAAATAATATATGAAAATACAAAATACAATGCACATTACTTCTTGTACTACAATTACTTAAAGATCCTCCATTCTCTAAATCCAGCGCAAAATAATCACAAACAGGCAGATTCACAAAACGGATTAGCGCTAACACCGTTTTTAATATTATCTATAACTCTGTTTCAAATTAAAACATATTCAAAAAATGTAGTAAATTTGATGCTAATTAACTGTCTTTTTAACTCAAGTTAAAATAAACTTGTTCCATACATTGAGAAGAGAGTTAAAAATTAAATAAAAAATGGTGTTAGCGCTAATCCGCTTTATGAATCTACCTGTAAGATAACAAACGCATTTCTGTATTTGATTACCCAAATTTTTTTAGCCATTTCTTATTTCTCAGTCGTTATTTATGTATCAAAAATGTCACAAACTTAGAAATGACAGGCGAGAAAATAATAATGTCATGACCATAGGTCTCTAGTTTTAGTTTATAAACAAATGTGAACAAAGTAAATACAAATTTTCGTATTAGTAAGAACTGTCATACGTTCTCATTAAAATAATAAATATGAAAGGCGTGTCTTTACTTATTAAGATATATGTTAATGCTATTCGCATAGGTACGAATATTATTAAAAAAAGATAGCTATATTTCATCGTATCTATGATAACCTCGTCCACATATGACGTAACCGTTTTCTACAGGAAAAGAAGTTTATCCACAACTCATATATAATAAAGACATTATTACACTGATTTCAGTTGAATTATATGGTTCATAAAACACAGGCAGATTCATAAAGCGGATTAGCGCTAACTTCATTTTTTATTTCGTTTTTAACTCTCTTTTCAATGTATGAAATAAGTTTATTTTAACTTGAGTTAAAAAAACAGTCAATTAGCATCAAATTTAGTTTATTTCTTTAATCTGTTTTAATTTGAAACAGAGTTATAGATAATATTAAAAACGGTGTTAGCGCTAATCCGTTTTGTGAATTTGGCTGTAAGGTTTTATATTCCATAAAACATTGTAAACAACTTGTTACTTAGCAACTACTTCAATCTACCGTATTTTGAGAAACTATATATAATTGAATCAACGTTAAACGTTACAACCAATCTTCTTCGATACCTATAATTATGAGTTGTGGATAAAATTTTGTATTACACTCGTGTTTTATTGGTATATAAAACACTTAAAAATATTAAACACTCGACCTTCGGTCTTGTGTTTAAACTTTTCTTACGTGTTTAATATACTTAATAAAACACTTGTATAATAAATAACTATTATAAAGTTTGATTAATGTACATTTAATTAATGATTAACTAGATGATTTTATAAAATACCTGTACGTAATGGTATAGTAAAATGCGATTAAATTTTTTTTAGTATGCACCAATAGAATAGCTCCTTTATGCTTTGTTATTCTTCCGACAATAATGAAAATTGTGCCAGGCCTTATTCCCTTTATTGGATAATACACACGTGGTCCAGGAATACCTGATCGTCCGTAATCACATTCAATAACGAATAAATCCCTGTTAAAAGTTATTTGTTAGGAAAGACAGTGAAACATATCTTTCCGAAGGTGCCTTTTCATTTACCAACCCTAAGATAAGCGATATAAGGCACCTGAGGAAAGAATGATACATTCTTCACGAGATATACATATAATTGTTTTCACTACCTCTTCAGAAAGTAAAATTTTTAGAAATAAATTTAAAATTTAGGTCATGTTTACTATTCTTTTGACAGATATCACATGAATGTCAGTAATGTCAAATCATACAGTTGTTTTCCAGTTGTCATGAATACGGCTTTTATTATCTTCCCTTGAGAAGTAAGATTTACTTTTCTTACGAAAGTGCGGAGAGTGATTATTTTCCGCACTCTGTTGTCATATACATAAAGAATGATAGCGAAACAATGAATTCGCAATAATCTCTGATATTATTTGAAAAAATTAAAAGAGATCAAAAAGTTTATAGTTTTATTATACTTCTTGAAAGACCATTGAAAAACTTATCTTACACACATACTCATACTTTCCAATAATATTTTTTCAACACTTGTATTAAAATATACTATTATCCACAACTCATATATTATAAAGACATAATTATAATGATTTCAGATGTATTATATGGCTCATAAAACTCTAGTATTCTATATTCCATAAAACACTGTAAACAACTATACTCTGTTTTTTAACCAGGAGGAGTAAATGCACAAGTCAGATTTACACTTTAGAAAGTTACTAGATTTTTGTTCGCGCGAAATACAAAAATTTCTTACACATCTGCACTGATTAAGTCTCATGGCATTTATTTTAAAATACAAATGACATTATAAACTCTAATTTGTCACTCCGTATATTATTAGTTCTTAAAAGAACTGATTTATGTTTATGTCACAGAAATGCAAAAAACCTACAAGAAAACAGATAACCTCAAAACTTATGACAGCTCTAATAAATCAAATGTAAAATCTATGTACAGTGTAAACTGGACGAAGCACTAGCCAATCAAAAGCATCAGTTTTAGCGGTTAAAATTTAAATTACTCCTCCTGGTTAAAAAAACAGAGTATAGTTACTTAGCAATCATTTCATGACCTACCGTATTTTGAGAACTATATATAACTGAATCAACGTTAAACATTACGACCTTTCTTCGATACCTATAATTATGAGTTGTGGATAAAATTTTGTATTACACTTGTGTTTTATTGGTATATAAAACACTTAATAAACACAAATAACTATTCTTCCCTAAAGACGAAATGTTTCACTTTCTTGTCTTAATTTAGGTAAGAAAATTTGTTTTCCTGAAAAGGTAGTAAACAAAATTATAATTATTTACCATGAACCTTTAAAACATTCATTAGATTCACCCTGTAACTAATCTGCGTCATCTTCATCTGTTTATTTCTCCCCCTGAGAATCTTTCATTTACGCAATAAACCTTCAATCACATCCATACATTTATCCCTAAATCATTTATATAATTTCTCATATTTATTATAATTAAATTTATAAATGAATAACTTACGTATGTGTCCCAGAACACTGTGACAGGGAATCTGTAAATATAAACATTAATTATATTAAACACATAGTTTAAAATAAAAATATAGTCATATTAACCATCTGCAGCAGTAATAATTATCTGCAACATAATATAAATAAAAACTAGACGCATTTTGAACTGTGTAATTGAATGGCGCTGCAAGACAAACAGAACTGCAATGATTATGCAACTTTTGAAAATACTTATATATTCATTATCATGCATCTATTAGAATAAATATCATAATATAAGAACACGTCAGGTACGTTAGCCAATCAAATGAGAGATAAGCCCCCGCCGCATATGCGAAGGACAAAGCATCTAGGGGCAGTATTTACAGTCAAAATATAATTTCTAGATTGTGTCAAGAATATCATAACCAGAAAGAATAAATGAAGTTCATGGTTATAAGATGAACGTCAGAAAGACAATCTTAAGATATGTCACAAATTTCAGTGTGTATTGGCTAATCCTTGGCGTGATACGCAGTTGTTTCCAAGCAAGTACGTTTTCGGAAATTGTAGATTAGCCAATTCATTTCTTGTTCTATTCCACTCCAATATGAAATAAATATATTATTATTATTTTATTTATCATATGTAACGAATGAGTATAATTAAAAAACATAGTATTATTTTTATGATAGTGGGTGTGTACCTAATTCTTCAAGTTTAGAACACTGATCACGAGATATTTACTTACATTATAGGAAGTTATATTGTTTTGCTACTTTTCTTTGACTTTAGCGAAATTTATTTATTTATTTATGCTACTCTGTACTACAGAAACTTAATCCCAATTACATTACAGGAACCGAACTCTATATATATATATATATATATATATATATATATATATATATATATATATATATATATATATATATATATATATATATATACTTTGAAAATATTTATCGATTCTCTCCAAATTTTTTATACCGCCATCTTGCATCGGCCATCTTAGTTTTATTAAATCTGATCTCGGATTCATGATCAGTACCCTCGAAAACCCTCGTATACCAAATTTAGTGCAAATTGGTAGATATTTCCAAATTTTATCCGCCATCTTGGATCCGCCATATTGGATTTATCAAATATGATTTCGGATTCGTGATCTGCTCACTAAAAAACGCCAGCATACCAAATTTGGTACAATTCGGTTGTTTATTTAAAATTTAACATCAATTCTTAAATTTTGGCCCCCATTTTGGATTCGACATGTTGGATTTTTTCAACCAACTGCAAAACTTTTTGAGGGGTGTCCTTCCATTACAATTTAAGTAAAAAAACGACCCAATCAGTGGAGAATTCTTTTTCTACTCGATTTTTAGTACAGACGCTCGATTTTTTTTGTGGTTTCCGGCTGTCATTTTGAGCCGCCATTTTAAAATTTCAAAAAACGCCACACGGCATCCGAAAGCAGACTTAAAAAGTAAAATTTTAAGCCCAAAATCATTCAGATCGGTTAAGACCACATCTGGCCGCAGAGGTGAGGAAGAACGTCCCATATATATATATATATATATATATATATATATATATATATATATATATATATATATATATATATATATATATATATTTATTTATTTATTTATATATATATATATATATATATATATTTTCTACCCGTTATTAAATAGTTATTTGTATATTAAGAGCGTAAAGGGATTCTTTATTACTTTGACTCGCGCTGCAGTAGTGTAAGAGCAATAAAGACAGTTTACGCTCGTAATTCACACATTTTTTTCTAACATAAATGTACTGAAAATAAATTCGTTCTGTCCATATGAGAAGTTTCTGTTTTGTTTGCACCCCCGATAACCATTAAAATATCGTTTTCGCACGTAGCTATTGGAAACGTGCGACAAAGATATTTTTCGATTGCTCTACAGAAATCGTCAACCTTATGTTGACAAATGGGAGTGTAATTGTCAAATTTTCATAGCAACCGTAGAAAAATGTCTTTTAACGTATTGGTTTCCATGGCGCTACATAATATCGGCAGGTAACCGCACTGCACGCGCATAAATATATCGGTTACCGAGATATGCTTCGGCAGAGTGCCACACCCCAGTAATGGGTAAAAGGCATGATAATAAATTAATTTTTATTTATTTGACTTATCACTTTTTTGCTATGTTAATTTGCAGTCGTAGAATATGTGACTCGTTTTATGAACTTTAGATATAGGTGAAGTTAGCTTTTTGCATCTGTCATTGTAACTTAACCCTACTTTTCAAACAATTAATAAAACTTTACATTTTTTGTTGTCTTAATTTGTAGTCTTATAATATGTGATTAGTTTTATAAACTCTTTAATTTTTATAAAACTATAGCATATATAGCTTACCCACGCTGTAATTTTTCACCTCAGAAACAATAGTGATTTAAATAAAAATGTTGAATAAAACAAAATAAAACAGTTGAATTTATATAAAGTATCAGAAGTAAATCTTAGTCTCCTCTGGACGGCAAACAAAAACAGGAAGCGAGTGACCAACGCAAACCGAGTCTATTCCCAAGATACACATAAAAGATTTATCTTGCTTCCTTTGCATCGCTTCGCAATATCCGTTACCGTTACCGGTTAGCTCTCCTGCCAGCCGGGACCGGGAGAGCTCTGGACGCAGCGCAGCTCAAGATCCCAACCTGGAATGAGCGTGATTAGAATGAACACCAGGGGGATAAAAAGAAGGAAATTAAAATTTAATTTAAACGAATTAAATTGGTGTGAAAGAATGCTGTGTGCATCGTCGAATTATCGGTTCTATTAATTTTTGGACGGTTAGGAATTTTAATATTGAACGTGGGCTTGTCCATATTTATGTAATTAATTTCGTATCATTTATTAAATTTTTGACATATGCTTAAATGTTTTATTATACTTAGGTTTCGTTCAGTTAATACTGAAATATGAAATTCGTACAAAAATAGCATTTATTGATAACTAGTATTTACGAAATAGTTTATAGAATTTTTATTTTTTTAAAAATATTTTGAGTTATACAGAACGTTCCTTCATTATATATAGAAAAGATGTTTTTTTTTTCACGACTCTGTTAGAAAGTAATATTTTTTCCCTTTATTGAAAGAAGAAAATTGAAATTTGACGCACGTAAACATTGGATAGTCATACGCATCCTGTTAAAATATGAAACACATTCATCGTCTGTGAACAAATATATTCGCTTGTAAAGTTGAGTTCTTATACACGGGGCTTATGGCGATCATCACTCAGAATCGCACATATTTGGTTGGTGTACCTCTAAAATTTTGCAGTTTCATTTGTAAAACTAATATGATGTTCTAGAACTATCCATGTATATTGTGTCAGAAGGAGAAAGTTTTTTATCGTTTAGTAATGGATATATAGCCATGCAAAGCCTTGTTTTTAACGAAAACTTAAGAATCCCAATTTATAATGGCAACACCACACGGTGGTATGGTATTTGAAAATTCACTAGACCAACAACCTGTTAACAATTCATGATATTCAAATAAAAATTGGTATAAAACACTTATTTTATTCAATTTTTAAATTTTTTTGAGCGTCAGTTTTGCCACTCGACAACCGATGGCGCCACCGTCACACTAGTACTATCTTAAATTGTATGAATAAAGTACAGACATATGTTTCACAGCCCATAGCCACCCAGGGCGCCAAGACTTTTAAATATCCGTTAGAAAATAACTTTGACTCCATTTTTTTTCAATTGAAAATAAATTGTTTTTCCTTCTATTGATTTATTTATTTATTGAAATTTGAACAACAAGCAAAATATTCAATAAAAATGTTATATGTTTAATACATACCATTTAGAAGATATTGACAAATCCTGCAGGAACTCTGGATAAATAAAATATCACGCCTTCTACCTACCTATTACTTTAAAAAATTACATGTTTGAATCATCTGAATTTTAAATTAAATAGTCCTTTGTTGTTGCGTAAAATATTGTATGTACCACGAGTAAAATTAGCGTTTCTGACCCTGAGGATGTTATTAGCGCTCGACGCTTTGCGCCTTGTACTAATAATCATGTCACAGGCTAGAAACCCTTGTTTTCACCCTTGATACATAAATAACTATTTTATATATATTTTTCGTGGTTTACTTGAGATTCAGAAAACAAACAATACATTGCTAAATATAACAGCAGGTTTCCTTTAATATTTTTACAAAACTAAATCTCCTCTCCTTTCATTTTACTCAATTTACCTCACTAAATATACCACGCCATACATCTCAAGATCACAGGTTCACAGCTACCGAGAACAGAGTGCGTCTGCGAGCTTATTTAATTAATGGAGCACACGACACGTGGCAACGCCGCATTCCTGCATTGTTCCTTCTCGCCTGCTTCTGTCCTGTTCCTGTTGCGCCAGACCAACCACCTTCCACTGCCGCACCACCCTCTCCCTTCATGAATCACTGAAAGTTCTGTGAGCCGTGTACATTCTGGACCAGAGCCAGTTTTTGTTTTGGGGAGAGTGATAAATATTTTTATATTTGGAGCATAATTGGTGAATATTAAGATTTATTAAGTTGGTTTAATGTAACATATGGAAACAAAAATTTAATTGTATTTAGTACAATTTATCGTACGTGCATAATGGTTGGTTGAGTTTGTAACAAGTGTGTTAAAGTTAACCAATTTGTAATGAGTAGTATCAAAAGTTTGATTATGCGCACTAGTGCTTCAAAATAATTGAAAAAACACGCATTTTTATGATTCTAAATTATAACTATTAAAACGCTAATTGTACTTATCTAAACTTATTTTAAGAAATTTATAAAAGAAGTAGAGACATTAGCTTATAACGCCATCAATCAGACATACTTTAACAAGCTTTACGAGAAAAAATAAACGATTTGTTTTCAAATAACAAATGTCAATTTATGACATACTAAATTGTCAATATAAATTCACGCTTCAAATTTAATAAATTTTCTAATTCTCGAGTATATAATTTTTGCTCGTTACAAAAAGCATTGTACAAAAATCATGCATGAAGATGTCATTTGGACCATACGCATTAGCTTATAATGTCATCAATCAGACATATTTTAACAAGCTTTATGAGATAAAGTAAACAATTTTCAGTAATAATATAACAAAAGAATGAGAATAAATTGAAAATAATTTGACAGATCTTTCGAAAACTTGTTGCCAGGCAATAGTTACGAAAGCCCGTAGTATATAATAGGCGTATTCCATTTGCCATTTGGATCAGATCTAACTTACATTTACTGAACCAAATCATTTGTTTATTTCGCTGGATTACTTCGCTCACTTTATTTCCAGTACTAGAATTACAGATTCTAATTTACTTTGTAATAATTCACCCCAATAAGTGCATCAGTTTGTTTAATTCAGTTCATTTAGTCATGTGTCAAATTTATCTGAACTGATTTAAGTGAACCAAGTGGCAAATGGAATACAGCTATTATATTTTTACATATCATGAATCCTTTTAAAAGCTTGCAACGGAATGAAGATTTGGAAACATGTATTTTAATATTTATAAATAGCATCCGACGATCCCCCCCCTCCAATGTCAAAGCGATCTCCCGAGAGGGCGCGACCCACACTTTTAAACCCTCTGTTATATGCTATAATCTAATAAGAACAATTCTTGTCTGTCTGTCTGTGTATGTTAACGATCTCGGAATCGGCTCTAATGATTTTAGTTAAACTTGTTTCGGAATAGTTATTTTAGTATTAAAAGCGCGAAATGTTTTCGCCCACGAAATACAAACATTTTCTACAACTTTCCAAAAAAGAATAAATAAAGTTAAGTTCAATATAATCGTATTAAAGTTGGTAAGGACTAAATTATACACTTAAAAGTCGTGAAGTTTTCAGCAGCAGTAATGAGCAAGTGTTTGACGTACCTACCGTCTTTACATTCACTTAATCAAATTATCCATCGAAAGAGCACTTCATAACTCCACAAATTAATTACCTGCCACCTGCCACGAACTTCACTAAACCATCATTCACCTTCTACGAAAATTGTGCGGCGAACATGGATATAATAATATAAATTTTTGTAGACTCTTGTATTTACTTCAACATTTTGATATCTAATTAAAATTGATATCCATTAAATTAAGAAATAGATATAAAACAAATAATAAGCATATTCTATTTGTCATTTGGATCAGATCTAATTTACTTTACAGATCTAGATCACTTATTTATATCGCTGGATTACTTCACTGACTTTATTTTCAGTACTAGAAATACTTAATCTAATTTACTTTGCAGTAATTCACCCCAATAACTATATCAGGTTGTTTAATTTATTTCATTTAGACGTGTTTTCTAATTTATCTGAATTAATTTAAAGTAGTACTAGTGTGACGGTGACGCCATAGGTTGTCGAGTGGTGAAACTGACGCTCAAAAATATTTAAAAATTGAATAAAATAAGTGTTTTATACTTATTATGATTTGAATATCATGAATTGTTAACAGGTTGTTGGTCTAGTGAATTTTCAAAAACCATACCACCGTGTGGTGTTGCCATTATAAATTGAGATTCTTAATTTTTCGTTAAAAACAAGGCTTTGCATGGCTATATATCCATTACTAAACGATAAAAAAACTTTCTCCTTCTGATACAATATACATGGAAAGTTCTAGAACATCATACTAGTTTTTCAAATGAAACTGCAAAATTTTAGAGGTACACAAATCATATATGTGCGATTCTGAGTGATGATCGCCATAAGCCCCGTGTATAAGAACTCAACTTTACAAGCGAATATATTTGTTCACAGGCGATGAATGTGTTTCATATTTTAACAGGATGCGTATGACTATCCAATGTTTACGTGCGCCAAACTTCATTATGAGCTGCAAAAAAATTTTCACGCTAGTACTACCTTAAGTAAACTAAATGGCAAATGGAATACAGCTATTGTGAAGCAAATTGTTAGATGGTTACAACGGATATTTTAAATAAACAAATAAACTGTTCTTACTATGAATATTTATATTTATCACAAAGTACAAGTAATTAATATATTATCCAACAGAAAACAATACTTTGGGAAATACAATGATAAACTTTTTCATTTGACAGTAAAAGAAAATTAAAAAGAAAACTTTGCGTTTATACTCTGGTAGGGTATGAGTATGTTGTAGGGGTGATATAAACAACTTTATAAATAGTTTCAAAAAGAATTTCCAAATGATGTGCAGCTTCGCGCTCCTCTCTTGGAAGGCGATGCTTGTAGAAGTAGACTTCCTTTCCATTGTAAAAAATTCGGAATCCGTCTTCTTCGTAGATCCACAACGTGGTGAATATTGAATCTTTCGGCACGGGGTTGCGTAGTACTGTTTGTAGTTCATCATCGCCCATCGTGTCTATCCACAGTTCATTCGCTTTCGCGCTTGCAAATATTACAATAAATATTTATTTATGTACAAAGGGAGAAAACAGACGTTTCTGGCTCGTGGCATGATTATTAGCACGAGACGCAAAGCGCCGAGGGCTAATAACATGCTCAAGGTCAGAAACGCTCATTTCACCCATGATACATATAATATTTTATGCACAACAAAATAACATTTAATTGTATGTTCAAAAGACTAAAATATGTACATAGGTTATTTATATGTCAAAATCACATTTTGTAAAATCAAGTATTCACAATAAATTCTCATTTTATTTATGTATCCATAAGAATGATTTATTTTTGGTCTATGGGCCAAAAAGAAGTATTTAAGCCCACTTTTTAAGACTAAACCACATGTTTTCGGTCCGGTTGTGCATAAATACTTATTTCTTACTCTACACAACCCTAATTACAGTAGCTTATAGTGAAATTAGAAATACTTGGATACAGCTGTATTTTTTTATATGTAACGACAAATTATAAAATCCAGGCAATGTGCAAAATTCGAAAAACAAAAATTGTATTATTTACTGGTACAGCTATTTTAAAGGTTACTTTAAGACTTATATCTCCCATTTTATAATACTGCTAAGATGGTAAAAAACAACGTATTTAACCATTTGTAATTTACTTCCGAGTGCGTCTTAAATTGAATTATCTTAATAAACGTGATAGTTAGAACACTAACCTAGATCAGATTCAATATGATTAATTACCTGTTCATAATTGTATTGTAAAATATGATTTTATTTTTATCATTCCAGATGTTGATAGTTCCTCCATCATGTGTTGTTCTCGCAGTAACAGCGATTATTGACCCGGTTTTTAGTCCGTGCATCAGTGGCACTGAACTAGGCCCCCACGCACCATCACGACCATAATGTCGCACAAAAACTGATACATCCCTGTTAACACAACTAGTTACTTTTTGAGTTCTTTTTATCAAAGAACTGTGGTGTACTGAATATTTTTTGAGGTTTCTCAAAACCAATGAAATGCTTCATTGTACGTCACATGTCTGCATTTTAACCAATCCTGTCATTATTATACTGAGAATAAAGCTCTTGTGATTATTCCCGGGAATAATCTCTGTAGGTGCTTTTTTGTTTGTGACAAATGATAGGTAGTTGTCAAATAATTATTTAAAACTGTCAACACGTCAAGTAAAATGTGTGAAAAAATTCGATTTAGTTGTATTTTAGATACAGAAATACATCAACAAATTTTGAAAACAACTTCCAAGAATATATTAATAAGTAATCAATCGATATGAACCCAGTTCAAAATCTTTTAAGTTGGATGAATCGACCTCAACAGCTAAGTCAAAAAATAATCTAATTAAATATAACTGGAGAGTTGGATAAATTAGAAAATAATTCTCCAGTATCTTTCTCAAACTTATTGCCATTTGGCAATAACCACTCAAGCCCTACGGGCTTTTGTGACTATTGCCTGGCAACAAGTTTTCGAAAGATCTGTCAAATTATTTTCAATTTATTCTCACTCTCTTGTTATATTATTACTGACAGTATTATTTTTTTTTTCAAATAAAATAACTCAAAAACTAAAAGAGATATGCAACTGTAGACCTTAAAAATCAATACTACGGAAAATTTTACTTATATATGATAAAAAGGTACAGTTTTTTACATGTAGTACAAATAATAGTAAATAAATCATAATTAGACATTCTTTAACTGACTTTCAATTTTTAATGCTTGTTTAAATTTGTATTCAAAAATAATAAACGACAATAATCAACAAAAGAATAAAAGAATATTAGAGTTGCTATGTTTCTATTGGTTACCATTGGTTTCAAATTTTAACACTTGTTACAAATTAACAGAGCCAAATGTAAAATACAGTTTCATCAAAATGAAGTAGCACGACGCCCTTGACATATTAACTAAACATTGATACATTAGATTCATCCAGAAATTTGCCAAATATCACATCAGCTTTGTTTCATTCATTCTCATAATTCCTCCCATTCGGAATCGTTCTTTCACGCAACAATATAGTTATTTTAAGTAAAATAAAACAAATAAATAAATATATCATCACGCCTTTTACCCATTGGGTGTGGCACTCTGCCGAAGCAGATCTAGGTAAGTGATATATTTATACGTGTGAAGTACGGTTACCACCCGTCAAATCACAGCCCCTAAAGATGTTAGTGGTGGGAGAACAACAGGAGTATTTTTATAATTTGGTGAAAATTGTGTGTCGGCTGTGGGAATCAAACCGGGGTTCTCAGGATCCACAGACCGACTTGATACAACTGAACCATTACCCCATAAAGTATATTTTAAGTAGATATGTAATAAATTTTCCCTGTGACTTCCCTACTATCAATATTTGGGAGCCGTGATTTGACGGCTGATAACCGTACTTTACGCGTATTAAATATATCATTTCCCGAGATGGCTAGCTCAGTGGTATGAAGTCGGCCTGTGGATCCTGAGGTCCCTGGTTGGATTCCCACAGGCGACAAATTTTCATAATTTGAAAAAGCTATCCCTGTGGCTCCGCCACCACTAACATGTTTGGGGGCTGTGATTTGACGACTGGTAACCGCACTTCACGCGCAAAATATATCACTTACCGAGATCTGCTTCAGCAGAGTGCCACACCCAGTAATAGGTAGAAGGCGTGATGATATATTTTTTTTTCTATTTCCCGAGATCTGCTACAGCAGAGTGCTACGCCCAGTAGTGGGTAAAAGGCGTGAAGATATATTTCATTTAAGTATATATATTTTAAATTTATAAATACTTACGAATGTGTTCCCGAACATTGTGCAGTTGTCTCTATAAACAAAAATGAGAATGAAAGTGAATTTTAAAACAAAAATGTATTTATATATGTACTAACCATCTACAGTAGAAATTAATATCTGTACCATAATATAAATGAAAACTTGACGCATCTTGAACCGTTGCAGTTAGTAGCTTTGCAAGTCAAAAACAACTGCAATGACTTTGCGATTTCATTTTGTATATTTGTTATCATGCACCACCATAGCGAAGGATAAAAATCACGATATGTGGACACGTCAATAAAGCTGGCCAATCAGAAGGCAGCGGAACCCCCACCATACACCGATACAACACCCAGATGATGAACTGTTCATCCAAAACAGCATTGCTACACATATTTAACAATTGATGAAATAAAATAAAATTTTAAAAGTCATGGGATCGAGGCTCCCTATGACACATAACAAAATATAACCAGATATGTATCAAATGACGACCGTAATCTTAGGTTGTGTAAAGCATATGAGCGGAGTTCATGGATTCCAGGTTCAAATCCTGACGGAAACACAATTTTTCTTTTTATAATTTATATTTAGGAAAATATAACAGGCTATCTAGATCAGTGGTTTGCAAAATATGGTCCACGACACTTCGGGGGGTCGCGAAGATACTGAAACGAGGTCGTTGGATGCTATTTACATATTTTAAATACATGTTTCTAAAGATTCATCCCGTAGCAAACTTTTATTTAAATTTTAAGGATTAATGAAATGAAAAATATAATAGGTATATGGGGTGGCTAGCTCAGTGGTATGAAGTCTGTCTGTGGATCCTGAGAACCCTAGTTCGATTCCCACGGGCGACAAACAATTTTCATAATTTCAAAAACTACCCCTGTGGCTTCTCTTTGGGGGCCGTGATTAGACAACAACCTCACTTCACGCGCAAAATATATCACTTACCGAGATCTGCTTCGGCAGAGTGCCATACCCAGTAATGGGTAGAAGGCGTGATGATATATTTTATTTATTTTATTTAAAAATATAATATATACTATTTATTCTGTTTATGGTTAATTTAAAAAAATATGAAACTAGATATAAAATTGGGGGTTTCATAATTTAATTCTTCATATATTTTTACATAATTATGTATAATTTGATCCCGAATATATATTTTTTAATCACCGGATTTGTGATTGCAAAAATGTCTGTTATTAAAAGTGCCAATTTTTTGGTTGAACCAAATGTAAAAACTGAAAAATTTTCAAATATAGTTCTATATAACTCAGACTACGAAAATTGTAATAAAATCAGATTTGAATCACATGGCGACCGTAGCTTAGTTGGTTTAACGCATGTAACTTGAGTTCATAGATTTCAGATTCGAATCAAAATTTCCCAATTTTTCTCTTTAAAATTCAACACTGTTACATTTGTGACAAATAATTATTCAGAATCCTAGAATCCTAGCATTCACAAATATATTCTAATTGAAATATTTGTTTATTTTGAAAACAATTTTTTTTTGTATGACGATCTGATTTTGTCAATAATTTGTTTAATTAAAATATGCAAATAATATTTATTTCATTTGGCACTAATTGTAAAGTTAATAAATCATTTATTTTTTATTATACTTTCGACATTTGGCGGCTCTCCTTCATGTAGCTTATTTGTAATTACAATAAAACAATACGAAAACATTAATAATATATTTATTATTTATCCAGCTTGTAAACAAACAAATCAATAATAAAATAAAGTATAAATTATTAAACTAATTGAAAACAGAAGCAATTGTTTGTACTGTATACATTTATCAAAGTACACCAGAAAATTAAATTAAGAAAATTAAAATTGTCCGGCAACACGAGGATGTGGGTTGCGTTACGAAATCCCACTCAAGCTATGAATTATCTGAACTTCCACGCTGCGACTTGGTGAATCCGGATCCTGTACAATAATTGGGATTTAGATCCTATTGTATAGAGTATCATAAATAAATAAATAAATAAATAAATATGAAGTTGACCAGTTTCAGTTTAATTTCGTAATTTTATATCGCCTCAAAATGTTGTACTTGATGGCGTGTATGAATAAAACGATAAGTTGATTCTTATTTGAGTATATTCCAAAATAATTTAAGCTGTATGACAATAATCTATTGAAAAATAAATATTACAATTTGTCATGATAATACGTGTTTAAAATAAATAAATAAAAATAAATATAACATCACGCCTTCTACCCATTACTGGGTGTGGCACTCTGCTGAAGCAGATCTCGGTAAGTAATATATTTTGCGCGTGAAGTGCGGTTACCAGTCGTCAAATCACGGCCCCCAAACATGTTAGTGGTGGAGGAGCCACAGGGATAGCTTTTTCAAATTATGAAAATTTGTCGCCTGTGGGAATCGAACCAGGGTTCTCAGGATCCACAGACCGACTTGATACAACTGAACCATTACCCCATAAAGTATATTTTAAGTAGATATGTAATAAATTTTCCCTGTGACTTCCCTACTATCAATATTTGGGAGCCGTGATTTGACGGCTGATAACCGTACTTTACGCGTATTAAATATATCATTTCCCGAGATGGCTAGCTCAGTGGTATGAAGTCGGCCTGTGGATCCTGAGGTCCCTGGTTGGATTCCCACAGGCGACAAATTTTCATAATTTGAAAAAGCTATCCCTGTGGCTCCGCCACCACTAACATGTTTGGGGGCTGTGATTTGACGACTGGTAACCGCACTTCACGCGCAAAATATATCACTTACCGAGATCTGCTTCAGCAGAGTGCCACACCCAGTAATAGGTAGAAGGCGTGATGATATATTTTTTTTTCTATTTCCCGAGATCTGCTACAGCAGAGTGCTACGCCCAGTAGTGGGTAAAAGGCGTGAAGATATATTTCATTTAAGTATATATATTTTAAATTTATAAATACTTACGAATGTGTTCCCGAACATTGTGCAGTTGTCTCTATAAACAAAAATGAGAATGAAAGTGAATTTTAAAACAAAAATGTATTTATATATGTACTAACCATCTACAGTAGAAATTAATATCTGTACCATAATATAAATGAAAACTTGACGCATCTTGAACCGTTGCAGTTAGTAGCTTTGCAAGTCAAAAACAACTGCAATGACTTTGCGATTTCATTTTGTATATTTGTTATCATGCACCACCATAGCGAAGGATAAAAATCACGATATGTGGACACGTCAATAAAGCTGGCCAATCAGAAGGCAGCGGAACCCCCACCATACACCGATACAACACCCAGATGATGAACTGTTCATCCAAAACAGCATTGCTACACATATTTAACAATTGATGAAATAAAATAAAATTTTAAAAGTCATGGGATCGAGGCTCCCTATGACACATAACAAAATATAACCAGATATGTATCAAATGACGACCGTAATCTTAGGTTGTGTAAAGCATATGAGCGGAGTTCATGGATTCCAGGTTCAAATCCTGACGGAAACACAATTTTTCTTTTTATAATTTATATTTAGGAAAATATAACAGGCTATCTAGATCAGTGGTTTGCAAAATATGGTCCACGACACTTCGGGGGGTCGCGAAGATACTGAAACGAGGTCGTTGGATGCTATTTACATATTTTAAATACATGTTTCTAAAGATTCATCCCGTAGCAAACTTTTATTTAAATTTTAAGGATTAATGAAATGAAAAATATAATAGGTATATGGGGTGGCTAGCTCAGTGGTATGAAGTCTGTCTGTGGATCCTGAGAACCCTAGTTCGATTCCCACGGGCGACAAACAATTTTCATAATTTCAAAAACTACCCCTGTGGCTTCTCTTTGGGGGCCGTGATTAGACAACAACCTCACTTCACGCGCAAAATATATCACTTACCGAGATCTGCTTCGGCAGAGTGCCATACCCAGTAATGGGTAGAAGGCGTGATGATATATTTTATTTATTTTATTTAAAAATATAATATATACTATTTATTCTGTTTATGGTTAATTTAAAAAAATATGAAACTAGATATAAAATTGGGGGTTTCATAATTTAATTCTTCATATATTTTTACATAATTATGTATAATTTGATCCCGAATATATATTTTTTAATCACCGGATTTGTGATTGCAAAAATGTCTGTTATTAAAAGTGCCAATTTTTTGGTTGAACCAAATGTAAAAACTGAAAAATTTTCAAATATAGTTCTATATAACTCAGACTACGAAAATTGTAATAAAATCAGATTTGAATCACATGGCGACCGTAGCTTAGTTGGTTTAACGCATGTAACTTGAGTTCATAGATTTCAGATTCGAATCAAAATTTCCCAATTTTTCTCTTTAAAATTCAACACTGTTACATTTGTGACAAATAATTATTCAGAATCCTAGAATCCTAGCATTCACAAATATATTCTAATTGAAATATTTGTTTATTTTGAAAACAATTTTTTTTTGTATGACGATCTGATTTTGTCAATAATTTGTTTAATTAAAATATGCAAATAATATTTATTTCATTTGGCACTAATTGTAAAGTTAATAAATCATTTATTTTTTATTATACTTTCGACATTTGGCGGCTCTCCTTCATGTAGCTTATTTGTAATTACAATAAAACAATACGAAAACATTAATAATATATTTATTATTTATCCAGCTTGTAAACAAACAAATCAATAATAAAATAAAGTATAAATTATTAAACTAATTGAAAACAGAAGCAATTGTTTGTACTGTATACATTTATCAAAGTACACCAGAAAATTAAATTAAGAAAATTAAAATTGTCCGGCAACACGAGGATGTGGGTTGCGTTACGAAATCCCACTCAAGCTATGAATTATCTGAACTTCCACGCTGCGACTTGGTGAATCCGGATCCTGTACAATAATTGGGATTTAGATCCTATTGTATAGAGTATCATAAATAAATAAATAAATAAATAAATATGAAGTTGACCAGTTTCAGTTTAATTTCGTAATTTTATATCGCCTCAAAATGTTGTACTTGATGGCGTGTATGAATAAAACGATAAGTTGATTCTTATTTGAGTATATTCCAAAATAATTTAAGCTGTATGACAATAATCTATTGAAAAATAAATATTACAATTTGTCATGATAATACGTGTTTAAAATAAATAAATAAAAATAAATATAACATCACGCCTTCTACCCATTACTGGGTGTGGCACTCTGCTGAAGCAGATCTCGGTAAGTAATATATTTTGCGCGTGAAGTGCGGTTACCAGTCGTCAAATCACGGCCCCCAAACATGTTAGTGGTGGAGGAGCCACAGGGATAGCTTTTTCAAATTATGAAAATTTGTCGCCTGTGGGAATCGAACCAGGGACCTCAGGATCCACGTGTTTCTCATACTATATTTCTTATATCGTATTAATTTACTATTTTTCTAATTTTTCATTATAAAAATAATAACTAAATTTTAAGGTGGTAACACTGACACATTAATAAACATTTGAAATTAATTTATTTTGACAGTTATTAACTAGGTTATAGTTCAAATTTGTAATTATCTTGGTTATGTTATAAATAAATAAAGGTTGAGGGTTCAGTGGTATTAAGTCGGCCTGTGGATCCTGAGAACCTTGGTTCGATTCCCACACAATTTTCACCTCATTAAAACAACCTCTGTGGCTCCCCCTTCACTAATACTTTTGAGGGCCGTGATGTGACGACTGGTAACCACGTTTCACGCGCAAAATATATCAATTACCAAGATCTGCTTCGGCAGAATGCCACATCCAGTAATGAGTAAAAGGCGTGATGATATATTTATTATATTTTATGTTACAAAATTAAATATATTTATTTGTTAATAAAGAAGTGTTTCGAAGTACAAAAGAATAGTATAAATAAGCCTTCTTCTTAGTATAACGATGCATGCTTTCCAAGATACTGTCTACCTTAAGACATTAGATTAGGAAAGAGAAATATTATTTATATCTTCGTTGAAGCTGCCAAATAATATGTGATAAACGTCCTTGTCAGCACATCAAAGAAAAATGAAATATAATATCTGAAATGAAGTTCCTGACGCATTGAACAAACGGTGGAAATAAATTTAACGCTTGCTGGAAAATACTCTTCTTTCCATCATCTTTGACATAAACACGTGACCAGTCCACTGTCCGGAGGGCAGGGATGAAATATCGTATGACATGATATTTGAGAAGCGGCCATTTTTTCTGACACGCATCAATTCTTTATGTTACTAGATAATTCGATTTCTGATGGTGGATCAACAAAATCGATCCGAAACATTTTTATTTATTATTTTCGTTACTATGGGGTGGCTAGCTCAGTGGTATGAAGTCGGCCTGTGGATCCTGAGAACCCTAGATTCGATTCCCACAGGCGACAAACAATTTTCATAATTTTAAAAACTACCCCTATGGCTCTCCTCCACCACTAAAATCTTTGGGAGCCGTGATTTGACGACTGGTAACCGCACTTCACGCGCAAAAAAATATATCACTTACCGAGATCTGCTTCGGCAGAGTGCCACACCCAGTAATGGGTAGAAGGCGTGATGATATATTTTTTTTTATATTTTCGTTACTCTGCATCATCTACAGTAGCTTACAATAGAATCCGGACTATTCAGACGTAGGTAATAGCTATTTACATAACAAGTGCGCGAAGATATTCTTTGCACATGAGCGCAATTTTGAAGCATGAGCGAAGCCTGTGCTTTAATCTGCGCGAATCGTGCAAATGACGTCTTCGTGTACGAGTTTTGTACAATGCTTTTTGAAATGAGCAAAAATTGTATAATCGACAATGAGAAAATTTATTAAATTTGATGCGTGAATTTATATTGGCAGTATGCTATGAATTGACAGTTGTTATTTGAAAACAAATTGTTTGTTTTTTCTCGTAAAGTTTGTTAAAACATGTCTGATTGATGGCGTTATAAGCTCTATTTCTTTGATAAATTTGTTAAAATGAGTCCAAGTACAATTAGTGTTTTAATAGTCAAAATTTAAAATAATAAAAATGGATGTTTTTCAATTACTTTGCGCACTAGTGCGCAAAATCAAACTTTCCATCGGTTTCCAAGGTTATGTAAATCTTATTTTGAATTATGGGACTAAAAAAACTCTATTCCACATAACTATGCAGTAATTTGGTATGTATTATTGAATATGACATGTTGATAAGAGTATAATAATTTATAAAATTAATTGTATTTTTATTTCAAGCTTGTAACAAATTCTATGAACACAAGTTTTTTTTTTTTATTTCTATGTAACATCCGAAGAAAACCTTTTACTATTTTTCACGACCTTCCGGGGGATTGCGACCCACTCTTTGAAACCCACTGAGTTAAACAAAAAAAAATAAATGTTAGATTGTTTTCTTCCACACGGAAAACTAATGTAGGCGTCGGCGTCGGCGTCGAGCATCCAATGAAAACAATTCTTGCTGAAGAAGCAACAGGCGATGACACTGAGTACCGAATAATATCGCCATCACGTTGGCTTCGAAGCTGCATTAACGGTCTTGGCGGGACGCGCGTGGCCCCAACGTGGGATGCAGCGTTGCGACGCCTACACAATCTCTCTTTCACTGCTTTCTACCATCTCTCTATCTGAACTTTATGTGAAATTACATCTTTTTTTTTGTTTATTTACGTTACGAGTACGTTTCAATGTTCTCTGCAAATTAACTTTTGTTGATATTAATTTCATTTGAATTGTAAATATATATTAGCCATTCTCTGGAAAACGGCCACACCACCTTCTCCATAATTTGAAGGATCAAATTGAAGGGCATGAAAAAATCGGAAAATGTATCTAGTTTTCAAATATGTGTGGCGAAATTGATGATTTTTATGATTCCGGAGTGTTTTGGCATTTTTTTCGGATAAATATTGAAAAAAGAAATTAAATTTGAAAAAAATGCTTGGGTTTATTTTTTTGTCATTTTTGTCGACGGCATCTCATTCCCTATCGAAAAGCAACGAATCTAATAACGAATCTAACAATGAATCTACCAAGATTAGAAAAGATGAAAGCGATAGCCTGCACTTGTATAGGAAAGAAAAATCCACATTTTATATAAATAAATACATACATACATACATATCTTCACGCTATATCCCAACAAATGGGGGTAGCATGAACCCGAAAATCACTCATAAAAAATTCACTCATTACATTCATCAAATAAGCAGCCCTCGTTAAACACACATTCAAACACACTACCCTCGCTTTAACCACATTCATAGATCACTCATTCATTTATTACACTAGAAATCATTTATCCAATCATTCCTATTCACTTATCATTCATCTTCTTTCTTCGACGTACATAACATATGCATAAAACATCTTACATTACTCACGTTTACTCCTAACAACGAATCTAATAACGAATCTAACAATGAATCTACAAAGATTAGAAAAGATGAAAGCGATAGTCTGCACTTGTCTAGGAAAGAAAAGTCCACACAATGTAGCAACTGAAAATGAAACAAAAAGATAAGAAATAAATAATATATGAAAATACAAAATACAATGCACATTACTTCTTGTACTACAATTACTTAAAGATCCTCCATTCTCTAAATCCAGCGCAAAATAATCACAAACAGGCAGATTCACAAAACGGATTAGCGCTAACACCGTTTTTAATATTGTCTATAACTCTGTTTCAAATTAAAATAGATTAAAGAAATGAACTAAATTTAATGCTAATTAACTCTCTTTTTAACTCAAGTTAAAATAAACTTGTTTAGTACATTGAAAAGAGAGTTAAAAACGAAATAAAAAATGGTGTTAGTGATAATCCGCTTTATAAATCTGCCTGTATATGATCGACAATGAGGAAATTTATTAAATTCGAAGGGTGAATTTATATTGACAGTTAAGTATGCCATGAATTGACATTTGTTATTTCAAAATAAATTGTCCATTTTTTCTCGTAAAATTTGTTAAAATATGCCTGTTTGATGGCGTTATAAGCTAATGTCTCTATTTCCTTTATAAATTCCTTAAAATAAATAAATATATCATTACGCCTTCTACCCATTATTGGGTGTGGCACTCTGCCGAAGCAGATCTCGGTAAGTGATATATTTTGCGCGTGAAGTGCGGTTACCAGTCGTCAAATCACGGCCTCCAAAGATATAAGTGGTGGAAAAGCCACAGGGGTAGCTTTTGAAATTATGAAAATTGTTTGTCGTCTGTGGGAATTGAACCAGGGTTCTCAGGATCCACAGGCCGACTTCATACCACTGAACTAGCCATCCCATAAATTCCTTAAAATTTGTGTATATAATAAGTACAATTAGCGTTTTAATAGTCAAAATTTAGAATCATAAAAAAATGTTTTTTCAATTATTTTGCGCACATTACTTTCCATTGGTTTCCAGGGTAATGTAAACCTTATTTTGAATGAAGCAAATACAAAATATACATTCTCACATGGTTGTGAAAAAATGCACTTCCTTTTTTTTACATTAGTTAAATTTTTCATTAAATTTAAAATTTTAATTAATTTGTTTATTAAATACCGACCACGATCGTTAAGCGGTTATCAAACTAGTTGCTTAACATTGCACGCTGTAGGTCACGTGTTTAAATCCCACCCAGGGTATAAATCTTTGAGATGTATTTGTAAGGGTAAAGTGGAAGAACAGCCCTCGGTTAAACCTTGCCCTTGGCCCTAAGTGGTCAATAAAGCTAAATAAATAAATAAATTCTAAGATTTGTCTTGAATTTAATTTAAATCTCTAGAGATGTAACATTGTGCTTGTCAGTGCAAATAAAAATTCGTTTACGCAAGCAGAAAATAACTGACTAACCGGTGCAACCAATTTATATTAATTGAAAATAAAAAGTAGCGAATTTAAAATTCACTTCATTTTTACTTGAGTCTTCATGCAATGAGATTTTTCTGTAGGGTTTTGCGAACTGCCGGAAATTTTAATATTTCGCGTCGTCGTCTTGCGTCGTATCTAAACAAGATATTGATTGAGTTGAATAAAAAGAAAAAGAAAATCTCCGGTCCGCTCTGAAGTATTTACCCGGATTTTCCATGAAAACCTGTAAACAAAAGAAATTAATTAAACAGTTCCTTTTCCACATTTCCTTTTCAAATTTAAACAATTGAACGCGGTAAGAGCTTTTTTATGTTGGTGAAAAAATTCAAGAAGTCTAGTTTTTGTTTTTGGTAAAAGCGATTGTTTTTAATAAAATAAAACTTACTAGTTTTTGGAAGAAAACAATCTTTGATATGCTGCCTTTCAATATTTAAAAATATCGAACTTAAAATGGTTCTTTAGAAATAAATAGATGGATATGATTGAAAGATTGTTGAGTGAATAAATGATTCTGAGGAATAAACGAGGCTGTATGATGAATATTGATGTAACGAAAGTAATATGCCAGCATAAGAATGAAGATTAATTGCAGAATAAATGGGCAATGTAATCTTTAACAACCCAATTCTCAAAAGAGGTTTTTATACTCGCATCATTCAAAATAAGGTTTACATTACCTTGTAAACCGATGGAAAGTTTGATTTTGCGCACTAGTTCGCAAAATAATTAAACAACCACTCATTTTTAATATTCTATATTTTGACTATTAAAACGTAAATAAAATATAAATAAATATATCATCACGCCTTCTACCGATTACTGGGTGTGGCACTCTGGCGAAGCAGATCTCGGTAAGTGATATATTTTGCGCGTGAAGTGCAGTTACCAGCCATCAAATCACGGCCCCCAAAGATTTTAGTGGTGGAGGAGCCACAGGGGTAGTTTTTGAAATTATGAAAATTGTTTGTCGCCTGTGGGAATCGAACCAAGATTCTCAGAATCCACAAGCCGAGTTCATACACTGAGCTAGCCACACCAAAAAAAAATGTCACCAATAAATCAGAAAATATAATAAAAAATGAATTATAGTACGTAAAACATTCAATAATTCATGAATAATCTCACGCAGGCAGATTCATAAAACGGATTAGCGCTAACACCATTTTTAATATTATCTATAACTCTGTTTCAAATTGAAACAGATTAAATAAATGAACTAAATTTGGTGCTTTTAACTCTCTTTTTAATCAGTCGTCCAATTACGGTTCCCAAAGATGTTAGTGGTGGAGGAGCCACAGGGGTAGTTTTTGAAATTATGAAAATTGTTTGTCGCCTGTGGGAATCGAACCAGGGTTCTTAGGATTGCGCTCATTTGCAAAGTATGTCTTCGTGCACTTGTTATGTAAATAGTTAATAGCTAATCCTAAATTTTGAATTAGTCAAATTAACTAAACCATATTCTCAAGAAAAGTTAAATTAACTTTAATATAACCTTCTTAGTATTTTGTGTTCGAAAAGCCAGGATTAACTAAAACTTTTTTGAGAATCGAGCTGTAAAAACTCGTGCTATTTTATTTGATGAGAGATAATTATAATAACATGTACAAAGTGTCCCATGAAAACTAAGATAGAAAATGCATTTCTACTACTATTGCTTTCCTGACTACTTCCAAATTTATACAATTGTTGTAAATAATTAAATAAATAAATATAACATCACGCCTTTAACCCATTACTGAATGTGGCACTCTGTCGTAGCAGATCTCGGTAAGTGATATATTTATACGTGGAAAGTGCAGTTACCAGTCGTCAAATCACGCCCTCAAAGATGTTGTTGATGGGAGAGATACAGGGGTAATTTTAATGTGATAAAATTGTTTGTCGGATATGGGAATCAAACGTGGGTGCTTAAATACTCAGTCCGACTCGATACCTTTGAACCACTTACTCCATAAATAATTAAATTCTGTATCTAAATCAGTTTGTATATTTAATTTTTCTTATTACTACTACAAAATATTGTTTGTAACGAATTACTTTGAAATGCATATAATTATATATTGTTATTATTGTTTGTTTGTTTTTTATAACTTAATATAGTGAAATTACAAGCATGTTCTTTCTTCTCAGAACAAGAGCGGTAAAACTCTTTTAAAGCAATTCAAGAATAGGCTGATAAAATTGAATAACTTTAATATGTTGTTTACTATTTACAAATGAATTTATTTCAAATTGTGATTATTTCAGTTTGTCCTCTATTATACTACAACAGTTGTGTTATTAATATTAATTAAAATTACATTCTCGTTAGTTCTTATTCAATAAATTCAATCATGATTTTAAGTGTTAATAAAATGCTTTTAACAATAAATATTATATTGTTTAATAGAAATGCTTAATAACTACTGCATTAAATTCAATATTTAACTTTTGTTGGTGAAATTAGCCATTATTTTAATTGCCACTGTCGATCACAATTTTTCACCTCAATTAAATTGCGATTTCTTCTCCAATAAAATCTTTGGGAGCCGTGACATGACATCTGGTAGCCTCAATTAACGCACAAAAATATATAACTTACTGTCACATTCATAAATTATTAGTTACTTGGCGTAATGATACTATATTCCACTCGGCAAGCAAGTTGTATTTACATTAGCAAAAATTATTTGTGTCAGCTCCGTTTACAATTGGTCAATTTATACTTGACATTTTTCTTAATCTTAAATTTTAAGACAAAATTTGATAACACGGGCTGCGTCCGCAGTGCTATCTACTATTTTCAAGTTGAAATGGAGTTTAGTGGAATAATTATGTGATAAATCTATAAATTTATAGATCCGTAAATCTGTAAATAACAAACAAAATCACATCAATATTTGTTGATAAGTAGAAAATATGTTATAAAGTTATAAATGTCAATAGAAAAATCGCGAAATTTGTGAAGAAATTGAAGATGAAAATGTTGGTATCTTATGGGAATCACACTCTTTGGCATAACCTTGTCACGTTTGCAGTGACGTTGATATATTACAAACACATCGTTTTATAAAAATGTTCGCGGGACACAAAGAACCATGTGACATGGACCCCGGTTCGGGTACAAGATGCTCTTGTCCACCAAAACTTTCTGTCACAGTGCTGTACGTTCTTTTGCACTTTATAACACTAGTATTTTTTTAAATAAATATATTTTCACTTTACTAGAAGTGACTAAAAAGTATTCGCACTTGAGGATTATGCTATTGGATTCAGCGGATCAATTCGTACGAGAAATAATTTTTGAGTAAACAGATTGTAGTTTGTCTAAAATAAAATAAAAAACACGTTAGAGAAATTAAAATAAAATCGCTAAAAATAAATATATCATCACGCCTTCTACCCATTACTGGGTGTGGCACTCTGCCGAAGCAGATCTCGGTAAGTAATATATTTTGCGCGTGAAGTGCGGTTACCAGTCGTCAAATCACGGCCCCCAAAGATGTTAGTGGTGGAGAAGCCACAGGAGTAGCTTTTGAAATTATGAAAATTGTTTGTCGCCTGTGGGAATCGAACCAGGGTTCTCAGGATCCACAGGCTGACTTCATACCACTGAGCTAGCCACCCCATGCTTATAAATAAATTCGGACACAATGATTAAAATTTTAGCGAGACTCTCGTAAAAATGTTGGCGAGAACTAGGCGAGACAGGGTATATTTCACGCGAGAGTGAAATCGATATTGCTGATAACAAAATGGCTTAGTGGTATCGAGTTGGCCTGTGGATCCTTAGAATCCTGCTTCGATCCCCCCAGTCGACACACATTTTCACCAAATTAAAATTACCTCTATGGCTCCCTCACCACTAACATCTTTGGGGACCGTGATTTGATGGCTGGTAACTGTACTTCCCACGTATAAATATTTCACTTACTGAGATCTGCTTCGGCAGAGTGCCACACCCAGTAATGGGTAAAAGGCGTGATAATATATTTACTTTTTTTAAAATGAGGTGAAATGAATATTTTCTACTTCTCGTCTCGTGATGATATATTTACTTTTTTTTTTAAATGAGGTGAAATGAATATTTTCTACTTCTCGTCTCGTCTCGTCTCGTCTCGTCTCGTATGCATCACTAGTTATTTTAATGTGGAGTAAAGTTTATCGAATGCGGGAATCGAACTCGGGTACTCAAATTCTCTGGATAATGCTATTCCACTGATCTATCTACCCCTAATGTTTTTGTTACCTATAATTTTAGCCACTGCCGCTTTTATCTAGTATTGGAAGTAATATAATACTGCGTCGTTTAATGCAATTCACAACTGTGTATCTGGTTGCACTGCTTGAACTATCAAAACCAAATCTGGCCGAATATGATTCCTGAGCAAAAATGAAATGTTAGCAGATTTTACAAATTATCAGAAATGAACAAATACGATTAAGAGTCTTGTTTCATGCTTATTCGCAACAACGAAACTGTAATTTTAAGTTTGATATAAACTGACAATATCGCATCAAATATTTGACAGCAAGGTGCATGTGCATTTATTTGGTGCAAAGGAACATTAATCTCTTAAAGCAATGTTCCCAATTAATTTATACATACATATCTTCACGCTATATCCCATCAAATGGGGTATCACGAACCCTAAAATCACTCATAAAACATTCACTCGTAATATAATCAAATAATCAGCCCCGTCAAACATTATCATTCACACTCGAAATTATTCTTTCACCCTAAATCACATCCATCCAATCACTCCTATTTACTTATTATTTATCTTCTTTCTTCAACGTACATAACACATGCATAAAACATTTCAAATTACCCGCGCTTACTCCTAACAACGAATCTAATAACGAATCTAACAACGAATCTACAAAGATTAGAAAAGATAAAAGTGATAGCCTGGAATTGTATATGAAAGAAAAGGCAACACAATGCAGTAACTGAAAATGAAACAAAAAGAGAAGAAAGGAAGGGAGTGTCGCCCTGCGCTTGTTTTTGGAAATGAAAAATAGAACTTCACACAGTTCATAAATAAATAAGTAAATCAGCATGCTTTTTATTCCTGACTGAGTGTGTGGCACTCTGCCGTAGCAGATCTCGGTAAGTGATATATTTATGCATGTTAGATTGTCAAATCACGGCTCCCGAAAACGATAGTGGTGAAGGAGACACAGGGGTAATTAATTTAATTTAGTGAAAATTGTTTTGACAGTTCTGTTCATAATTTGGTTGCGAAATTTTCGATTGTTGACTGTCCCCTACATTGTACACAATGCCTGGAATGTCACCAAAAAAAAGACAGGGGCATCCAGGGCCCGCAAGAGGCGTTTTTTATTTATTTATTTATATTTAGTTTGTAGAAAATGCGTAGGTTCATTTTTACACAAACACGCACACAAAAAATAACAATAAATATATCATCACGCCTTCTACCTATTACTGGGTGTGGCACTCTGCTAAAGCTGATCTCGGTAAGTGATATATTTTGCGCGTGAAGTGAGGTTACCAGTCGTAAAATCACGGCTCCCAGACATGTTAGTGGTGGAGGAGCCACAGGGATAGCTTTTTTTCAAATTATGAAAATTTATCGCTTATGGGAATCAAACCAGGGACCTCAGGATCCACAGGTCGACTTCATACCACTGTGCTAGCCATCCCATAAACACGCACACAATTTACATAATTATTGAATATGCATATGTTATGTACGTTGAGGAAGGAAAATGAATGGTAAGAGAATAGGAATGATGTGATTGAAGGTTTGTTGTGTGATAATGTTTTCGAGTGTAATAAATGAATGAGTTTATATGGAGTGATCTATGAATGTGGTTGAAGTGAGGGTGGTGTGTTTGGATGAAAATGTTTGGTGATGGCTGGTTGTTTGATGGGTGTGATGAGTGAATGTTTTATGAGTGATTTTAGGGTTCGTGCTACCCCATTTGTTGGGATATAGCGTGAAGATATGTATGTAGGTATGTATTGTATGTAACATAAAAATAATAAAAATTAAAAGAACTATGTGTTTTCTTTTACTGTCACTGTCAAAAAAATTAATTGGAAGAACTAAAATTTTTATATTAGACTTGATCAATATAGTACCGATCACCAAAATCGTCGGAAAGAGCGCCACGTGCGGTAAAATTTTGCAACATTTTTACTTGGAAACCAGTGTGACTTTTTAGAAGATTGAAATATCTGCCCTAAATATTTGACGTTCTATTTAATATTATAATATTTTATTTTTAAAAGTAAGCTGCGTTGTACATCACATGAAAATATCTTCTTCTTTTTTTAAAAAATATATTTTTCGTGGCTACAAAACCTTTGTCATCAGGGTTTTTCAACTGTTTTATGACTTATGTCCAGTGCATTCACGTGGTTCGTTGCACATCCTCCCAAATAAATCAAGAGCGACCTTTTTTGCGGAAGCTCGTGAGCTTTTTACGCTCTTTTTCATTTCGTTACAAGATGACGGTTGGCGGTTCTATTCACCTTTTCATACTTTATTCCCTGACAATTCTTTTTAGCACTTTGCATTATATACCAGTTAACTAGGTGTATTATAATATTCATTATACGAAACTAATTTATCTAGGTTCGACGACTATTAGTCTAACTGAGTTAATAATAAATTTATTTTTTCAAAAAAAGGAATCAAAAGATCCAGGGTTCTTGGATAAAGGCTTTATTAATTTAGTACAGTAAAATAATTATTTATTTCAATTATAAACGACGGCTTTTCGAACACTTGTTCGTGTTCATCTTCAGGTCAAAAACTTAACCACGACGTGGTTATTAACAATTTAAAATGACAATTTTCCTTTAATAAGTTACATACATACATACATACCTTCATGCTATATCCCATCAAATGGGGTAGCACGAACCCTGAAATCACTCATAAAACATTCACTCATAACATTCATCAAATAATCAGCCCCCGTCAAACATTATCATCCAAACACACCACCCTCACTTTAACCACATTCATAGATCTCTCTATATAAACTCATTTATTTATCACACTCGAAATCATTCCTTACATAACAAACCCTCAATTACATCCATCCAATCACTCCTGTTCACTTATCATTCATCATCTTTCTTCGACGTACATAACACATACATAAAACATCTCAAATTACCCACATGTACCATGTTTAAAAAAAAAATCATGTGTATTTTTTAGGAGTATGCAAGTGTGCACACCTCCGAGTCAAAACGGCGAGTGAAAACAGACGTTTCTGGCCCGTGGCATGATTATTAGCAAGAGGCACACAGCGCCGAGGATTAATAACATGCTCAGGGTCAAAAACGCTAATTTCACCCGTGGTACATACAATATTTTATGCACAACAAAACAACATTTCATTATATGTTCAAAAGATTAAAATATGTAAATAGGTTATGTGTCAAAATTACATTTTACAGAATTAACTATTCACAATAAGCAAAAATTGTCATTTTATTCATGTATCCATAGGAATGATTTCATTTTGACCCATAGGCCAAAACGAAGTATTTAAGCCCGCTTTTAGGGCTAAAACACATACTTTTCGGCCCGGTTGTACATAAAATAATTATTGACTATTTTTCTGTTTGTAAATTAGGGCGACAGTATTCATGTATTCACGGATAAAATGATACAGTCTTACAGAAAGTTGACGTTTTCCACTTGCCGAACTAAGTAAGACTGTATCTATAGATACATGAAAACTGACAGAATTTTCAAGCGAATTTCAGAACAGAGAACCTGTCAAAAATAATTTTAAATTATTTTTCAAGGATTTCTAAATGGTCATAGAAAAAATATTGTGTGTACCTCGAACAGAAAGTGTCCTTTTCGCTCTTACATGATTGTTTTCACGCACGAGCGATGTAACACTACGGGGATCTGTACATCGCGAGCGCGTAATTGAATCGAATATTTAGATGGCGATTATTCAAACGTATTTAATAAAACGGAAGCGATTATTATTTGGTTAATAATACGCACACAATAACAAAACACAGATAACTTTATTAGCAACAAACTTAATAGAGTAATTAGTAATAAAACAGAATATAAGCTACGATAAAATACTAAGAATCCGCGCGAAAAGCGGGAGCGGATGCGTCCTGGTCACATCTTGACCAGCCGAAGACGCGAACGTGACATCACTGACGCTACCGCTCAAAAACAGACGCTAAGTTTTTGAGCGGGGGTGAAGAGTGGTATTTTCGGGGGTGCAACGATGGCTGACGACTGCAGATAACCGCACATATTCGTTGTCACGATAAGATTCTTCTTCAGAATCTTATCGCACAAAACCGGGAGCAAACCAGCAGGATATCTACAGTCAACTCAAAACCACTTTGTTACAGCGGTAATAGACTACTTTCTGCTCAAGATACAGGCAATCGTAGCTCAGTGGATAAAAGCGAGGTAAAACTTGCATTTCTTAATTACCAAGCAAGAGGTCGTGCGTTCAAATCTCACTGACTTCTACTTATATAAAAAAATACGATTTTGTCTGAGTGGTTCGGATTCCACTATAAGCTGTAGGTCCCCTGTACTGTAATTGGGATTTACTTCCTGTTGTGCAGAGTAACGAATAAATAAATACACAAATAACTATTTTGTGTATAAGTTGAAGTGAACGAGGTTCGATCTTTGAACACATGAAATCTTGTTTGGTAGACAGACTGGACTACGACTGATTGTTGTCAGTACATAGAAACATTTCAAAGACGAAGAATTAAACACGAATAATTAAAAGGCTGTTAGTAATTTTGAACGATACTGTTTATGTTTTACCTGCAGTAAGTTTTTCGGTAATTAGCAGCCGCTAATGACAATGTGAGAATGAAAAAGAGCGCAGTATTTAATTAACGCAGCTGAGAAGGTCATTTAGATTATTAACAGCTTTGCTGACAGAGCAAAGTGAAAATTGCAATGCAGAGAAAAAGTTTTAAAAGACTTTTCAACGATCTTGTTATAACGATGATGAGGTATTTCATAATAATATTTACACAGTGTGAAACGTAATTATGAAGAATATAAATAAATAAGAGTTCTGAAATATAAGTGCTAAATTGGCACAAGAAGACTATTTCAATTGAATTGTTCAAATAATATTAGAGAAGAAGGAAAAAATAAAGTGCTTTTGCCGATCTTGTGAAGTCGTAGACCTCCCCAAACCTAAGTTTACAATTTTACTTTACTAGGTACAAAAACAACTATTTAATTCTTACTGAAAGCACATTAATCAATTACTTATATTTTACAATATACAACAATAAATTAATCATAAGTAATTAGCTCTCTTGATTTTATCCATAAATTTTTGTTTCTCACAAATTGTTTTACTTAATAAGTATGAAAATAAACAGCGCGGCAAATCCTGAGCCCATAGGACGAGAGGTTTTACCTAATGCCAGTTTTCTCGAGTGATTTTACTACAAGCAAAAAATATTGAGTGCTTAGAAATAGAAATTTATCTCGAGAAAATCTGAAGGTTCTGTGATATTTGGTAAGATAACTTTCCGAGGCAAATATAATAATAGTTATTTGTATATTAGAGGAAGAAAGTGAGACATTTCTTCCCGAAAGTGTCGTATCATATCCCGAGACGAAGATGAGCAATATAAAGCATCTGTGGGAAAAGTCTTTTTTAACTCTCTTTAATATTACTATTATTTCAAATTTGTCAATAGTAAAAGAAAGCTTTTTCAGGAATATTATTTATCACCATGACAACTGCAGTAAAAGTAACGTAAATATAAATAAACATATAAATATATCATCACGCCTTCTACCCATTATTGGGTGTGGCACTCTGCCGAAGAAAATCTCGGTAAGTGATATATTTTGCGCGTGAAGTGCGGTTACCAGTCGTCAAATCACGGCCCCTAAAGATGTTAGTGGAAGGGGAGTCTCAAGAGTAGTATTAATGTAGTGAAAGTCCCACAGGCGACAAATTTTCATAATTTGAAAAAGCTATCCCTGTGGCTCCTCCACCACTAACATGTTTGGGGGCCGTGATTTGACGACTGGTAACCGCACTTCACGCGCAAAATATATCACTTAGCGAGATCTGCTTCAGCAGAGTGCCACACCCAGTAATGGGTAGAAGGCGTGATGATATATTTATTTATTTATATATATAAAATGCTTGTCGCCAGGGTTCTCAGGATCCACAGGCCGACACGATAACCACTGTGCCACCTACTCCACAAGTAACGTAAATAATTTTGCTAATTAGTTTCATTTTAATGAAGGAATGAAATGTATCACTTTCAACTGAGGGAAGGAAATTTTGCTTTCAATAGTTTAGTGTCAAATTGGTGTCAAATTGGTGGCACAAAAACACATTTACTTAGTAGCAGGATTTTGCTCTATTAACAGGAATTTATTATTGTGTTTATTGGTTGATTTTTGCATTGCGATTGATAGAAAACAAGTCAGGAAAAAATTATGAAAGTGTCAACGGCCATGGCTGCGCTCATTGGTACTGATCTAAGCGATAACGCGAGTTAAGCAACGTTGCGCGCGGGTAGTACTTGGATGGGTGACCGTCCAGAGAAAACTCGCGCTGCTCTTGACAATAACAACTAAAACGCAGATCAGGGCGTAATGACCTGAGTAGTTGGTCCGCCAAAGAAGTCAGAGAGAAAAAAAATTAATTATGAAAGTACAAAAAATGTATGTTTTACTGTAGAATCTAAATCAGTGCCTTGCAGGTAACTTTTGGTATAGCAAGATTTGAACCCGTAAACTCTATTTGTGAAGTGAAAGCGTATCTATAGAGTTACAACTAAAATATGAACCTTACTTTTTTATCTTCGAATAAAGACAGACGCACGATTGACCAACCCTTCACTTTATCAATTCCAATTCCCAGGGCACAAATAAAAGATTTATCCTATCGTCTTTTCATTGTTTCACAATATCCGCTACACATCATTCCGTTATTCTCCTTCTTCACATCTATCTTTGCACAGAGAATAAAAGAAAACGGAAAAACTGCCGCCACAGTTGAGAATTAATATAATTAGGAAATCACCAACATATAAAATGAAATTAATCTAATGAAATTTTAATTAATAAAATGGTGTATTAACTGCATACAACAAAAATTAGGATAGCAACACATCTAATGGTAAGTCAATTGGAAACATTAATTGTATTTTGGAAAGAAGCAACAAAGTGTGGTAGAATCTTATGCCAATGGCACACAGCGTCGAGGAACTCATCGATGAAACAACAGAACGCACCCTGACTGATAAAATAAACAAACACGAAAAAATAGCACAAAGCAAAACCAAAATGACAGCCCACGCTAACATGAAATGAGACACAATAATACGTATGAAATGAGACACAATCGTTTCATCGAGGAACTGCTCGATGGAAGTAGAGGCGTTTCTATTTTTCATCGATGACGGGTGCGTTCTGTTGTTTCATCGATGAGTTCATCGACGCTCATTCATGCTCCTCGACCAGTGTGCCATTGGCATTACGTTAAAAAAAGTCATCCAACACTGATTTACGAGGGCAGGGTGAAAAGTCCCTGAAAAATGAAACAAGAAATGATTTATTTGGTCAAAATATATCTTATTTCTCAACATAATCTCCTTGTAGCTCGATACACTTTGTCCAACGTTTTTCTAATTTTTCGATCCCTACGATTTTGACAATCCTTCAAAATAGGCGTTTGTCTCAGCGATGCCCTCATCATTGGAGCCAAATCTCTTTCCGCCGAGCCATTTCTTCAAGTTTGGAAATAGATAAAAATTACAGGGGGCCAAATCTGGAGAAAAAAAGTCCTTCTTATTGCGCTTGCACATCGCCAAACACTCCTTTGAACTTGTCACACGGTCGCGCTTGTTGTCAACAGAGAGCAAATCTGGCAGATAGCTTTCTCATATCCAAAAATTTATGCAAAATGTTCCGTACCCGTTCGGTTGAGATGCTCATAGCCTCAGAAATCTCGTGCACTTTAATTCGCCGATCGTCTAATATCATACAATGGATTTTATCGACGATTTCTGGCGATGTAACCTTAATTAAACGACCAGAACGTTCGGCGTCCTTTGTGTTCATACTATCACAACGAAAATCAGTAAACCACTTGTGACTCGTTCCAATCGATGGTGAGGAGTCCCCATAATGTTTAACAAGCGATGCTGTGGTTTGCGTAATGTTTTTTCCACGCAAGAAATAATGTTTAATCAAGACGCGAAATTTACTTTTTTCCACGTTTTCAAAAATCTTCAAGGTTGCTTGCTTTCGATGGGTGTCAAAACAGAACTGAATGACATATCAGTCTGAAAATTTTAATGCGTTCTAGTTAAAGATGGTACATTACAAATGTCACATGAGATTTGCCATTGTGGCGCCATTTGTTTTATTTTTCAGGGACTTTTCGCCCTGCCCTCGTAATTTGAAAATTGAGAAGTCTTTTGGATATTAAACATTATTTGTGTCTTGTGGCGTCGTCGGCTGATTCGCATTGCACTTTGTCTTTCAATTGCACTTTGTCTTTCATTTAAAGATGTGTGGATAGAAATGTTTGGCGACGATTAGTTGCAGGATAAATCTAATATTGAATGTTTCTGGGATTTGTGCTACCCCATTTGATGGAATAAAAATTAATATACTTTCATGTTTAATGTTTCATAAAAAAATATTCATATCTATATTTCTGTTGGAACCTTGGTATTTTTAATTCCGTTTTCAATAAATACATAAGAAATAAAATAAAAATAAATATATCATCACGCCTTCTACCCATTACTGGGTGTGGCACTCTGCTGAAGCAGATCTCGGTAAGTAGGGTTGTTGATTTTACGAATATTCGAAAATTCGAATGTTCGGATTTTTTGAAAATTCGAATTTAAATTCGAATTTTCGAATATTTCGAATTACTCGAAGTTTTGAATTTTTTGAATTTTGCGAATTTTTTGAATTTTGCGAATTATTTGAAATGTTTTAGATCCTAACGTGGTATGAATTATTTTCAGAATAAACTCATTTGCAGGGTTTTGCATTAATACATAAGTAATTATTATTAATAAAATTTCGCTACACTGTCAAAAACATTATATTTAAAACGTTTTTGTATCCTTTTTATTCTCATTTTAAAACGTTTTACTAAAAATCCATAGCATTTAGATGGGCGGTTAAGAGAGTAGATGGCTTAATTAAGACGCCTAACCTTGCAGAGTTTTTGCAGAATACTTCGCCGAATTTATTATTTAATTCGTGTCCGACTTTTCACGAATTATGCGTGAGCGTACTTGGAGATGACAGATGGCGTTAATTAATTGGCAAAAAATTCGAAAATTCGAAGCTTCGGAAAATTCGAAAATTCGAAAAGTTCAAAAAATTCGTAAATTAGAAAATTCGAAAAGTTCAAAAAATTCAAAAATTCGAATGTTCGAATGTTCAGAAATTCGAAATTCGGTGGAAATCAACAACCCTATCGGTAAGTGATATATTTTGCGCGTGAAGTGCGGTTACCAGTCGTCAAATCACGGCCCCCAAATGTGTTAGTGGTGGAGGAGTCACAGGGGTTGCTTTTGAAATTATGAAAATTGTTTATCTGCCAAAATAAAACTAACTATATTTAAAAGCAAAGTAATATATTTGACAAATTAAATAGTAACAAATCGAGAGGCAAGTTTCTCTGGCAGTTTTGTCATAATACTTTTCATTTTTGATCAACCAGAATACACAGTACGACAGTTCAAAGAAAAGTTTTAAAGTTTTCACATTAGAATTGAAACTATTTGTAACATGACCGCACGGAACGGTAACTATAAATCTTCGTGTAAACTTGTGTTGTGATATATGAATGTGTGGACGTGCTGCCACTTAGCGGTGACATATTTACAGCGCGACAAAATTCATAACTCGCCCAATAGCGAACGGTTACTATTGAAATAACACAAACAATGACAGGCACTTGAAAATACCCTCGTTGATGCTACCTTTACCTTTTAATCAATATATTACTGGTAAATAAATTGTATTTATAGCAAAAACAACCGGAAATGAGTCCCGAACAAAAAGTGAACTAATTTATACTTTTAATTCCCCTCTAGAAATTATTGTAAAATTTACTGATTGACAATTAAGGAATCTAAACTGACAGAAAGTAAAACATGGAACACTTCATCGAATGGAGATTGCTTTTGTTTGTATCTTAGTTACATAATAAACAAATTTAGAAACAGCCCTAAAATATATCTAATATTATGAAACTATCATTTAGTAGTTACTTTTTTGTTTATAACTAATTTACAATAGAAGATATTTCATTAGTATTTTTACTTTCTTATACACAGTATAAGGAAGTATAGGATGCGGGCACTCACGTGACACTGTGACGTTTTTGTGATGTAAGAACAGCTGTTCCGGGAAAGATCACTGCGCCACCTACAAAAAAGAACTATTTTTTGAGACGAGATTTGAAAGAACCGGTTCTTTTCAAATCTCGTCCCAAAAAATAGTTAATTTTTGTAGGTGGCGCAGTGATCTTTCCCGGAACAGCTGTTTTTACGTCGCAAACTCCTCACAGTGTCACATGAGTGTCCGCGTCCTATTAGAATCGTGACAAAAATCGTTGACGAGATTTTCGCGGAAATACGTGTTTTGAGGTCCATTCAATCCATTTTGATCATTTTCTCAACGATTTTTTTCACGATTCCAATACTTCCTTATATAAGAAAGTAATAACTATTGTATCTGTCTTTTACATTTGTAAATAAATATAAATATATCATCACGCCTTCTACCCATTACTGGGTGTGGCACTCTGCCGAAGCAGATCTCGGTAAATGTTATATTTTGCGCGTGAAGTGCGGTTACCAGCCGTCAAATCACGGCCCCCAAAGATGTTAGTGGTAGGGGAGCCACAGGGGTAGTTTTTGAAATTATGAAAATTGTTTGTCGCCTGTGGGAATCGAACCAGGGTTCTCAGGATCCACAGGCCGACTTCATACCACTGAGCTAGCTACATACATTTGTCTTTCAAAAGAAAAAACTAAAATAGCGGCAACTCCAATTTTAGTTTACCTAAATAAACAATCAAGTTAAAAACCAAAATTTTGCCAAAAATGTGCTCGTAAACCCCAATAAACACATTCCAATAAAACGATGTTCCATTTTCATCCAACAATGTCAAAAATAACAAAGTATAACAACTCAGTTGTTTATCGTTCGAGTTCATTTGTCCGCGGAGCCAGTCGCGGGCGTCGCGTGTCGCGTGATTTATCCACGCACATCCGCTGGCCCTGATGTTTTTTCATTGTTATTCAATAAATATTTGCCGAGATGGCAAAAAAATTACTGTTGACAAACGTTAAGATTTGAAAAATCGTTCTAGATTTAGGTTAACAAGCAAGGAGTTGTTGAACTTGTAAATTTTGGGATTTAAGTTGACTCGTAAATCACGAAATTTAGCAGGAATTTCTTACGGCGTTTTAAAATATTCTACGTCTTGTATTTTAACAACAAACATTTATTTTTATCGTTGAATTTAATCCTATCTAAAAATATTCATATTTGGCTTTAAGCCTGTGTTACATGATTCAAGTTTTTGCCATTTGATGGAACTTTTTTCACGGCCCTGTCAAAATAATTATTTTTGTATTAAGGGCGTGAAATGAGTGTTTACTTGTTACGCATGAGAATGTTACTTTTGGTCGAGACCGTTAGGTGAAGACAAAAAAGTCATTCGAACACACCAAAGACGACTAATTTCACCGACGAAATACAATCAACATTTTTCTACAACTGTCAAAAAGAATAATACAATAATTATTGATTTATTTAAGTAAATTAAAAGGAAAAAATCTAAAATAATATAAATTTGGTGTGTTGTAACCAAGGAAACGTGCAAATGTTTGATAAATATATTTTTTAAAGTGTCATAAATGTTGACATTTGACATATCAATGAAGAAAAACTGGTGTGGTCACCACACGACTTTCTTATACACAGCATATTTAATATTTATAATATATGAACGTTATATAATATTATTAAACATGTAATTTAGTTTTTCAGTAATTCAGCATTTATCTGTTTGAAACATATAAAATATCAAATTTGTTTACGTATAATTTTTTAGTACTGTTGTCTACTTTATGTCCAACTTGACTGATGAGGCATATACAGGATGACCGTTTTTCGAACCTTACCCTTGGTATCTCAAGAACCGTGAGATACGAAGTCGATTAAATTGAGGCAAAATTGCCAAATTAGTTGACCATTTTAATGATGTATTTGTTTTCCCGAAAAAAGACATAGATAACTAGATAAAGCAAAAATTAAAATCTGTGTTTTTTGTTTCTAATGCTACTATTATTATTAAAATATATTACTAAATATAAAAATTAGTTTTTCTCAAAATTAGACGCATATACAGGAAAATAGCAAATAACATTTTATATTCCAAATATTTTTGCTAACATCTTTTTTTCGTAACTGATTCCATTTTTGAAATAATGTGACGTGATAATAGTGTGCTCGTTAAGGATCACTGTTGACAGCAGATAACGTATCCGAGATTACAGCAAAAAAAAAAACAGTCAGGTAAAATCTTTACGAGACTGTTTTGTACTTTAACATATTGTTATTTTTGTCCTAGCCTTGGATACGTATTTTACTTGACTGTTTTGGTAAAATCTACTTTCCATACTAAAATTGGTCAAGAAGGCAAGCACTTTCTTACCGGTTTTATAAAATAGTTAGTGTTAAAAGTGTTACTTTATTGCACGAGTGGGAAGCTTGCAACTCAAGCCATAGCCACCCTTGTACCTAAAGCAAAAGTTTCACAGTATTTAAAACATTTCTCCAACATTTCCATTCTCCATACCTCTCCAGCATCCAGCCCTCTCCTCTCCCGATCACACTCTCATCTCCAGCGCGTCTCTCTTTGATCTCCCCCACTACACGGCGCGGCTGGGCGCATGGCGGCGTGACGAGACGCTGTGTCAGTCTGTTAGTGTGTCGCGCGGCGTCGTGGTTACCAGATCTGTTCAAAGTGTATCTGTTGTATCTCGTGGCGTCGTCGCCGTGTATGTGTCGTGTCCACGTGACTCGGTGGAACTGTGGACAGTGTGATCGAGGTGGTGTAGACGTGGTTTAGACGTGGGAAACGACGTGGGGGACAACGTGGGAGAATTAGGTAGGTGGTTGGATTTTTAGGTTAGGTGTGATTTGTATGGAAATGACAGGTGTTAATGTTTATTATGTTGCTTAGGTTATATTTAACTGTCAGTTGATCAATTTTACATAATATTTTTTAAAGGGAAAATAAGGTTTCAAATTAATTCATTTTTTACTACAGCTCATTTTCAGTCAGTTTTACTGCAATAATAATAAGTTGAAATAATTAAGTAACCAAAGTTAGAAGAGTTTTATAATCGTGTATGTTTCAAATTTTCATCCCAATCCAAATGTCAAAAATCTTTAATTTAAATTAAAAATGAAAGCGAATAAAATTGTAAATATTTTATATTAAAAACACATTACTGTAATAATGTTACCGAATCATAGTTATATCATTATCATGAACTATTTATACACATACAATAGTCTTTCAATTATATGTACACGATTGTATTTCTGTATAATTTTAATAATATATAATTACTTTTTTGTCTGTTTTATATAACTCGCAAAAAACACTCTTAATGGCATAACTGCACTATTAGAAATAAAGGAAAACTATTATTAGAGAGTTTTGGAAAAAATTAAATTAATATTTTAATAAAAAAATATATAAATAAATAAATATATCATCCCACCTTTTACCCATTACTGGGTGTGGCATTCTGCCGAAGCAGTTCTCAGAAAGTGATATATCTTTACGCGTGAAGTGCAATTACCAGCTGTCAAATCACGGCTCCCGAAAGTGTTATTGGAGGGGGAGCCACAGGAGTAGTATTAATGGGGTGAAAATGTTTGTCGGCAGTGAGAATCGAACCAGAGTTCTTAGGAATCTACAGGCCGACACGATACCACTGTACCACATACTCCATAAAAAAATATGTAATAATTTCAAATTCGTACATCTGAATATATCAGCGAAAAGGTGATAATAAAAAATAAATATATCATCACGCCTTTTATTCATTACTTAGTGTGGCATTTTGCCGTTAAGTGCGGTTACCTGCCGTCAAATCATGGCCACAAAGATGTTAGTGGAGGAAGAGCCACAGGGATAATTTTAATGGAGTGATAATTGTTTGTCAGCTGTGGGAATCGAACCGGGGTTCTCAAATCCACAGGCTGACACGATACCACTAAGTCACTTACCCCATAAATAATAATAATAGTAGATAGATTTATATTCGTGAAAAATTGAAATTGAAACAATTATAAAATAATTATCAAATACAATATTTTATTAATGTTATCCAAAATTTGTATAATCTCACATGACAGATTGATAGAAGGCGTAATGAATAAAATTGTGGTTACTTAAAATTAAAATTAGTCAAAAAAGCAATCCAACGTATGATTTGCATGTGACGTAATTAATTTTATCTGAAATCCGCAAACAACTAATTACTTTTGTTTTATTGTACGAATTCATTTGAATTTAAATTTTATTCGTGGCGGTCTCATATATACCTACATTTCATAGCAATTCATTAATTTAGGTTGGGCGGTCACGTGTAACAAATTCAACCGAAATTTGGTTTACAAATAATTCAGATATCTCTCATTCATGAATATAAATGCGTAAATACATATTTGAATAGGAGTGTACCTGCCTTACCTACATATTTAAAAATATATGATATTGTGTCTACTTGGACCTCATTTTGTATTTATTTGAAGATGTCCATTCGCGTGTGAAAAAATATATGTAAGGTGTTGAATTTTTGGAAAGTTCATCACTTCCATAGGCTTTATCTTAAAAACTAAACGTGATAGGAAGCTGCGCTCAACGGCATTGGATTCCCCGGGTCCGAATTGACTTATTAGTAAGATTTTAGCTCATTTGAAGCTATTTAAGTTTGTTGAAATTTTTAATTATTTTTCCATGGTCTTGGTTTTTAGGATTTTCAAACAATTTACTCTAAAACTCTTACTTATACGATTATTGTAACGAAAATTTACATCCATATGTATTTTGACCCGCTGAATCCAATGGCCAAATCCCCAAATGTATACGCCTTGTAGTTTTTATGATATTGTTCAAAAACGGTTTTAGAAAAAATAGTTGAAAATTTTAGGAATAGCTGAAAACTTGTATACACGTTAATAGGACACGAGAAATTCAATGTCGTTGAGCGCATCTTCATATCTCGTTTAGTTTTTAAGATATGGTCTCGGGAAAGTCGAAAAACAGAGATGTTGAATTTTTTTGAAAGTTCAATATTTCCGGCGGCTCTATCTCAAAAACTAAACGTGATACGAAGTTGCGCTCAACGGCGTTGAATTCCCCGGGTCCGAATTGACTTATTAGCAGAATTTTAGCTCATTTGAAGCGATTTACTTTTGTTGAAATTTTTAATTATTTTTCCAAGGATATTCTTATTTCCTTAGATATTTTACGATTTTCAAATAATTTGCTCTAAAACTCTTTTTCGTACGATTATTGTAACGAAAATTTATATACATATGTATTTTGATCCGCTGAATCCAATGGTCAAATCCCCACGTGCGTACGCTTTCTAGTTTCTAAGATATTGTTCAAAAACTGTTTATGAAAAATAAAATGTCCAACATTTTTTTAAATTTTTAAAATCGCTGAAACTTGAATACAAGTTAATTGAAACAGGAGAAATTCAATGCCGTTGAGCGCATCTTCATATCTCGTTTAGTTTTTAAGATATGGCCTCGGGAAAGTCGAAAAACAGAGATGTTGAATTTTTTGAAAGTTCAACACTTCCGGAACCTCTATCTCAAAAACTAAACGTGATACGCTCAACGGCATTGAATTTCCCTGGTCCGAATTGACTTATTAGCTAAATTTTAGCTCATTGAAGCGATTTAATTTTTTTGAAATTTTTAATTATTTTTCCATGGTCTTTAAGTTTTTATGATTTTCAAACAATTTGCTTTAAAACTCTTTCTCGTACGACTATTGCAACGAAAATTTACATACATATGTATTTTGTCTTGTTGAATTCAATGGTCAAATCCCCAAGTGCGTATGCCTTCTAGTTTTTAAGATGTTGTCCAAAAATTGTTGGAGAAAAAAACATTTTAGAAAATTTTAAAAATCGCTGAAAATTTGTATACAATTTAATTGAAACATGAGAAATTGATACGTTAGAAGTTTGTGTTATACTAACATATCAGTGTATGTCATGTTCATCTTTCCGTAGTAATTTATAATGTTGTTATAGTTACTTTCATAAGTGGTCATCTGAAAAGAAACTTAAATAAATAAAGCTCCTAATTTCAAGCACTGATGCTGGGTTGCAAGAAAAACATAAAGAGCTCTTTAGTTAAAGAATTGTTTATCTAGCAACAGTATCAATAGCGATTTTCTGAAATTTATTGAACCGTTAGTTGCTAATGCACCGATAAAACTTTCATGCAACCCAGCAATAGAGACATTAGTTTATAACGCCATCAATCAGACATATTTTAACAAACTTTACAAGAAAAAATAAACAATTTGTTTTGCAAATAACAAATTTTAATTCATGACATCCTTAACTGTCAATATAAATTAACGCTTCAAATTTAATAACTTTTCTTACTATCGGTTGTATAATTTTTGCTCGTTACAAAAATATTGTACAAAACTTGTGCACGAAGACGTCAATTGTACCATTCGCGCACTTGTTATATAAATAGCTATTATTGAAATACTGGTGCGTTAATATTTCCAAAAATGCACTAGTGTGTTAATAAAGTACTTATCTCATTCAAAATGAATGCGATAAGTGTCACTTATCGCACATTCGTAGATAATAGTATATTACATAACAAGCATCGAAAGTGTAAGATAACGTGCGAGTGCACAAATTGAAAAACGAGGCGCGTAGCGCCGAGTGATTCAAATACATGAGCACAGTTATCTCACTTTCGAGCGAGTTATGTACACTTTTCTAAGACGACCACAAAATATTTATAAAATAGCGATTTTCTGAAATTTATTGAACCGTTAGTTGCTAATGCACCGATAAAACTTTCATGCAACCCAGCATGAGAATTATAAACATTTTATTATCAGTAATAGGAACTTTTTCTGTTTCTCAAAGTGACTGAATAATTAGACGGACATCTCAACACCGCGTTTTGCAAGAGCAGAACTTGAAGTATATTTTCCCATCTGCTTAAATACTGAAATATAGAAGGCGCGGAGAATTTTATGAATGGTTGTGTGTTTTGTCGACTGGCTGTTTAATGTATATTTGTGGCTGTAACTGCTCGAGTCAATTTCAGTTTATGAGTTTGGATTTAGAAGTTTGCAAGTGTTGCTGCGGCGGCGGGAAATGGTGAAGTTGTAAAATGTGAGAATAACGGTTTTATCGTAAATTGCCTGCAAAGTTTTAATGTTGCAAATAAACTTAAACTTAGATGTTTCGCTATTTAGTCACCTATTAAAAACCATTTATTTTTTAATCACAAATTATAAATAAATATTTTATTACCAATGCTTTTTATAGATGAGTCTATAATTGCTCCGCAATTTTTGAACTCAAAATTATTTGTTTAATATTTACGTTTAGTCGAATAAATAATTTCATCATTTTAAATATAGAAACTCGCAAAAAATTAACAATTCTATTGGTGTTACTTCTAACCCAGTAATAGGAAAGTGAGTTGACCGCGGAATGCAAGTTAATTTAATTTCATACATACGAGTACATATTATACATACCTTCTTCCTGTACCTGCATTTCATATTACCTAGTAAAAAATCACATAATTTTTATTATTGTAGTACTGTCATCTGATTGTCATATAGCGGATTATTTTTTATGCAAATTTAGCCATACTATTGACATACTCAATATGAAAATATTTATAAATCATTATGGAATTTGTGTCGAATATAAAGGGACGAAAATGATGTATTTACCAGTATTTAACGTCCGCTGCAATTATGGAAATGCTAATTTTATTTTAAAATGTTTTTTCCTACAACTGTGCGATTTCTTTGTTATTACGTAACTATAATTGCCTTGGTTACGTATGGAAAGTAGATGAATGCAAAGCAAAGAAACACTAGTGCGGAAAGTGCTTCATTACGTAACTGTCAAAAGACAGTTGTTTTGACAGCGATTTAAATTTCGCGCCGAGCGCGGAATTCATATTTTGACCACAGACGCTTATGGAAGAAGAAGATACGGTGAACCAGCGCTAGTAAATATGCAGTAGTATATTTTGACGTTTATAAACGTAACCTTAATTTGCAGTATATCTAATCTGTAGACAATTAATAAAAAGAACCGAACAAAGTAAAATATATCGATAAATGGTTTTATTTAAAGAGTAAGTGAAATACTGCATATTTATTGTTTGTGTATATTATTAATACAGTTGTTACAGTTGCTTATATTGACATAATGTAAAGTGGAAACTTTTGTGTCTAAAGAAACATTGATTTCTTCCGTACCTGCCCATATTATTACCAGTAATATTATTGATAACAATTTCGGAAGCTTCAGAAGTACCAGCAGCAGATTGATTGTCATTGTCGAAAATAGATCCAACATAGTATGATCCGGAGCTTCAATTATCTTTGGAGGTGTTAATGATAAAGAAGAATCACTCACTGTACTATTCCAATCAAGATGATTTTGAAGAAATTATTTTGACGTTAGTGAAATATTTTAAAATAACGTAGAACAATGTGCAAGCAATCAACAAACAAACCATAGCAACGCCGTAAAACATCGTTCTCATGTAATATGATTAAAATTTTATAAATTTTAATAATATTCTAGTGATTTACTAAATCGCACAGTTGTAGGAAAAATGTTGTTTACACGTACCGAAAAAGGTTACATGCTCGTGCAGATTTCCGCACTCGGCAAGCCTCGTGCGTTAAATTCTGCACTTGCACGTAACGAGCCTTTTTCGGCACTTGTTATAAAAATAACTATTAATGTACATTGCATAACATAATTTGGTACAATTATTTTAATGTTAATGTGATACATAAATAACATATATTACGCTTTGTATTTTCAGTGGATTAAAGAAAATATCAATTTAACTTGCAGGCAAATCAATCAATGGCTGTTGTTGCAACCAGCCACACGCCAGTGAATTGCAAGCTACTGCTCGGAAAATATTTGTGTTTCGATGTTGTTTTGTTTTTCTATTTTATTTATTTACCTTTCTTTCAGTTCTAGTTTATTGTGTACTTTTACTGTGGTTTGTTCTCAGAAAAATTGTCAAATTCTGTTTATTTAAATCCAATTAATTTTAAATTATGTCCATGTTTGGCGAATCTAAACCATAACTATTTCTTTTTATTTAAAAATTAATACATTTTTTCCTATTATTTTCTTATTTTATTAGGACTCAGTTGCACATCCCAATTGACAATTTGTCTTTCTACTAAAAATTAATAGCATTAATTTAGTATTAACTGTGAAAAGGAAATTCTAAGGATTTATTTCTGAAACATATTACATTTTATCCACGTCAAGAAAACACATGCCTATCAGAAATGGAATGTGAAAACAAAACAAGATCTCAAGATGAAAGTAAACGTGTATAAATTTAAAAATGTAATATTATATCTACCAAAAATAGCTGAATATCAGATATGCCTCGATGTTTCTCCAAAGTTAGACTAGAATAAAATCAAAGGATATTTTACTCTTTAAAATATCTCCAAATTACAAATAGTACGATATAGGGATATATCAAGACTAGGGTTACCACCTCAGAACTAAGTCTCGCCCGGAGACGATGACTATTTTTCTAAAGAAGATCCTGCAATTTTATTATTATTACCATATTTGATAAAAAAGGGTTACATTGTTTTATTAAAGACAAGTGTTTTTGTTATCATGGTAAAATAATTACATATAAAATAACGTAAAACAAGATTGGAAGTGATAAATCTACTGTAACAATAAAATTAGTGTATTCAACGTCATATATACGATTAAACTGTAACAATATTGATAAAATTGAAGATAATCACATGCAACAGAAGACATCCCCTCACCTAAAATTATGTCTAATTCTGAAAACTTGATACAATTCTAAAAAAATTGATCTGATACAAGATGTCAACGATTAGAACCGAAATTAATTGTATAAATTCTTCCTTAAAATCATGAGGGCAGAATCAAGAAATTGGAAGATTTAGTGACAGAAATTAAACTAGATAACAGTAAGATGTAGAAGATCATCAAAGAAAAAAAATTAATAATTTAGCGGCGTAGAAGATTTCGAAAGTGAGACAGATTTGTCCTGGACAACTAACTACATAGCACTACATATTCAATTTTACTTACACAACCCGGAGAAATAATAATTAAACCCAGAGTCTCCGGGTCAAATTCGGCGAGGTGGCAAGCCTAATCGAGACCCGAAGGGTCGAGATTTCCTAAACATTCGTGACCTAAAAAATCCCTTATAGTTCGAGGTTAATAAACTATTTTTTACAATACTTGCACAAATAGAAGGAAAAGAAAAATAGGTTTCAAAATTAACAGCTGTCAAATTGTTGTCAAAATAAACAGGACCTTGATATATAATAATTACTTACTGTTCATGGTGGATGATAAGTAAATATTAAAGTCCTGATGTAACCATGGAAACCACTGTGTAATAAAAGTTCCACTTACTGTGTTTCAATTTTGTCGTTAATAGGTAACTTGCAGTACAAGTATTTTAAACATATTTTTTTTCGGAGCGTCTTCATCTCTACTATCCCTAGATAATACATCACATACTAGTGTATCATTCATATATAGCAGAATGTACCATATTACAAGAATAATTTTCCTGTGTATATTCTCCGGATTCCGGAATCCAGGTAAATCTGTACTAGTTAGTATATGGCGGTATGTTGTAATAATACATTTAGTGCATGTTTAGAATTAGGATAACTGGCGGAAAGCCGCGTCAAGTGTATTGTCCGCAATTTCCCTTTCCGTTTTCACTTACTAATTACTACTGGACCGTGTTATATTAGTTTGTGAATATGAATTAATGTTAAATAGTAGTCGGTACGTGGCAAACTGGGGTACAATAACTGGCTTTCTAAATGGGGTGCTTTTATTATTATTCAGTAGATGTACTTTATGAAATTGGTTTAATTTAGTGTTGTAGGAAAGTCGCCATTTTCACCCCATTTTGGAATGATAATCGTTTTCGAGTACATACATTCAATACATTTTGGGGCAGATGGCTCAGTGGTATCGAGTTGGCCTGTGGATTCGAGAATCCAGGTTCGACAAACAATTTTCACCACATTAAAACTAACTGTGGCTCCCTAACCACTAACATTCTTGGGGGCTGTAATTTGACTGCTGGTAACCACACTTCACGCGCAAAATATATCACTTACCGAGATCTGCTTGACAAAGTGCCACACCAAATAAATAAATAAAATAAATATATCATCACGCCTTCTACCCATTACTGGGTGTGGCACTCTGCTGAAGCAGATCTCGGTAAGTGATATATTTTGCGCGTGAAGTGCGGTTACCGGTCGTCAAATCACGTCCCCCAAACATGTTAGTGGTGGAGTAGCCACAGGGATAGCTTTTTCAAATTATGAAAATTTGTCGCCTGTGGGAATCGAACCAGGGACCTCAGGATCCACAGGCCGACTTCATACCACTGTGCTAGCCATCCCATAAATACACGTGATGATATATTATTATTAATAACTTACTTCTGACCAAATAAAAAAGTATAAAATACTTAATCTGTAATAAAAAAGAGTCTTTTAGTCCTGTTACTAAGAATATTTTATTCTTTTGTCCTAAGGAAGAAAACAACTAAAACAAATCTCAATCGGTTATTTATTTCTTTAAAATGGTTATAAAATAAATAAAAATAAATATATTATCACGTCTTTTACAATTAATAAAAAGAACCGAACAAAGTAAAATATATCGATAAATGGTTTTATTTTAAGAGTAAGTAAATAAATAAAATAAATATATCATCACGCCTTCTACCCATTACTGGGTGTGACACTCTGCATAGCAGATCTCGGTGAGTGATATATTTAAGCGCGTGAATTGCGGTTACCAGTCGTCAAATCACGGCTCCCAAAGATGTTAGTGGTGGGGGAGCCACAGGGGTAATTTTAAATTGGTGAAAATATGTTGTCGGATGTGGAAATCGAACCAGGGTTCTCAAGATCCACAGCCGACTAGATACCACTGTGCCATTACCCTATTTTTATAACTCATAATAATAATAAATATTCGTTTTAAATGCTGTGGAAAAAGTAATCTATTGGGTGTCATTTTATTTTAGTTATACAGGGAATACATTGATCAAATATTCAATTTGTGATAGATATTTCCCTATTAATTTTAGAAAAAATATTAAATACAAAAGATGGTCAGAATTAAATATAAACATTTTTGGACAGTTGTATAAAAAAATAATAATATCTGTCTAGTGTACCGCGTTAAATTTGTATAAGCATTTCCGTTAGATACAAATTGAATTTCAATTCCTTTCACAACTCTAAGAAAAAAGTTGACAGCGCATGATACATCACACATGTCATCCACTATCTCAAAAAATATCTAGAATCAATTAAAAAACATTCAAGATCAAGATCAGGGAATAAAAAATGTTGACAAGAAACCTGCAGAAGCTGCCTTATCTAAAAATTTCCGCTTCATTTACTCCAGCGCACACTGAATGAAATGCGCGGAGACTCACAAATTTATGGCATGAGAAATCTTGCGTAGAACACGGCAGCAACACATTGCGTTTTTTCTGGAATTTGTTGCATTTTCCAACGGGGTCTTTACGACGGAACTTGTAAGATTTTAATGTTCGACAAAGTAGAATAGTCGCTCGTAAAAGGCAACAGGATGAAGAAATTAACTACTACGAAAAAAGAGTGATCAGAATTGAAAGTTTTATGTTTGTGAGTTCGTGTTCATTGATTAAACTTTAATAGCTACTGTAGTAATTGAGTAATTTTATGGATATTGTTATAGCATACTAATCCTTCTACTAATTAATAAAATCTATAGATTATTTTCTTTGTATATGCAGTTGGATAACTTTGTGTCAAAATTATTGATTCTTCTGTAAGAGTTATTACTTTACAGTGCGCAGTTTTAGGTAAATAAAACGCCTTTTACCCATTACTGGGTGTGACACTCAGTCATAGCAGATATCTATAAGTGATATATTTTTGCGCGCGCGAATATGATATTATTCTAATTTATCTTTTTCTTCTGGTGAGTTGAAGTAGATCTCGGTAAGTGATATATTTATGCGCGTGAAGTGCGGTTACCGGCCGTCAATTAACGGCCCTCAAAGATGTTAGAGGAAGAGAAGCCACAGGAGTATTTTTAATATGGCGAAAATTGGTTGTCAGCTGTGGGAATCGAACCGAGGTGACTCCCCCGCCATTAACATCGTTGGGGGCCGTGATTTGACGACTGGTAACCGCATTTCACGACCATAAATAAATCACTTACCGAGATCTGCTTCAGCAGAGTGCCACACCCAGTAATGGGTAAAAGGCGTAATGATATATTTGTTTATTTTATTTAAAATTACTTCTGTGACTCCCCTGCCATTAACATCTTTGGGGGGCCGTAATTTTACTACTGGTAACCCCACTTCACGCACATATATATATCACTTACCGAGATCTGCTTCGGCCGAATATCACACCCAGTAATCGGTAAAATGCGTGATGAAATATTTATTTATTTAATTTAATAGTATATGAAATTCTATTACTTTTCAGAAATCTTAATTTGTATATTTATATTGCTCTGAATATACAAACACAAAAGAAACAATTTGCAACTCCAGCTTAAAAGGATAATTTCCGATCGATTTTGCTAATGTAACACACATGGTGTGTGTTCCACCAAGTATAGTTTCGCGGAAGAATATTAGATCACATGCTGTGCGGTATCCAGCAAGATCTTAGACATTTTTGTAACGCTTTCAAAATCGCTTTCGTATTGTGTTAGAGTTTAGAAGTATTTTTGGGTAATTGTCTTTTAAAGTTATGTGACGTTTTGCTGCAGTTTGGATTTGAAAAGTAAAGAGTGACTTATTTATGGTTGTTTGTTAAGAAGCGAAGGCGATTTCAGGCGAGGTCAGCGTTCGTTAGATTTCAAGGGTGGGCCTTTTCCAAGAACTAAAAATACGTTGAAAATGCCTTACGCAATTTCCGCCCTCTTCAACTCCCGAAGTAATCTAGCAATCGCTTGACCAATAATAGTGTGAAATTCAAATATTAACCAATGTAAAGTTAGTGTTAAGATGCTCAAGTGGGGGCTAGTGGGGATGAATTCACCCATCGAGGGCTGATGTGTGAATTCAGTTCGACAGTCTAGTTACAGACATTGATCAAAACAGTTTTGCTAAGTTTGAGTTCGTCTTCAGCAGTCTTTAAAGTTGTGAGTTATAAAGTTGTACTAAGTCTTTATTGTTGGTCAGATCTAGTAAGATATTTTGAGATGAGTTATTTGAGATTAGTAAGTTGAGATTGAATTAAGAAATTGAAGTATCAAGTTTGTTTGAGTTGAAGTCTAAACTGAGTCTTTATTTTAATTGTTGAGTAATACGAGTTAAGTTGCGGATTCTAAGTTCGATTAATTTATATTGCTTAATTTCTTTATTAAAGTATCAGTGTCGTAAAGCAGTGTCTACGCAAATGACGAGTAAGTAATAATATTTTACTGTATTTTATTGAGACAAGAAAGTTAGTTCAAAACTATTATTATTAACTAATTGAGTTAGTTATTAGAGCAATCTGTTGTTGATCGTGTCCTTGAGAATAAGTAATTAGATTCATTTTGTAACCTATTAATTGGGATTTATTTTATTTTTATTTATTTGTATTAAAATTGTTATTGTGTTGAGAATCTTGCGTGTCCTTTATTTTGTTAATTATCCTATCATTAAAGTTGTCTAAGCTGGTTGAGATACGGTTTTCAAATTAAACTCTTCAGAGCAGAGTCATAAAAGTTCTGTGGTGGCCGGCGGATTTACGCTACCCTTGGTCAATAATTGATTAATCATTTAATTTTTAGTTGATAATTTGGTCAAGTAAAATAAACACTTGTCAGTACTCATTGGCACTTAGTGCAGGGTAGCTGTTACACTAACTACCCATTTTGAATAATAACAAAGAGAATCGAGTGAGACAAATAGAGGAAACACGCAATTGATTCAAATTCTTGAATGACAGCCGTTTAAACAGGGGCTCTTTTTAGGCCACCGACACCCCTCAGGCTACTCGATCTGTTGTTTTTGCTGTCGCACTGTTTCAGGATTAATTACAGTTCGCTGAAAACCGCGTGATAGATTCTAAAATCTATTAACAAAACGTTAGCTTTAATTGTACCCGTGTATCGAATGAATGAGCCTGAAGCAATTTTTTACAATTTTGTTTGTATCATGATGTGTTGTAAAGGTGAACAATCGTTATAGCTCCAGGAAATACGTACGAAACTCATATAAAAACATATCTATAATCAAATTTTTTATCCATTACTGAGTGTGGTACTTTGCTGTAGCAGATCTTGGTATACTGAAAACGTTATAAACTTCGACTGACGTCATCCATCCTGATAAAACTTAATAAAATAATTAGAAATTGGTACAATATTTTAAATAACAATTTAAAAAAATCTTGTCGGCCTGTTAATCCTGAGAACCCTGGTTCAATTCCCACAGGCGACAAACAATTTTCATAATTTCAAAAACTACCCCTGTGGCTCCTCGACCACTAACATCTTTGGGGACCGTTATTTGACGACTGGTAACCGCACTTCACGCGAAAAAATATATTACTTATCGAGATCTGCTTCGGCAGAGTGCCACACCCAGTAATGGGTAGAAGACGTGATGATATGTATATTTATTTATTTTATATAATATTATTAAACATGTAATTTAGTTTTTCAGTAATTCAGTATTTATCTGTTTGAAATATATAAAATATCAAATTCGTTTACGTATAATTTTTTAGTAATGTTGACTACTTTATGCCTAACTTTACTGATGAGGCATATACAGAATGTCCGTTTTTCGAGCCTAACCATTGGTATCTCAAGAACCGTGAGATACGAAGTCGACTAAAGTGAGGCAAAGTTGCCAAATTAGTTGACCATTTTAATGATGTTTGTTTTTCCAGAAAAAGACATAGATAACTAGATAAAGCGAAAATTAAAATTTATGTTTTTTGTTTCTACTACTACTATGATTATTGAAATATATTATTAAATTTAAAAATTAGTTTTTCTCAAAATTAGCTCTTCGTATTTTCATGAAACTTATAATTACCAAGTTTCGTTAACAAATCTTATCTCGTTCATGAGATATTGCACACTCGGTCACACATCCATCCACACACACACACACACACACACACACACACAAACAGACATCATAGAGAAAATTATCAAAACGAATTCAGTGGACCTCAAAACACGTATTTCCGCGAAAATTTCGTCGACGATTTTTTTCACGATTCCAATACTTCCGTATACTGTGTATCTCGTCCATGAGATATTGCACACTCGGACACACATCCATCCACACACACACACACAGACATCATTGAGAAAATGATCAAAACAGACTCAGTAGACCTCAAAACACGTATTTCCGCGAAAATCTCGTCGACGATTTTTTTCACGATTCCAGTACTTCCTTATACTGTGTATCTCGTCCATGAGATATTACACACTCGGACACACATCCATCCACACACACACACAGACATCATTGAGAAAATGATCAAAACGGATTCAGTAGACCTCAAAACACGTATTTCCGCGAAAATCTCGTAGACGATTTTTTTCACGATTCCAGTACTTCCTTATACTGTGTATTTCGTCCATGAGATATTGCCCACTCGGACACACATCCATCCACACACACACACACACAGACATCATTGAGAAAATGATCAAAATGGATTCAGTAGACCTCAAAACACGTATTTCCGCGAAAATTTCGTCGACGATTTTTTTCACGATTCCAATACTTGGTTATACTGTTTATAAGAAAATAAAAATTATCATTAAAATATATTTTCCTAAAAATCATCTTATATATTTGAGGTGCGTCTTATCGTCCGAAAAATACATAAAAAATACAAGCTTGATTATTGTACAGTTGAATAGCGAGAATATTATTTCAAATTAATCATAAAAAACATGCGACTACTTCAAAACCATAGATGATAAATATTTAGCAATGTAAAATTTGAAACTGATCAATACAAAATTCCCAAAATGCCAACCATTCCAACCATTCAACCAGGGCTGATATTGAAGCCTCCCTTCATTTACATTTACGGTTAGTATAAGCACTTTTAATGTGAGTTTATACACCCACAGTAATTCGTACAAACATGAAAATAATGTGAAGTATCGCAGGAAAATATGTATGTTTGTTTATTGTGACTATGGAAATGCGTGGATCAAATTTTTCCAAAAAAAGATCGAACAGAGAACATTAATGTATGCCGAACTCGCATTGAAAAATACCCTTCAATTCGTGGAAAATACCCAAGTTTTACGTAGGAAAAAAAAGAAAAATGTTCTCTCGTTTGAGAATTTTCGATCGGATCCAAGGTTCGTACAAATTACATTCGTGCAAAGTTTATGAGATCCCCGGGGTTTGAAGTTAATATCGCACGGAAGACGGAATGAATCCCGACAGGTTATTTGCACGGCACGCATCTAATTGTTTTCCCCAGATTTCATTTCCTTTTTCAGTTTCAAACTTAAATATTATATATAGTTTTATATCAATATCTGAAAATAATATGATTTACTTATCGTCGTAATGCAGCAATTGTTAAAAAGTAGTTTTCTGATGATTCACATATTTTTTTTTTTATTAATGATTGTTTTCTTTGTATGCTAAAATCAAACAAAAAATCTCCCGACTGTTGACAGTTTTAAGAGAAATATGTAATAATATCGTTTTGTACTTAATAGCAAAAAGCCCTTTTCTTAGTTGCAAATGTACGTAGTAACATGCGATTTTACTCATTAGCAACAATTTACTTATTAGCAACCAACAGTTTACTATTATTAGCAGTTAAATTAGACAACATTACTAAAGTAAACTGATGCACTTAATTTGTTGAATTACTTCAAGCTAAATCCAAATCAATAAACCTAGTACTGGAAATAAAGTGGGTGAAGTAAATCAATCAAATAAATATGTGATCTAGTTCAGTAAATGTAAGTTAGATCTGATCCAAATGGGAAATGGAATACGCCTGTTATTATTATTATTATTTTGTTTGTTTATTTGTTATTATGCCTGTTGTTATGGGGTAATGGCTCAGTGGTATCAAGTCGGCCGGTGGATTTATAGAACTTTGGTTCGACCCCCACAACCGACAAAACATTTTCACCAATTTAAAATTATCCCTGTGTCCACTAACATCTTTGAAGGCCGTGATTTGACGGCTGGTAACCGCACTTCATACGCATAAATATATCACCGAGATCTGCGTCGGCAGAGTGCCACACCCAGTAATGGGTAAAAGGCGTGATGATATATTTATTTATTTATTTTATGCATGTTGATGTTTCTACATTTCCGCAAAGTGTCAACTTTGATAATTAGAAAAGCAATTATATTAAATTACTTTAATTTCAACTTTTCCATTATTTAAATAAAGAATAGCATATTCATCGCGTAAGAAAAGTGGGTTTTCAAGCTCGTATAAAATTTGGGGTGGCTAGCTCAGTGGTATGTAGTCGGTCTGTGTATCCTGAGAACCCTGGTACCCTAGATTCGATTCCCACAGGCGACAAACAATTTTCATAATTTCAAAAGCTACCCCTGTGGCTCCTCCACCACTAACCCCACTTCACGCGCAAAATATATCACTTACCGAGATCTGCTTTAGCAGAGTGCCACACCCAGTAATGGTTAGAAGGCGTGATAATATTTTTATTTTATTTTTATAAAATTTGGTTTAAATAAAGTAAAATCATATTGTCAAAAAAATTAAATAAACTCTAATATAGTCCCACCATCATTTGGTATTGGGAATGTGATTTGAATTAACTTTTTAATATTGTGTTAGAATAAGGCTAGCTAATTAAAATTTCAGGATTAGCTACATTTTTAAGAATCGGCTTGGTAATACATACAATTAAAATTACAATTATGACTGGTCTTCATTCATATTTGAGGATCTGACACATGTCAAAAATCGTAAAACATTTTGATCGTTTGATCGTGATCCGATAGCTATGGGCTATGAACAGAGCTGGGCAAAATCACGAACAAAAGGAATTAAATCACAATTCACAAATCAAACAATTATTTTTTTGTGACAATTCACAATTCCACTTCATTTTCAAAATGAATTAATTCACAAATCTAAGTGATTTGTGCTTTATTTATGTGAATTATAAATCACAAGCCTTTTTGTGAATTGGGGCTTGAGGCTTGGGGCTTGGGGCTTGGGGCTTAAATCACATTTACAATTACTAAATATTATCAATTTATTTAATATTTATTTTTTTTAAATATTAGGTGCATTATTATATGCCAAACATATGTGCACAACCGAATGAAAACAGATGTAAGTAGATACGAGATGTGGCTATTAAATAATGAGACTGACGTTGTTTTAACATTTTATTTTGATTTCATACCTATTTACTCATTATCACCTTCATTATACACCCCTCCTATCCTTACAACGCTCCATGCGAATTTTCCATTGTTCGAAACAGTGCTGAAAGTCTTCTTCTGTCAGCTCCTTCAGAACGCGTGCCGATCTCTCTTTCAAAGCTCAAATCTTGTTGCTATTAAGGCAAATTTGAATTAAGCCCTTTCATTTTAATTAAGCCCTTTCAACTGAATTAAGCCCTTCCATTTGAATTAAGCCCAGAGAAATGATTTAAGCCTTTTTTTAGCTCTAAAACAATTCACAAGCCCAAATCAATTTCTTTAAAGGTCTTAAGTCACAAGCCTGATTTGCGAATTTTAAAAAAAGGCTTAATTCACTTGATTTAAATCACGAAATATGATTTAAATCAATTTATAATTCCTTTTGATTTAAATCATGCCCAGCTCTGGCTATGAAGAATCCCACTCATAGATTTTAATTATTTCTTCCGTCTGTATGCCTTTAGGTTATTACGGTCTATGTTAATTCTATTCTACACATATTCACATCTATGTATTCCGATAATACATGTGGATAAAACTTGCGTTTATTAATTTATTTAATTTTGGCATCGTAAATTTCTGTATTTTCCCTCGAAAACGGGGATAAATCATGTCCGTAGAGGACGAAGAAGATATAAGTATATATTTTCAAATGCGATTCGGTTTTTTTATTTAAGGTAAACCAACGAAGAGCAGTCGTATGGGCACCGTAGAGCGATTTTTGTTTTTTTGGCTCATTTTTGTGTACGCGCGTAGGGCCTAATATTATAGGAAATTATGAAAAATTTATATATTGTATATATTCCCTAATTTATATTAAAAATATATATATATATCATCACGCCGTCTACCCATTACTGGGTGTGGCACTCTGCCGAAGCAGATCTCGGTAAGTGATATATTTTTGTGCGTGAAGTGCAGTTACCAGTCGTCAAATCGCGGCCCCCAAAGATGTTAGTGGTGGAGGAGCCACAGGGGTAGCTTTTTAAATTATGAAAATTGTTTGTCGCTGTGGGAATCGAACCAGGGTTCACAGGATCCACAGGCCGACTTCATACCACTGAGCTAGCCACCCCATTTAATTAATAATATTAATTAATTTATACTAATGTATAAAAAAATTGCTATTCAATAAATGGTTTTGATTTAAATATAAACAACAATTTAAAAACTCCTATTTTAACCCATAAACTTTCTTGGCTTCTTATTTATAAAAAGTTTCTCAGAAAACTTTCCTCCTGTGCACGGGTCATTCGAACTCTCGGTCATCTACCCCACAAATACCAATTCAAATAAAGCGAAAAGAAATGCAGATAGAATCAGCCACGCATTATTTAATTTGCTTCCTTCATTAGGTACTGAAGCTTAAGCCATAAACAAACTGCCATGAGAAACTGATGTTTTCTTCCTGGAGATAGAGTTTTTCTTTTTCTCCTCCCTTTCGGCGCGGTTCATGGAGCATTGCGCACATTTCTCCGAAGTCAGCCAAGCAAAACGTGCGTTCCGCACTGCGACATGGATCAAATAATCGTAAAAAATATAATAATAGCACGAATCGGTGCGTACAGGAGTTTACCAGTCCCTTCTTACAAACGGTTTTGAGGCAATGTGCGGCTATCGGTAAATCTTATTGTATTTTTGTTGTTGCAATGTATGCAATGGGTATGAGTCAGTTCTCTCCTGTAGGGCCTTATTTCATTATCTTGTGTATAGATTGTTGTACGTCATAAATACTGAAGAAACTTATGAAAACCATAAAAAAACTGAACTTTTATTCGATTCTTAGAAGTATGTAGTTCACTTTTAAAATGTTAATGTGTTATGTAACTTAAATCAAAATAACCATTTTCTTTCATTAGATAATAATAAAAACAAGGGCGACACTTCCTTCCTCTCTTTTTTCTTTTTGTTTTATTATCAGTTACTGCATTGTGTGGAATGTTCTTTCAAATACATGCGCAGGCTATCGCTTTCATCTTCTCTAATCTGTCTAGATTCGTAGGAGTAAGCGTGAGTAATTTGAGATGTTTTGCGTATATGTTATGTACGTCGAAGAAAGATGAATGAAAAGTGAATAGAGGAGTGATTGGTAGATGTGATTGAAGGTTTGTTGTGTGATAAATGATTTTGAGTGTGATGAGTAAATGTGCTTATATGGAGGAATCTATGAATGTGGTTGAAGTGAGGGTGGTGTATTGCTAAGAGAATGTTTGACGAGGAATGATTTTTTGATGAATTTAATGAGTAAATATTTTATGAATGATTTTATGGCTCATATTACCCCATTTGATGGGATAAAGCGTGATGTTATATATATATATATATATATATATATATATATATATATATGTATGTATAATAATAATAAGAATATTTTTATATGTAAAAGATTACATTTCAGAACTTCATTGAATTATTTAAAATTTGACTTTTCTAACAAATACTTTTTATAACGCCCGTTAAAATAAAAAAGTTTAAGGGCTAGTTTTTCAATCGCCGGATTACTTTCGATTAGTGTTAATCATGATATAATGAATAATAATAATAACCATAATTTCCATTATTATGTAATCATGATTAACAATAATAGGTGATTGAAAAACTGGCCTTAATTGGTTCACCAGCATTAGAATTACCGGCTAAGAATTAATCAAATAATCGTTCTACCTGAAGCTTGTAACCCTTTATCTGAACATCCTATATATAGTAATTTCAATTCCTTTAAATTATGGAGAATAGACAAATAAAATTTTCTCTTATTGAATACTTTAGCAATATGAATGGGAATTAAAATTCTAGGAAAACTTATGAAAGTGTAGAAATTTATAGCGCTGGACATATTTTGACAAAGATCCCGTGCATTTGTCAATTTCATGCTATTGTTTGTCAGTGACAATTTATATTGCTAATGTTTCAGTTCTAATATATCTTGATTTATCGTAATTACTCTAGCTAAACAAAGATAAATGTTACTGTATTAATTAATTACTGCAAGATTCGATACACAAATCAATGATTCGCGTGGATTTAGAATTAGAGAATTACAATGTTTGTTAAACCAATAAATTTATCACATATTAATCCGATTGTAACGTATAATTCATTCGAAGATCTGATCATCTGTTTATGCCACACTACGTATTTATTTATTTGTTACTCTCAGAGCTGGGCAGTAGCTAGCTACTTTTGTAGCTTAGCTACTAGCTTAGCTACATTTACCTTAGCTGTAGCTGTAGCTTAGCTAACTGTGAAAAAATATAGCTTTAGCTTGTAGCTATCTACTTTTTTTCTATTAGCTTAAAAATAACAACTGAAGCTACTTTTAAAGCTACTTTTTGCAGCTTAAAGCTCCTTTTTGTAGCTTGAAGCTACTTTTTAAGCAGAAGGTCAATAAAGTACGCATGCGTACAAGCTAAACCCACACAAAATAATTATTTGTTGCCGGTTCTAACTGACTCTAATACGCAAAAATACACAGTAGGTACCAGATGATATTTGCTATTTTCGATATTTTTGTACATAATCGTAAATTAACAGTCATTATAACAAAAGACTGATCATATGACAAAGGCAAATTTAATTATTTCACAATAATTTAAAAAAGTAGCTTTAAAATTGAACAGCTACTTTAACGAAAGCTTTTAGCTGTAGCTTAGCTATATTTTACAAAATATAGCTTATAGCTGTAGCTTAGCTACTTTTTAAAAGAATAGCTGTAGCTTAGCTACTTTTTTTAAGTAGCTTGCGCAGCTCTGGTTACTTTGCACAATAATAAATTATTTACAATTACAGTATTCAGTATAGTGGAATCAGAACCATACAGTCATATTTTTTAATATAAGTTAAAGGCAGCAAAATTTGATAGCGAAAATTTTTACATATACTTTTATTATAAATAAAGTCTGTCGTAGCAGATCTTGCTAAATGATATATTTTGCACATAAAGTACGGTTACCAGTCGCCAAATTACGGCCTCCAAAGATGTTATTGAAAGGGGAGCCACATGGCTAATTTTAATGTGGAATAAAGTTTATCGACTGCGGGAATCGAACTCGGGTTCACAAATTCACAGGTCGTCACGGTGCCACTAAACTATTTAACCCATATTATAATAATTCATTGTATACACATTTTCATTGTAATAAAATATTGTTTATCTCACGGCGTACGATTAAACGTTTTATTCCAAGCTTCTAACGGCGATAATAGATATTTATGCAACTAGTGTCAAAAGTGTCACTTTATTGTACGAGTGGGAAACAAATCCGAAAATGAAATACACGACACTTTTAAGTATACACTATTTTTTCTGCAATTGTACTTTATTAATTATATATCAAACGTCGAAAACATTAATTGTGTAAGTTAAAAAGTTAAGTTTATTTCGTAGCATCAATTTTATTGCAAGTTGTCATTAGCAGAGTGGTATAAACCGTATCATTACAGGCTGTGTGATAAACAGTCACTTTTTACACTGAAAGTGAGTATATAATTACTTACTTTTTGCACGATCGTAGAAAAAATACTAGTATGTTTCTAAAAAAAAACTTAACTACAAAATCTAAGATGATGTAGAAAATAATTGTTTTTTAAGTTAGAAACGTAATTAGTAAAATATGTATAATTAGTTAAAGTTTGATCGAAAAATTTAATACATATAATTGCTTTGCTTTCAATAAATTCGCATGAGTTAAAGAATACCACCCCGTGTACAGTTTATAAATTAGGTACATTGTAGTACGGTGGTGTGGATAGCGTTATGGCATTTGAATCCGGAGATCCCGAGTTCGAATCCCACTCAAGCTAAACATATACTCGTGTGAACTGCCATACTACGAATCGGTGAGGCCGGACCCTGTACTGTTATTGGAATTGTGTCTTTGTTGTACAGAGTAGTATAAATAAATAAATAAATAAACAATTATTGAAAAAATAAATGTCTGTGTTATAAAATAAATACAATTTTTAAAACGTATGAAAAATATCAACAAACTAATAACACCAACCTCTCATTTTATTTTCATTTACACTTCCCTGAACTTAATTCTCATATTTTCACATCCAATTTAAAACATATTAAATTATAAAAATAAACAATTTTCCGAAACCTGTCCAAAAGACCAAGCGAAAATCCCACAATCACGCTTTTGATTTTCGTGGCTTTGACGTCGAGCGCTGCGAGCGAAACTCGGTTTTATTTCGCGCCCGCTATCACGGACACCGCAGTCTTCCTTTTGCTCCTTTGCCCTTTTTTCAGGATGTGTCGCAAAGCTGGCGGTCACACGAACCACCAATCAAAGCTGCCTTGTTCCGAACGTACATAGAAACAAGAATTCGAGAAATGGACTAAAGAAATTGAGATCGGAGGGAATGATGTATATTTTTTTCAGCTGATTTAGTACCTCAGTTTTGTGTTAATTAAATTACTATTAATTACATTTCAAATAAAATTTATCGTCTGTTTTTTAGGTAGTTATAATTAATATTATTGATGATTTAAATTTGATTCTCTACACCAATATATTTAATTTTTTATAACTTTTGCGACCGTTCTTCTATCTAACATATTTATTAGTAGCATTGTTTATGTTTGTTTGTAATAGTAGGTGGCTCAGTGGTATCGAGACAGACTGTGAATTTCAAAACCCGGGTTTGATTACTCCTGTGACTTCCCCATTACTAACAATTTCTTCTTCAATGGCGCTACAGCCCTAATCGGGCCTGGGCCTACCGGGCACACCGAGCCGCAGTTTTTACGCTGCCGTACTGCCGGTTTCCGTAGTCGATGTTACTTTTTAAGGCATATGTATAAGTGACTAGCTTATAGCGCCCGAGTATGATTAATACAGGCAATCGTAGCTCAGTGGATAAAAGCGAGGTAAAACTTGCGTTTCTTAATTAGCAAGCAAGAGGTCGTGCGTTCAAATCTCACTGACTTCTACTTATATCCAAAAAAGTACGATTGTGTGTGAGTGGTTCGGATTCCACTATAAGCTGTAGGCCCCCTGTACTGTAATTGGGATTTACTTCCTGTTGTGCAGAGTAACAAATAAATAAATAAATAAATAAATACAAGTAACTGTATTTTTTTTATTTAACGACAAATCATACTTTGTCGACAGGTGGATTCGAATTGACGAACCTTAGTTCGGGTGACGTCTCAGTATGTTAAGAGATGTGTATTAACACGCTCGACCACCGCGCCTGTACTAACAACTTTAGGTGACCTTAAATTGACGGTTGGTAATCACGCTTCACGCGCATAAATTACCGAGATCTGCTACGACAGAGTTTCATACGTACTGGGTAAAAGGCGTAATAATATATTTATTCATTTTTATGGAGTAGTTGGCTCAATAGCATCGACTATATAACCTAAAAAGTTAAGAAAGGAAGAGAGTTTTGAAAGTAAATTCCACTTGTAGTTAGACACTCTAACGTAAGAAGTGAAAACTAATGAAAATGATAAGAAGTTTCGCACAGAACGTCAATAACATCTTAATTACTGCTAAAGAATTCAGCACAAACAAAAAATTAAGCAATTTGTCTGCCGCACGAGGAACCATAAAAACCGTCACAGACGCCGCGGGCAGAGGAATTTTTTGACAACAATAAAAAACTTTTACAACTGTAATTAGGCAGTAGTACACATTTAATGATACACACCGCAGTCGCCTAATCTGGCGTGTGTCGCTGAGAATATTTCAAATAGCGCTACGCTATCTGCCATCAAAAGACAACTACTTTATTATCTATCAGCTGTCATGGAATCTTTTCCAGAACTTGACTTTGCTAACAACGTACTGCTCTAGTAACAAAAACCAGGGTTATAAATAGGTAGGGTTGCAAAAATAATGATATTTTATAAATTGGTAAAATGACCGGTCATGTGACGGATCATTTATTGATATATTATTTGTACATCATTCTGATACTAGAAATTTAGAGAAAAGTGTTAAAATAATTATTTTTCCTACAACTGTGCGATTTCTTTGTTATTACGTAAGTATTATTGCCTTGGTCACGGGTGGAAAGGAGACAAATACAGACCAAGTGCGTTTCTGTAAGCAAAGAAACACTAGTGCGGAAAGTAATTCATTATGCAATTGTAAAAAAAAGTTGTATTGATAGCGATTTAAAATTCGCGCCGAGCGCGGAGTTCATATTTTGGCCACAGACGCTTATGGAAGAAGAAGAAGCGATGAGCCTGCACTAGTAAATAAGCAGTAGTATATTTTAACGTTTATAAACATAACTTTAAATTGCAGTATATCTAATCTGTACACAATTAATAAAAAGAACCGAACAAAGTAAAATATATCGATAAATGGTTTTATTTTAAGAGTAAGTAAATGAATAAAATAAATATATCATCACGCCTTCTACCCATTACTGGATGTGGCACTTTGCCGAAGCAGATCTCGGTAAGTGATATATTTTGCGCGTGCAGTGCGGTTATCAGTCGTCAAATCACGGCCTCCAAGGATGTTAGTGGTGGAGGAGGCACAGGTGTAGCTTTTGAAATTATGAAAATTGTTTGTCGTCTGTGGGAATCGAACCAGGGTTCTCAGGATCCACAGGTCGACTTCATACCATTGAGCTAGCCACCCCATCACATAAATAAATAAATAAATATATCATCATGCCTTTTACCTATTACTGAGTGTGGCACTCTGCCGAACCAGATATCGGTAAGTGATATATTTATGCGCGTGAAGTTACCAGCCATCAAATTACGGCCCCCAAAGATGTTAATGGTGGGGGAGCCATAGGGGTAATTTTAAATTGGTGAAAATGTTTTGTTGGCTGTGGAGATCGAACTAGGGTCCTTTGGATCCACAGGCCGACTTGATACCACTGAACCATTAGAGTAATTTAAATACATAATTTTTAAAAATCTAAAAATAAATTATTTTAAACTGCACAATTTTGCCATCTCGTTAATAAAAATTCAATCAAAACAGAAGCTTCGTTAACGTGCCTATCTTTCATAAAATTTAAAAATTCTTTTTTGGTTTGAAACGTGACTAAAATACTAAAATATACACGCGTTTCGAAAATAGATTTTTAATATGTTTGCTTTATTTAGAATTACGAAAAGTTTTCTGTTTACCTTTATGTGGCAAAATCTACATATATCAAATTTGAATAAGCTAATATTGTTTTATCTTTTAACTTTAAATAAAATGACACACTGTTATTTTACTTCAGTATTACCTAACAGTTGAATAATACTAAAGCACCGCTTTTGTAATTTTCTTTGTGGTCTACCATAATTTTATTAAACTAGGTTTCTGTTTCCTTGGGTACAGAAACATGAACTTTATCGTAGCATCATTATTTTAAATCACCGAAATTAATATCTATTCTTTAGTGCGCCACTGTTTTCTTCCACTAATTATAAGGGATTTTAAAGCTTTCACTAATATGGTTTCAGTATCGCCATTTTGCCAAAAAGAGACTATTTTACAAAGATGATTTCCCTTGACAAATTTTCAACCAATAATATGCAAAACAAAAATGTTTCGATAACACCAGGAGGTCTGTTGCTATTACTTGTGATATTTTTTAATAAAATATACAAAGAACAACATATAATATGTATGAGGCAGGTGGTTCAGAAGTATCGAGTCGGCTTGTGAATTTGAGAACCTCGGTTTGATTCCAACAACCGACAAACAATTTTCACCACATTAAAATTACCCCTGTGCCTCCCCTTTACTAACATCCTTGGAGGCCGTGATTTGATGGTTGGTAGCCGCACTTCAATCGCATAAATATATCACTTACCGAGATCTGCTACGGCAGAGTGCTACATCCAGTAACGGATAAAAGGTGTGATGATATATTTATTTAAGAACAAGATATTTTTATACTATGGGATGGCTAGCTCAGCGGTATGAAGTCGGCCTGTGGATCCTGAGAACCCTGGTTCGATTTCCAAAAGCGACAAACAATTTTCATAATTTCAAAAGCAACCCCTGTGGCTCCTCCACCACTAACATCTTTGGAGGCCGTGATTTGACGACTGGTAACGCGCAAAATATATCACTTACCGAGATCTGCTTCGGCAGAGTGCCACCCACACCCAGTAATGGGTAGAAGGCGTGATGATATATCTATATATATTTTCAATATTCAGTGCTATCAAGTCGGCCTGCGGATTTGAGAACCTCGGTTCGATTCCCTCAACAGGCAAACAATTTTCACAACATTAAAATTACCCCTGTGGTTTCCTCTCCACTAATCCTTGGAGGCCGTGATTTGACGGCTGGTAACCGCACTTCACTTGCATAAATATATCACTTACCGAGATCTGCTACGACAGAGTGCCTTACCTAGTAATGGTTAAAAAGCGTGATGATATATTTATTTAAGAACAAGATATATTTTCAACATTTATTTTAACATTTTTCTTTAAAATAAATTTGGAATGATAATATTTTTGATGATGTTAAAAATTCTGTAGTTGCATGATGCAATAATCAAGTGTATTTGCAATCTTCGATCGCGATGACGTTACATGTAAGTGATTACTGGCCATCAGCTCATTTCACGATGTACCAAGTTACATTCGCCGATCCGTGAGCGAGCGTTCGGATTGAAATCGTATTGGAGTTAGGTGTAGATGATGTTATTTTATTTCCTACCTATCTGGCGACGGGATAACCATCTAGTTGCTGCAATCGATACTGTAAAATTGCACTCGATATGATAAAATTCGGACCGAGAACGTGTACGAGTAAACATGAAAATAAAATAAATAATATTTTTTTCAATTTGCTTATTTTTAATAAATCTGCAAAATTTTCTAAATAAATGTGTAAAAAAAATAATTTTCAGTAATAATATAACAAGAGAGCGAGAATAAATTGAAAATTATTTGACAGCCCGTAGGGCTTGAGTGGCTATTGCCAAATGGCAACAAGTTTGAGAAAGATACTGAAGAATTATTTTCTAATTTCTCGAACTCAACACTTCCGGAGGCTCTATCTCAAAAACTAAACGTGATACGAAGTTGCGCTCAACGGCATTGAATTCCCCGGATCCGAATTGACTTATTAGCAAAATTTTAGCTCATTTGAAGCGATTTAAGTTTTTTGAAATTTTTAATTATTTTTCTAAGGGGTAGCCCTTAGGTTTTTTTATGATTTTCAAACAATTTTCTCTAAAACTCTTTCTCGTACGAATATTGTAACGAAAATTTACATACATATGTATTTTGACCCGCTGAATCCAATGGTCCACTCCCCAAGTACGTACACCCTCTAGTTTTTAAGATATTGTCCAAAAACAGCGAAAAATTTTGAAAATTTTTAAAATCTCCGAAATTTGTATATCCTCGGCTGTAATGAAACTCTTTCCATTTCAGTATGTAATATACAATTTTACCGTGTTTTTAAGCTCTCATAGATCGCCTACGGTTCTGAAATATGCATTGTCACCCAACAAAGTTTCACCACCTTTCAGCTCGTGTTACGTAAATAATTAATCTTCCCTAGGGAGGAATATTATTACTTTCTTTTATCAATCGAGGGAAGAAAATAAAATTGTTAAAGTGAAGGATTCCTATGTAAGATTTCTCCACGTTCATCTCTTTGAAAGATTTCTCTGACGGAAATATGATGTAAGATCTCTTGATCTTCACATCTGTCATTGTTATCTTCGAGCTCTACACAAAGCATTATCGAATTAAGATATCACTGTTCGATTATTGCTATTGATCAAAGTCAGTGAAACAGAAAAATGAACGGTTCCTAACTGCGAGCCTGTCAAATATTACACAGCCTTTGACGTATGCGTGTGTTAGATGAGGTCAAAGTTTATGTACCTATTGTATTAGGATAATTAGCGTAGATTGTTTATCTTCGTAGATGTATACTTTTTTTTTTGGTGGCATGAGATTGAAGCGTAAAATAAAGAATCGAAATAGTCGCTATACTTTAATGTTCTGGAAATTATTTAATTTATTTATTTCAGTATTTCTGAACCTTTATCAGTTAATGTATTTAATTATAGTTTTGGGTAGGTAAGTTAATTTTGGAACTTTTCTCCAAAAATATCGTCAAACTTGTACTTTCAACCTTATGACCGCAACGTTACGTCATTTTGAATTTTGAAGTAAAATATATATCATCATCACGCCTTCTACCCATTACTGGGTGTGGCACTCTGCCGAAGCAGATCTCGGTAAGTGATATATTTTGCGCGTGAAGTGCGGTTACCAGTCGTCAAATCACGGCCCCCAAAGATGTTAGTGATGGAGGAGCCACAGGGGTAGCTTTTGAAATTATGAAAATTATTGTCGCCAGTGGGAATTGAACCAGGGTTCTCTGGATCCACAGGCCGACTTCGTACCACTGAGCTAGCCATTCCATTTTGAAGTAAAATAAAATTGTGAAAGCCAAGAACTCAAACATAAAGGGAATTAATTTTATTCTACCTACAATTATCAACAAGATTTAATTAATTTCAACTATTGGGGTAAGTAGCTCAGTGGTATCGAGTCGGCCTATGGATCCTGAGAATCCTGGTTCGATTCCCACAGCCGACAAACAGTTTCACCACATTAAAATTATCACTGTGGCTTCTCCATCACTAACATCTTTGTTGGCCGTGATTTGATGGCTGGTAATCGCACTTCACGCGTATGAATATATCACTTACCGAGATTTGCTTCGGCAGAGTGCCACATCCAGTAATAGGTAAAAGGCGTGATGATGTATTTATTTATATATTTTATTTATTAAAACAAAACATAAATGATGGAAATATGAAGCTGCAGAGCATCAAATTGAATTTTTCTCTGTATTCTGTTTATACTGATAGTTCTTCAGAACAATTCTTAAAAAGAATAGAAGTTGTTTTGTGTTTGAACAGAATGAATTATCTGTCCAAGTTAGTATCCATGTCACGGCGCGATGTGTGTGACTCTGGCATATGTCAGAGTTCAGTCATGCGTTCCGTCTGAATCTGATGGAACTATCTGCGTTTGTAACAACATTGAAATTCGAAATATTTCTATCTAAAAATAAAGTGGATCTGTCATGTGTAATATCGTAGATTTTACTGAGACTTTGAAGATTGTGATTATCTGTGATCTTTATTTATTTATTTATTTATTTATTTCTTGCACAACAGGAGCTTAATCCCAATTATAGTACAGGCGACCTACAGTTTATAGTGGAATCCGAACCACTCAGACACAATCATATTTTTGAATTAAGTTGAAGTGAGATTTGAAAACACGACCTCTTACTTGTTAATTAAGAAACTCAAGTTTTACCTCACTTTTATCCACTGGACTACGATTTCCTGTAGATGTTTACAATCTAGGTATTTAATATGGGGTAGGTGGCTCAGTGGTATCGAGTCGGACTGTGGGTTTGAGAACTCGGGTTCGATTCAAACTGCCGACAAACAATTTTCACCACATTACAATTACGCATATGGCTTCCCCTCCACTAACATCTTTGGAGGCCGTAATTTGACAGCTGGTAATGGCACTTCACGCGTATAAATATATCTCTTATCGAAAACTGCTACGACAGAGTGCCCCACCCAGTAATGGGTAAAATGCGTGATGATGTGTTTATTTATTTATTTTTTATTTAATTACAGATAGATATTAAATGTGTTAGTAAAAGGAACGATAATTATTTATTTATTTAATAAGAGTAATTATTATAATTGAATTAATAATATTGCTAACTTTTGCAATTTTGTTTCTATTTATAAATTCTTCATTCCCACAGAGCCGCAACAATATTTGCATAAAAATCGAATCTGGCGAAATGCAAATGTTGACCGGTAATCACAAAAACTAAATAAGTTTCGTATTTTCATACAGATTTTTTAATATTTTATTTTATGCTCGTATAATTCTGTGTTATGCAACTGGATTTTTTTTAAATTCATTCTGTTTCAGTAGTTTATTTACGAACTACAATTTTTTTTAATACAGTTTTTTGTCAAACTTTTATGTGTACATGTTTGTGGTATACAACCGTATAGACATCTCAATCTATCAAAATTGTAGTCTCAGTACATCCCAAATTATAAATTTTATATTACTAGTATTCCAAAAAATATATATACCGGGTGTCTACTTTTTTCCAAACACAGGAAATTCAATGTTAAAATTTTTATTAGGTGATATTTGTTTACCTAAGAATATTGTGTTTATCTTCAGACAGCTCTACACTATATATTAAGCACCATTAAATTAATCAAAAAATTCTCCTCCATCTTTAAATCCCGTGTTGCACTTCTTCTCCGATTTCCCTCACCTTGCAAAGGATCCTTTCAACCGTCGCAGGTCACGCACCACGTTCTCCCCTGTGTCACGCGCCCTACTTCTTCATAACCCTGGTCACGTACACCGCAGAGCATTGATAAAAGAGATATTTCCATTGTTTCACGCATCACGTGCTCCAGCCGCAACTTGCTTTTTACAGTCGCGTGATGACTGTTCAGATGGCTGGAACGTTTTTCAGTGGTTCTTGTGGTTCTCGGGGGGTTTTCTCTTTGTGTGTGTGGTACGAATGATGAGCTTGAGATGTGTTATTTTGGAGCTGACATTGGAAATTGTTTCTTTATTGCGTTAGCGTCATTGATTTTTATTTATGTGTTAGGTTACATCGCATAATACTTATTTGTTTTTGTTTATTTGTTATTCTGTACAATAGGAATTTAAAACCAATTTCAGTAGCTTGAAGTGGAACCTCATTCCATACAGACACAATCGTATTTTTGGATATGAGTTAAAGTTAACGAGATTTGAACCAATGACTTCTTGCTTCTTTCCGCAAGTTATATCCACGGGACTACGATTGCTTGTAATTTAGTTTTTCTGAAATCGGCAAGAAAGTGTCTACTTTGCTGATCAATGTTAGTATGAAAAGTAGATTTTTATCAAAAGTGTCAAGTTAAGTACGGCTACAATAAAAAAAATCTGGTGTAGTCACCACACGACTTTCTTATATACAGCATATTTCATATTAAAAATGCTGAATTGAACACTTATGACTTGCTCCTTGCGTTTGACAATTATTATTTGGCATATAAATGTTAAACATGTTTTTGTTTTTTGTTTCTATTGCTACTATGATTATTGAAATATATTATTAAATATATAAATTAGTTTTTCTCAAAATTAGACGCATATACAGGAAAATTGCAAATAACATTTTATGTTCCAAATATTTTTGCTAACATCTTTTATTTGAAACTTTTTTTCGTAACTGATTCCATTTTTGAAATAAATGGAATTTATTGTTTTGTGTGTCCAGTAAACTTCCTCTTCCGGTTTTTCAATTTCATTCAAAATCAACTCAGCTCTTCGTATTTTCATGAAACTTATAATTACCAAGTTTCGTTAACAAATCTTATCTCGTTCATGAGATATTGCACAACCGGACACACATCCATCCATCCATCCATCCATCCACACACACAGACATCATTGAGAAAATGATCAAAACAGATTCAGTGGACCTCAAAACATGTATTTCCGCGAAAATCTCGTCAACGATTTTTTTTACGATTCCAATACTTCCTTATACTACGTATAAGAAAGTAATAACAGTCTGGTAAAGTACAAAACAGTCTGGTAAAGATTTCACCTGACTGTTTTGTATTTTACCTAACTGTTTTTTGTTGTTGTAACCTTAGATATGTAGTCAGCTATTAATACTCTTCATATATAAAAAATATGGGGTAGCTAGCTCAGTGGTATGAAGTCGGCGTGTAGATCCTAAGAACCCTGGTTCGATTCCTACAGGCGACAAACAATTTTTATAATTTCAAAAACTACCCCTGTGGCTCCTTCGCCAGTAATATCTTTGGGGGCCGTGATTTGACGACTGGTAACCGCACTTAACGTGCAAAATATATTACTTACCGAGATCTGCTTCGGCAGAGTGCCACACCCAGTAATGGGTAGAAGGCGTGATGATATATTTATTTATATTTTATTTAAGTACAAAACAGTCTGGTAAAGATTTTACCTGACTGTTTTGAATTTTACCTAACTGTTTTTTGTTGTTGTAACCCTTAGATATATAGTCAGCTATTAATAAAACTCATTTAAAAATAATTTTAATAATTTAAATAATTTTCATAATTTCGAAAACTACCCCTGTGGCTCCTCCACCACTAACATCTTTGGGGGCCGTGATTGGACGATTGGTAGCCGCACTTCACGCGCAAAATATATCACTTAACAAGATCTGCTTCGGCAGAGTGCCACACCCAGTAATGGGTAGAAGGCGTGATGATATATTTATTTATTTTATTTATAAGTAAATGAGGGTATATGAAGGGATCTGTGAATGTGGTTGAAGTGAGGGTGGTGTGTTGGGATGGGAATGTTTGATGAAGACTGATTTATTGATGAATTTATGAGTAAGTTTTTTATGAATGATTTCAGGTCGGCAAGTCGGCCTGTGGATCCAAAGAACCCTGGTTCGATTCCCACAGCCAACAAAACATTTTCACCAATTTAAAATTATCCCTGTGGCTCCTCCACCACTAATATCTTTGGGGTGCCGTGATTTGACGGCTGGTAACCGCACTTCACGCGCAAAAATATATCACTTACCGAGATCTGCTTCGGCAGAGTGCCAGACCCAGTAATTGGTAGAAGGCGTGATGATATATTCATTTATTTTTTATTTAAAAATAATTAAACATTTTGAATTATTTATGATAAATTATTGATTCAATTAAACAGTTTCAGATAAAACTAGTATACATAATACGTCAGGAAAGTGTTTTTACTTGACTCAGCAGATTAAAATACTCAGCCTGCGGCCTCGTATTTCATCAACCGCTTCGTCAAGTAAAATATCACTTTCCTGACTTATTATGTAATATACTATTATGGCAAATTGATAATTAAATAAAGTAAAACTTTTTCTATATTTTTAAATAAATTTTTAACAGAATTAAAGTCCGAACTTTGTAGCAATTCAATCATTATTAAGTTTCATTCACAGCCATCTAGTTAATAATAACAATGATCAATTATAATTATCAATTTGCCGCCCTTTCTAAGTCAATCAAATGGTGGTTTCTATAAATTAAAAAAATAAATATAAAATAAATATATCCTCACGACTTTTACCCATTACTGGGTGTGGCACTCTACCGAAGCAGATCTCGGTAAGTGATATATTTATGTACGCGAAGTGCGGTTACCAGCCATCAAATCACGGCCCCCAAAGATGTTAGTGGTGGGGAGCCACAGGGGTAATTTAAAATAAATAACTAAAATATAAATATATCATCACGCCTTCTACCCATTACTGAATGTGGCACTCTGCTGAAGCAGATCTCGGTAAGTGATATATTTTGCGCGTGAAGTGCGGTTACCAGTCGTCAAATCACGGCCCCCAAACATGTTAGTGGTGGAGGAGCCACAGGGATAGCTTTTTCAAATTATGAAAATTTGTTGCCTGTGGGAATCGAACCAGGGACCTCAGGATTCACAGGCCGACTTCAAACCACTGTGCTAGCCATCCCATTAAATTAATAAAGATAAATAAATAATTGTAATTGAGACAAACTGGTGAGGAACTTTTTTACCATTAGATGGTACTACATTGACTTGACGATGAAGAAAAATATTCGTAATCATATAGTAATTCATAATTCGTAGAATAGTAAACTTATGAATTAAACTAGTTATTTTTTACAACTAAAACTAAATATAAAAAATAAATATATCATCACGCCTTCTACCCATTACTGGGTGTGGCACTCTGCCGAAGCAGATCTCGGTAAGTGATATATTTTTGCGCGTGAAGTGCGGTTACCAGTCGTCAAATCACGGCCCCCAAAGATTTTAATGGTGGAGGAGCCACAGGGGTAGCTTTTTGAAATTATGAAAATTGTTAGTCGCCTGTGGGAATCGAATCTAGGGTACCAGGGTTCTCAGGATCCGCAGGCCGACTTCATACCACTGAGCTAGCCATCCCATAAATATATATATATATATATATATAAAAAAAAAAATGCCGCCCTGGTGCAGACCGCACCCACTTCCCTCCTCCAGGTACGCCACTGTTTCGACATAATAACAAGAAGAAGAAATAAATAGAATGCTATTCACAATTCTATAACTAACATTAATCCCAGTGACATGTTTTCGTGCGGCTATACTAACATCGCAACTTGGCATATCCTCGTGACGTCACAAGGACTCGGTTGACACACTCAGGTGTCGGGGGCATGTGACAGAGACGGATCACTGTTGCCGCTACAGTTACTGCATCCGCCGCCACCACCACCGCCGCTACACAGCCACCGCGCGACAAATTTTAAATAATAGCGCCGTATCCGTTCTTCATCCCTGGAAGTGTTTATCAACTTCACCTTTTTGTACAATGAATTTCACGGATGAACTCACTGGAGATATTTGTCATATGTTTAACAAACAAAAGAAGTTTGTACTGGGGTGGAATAATTGTAGGGAATTTGTCACTGTTAAGTTTTTTACAGTACATAATTTTAATTTTAATATTTTTGTATGCATTCAGTCTACAAAGAAAGAATGAATATTATGTATGAATTTTAATGTCCCAGAAAGTTAGAAAAGGATGAGGTGTAAACGAGAATTTTTAAAAAATTATATTGTTATATTTCAGCCCAGTGGGCCCAGGCCCGATTCGGGCTGTAGCGCTATTGAAGAAGAAACATCACTTTCCTGACTTATTATGTAAATACGAGGGCAGGGTGAAAAGTCCCTGAATAATGAAACAAGAAATGATTTATTCGGTCAAAACATATTTTATTTCTCAACATAATTACCTTGTATCTCGATACACTTCATCTAACGTTTTTCTAATTTTTCGATCCCTTCCAAATAATACGATTTTGGTAATCCCTCAAAATAGACGTTTGTCTCAGCGATGACCTCATCGTTGGAGCCAAATCTCTTTCCGCCGAGCCATTTCTTCAAGTTTGGAAATAGATAAAAATCGCAGGGGGGCAAATCTGAAGAATATGGTGGATGACAAACCAATTCGTAGCGCAATTCATGCAATTTTGCCATTGCGGACCTGTGTGCCGGTGCAGAGAGCAAACACTCCTTTGAACTTGTCACACGGTCGCGCTTGTCAACAGAGTGCAAATGCGGCACCATCTGGCAGATAGCTTTCTCATATCCAAAAATTTATGCAAAATGTTCCGTACGCGTTCGGTTGAGATGCTCGTAGCCTCAGTACTTTCGTGCACTTTAACTCGCCGACCATCCAATATCATACCATGGATATATCGACGATTTCTGGCGTTGTAACCTCAATTGAACGACTAGAACGTTCGGCGTCCATTCTGGTCATACTACCACAACGAAAATCGTTCCAATCGACTGTGAGGAGTCCCCGTAATGTTTAACAAGCGATATTTTGGTTTGCGTAATATTTTTTCCAGGCAAGACATAATGTTTAATCAAGACGCAAAATTCACTTTTTTCCATGTTTTCAAAAATCTTCAAGGTTGCTTGCTTTCGATGGGTGTCAAAACAGAACTGAATGACATATCAGTCTGAAAATTATAATGCGTTCTAGTTAAAGATGGCACATCACAAATGTCACATGAGATTTGCAATTGTAGCGCCATCTATTTTAACCCTGCCCTCGAACTATTTCTCATATTATCGCCTATTGCACACTTTTCCTAGGACAGCCTATATAAAAACAAGACACAACTACGCTCAAAATCCACTGTCAAATATAGTTTGACAGCAAAAGAACAGTCTGCCACGGCTTTAATAAAACATATTAATAAATCAAAGTGTGTTTGGGGAAATGAATCACACATTGTTTTGTTTACGGTAGGAGACGTACCCACGAACTTAGTTCATCAAGAAGTTTATTATAACGTCAGAGCGAGCGGTGGAACCTTATTTCACCGGTTGAAATTGCTCATAAAATCGAGTAATTAAATGTGCTATTTAGTTTGTGACGAAGATGTATTGCTCGACGCTCAGCTGTTTCACCGCAGATGAAACTTTGATGCAGAGGGCGGTTAGTTCATGACAACAAATTACAAACATTTCATCTGAATTCATTAAGACGCCCCTAAATTTAGATTGCGGAAACTGTGTTTTAGTTTCTTGTTATTTATTAGAGTTACGTTTTGTAATTGTTTAATTGAGATAAATGGAAATAATGTTAACTAACAATTGTTGTCATTTACGAAAATATCAGAGTGTTTTTGAGGGCTGCATTTGAGACAAAAAATATTTTAAAATAAAAAATAAATATATCACGCCTTCTACCCATTACTGGGTGTGGCACTCTGCCGAACAGATCTCGGTAAGTGATATGTTTTGCGCGTGAAGTGCGGTTACCAGTCGTCAAATCACGGCCCCCAAAGATGTTAATAGTGGAGGAGCCACAGGGGTAGTGTTTGAAATTATGAAAATTGTTTGTCGTCTGTGGGAATCGAACCAGGATTCTCAGGATCCACTGGATGACTTCATACCACTGAGCTAGCCACCCCATAAAATTATTTTGTAAAAATTAATAAACATATCATCACGCCTTTTACCGATTACTGGATGTGGCACGCTGCCGCAGCAGATATTTATGCGCGTGAAGTGCGGTTACCAGCCGTCAAATCCACAGTTCGACTTGATATCACTGCGCTATCTATCCCATAAGTCTGTTACTCGTATATTGGATATAATTTCTGGCTTTGCAATTAGACTGCAGTTTGTATAAAAATAATTCCAAAAATTATTAATTAATTTCTTTTTGTTTGTTTCAGGAGAACAGCTGCAAATGTTTCGCTAATTTTGGTAAGTCCCTTTTTATTTATTTTTACCTTACATATTTATATCGGGTGTTTACTTTGGGATAAAATCTGAGCGTGAGAAAAAGTGTTTATCAGAATGTAAAACTTTAACTATTTCTATAGGTAATTAGTTTTGTAAGTTAACTCAAGCTTCATGTTTATTGGTTCCTTAGACACGGCTTATGGCTCCGTTTTAGTATAAATTGGTATGTACCTGTTCGGCAAGTTGGATTCTACCTGGACCACTGGTTTGGCTCACAAGTTGTGTAATCTGGGTGTCTTCCATTGCTTTTGTCTACAGATGATGAGAACTTAGTTCTCGAAATACGTATTTAGATTTTTCTTTATATTGATTAAGGCTTAGGGGTTATTTTTATTTTTAATTATATCTTAGCCTTAGATTTTTACTTTTTACTTTATTTCTATAGAGTTCCGAAATGTCATATTTTTGTGCCGTTTGAAAAAAAATCATTTTCTTTTCTTAATTGAAGATACTCGTAGAATATTGTACTTTCTGACATAGCCGCGAAAAAAATGCTTCTTCAAATTTCTCTTGCACTTGTTTTGCAATTACCCTAAACCATCCGCTTTCAATTCCACGTTCCTCGGACATCGATCTGTCTGCAGGTCTACCAACCTTGTCCAGCGTTCATCGTTCAACCCTCAGTGGTCTCTCTCTTTCTCGTTTTCTCTCTCTCGCCATTGATCGCATTTATCAGCGGTGTGGTTGCAATTAGATCTCGCTGTGCATGATTTATGAGTCCTCGGACCCCAGGCGGCGGCGGCGGCTGTAGAGGATTCATCAATTCATTTGTCCTACACTGAACTAGGGGTTGGGGATTGACTAATGAGTGATGTGTTGTTTGTCACGCGACCTTCAACGAGAAGATAGGGAATGTTCTTGCTAAATGTATTATTTTGATGGTTTTATTCTTCGAGTAATCTAATTATTTTTGATGAATAATATGATATATAAAATGAGGAATGTACTAATAATGCTTTTAAAACTGTTATTGCCATTATACAGGGTGTTAAAAAAGTTCCGGGACGGTGAAATATCTCGAGAAAAACACATCGAATCAAGAAACCAAAAAATACGTGTTTCATATTTTGCAAAAACCTATCTAAGCACACCAAACACAAACCCCAACCCCCACCCCCAGGGGGTGGGGCGGGGAGCAACGTTGAAACCTTCAATGGGAACCCCCATTTTTTATTACAGATTCGTATTCTGCGAAAAAAAATAAGTTAATTTTATCTGAAACTTTTTTCCAATTCGGAATAGATGGCGCTCTAAACGCAAAAATAAGTTTTGACATGATTCTGAAAGAAAAGTAAAAAACGGTCTAATATCACAAGAAATAAACATTGAATCAAATAAAAAAATCAACATAATCACAAGTAGCCACAAGCCTTTTTTTGCAAAATATAAAACACGTGTTTTTTGGTTTCTTGATTCGATGTGTTTTTCTCGAGATATTTCACCGTCCCGGAACTTTTTTAACACCCTGTATGTATGTCGATTAATGACTACTGCTTGCTAGGTAACAAAAGTCAAGTCGATAAACACTTGATTAGTACATAAGGATATAATTGTAGTGGACATGTGAATACATTAGCGCAGCACTTAGCGAACGCGTGCTATACAAGAGAAAATTTTCGCTGGTCGCGCAAAAACCCTTTCAGGCGCAATCCTAAATCCTCTTACGTGGCTTTTGTGACTTCACGTTCACCCGCACTTAACATGCACAAATGCTGCCGAGGTAGACATTCATCTGAATTACCCTACATGGAGATAAAATACACTTTAGTCGCTGTGATTTACCTTGATTTTAAATTCACCAAATAAATCATTTGACATCAAATTATATTGGAAGAGATTGTAATCTTTGATCGTGTGTAAAATTGACTTTTAGAGGGAGGGTGTTTTTAGTCGTAAAATGACTGTTTAATAACAAGATTATGTTGGTGTTGGGTTATACATCAACGCGTGGCGCAAAATTGCGTGAAGTTATTTCATTGACGTTTGTAAAAAAAGAACAACGGTTGCTAGAATAAAGTTTTTTTTTTTTTAATATGGCAAATTTAATTATTATTTGTGGCTGGTTTCATCAACAAAATTTAAATTTTTAGCTTGGTGTAAATTCGATTTGCTTTTATTTATTTAAGCAAAGTTTAAAATTTAATTTTTATTGTTGAAACTGGCCATTAATGTAGTAAATTAATTTGAGAAGTCCTCTACTTTGAGAAATTTTATATATTTATTGTGATTTCTAGTTTCTTCATTTTTTCGTAGATAAAATATTGTACGATACATAAAACATATTTTTCTGAAACCGGCAAGAAAGTGTCTACTTTCCTGATCAATTTTAGTATCAATAAAGTACGTATCCAAGGTTACAACAAAAATAAACAATTAGATAAAGTATAAACTTTCCCGGACTTTTTTTTTTGTTATCACCTTGGATACGTATGCTGCTGACAGTACAATTCATATAATAATTATTTATGTACTAAGGGTGAAAACATGCGTTTCTGGCTCGTGGCATGATTATCGAGGACTAAACCATGCTTAGGATAAGAAACGCTAATTTCACTCGTGGTACACACAATATTTTATGCACAACAAAATAACATTTAATTATATGTTCAAAAGATTAAAATATGTACATAGGTTATATGACAAAATTATATTTTACAGAATCAAGTATTCACACACACATTGTTATTTTATTTATGTATCCATAGTCATAGGCCAAAATGAAGTATTTAAGCCCGCTTTTTAGGGCTAAAACATATGCTTTTCTTCCCGGTTGTGCATTAAAATTTAAATATTTGAATTATTTTTGATTAAATTAAACGGTTTCAGAAAAAATAGTATTCATAATACGTTAGGAAAGTGTTTGTACGGACTTATTATGTAATATACTATTATTTAATTCTGTATCACATTCGCATGTTTATAGAAGCGATTTAAGTAAAATAATTTTTCATTTAATCTCGAAACATTTCAATATGTTTGCACTATTTCGCGGCTCTCTTCAATCAAACTAAAAGGCTCGTGTGTGTCGTAGTCCACAGTTTGGTAAACGTTGTATTAAGTAGATTATCCTCCTAGATAAAAAGATGAAATTTTTATTATAAAAATAAAAGGTATATAAAGACATAGCCACTCTTCCACTTTCAGTCGATCTGCTATTGCACAGGTTATGCTGTCTTCCCCTATTCCATTTCGTGGAACCTGCGACTTGGACCAAGGAAATGAATACTTTATTTTTCTTACCGCACGTGTCGACCCTTTTTGTAAAAACCTTTAGTCGTATATTTGCCTAAATGTTTCTATACTGCCGCTAGAATGGTTCTATATAGTCTTAGAAGTAGAATTTGATATAACTCGAGCATACAAAGTACAATTTTCAAGTACGAAAATGTCAAATAAGATTTCCATAAGAAAATTCCCATCATTCCTGTTCATAGATTAAGCAAACACATGAACGTAATGCATTTGTTACTGTTATAATGTATAATGCCATTATTCCACGAAATATCCAGGCAATGTATAAAATTTCATTTGTAAAAATTGTATTATTTACCAGTTCTTTTTACTGTCTTATACACAGTATAAGGAAGTATTGGAATCGTGAATAAAATAGTTGACGAGATTTTCGCGGAAATACGTGTTTTGAGGTCCACTGAATCCGTTTTAATCATTTTCTCAATTATGTCTGTGTGTGTGGATGGATGGATGTGTGTCCGAGTGTGCAATATCTCATGAACGAGATAAGATTTGTTAACGAAACTTGGTAATTATAAGTTTCATGAAAATATGAAGAGCTGAGTTGATTTTGAATGAAATTGAAAAACCGGAAGAGGAAGTTTACTGGACACATAAAATTTACGAAAAAAAGTTTCAAATAAAAGATGTTAGCAAAAATATTTGGAACATAAAATGTTATTTGCAATTTTCCTGCACATGCGTCTAATTTTGAGAAAACTAATTTATATATTTAATAATAAATTTTTAAAACTACTCCTGTGGCTCCTCCACCACTAACATCTTTGAAGGCCGTGATTTGACGACTGGTAACAGCACTTCACGCGCAAAATATATCACTTACCGAGATCTGAAATTGTTCAAAAATTTGTTCAATATTTAGTCTAATTTAAAACGAGCTTGATAAAAATGAGATTATAAATTTGATGTAGTCTCTTGCCTGTCGCTTGTCTATCAATATTCATTCCTTAATTCGATTACCTTCATATTAAACTAAACAGATGACCTAAAAGGATAACTATTTAGTCTAGATTCCTCTAACTAACCGTTTGGATATCTTCCCGGTCGTGGCATATCTATTATTAGGATTTACAGGCTGCATTTGCATTTCACGTCAATACTCATCTCCCCGTTCAACGTTCAGTTTAAAGACGCGCTTCGTGTTTGTTCCACGTCCTTGTCCTCGTTCTGCTGATGAGGATTTACTCGTATTCCTGCCACAAAGACACTGTAAAATATGCACATAAAGAGTAATCTTGCATACTTGAAAGATTTCATGTCTGATGAACTAGAAAAGGAAATGTAGGAATATTGAAAATACTCGTGTATTTGCTCCACAAGCATAATCGAGGATTTATAGTTTTGTATGGATATTTTTCTTGTCTCTTTTTGTCAAAGAGAAGTAGAAGTACATATCTATTCCTTTACTATATATATATATATATATATATATATATATATATATATATATATATATATATATATATATATATATATATATATACAGGATGTTAAAAAAGTTCCGGGACGGTGAAATATCTCGAGAAAAACACATCGAATCAAGAAACCAAAAAACACGTGTTTCATATTTTGCAAAAACTTATCTAAGCACACCAAACATAAACCCCAACCCTCACCCCCAGGGGGTGGGGCGGGGGGCAACTTTGAAACCTTAAATGGGAACCCCCATTTTTTATTACAGATTCGTATTCTGCGAAAAAAAATAAGTTAATTTTATCTGAAACTTTTTTTCCAATTCGGAATAGATGGCGCTCTAAACGCAAAAATAAGTTTTGACATGATTCTGAAAGAAAAGTAAAAAACGGTCTAATATCACAAGAAATAAACATTGAATCAAATAAAAAAATCAACATAATCACAAGTAGCCACAAGCCTTTTTTTGCAAAATATGAAACACGTGTTTTTTGGTTTCTTGATTCGATGTGTATTTCTCGAGTTATTTCACCGTCCCGGAACTTTTTTAACATCCTGTATATGAGACAATCCGCGGCAACCGGATCAGAGCTACGACCAGAATTAGAAGCAACCAAAACAATTGACCAAGGGCTCATTTTAAAGCTTGGAGCGACTACTTTCAAATGCCGAGTGCGCCTTTAAAAAATCCAATATGGCGGCCGGAAACCGGTGAAAAATGGAGTGTTCAGAAAGAAAAACATGTAAAAATAAAAATTCGCAACTGATCGGGTAATTTTTTTTCTCAAATTGTAGCTGATGGTCGCTCCTAAGAAGCTGGTGTGCTGGGTTGATAAAATACAATATGGTGTCCGAATTTTTAAAAATCAACCAATTTGCACCAAATTTCGTGCTGATATATTTATTTTATTTACTTTTATTCATAAAATAATCAATTTTTGCTATACATTTCTATTCTGATACATCACTTTTGCTTCATTTTCATTCATAATTCCTTCCATACAAGTTTGTTTGCACCTCACCCTCGGAATTTTTCGTTCTCATTTTTCTTTTTCAGCAATTTATCTTTTATTTGAGTAATTAGAAATATAAATAAGGCGTTATACATTCTGTGTTAAAACACCGTAATTAAAATACATGTATTACCTTTTTCGACCCTTTCTAGATTGAGTAATGTTACAAATGTGACCGCAACTTTTGGAACCCGGACGCAGCTTCGAAATTGTTTATTAAAAATATGATTTACATCATGTCACGTGATATATTTTACGGAAAAATTGCCCTGAAATTCAGATATTAATTCATAAATCATTTTTATTGCAAATTTGCATTTCGAAAGATGTTTATGACAAAATTAAAAATTTTACGAGATGTTTATTATTTTCTCATACATACAATTTTTAATATTTGTTTATAGGTAATCATTATTATATCAACGTGAATTATATCAGACATTGATCTATACTTGTATCAGTTTTAACTATAAACTAGAGGACGTTTGGAGCGCAGCCCTTTTTACAGAGTACAAATGCTGGCGCCATTTCTGGATTTCAAAAATTATTATTGCCAGGTTGTTGAAGTATTGTTTTTAAAGAATGAAAAAATATTAATATAAAATAAACACAATTTCAAACTTTAATGTGTTTGGTTTTGACGCTTTTCGTCAGTTAATTGTAAATTCGCGTCATTTATTTAGCTGTGTAAACTTGGTTCGCGTTTGAGCCAATCAGAAAGCTGAAATAGTAGGCTCTATTTCACTCAAAGATTTATAGTTAAAACGGATACAGTATAGATCAATGTTTCATATAATTTATATTATTTTAAATTCAATAGAAATTGTACTTGTCTCAATAAGATCTTTATACGATATACACTGCTCAAGTGTCTACGTACTACGGACAATTAAATGCCAACCTCTGCAAATGTCTCTTTTTTTTCAAAAAATCATAACTTTTTTTAAAGTCATCCGATTTTGATGCAGTTTTGCGTTCGAGTAACAAAAATGTCCATATTTTCATTGTCTGTAAACAGATTTGTAAATTGACGGCTGATGATTCCCTTAGCAAGCTTGGAAAATCACCTTTTTTTTCAGGAAAAAAGTGGTTCTCGTTTGGCGGTGGCGGGGGGAAAGGAAAGGCAGGTTAGTCAAAATCAATTCACAGCTTTTCAAAGACTAGACTTTGGGCGACTTCGCACAAAAAATTGCATCCAATTTGTTTCAAAACTGACAAACTGACAGGGGTTTGAAAAGTTACTTTTTTTGGGATTTTTTGGGTGACCGGTTTTTTTTTTGAGCAGTGTATCTAATTGTACCACTGTTACTTAATCTTTTATTTTATTTAAAGTGAATTTAGCAGAAGTTAACTATCCAATTTTTTTTTTTTGCATTCAAAAATATATTCTTTTCTTATATTGTTGAGTGGATATTATTTGTGTTCTCGAAGCCATCTCTCTGACTTCAATTTATATATATAAAAAAAAACACGGTTGTGTCTGAATGGTTCGGATTCTACTGTAAGCTACTATAATAGGAATTAAGTTCCTGTTGTACAGAGTAACAAATAAATAAATAAATCCACCTAATCAATTTTGCTTTATGAATAAAACTCGTGAAAGGAGAAAACTGAAAACGAAGAAAAGCTAAAGAGAATATGAAATTAATTTGGTTCGTTTCTTTTTGTACGGGGCTGTTCTGCTGTTATGAAATCCTGAAAAAGCCAACCGTAGGCAGAACATTTATATTTGGCTTTTTTTCTTTTTCTGAATCAATATCCTGAACTGAAACGAAGCAAATTGACGAGGCGAAAAATTAAAATTGTCCTCTTCTGCAGGAAAATAAAATTACGCTTTTATTTTTTGTCTGTTTTACGAGCTGAATTTTTGAATGTACTAAAGGGGTGGGTATATAATAAAGATGACTAAAAGATAGTGAATTTATAATCTGTGATACTATTTTACGTAATAAATAAAAATATATTTACAGAGTGATGAAAAGGAATTGTTACAGTTGACAATAAAAAAAACTACTTGAAATTGGTAAGCCTGATACATAAATTCATTTCCTGTTGTTGACAGTGACATTTAAAATTTAAATTTGAGTACATTTATTATTATATTTATTTCTAAAGTATTTCTATTACTTAAAAAGTCAAAATTCTATTAGCTGTCAGACTCCTGACATAACCTATTTGTATTTATTAGAAATGTCAAATAGCATTTCCGCCTTTACCTAGCGTTGTGCCAACTGTGGAATAAAAAGATCTCTGGAATTGTATTGCCAACAATTCCTTTTGATCAGCCTGTATATTTTGTTGCTGTCAGATCGCAAACGGATTAATGTGGAATATTTAGTTATATAAACATACCCAATGAAAATTGATATTTTGTTTGTTTCATGCATATCAGATATCAATTATTTCATGCTGTTTTCCGCGACCAATTTATTTAAAATATCATGTTTTTGACTTTATAAATAATGAATTGGGATTTATTATTTGATATATTCATATTCATACTTGTATATTCGAATGTTTAAGAAACAAAAATCAATGAATCTTTATCATCACTTATACAGTTTAATGCTTCCTTTCAAATATCTAGTACTACATGGAATTAGTAGGATGATTATTCTAAATAAGAAGTACTATTCTAATACAAGGTGTAACAGAACACACGAGTTTATCATTAACCTAATTTCTACAGGAATTTGTTTTAAAAAAAAAACTTGAGAGAATTAAATTCTGCATTTAAATAAATAAATATCATCTCGCCTTCTACCCATTACTGGGTGTGGCACTCTGCTGAAGCAGATCTCGGTAAGTGATATATTTTGCGCGTGAAGTGCGGTTACCAGTCGTCAAATCACGGCCCCCAAACATGTTAGTGGTGGAGGAGCCACAGGGATAGCTTTTTCAAATTATGAAAATTTGTCGCCTGTGGGAATCGAACCAGGGACCTCAGGATCCCCAGGCCGACTTCATACCACTGAGCTAGCCATCAGTTAATGCAATTAAAAGGGGTTATACTACCCAGGCACAGTGAAGCGTGAACCTTTTTTTGGGAATTTACCATCAATGGATTAAAATTAATTAATTAAATTTTGATGCATTTACCGGAAAATGGTCGAAACGAGATGATTTTTATGCAAAATTATACTTTTTCGAAGACTAAACAAGATATGAAGATGCGCTCAACGGCATTGAATTTCTCGTGTTTGAATTGACTTGTAAACATATTTTCAGCGATTTAGATTTTTTTGAAAATTTCGTAAGGGGCCATTTTCAGACTTATTGCTCTAAAAGTCTTCCTCATCTGAATATTATACTAAAAATTTACATACATACGTACTTCGACGCGCAGAATCCAATGGTGAAATCCCTGAGTTCGTATCTCTTTTAGTTCTGAAGATAATTGACCTTAGAAATTTGTATATATCGAAAATTTTGGTCAAAATTGCAAAAATAAAAAAATTGCTCATTAAGGGCCAGTAGATAAGTATTTTACCTAACTGTTTTGGTAAAAATCTACCTTCCATACTAAATTTGATCAGGAAAGTAAGCACTTTCTTGCTGGTTTCAGGAAAAAAATATTTACAATATTTTATAGTGTTTCTACTGTTTTTACTTTTTGTATTTGATATAATCAATTACGTATTTATAATACATTTAACAATCAAGTGGTCATATTATTGTTACAAGTAATTGTTATACTTCTACTGAAGGAAGCCACAGAACTCCATTCGATAGTGTGTGTTAACATGATAATTATTTTATTATTTTATTTCTAATTTTATTATTATAAAATGTTCCACCAAGAACCGACTACACAATCTCTTACTTTAATGATAATTATCATTAGGTATCTAGATTCTACATGCATGAAACATGTTCAACAACTTCATTACAAAACTGGAACTAATGTTCTCACTGAAGTAGTTTACTAAGTTTCTTATAGATTGTTGAGCAACTACTAATTACTTGATAAAGTAAATACAGTTATTTGTTTACAAGAACAATGAGAAGCTTGGTTTACTGGCTTTACAATAATAATCTTATAATCAAGATATTGCGGTTAAATTACATTATGTTATTTTACATTCTGATTCTCACAAAAGTTTAAGCTAATTCTCAATTTCAGATCAGCTAATCTTAATCTAATCCGATTTTATAAAGTTAATTCGAATCACTGTCCGAAAGTCTAATGGTAGTAAGATTATAATTAGAGTTTATTTAAGCTCTTTTGAGAATATAGTTTAGCTAAAATTGACTAATCCAAAATTCACAGTTAGCTAAATCTCTTTTGAGAATTGGACTGATAAAAAATGAGGGAAAATGATTGTATTTAAATCTGCTATTTCAAATAGGTAAAATTTAGAATTATAATTATTTTTGATGTAAGGAAAATTCTTTCAGCACTTATTATTTAAATTAAATACATTTTTAGTTTAATTTCAATTTTAGAAAACTGAACTTAAAGCAAAGGTGTATTTAATTTATAATTTTTATTATTATTATTATTATCTTTTGAAGAAACCAATCTTTATGAATCTATTTCCATTTTAAGTTTAAGTTTAAGCGTAATATCTTATTATTTTCGCTTTTAATGTGTAACATAAAACTACTTTTTATAATTCTTTTTTAATTCTTAATTTTCACAATTAAATATTTTTTAATTTTAATTCTTCAAGACATAATCCGTCAGTTATAAAAATTTTCAGCATTTATTTTACGACGATATTAAAATTTGCCTTGTGACAAAATGCGCGCTTTTTTGTTATCAGAAATAAATAGAATACATTTTTGTACTCGCATCGTTAAAAATAACGTTTACATTACCCTGTGGAAACTGATGTAAAGTTTGATTTTGTGCACATGTGCTTCAAAATAATTGAAAAAAACGTCCATTTTAATTGTGACTATTAAAACATTAATTGTTATATAATTAAATTTACTTTCATCACTAGTGAGGTAAATTATTACTATCACAACTAAATTGAGTGAGAGAAATGATATTTTCACAAGTAATGTTGAAAAAAAAATTGTTTTTCTGAAACCAGCAAGAACATGTCTACTATCCTGACCAATTTTAATATGGAAAGTAGACTTTTACTAAAACAGTAAGATAAAGTACGTATCCAAGGCTACAATAAAAATAACAGTCTGGTAAATTATAAAATAGTCTGGTAAATATTTTACCTGACTGTTATGTTTTTACCTGACTGTTTCTTTTGTTGTAACCTTGGATACATAGTCTACTGTGAATACAATTCATATCAAGAAATTTAAACATTTTGAGTTATTTATGCTTAATTATTGATTAAATTAAACGGTTTCTGAAAAAATAGTATACATAATACGTCAGCAAAAAGTTTTTACTTAACTCAGCGGATTCAAAGACTCGGCCTTGCGGCCCCGTATTTCAAACAACCGCTTCGTCAAGTAAAATATCACTTTCCTGACTTATTATATAATATACTATTCTTTTCCTTGTCACAATTGAAGGAAGAAAAGGTTATTTTCACATAGGATGGTGAAAAAAATCAGTATCGGCTGTGAAAAATACTAGTATAATCCGTTACCATGGAACTATACACCCTATTAAAAAAATCTTATTAGTTTTAATACTTTGTTAAATCGTATAAAATCAGGTTACTTTTCCAAAAGAAAAATGAAGATATTAAAAATAATTGAATTCTTGCATTTCTCCGGATATAACCTATAACCTTCCTACTTTTGGTTATTTACGACTTATTCAATTCCGCGTAACTCGATGTTAAATCGACATTTTACACGATTGGCTTCAAAAGAAACTAAAAAGTCCTATTATAAATCATTGAAAGTCAAGAATCAAATCGACGGATAATGTTCCGGAGAAAAAAGAAGAATTATCCGCATTTGAATATCCTTGGCGAGGGTTTTTATTCAGTTAGAAGTTTTAAAGAGCTGGAGGAAGTTATCGGTGAAAAGTATGAAGCGGTGGGTGAAGTGTTCGCTGACGCAGCGGCCTTCAAACCATTCAAATCAGATAAAAGAAGCGATGAGAACTCCCTTTGAAATTTAAATGCGTCGCTATGTTACTATACCTTGGCTCAAGGATGCAAGAAAGGGAATTATGTGTGAATGTACCTCTTCAATAACACTTCTCAAATTTGTAGAATTATTTCGTATACAATTGTCATAGAGTAGGTGGCATAGTGGTTATCGTGTCGGCCTGTGGATCCTGAGAACCCTGGTTCGATTCCCACTAGCGACAAACATTTTCACCACATTAGTACTACTCCTGTGGCTCCCCCTCCACTAACATCTTTGGGGGCCGTGATTTGATGGCTGGTATCCGCACTTCACGCGCAGAAATATATCACTTACCGAGATCTGTTTCGACAGAGTGCCATACTCAATAATGGGTAGAAGGCGTGTTGATATATTTATTTATTTATTTATTTACAGTTGTCATAATTTTAATGTTTATTATTATTATTATTATTAGGGAGGCTGTGAGCGTCGTGCACTCTTGACACTTCGACCTATAAGTTCTTTTGTGTCTTAGCCTTATCTTAAGGTTCCTGTAATATGTCTAGGCTTTTTATGAACCTTAATGCCTTTCCAGGAGTGGAGTCCTTCACTTCATTAGCCTCAAGGTAAGCCTTTCCGAAGTGGTTCAGTCTGTATGAAGCTACAGCTGAACAGTAACATAGTATATGTTCTGAAGTTTCCTCATCTTCTTGACAGAGACGGCAGATGTTGTTTTCAGCTTTACCAATCTTGTGTAGATGGTAATTTAGAGGGCAGTGACCTGTTAGTAGGCCTGTTATGATTCTCAGATCCCCTTTGCTGAGAGTTAGTATCTCTTTTACATTTGTAGGCAAAGGCTGTATAAGTCTTTTTGCCTGTCTGTTTCCTTTTGTATTTACCCAGTATGAGGCTTTTGCTTTTTCCTCCCATACTTTTGTTGTCTTCCTCAGGTGACTTTTTAGAAGTCCACAGGAAGGTTCGGGACCGTAAAACGGCATTTTGGCTCCCTTAATTTTAATGTTTTGCTGGTTAAATAAAATTGACACTTTCAATCGTACAGGATGTACAATAAGTAAGAAATATAGTTATTTAAGAATTAAGAACAGTAAGTGTTTGTTTTACCGAGGAGGATGATTGTGGAAAACGAAATGAAGTCGAGATCGCAAATAGATTCCATATTTATGTTTTTTTTGCACAATCGATGCAATAATCAAATCAAAATTTAGAAATATTTAATTGTATATTACGTACAATGAACTGTAAGTGACAGTTTTTAGGTCAAGAATGTAGTTTGGAAAATAGAGGACCATATGTTCGAGATTTCCTATCCATTCGTGACCTAAAAACTGTCACTTATAGTTCGAGGTTTGTCAGCTATGTTTTACAATACCTGTACAAATAGAAGGAAAAGAAAAATAGATTTCAAAATTAACAGTTGTCAAATTGTTGTCAAAATAAACAGGACCTTGATATGTAATATTTACTTACTGTCAACGGTGGATGGTAAGTAAATATTATAGTCCAGATGGACTTGACATTTTTATGTGTATTTTGATAGTTACTATGGTGGGATTTAATTCTTTGAAATAATAATTTATATAAAACCAATGCTATATATATTTACAATTTAGCCAATAAATATATGTACAATTTATTTTGCTCCAAAGTAATTTTATACATAAATACAAATCGCAGTCTAGTGAATATAACTTGCATCCACTAAGTAAGAATTCAAGAATCTTGTTGACTCCAAAAAAATACGAATGTATTTGAGTGGTTCGGATTCCACTATAAGCTGTAGGCCCTCTTTAGATTATCTTCAAAGACAATTCTTTCGAAAATCCCTCTGTAAATCGTAAAGACAATAAATTAATATTAGTATAAAAAAGTCATATCTGTTTTAAGTAGGAATCAAATATTAAATAGTTAAAAAAAAAGAAAAATATAGAACCGTGGTTTTTAAAGTATGGGTCCCGATCCTTAGAAGTGGTCGCGAAGATATTGGAGGAGGGTCGTCGGATGCTATTTCCACATTTTAAAATACATGTTTCCTAAGATTCATCCCGTTACAAACTTTAATTTAAATTTTAAGGATTAATGAAATAAAAAATATGATATATACGAGTACCATTTATTTAGATGCTTATGTTTAAATTCACGTTTGTTTCTGTTTACGGTTAATTTAAAATAATATGAAACTAGATATGAAATTGGGGATTTCACCATTTAATTCCTAATATATTTCTACATAATTATGTATGTTTTGATCCTTAATATATATTTTATTAATCGCCGACGTCGTGATTGCACAAATGTCTGTTAATGAAATTGTCAATTTTTTGGTTGAATCAGTTTAAAAACTAAAAAAATTTAAAATATGGTTCTATATAATTCAAACTACGAGAAATTGAATGCCGTTGAGCGCATCTTCATATCTGTTTTAGTTTTTAAGTTACAGCGATTTTTGACTTTTTGAAAAGCTCAACTTTGAAGGCCCATATCTCGAAAACTATAAGAGATATTGAAATGCGGTTTGAACGAGTGTATTTCTTGTGCTCCAATTAACTACTAGTGATATTTTGAAAATTTTCATTTTTCAATATTTCCAAAAATTTAAAAGATATTCAAAATTTGTGATCACCAATAAATTCCTCTCGTAAAAGTACATAATTATGCAAAATTTGAGGTAAAAATTCGCCCCGATAAAGTTTTTATTACAAAAAAACGAAAAATCACTGTTTTTTGAATTTTTTTGAAGGGATACGCCTTAAGATTTTACGAAATTTGGCCGTTTTTAGTTTTTTTCCTCTAAAAATTGTATCCGTGGAGCAAATTTTACATACATATGTACTTTTATGAGAGGAATTTATTGGTGTTCACAGGTTTTCATTATCATTTGAATTTTTTTAAATATTGAGAAATGAAAATTTGGATGCAAAAATCACAAATATATTCTTCCGCGACCCCCTTTCTTTTCATGTGATCAAAATTGCAGTTTGGCTAGCACAGTGGTATGAAGTCGGCTTGTGAATCCTGAGGTCCCTGGTTCGATTCCCACAGGCGACAAATTTTCATAATTTGAAAAAGCTATCCCTGTGGCTCCTCCACCACTAACATGTTTGGGGGCCGTGATTTGACGACTGGTAACCGCACTTCGCGCGCAAAATATATCACTTACCGAGATCTGCTTTAGCAGAGTGCCACACCCAGTAATGGGTAGAAGGCGTGATGATATATTTATTTATTTATTTTTTAAAATTTGGAAAAAAATTTTAAAATTTTCAAAATTTAAAAATTTCGTTGTGAGTTAATTGGATCACGAGAAATACACTCGTTCAAACCACATTTCAATATCTCTTTTAGTTTTCGAGATATGGGCCCTCAAAGTTGAGCTTATCAATAAGCCAAAAATCGCTGTAACTTAAAAACTAAATAAGATATGAAGATGTGCTCAATGACATTCGATTTCTCGTAGTCTAAATGATATAGAACCATATTTTAATTTTTCGATTTGAAATTAATCCTTAAGGTGGTACTATCATTTACGACAGATTTTAATGAAATTTAAATATGTTATTTTTCATGAGTTTCTACATTAGCATGAAAATTTGTTGGTTTTGTTTATAACTTATACCATACATAAGATTAAATTCTTGTTTTTATAAACTTTTTCGGTTACCGATACTTTTATGAGACAACCTTAATGAGAAATTTTTCTTTTATTAATTTCTGAAATCGTGGTTGTTTGTTTGTAATGTACATTATTAAATAAGTCTTTTACAAACTGCAATTTTGATGACATAAAAAGGAAGGGGGCCGCGGAAGAATATATTTGTGATTTTTGCATCCAAGGGGGTCATGGCTCCGGAAAGTTTGAAAACCATTGATATAGAGAAACAGATAATGTTTTTGCTGTCCTTTAAAATTAGTAGCCAATAACAACAAAGAGAATAGGAATAAAATTTTCATTTGACTTACATAGTAGATATATTTTTATTAGTTAAAATTATGGGATGGCTAGCACAGTGGTATGAAGTCGGCCTGTGGATCCTGAGGTCCCTGGTTCGATTCCCACAGGCGACAAATTTTCATAATTTGAAAAAGCTATCCCTGTGGCTCCTCCACCACTAACATGTTTGGGGGCCGTGATTTGACGACTGGTAACCGCACTTCACGCGCAAAATATATCACTTACCGAGATCTGCTTTAGCAGAGTGCCACACCCAGTAATGGGTAGAAGGCGTGATGATATATTTATTTAGTTAAAATTTTTAATAGGGTGTTAAAAATTAACAGATTAGTTACAAAATATGTCTTTAAGGCTAAAAAACTTAAATTTTAAATTTGGTTTAAATTAATAATAGCAAATCGAAATTATATATGTCCTGTGGAATAATTAATATTGCTTTTATACATTTGATATGTTCTTATTTATTTAAACCATGCTTTGAATTTAAGTGTTCTTGGTACAAAGTGTCATTAGTCCTCTAAATTTATACAGTATGTACTGAAGCAAAATGTAGTACTAACCTTTTAAATGTTATTAAAAAGCTAATATTGCAGTTTTCATAAGATGACCAATGGTTCATCGTAGTCCATTGGATCATATAGCACCTGAAAAAAATTAAAATCAGAATAGATTAATATATTATAAGAGTTTCATTGGTAACCATTTTTACAAGTTTTCAAATAGCCGTTTAACACGTGTAATACCATTTTTTTATGATTCTAAATTTTGATTATTAAAACGCTAATTGTACTTATACACACACATTTTATGAAATTTATAAAAGACATATACTGGGTTGCAAGAAAAAAATAAAGAGCTCTTTTGTCAAAGAATTGTTTATCTAGCAAAAGTATCAATAGCGTTTTTCTGCAATAGACACATTAGCTTATAACGCCATCAATCAGACATATTTTAACAAACTTTACGACAAAAAATAAACAATTTGTTTTCAAATAGCAAATATCAATTCGTGGCATCCTTATCTATCAATATAAACTCACGCTTCACATTTAATAACTTTTCTTACTATCGGTTATATAATTTTTGCTCGTTACAAAAAGTATTGTACAAAACTCGTGCACGAAGACGTCAATTGTACCATTCGCGCACTTGTTATGTATATAGCTATTATTGAAACATTGGTGCGTTAATATTTCCACAAATGCACTAGTGTGTTAATAAAGTACCTATCTCATTCAAAATGAATGCGATAAGTGTGACTTATCGCACAGTCGTAGATAATAGTATATTACATAACAAGCATCGAAAGTGTAAGATAACGTGCGAGTGTACAAATTGATAAACGAGACGCGCAGCGCTGAGTGATTTAAGTACACGAGCACAGTTATCTCACTTTTTTCAGACGACCACAAAATATTTCTAAAAAATGTTTACAAGAGTAATGTTATTTCACTTTGACAGCTGATGCGTTTTTGAAGGTTAGCGTTGACGTTTGACGCTTGAAGTTAGGTGTGGTGATACCTACTGTACTAAGCGTAATGACAAAATATTAAATAATGCTAAAATATTAGTAAATAATTAATTATTAATTTTTATTAAAATATTTATCTCTGCAAATTTGTTGAAAAATCTGTCAAAACTCTGATTGAGATAATAATACGAGTACAATTTTTTTTCCTTTACTTTATTATTTTCTTACACCGTAATGCCATCTGTTGTTAATCAATGGAACTTCACCTGATATGTTAGAAGTGTGCGTTATACTAACTTATCAGTGTAGGTTATTTTTAACTTTCCGTAGTAATTTATGATATTGTTATGAGTACTTTCATACGTGATAGTCTAAAAATTAATTTACAAACTTACATTGGTCATAGAATTAGTTCTGTATGTACTCCTCCGCCGTCTCTTTCGATAGATTTTGACTAATGCTGCTAGTAGCACAATGAAAACAGCTATTACAATTACAGTAATCCAAATTGCTTCTCCAGTGTGAGTACTTTTTTCTTTAGGTATTAGTTTTGGTTGTACTTGTTGTAGTACCGTGAAATTCATATCAACAGCTCCTGCAGAGTTGTTTAGTACACAAGAATATTGTCCAGCAAAATCAGTAGCATTCTGCGTAAACGTAAGATTGTACCAGTAGACATCTTTTGTATCAATTGTTTTTGTTTGTACAACAGTAGTATCATTTTCTTGAATAGTTTTATTGTATTTTATCCATCGTATATCTGCAGCTGGCGAAGCATATACTTTACAGCTTATTTGATAAGTATTTCCGTTTTTAGTTTTAGTGAAATCGTGTCTAAGTTCTGGTTGACAAGCAAACTGATTTGAGTCTAACATGTTCCAACTTTTGCCTTTTAAAGATAATGGAGTTGAGCATTGAAGTTTCACTGATTTACGCGCAAAAAGGTCATGTTGCTTTTGTAGTTTACAATCACAATTTACAGGATTATTTGACAGATCCAAATATTTAAAATTTGTTATGTTTAGGTCAAAATATGTAATACCATTATTTGCTAGTAATAGTTTTGCACATTCATTATTGCCAAACCATTCTGATGAAATGGAAGTAATATTGTTACTGTTTAAATTTAAACGAAAATTTACTGAGTCGAATATACCGGCAGGTAAAACTGACAAATTGTTGAAAGATAAATCTAATATATTTATAGTTTTAAAGGTTTCACTAGATAACAAGGATATTTTGTTATGCGCTAAATTTAGATTTATTATGTCAGCATCTAAAAATGCGTTTGGGTCAATGGAAGAAATTTGATTATAACTTAGATCTATATGTATCCTGCGGCAAGTTTCTCTAAATACCTCTGAGGGTAATGAGCCTATATTGTTGTTATTTAAAAGTAAATCTAAGACAAATCGATTGCCGTTTAGGCAACTTGAATATTCAACGAATCCTGTATCTAATGAACTTATTTTATTGTGTGATAGGTCTAGTATGTGTAGTTTGGATAAATTTTTGAAAGTATTGTTTGGTATCCATTTCAGTTCATTATTCTTTAATTGTACGATTGATAGGGTAGTCAAATTTCGAAAAATATTTTCTGGAATACTTTTAATTTTATTGTGTTCTAAATCTAAGACATCTAACTCTGTTGCATTGTCAAATAAATTTTTTGATAGCTTATCTATTAAATTGTATTTTAAAAATACGTGGCGTAATTGAGAATTATCTTGAAAGAGATTAACAGGAATTCTAGATATTTTGTTGAAGGATAGATGTAGATACTTTAGGTAATTTAAGTTTTTGAACAGTTTGTCTGGAAGTATTTCAATTTTATTATTGGATAATTGAAGCGATTCTAACTTTGTATTATTATTAAATAAGTTTTCATCCAAATAACTTATATTATTGTGGCTCAATAATAATCTTTCCAGTTGGGTAAGATTTTGTGAAAATGTCAAATTTTGTATCAAATTGTAAGTTAAGTCTAAAGTTTTTAAATTTGTTGGAAAAAATGTTGCATTATTAATATGAGACACATTATTGTCACTTGCATCTAGGTAGGTTAAATTCTTCATATTAGCAAAAGCATTTTTATGTATTTCATTTATTAGACAGTGCTGCAAACTTAATTTTTTCAATCCAGTTAAGTTTGCGTTTCCAAATACGTTTTCTTCTAGCACTTTCAATTGTTGTCCTGTTAAATCCAAATACCCGATTAGACTTGGTAAGTACTCAGGAATTTCATCAATTTGTATTACAGTTGTTATTGTCCTGCAATCGGCTTCGATAATATCACAATCTTCACTTTTGCACTCACACGGATAACAGTCCAGTTTGGCACTAAGTACTGAAGACATGAGCATAAATGCACTTGTAAATCGCAGCACAAACATTTTGTCAAGACTGACAGTCAGCGCAACGAGAGTTTGTTTTATATACGAGTTAACAATTCTGTTTACAGTTAATAAAGGAAGAAACTTTAATTGTAATTTATTATGAAATATAATTTATAAATGTTTTCCAGCTATAAATTAAATGTAGTATTTTAATAGTAATACTTTCTTTATTAACTGTTACTGTCATCGAAGAAACTTTTGGCAAAAGTATTAGACTTTAATGAGGAATTAATGAGGAAGGTAAAGGCATTTAAACTTGTAATGAATTGGAGGTATTGAAATGATTGAAAACAATTGTCACTCACCTAAGATTTGTTTGAATATTCTCGGTTATATTAAGTGTTCACGTTCAAAAGCACTGACGACTGAGCCAGAGGACAAACAGCCAGTTTAGTAGCAGTCCAGCTGACCAAACAAAGAGTGACAATTATGTAGTTAGAGACGTATGTTATGTTAATCAGCTCAATTATATTAATTGTATTCCATTTGCCACTTGGTTCACTTGTGATCAATTCCCAGAAGTGAAATGAAGAAACTGATTGACCTAGGTAGGCGAATTACTTCAAACTTAACTTTAATCAATATATCTTAAACTAGAAATAAAGACCCACTCAAATAAAATAACTCATAAGTACAAGTTACAGAAGGAAACCTGTGCTTTTATACTATTTTTTTCTGTTTCATCTTTCTTTTAAATAATTTAGTTATACAAATAGTTATTATGGGGTAATGACTGAGGGGTATCAAATCGGCCTGTGAATCCTAAGAACCTTGGTTCGATCTCCACAACAGAAAAAACATTTTCACCAATTTCAAAGTACTCCTGTGGCTCCTCCACCACTAACATATTTGGGGGCCGTGATTTGACGGATAATAACCGCACTTTACGCGCATAAATATATCACTTACCGAGATCTGCTTCGGCAGAGTGCCACATCCAGTAATGGGTAAAAGGCGTGAAGATATATTTATTTATTTTATTTGTGTATATTTTGATAGTTACTATGGTGGGATTTAATTTGTATATACATACTGACTTTCGATCAGTAAGTAATTACTTACCGATCAGTAATTTGTACACATAACTTCCTACCTTCGAAATCTTATCGGTAAATATTTAAAAAAAACATTTGTACAGAAAAGTTATTAACTCCTGATATAATTATTTAATTTAAAAAATGCATATATTATTTGGATGGCATATAATTCCGTATATTTAGATAAGAACCGATATTATTATTTATTTATAAAAGTTGCTGACGTTTGCTATTAAGGGAAATTTTTGGGAGAAGAGTTAAGTTGGTGATAGTGATTTGCAATTGATTTTGTCCGTTGCTTAGATATTTTGTGTATTTAATGCAGTTATACCAATCTATGATAACAATATGTCACTAAAAATGAAGCTCATTCTAGCATCAATATGCGTGCGAGAATATGTTATTCTACGAGAATACCGAAACAGAGAATATATTTTTAATATGAATAACAATAAAATAAAAAAGAAGCTATTCATATAGTGTGGATATATAGCAGTATGTAACATAAGTAAGGAATATTGTTTTTTTCCTGAAATATTTAATCTACATTTTTTAAAAGTTTCGAAGGTTTATGATTGCGGATATTTTGGCAAGATCAGATATTTTTTTCCGATAGTAATTTTTCACAGTGAAGGGGACGGCATTTATTTAAGTGGCATACTATAATTTTTTTTATAAAAGTATTTACATTTTGAGAAAATGGCATTTCAATCATATAGATAAATAGGCGAAGTTTGATTTTTTTATTATTGATATCTTAAATTTCAAATTCGTTAATTTTTCGAACACTAAGTTTTCCTCATAGAACAAAAGTCGACACAACTGATTGTTTCAAAATAAGAAAATACGAGAAAGGATAAAGTCCAATAATCTAAGAATATAGCAGAAAGAGAACGTCCAGATCAGATAAGAAAAAGAATAAGAACGTAACATAAAACGTTATAAAGGAATTGTCTACGTTTGTTGCTGCTGAAGCCGGTAAAAAATACAACAGGTCGTCAGCAGGGTTCAAATGGAAACAATTACCTTAATCGTCTGTCATTTGTCTCAGAGCTGCCTGCTTGAATGATGATGTCAGCTGCATAATACACTAATACTAGACCATCAAAGAAATTCTTATATTAACACAGTTTAAAATAAGAATGTAAAATAAAAATAAATAAATATATCATCACGCCTTCTATTCAGATCTCGGTAAGTGATATATTTTGCGCGTGAAGTGCGGTTACCAGTCGTCAAATCACGACCCCCAAAGATGTTAGTGGTGGAGGAGCCACAGGGGTAGCTTTTGAAATTATGAAAATTGTTTGTCGCCTGTGGGAATCGAACCAGGGTTCTCAGGATACACTGGCCGACTTCATACCACTGAGCTAGCCACCAAAGAATGTATAAGAATGTATTATAAATAAATATAAATATGCCATCACGCCTTTTACCCATAGATCAACAAATCACGGCCCCCACAGATGTTTAATTTGGTGAAAATGTTTGTCAGCTGTGGGAATCGAATCAGGGTTCTCAGGATCCACAGGCCGACTCGATACCACTGAGCCATTATTTCTTACATAGGGTGTTTAACTTTAATTGTGTCTTTTTGTTTTATTTTCAGTTACTGTATTGTGTGGAATTTTGTTTTCTAATACAAGCGCAGACTATTTCTTTCATCTTTTCTAATCTTTGTAGATTCATTATTAGATTCATTATTAGATTCGTTATTAGATTCGTTATTAGATTTATTGTTATAGGAAGAAGTTTGAGCAATTTGAGATTCTTTGCGCATATGTTATGTACGTCGAAGAAAGATGAATGAAAAGTGAATATGACTGATTGGATAGATGTGATTGAAAGTTTGTTGTCTAATGAATGATTTCGAGTGTGACAAGTAAATGAGCTTATATGGAGGTGTCTACGAGGGCAGGGTGAAAAGTCCCTGAAAAATAAAACAGATGGCGCCACAATCGCAAATCTCATGTGACATTTGTGATGTACCATCTTTAACTAGAACGCATTAAAATTTTCAGGCTGATATGTCATTCAGTTCTGTTTTGACACCCATCGAAAGCAAGCAACCTTGAAGATTTTTGAAAACATGGAAAAAAGTGAATTTCGCCTCCTGATTAAACATTATTTCTTGCGTGGAAAAAATATTACGCAAACCAAAGCATCGCTTGTTAAACATTATGGGGACTCCTCACCATCGATTGGAACGATTCACAAGTGGTTTACTGATTTTCGTTGTGGTAGTATGACCACAAAGGACGCCGAACGTTCTGGTCGTCCAATTGAGGTTACAACGCCAGAAATCGTTGATAAAATCCATGGTATGATATTGGACGATCGGCGAGTTAAAGTGCACGAGCTGGCAGAGGCTATGAGCATCTCAACCGAACGGGTACGGAACATTTTGCATACATTTTTGGATATGAGAAAGCTATCTGCCAGATGGGTGCCACATTTGCTCTCTGTTGACAAGCGCGACCGTGTGACAAGTTCAAAGGAGTGTTTGGCGAAGCGTAATATGAAGGACTTTTTTCTCCAGATTTGGCCTCCTACGATTTTTATCTATTTCCAAATCTGAAGAAATGGCTCGGCGGACAAAGATTTGGCTCCATCGATGAGGTTATCCCTGAGACAAACGCCTATTTTGAAGGATAGCCAAAATCGTATTATTTGGAAGGGATCGAAAAATTAGAAAAACGTTGGACGAAGTGTATCGGGCTACAAGGAGATTATGTTGAGAAATAAAATATGTTTTGACCAAATAAATCATTTCTTGTTTAATTTTTCAGGGACTTCTCACCCTGCTCTCGTATGAACGTGATTACCGAGATCTGCAACGGCAAACAGGATTATATATTTATTCTATATTTATATTTTCCATCAGGAAATAACCATAAAATATTATTTCGCAATAGGTAAACCAATTATCTAATCCAGATGTTATCCCTAAAAAGGAAATGTAAAACCGCAAAAACTAAATTTCCTTCTATGTTGCGTGAAATATAGATAAGCCATATATACAATAAACTTTTTTAGAACTACCTCTCAGTCTTGTGAAAATGTTTGTGCTGCGATTTACTAGTGCACTTGTGCTCATTTCTACAGTATTTAGTGCCAAATTAGACTGTTGGCCTTGTGAATGTAAAAGTGAAGATTGTAATATCATCGAAGCCGACTGCAGCGCGGATACCATAGAAATACAAATACAAGTAATTCCTACATTTTTGTCAAGTCGTGTTGAACATTTGAATTTAAATAAACAACAATTGAAAGTGCTGGAAGAAAACGTATTTGAAAACGCAAATTTAGCTCAATTAAAAAAACTAAGTTTGCAGCGTTGTCAAATAAGTGAAATACATAAAAATGCTTTTGCAAATATGAGCAATCTCACATATTTAGACGTAAGTGGCAACAATGTGTCTCGTATTGATAATGGAACATTTTCTTCTATAATAAACTTAAAAATTTTAGATTTTAGTAATAATTCGATACAAAATTTGACATTTTCGCAAAATCTACCTCATCTAGAAACATTATTATTGAGTAACAATAATATTACTTATTTGGATGAAAATTTATTTAATAATAACACAAAGTTAGAATCGCTCTATTTATCCAACAATAAAATTGAAATACTGCCAGACAAACTATTCAACAATTTAAATAATTTGAGGAATCTACATTTGTCCTTCAATAAAATATCTAGAATTCCAAATAATCTCTTTCAAAATAGTTCTAATTTACGGTACCTATTTTTAGGAAATAATGCAATAGTAGAGTTACCAGAAAACTTGTTCGTCAATATTACAGGATTAGGTGTCTTAGATTTGGAAAACAATAAGATTAGAAAAATACCTGAAAATATTTTTCGAAATTTAGTCAACTTATCATTCGTACTATTAAAGAATAATGAACTGGAATCAATACCAAACAATACTTTCAAAAATTTGTCGGAACTACACACACTAGATTTATCGCACAATAAAATAAATACATTAAATCCTGGATTTCTGGAGTCTTCAAGTTGTTCAAATGGTGTTCATAACGATTTATTTTTGTTATTAAGTACAAACAATATAAGTTCTTTACCAGCAAGAGTATTTAAGAAAGTTTGTGGCAGAATACGTGTAAATCTAAGTTATAATAAGATTTCTATAATTGATTCAAACGCATTTTCAGATGCTGCAATAATAAGTATAAATTTGACCCATAACAAAATTTCCTTTTTATCCAGTAATACTTTTAAAAATATAAGTACGTTGGATTTATCATTCAACAATTTGTCAGTTTTACCTGCCGGAATATTCGTCTCAGTTAAAAACCTTTTAAATTTAAACAACAACAATATTGAAACCATTGTTGCACAATCATTTGATAGTAACACGCATCCTATAATATTATTAGCAAATAATAAAATTAAATATTTTGAAATGAACAAAACTTTTTCTGCTTTGGATCTGTCAAACAATCCTATAAACTGTGATTGTAAACTAAAAAAGCAATATGAACTTTTTACTCGTAAATCAGTAAAAATTCAATGCTCAACTCCATTATCTTTAAAAGGCAAAAGTTGGAACATGTTGAATTCAAATCAGTTTGCTTGTCAACCAGAAATTAGAAACAATTTCACTGAAACTAAAAATGGCAATACTCGGCAAATTAGCTGTAAAGTAAATGCATCGCCAGCTCCGGACATTCGATGGCTAAAATACAACAAAACTATTAAAAAAAATGATAGTACTATCATACAAACAAGAATAAATGATACAAACGATGTCTACTGGTACAATCTGACGTTTACGAAGGATGCAATTGATTATGCTGGACAATATTCTTGTGTTTTAAACAACTCAGCAGGAGCTGCCAGTATGAACTTCACAGTACTGCAACAAGTACAACCACAACCAAAAGGAAATAGTATTCAAACAGGGGTTTTAATCTGGATCACAGTAACTGTTTTAATTGTACTACTAGTAGTATTAGTCAAAATCTACCGCAAAAGGCGCCAAAGAAATGTTCGTGCAACCAATAGTGAAGCGAATGTAAGTTTTATGACTAGTTGCATCTATAAAACTTAAATTTTAAACTTAGTTTAAAGAAATAAAAGCAAGTCAAATGGTTGACAGCAATGTTTATTTCCAAGGACATTGAAAGGAGGGGAAATGGCATTCAAGTCAAGACTGTGAGGCTCGGCAGATTGACAGAGACAGAAGTATTATTTTCTGTACCGTGCTTAGCCTGCTATTGATTGACATGTGTCATAAAGAGATTTGAAGTTTAAATAGACAGAACAGAATCATTCTCTCTAAAAGATTATAAATTTTTACAAGGAAACTGAAATTATAAACAATTTGTTACCATTTTATCCACACAAAAAATATGTCCAATTCCATACAACACAAAAATTGAAACACAAATGACACTTCGTGGTTATGTTTACATAAAACAACGCTCCCTGACAACGTCTAAACGTCACTTTTCTTACATAAAAATTCAAAATATTTGAAAGAAGAAGAGATTTGGCTAAGCACGGTGCAGAAAAACTATTGTTGTCTCTTTCCCTTGCCCAAGCCTCACTTCGAACAATGCTACAGTATCGTCATGCCATATCCTCTCCTTTCAACGTCCTTGTTTATTTCATATGACACGTAAGTTGCTTTAATTTATTTAAACCAAATTTAAAATGTAAGTATTGTTGATGCAACTGACCATTAGTAAATTTATTTTAAAAGTAACTTTTATTTATTTATTATTATTACCTTTTTAGTTGCTATATGGATCACTGGATAACTAGACGAGATAAATACAATATTGTTCATTTATGAATATTTAAAAGGTTAGTTAAATAAAATGACAATTTATTTAATTTTCTGTTTTCCTTTACGACCATTTCTTTCTTTTTACACTTGTCGTCAAGGAAACAGATTTATTTTTCTCTTTCCTTGTGTGTATTTAAAATTAACCTAATTTCTTATCTACAGATAAGCAGAAGAACGGAAAACAAAAAAGAAGGAATATTAGTAATAAAATTATTACTTATATATGTTCCAAATGATCAAAATGAAACATTTATAAATATAAACAGTATTATTATATTATTTTTATGTAAAGTGCATATAGTTACTATTGTTACTCTTATCTATGATATTTACTTACGCATTCTATATTTTTATACGATTTTGTACGTAGATAAAAATAAACGTATCAATAATATTGTCACAGAGTACTTACTTTGTTGTTAATTTTACTAATGGCCTATTTTATACATGACAAATTAATTTATTTTCAAAGTGAATGAAATTTATTCGTTCAAATGATAGTTAAACTTGCCATAAAATAAATCAAATTGATTTGAAATTATTAAAATAATAATATATTACATTACTAGCATGGTGAAACAGTTTTTACTGTTGAAAGGAGGAATTGACTTGTGAACCAATCAGGCGAACCTGTTATCTTCTTGAGGCAGTAAAATCCCGCGTGTATTATACAATGTTTTATTTGTTTCTCATTTATAAACAAAATGAAAAATTATGTTTCAATTTTGTCAGTTACAACTGTTGTTTTAAAAATTGTGTAAGTATTACTGTAGCAACGCGTATCTTTACTATATTATAAAATTGACAGCTGATCTCTAAAGATTTAACAAATTTGTATCTTGTAAAGATTCATTTTCAAAGTGAATAAACGGTGTGTATAAATGACGTTTGCAAATAATAACAAATAAATACATTGGAAGTAAATTTATTCTGTCCTTAAAAAAGACGGGAATAACAATTTCTCTCATTATCGACAATTAATTTAAAACATTGTTTTTACTATTGTTTATAACGAATTATGATCAAACAACACATAGTTGAATTCAAAATTTCATGTAGAACTCCAATTTTGAAAAATATACTTGATGTTTTGTTTAAAATAATAAAAAATAATGTAATTGCGGGCTAAACCGGAAGTAATATATTCACTCTTTATTTAGTTTGACGAATATTTTGAAGTAAGTACAATATGAAAATTATATTGGATTGATAACTTTCATTATCTTATTTGTTGACTAATAACAATAAATAAAAATTTATAACACAAATTACATTTGATTAAAAATTGTAACACATCGTTTCGATTGCTATGATCTGCTATCGAAACGTTTTGTACCTAATAATTTTTAAGGAACTATAATTTGTGTTATAATTTTATTTTTTTTATTAATTGTAATTTATTAATAAATTTTAATTCATACAATTGAATTGTACGGAGAGAAATTAGAATACCGCTGAAATTTGAACAAGAGACCTATAAACTCCGGTTATATGTTAACCAACTAAACTACGTTTTGTAAGAGAGTACAGTGTGATCATCGAGAATGTATTTTATTTTGATTAGCTGAGCAAAATGTAAAAATGAAGACATGTTGACATTGCATCAAAATTTGTGACAGTGATATTTGTATAAATATTGATAGTTATTATTATGGGGTAGGTGGTTTAGTGATATCGAGTCGGTTTGTGGATTTGAGAATCTCGGTTCGATTTCCACAGCCGACAAACAATTTTCACCGCATTAAAATTACCCCTATGACTCTTCATCCACTAACATCTTTGGGGGATGTGATTTATCGGCGGGTAACCACACTTACCGAGATCTGCTCTGGCAAAGCACCACACCCAGTAATGGCTAAAAGACGTGATATATTTATTTTATGATTATATTTTCTAGCAGGAAATTATATCAAAATTCTATTTCACAATAACTGATACAATTATGTAAGGTATTATCATTAGTTTAGTAGGAAATGTAAAACCGCAGAAACCAATTTTCCTCCTTTGTTGTATCAAATATGATAAGCCATTAGTATATACAATAAACTCTTTCAGAGTTAACTGTCAGTCTTGTTAAAATGTTTGTGTTGCGATTTGCTAGTGCACTTGTGCTCATTTCTACAGTATTTAGTGCCCAATTGAACTGTTCTCCTTGTGAATGTAATATTGATGAGTTCAATATTATTGAAGCTGACTGCAGCTTGCGTGCCATGGAAATACAAATACAAGCAATTCCTACATATTTGTCAAGTCGTGTCGAACATTTGAATTTAAATAATCAACAATTGAAAGTGCTGGAAGAAAACGTATTTGAAAACGCAAATTTAACTGAATTAAAAAAGCTAAGTCTGCGGCGTTGTCAAATCAGTGAAATACATAAAAATGCTTTTGCAAATATGAGCAATCTAATATCTTTAGATGTAAAAGGCAACAATGTGTCTCATATTGATAATGGAACATTTTCTTCTATGATCAATTTAAATACTTTAGATTTAAGTTTTAATCAAATACAAAATATAACATTTTTACAAAATCTTACTCATCTCGAAACGTTACTATTATACGATAATAATATAAGTTATTTGGATGAAAATTCATTTAGTAATAATATAAAGTTAGAATCGCTCCAATTATCCGACAATAAAATTGAAATACTGCCACACAAACTATTCAACAATTTAAATAACTTGATGGATCTAGATTTGTCCTACAACAAAATATCAACAATTCCAAATAATCTCTTTCAAAATAATTCTAAATTACGTTCCTTATCTTTAGAAAACAATGCTATAATTGAGTTACCAGAAAACATTTTTGTCAATATTAGAGGGATAAATATCTTAAATTTGAAAAACAATAACATTAGAAAAATACCTGAAAATGTGTTTCGAAATTTGTCCAACTTAACAATCATACTACTACATTATAATGAACTGGAATCAGTATCAAACAATACTTTCAAAAATCTATCGAATCTACAAATTCTAAATCTATCACATAATAAAATAAATACATTAAATGCTGGATTTCTGGCGTCTTCAAGTTGTCCAATTATTATTTATTATAGTTTAATTTTGTTTTTACATCATAATAATATAAGCTCTTTACCAACAGGACTGTTTAGAAATACTTGTTTCGAAATACATACAGATCTAAGTTATAATAAGATTTCTATAATTGATTCTAATGCATTTTCAGATGCTGCAGTAAGTAGTGTATATTTGGCTCACAACAAAATTTCCTTTTTAACTTCTAATACCTTTAAAAATATAAGTACATTGGATTTATCATTCAACAATTTGTCAGTTTTACCTGCCGGAATATTCGAGTCAGTAGATTATCTTTTAAATTTGAACAACAATAATATTGAAACTATTTTTTCACATTCGTTTGCTAATAGCACATATGGTACAATATTATTAGCAAATAATAAAATTAAGTATTTTGAAATGAACAAAAATTTTGCTGATTTGGATCTGACAAATAATCCTATAAATTGTGATTGTAAACTAAAGAAACAACATGAACTTTTTTCTCATAAATTAGTAAAAATTCAGTGCTCGACTCCATTATCTTTACAAGGCAAAAGTTGGGACATCTTGAATTCAGATCAGTTTGCTTGTCAACCAGAAATCAGAAACAATTTCACTGAAACTAAGAATGGCAATACTTGGCAAATTAGCTGCAAAGTTTATGCGTCGCCAGCTCCTGACATTCGATGGATAAAATACAATGAAACTATTCAAGAAAATGATACAACTATCATACAAACAAGAACAAATGATACAAACAATGTCTACTGGTACAATTTGACGTTTTCGAAGAAAGCTACTGACTTTGCTGGACAATATTCTTGTATTTTAAACAACTCAGCAGGAGCTGCCAATATGAACTTCACAGTACTGCAACAAGTACAACCAAAACCAAAAGGAGATAGTACTCAAACTGGGGTTGGAATCTGGATCACAGTATTAGTAGTTGTTTTAATTGTACTACTGGTAGTATTAGTCAAAGTCTATCCTAAGGTGACAGAGAAATGTTTGCGGAACCAATAGTGAACCGAATGTAAGTTTTCTGACTATAGTCTGTTTTTTAACCAGGAGGAGTAAATGCATAAGTTAGATTTACACTAAAGAAAGTTACTAGATTTTTGTTGGCGCGAAATACAAAAATTTCTTACACATCTGCACTGATTAAGTCTCATGGCATTTATTTTAAAATACAAATGACATAAACTCTAATTTCACACTCCGTATATTATTAGTTCTTAAAAGAACTGATTTATATTAATGTCACAGAAATGCAAAAAACCAACAAGAAAACAGATAACCTCAAAACTTATGACAGCTCTAATAAAATCTATGTACAGTGTAAACTGGACGAAGCATTAGCCAATCAGAAGCGTCAGTTTTCGCGGTTAAAATTTAAATTACTCCTCCTGGTTAAAAAACAGACTATAGTTGCGTCAACAAACTTAAATTTTAAACTTAAAATAAATAAAAGAAAATCAAGTGTTTGGCAGCAATATTATTTATTCCATATGGCATGTACGTTGGTTACATTTATTTGAACCGAGTTTGAAATGTAAGTTTTGTTGGTGCAACTAATTAGCAAAATTATTTTAAAAATCTTTTTTTTCATTTATTGATATTGCATTTTCAGTTGCTATGTGATTCACTGGACAACTAGATGGGATATATACAATATTATCTATTTATGATTATTTAAAAGGTTAGTTAAATAAAATGATATTTTATTTAATTTTCTGTTTTCCGTTAGGACTATTTTCTTTCTTTTCATACTTGTTGTCGAGGAATCAGATTTATTTTTCTTTTTCCTTATGTGTATGCAAAATTAACCTTATTTCTTATCTACAGATAAGCACAAAATAAATAAAGAAGAATGGCAATTAACAAGCAAGAAAGGAAAAAACTAAACATTTTCACCAATTTAAAATTATCCCTGTGGCTCCCCCACTACTAACATATTTGGGGGCTGTGATTTGACGGCTGGTAATCGCACTTCACGCGCATAAATATATCACTTACCGAGATCTGCTTCGGCAGAGTGCCACACACAGTAATGGGTAAAAGGCGTGATGATATATTTATTTATATTTATATTTGAAAAGAATATTATTAATAAAATTATTAATTACCTATGTTCCCAGTCATCAAAATGAATCATTTATAAAAACAGTTTTATTATATTATTCATATGTAAAATGCAATAGTTAATATTGTTAATCTTATTTGTAATATTTACAAAATATAAATATTCTATATTGTTATAGGATTTTGTACGTAGATAAAAATAAACTTATAAATAATTTTATGATAGAATACTTAATACTTGTTAATTTTACTAATGGCCGGTTTTATAAATATATAATAAAATTTATTTTTTCAAATAGTAGTTACACTTGCTATAGAATAAATTAAATCGATTCGAATTTATTGAAATAATAGTATATCACATTAGTAGCACGGTAAAACCGTTTTTACTATTAAGGTAGTACTAGCATGGGATGGCTAGCTCAGTGGTATGAAGTCGGCCTGTGGATCCTGAGGTCCCTGGTTCGATTCCCGCAGGCGACAAATTTTCATAATTTGAAAAAGCTATCCCTGTGGCTCCTCCACCACTAACAAAATATATCACTTACCGAGATCTGCTTCAGCAGAGTGCCACACCCAGAAATGGGTAGAATGCGTGATGATATATTTATTTATTTTTATTTAGGTAGTACTAGCGTGAAAAATTTTTTTGCAGATCCAAATTAAATTTGGCGCACGTAAACATTGGATAGTCATACGCATCCTGTCAAAATATGAAACACATTCATCGTCTGTGAACAAATATATTCGCTTGTAAAGTTGAGTTCTCTATACACGGGGCTTATGGCGATCATCACTCAGAATCGCACATATTTGGTTTGTGTACCTCTAAAATTTTGCAGTTTCATTTGAAAAACTAGTATGATGTTCTAGAACTATCCATGTATATTGTATCAAAAGGAGAAAGTTTTTTATCGTTTAGTAATGGATAGATAGCCATGCAAAGCCTTGTTTTTAACGAAAAATTAAGAATCCCAATTTATAATGGCAACACCAGACGGTGGTATGGTATTTGAAAATTCACTAGACCAACAAACTGTTAACAATTCATGATAGTCAAATCATAATAGGTGTAAAACACTTATTTTATTAAATTTTTATATTTTTTTGAGCGTCAGTTTCGCCACTCGACAACCGATGGCGCCACCGTCACACTAGTACTATCTTAATTGACTGGCGAACCGATGAGGCGAGCCTGCCATCTCCTTGATGCAGTAAAAAAAGTTACCTCTTGTGTATTGTACAATATTTTATTTGTTTCTCATTTACAAACCAAATGAAAAATTATACAATTTAAATTTTGTCAGTTTGTCAAAAATTGTTTAAAGTTTTACTGTGACAATGCGTATCTTTACTAATGTATAAAATTAACAACTGATATGTAAAAATTTTACCAATTTGTAGCTTGTAAAGAATCTCAAAGTAAATAAACAGTTTGAAATAAATGACATTTCCAAATGAATAACAAATAAATACATGGAAGTAAATTTATTCTGTCCTTAAAAAAGCCGAGAATAAAACTCTTAAAAAGGATTGTTCATTTGAGATCCCGGGTTCGATTCTCTCAGTCGACAAGTAATTTAAAGCACTGTTTACAATGAACTGTTGAATTCAGAATTTCAAGAAGAACTCTAATTTTCGAAAATATACTGACTTCTGTGTAGAATAATATAAGATAATGTAATTTCTGGCTAAACCGGAAGTAATATATTTATTCACTCTTTATTTAGTTTCACGAATATTTTGAAGTAAGTATAATATAAAAATTATTTTGGATTGATAACTTTCATTATCTTATTTATTGATAAATGACAATGAATAAAAAATTATAACACAAATTGTGTGGAATTCACTTTCAAAAACAAGCGTAGAGCGAAACTTGCTTCCTTTCTTATCTTTTAATTCGTTTTAAGTTCTTACGTAGAGTGTTTAACTGCAAATGTGTGAAATTCACTTTCAAAACACTCCCTCCCTTTCTTATCTTTTTGTTTCATTTTCAGTTACTGCATTGTGTGGACTTTTCTTTCATATACAAGTGCAGGCTATCGTTTTCATCTTGTCTAATCTTGTAGATTCGTTGTTAGTTTCGTTATTAGATTCGTTGTTAGAAGAAAGCGTGAGTAATTTGAGATGTTTTATACATATGTTATGTACGTTGAAGAAAGAAGATGAATGATATGTGAATAGGAATGATGTGATTGAAGGTTTTTGTGTGATAAATGATTTCGAGTGTAATAAATGAATGAGTTTATAAGGAGTGATCTATGAATTTGGTTGAAATGAGGGTGATGTGTTTGGATGAAAATGTTTGACGAGGGCTGATTGTTTGATGAGTGTGATGAGTGAATGTTTTATGAGTGATTTTAGGGTTCGTGCTATCCCATTTGTTGAGATATCGCGTGAAGATATGTAAGTATGTATGTAACACAAATTACATTTGATTAAAAATTGTAAAGTTGAAAAATGGATCACTTTCACCTTAAAATTACCAGTGTACTAACACCTTACGGGCTGTAATTTGTCGGCTGGTAACCGCTAAAATATATCACTTACCAAGATCTGCGACAGTAGCCTCACCCAGTAATAGATAAAAGACTTGATATATTTATTTTATTTATAAGTTCCAGCAGGAAATCACATTAAAATTTCACAATAGCTCATAGAATTACATATGTAATCAAGATGATATCGTTAGTTTAGTAGGAAATGTAAAACCGCAGAAACCAAATTTCCTGCTTTGTTGCATGAAATATAGATAAGCCATATATACAATAAACTCTTTCAGAGTTAACTGTCAGTCTTATCAAAATGTTTGTGCTGCGATTTACTAGTGCACTTGTGCTCATTTCTACAGTATTTAGTGCCAAATTGGACTGTTCTCCTTGTGAATGTAATAGTGAAGATTGTAATATTATTGAAGCCGACTGCAGCGCGGACACCATAGAAATACAAATACACGAAATTCCTACATATTTGTCAAGTCGTGTTGAACATTTGAATTTAAATAAACAACAATTGAAAGAGCTGGAAGAAAACGTATTTGAAAACGCAAATTTAACTGAATTAAAAAAGCTAAGTTTGCAGCGTTGTCAAATCAGTGAAATACATAAAAATGCTTTTGCAAATATGACTAAACTAACATCTTTAGATGTAAGTGCCAACAATGTGTCTCATATTGATAATGGAACATTTTCTTCTATGATAAATTTAAATACTTTAGATTTGAGGCATAATTCGATACAAAATTTGATATTTTTACAAAACCTTACTCAACTCGAAACGTTACTATTGGATAATAATAGTATAAGTTATTTGGATGAAAATTTATTTAGTTATAACACAAAACTGGAATCCCTCCATTTATCCAACAATAAAATTGAAATACTGCCAGACAAAATATTCAACAATCTAAATAATTTGAGGAATCTACATTTGTCCTTCAACAAAATATCTAGAATTCCAAATAATCTCTTTCAAAATAATTCTAAATTATGTAACTTATATTTAGAAAATAATGCAATAGTTGAGTTACCAGAAAACATGTTTGTCAATATTACAGGGTTAAATTTCTTAGATTTGGAAAACAATAAGATTAGAAAAATACCTGAAAATATTTTTCGAAATTTATTCAACTTATCATACATACTATTAAAGAGTAATGAACTGGAATCAATACCAAACAATACTTTCAAAAATTTGTCGAAACTACAAGAACTAGATCTATCACAAAATAAAATAAATACATTAAATCCTGGATTTCTGGAGTCTTCAAGTTGTTCAAATGGTGTTCCTTACGGTTTAATTGTGTTTTTAAGTCAAAATAATTTAAGTTCTTTACCGCCAGGTGTATTTAGAAAAGCTTGTAGCAGAATACATATAGATCTCAGTTATAATAAGATTTCTATAGTTGATTCAAACACATTTTCAGATGCCTCAATAATAAGTGTAAGTTTGGCCCATAACAAAATTTCCTTTTTATCTAGTAATACTTTTAAAAATATAAAGGTATTGGATTTATCATTTAACAATTTGTCACTTTTACCTGCTGGAATATTCGTCTCATCCAATTTTCTTTTAAATTTAAACAACAACAATATCGAAACCCTTTTTTCACAATCGTTTGGTAATGACACACATGGTACAATATTATTAGCAAATAATAAAATTAAGTATTTTGAAATGAACAAAAATTTTTTTCATTTGGATCTGTCAAACAATCCTATAAACTGTGATTGTAAACTAAAGAAACAACATGAACTTTTTACTCATGAATTAGTAAACATCCAATGCTCAACTCCATTATCTTTACAAGGCAAAAGTTGGGGCATCTTGAATTCAGATCAATTTGCTTGTCAACCAAAAATTAGAAATAATTTCACTGAAACTAAGAATGGCAATACTCGGCAAATTAGCTGCAAAGTATATGCATCGCCAGCTCCAGACATTCGGTGGATAAAATACAATGAAACTATTCAAGAAAATGATACAACTATCATACAAACAAAGACAAATGATGCAAACGATGTCTACTGGTACAATCTGACGTTTACGAAGGATGCAATTGACTTTGCTGGACAATATTCTTGTGTTTTAAACAACTCAGCAGGAGCTGCCAATATGAACTTCACAGTACTGCAACAAGTACAACCAAAACCAGAAGGAGGTAGTTCTCACACTGGGAAAGCAATTGGAATCACAGTACTAGTAGTTCTTTTAATTGTACTACTGGTAGTATTAGTCAAAGTCTACCGTAAAAGGCAACAGAGAAGAGTTCAGGGAACTATCAGTGAATCAAATGTAAGTTTTAGCAAATTAATTTTAAAAGTAACAGTTTTTTATTAATGATTGCATTTTTAGTTGCTATATAATCCACTGGACAACTAAACGAAATAAATAGAATAGTATCAATTTATGATTATTTAAAAGGTCAGTTTAATAAAATGAAAATATATTTAAGTTTCTGTTTTCCTTTCCGACTATTTGGTTTCTTTTTATTCTTGTCTTCAAGGAAACAGATTTATTTTTTCTTTCCTTATGTGTATGCAAAATTAACTTAATTTCTTATCTACAGATAAGCAGAAGAACGTCAAACAAGAAAGAAGAAATATTATTAATCAAATTATTATTATTAAAATTCCAAGCTATCAAAATGTATCATTTATAAATATAAATAATTTTATTACATTGTATATGTAAAATGCAATAATTATTATTGTTGATCTTTCTATAATATTTACATACTTATTCTATATTTTTATACGATTTTGTACGTAGATGAAAATAAACGTATCAATAATTTTGTCATACTGTATATATTTTGTTGTTAATTGTACTAACGGCTGGGTGTATAAATGACAAATTTATTTATTTCCAAAGTGAATAAAATTTATTCGTCCAAATAGCATTCAAACTTGCCATAAAATAAATTAAATTGATTAGAATTTATTAATATAATAGTGTATTACATTACTAGCATGATAAAACAGTTTTTACTGCTGAAACAAGTAATTGACTGGCGAACCAATCAGGCGAGCCTGAAATCTTCCTTAAGGCATAAAAACAGTTACCTCGTGTGTATTGTACAATATTTTATTTGTTTTTCATTTATAAACAATTAAAAAATTATATTTAAATCCTGTCCTCTAAATATTGTTTAAACGGATTACGCTACAGTTTACCTTTCTCAAAGATTTTTATAAAGTTGAAAAATGCTTCACTTACTACACAATTTTTTAATAAAATACTTGATTTGATACTATGAAGATAAAATTGCTATTTAAATATTAACAATATTTTCTTATGGAGCAGATATCTCAATGGAATATTCTGTGAATTTTAGAACCCTAGTTTGATTCCCGCAAGCGACAAATTTGACTTTACTGAACTGGACTGAATTTGAGAATCCGAGTTCGATTCTCACAGCTGACAAATAATTTTCACCACATTAAAATGATCCCTATGGCTTTTAATCCATTAACATCTTTGGGGGCCGTGATTTGTCGGCTGGTAACCACACATTACGCGCAAAATATCACTTACCGAGATCTGCGACGGCATAGTGCCACATCCAGTAATGTATAAAAGACATGATGATATATTTATTTTATGTTTATAATTTCGAGCAGGAAATCACATTAAAATTGTATTTCACAATAGTTTATATAATTACTTAATCAAGATATTGTCGTTAATTTAGAGGATCACGCAGAATCGCAGAAACAAAATTTCGTTATTTGTTGCGTGAATTGTAGATAAGCCATATATATAAACAACAAACTCTTTCAGAGTTTACTCTCAGCTTTGTCAAAATGTTTGTGCTGCGATTTACTAGTGCACTTGTGCTCATTTCTACAGTATTTAGTGCCAAAATTGATTGTTCTCCTTGTGAATGTAAAAGTGAAGATTGTGATATTATTGAAGCTGACTGCAGCTTGCGTGCCATGCAGGGCTCGAAATGGACCGGAGCTGACCGGAACACTGTTCCGGTTCGTGAAATGGTTAGTTATATCGTTCCGTCTCGTAAAATTATGGATAATACCGTTCCGGTTCGTGACTTTTCAAAAAACATAAATGAAATATTATAAAATTATATTTATTTTTAATTCCTAATAGAATTAATTTTGAAAGACGTTCTGAATCACAATTTTTAAAAATTTTTGTGGTTCATATTTCCGTATTTCAATTAAGGCGCCTAGTTAAATAAGCAGTCTCCTGCGCAGCTTTCAGAGACTGCGCTCTAAGGCTTTGTATGTTTCGTGCACTCTACGCCCTTGCATATTCTGTGCTGTTCTGCTGTATGATATGTGAGTAATACTAAATCAAAAATCATAATAAATACAAAAATTATATTTCATTCTTAATTACAATCATTTTAGGCTGCAATAAAAGACGAAGCATGAATTTTATAAAAAATTGGTTAAATAATTCATGGACCAAGAAAGATGAACAAAATATTGATTTATCACCACCGCAGAAAAAAATTAAGTTATCCTGTAAAGTAACTGTTACTAATTCTAGTGAGGAATTTGATAAAACTATTATAAATTACTGATCTGATCTTCCATCTTGTTGAACTGTGGAACAAGCCAAGTTGTACCAAAGTAGTAATTATTGGCTTATTATTAAAAAAAAAGCTTTAGGGTGCTCCATCTGCAAAACTTTTCAAGATTTTGGTATAAACAGCGACAAAAACCTACGATTATCTAAAAATTGGCAAAATTGCTTAATCAAGTCTTGCGGAAAAAAAAGAAAAATATTGGAATATAAGTTGCGAGTTTTGCTTCAGTCGAGGATGCTGATGTCCTTTTTATACCTTCACCAAGCGTTTTTGGCTCGGCCAGGCTGCTGATGGACTTTCATACCCTCACCAAGCTTTTTTGACTCGGCCAGGCTGCTAATGAAACTTACCATACCAAATACACATTTCAATGAATTTCTGACTTGATAATATGACTCAGTTTAAGATTGCTATTGGTACTAGTCACAGGAACAATGCAATTTTACTTAAAATACTTATAGAAGCTGCTGCTATATTGAATGATGCATTTAAGTATTATTTAATACTAAAAGATAGTCACAATCATATACAAATAAATTATCAGAAATGGAGAGTGAACAATTCAGTTTGAGAAAAAAAATATATATAAACATAAGAAAAGTGATGCTCATAAAAAAGCAGCCCTAATGTTTATAAATATCGTTGGTCCACCATTAATGCAGTTTCAACCAAAGAAATACGTTCGTTCTTGGTTACAAAAAGGTCATCAGTCGGCAGATGATACAACTAGTCAAAAAAGGAAAACTCAAGTTGACAATACGTATGAACATCTATGGAAATTATTGTAACAAACATTACATTGCTTCATTTTTTTCTTCGTATGTTTATGTTTTTGTTTCATATAATAAAATTATATTATTGTTGATATTGTATGTAATTTTTTTTTGTGTATATAATATAATAAATATTTTAAATCGAGCGTTCCGTTTCGTAAAAATTTCCATTTCGAGCCCTGGTGCCATGGAAATACAAATACAAGCAATTCCTACATATTTGTCAACTCGTGTCGAACATTTGAATTTAAATAATCAACAATTGAAAGTGCTGGAAGAAAACGTATTTGAAAACGCAAATTTAACTGAATTAAAAAAGCTAAGTCTGCGGCGTTGTCAAATCAGTGAAATACATAAAAATGCTTTTGCAAATATGAGCAATCTAATATCTTTAGATGTAAAAGCCAACAATGTCTCTAATATTGATAATGGAACATTTTCTTCTATGATAAATTTAAATACTTTAGATTTGAGTTATAATTCGATACAAAATATAACATTTTTACAAAATCTTTCTCAACTCGGATCGTTATTATTGTACGATAATAATATAAGTTATTTGGATGAAAATGTATTTAGTAATAACTCAAAGTTAGAATCGCTCCATTTATCCCACAATAAAATTGAAATACTGCCAGACAAACTATTCAGTAACTTAACTAATTTGATGTATCTACATTTGTCCTTCAACAAAATATCTAGAATTCCAAATAATCTCTTTCAAAATAGTTCTAAACTAGCGGTCGGCCTGGCTTTGCCAGGCCTCACGCTAGGCTCCGCGGACACTGAAGTAATGTTCACTTCTGTATGACAAAATATAAACTGAATTAATTCCAATCTAAAACTTTTCAATTCTGTACGTTTATTCATGCAAAGACCTATTAATTGATGCCAAACACAATACGTTTTAAATCTGTATCACTAAAACAATTGCCGCTCAAAAAAATCAATTTAATTCGCGTGCCCTTTAAAAGCCATTTCATTTGATACCAAACACGATAAGTTTTAAAACACTTTCACGAAAACAATTGAAGATCTGAAAGTATTTAATTTTGTACGCGAGCTTTTCATTTTATATCAAACATGAATGGTTTTAAAGTACTTTCACTAAAACAATTCTCGGTCGAAAAAAATACCAATTTTATATTCGAGCCCTTCAAAGGCCTGTAATTTAATACCAAATATGATAGGTTTTGAAACACCTTTACTAAAACAATGGACGATCAAAAAAATTATTAATTTAACACACGTGCTCTTTAAAAGACCTTTCATTTGAAAACAAACACGATAGGTTTTGAAATACTTACACTAAAACAATTGACTATCGAAAAGTATTACATTTTGTAAGCTAATACTTCAAAAGACCTTTAATTTCACACCAAACACAATAGGTTTTGAAGCACTTTCACTCAAACAATTACCGATCTAAAAGTATTTAATTTTGTACGCGAGTTCTTCAAAAGACCCTTCATTTGATATCAAACATGATTGGTTTTGAAGCATTTTCACTAAAGCAATTCTCGGTCGAAAAAAATACCAATTTTATATTTGAACCCTTCAAAAGGCATGTCATTTAATATCAAATATGATAGCTTTTGACACCATTACTAAAACAATAGACGATCAAAAAAATTATAATTCATTTAATACGCGTGCCCTATAAAATGCCTTTCATTTGAAACAAAACACAATGGAATTTGAAACACTTTTAGTAAAACAATTGGCGATTGAAATGTATTAAGTTTTGTATGCAAGCCCTTCAAAAGACCTTTCATTTGATAGCAAACACGATAGGTTTTGAAGTACTTTCATGAAAACAATTGTCGATCGAATAAAATTTAATGCTGCACGCGAGTTGTTCAAAAGAACTTCCAGTTGATATCAAACACTAAAACAATTGACAAACGAAAATATTTCAATTTTTCATGCAAGCCCGTTAAGTGACCTTTCATTTCATACCAAACACAATATATTTTGAAGCACTTTCCCTAAAATAATTGCGGATCGAAAAAGTAAATTTTGCATGCGAGCCCTTTAAAAAACCTTCTATTTGATATCAAACGCGATATGATTCGCGAAACTTTAAATTTGAAACAATTTATTTTTAAGTTCTTTCAAAACTCTTTCATATGACATTAAACACGGTATTATTCCGAATACATCAAATTTAAAACAATTGACGGTTGCAATGTTTAAATTTTTTTATTTCGTCTGAAAGTTCTTTAAAAGCCCTTTCATATGATATCAAACACGAAATGATTCGGAACACTTTAAGTTTAAAACAATGGACTGTCGTAAAATTTCAATAAAATATGTTTTTTATTTCCGAAAACATTTTGCTAAACTAACTTTTTTTTATATCATCTGAAAGTTCTTCTAAAGCCCTTTCATATGACAGCAAAGAACGCATGATTCGGAATAATTTATGTTTGAAACAATTGAGGATCGTAAAATTTAACTTTTTTGTTTTATCGGAAAGGTCTTCTAAAGCCCTTTCATATGACACCCTACACAGTATGATTCAGAATACTTTATATTAGAAACAATTAACTATTATACAATTTCAACTCTTTTTATTTCATCTGAAAGTTTTTCTAAAGCCATTTCATATGACACCAAATATGTTAATTTTAGGAATACTTTAAGTTTGAAACAAATGCCTGTCGTAAAATTTTAACTTTTTTTATTCCATCTGAAAGTTCTTTTAATGCCCTTCAATATGACACCAAAGATGGTATGATTCGGAATAATTTATGTTTGAAACAATTGAGGATCGTAAAATTTCAACTTTTTTTATTTTATCTGAAAGTTATTCTAAACCCCATTCATATATCACTAAACACGGTATGATTCGGAATACTTTATGTTTAAAATAATTGATGGTCGTAAAATATATATTTTTTATTTCATCTGAAAGTTCTTCTAAAGACCATACAAATGAGACCAAACAAGTTATGATTTGGAATACTTTAAATTTGAAAAAATTGCCTATCGTAAAATTTCAACTTTTTTAATTTCATCTGAATACATTTTACTATTTATTAAAAATCCTTCGGTCGTCATTTCTGATGACATTCCACATTTATATTTATATATACATGATATCAATTGAAAATTTTCTTTAAACTTTTTTGAAAAACTGTTGGAAATCGCTGGAATATTATTTCCGACATCGTTTTTTCGAGTTACCTTTGTTTGCATTGTAGCATGCTGCGGTCAATTTTTTATTTTTTTTTTACTGTATATTATTACTGCGGTCAAATTATGCTTTGTTTCGCGATATACTTTTAAAAATTAACTGACATTTCTTCTTCAATTAAAATCAGTTGAAAACAGTTTAAAACATGTATTTTCAATTATTTAATGCCTAAATCAATTTTCAAAATTTCTCTATCTTGTCTAGAAATTGAAATAATTCTATCAGAAAATTCCATGCGTACCAAACAGAATTAGTTTTGCTGCACTTTCAGTAAAACAATTATCTGTCGAAAAAAAAACCAATTTTTCACGTGAGCCTTTCAGAAGACCTTTCATTTGATACCAAACACAATATGTTTTGAAACACTTTCAATAAAATAACTGACGATCGAAAAGAATCAATTTTTCACGCGAGACCTTCAAAAAACATTTCATTTAGTACCAAACATGATATTTTTTAAGCTCTATCACTAAAACAATTGACGATCGAAAATTATTAAATTTTGAACGCAAGCCCTTCAAAAGACCTTTCATTTGATACCAAATACGATTAGTTTAGAAGCACTTTCACTAAAACAATTGACGATCTAAAAGTGATAAATTTTATACGCGAGCCCTTTCAAAGACCTTTCATTTGATACCAAATACGATAGATTTTTAATCATTTTCACTAAAACAATTGTCGAACGAAAAAATTCGAGCCCTTTAAATAACCTTTCATTTGATACCAAACACGATAGGCCTTTCACTAAAACTATTGCCGATCGAAAATATTTTAGTTTTGCACACGTACCCTGTAAACGAACTTTCATAATATACCAAATATGACTGGTTTTGAAGCACTTTCAATTAAATTATCGATAGAAAATTTAGGAGTGCCCAAATGATTCTAATTCGAGTTATCTGGTTTTTCTAAATTGAACTTTGCCGTAGACAAAATTTGCTTGGTTTTACTGTATATTATTATCGAGATCAAATTTGGTTGAGTTCACCTGTATAAATTATAAAACTTGTCAATTCGACGTTTCGTTTCGAAACCAAATTCATTGTGAACCGTCAAAAATTTACTTTTTAAATACAAGTATTTGAAATATGTAATTATAATAAAAACGTCCCCTCATTTCCACAATATGCGTAAAGTATTTCAAAACTACTCACAAACATTTAACATTTAAGTAATTTATAATTAAATATGCGACATGTCCACTGACAAAATGACAGTAGATGTTCTTTTTAAAAATTTCAAAGCCTCCATATTCTTTATACTTTATAAAACTTGTCAATTTGACGTTTTGCTTTAAAACCAACTTCATAGTGGAGTGTCAAAAATTTACTTTTTAAATACACATATTTGAAATGTATAATTATAATAAAAACGTCCCCTCATTTCCACAATATGCGTAAAGTATCCTATATACTATTTGGACAAGTGTTGTATATATATTTATATATATGGATTCATCATGCCCATTTGTAAATCGCTACAGCCTAGACGGTTTATCCGATTTATTTATTTTATTTTTTATTTGATAGAGGTCAATCATGGGGAGTGCCTTTTGATAGTCTCAAATTTTTCGTGCACATGATGTGCGAGAAAATTTGAAAAAACAAGCGTTTTTGGGGCAAAATCAACTAAGAGTGTGGAGGCTTTGAAATTTTTAAGAAGAAGATCTACTGTCACTTTGACGTTTGTCAGTGCACATGTCGCATTTTTAATTATAAATTACTTAAAAATGAAACTTTTGTGAGTAGTTTTGAAATAAAAATTTCAAAGCCTCCACACTCTTAGTTGATTTTGCCCCAAAAACGCATGTTTTTTCAAATTTTCTCGCACATCATGTGCACGAAAAATTTGAGACTATCAAAAGGCACTCCCCATGATTGACCTCTATCAAATAAAAAATAAAATAAATAAATCGGATAAACCGTCTAGGCTGTAGCGATTTACAAATGGGCATGATGAATCCATATATATAAATATATATACAACACTTGTCCAAATAGTATATAGGATTACGTAAATTATATTTAGAAAATAATGCAATAGTTGAGTTACCAGACAAATTGTTTGCCAAAATTACAGGGTTAAATTTCTTAGTTTTGGAAAACAATAAAATTAGAAAAATACCAGAAAATATTTTTCGAAATTTATTCAACTTATCATACATACTCTTAAAGAATAATGAACTGGAATCAATACCAAACAATACTTTCAAAAATTTATCGAAACTGCGCGAACTAGATTTATCAAATAATAAAATAAATACATTAAATCCTGGATTTCTGGAATCTTCAAGTTGTTCAAATCACAATTTACTTTTGTTTTTAAGTGAAAATAATTTAAGTTCTTTACCACCAGGAGTATTTAGGAAAGTTTGTAGCGGAATACATATAGATCTCAGTTATAATAAGATTTCTACAATTGATTCAAACGCATTTTCAGATGCTGCAATATTAAGTGTAGATTTGGCCCACAACAAAATTTCGTTTTTATCCAGTAATACTTTTAAAAATATAAGTACATTGGATTTATCATTTAATAATTTGTCAGTTTTACCTCCTGGAATATTCGTCTCAGATAATTTTCTTTTAAATTTAAACGACAACAATATTGAAACCATTTTTTCACAATCATTTGGTAATGACACACATGGTACAATATTATTAGCAAATAATAAAATTAAGTATTTTGAAATGAACACAAATTTTGCTGACTTGGATCTGTCAAATAATCCTATAAACTGTGATTGTAAACTAAAGAAGCAACATAAACTGTTTACTCATAAATTTGTAAAAATTCAGTGCTCAACTCCGTTATCTTTAAAAGGCAAAAGTTGGGACATCTTGAATTCAGATCAGTTTGCTTGTCAACCAGAAATCAAAAACAATTTCACTGAAACTAAAAATGGTAATACTCGGCAAATTAGCTGTAAAGTATATGCATCGCCAGCTCCTGACATTCGATGGTTAAAATACAACAAAACTAAAGATAATGGCAATACTATCCTACAAACAAGAACAAATGATGCAAACGATGTCTACTGGTACAATCTGACGTTTACAAAAGATGCTGTTGACTTTGCTGGACAATATTCTTGTGTTTTAAACAATTCAGCAGGAGTTGCCGATATGTACTTCACAGTACTGCAACAAGTACAACCACAACCAGAAGGAGGTAGTACTCATACTGGGAAAGCAATTGGGATCACAGTACTAGTAGTTCTTTTAATTGTACTACTGGTAGTATTAGTCAAAGTCTACCGTAAAAGGCAACAGAGAAGAGTTCAGGGAACTATCAGGGAATCAAATGTACGTGTCAGCAAATTAATTTTAAAAGTAACAGTTTTTTATTAATAATTGTATTTTTAGTTGCTATATAATCCACTGGACAACTAAACGAGATAAATAGAATAGTTTCAATTTATGATTATTTAAAAGGTCAGTTTAATAAAATGAAAATATATTTAAGTTTCTGTTTTCCTTTCCGACTATTTTTATTCTTGTCTTCAAGGAAACCGATTTATTTTTTCTTTCCTTATGTGTATGCAAAATTAACTTAATTTCTTATCTACAGATTAGCAGAAGAACATCAAACAAGAAAGAAGAAATATTATTAATCAAATTATTCTTTTTAAAATTACAAGCTATCAAAATGTATCATTTATAAATATAAATAATTTTATTATATTGTATATGTAAAATGCAATACCTATTTATTATTGTTGATCTTTCTATAATATTTACTTACTCATTGTATATTTTTATACGATTTTGTACGTAGATGAAAATAAACGTATCAATAATTTTGTCAAACAGTATATATTTTGTTGTTAATTTTACTAACGGCTGGGTCGATAAATGACAAATTTATTTATTTTCAAAGTGAATAAAATTTATTCGTCCAAATAGCAGTCAAACTTACCATAAAATAAATTAAATTGATTCGAATTTATTAAAATAATAGTATATTACATTACTAGCATGATAAAACAATTTTTACTGCTGAACAAAGTAATTGACTGGCGAACCAATCAGGCGAGCCTGAAATCTTCCTTAAGGCATAAAAACAGTTACCTCGTGCGTATTGTACAATATTTTATTTGTTTTTCATTTACAAACAAAATAAAAAATTATATTTAAATCCTGTCCTCTAAATGTTGTTTAAATGGACTCATATTTAGGGAATCTTTCTAATTATATATATATATATATATATATATATATATATATATATATATATATATATATAATATTACGTTACAGTTCTTCTTTCTCAAAGATTTTTATAAAATTGAAAAATGTATCACTTACTACACAATTTTTTTTATAAAAAATGCGATTTGATACCATGAACATAAATTTGCTATTTAAATTTTAACAATTTTTTCTTATGGGGTAGATAACTCAATAGACTATTGTCGACCTGTGAATTTAAGAACCGAAGTTTGATTCTCGCAACCGACAAATTTGACTTTATATTGAACTAGTTTGGACTTAAGAATCCGGGGTCGATTCTCACAGCTGACAATCAATTTTCACCACATTAAAATGATCCCTATGGCTCTTCACTCACTAGAATTTTTGGGGGTCGTGGTTTGTCGGCTGGTAACCACACGTTACGCGCAAAATATCACTTACCGAGATCTGCGATGGGATAGTGCCACATCCAGTAATATATGAAAGACGTGATGATATATTTATTTTTTGTTTATAATTTCGAGCAGGAAATCTCATTAAATTTGTATTTCACAATAGTTAATAAATGTATGTAATCAAGATATTATCGTTAGTTTAGAAGGTCACGCATCATCGCAGAAACAAAATTTCGTTATTTGTTGCGTGAAATGTATATATAAACAGCAAACTCTTTCAGAGTTTACTGTCAGTCTTGTTAAAATGTTTGTGCTGCGATTTACTAGTGCACTTGTGCTCATTTCTACAGTATTTAGTGCCAAAATTGATTGTTCTCCTTGTGAATGTTATACTGATTATGAATGCTATACTGATGAATGCAATATTATTGAAGCTGACTGCAGCGCGGATGCCATAGGAATACAAATACAAGAAATTCCTACTTACTTTTCGAGTCGTATCGAACATTTGAATTTAAATAAACAACAATTGAAATTGCTGAATGAAAACGTATTTGAAAACGCAAATTTTACTAAATTAAAAAGATTAAGTTTGCAGCAGTGCCAGATCATTGAAATACATGAAAATGCTTTTGCATATATGAGTAAACTAACATCTTTAGATGCAAAGGACAACAATGTGTCTCATATTGATAATGGAACATTACCTTCTATGATAAATTTAGATACCTTAGATTTGAGTTTTAATTCGATACAAAATATAACATTTTTACAAAATCTTACTCAACTCGAAACGTTACTATTGGACGGTAATAATATAAGTTATTTGGATGAAAATTCATTTAGTAATAATATAAAGTTAGATTTGCTACATTTATCCTACAATAAAATTGAAATACTGCCACACAAACTATTCAATAATTTAAATAACTTGATGAATCTAGATTTGTCCTACAATAAAATATCTACAATTCCAAATAATCTCTTTCAATATAATTCTAAATTATTTGAATTAGATTTAAATAGTAATGCAATAGTTGAGTTACCAGAAAACATGTTTGTCAATATTATAGGATTAAATTTCATAAATTTGAAAAACAATACGATTAGAAAAATACCAGAAAATATTTTTCGAAATTTAGTCAACTTATCATACATATTATTAAATAATAATGAACTGGAATCAATACCAAACAATACTTTCAAAAATTTATCGAAACTGCACGAACTAGATCTATCACATAATAAAATAAATACATTAAATACTGGATTTCTGGAGTCTTCAATTTGTTCAAATGGTATTCATTACGATTTAGTTTTGAATTTAAGTGAAAATAATTTAAGTTCATTACCACCAGGAGTATTTAGGAAAGTTTGTAACGAAATATATATAGATCTAAGTTATAATAAGATATCTACAATTGATTCAAACGAATTTTCAGATGCTGCAATAACAAGTTTAGATTTGGCCCACAACAAAATTTCCTTTTTATCTAGTAATACCTTTAAAGATATTAATAGATTGGATTTATCATTCAACAATTTGTCAGTTTTACCAGCCGGAGTATTCAACTCAGTAACTTATCTTTTAAATTTAAACAACAACAATATTGAAACCATTTCTTCACAATCGTTTGCTAGTAGCACATATGGTAGAATATTATTAGCAAATAATAAAATTAAGTATTTTGAAATGAAACTAAATTTTGATGATTTGGATATGTCAAATAATCCTATAAATTGTGATTGTAAACTAAAGAAGCAACATAAACTTTTTGCTCGTCCATTCATAAAAATTCAATGCTCAACTCCATTATCTTTACAAGGCAAAAGTTGGAATATCTTGAATACAAATCAGTTTGCTTGTCAACCAGAAATTAAAAACAATTTCACTGAAATTAGAAATGGCAATACTCGGCAAATTAGCTGTGAAGTATATGCATCGCCAGCTCCGGACATTCTATGGTTAAAAAACAACAATACTATTCAAGATAACGACAATACTACCCTACAATCAAGATCAAATGATGCAAACGATGTCTATTGGTACAATCTGACGTTTACAAAGGATGCAATTGATTATGCTGGACAATATTCTTGTGTTTTAAACAACTCAGCAGGAGCTGCCAATATGAACTTCACAGTACTGGAACAAGTACAACCACAACCAAAAGTAGGTAGTACTCACACTGTGGAAGTAATTGAGATCACAGTATTAGTAGTTGTTTTAATTGTTCTACTGGTAGTATTAGTCAAAGTCTACCGTAAAAGGCGACAAAGAAATTATCATTGAGTCAAATGTAATTTTCAGCAAGTAGGTTTTTAGCAAATTGATTTTAAAAATATGAGGTAGGTGGCTCAGTGGTATTGAGTCGGTTTATGGTTTTGGGAACCCGGGTTCGATTCCCACAGTTGACAAACAATTTTAACTACCCCTGTGGCGCCCCCTCCACTAATATCTTTGCAAGCCGATTTAACGGCTTGTAACCGTACTTCACGCTCAAAATATATCACTTAGTTAGATCTGCTGTGGCAGAATGCCGCACCCAGTAATGGGTAGAAGAAAGAATGATATATTTATTTATTTTATATTGATTTTAGAAGTAACAGTAGGTATTTTATTTATGATTGTATTTTCAGTTGATGTATGACCCACTGGACAACTAAACGAGATTCATACAATATTATCTATTTATGATTATTTCAAAGGTCAGTTTAATAAAATGATAATATATTTAATTTGCTGTTTTCCTTTACGACTATTTTCTTTCTTTTTATGCTTGTCGTCAAGGAAACAGATTAATTATTTTCTTTCCTTATGTGTATGCAAAATTAATCTAATTTTTTATCAACAGATGACCAGAAAATAAATAAAGAAGAACGCCAAGCTTATTAACAAGGAAGTAAAAAATATGAATGGAATTATTCCAAGCCATAAAAATGTATCATTTATAAATATAAATAGTTTTATTATATTGTATATGTAAAATGCAATAGTTATTATTGTTAATCTTTCTATAATATTTACTTACTCATTCTATATTTTTGTACGATTTTGTACGTAGATGAAAATAAACTGATAAATAATTTTATGATAGACTACTTACTTTGTTGTTAATTTTACTAATGGCCGGTTTTATAAATTAATTTAATTGCTATGAATAAAATTTATTTTTTCTAATAGTAGTTAAACATGCCATAGAATAATTTACATCGATTCGAACTTATTAAAATAATAGTATATTACATTACTAGCACGGTAAAACTGTTTTTATTTTTAATTGACGGGCGAACCGATTAGGCGAGCCTGTCATCTCCTGAATGCAGTAAAAACAGTTACCTCGTATGTATTATACAATATTTTATTTGTTTCTCATTTATGAGCCAAATGAAAAATTATGCAATTTAAATTTTGTCAGTTTCAATTATTATGTCAAAAATTGTTTAAAGTTTAACTATGACAATGCGCATGTTTACTAATTTACAAAATTGACACCTGATATGTAAAAATTTTACAAATTTGTAGCTTGTAAAGAATCTCAAAGTAAATAAACAGTTTGTATAAATGACGTTTCCAAATGAATAACAAATAATTACATGGAAGTAAATTTATTCTGTCCTTAAAAAAGCCGAGAATAAAACTCTTAAAAAGGACTGTTCATTTGAGATCTCGGGTTCGATTCTCACAGTCGACAAGTAATTTAAAGCATTGTTTACAATGAACTGTTGAATTCAGAATTTCAAGTAGAACTCTAATTTTGGAAAATACACAGTATGTCCCAAAAATAACGAAACTTTTAGTTTAAATCATAGAACACGTAGCGCAATCTATTGAACATACACATTGCTAGAAAGATACATCTTTCCTTTTTCGAACGCACACAACTTCATGCAATCAGGTGACAGTTTAAAAATTTACGCGCATTTTAATGACAGTAGTTTTTGTGTTTATGTTGTAAAAATACAATGGAACAACGAGCAAATATTAAATTTTGTGTTAAACTTGGAAAAAATTTGCTGAGATATACGAATTGATGAAAAATGTTTATGGTGATGATTGTTTATCTCGTTCACAAGTTTATAAGTGGTTTGCAAAATTTAAAAATGGTCGTGAAGATTTAAATGATGATGAAAGATCTCGACGTTCAAAAGCCGGAAATTGTGCTGAATTAGTCGAAAAAGTGCGTGAAATCATTACTGTCGATGCGAATTTTACTGTTAGAATGTTGGGTGAAGAATTAAGTACGTGTAAAAATACTATTTGGAGAATTCTAACTGAAGATTTGGGTAAAAGAAAGGTTTGTTCACGTTTTGTTCCACATGAACATATTAGTGTCATCGACCACCTTCCGTATTCGCCTGATCTATCACCATGTGACTATTATCTTTTCCCAAAACTGAAAATTACCATGAAAGGAGCGTTTTATGATGATATTGCAGACATTCAAGCAGCCGTGAAACAGGTGTTAAAGAACGTTCCTTTAGATGGCATAAAAAAATCTATGCATGCTCTAGTTGATCGTTCTAAAAAGTGTGTTGATTCAAATGAAACCTATTTTGAATAAATATTAAGTTTCAAACATAATACAATGCGTGTTTCATTCTATATTTAGAGAGTTTCGTTATTTTTGGGACATACTGTGTATACCGGCTGTTCTGTGTAGAATAATAAAAGATAATGTAATTTCTAGCTAAACCGGAAGTAAAGTATTCACTCTTTATTTAGTTTCACGAATATTTTGAAGTATTTAAAAATTATTTTGGATTGATAACTTTTATTATCTTATTTGTTGATTAATGACAGTAAATAATAAATTATATCACAAATTACATTTGATAAAAAATTGTAAAGGCAAAAATGGATCACTTTCACATTAAAATTACCAGTCTACTAACACTTTACGGGCTGTAATTTGGCGGCTGGTAACCGCTAAAATATATCACTTACAAAGATCTGCTACAGTAGAGTGCCTCACCCAGTAATAGATAAAAGACTTGATATATTTATTTTATTTAATGTTCCAGCAGGAAATCACATTAAAATTTCACAATAACTCATAGAATTATGTAATCAAGACGATATCGTTAGTTTACTAGGAAATGTAAAATTGCAGAAACCAAATTTCCTCTTTTGTTGCATGAAATATAGATAAGCCTTGCGTATATATATTAAACTCTTTCAGAGTTAACTGTCAGTCTTGTCAAAATGTTTGTGCTGCGATTTGCTAGTGCACTTGTGCTCATTTCTACAGTATTTAGTGACAAATTGGACTGTTCTCCTTGTGAATGTAAAAGTGAAGATTCTAATATTATTGTAGCTGATTGCAGCGCGGGTGCCATAGGAATACATATATACAAAATTCCTACATTTTTGTCAAGTCGTGTCGAACATTTGAATTTAAAATCACAACAAGTGAAAGTGCTGTGGGAAAACGAATTTGAATACGCAAATTTAACTGAATTAAAAAAGCTAAGTCTACAGTATTGTCAAATCAGTGAAATACATAAAAATGCTTTTGCAAATATGACTAAACTAACATCTTTAAATGTAGGTGGGAACAATTTGTCTCATATTGATAATGGAACTTTTTCTTCTATGATGAATTTGAATACTTTAGATTTGAGTATTAATTCGATAGAAAATATAACATTTTTACACAATCTTACTCAACTCGAAACGTTAATATTGAACGAAAATAATATAAGTTATTTGGATGAAAATTTATTTAGTAATAACACAAAGTTAGCATCGCTCGAATTAGGCGATAATAAAATTGAAATATTGCCAGACAAACTATTCAACAATTTAAATAACTTGATGGAACTATATTTGGGCTACAACAAAATATCTACAATTCCAATTAATCTCTTTCAAAATAATTCTAAATTAAGTTATTTAGATTTAGAAAATAATGCAATAGTTGAGTTACCAGAAAACTTGTCAAATTTAGTCAATTTATCATACATAATGTTTAATAATAATGAACTGGAATCAAACCAAACAATACTTTTAAAAATTTGTCGAAACTACGCGAACTAGATCTATCACATAATAAAATAAATAAATTTAATACTGGATTTCTGGAGATTTCAAATTGTTCAAGACGTATTGCTTACAGTTTTGGTTTGAATTTAAGTCAAAATAATTTAAGTTCTTTACCACCAGGGGTATTCAGGAGAGCTTGTAGCAGAATAGATGTAGATCTCAGTTATAATAAGATTTCTACAATTGATTCAAACGCATTTTCAGATTGCAGAATATTAAGTTTAAATTTGGCCCATAATAAAATTTCCTTTTTATCCAGTAATACTTTTAAAAATATAAATACATTGGATTTATCATTTAACAATTTGTCAGTTTTACCTGCCGGAATATTTGGCTCAGTAAATGATTTTTTATATTTAAACAACAACAATATTGAGACCATTTTTCCACAATCATTTCGTAATGACATACATGTTAGAATATTATTAGCAAATAATAAAATTAAGTATTTTGAAATGAACAATTATTTTGTTGATTTGGATCTGGCAAACAATTCTATAAACTGTGATTGTAAATTAAAAAAACAACATGAACTTTTTACTCGTAGAACAATAAGACCAGTAAACATTCAGTGCTCAACTCCATTATCTTTAAAAGGCAAAAGTTGGAACATGTTAAATTCAAATCAGTTTGCTTGTCAACCAGAAATTAAAAACAATTTCACTGAAACTAAAAATGGCAATACTCGGCAAATTAGCTGCAAAGTATATGCATCCCCAGCTCCTGACATTCGATGGTTAAAAAACAACAATACTATTCAAGATAACGACAATACTACCCTACAATCAAGATCAAATGATGCAAACGATGTCTATTGGTACAATCTGACGTTTACAAAGGATGCAATTGATTATGCTGGACAATATTCTTGTGTTTTAAACAACTCAGCAGGAGCTGCCAATATGAACTTCACAGTACTGGAACAAGTACAACCACAACCAAACGTAGGTAGTACTCACACTGTGGAAGTAATTGAGATCACAGTATTAGTAGTTGTTTTAATTGTTCTACTGGTAGTATTAGTCAAAGTCTACCGTAAAAGGCGACAAAGAAATTATCATTGAGTCAAATGTAATTTTCAGCAAGTAGGTTTTTAGCAAATTGATTTTAAAAATATGAGGTAGGTGGCTCAGTGGTATTGAGTCGGTTTATGGTTTTGGGAACCCGGGTTCGATTCCCACAGTTGACAAACAATTTTAACTACCCCTGTGGCGCCCCCTCCACTAATATCTCTGCAAGCCGATTTAACGGCTTGTAACCGTACTTCACGCTCAAAATATATCACTTAGTTAGATCTGCTGTGGCAGAATGCCGCACCCAGTAATGGGTAGAAGGAAGAATGATATATTTATTTATTTTTTATTAATTTTAGAAGTAACAGTAGATATTTTATTTATGATTGTATTTTCAGTTGATGTATGACCCACTGGACAACTAGACGAGATTCATACAATATTATCTATTTATGATTATTTCAAAGGTCAGTTTAATAAAATGATAATATATTTAATTTGCTGTTTTCCTTTACGACTATTTTCTTTCTTTTTATACTTGTCGTCAAGGAAACAGATTAATTATTTTCTTTCCTTATGTGTATGCAAAATTAATCTAATTTTTTATCAACAGATGACCAGAAAATAAATAAAGAAGAATGCCAAGCTTATTAACAAGGAAGTAAAAAATATATCATTTATAAATATAAATAGTTTTATTACATTGTATATGTAAAATGCAATAGTTATTATTGTTAATCTGTCTATAATACTTACTTACTCATTCTATATTTTTGTACGATTTTGTACGTAGATGAAAATAAACGTATCAATAATTTTGTCAAACAGTATTTATTTTGTTGTTAATTTTTCTAACGACTGGCTGTATAAATGACAAATTTATTTATTTCCAAAGTGAATAAAATTTACTCGTTCAAATGGCAGTCAAACTTGCGATAAAATAAACTAAATTGATTCGAATTTATTAAAATAATAGTATATTACATTACTGGCATGGTAAAATAGTTTTTCCTGCTGAAAAGAGGGATTGACTGGCGAACCAATCAGGCGAGCCTGGCATCTTCCTTAAGGCAGTAAAAACAGTTACCTCGTGGGTATTGTACAATATTTTATTTCTTTTTCATTTATAAACAAAATAAAAAATTATATTTAAATCCTGTCAGTTACAATTGTTGTGTCAAAAATTGCTTATTATAGGCTGGTGACCGCGACTCTCGAACATAGGATTTTAACATGTAAAATCATAATTTTGTAATTTCCAGCTTCCCTAATTATTTTAAACAAAAAAGCTTAAAATAAAACTATTAGGGCATAAAATTCGGCATCAAAACCAATAAAGAAAATTAAGGTTGCTTGCTTCGTAACGGCACAAATTAGATCTGAATATGACGAAAATTTCCACAAAACTATTGACAGGCATGGAATTGAAACAAAATTAAACAAATGTTTGTCGTTTTATCTGTCAAAATAAGTGAAATAATAGCTGTATTCTATTTGCCATTTATGATTGATCTAGCTTACATTTACTGAACCAGATCACTTATTTATTTCGCTCTATTACTTCGCTGACCTTATTTCTTGTATTAGAATTAGAGATTCTAATTTACTTTGAAGTAATTCAACCCAGTAAGTGCATCAGTTTGCTTAATTAAGTCATTAAGTCATGTTGTCTAATTTATCTGAACTCATTTAAGTGAACCAAGTGGCAAATGAAATACAGCCAGTAATATAAAGAAGTCAAACATGTGTTTAATTTTGTTTCAATCCCACGTTTATCAATAGTCTTGAAGCAATTTTCGTCATATTTAAATCTAATTTGTGCCGTTACGAAGCAAGCAAAATGAATTTGCTTTATTAGCTTTAATGCAGAATTTTATGCCCTAAAACTTTTATTTTAAGCTTTTTTGTTTAAAATAATTAGGGAGGCTGGAAATTACGAAATTATGATTTAACATGTTAAAATTCTATGTTCGAGAGTCGCGATCACAATCCTGTATATATATTACGCTACAATTTAGCTTTCTCAAAGATTTTTATAAAGTTGAAAAATGTATCACTTACTACACAAATATTTGAAAAAAAATGCGATTTGATACCATGAACATAAAATTGCTATTTAAATTTTAACAATATTTTCTTATGGGGTTGATAGCTCAATGGACTATTGTCAACCTGTGAATTTAAGAACCCAAATTTGATTCCCGCAACCGACAAATTTGACTTCATACTGAAGACTGGATTTGCGAATCCGGGTTCCCTATGCCCTATGGCTATGGCTTTTCATCCTCTAACATCTTTGAGGACCGTGATTTGTCGGCTGGTAATCACATGTTATGCGCAAAATATCACTTACCGAGATCTGCGATGGCATAGTGCCACATCCAGTAATGTATAAAAAACGTGATGATATATTTATTTTAAGTTTATAATTTCGAGCAGGAAATCACTTTAAAATTGTATTACACAATAGTTCATATAATTATGTAATCAAGATATTGTCGTTAGTTTAGAAGATCACGCAGAATCGCAGAAACAAAATTTCGTTATTTGTTGCGTGAAATGTAGATAAGCTATATATATATATATAAACAACAAACTCTTTCAGAATTAACTGTCAGTCTTGTTAAAATGTTTGTGCTGCGATTTACTAGTGCACTTGTGCTCATTTCTACAGTATTTAGTGCCAAAATTGATTGTTCTCCTTGTGAATGTAAAAGTGGACGTTCTAATATTATTGAAGCTGATTGCAGCGCGGACACCATAGAAATACAAATACAAGAAATTCCTACATATTTGTCAAGTCGTGTCGAACATTTGAATTTAAATAATCAGCAATTGAAAGTGCTGGAGGAAAACGTATTTGAAAACGCAAATTTAACTAAATTAAAAACAATAAGTTTACGACACTGCCAGATCAGTGAAATACATGAAAATGCTTTTGCATATATGAGTAAACTAACATCTTTAGATGCAAATGACAACAATGTGTCTCATATTGATAATGGAACATTACCTTCTATGATAAATTTAAATACCTTAGATTTGAGTTATAATTCGATACAAAATATGACATTTTTACAAAACCTTACTCAACTCGAAACGTTACTATTGGAGGGTAATAATATAAGTCATTTGAATGAAAATTCATTTAGTAATAATATAAAGTTAAAATCGCTCGATTTATCCTACAATAAAATTGAAATACTGCCAGACAAACTATTCAGTAACTTAACTAATTTGATGTATCTACATTTGTCCTACAACAAAATATCTACAATTCCAATGAATCTCTTTCAAAATAATTCCAAATTATTTCATTTAAATTTAGACAATAATGCAATAGTTGAGTTACCAGAGAACTTGTTTGATAATATTACAGGATTAAGTTTCTTAGATTTGGAAAACAATAAGATTAGAAAAATACCTGAAAATATTTTTCGAAATTTATTCGACTTATCATACATACAATTAAAGAATAATGAACTGGAATCAATACCAAACAATACTTTCAAAAATTTATCGAAACTGCTCGAACTAGATCTATCATATAATAAAATAAATAAATTAAATACTGGATTTCTGGAGTCTTCAAGTTGTTCAGATAACGATTTGGTTTTGTTATTAAATAAAAATAATATAAGCTCTTTACCAACAGGAGTATTTAGGAAAGTTTGTGGCAGAGTAATCATAAATTTAAGTTATAATAATATTTCTATAATTGATCCAAATGCATTTTCAGATGCTGTAATAATAAATTTAATTTTGGCCCACAACAAAATATCCTGTCTATCCAGTAATACCTTTAAAAATATAACTGCATTGGATTTGTCATTCAACAATTTGTCAGTTTTACCTGCCGGAATATTCGCGTCAGTAAAAAGTAATTTATTCTTAAACAACAACAATATTGAAACCATTTCTTCACAATCATTTGATAGTAACGCATATCCTAGAATATTCTTAGCAAATAATAAAATTAAATATTTTGAAATGAACAAAAAATTTTCTACTTTGGATCTGTCAAATAATCCTATAAACTGTGATTGTAAATTAAAAAAGCAACATGAACTTTTTACTCTTAAACCAGTAAACATTCAGTGCTCAACTCCGTTATCTTTAAAAGGCAAAAGTTGGGGCATCTTGAATTCAGATCAGTTTGCTTGTCAACCAGAAATCAAAAACAATTTCACTGAAACTAAAAATGGTAATACTCGGCAAATTAGCTGTAAAGTATATGCATCGCCAGCTCCTGACATTCGATGGTTAAAATACAACAAAACTATTCAAGAAAATGATACAGCTATCATACAAACAAGAACAAATGATGTAAACGATGTCTACTGGTACAATCTGACGTTTACAAAAGATGCTGTTGACTTTGCTGGACAATATTCTTGTGTTTTAAACAACTCAGCAGGAGCTGCCAATATGAACTTCACAGTACTGCAACAAGTACAACCACAACCAAAAGTAGGTAGTACTCACACTGGGGAAGCAATTGGGATCACAGTACTAGTAGTTCTTTTAATTGTACTACTGGTAGTATTACTCAAAGTCTACCGTAAAAGGCGACAGAGAAAAATTCTGGGAACTACCAGTGAATCAAATGTAAGTCTTTGCAAATTGATTTTAAAAGTATGGGGTAGGTGACTTAATGGCATCGAGTCGGCCTGTAGATTTGAGAACTCTGGTTCGATTCCTATAACGACTAACCCCTGAGGCGTCCCCTCCACTAACATCTTTAGAGGCCGTGATTTTACGGCTAGTAACCGAATTTCACGCGCAAAATATATCACCGAGATCTGCTGTGGCAAAGTGCCGCATCCAATAATGGGTAGAAGGCGTGATGATATATTTATATATTTATTATTTATATGGGGTAGCTTGCTCAGTGGTATCAAGTCGGCCTGTGGATCATGAGATCCCTGGTTCGATCCCCACAGGCGATAATTTTCACCATTTTAAAAACTACCCCTGTGGCTCTCCTATCACTAACATCTTTGGGGGCCGTGATTTCACGGCTGGTAACCGCACTTCACGCGCATAAATATATCACTTACCGAGATCTGCTTCGGCAGAGTGCCACACCCAATAATGGGTAGAAGGCGTGATGATATATTTATATTTATTTATTTTTTATATTATTTATTTTAAAGTAGCAGTTTCTTAATTTATGATTGTATTTTCAGTTGTTCTATGACCCGCTGAACCACTAGACGAGATAAATACAATATTATCCATTTATGAGTATTTAAAAGGTTAGTGTAATGAAATGATAATATATTTAATTTTTTGTTTTCCTTTACGACTATTTTCTTTATTTTTATACTTGTCTTCAAGGAAACAGATTTATTTTTCGCTTTCTTTATGTGTATGCAAAATTAACATAATTTATTATCTACAGATAAGCAGAATATAAATAAAGAAGAACGTCGAACTTATTAACAAGGAAGGAATATTATTAATAAAATTATTAATTATCTAAATTCCAAGTCATCAAAATAAATCATTTATAAATGTAAACAGTATCAATATATTATTCATATGTAAAATGCAATTGTTAATATTGTTTATCTTATCTTACTCATGCTATATTTTTTTACGATTTTGTACGTAAATGAAAATAAACTTAATTTTACGGAATATACTACTATGGGATTGTAATTTGCGTTATAATTATTAATTGTAATTTATCAATAAAGAATATAATACAAATTCAACATAAAATATTATGAATAAAAAATAACGTATTTTCTTCTACTTACAAAATTAATTGATTAAAAAATAAATATTTTTAAGAGTATGCATAAATTTTTAGTACATCCGGTGCCATGGGCGTCCACAGACAATTTTCCAGGGGGGGGAGCGAGTCGGAAAAAACTCTCAAATATACATAAATTTCTAAAATATATTTTTTTACATAACATAAATACAAATACACATAACAAATGGATAAAAAAATATTTAAATTTGTGAAATAAATTACTAGTTTCCATAAATTGACACCATTTCTTCAATAAATTCCGATTTAGTAGTCTTACAGTTTTTATTTTCTAATATTTTGTGTCTGTGTATACTTAAACTTAGATTACTCAATCGTTACGATAGGGAACATGTCGCTAGCTGGCCTTAAGAATACTGCAGGAAATTCAGTTTCAGCTTGAATTTATTATCTTTAAACTTATAATTTAATTTTTATTTAATTTATATATATATATATACATATACATATACAGTGGGGTGGCCACGACTCTCGAACATCGGGCTTTAACATGTATAATCACATTGTTTTAAATTTCCTGCTTCCTAACTATTTAAAAGCAAAAAGCTTCAAATAAAATTTTTAGGGCATAAAATATGAAATTATTTTTGCATGCTTTGTATCGGCACAAATTAGATCTGAAAATGACTAAAATTGTCTCAAAACTATCGATAGCTATGAAATTGACACAAAATTAAACAAATGTTTGTCGTTAAATCTGTCAAAACTGTCAGAATAAATTCCTTATTTATTATTTCATTTATTTTGACAAATAAAACGTCAAACATATGTTTAATTTTATTTCAATTTCATGCCTATCGATAGTTTTGAGGCAATTTTCGTCATTTTCAGATCTAATTTGTGTCGTTACAAAGTATGCAAAATTAATTTTGTTTATTGGTTCAGATGCAGTTTTATTTCAAGCTTTTTTGCTTCAAATATTTAAGGAAGCAGGAAATTAAAAAATTATAGTTTTACATGTTAAAGTCCTATTTTCGAGAGTCTTGGTCACCACCCTAGTTAATATCCAAGGGGAGGGGGGCGCCCTCCCTTGCCTCCCCCTGCGGACGCCCATGTCCGGTACTATACTATTTTGTATGAATGTTCTTAGTTGGATGGAGTTATCTAAGTAACACCTCTTTTGCGGTTTCAAATCCCATTGGCAGGCTATATCTCATTAGTAGGCAAACTGACCACACGTCGTATCACCCACCCAATACTCGTGTTACATGTTGTAAACAAGGATTACATGTGTTTAGGGATTAAACTCAGAATGGGTGGAAAGATGCATTGTAAACTGAGAAGGTACTGGTATACGATATGTTTTACAACTGTTTATTTCAAAAAGTAAATCTTTGTATAGGATTTTGTTTAATTAGTATGTTTAAGTAAATATTTAACAATTGATGAAATTTAATTATAAGGAGAGAAATTGAGATACCGCTAGGATTTGAACCTGGGACCTATGAACTTCGGTCGTATGCTTTAAACCAACTAAGCTACGTTTGGTAAGAGATTACTGTTGATTGTCGAGGATGTATTTTATTTTGATTGCCTGACCAAAATGTAAAAAAGAATACATGTTTATTTTGCATTAAAATTTGTGATAATGATATTTTTATTAATATTGGTAAATAAAATAAATAAATATATCATCACGCCTTCTACTCATTACTGGGTGTGGCACTCTGCCGAAGCAGATCTCGGTAAGTGATATATTTTGCGCGTGAAGTGCGGTTACCAGTCGTCAAATCACAGCCCCCAAATATGTTAATGGTGGAGGAGCCACAGGGGCAGCTTTTGAAATTATGAAAATTGTTTGTCGCCTGCGGGTATCGAACCAATGTTCTCAGGATCCACAGGCCGACTTCATACCACTGAGCTAGCCACCCCCATTAATATTGATAGTACCAAATTTTATGCCATGTTTCTGTGTATGGCAATCAGCGCTGTCAATAGTTTTTGCAAATATGTTATCGTTTTGACGTTTAACCATTTCGCTGCTCTGGACGTATATATACGTCTATCGTTTTCTGATAAAGAATTGTGAAATTTACTCCTTTCGTTTCTTATCTTTTTTATTCTTTTCTGATCTTACATTGAGTGTTTAACTGCAATTATGTGGAATTCACTTCCAAAAACAAGCGTAGAGCGACACTCCCTTCCTTTCTTATCTTTTAATTCGTTTTCAGTTATTACGTAGTGTTTAACTGCAATTGTGTGAAATTCACTTTCAAAAACAAGCGCAGGGCGACGCTCCCTCCCTTTCTTATCTTTTTGTTTCATTTTCAGTTACTGCATTGTGTGGTCTTTTCTTTCATATACAAGTGCAGACTATCGCTTTCATCTTTTCTAATCTTGTAAATTCGTTGTTAGTTTCGTTATTAGATTCGTTGTTAGGAGTAAACGTGAGTAATTTGAGATTTTTTATGCATACGTTATGTTCGTTGAAGAAAGAAAATGAATGGTAAGTGAAAAGGAATGATGTGATTGAAGGTTTGTTGTGTGATAATAATTTCGAGTGTAATAAATGAATGAGTTTATATGGAGTGATCTATGGAAGTGGTTGAAGTGAGGGTGGTATGTTTGGATGAAAATGTTTGACGATGACTGGTTGTTTGATGGGTGTGATGAGTGAATGTTTTATGAGTGATTTTAGGGTTCGTGCTACCCCATTTGTTGGGATATAGCGTGAAGATATGTATGTATATGTATATATTAATATAATTATTTTTTTGTAATAAAAACTGAATATTTTAGTTGTGCATTGCGTGCGGTAAACTGCTATGAACGTATACACACATATGTATTTATTTTATTATAAATAGTATCCATTATTTTGTTTATATTTGAGCCCCCCCTGTCAAAAATTTGTATATCCGGCCCTGTACGGGAGTATAAAGTGACGACATGTAAATGTAGCTCACGGTGTCAGTCGTAAAGTAGCGCTGCTTGTGTTGGCGCCCCTGCGAAGCGGCGCCAGGAGCGGATTGGCGTCCTGGCTTTATAATTTGCCGCGGCGGAATGTAAATTGTTGTTTAACGGTACTCACGGGTTCTAAATTGAAATACTGAACCTACATGTTAGATTTACTGTTGGTCCTTTTTATAATCCCATCAAACTGTGCTCTTGGCCTCTTTTTGCAGTTTAATTGTTTATCTTTCTTTTATTTTTCGCGCGTTTAATTAAATTATTTAGGTGCGTTTTTTTGTGGGTAAAATGAAGACCGTTTGGTTTTAATTAAATTCAGCAAATGGAGACCATTTGTGTTTTATGAAATCTCTGATGTAAATTAGAGTAAAAACGGTTAATGAAGCTACAATATTCTTGGGGAATGAAGTCCTATTCTTGTGTGAATAGTAAATTAATTTAGGCATAATTAAAAAGTATTAAAATGTTTATTAAATTAAAATCTGAGATATCTTTATTACTAAATATTATGAGATGGTAAAGTATTGCTGACTGACTGGTGACACTGGTGACACTGATGTAAGTTGATGGAATTATTGTGAAAGATTTCGTGAATGATCTAGGAGTAAATGTATGAATATGATAGAAGATTTGATGCGCAAACGGTTGATTTAAAATATATAATAATAAGAAGGGTAACTTTTTAGATAACTTGACACGAGAGAAAACATTTCAGTTTTTCAACAAGAAACGAGATGCCGCCGTCAAAATGTAAAATAAACCAAATTCAAGCATTTTTTTAACTTTAAAATTTTGTTTCTTAAATCTGTGACCAATAAAGTGATCAAAACACTCCAAAATCATGAAGATTATCAATTTCGCTACTCATAGTTGAAAACTAGATACTTGTGCCGATTTTTTCATGTCCTTCAAAAATTTATTTGACGCTTCAAATTTTGGAGAAGGTGGGGTGTCCGTTTCCCAGAAAATGGCCCATATATATATATATATATATATATAAAATAAAATATATCATCACGCCTTCTACCCATTACTGGGTGTGGCACTCTGTCGAAACAGATCTCGGTAAGTGATATATTTGGCGCCTGAAGTGCGGTTACCAGCCATCAAATCACGGCCCCCATAGATGTTAGTGGTATGGGAGCCACAGGGGTAGTTTTTAAAATGGTGAAAATTGTTGGTCGCCTATAGGAATCGAACCAGAGTTCTCAGGATTCACAGGCCGATTTGATACCACTCAGCTACTAAAATGAAAGGAATAAATTAGCTTGTATGATAAGAATGATGAGAAAATGGTGTATCACGATAGGAATGTTTGGCGAAGATTAATTTCAGGATAAATCTTACAAGTAAAATTAATAAATAAATAAGTATATCATCACACCTTTTACCCATTACTGGGCGCGGCGCTCTGCCGAAGCAGATCTCGGTAAGTGATATATTTATGTACGTCACATGCGGTTACCAGCAGTTAAATCACGATCCTCAAAGATGTTAGTAGTGGGGGAGCCACAGGGATAATTTTAATTTGGTGAAAATTGTTTGTCGGCTGTGGGAATCGAACTGGGGTTCTCATGATCCACAGGCCGACTTGATACCACTGAGCCATTACCCCATAAATAAAATAAATAATAAATAATTGTTCAATAAATGTTTCAAGAGATCGCGTACCCTATTTCATAAATTTAGTATAATTTTGTATATCAGTTTTATTTTATAAAATAAATATATGTATATTATTTATTAAGTTTTATTAAAACTGCTCAGTACACTTTTTTGCAATGAATCGTATGAAGATCATTTATTTTCATAAATTAATATATCTTACGCAGAGTTCACAAAAAAATATGTTTTTTTTTATATAAAAGGTTTCGTGGGATATCTATATGTGTGTAGACATTCACATTTCTAAATTCTTCTTCAAAATTGGAATTAAAATGAGTAAAGAAAATTAAGAAAACGTGGTTATTTGAGAAATGATAATTAAATAGAATGCCAATTTAATCGGATGTTCTTTTAAGGCTGTAGCTATAGGTACCGAAACGGAATCAGCGTTATCGAAAATCAACCGTTCGAAGTTTTCCTGAAATGTAATTAAATTTGCGAAATTTGATTAAATACTTTTACTTGCCATTTCAAGCCATTTATATTCTAATATTAATGTTAACTCATTTAGCCCCCTTCATTAAACATGATATTCAAACTTTTTTCTATATATTGTAGTGTTCGATAATTTATTATTTTTTAGAATATTTCTTTGCAATATTTATTTATTCGAGACACATAAATACATTAATGATTCAGAAATTTCCCGTAAATCATGGACCACATTAAACAGAATTCGAACTGGTTAAGGTAGATGCGCTGACTCTCTACATAAATGGGGAAAAATCTCAAGCGCAGAATGCGACTGTGGAGTCGCAACCCAAACAATTCAACATATAACAACGGAATGTATTCTTCGAGCACATAAGGGTAATTTCAATGATTTCCTGGAGGCCACACCACAAGCGTTGGAATGGATATACAACTTGGACCTTGCAATCTAATTATAATTGAAATTCATTTATACGTGCATTGTATTTTATTTAATTTTAATATGGGATGGCTAGCTCAGTGGTATGAAGTCGGCCTGCGGATCCTGAGGTCCCTCGTTCGATTCCCACAGGCGACAAATTTTCATATTTTGAAAAAGTTATCCCTGTGGCTCCTCCACCACTAACATCTTTGGGGGCCGTGATTTGACGACTGGTAACCGCACTTCACGCTCAAAAATATATCACTTACCGAGATCTGCTTCAGCAGAGTGCTACACCCAGTAATGGGTAGAAGGCGTGATGATATATTTATTTTTATATTTAATTTAATTTAATTACATAAATTGCATGTATTGTAATGCCATACGCTAAATAATAATAATAATTTATTTATTTTTTCTACTCTGTTCGACAGGAACTTAATCCCAATTATAGTACAGGTCCGGACTTATCGTAAGGGCGGATCCACGGAGGGGGCCATGCCCTTCCTTGGGCTTATTATTTTTTTTAGTTTTTAATTAGTTTTATTTTTGTTTTGTTAACCCTTATAGCAATAAAATCGCTCAAAAACTTTGTAATACTCTGAAACTAATCCTGAATTTCGGATTAGCTAATCTTATGCTATACTCTGTTTTTTAACCAGGAGGAGTAATTTAAATTTTAACCGCTACAACTGACGCTTCTGATTGGCTAGTGCTTCGTCCAGTTTACACTGTACATAGAGTTTACATTTGATTTATTAGAGCTGTCATAAATTTTGAGGTTATCTGTTTTCTTGTTGGTTTTTTGCATTTCGGTGACATTAACATAAATCAGTTCTTTTAAGAACTAATAATATACGGACAGACAAATTAGAGTTTATAATGTCATTTATATTTTAAAATAAATTCCATGAGACTTAATCAGTGCAGATGTGTAAAAAATTTTTGTATTTCGCGCGAACAAAAATCTAGTAACTTTCTTTGGTAACTTTCTATAGTGTAAATTTGACTTGTGCATTTACTCCTCCTGGTTAAAAAACAGAGTATAGTACGGTTTTAAAAAGTTAATTCAATTCCGAAAACTAAATGGTAAGAAAGTTATATTAAAGTTTATTTAAAATTTTCTGGGAATATAGTTTAGCTTAATTTGATAAATCAAAAATTCAGGATTAGCTAGATTGTAGCTAAAACTCTTTTTAGAATTGGGCTGTTAGTGATTTAAATCTTAAAAACGTGGATTAAAAAAACTGCAGCTGTATGAATAACGAATCAGTTGCATAGCTTACAATAGTATTAATGCAGAAAATTGTTGGAAGTCGTTTAATGCACGTTCATGTTCGCGTATCATTAAAACTTCGCCAACAGTCTAGATGTAATTGAAGTTGTAGCACGCGCACCGAATTTCAACACAAGTTCGTCCAGCAACAACTTCAATTTCAGAGAAGCGAAACTGTTCTAATGATGTGCAAATGGCGAGACTTGTCGAATTAGTTTTTTACGATGACGACAAAAATCGAACAATCTGAAAGACTCTTAATAGCTTTGTTTGTGACAAAGTTTTTTTATGTTGCGATTTGATCCATTAATTTTAATAGTTTATGACATTACTTCAGTAGTATGTATCGGTCACTATAAACTATAAAGAGTGTTCTACGAAAACTGTACATAATCCAATAACAAAGAAAATAAGTTTTTGTACTCGCAGCATTCAAAATAATGTTTACATTACCTTGGAAACCGATGGAAAGTTTGATTTTGTGTACTAGTGCGGAAAGTAATTGAAAAAACACCCATTTTTTATGATTCTAAATTTTGACTATTTATCTTATTTATTTGTTACTCTGCACAACAGGAAGTAAATCCCAATGACAGTACAGGGGGCCTACAGCTTATAGTGGAATCCGAACCACTCAGACACAATCGTATTTTTGGATATAAGTAGAAGTCAGTGAGATTTGAACGCACGACCTCTTGCTTGCTAATTAAAAAACGCAAGTTTTACCTCGCTTTTATCCACTGGGCTACGATTGCCTGTATTTACGTATATACATACATTTTAAGGACTTTTTAAAACAGACATATTTTAACAAGGTTGATAAGAAAAATAAACAATTTGTTTTCAAATAACAAATGTCACTTCATGGCATACTTAACTGTCAATATAAATTCACGCTTCAAATTTAATAATTTCCTCATTGCTGATTATATAATTTTTGCTCGGTACAAAAAGCATTGCACAAAACTCGTGCATGAAGACGTCATTTGCACCATTCGCGAACTTGTTATGTAAATTGCTATTACATTACCCTGGAAACTGATTCAAAGTTTGATTTTGCGCAGTACTGCGCAAAGTCATTGAAAAAACATCCGTTTTTATTATTCAAAATGTTGACTATTAAAACGCAAATTGTATTTATTATTACAGATATTAGCTTATAACACCATCAATCAGACATATTTTAACAAGCTTTACGAACAAAAATAAACAATTTATTTGGGCCAAAAAGAAATAATTCATATGGATACATAAATAAAATGACAATTTTTCTTTATTGTGAATACTTGATTCTACAAAATGTCATTTTGACATATAACCTATGTACATATTTTAATCTATTGAACATATAATTAAACGTTATTTTGTTGTGCATAAAATATTGAATGTACCACAGGTGAGATTAGCGTTTCTGATCTTGAGCATGTTATTAGCCTTCGGCGCTTTGCGCTTCGTTCTAATAATCATGCCATGGACCAGAAACGCCTGATTTCACCCTTGGTACATAAATAACTACTTCACGCTTCCAACCATACATTTTGAATTAATAAAATAAATAAATATATCATCACGCCTTCTACCCGTTACTGGGTGTGGCACTCTGCCGAAGCAGATCTCGGTAAGTGATATATTTTGCGCGTGAAGTGCGGTTACCAGTCGTCAAATCACGGCTTCCAAAGATGTTAGTGGTGGGGAAGCCACAGGAGTAGTTTTTGAAATTATGAAAATTGTTTGTCGCCTGTGGGAATCGAACCAGGGTTCTCAGGATCCACAAGCCGACTTCATACCAGTGTGCTAGCCACCCCATTAATGATTATCTTTAATATTGACTTGGCATTAAGATTTAATGAAGCGATTCTCTATAAATAAAATTAATTATAATTTATTATACTTATCTCAACGATGAGTTACCTCTCTTTCAACCTATTCTCTGGCCTACTTCTAAGTGAAAACGAGTATAATATCTCCTTTGAATAGAGTCTCTTTTTATACGAACAAAGGGCTAAAATGAAGAACAAATTGAATTGGATGCAGGTAACTAGAAATTCCAGAGCGAATAACATAGAGAGCGCGAATGCGAAGCACTCTAGCGGCAGATAATGAACCACGTGGAGCATCTCATTTAGCGCTAACTACAGAGAACGATGGCGTTCAGATAACCTTATCATTATATTACCTAGTTTACTACACTAATTAGAATTTACGTTGAATATTAAACTGAACATTCAGCCCATCATTTTAATTATTCATAATCCTAAATTATTCTCTAATGAAATTACATGTTTTAATTATATCATCATATTTATTTCAATTTATAAGAATAATAACGCATGAAATTGTCAAAGAAAATTATCTCGATGTGATAGTATACCACGAGATATAATTAGGGTATTAATATTAAACTAGTAGCGCTGGTATAGCAACCCCAGAGCTACTAATTTTACCCCCTCCATATTTTTGATGTTTTTTTGCTTGTGAAATAATGCAGAATCAACGAAAAATGAAAAATAGCAATTTTACAACAGTGTTCAGCTATGTACAGTGTCAGTTTCAAAATATGATAAACTAGTACATTACTGTCATCTAGAAAAGTATTGCCATTGGAAACGCACCACCATTTTTTTTTTACGATTGCTTCACAAAGAACACGTCGACAAATGAAAGCGTAATTGTCAACTTTTATAGCAGTCGTAGAAAAATTTGTTTATAAGTCAATTCCAACACGAGAAATTCAATATCGTTTAATTTTAATTTTAGCGTAATATTACATTTCATACGAGATCGAGAGTGAAATCAATATTGCTAATTAAAATTACCCCTGTCGCTCCTAATCTACTAACATCTATGGGGGACGTTATTTGACTGCTGGTGACTGCACTTCACGCGCATATATATATATATATATATATCACTTACCAAGATCTGCTACGGCTTCACCTGTATCTCTAGTAAAGTATAAAACACTGAATTGTAAGAAAAATCGCTGAATTCAGCATCATGCAATCACATAGTAAAACGACCCAACCAGCATCACTAATAAACCTATCCAAATTCGCACATAAATTAAGATAACAAAACCTGCAAACCGTTGCTTCAGCAGTCACATCTTCTAGCATAGTGCGTGTTCAACACATTCTAATCGCTTTGGCCTTAGTTCCGGGCGACACGGGCCTAACTCCGGCTGCTCCGGCAGCTCCGGCCGCAGGAGGAAGTGGAGGTAATCGTGCGATCGCCGCCCACTTCCGGCTTCCAAGTGACTTTAATGTCCTCGCCAGTGAGAAGTGAATTGGATGGATGTGATGGGTCATTGAGCGCATTAGAGCCACTTCAGAGTTTCATGAGGCCAGCCAATGATTTCCAAGGATATATTGAAAGATTCTACGAATCAGGCGATAAATCTAGTGAAAGAGTCGGCTTACGTGCGAAGATCTCATCAATAGACGCACGAGTCAAAAAATCATTTTACTTTACTTTTGTATGTATTCATGAACGCATCTTTTGTATTATACATACTAATATCAATAGCTCAGAATATACTTAGGAAGACAATAGAATACGAGAACAATTGATAAATGTTAGATATTTTGAATAAATAATTATATCATTACACATTATGGGATAGGTAGCTCCATGGTATCGAGTCGGGTTGTAGATCTTGAGAACCCAGGTTTGATTCCCACAGCCGACAAACATTTTCACCAGATTACAATTACTCCTGTGGCTCTTCTACTAATAACATCTTTGGGGGCCGTGATTTGACGGCTGGTAACCGCACTTCCCATGCATAAATATATCACTTACAGAGATCTGTTTCGGCAGAGTGCCATCCCAGTAATGGGTAAAAGGCGTGATGATATATATATTTATATTATCATTACACATTTTGCCAATTTTAATCCGCTGGGTCAGGTAAAAACACTTTTCTGATATATTTTGTGCATGAAGTGTGGTTACCAACCGACAAATCAGGCCCACAAAGATGTTAGTGGACAAGGAACCACAGGGGTAATTTAAAATTAAATAAACAAATAAATATATCATCACGCCTATTATCATTACTGTGTGTGGCATTCTGCCAAAGCAGATTTCAGTAAGTGATATATTTATACGCGTGAAGTGCGGTCACCAGCAGTCAAATCACGACCCCCATAGATGTTAGTAGTGGAGGAGCCACAGGGGTAGTTTTTTAAATGGTGAAAATTGTTTGTCGCCTATAGGAATCGAGCCAGGGTTCTCAGGATTCACAGGCCGACTTCATACCACTGAGCTAGCCACCCCATTTTATTTATACAACATTAGTATAGTATATAATAAGTCAGCACAGTAAAAACAATAAAAAAACAGTCAAGTAAAATAGCGAACAGTCAAGTAAAGTCTTTACCAGACTGTTTTGTATTTTACCAGATTGTTATTTTTGTTATAATCTTAGATAAGTATTTTACCTGACTGCTTCGGCAACAATCTACTCTCCATACTAAAATTGATCAGGAAAGTAGGCACTTTCTTGTTGGCTTAGAAAAAACTTATTTACGACTCGATAGCACGGAATATTGAAAATATATCTTGTTCTTAAATAAATATATCATCACGCCTTTTATCCAGTACTGGGTGTGACATTCTGCCGTAGCAGATCTCGGTAAGTGATATATTTTGCGCGTGAAGTGCGATTACCAGTCGTCAAATCGCGGCTCCCAAATATATTATTGGTGGGGGAACCACAGGGTTAATTTTTAAATTGGTGAAAATATTTGTCGGCTGAGGGAATCGAATCCTTGGATCCACAGGCCGACATTATTCATAAATTACATTGAATTTATACAAGAATTAAAACTAGTCATGAGACAAACTATTAATTTTTTGCTAATCTAAAACTATAAAGTTTATCAGCTACAGTTCATCCATTGATGACCAGTAGTACCTTCTGTTGGCTTTGAAGCATTACTCACATTACCACTTAATTATACATCAATGCACTAGCTCGTAGGGTTTTTTTTCTCTTCAGCCTTCTAGTTAGTCCTTCGTTGTCCACTAGAATACTAGTTTCAGGGTTAGTGTGGTTGAATATCCCCCATAATAAATAATATTAATAATTTTAATTTGATGAAAATAGTTTTTTTCTCAAATCTACAGTCTGACTCGATACCAGTGATCTACCTATCCGGAATATAAAGTACCCAGCTTCAAATCCTAGCAGTATTCCAATTTTTCTTTCTATAATTGAAGTTTATGTCAACAATTTATTTAAATATACTAATTAAACCATTATTTTATTTAAATCATATTTTACATTATCTATATTCTCTATTTCTTTTAACTTACAATCAAATCAAAACTGCATTTATAACACCATCGTAATCTTCGACATAAAACTGAAACTATGCAGTAATAACGTGCTATAACTTACAACATTTTATCCACGATGTAGCCAATATACCCTCCATAGTCTCTCTCCCCCAACCCTCTATCCCTCGCTGGTCTTTGTAACGCTCTGGGCAATTGATATGTGAATACATCGGCATGTCTATGAGCGTGGATAATGTCACATCGTAAAGATAAAATCGCAGCAAGTTCTCCGTTAAATCGAGGACGTTCTTCGCGTCTTCGGCGTCCGAGGAAGTTTTTCTCGTTAAGCGACGAACTTGTGAAGGTCGACGATTATTTTGTCTCGCAGTTTCTCGTTCTCGAATAGCAAGCAAAAAGTAATAATCTGACTCCGCGATTTCGGTTATTGAGTTTTTCTTCACAATTTGATGTTTAAAGTTTGTTAAATCTGTGTGTTGCCACAAGATAACAGCGGCAATATTTGCCTGCGAAATTAACTTATTAAAGAAGATAGCCTGATGCGAATTTATTTTCGTTTATTTATTTCTTTTGTCAATTAACTTAAAGTTATTGCCAATACTTTACCTACTTTAGAGAAAACAATTTGAAATAATAGTTGTACAGCAGTGATTTTCAAACTGTGGATCGCGACCCCCCAGAAGATCGCGAAGACGTTGGAACGGGGTCGTTTTAAAAACCACTAACTAAAGATACATTCTGTTGCCCGCTTTCACTTAAATTTGCAGGATTACTTACATGAAAAATATCAAAACAAATGTTTGACAGCAATGTTTGATAGTTTATCTCGACAAGATCTTGTTCATGAAACAAACTAATTTAAGTAAAAGTAAGTTAAAGTTTTAAATGATACAGAGTGATCAAAAGGAATTGTTACAATTGGCAATAGAAAAAACTACTTGAAATTGTTAAGCCTGATACATAAATTCATTTCCTGTTGTTGACAGTAACATTTAAAATTCAAATTTGAGTACATTTATTATTACATTTATTTCTAAAGTATTTCTATTACTTAAAAAGTGAAAATTCTATTAGCTGTCAGACTCCTGACATAACCTATTTGTATTTATTAGAAATGTCAAATAGCATTTCCGCCTTTATCTGACGTTGTGCCAACTGTGGAATAAAAAGATCTCTGGAATTGTATTGCCAACTATAACAATTCCTTTTGATCACCCTGTAGTTATAATAAATAAGATGGGGATGTTGTAGTGATTTTATTTTGTAAACGAACTATAATTTATTTAAATTTATGTTATTACGTTGAAGGTGTGCAGCAGGATGTGATGTATTTTATATTCATAGTTGGAAATTATGTAAGTTGCGGTGGGGCTGATGTAATTTCAAGTAAAGCTTAAACTTTAAGTAGATATAAAGTTATCTATATGAGCATCCAAGCAACCACTCTGCATCATAATAACTTGGCGTTGGTGGTATTAGAAACCCATATGAAATTCTTAGCACGAGTTCCATATATTGAATTTTATTTCGTACTTTAAATTAGGAAAATATTAATTTTTTCTAGTTATGGATACAAAACTGTTAATTTTTATAAATTGTAAAAACTTATGCAAAACTTAGGCGTTCAAATTTCGTTAACTTCAACATATATTGCAAAATATGACAGTTTGATGCTAGGTTGTAAGAAAAAATAAAATCTATGCTTCTCTCTTAACTGTTGAAACTGACGAATAACATATATCACATGATATAATTTGAGATTAATTGTGAGAAAAAAACTAACAAATGAAACTTTGTATCTTATTTTCTCAGTAGAAAGATGGTCAATCTTTCTCTGACCACTTGCCATTAGTACGTCATAATGATGTCACATAGTATTTCTACTAATTTTTAATAATTATTTTCTTCAAACTACAATTAATTAATACGGAAAATTATAATTTCTTGTCTAGAATTATATATAAAATCAAAATTTGGTCACTAGTCCCTAGCAGCCCGATTCTCTAAAAAGTTTAAGCTAATCCTGAATTTTGGATTAGCTAATCCTGTGCTAGTCTGATTTATAAAAGTTAATTCAATTCGCTTTCCAAAAACAAAATGGTAACAAGATTATATTAAAGTTTATTTAAACTTTTTTGAGAATATAATTTAGCTTAAGTTTACAAATTCAAAATACAGAATTAACTAGATTCTAGCTAAAATTCTTCTGATAATTAGGCTGATTGAGATTAAGTTCCTGTTTTGTTTTTTATGGGGTGGCTAGCTCAGTGGTATGAAGTCAGCCTGTGGATCCTGAGAACCCTGGTTCGATTCCCACAGGCGACAAACAATTTTCATAATTTCAAAAACTACCCCTGTGGCTCCTCCACCCCAACATCTTTGGGGGCCGTGATTTGACGACTGGTAACCGCACTTCACGCGCAAAAATATATCACTTACCGAGATCTGCTTCCGCAGAATTCCACACCCAGTAATGGGTAGAAGGCGTGATGATATACTTACTTATTTATATTTTTACAAATAAATAAATAAATAAAATCATCTTTTACTTGGGGTAATAGTTGTGGTATCAAGTCGGCTTGTGAATCCAAAGAACCCTGTTTCGATCCCCACAGACGATAAACATTTTCACCGATTTAAAAATTATCCCTGTAGCTTCCCCACCACTAACATTTTTGGAGGCCGTAATTTGATGGCTGGTAATCGCACTTCACGCGCATAAATATATCACTTACCGAGATCTGCTTCGGCAGAGTGCCACACCCAGTAATGGATAAAAGTCGTGATGATATATTTATTTATTTATTTTATTTATCTTCTACTTGTCTAACTTTCTTCTCTTTTTTCCAGCACCATCATCACCACCACAATGATGAACCACCACCCTCATACGCACTCCCACATGCATCCCAGCCACCCCGGCCACCAAAGCCATCCTGTCCACCCCAGCCATCAAGGTCACCCCAGTCACCAAGGTCACCCAAGTCATCCAGGTCACTTACACTCACACTCCTACATGCACGGTGCTCCACTGGGTCACTCAATGGGTCAGCACATGTCTCTGAGCGCTGACAACGTGTCGTGGTCGACGCCGAGTGGCACTCCGAGTCCACCACCTCCACCGCCACTGCCCCCGCATACGTCGGCACGCTGGGCTAGGGCTCCGCCACAACAGGGCCCACCGGGGGATGGGTGCGCGCAGTGCCGGGGGAGGTATGCGGCGGTGAATAACAGGACTACGAGTGTTAATAGTTATACGACGGGAACGGGGTGTAATAAAGGTAGGTGGATTGTTTTATCTACATGGTTTGGTTATCTGGAGATAGGGGATGAAGATGTACGTATTGTGAAGACTTTGAACAAGCTTAAGGTGGTACTAGTGTGACGGTTGTCAAGTGTCGAAACTGACGCTCAAAAAAATATAAAAATTGAATAAAATAAGTGTTTTATACCTATTATGATTTGAATATCATGAATTGTTAACAGGTTGTTGGTCTAGTGAATTTTCAAATACCATAACACCGTGTGGTGTTGCCATTCTAAATTGAGATTCTTAATTTTTCGTTAAAAACAAGGCTTTGCATGGCTATCTATCCATTACTAAACGATAAAAAATGTTCTCCTTCTGATACAATATACATGGATAGTTCTAGAACATCATACTAGTTTTTCAAATGAAACTGCAAAATTTTAGAGGTACACAAACCAAATATGTGCGATTCTGAGTGATGATCGCCATAAGCCCCGTGTATAAGAACTCAACTTTACAAGCGAATATATTTGTTCACAGACGATGAATGTGTTTCATATTTTAACAGGATGCGTATATCCAATGTTTTCGTGCGCCAAATTTCATTCATATCTGCTAATTTTTTTTTCACGCTTGTACTACCTTATACAATATTTATTTAAGGATATAAGGAGAGTTTGGTCTATTTTATACACTTCATCATTTTAGGGAAACCTTAGGAAAGAAAACTCATTTTATAAAGGGATTATAATTTCTATATTAGTATAACTCTTGATATAAATATTAGTATATTTATAATTATATAATAATATTAAATATTAAATTGCAAAAAAAAAACTGTTTTGTTAAAGTGTTGCAGATAAATGTAATTTTTAATTTTACTGAATAGTTCGGATATTCGTTAGTCTCCATATTCGTATCCAATTAGTTTGGATATTGAAAAATTTCTTAATTTGGGTTTTTTCGAAGTCTAAATTATGATGAGGTAAATTTTTTGGAAAAGTTTTCCGGAGTTTATATCTTAAAAACTAAACAAGATATGAAAATGCGCCCAACTCCATTGAATTTCTCGTGTCCGAATTGACTTATAAGCAAATTTTTAGCGATTTTTATTTTTTGAAAACTTCTTAAGGTGTACCCCTTGGATTTTTTTGGATTTTAGGCTATTTTCAGACTATTTGTTCTCAAATTCTTCCTCGTACGAATATTGTAACGAAAATTTACATAAATATGTATCTTGACCCGCTAAATCTAATGGTGAAATCCGCAAGTGCACACATCTTCTAGTTTTTGAGATATTGTTTAAAAACTGCTCGATGAGAAAATTTTGGTGAAAACTTTTTGCAAAATAAAAAATGCTGAAAATTTATTTACAAGTCAATTGAAGTACGAGAAATGTAACGCCGTTGAGCTCATCTTCACATCTTGTTTAGTTTTTGAGTTATAGTCTCGGGAAAGTCTAAAATATGATGAGATAAATTTTTTGGAAAATTGAACTTTTCAGGGGGTTATATCTTAAAAACTAAACAAAATATGAAATTTTGCTCAACGACATTAAATTCCTCGTGTTCCAATTGACTTATAAGCAAATTTTTAGCGATATTTATTTTTTGAAAATTTCTTAAGGGGTACCCCTTGGATTTTTTTTTATTTTAGGCTATTTTCAGACTGTTTGTTCTCAAATTCTTGCTCCTACGAATATTGTAACGAAAATTTACATAAATATGTATCTTGACCCGCTAAATCTAATGGTGAAATCCGCAAGTGCACACGTCTTCTAGTTTTTGAGATATTGTTTAAAAACTGCTCGATGAGAAAATTTTGGTGAAAACTTTTTGCAAAATAAAAAATGCTGAAAATTTATTTACAAGTCAATTGAAGTACGAGAAATGTAACGCCGTTGAGCTCATCTTCACATCTTGTTTAGTTTTTGAGTTATAGTCTCGGGAAAGTCTAAAATATGATGAGATAAATTTTTTGGAAAATTGAACTTTTCAGGGGGTTATATCTTAAAAACTAAACAAAATATGAAATTTTGCTCAACGACATTAAATTCCTCGTGTTCCAATTGACTTATAAGCAAATTTTTAGCGATATTTATTTTTTGAAAATTTCTTAAGGGGTACCCCTTGGATTTTTTTTTATTTTAGGCTATTTTCAGACTGTTTGTTCTCAAATTCTTGCTCCTACGAATATTGTAACGAAAATTTACATAAATATGTATCTTGACCCGCTAAATCTAATGGTGAAATCCGCAAGTGCACACGTCTTCTAGTTTTTGAGATATTGTTTAAAAACTGCTCGATGAGAAAATTTTGGTGAAAACTTTTTGCAAAATAAAAAATGCTGAAAATTTATTTACAAGTCAATTGAAGTACGAGAAATGTAACGCCGTTGAGCTCATCTTCACATCTTGTTTAGTTTTTGAGTTATAGTCTCGGGAAAGTCTAAAATATGATGAGATAAATTTTTTGGAAAATTGAACTTTTCAGGGGGTTATATCTTAAAAACTAAACAAAATATGAAATTTTGCTCAACGACATTAAATTCCTCGTGTTCCAATTGACTTATAAGCAAATTTTTAGCGATATTTATTTTTTGAAAATTTCTTAAGGGGTACCCCTTGGATTTTTTTTTATTTTAGGCTATTTTCAGACTGTTTGTTCTCAAATTCTTGCTCCTACGAATATTGTAACGAAAATTTACATTAATATGTATCTTGACCCGCTGAATCTAATAGTGAAATCCGCAAGTGCACACGTCTTCTAGTTTTTGAGATATTGTTTAAAAACTGCTCGATGAGAAAATTTTGATGAAAACTTTTTGCAAAATAAAAAATGCTGAAAATTGTTTTACAAGTCAATTGAAGTACGAGAAATTCAATGTCGTTGAGCGCATCTTCATATCTTGTTTAGTTTTTGAGTCTCGGGAAAATCTAAAATATGATGAGATAATTTTTTTTGGAAAATTTAACTTTCCCGGATGTTATATCTTAAAAACTAAACAAGATATGAAAATGTACTCAACGGCATTGAATTCCTCGTGTCCGAATTGACTTATAAGCTAATTTTTAGCGATTTATATTTTTTGAAAATATCTTAAGGGGTACCCCTTGGATTTTTCTCGATTTTAGGCTATTTTTAGACTGTTTGCTATCAAATTCTTCCTCGTACGAGTATTGTAACGAAAATTTACATACATATGTACCTTGACTCGTTGAATCTAATGGTGAAATCCGCAAGTGCATATGTCGTCTGGTTTTTAAGATATTGATCAAAAACTGCTGGATAAGAACACTTTGGTGTAAACTTTCTGAAAAATAGAAGATGCTGAAAATTTGTTTACAAGTCAATTGAAGCACGAGAAATTCAATGTTGTCAAGCACATCTTCATATCTCGTTTAGTTTTTGAGATATAGCCTCGGGAAAGTCTAAAATATGATGAGGTAATTTTTTTGGAAAATTAAACTTTTTGTACTTGGTTGAAATTTGAGATTATCTATGAATAGCAAAAACTAAAAACCATCCACTGTATTTACTACAAAACTAAATCCAGACAGACTTAGTAAGAGGCAAAAACAGCAAAAATAAAAGTATTTCTAATTTTGTTTTACAAAAATAAAATAGTTGCGGGAGATGCTCTATTTTTGCAACCAATTTTAGAACGACATAAAAACTTACAAATTCACCACATAAAAATACACATTTCTAGAGAAAGGAAACGACGAAACCATAGCATAATATGTATAAATATAACTCTGCGTATCGTTTTCAAATTGTAATATGTCTTTCCTGTCCAATACACCTATAAAAATAAAATAAACTACTTTATCCCGGATTTGCCGCAGTTTTGAAAGAATTCTCTGCTTCTCTCGTATCTCATCGTTCACGGATCGCAGCGTGCCTAGTTCAAAGGGCCGTACTAAATTACATTTATATCGTGATAACAAGGTTTCAGTTTTCTTTATGGAAATGAAAGCGATTCTTTTTGCAACCAGGAATTTAATTTTCCGCGCTTATTTCATTTTTCTAACCGGCGAGCCTTTTTCATATTTATTTCTACAGTTATATTAATTTTTTGTGCGCATTTATCTGTCTTATGTTCTCATCTCAAATGGAATGCAGGTAACGGTTAGAAAACATTAATTTTTAAATATTACAGGAAATATGGTCGGAACATGTAATCTGCATTTCGCTTAAGAATTTTAATTAATTTTGCAAGATATAAAAATATTTTTATTTCAAGTAAAATTTCTTTACCTTCAGGTGAAAATGTTCCATGCATAATAAATTCATTCATTAAAACCTTCTCAAATTATTTTAGCAGTAAAATATTTCAAATAATGAAAATGTTAGACATTATTTCTACGACCACTAAGCTATATGCTCATTGTATGTTTACCATTGCTATGGAAATATAGTATGTACACACATTTTCAAATCTCACGGGTCGTTACGTTGCTAGGATATTAATTTAGGATTGCCATTTTGGAATAATACAAATGAGATTTACTAATTATTAAGATATAAATTAATGCGAATATAGGACAGCAATATCGTAGTCACAGAAAATAGTTATTTTTAAGTTAAGTTTTGTAATGTATCGTATTAATTATTATCAATACGAGGTGGGCAAAAATTGACGAACGAGGCCCTGGAGTGAGTTTAATAATCCAATACATTGGAATACGTATATCGTACAATGTTTTACATAATTTCATGATATGAGAAAAAGTTATTTTTATAACAAGTACCGAAAAAGGTTTGTTACGTGCAAGTGCAGAATTTAACGCACGAGGCTTGCCGAGTGCGCAAATCTGCATGAGCACGTAACCTTTTTCGGCACGTGGTATAAACAAGATTTTTCCTACAACTGTGCGATTTAGAAAATCACTAAAATATTGTCAAAATTTATAAAATCTTAATGATATTACACGAGATCATGCTATGTTGCATCTATTTTCGATAATGACAATCAACCTGATCCTGGTACTTCTGAAGCCTCCGAAATTGTTGTGAATAATATTACTGTTAATAATATGAACAAGTACGGAAGAAATCAATGTTTCTTTAGACAGTACAAAAGTTTCCACTTTACATTATGTCAATATAAGCAATTGTAACAACTATGTTAATAATATACACAAACAATAAATATTATGTATTTCACTTACTCTTAAAATAAAACCATTTATCGATATATTTACTATGTTCAGTTCTTTTTATTAATTGTGTACAGATTAAGATATACTGCAATTTAAGGTTATGTTTATAAACCTCAAAATATACTACTGCATATTTACTAGCGCTGGCTCACCGCTTTTTCTTCTTCCATAAGCGTCTGTGGCCAAAATATAAATTCCGCGCTCGGCGCGAATTTTAAATCGCTCTCAATACAACTTTTTTTACAGTTGCGTAATGAATTACTTTCCGCACTAGTGTTTCTTTGCTTACAAAAACGCGCTTAGTCTGCATTTGTCTCCTTTCCACCCGTAGCCAAGGCAATAATAGTTACATAATAACAAAGAAATCGCACAGTTGTAGGAAAAACAACGTGTTCGGCAAGCCTCGTGCGTTAAATTCTGCACTATCACGTAACGAGCCTTTTTCGGCACTTGTTATTGAACAACTTGCATGTAAAGTATATTTCTCACTCGTCCTAGTGAATGTTTCAAGGGTTCGTAGTACCCATCTTAATAGGACAAAGCATGATGATAATCCTAGTCCAATAGCTAAAACCGAAGTAAAACTTGCATTTACTAATTAACAAAGAAAAGGTCTTGTGCTTCATTCTAGAAGATCTCAAATTATTTTTAAAGTAATACGAGTGTCTGAGTGGTTCGTATTCCACTATAAGCTACAGTAATCAGGGTTAAGTTCCTGTTGTGCAGAGTAACAAAATAAATAATTGAATATTATATGTGTATGTATACACATCCAACTTTGAAGTGAGTGAATATGCCACTACCCACTTCATCACTTCGCCTGTTGCACATTCCAGATGATTTATAGCCTCATTCAGGGTAAGTGGCGCTTTTATTTAATTCACACATTCTGAGTGCTTCATCCCCCACAAATCCCTGCATCCTGCAGTCTGCAGCAGTGCTGCCGCCTCTCGGCTACTGAATTCATAGCGTGCAATGACGTGGAATGATAGTTTCATTCGTGTAAAAACGGCCGACTCTCTAATGACTTCCCAGTGTGCATTGTGCTTCGGGGTGACAATGACAAATGAATGGAAGTGGGTAATTCAATTTGGGTAAATAATCGGAAAAACCACAGCAGGAAGAAAAACTTCCGGATAGGGAAATAGAGTTTATTTTTGCGGTTATATTGGAAAGCATTCAATTGTGGTGTGTGTATTAATTGAAAAGTTTTTATGGTATTGGAAATATATTTTTAAAGGCTTTCATCGGGATTTGATCCCATAGCCTTTTACACGCTACGTGACTGCTCTAATCAATTGAACTACAAATTCTTGGCGAAGTACTCATGCTTTTTCGTACAATTTTAGTTGTTAGTATAACGAAGAATTCTCATAACTTTTTCAAAAAATATTTCTGATATCTACCTTCGGCCTTTGTAATAGACTAGTCCTGGGTGGCAAGAAAAAAAAAGAGCTCTTTAGTTAAAGAATGTTTATCTAGCAACAGTATCAATAACGATTTTCTGAAACCGTTAGTTGCTGATGAACCGATAAAACTTTCATGCAACCTAGTGTAGTTCTTATAATAATATTTTCTGTAGCAAGGGAGTAAAAGTTGTTATTATCTATCAAGAGGGAAGATTGAATCCTGACGGCGTAATCGCTTCAGGCAAATAATAACACTTTACTCACGTGTTATATAAGATTTTTGTAAAAAAAAGGAAAAATTCGTCATTTACCAAAAAAGACTGTTACTAGCATGCAAAACTAGTAATAATGGAGCACTTTATTGTTATTAAAAAATATTACAAACATTTTCATGTAAATAATTTCACGGAGAAGTTCGGATGTCTCTTTCTGACATGGGCACATGAGCAATGAAGAAGGTCTATTAAATACTTAGAAATCACTTTATTTCCCTAGGGAGTACTTGTCATTTTTATTTCCCTCTATAAATAATGAAGGACATTCAGTAATAATTTTGGTAAGAATAAAGTTAACATAATTTATCGGTTTTATATGAAAAATATTTGACAATACTTATGCTGGGTTGCATGAAAGTTTTATCGGTTCATTAGCAACTAACGGTTCAATAAATTTCAGAAAATCGCTATTGATACTGTTGCTAGATAAACAATTCTTTAACTAAAGAACTCTTTATTTTTTTCTTGCAACCCAGCATTAGTGACTCATTTGGCAATTAATCTCAAAATGATACTGCTCATTAAAAGTGGACTTAAAAGTTAAGTAACATTGGTGCAACTGACCATAAATAAACTGCAGTAAAAAAAAGGATTATAATCTTTTGAATTTCTAATTATAATAATGAACGTGCATCATCTTTCACCTCCATATATAATCACTTATCTCTGAGATATTGTAATTTCTTAATGAAACTTAGATCGTTTAATCTTAAAACAATTAGAGCTCCGTGCTATTAACACATCACAAAGCACCACTACATACACTCACACCCCCATCCTCACCCTCACACACCCTTACTGTTGCTATAAAGGAACACAAGAGAGAATTAATACTCAAGACGTTCGCTTGTCTCTTGTGTATGTGCTAGCGACGAGTACAAATCACAAGGGACGAGGAATTGTGTACTAGAGCCGGACTGACATTGATTTCATTGTTAAGACGTGAACTCTTGGGGTAAATACGATAACTCCTCTTGTTTTGTTCATTTTGTTGTTAGCTGTTTTAATCTAAGTTGGAAGAATACTTCAAGTTGTAGTTTCTCGGTTGGAAAGACAATGTTTTAGTTTAGTAAAAGATTAAAACAAATAAAATAAATTGTTTTGGATTTAATTTGGAACTTTTAATAGTATATTACATAACAAGTCAGGAGAGTGATGTTTTACTTGACGAAGCAGTTGTTTGAAATACGAGACCGCAGGAGGAGTATTTTACTTCGCTGAGTCAAGTAAAAACACTTTCCAGATTTAGTATGTATTCTATTTTTTCTGAAATCGTTTAATTTAATCGATAATTAATTATAAATAATTGAAAATGTTTAATTTTATTATATGAGTTGCATTGACAGAAGACTAATGCTCGGTTGCAAGAAAAAAATAAAGAGCTCTTTAGTTAAAGAATTGTTTATCTAGCAACAGTATCAATAGCGATTTTCTGAAACTTATTGAACCGTTAGTTGCTAATGAACCGATAAAACTTTCATGCAACCCAGTGTAAGTATTCAAAGTTACTGATGAGTCCCTAAAGGACGAAACGCGTCTATGGTTAAAGCTGAACTGACCAGCCGTTTGTTGATGACTTGATAAGTTGATGCAAACGTGCTGTAAAACTTTTGTGGAATTTTGAGACAAGTGATGGAAAATTAGTTTCTTCCTACTTTTTTTTTTTAAGGCTCAATTCCACATCGCAATAGACATTTTGTCTTTTGTATTAATTCAAAGTTACAACTGAAAAAAACAGTCTGGTAAAATCTTTACCGGACTGTTATTTTTATTGAAGCCTTGGATACATACTTTACTTGACTGTTTTGGCAAAACCTACTACAATATCCTATTGCCACCCGACAAGCGGCAAATTTAAACTTTCTTCTTTCAACAGTTGGAAAAATCTATTTTCTGCTCGGTTGTAGAAAATAATATATTACATAATAAGTCAGGAAAGTGATATTTTACTTGACGAAGCGGTTGTTTGAAACACGAGGCCGTAATCCGTGTATTTTAATCCGCTGTTTCAAGTAAAAACACTTTCCTGACGTATTATGTATACTATTTTTTCTGAAACCGTTCAATTTAATCAATATTTAATCATAAATAATTCAAAATGTTTAAATTTTTTGATATAAATTGTACTGACAGCAGACTACGTATCCAAGATTACAACAAAAATAACAGTCAGGTAAAATCTGTACCAGACTGTTTTGTACTTTACCAGACTGTTATTTTTATTGTAGCCTTGGATACGTACTATACTTGACTGCTTTTGTAAAAACCTACTTTCCATACTAAAATTGGTCAAGAAAGTAAGCACTTTCAGAAAAAAAATTATTCATTGACATATGTCTTGATATAAACTACAAAACAAAACTATTGTTTCTTCATAGGCTACTATGATTTATAATAAACTTTATGCGGACTTTTTGTTTACACACTCTTATTATTAATGACACCCTTGATATTTTAACTTAATATAAAATATACAACTGTATCTAATTGGTTCGTGTTCCACTGTAAGCTACTATAATTGGGATTAAGTCCATGTTGTGCAAAATAGAAACTGAAATACATACATAAACCCTGATACCTTGGAGAACAATCAATCACTTAAGCCACAACCTCATAGAAATAAAGCAAAATAGTTTCTGCTAACGTCAGGATCAATAATGAGCCCTATTGTTTACTGTACCTAAATACTAACCAATGTATATTATGTTATCGCTATTGGTAACAATATACAATGCAAGTATTTATCTCCCATTTGATTTCCGTATCCGTATTATGATATCCAGTAGAAGGACGAGCAGTTCCAGTAACTCTAGAAGCAGTAGCGCAACGTTCTGCGTTTGTTTACCTTCGTCGACAAATCTCTGTCTCATTATGTGGAGTCGAGGCGAAACTTCCTGTGTTCGTGAATCGTCATCGCTTAGAGCTTACTTCTGCTGTTTGTTAATGGGGTTCAGAGCATAGTGCAGAGGTAGTGATGTAGCTTTATTGCATAGAAAGAATGAAGTAGTTGTGGTGAAAGGTTTTTATATGTTGGTTCTTGTAGTTGGTACTTAAAGATCTCTTTTCAAAATATGTGGTAGGATATTTTAATAAAGTAAATAAGGAAATGTTACTAAGAGGAGACTAACATCTTTTACCTATTATTGGGTGTGGTACTCTACCTAGTAGATCTCGGCAAGTGATATATTTATGCGCGTGAAGTACGGCTACCAGTCATCAAATCACTGACCCAAAGATGATAGTTGAGAGCTACAGGTATAATATTAATATGGTGAAATTTTTTTGTCGTTTGTTGGAATCGAACCTGGATTCTTAAATCCACAGTTCCACTACATTGTCACTTGCCCCATATTCGGTAACATGTCTGTTATTTTTTAACAACCTGTTACATTTTTTAATCAATGACAACAGACAACAATGGTTATGTTCCTGTTGTGCAGAGTAATATAAATAAACAAATAAATAAATAAATTTTTAAACATAATTCAAATAAAATTTGCAAAGAACATTTGTCTGCATCGACTATTTTCTCGATCAACAGGTTTAATCATTAATACGCCAAACAGTTTGTTCACTACTTATTATACAAATAAATATTATTTCGCATTTTCAATCAAAACACCCTCCTGCTGATGTTCTAAGTCATAAAGGAAGTTTGTACTGCATTTCTACAATAATAAAAATAACTAAAAGTTCTCTAAACTTTCATGACAGGGAACTTTCTTCATAACGAACTGGCCTTGTATTAGCGTTAGGCTTTTGTTCTGCTTTGTTTGTCGATGACAGCTCCACACACCTGGTTCCACTGCTCTACCCTACCGCTATATTTAAATTTCTTGCGTGTGGTACGCGTAAGTTTTCAACATCGATGTGGAGTTTCCGATAAGGTTATTCGCATGCATTATGAATGGAAACCTGGAAGGTATTTTGTGCTAAAAGTTGTAAGTAATCTCTTCAAGTTGCAGTAAGTATGCATAAGTAATAAGTGTGAGCTTCATATTTCATGACACTAATGAAGTATGTGCTAAAAGCTTGCGTTAAAAATTAGGTTAATGAGCTATTTTCAAACTATTTAAAAATAGTTTATATGTAGAATAATAAATATCCATGTCAACGGCCATGGCTGCACTCGTTGGAACTGATCTAAGCGATAACGCGAGTTAAGTAACGTTGCGCGCGGGTAGTAATTGGATGGGTGACCGTCCAGAGAAAACCCGCGTTGCTCTTGACCATAATACCTAAAACGCAGATCAGGGCGGAGTGGCGGCATATGACCTAAGTAGTTGGTCCGCCAAAAGAAGCCATATTTTTCCATATTTTTTTTCATCTTTTAAACTGCGTTTACAGAGGTGTCCAATTAGTAATTATAATTAGCAATTATAATTATTAATAAATAGAAGCATCTGAAATTAGGGAAAAATTACATTTGTAATTTTTTTTTTTGTATGAATAATAATATTTAATTTTGACATATGACAAACAGTGACTATAAAGTATAATTGCTGTGGTTACTAATTTGAACCCATCTTTATATTTTGTGTAAAATTTCTTAGTAATGACATCAGTGAATTTGTTTGTAATCAAAACATTTCTTGATCATTTTATTTTTGTCATTTACACTTCTCACAGCCGAAAAACAATTTTTACCACTTTAAAACTATCCCCGTGGCTCCCCATTCACTAACATCATTGGGGGCCGTGGTTTAACGGCTGGTAACACGGAAAATATATCACTTACCAAGATCTACTATGGCAGAGTGCCACACCCAGTAATTGGTAGATGGCATGATGATATATTTATTTATTTGTTTTTTTTACATTTATGCGGTGGCTAGCTCAGTGGTATGAAGTCGGCCTGTGGATCCTGAGAACCCTGGTTCGACTCCCACAGAGCACAAACAATTTTCATAATTTCAAAAGCTACCCCTGTGGCTCCTCCACCACTAACATAATTGGAGGCCGTGATTTCACGACTGGTACCCGCACTTCACGCGCAAAATATATCACTTACCGAGATATGCTTCAGCAGAGTGCCACACCCAGTAATGAGTAGAAGGCGTGATGGTATATTTATTTATTTATATTTACATTTTCAATATTTGTCAAGAACTTACGTTAAGTCCCACAATACAAATCACTATTAACTTTTTTTATTTTGTTTTATCTTTTTTAAAATTGCAAATTCCAGACACAGTACTATACATTTTATTTCATGTGATATTCTGCACAACAGGACCTTACACTCAATTACAGTACAGTAGGCCTGCAATTTATAATGAAATATTTTTAAAACTAAAGCCAACAAGATCGCCTGTAATCAATACTAATTTACATCTGAAAACATCATTCTTGCGGTATTCAATGATTTACGGGTCGAATTTTCCAGTGTAAGTAGTAACGTAGCTATTTTTATTATTTTATTTTTAAAACGTATTAAATGAAAAAGTTTGGTACATAAGTACATACATTTTCAATAGCACGTCTCCGGTTCCAAAGTTTCACAGCGAGACGAAAGTAAACATGAACAGGAGAACGAAGTGCGAGTATTCAACGCTCATTCGTCTTGTGTGCATTGGGACTTTTTTACTCTTTATAGAATTCATTGAGTGCACTTGAAAAGATATTTTATTTCAGTTAATGGTTTTTGGTAATAAAAGAAAAAAGTAGGAATTAATAAATATACACTCACATAGGAATATTATTTAAAAATTTTGTGAAAATTATGGCAATAATATTTAATAACTTTAAATCTGAATTGATTTGTCTTCGGATCTTTTTCTTATCTTGGTATTTATTTAATTAATTATTTTATTCTACTCTCTACACCATGAACTGGTAATCCCTATTACAGTACAGGGTCCGGATTCACCAAACATTAGAGTTGTTGATTTTTCGAATATTCGAGACTTCGAATGTTCGGATTTATTGAACCTTCGAATTTAGATTTGAATTTTCTAATTTTTGAATATTCCGAATTTTCGAATTTTTGAATATTCCAAATTTTCGAATTATTCGAATTGTGAATCTGGATCCTAACGTGAACACGGCATGTTGATATGAATTATTTTCAGAATAAACTTATTTGCAGAGTTTTGTATTAATTCATAAGTAATTATTATTATTTGCCAAATTAATTCAATTTAGACTTAAAATTTCGCTACACTGTCAAAACATTTTAATTAAGACTTTTTGTATCATTTTTATTCTCATTTTAAAACGTTTTATTAAAAGATCGTAGTATTTAGATGGGCGGTAAGAGAATAGATATCTTAATTAAGACGCATAAACTTGTAGAGTTTTTGCAGGAGACTTCGCCGAGTTTATTATTTAATTCGTGGCCGACTTTTCGCGATTTATGCGTGAGCATGTTTGGAGATGACAGATGGCGTTAATTCAGAGACAAAAAATTCGAGACTTTGAAGCTTTGAAAAATTCGAAAATTCGTAAATTCGAAGCTTAAAAAATTCGAAAATTCGAAGCTTCGAAGTTTTTCTGACGAAGTTTAAAACATTCGAATGTTCGAACGTTCAGAAATTCGAACTTCGGTGGAAATCAACGACCCTACCAAGCATGGTATTTCATAAAATAAGCTTAAGTGAGATTCAAACTCGGAATCTTCAGATTCGAATGCCATATCACTGTTCATACAACCGTACTGCCTAATACATTCCCCAAATATTTTTCCCTATTTTTCAAACATCCTGTATAGATAAATCAGTGATTCTTGACTTTTATTTCAGAAGTAATGGAATGTATCGTAATATATAGATCACGAATCAACCTTTAACGAATTTGGTGTACTCTAATCCAAGCTATTCGCTAATAAACACAAAATACTGACGTATTTATCACTGTAAGCGTGAAAACGGTAAAAAATTCCCAAATATAAAACCCTGTTTATAGGCGCAGGCGAGAGATAGCGCTGATATTATGAGAGTCACCTGCCTGAGGATATAAACTGAGTAAATGCCGCCTGAGCTCGGTAATTGTTATTGCGTTCGTAAAACTTCTCAAACTGATAGCAAAGCTTCACACACAAATATAAAACTTGTACACCGGAACCTTCATACTACGCTTTATTTGAAGTTAAATTTTCATTCATTTAGGATCGGTTTTTCCATCTGTGAATAAAGTTCTCAGTAACTATCACCGGAATAATTAGAAAAATATCACATCGAAATCATAACACAAATTGTAATAATTATATTGAATATTGTCCCATGAATTTAATAAATCAATAGTGTTTCATTATTTGACCACGTTGTCATGGAAATGAGTGAATTAATAAGTGATAATTGCACTAATATTAAGCGTATTCCATTTACCATTTGAATTAGATCTATATTAAACTTATTAATGGGGTGGCTAGCTCAGTGGTATGAAGTCGGCCTGTGGGTCCTGAGAACCCTGGTTCGATTCCCACAGGCGACAAACAATTTTCATAATTTCAAAAGCTACCCCTGTGGCTCCTCCACCACTAACATCTTTGGGGGCCGTGATTTAAAGACTGGTAACCGCACTTCACGCGCATAAATATATCACTTAGCGAGATCTGTTTTGGCAGAGTGCCACACCCAGTAATGGGTAGAAGGCGTGATGATATATTTATTTATTTATTTTATTTAAACTTATTGAATCAGAACACTTGTTTAATTCATTAGATTAATAAGTGCAACAAATTGCCTAATTAGTTCATTTAGTCTTGTTGTCTAATTTATCTGAACTGATTTAAGCGAACTGAGTGGCAAATGCAGTTATAATTAGAAAGATTGTTTTTTTACGGTTCTCAAAACCAATGAAATGCTTCATTGCATGTCACGTATCTGCGTTTTAACCTATCCTGTCATTATTATACTGAGAATAAAGCTCTTGCGATTATTCCCGGGAATAATCTCTGTAGGTGCTTTTTTTGTTGTGACAAATGATAGGTAGTTGTCAAATAATTATTTAAAACTGTCAACGCGTCAAGTAAAATGTGTGAAAATAATAGATTTAGTTCCATTTCAGATACAGATATACGCCAACAAATTTTGGAAACAACTTCCAAGAATATATTCATAAGTAATCAATCGATATGAACCCAATTCAAAATATTTTAAGTTGGATGAATCGACCTCAACAGCTAAGTCAAAAAATAATCTAATTAAATATAACTCGAGAATTGGATAAAATAGAAAATAATTCTCCAGTATCTTTCTCAAACTTGTTACCATTTGGCAATAGCCACTCAAGCCCTACGGGATTTCGTGACTATTGCCTGGCAACAAGTTTTCGAAAGATCTGTCAAATTATTTTCAATTTATTCTCACTCTCTTGTTATATTATTACTGATAATTGCACTAGTGCAAATTACCGCTGTAAATGCACAAGTGCAATTATTACTTATTAATTCACTCATTTCCATGAGAACGTTGTCAAATAATGAATCGCTATTGGTTATTTAAAGTCGTGGAGCAATATTCACGATAATTTTCTGTTTAAAAAATTTACAATTTTACTCTAATTTTTTGTAGTTACCTAGCAACTAAGTTGTCTGACATATAATGAACAAATGAGTATATTATTAAAGCATGTCAAAATATTAATTTTGTAAATTTTTTGAATTGTTTCCGAATGTTTCAGATTTCGATATAAGCTACAAGTTGTCTGTATACTTCATTTTAAATTAATTTCTTGTGCAAAATTCTAAAAAGATGAAACAAAAATGTTAACCATGCTTGAATGACATTCTAAAAAGACATTAATTTCAATATTTCAAATTTGAAGTTACTGGACCGGAACTTATACTCGAATAATGAACGTATATTATGCGGACAAATTGCAACTTTTATCACAGATGCTCGTTTTGTTTCATTTCTCAAAGACCGGAGAAATAATCAGGAACATTCTTTGATGTATTTTCTTTAGTCACCACCGGAAAGAAATGCTTTCGGGTGTAAAATTTCAACTGTTACAGTTTACACTTAAAATCTAACAACTTCGAACTTCGAAAAGAAATAAGAAAAATGTTGTAGGTGATTGGTGTAGTTGACGGTGAAATATTATGTGAACGATCTAGAAATAAATTGATTGATATGACGTTGTGTTTATCTATAACTAATGTATTGTATGTATATTAATCAAATGTGTGATTTTTGCTACATAATAAATAAAAAATAAAAATAAATATATCATCACGCCTTCTACCCAATACTGGCTGTGGCACTCTGCTGAAGCAGATCTTGGTAAGTGATATATTTTGAGCGTGAAGTGCGGTTACCAGTCTTCAAATCACGGCCCCCAAACATGTTAGTGGTGGAGGAGCCACAGGGATAGCTTTTTCAAATTATGAAAATTTGTCGCCTGTCGGATTCGAACCAGGGACCTCAGGCCGACTTCGTACCACTGAGCTAGCCATCCCATAATAATAATAATAATGCCATATATTAATCCCGCAGGAGATAATAACAAGGGAATAATAATCATTATTCCCTTTTCCTCATCAATAAGACAATTATTGTACCTATATCAATATTTTTCTGCAAATAAACAAAAAAAAAATGCAAAAATTTTGATATAATATTACAATGTTTGGCGGCTGGTAACCTCACTTCACGTGCATAAATATATCACTTACCGAGATCTGCTTCAGCAGAGTGCCACATCCAGTAATGGGTAAAAGGCGTGATGATATATTTAGGACCAGTTTTTTAATCACCGATCACTAATTTATCGAAGTCTCGAGTTATATTTAATTAGATTATATTTTGACTTAGCTGTTGAGGTCGATTAATCCAACTTAAAAGATTTTGAACTGGGTCCATATCGATTGATTACTTATTAATGTATTCTTGGAAATTTGTTGGTGTATATCTGTATCTGAAATGGAACTAAATCGATTTTACTTGACGCGTTGACAGTTTTAAATAATTATTTGACAACTACCTATCATTCGTCAGAAACAAGAAAGCATCTACAGAAATTATTCCCGGGAATAATCACAAGAGCTTTATTCTCAGTATAATAATGACAGGATTGGTTAAAACACAGACAAGTGACATACATTGAAGCATTTCATTGGTTTTGAGAGACGTCAAAAAATGATCGAGATACATTTTTATTTTCAGGCACTAATTTTTTGGCTTGTAGCAAAATAACTCGGCAAACCTCTCGTCCTACGGACTAATGAATAAATATTTTTAAAATACCGAGCTTCTTAAAAACTGCATAAAAATAACTGCAATTTAACCATGTCTTTTACATGTAAATGCAGTTAAGAAAACGATGTCTAAAGTGGGTAAAAACCATAATTTCGTTAAAAACTGTGAACCAATTTTTTTACGGTATCTTATTACTGCATACAAGGAAGAAAGGCTACAAATTATAGCAAATGTTGGTGTTTTAACACCCAAAGTGATGGAGGAAGTATTGCAACAATATGTAAATTAACCTTCCGCCAACAGAAACTTTCGGCAAATACGTAATGATATGTATTTATGCAAATAAGTCATATACGCCGTTCCTTAAACATATATGTTTGGTGGCTGCACTAAAATTTTGAAAACTACCCGGTACCGCATACCTAATTAGTGGACAGAACTAAAGATGTAAAGTAGCATTATGGCCAGTTTTACCAACAAAAGTTCAATTTTAAACTTGGTTGAAATAAATAAAAGCAATAAAATAAGAAAAAAGGAAAAAACAACACTTGTCAAAGTTCCAGAAAATTACAGCACATTTGAATCAACTTAATAGGTCATCATCAAAGGCTGGTCAGTTCAGCTTTACTTTACTTGACTGTTTTGGAAAAATCTTCTTTCCAAACTAAAATTGATTAGAGAAGTAGGCACACTTTCGTGTCGGTTTCACAAAATAATTATTTGAATTATGTTGTCATATATTATTTATATAGAGACCAAAGCGAATTCCTCTTTGCCAAATAAGGAACTAAACTGATTGTTCAAATAAATTTAAATTCTGATGACATTGAATTGATAGAAATTGTATTTCTTCACATTTTTGACTTTTCAGAAACTGTTTGCGATGTAATAAATTAGTAATAAAAATGTAACAAAAAAACTGATAACAGCACTCAGAGGACATGTCGCTTGTTCCGGTTATTTATCGTATCATTAACTACATAGTTTTTGGTTAGACACAGAAAACAAATGAAAATATAGGTAAAGGGATCGTACATTCGTACAACGTTCTCGTACGTTCTGTTGCAAACGCAAAATGCATAAAATAATCGTAAAATTTGTGTTTATACGAGCATTTCCTGCCCTTAGCACTATGGAATTTTTGCAGTTTAATAATGCATTTTACGAACACAGCATATTTTATACAAGTGCACGTTTGCATAATACCCGTATGTCTTCAAGCATGATAACACTTTTCTAGGTTATGTTGGATACTATTTCTGGAGAGTATTTCCATATTTTTATCCCTTGCTTCTAAATTTCCTAATTTTATTATTCATATTTGAGAATTTAGACTTTACCAGACAGTCATAAGAATTTAATAATATATGAACAGTAAAATATATTCACTGAAAAAGTGGTGGCAACCTCTAGAAGAGTAATCATGAAAAGTATGAGGTGCCATTCACTTATCTATCATTAGCAAATAATCCCCCCCTATTATGTAACCCAATCATTACCAGTTAGAAATAATTTTTTGAAAAAGCAATGAGCGTTCACCGGGATTTGAACCCAGAACCTTTCATTCGCATGATGACTGCTCTAACCAATTGAGCTATAAACACTCGACGAATACTCATGCTTTTTCGTGCAATATTTAGTTGAAGAAATGTAAAGTGACATGGGTTGCGTCAATTCGTTACAAGTCAATAACCTAGTATGCGATGGGTGAATTCCCTGGGTGAAATTATTATAAGAATTTGATGAATGACAATTTGTCTGTTGGTAATTATTAGAAATAATTTTTTTTAAAAGCAATGAGCGTTCGCGTTTGTAGCTCAATTGGTTAGAGCAGTCATCATGCAAATGAAAGGTTCTGGGTTCAAATCCCGGCTAACGCTCATTGCTTTTTCAAAAAATTATTTCTAATAATTACCAACAGACAAATTGTCATTCATCAAATTCTTACGTTATCAGTTAGAGTAGTAGAATATTTTAATAAGCCAAGATAATGTAGGAAAAATAGTAATGGAAGTAGGCTTAAGTTCCAAATCATTTATTGAAGATTTATTGACAACGTTTCGGTTAAGGTTGTAGCCATCTTCATGTCTAAAGATAAAACAATAATATTATAGCAATTAAAAAATTGTTGGTCACTTAATAATTAAACAATTAACTCACCAAAAGTGTCGATATATAATGAGAATTGAAGTTCAGGGTAAACACAAAAAAGAAAAAAGAATAAGATTCTAAAACTCCGCAAATCAGTTCATAATCGATAAGTTAATGACAACCCTTATTTTTTATGATTAATCTGCAGATTACCACAATTTTGGAATTCTGTGATTAAAATCATTTGTTCTCCTATTTCTATTTTACTTTCATGCATTTTACTGTCGTACTGCCACTATAAAAAAATATTACTTTTTAATCACACTTTTTCGAGTTGGCCTATGGATCCTGAGGACCCTGGTTCGATTTCCACAGCCGACAAACAATTTTCACTAAATTAAAATGACCCCTGTGGCTCCTCCACCACTAACATTATTGAAGGTTGTGATTTGACGGTTGGTAACAACACTTCACGTACATAAATATATCACTTACCGAGATCTGGTTCGGCAGAATGCCACACCCAGTAATGGGTAAAAGTCGTGATGAAATATATATTTTATATTTATTTTTTTAATTTATAAAAACCACCATTTGATTGACTTAGAAAGGGCGGCAAATTGGAGACCGCCCTAAGTGGCAAAAGTTCTAGGTACGCCACTGACTGTAATTGAAATTAAGTTCCTGTTGTGCAGTGTAATAAATAAACAACCAAAAATTAAATTTCGCAGCATCTCTCCCATTTAATCAATAAAAGAAATAAAGCACTTAATCAGAAAATCAGATGCATGCATTCTCCATTCTCTCCTCAATAATTTATTGCAAACATTAGCTCGTTGCGTCGGTAAATTGAGCGGTTTGTATGCTAAAACGGTGGGCATCTGTCCCGAATCCTGGCGCAAGCATAGTTCACGCTCTGTGTGTGGGTGGCCACCGCAAACCCTTGAATAAACCATTGGACGGCGAGCAGCAAAGCGAGGAAAAACTACCACCTTCACGCCCAACGCCGTGTAAACGCTCTCAATAATTCAACAAGTACCTCGGAGGAATGGTATTAAATTCTACTTACGAAGAACGACGGATTCTAGTTCGGAAATAGATTTAATTGTGCAGAAATTCTATCTAAAGACTCGCTGCTTTATAAGTTTTTTGTCTTTGGTAGATTTAATGGATCTTCAAAGGTTCTTGAGAAGAACTTTGTGATGTTAAGGATAATTAATCATAACTTTTCACTGGTTGATCAGAAAGGAAATGGCTTTATGTCGTTTCGAATTACTCCACTGAATTTGTTTGTGGTATATGTAAGCTATTTTGTTTCTGTCATTTAATTATGTACCAGCTATCCCCAACGTGTTTATTTGACTTGTTCAAATTATCATAATTAATATAACAATTGACATGATAATGGCCGATATTAGCTTGACATGAATGATGAGTTGTATTTTTTTTCTTTTTTTTTCTGGCTTCTTTGGCGGACCAACTACTCAGGTCATATGCCGCCATTACGCCCTGATCTGCGTTTTAGTTGTTATTAGTCAACAGCAACGCGAGTTTTCTCTGGACGGTCACCCATCCAAATAATACCCGCGCGCAACGTTGCTTAACTCGTGTTATCGCTTAGATCAGTACCAACGAGCGCAGCCATGGCCGTTGACGATGAGTTGTTTTATTATGGAAATATAGCGAATGCGCAGCACGAGCTGTATTTTCCTATTTTCATAACAACGAATTTAATTTCATTTGTCAACGACCATGGCTGCACTCGTTGGAACTGATCTATGCGATAACGCGAGTTAAGCAACGTTGCGCGCGGGTAGTACTTGGATGGGTGACCGTCCAGAGAAACCCGCATTGCTATTGACGCTAAGACCTAAAACGCAGGATCAGGGCGTAATGGTGGCATATGACCTTAGTAGTTGGTCCGCAAGGAAGACATAAAAAAAAATTCATTTCAAAATATTATTGAATACTGCCCAACGACTTTAAAGAACGAACAGCGTTTCATTATTTGATCACATTGCCATGGAAATGAGTGAATTAAAAGGTGATAATTGCACTAGTGCAGTTACCACGATTATTTTTTGACGTTTCTCAAAACCAATGAAATGCTTCATTGTATGTCACGTGTCTGCGTTTTAACTAATCCTGTCATTATTATACTGAGAATAAAGCTCTTGTGATTATTCCCGGGAATAATCTCTGTAGATGCTTTTTTGTTTGTGACAAATGATAGGTAGTTGTCAAATAATTATTTAAAACTATCAACGCGTCAAGTAAAATGTGTAAAAAATTCGATTTAGTTGTATTTTAGATACAGAAATACACCAAAAAATTTTGGAAACAACTTCCAAGAATACATTAATAATTAATCAATCGATATGAATCCAGTTCAAAATCTTTTAAGTTGGATGACTCGACCTCAAGAACAAAGTCAAAATATTATCTAATTAAATATAACTCGAGAGTTCGATAAATTAGAAAATAATTCTCCAGTATCTTACTCAAACTTGTTGCCATTTGGCAATAGCCACTCAAGCCCTACGGGCTTTCGTGACTATTGCCTGGTAACAAGTTTTTGAAAGATCTGTCAAATTATTTTCAATTTATTCTCACTCTCTTGTTATATTATTACTGATAATTTTCTATTTAAAAACTGGCCCTTACTCTAATTTTTTTTTTAATTACCTAGCAACTAGGTTAACATATAATAATCAAATGAATATATTATCAAAAGTATGTTAAAATATTAATTTTGTGAAATTTTTGATTGTTTTCCTGGAGCAATTTTCTTACTGAATATAACAGGTGCATTGAATATTCCCTGATTTTTTTTCTCACATTTCACTCGGACTGTTGTGGCTCTTTAGAAATCTTCACTTGTCTTCAACTCGTGCATATTTCCATAGCAACAAAAGCACTCGTGAGCTCAATAAAATGATCATTTACAATATAACTATATAGCCGGCATTATAACCGTAGATGAGTTTTTGCCTCCTCAAGTTTTCTCCTCCAATCGTGTCTGTCCATTGTCTTTTCCTTCCAATTTTCAATTTCCGCCTTCCGAAGATCAGTATTAATATTATCCTCCCATCTCAATCTTGGTCTCCCTCTTGGTCTCTTAGTATGCAATTTTTGTTTAAAATATAATTGAATACGCATTGAATATTACCGATAATTAATGTTAAAAGCAAAATATATATCATATTTTTTTTTCCTACACAAACCTATGAAAAGAACCACAACCGTATAATAATTTAAACATCCACTTTCTTACTTTAGTAAGACTATACCAAGATCTACTGTTGTAGAACACCATATCTAGTAATAGCAAAAGGCATGATGATATATTTAATTTAATTTATTTAATCAACCATATTTCACTAACGAAATAATCAGTATAACAACCCCCTTCAAAAGCACAAAACTGCCAATTAGCGTCGCTTTCCAAAACTAACAAAACCCAGCTGCAAAGTTGTCGGTCCGTGAAATGGCAGCACAACACAGCGGAACTTATCACTCGGGGGTGGCGGAAGTGCGGGGGCGGCACGTCCAAGCCACCCGGCGTCGCGTCGGTGCCGATAACGACGTCGTCGGGTTCAACCGGTCGGTCACTTCTCTACCCTACAACATTCACGCGTAAAGGGAGCGTGATCCAGGCGTCGTTTACCTAATACGGAGAAGATGGACACGGGACTACTCACCATGGAGATGACTTAGAAGGGATGTTTGTTATGGAAATATGGGTGGATTTGATTGTGAGAATACATTCTAATATAGGAATGATTGGAACGATGTGATTGAAGGTTTGTTGTGTGATAAATGATTTCGAGTGTAATAAATGAATGAGTTTATATGGAGTGATCTATGAATGTGGTTGAAGTGAGGGTGGTGTGTTTGGATGATATTATTTGATGAGGGCTGATTATTTGATGAATGTAATGAGTGAATTTAGGGTTCGTACTATCCCATTTGATGGGATATAGCGTGAAGATATGTATGTATGTATAATTATAACAGAATTTTAACAGTTGAATGAAAAACTAAGTATAAGTCAGGTTTCTTTAGTAACATGTAAAGTAGATGTAAATAATTCAAATCGATTTATATTTTAGTAAGTCTTCTTCCATATTCCACAATTCATTTTACAAAAAATAACAATTAATTAAAGCTGTATTTAACGCCAAATATAAACAAACAAGATGAAAGACACAAAATAAACAAGACAGATTCATTAAAACAAAAACAATACTCCAAAAAACAATTAAACCATTTTAATTAGAAAACTCAACCCTTACCCTTTCATAAACAACAACAACACCAATACATATACTTTAAATTAAACCTCAATAAAAGCAGACACAACCTTTAATATCCTTCATCCCGGATCCAGAACCTTTCATTGGCGTCACATGTCTACGGAATTCATCCGAGTCCACGGGTCAAAAATTCCGAGTGCTACTTGGCGTTTTACTGCTAATATTTCCTTTTATGCGATGCCTTTGTGTCCGGCGTCATCAGCGTCGGTTAACGACGTTGAAAGAGAACAGGTTTTACAGAACAAGAGTTGTTTTGATGAGGGCAAATTCTGAGGAATTGTTTTCGTTTTGTTTAACAAATACAGAAAATTGGAATATATTTAAATAAATATAAAATAAATATATCATCACGCCTTTTATCTATTACTGGTTGTGGCACTCTGCCGAAGCAGATCTCGGTAAGAGATATATTTATGCGCGTGAATTGCGATTACCAGCCGTCAAATAACAGCCCTCAAATATATTAGTGGTGGGAGAGCCACAGGAGTGATTTTAAATTGGTGAAAATGTTTTGTCGGCTGTGGGGATCGAACCAGGGTTCTTTAGATCCACAGCCGACAAAACATAAAATAAATAAAAATTTAAAAAATAATGTATTACTGGGTGTGGCACTTTACCGTAACAGGTCTCGATAAGTAATATAATTAGACATGTGAAGTGCGATTACCAACCGTCAAATCACAACCCTCAAAGATATACATTATTATCATATTTTGAGATTGAGAAAAAGTTATACTTATAACTTAACAGCCGTCAAATCACTGCCACCAAGGATGTTAGTGGAGGGGGAGCCGCTGGAGTAATTTTTAATGTGGTGAAAATTGTCGGTTGTGGGAATCGAACCCGGGTTCTCAAATCCACAGACAGTCTCGGTACCACTGAGCCAGCTACCTCATAAGTTAATAAATCAATCAAGATATTGAATTTGATTTTTACTGTTACTGTTAAAATCAAGTTTAAAATATGTATAACAAATTAAATTATAAAAGAAAAATTGGTATATCGCCAGGATTTGAAGCTAAGTCCTATGAACTCCGGTCATATGTTTTAATCAACTAAGCTACAAAGTCCCGAGTTCAAATCTCAGACAAGTAAAAAATATATATGAACTACCACACAGCGATTTGGTGCTTCTCGATCCTGTACTGTAACAGGGATTAAGTTCCTGTTGTACAGAGTAGCATAAATGAGTATATAAATGAAGTCGGCCTGTGGATTCTGAGAACCCTGGTTCGATTCCCACAGGCGACAAACAATTTTCATAATTTCAAAAACCACCCCTGTGGCTCCTCCACCACTAACATCTGGGGGGCCGTGATTTGACGATTGGTAACCGCACTTCACGCGCAAAATATATCACTTACCGAGATCTGCTTCGGCAGAGTGCCACACCCAGTAATGGGTAGAAGACGTGATGATATATATTTTTTTATTTTATAATAAACAAAGCATCCTAATTTGTCTCTTTATAATTTAATTTTATTTCATCATTTTTTAAATATTTACTTAAATACTAATTAAATGCATGTGACAGTTAAACGTTACGCATTTGTTTACATTTATTTCAGTTTCTTGACTGACTATGTAGGTAATATAATTTTTTTCACTAATTTTAAAATTAATTTTAGCAGTAATGAAATGTGTAAATTCATAGATTTATTTAAAATTGAAAAATATATACATACATATATATATATATATATATATATATATATATATATATATATATATATATATATATATATATTATATATATTGCCATGTCAATATTTTTGGTAATCGCAAATCGGGATCATTCGTTTATTATCGGAAAAATCTGAGAGCTAGATCTGTACATTATATTTAGCAGGTAAGATTATCGATTTTAATTATAAATAAAGGTATTTTAACGTTACCGAACTTGTAAGAGCATATCTCAAATCTAGTTTACAAACAAGTTCGTTTGTTCTTGTTGAGTCAGTCGAGTGCGGTCTTCTGTAGTGATCGAGTGTTTTATGTGTTTTGTGAATGTTTTATTGAATATTTAGTGATATTTTAATGCGTTAATTTGCTAAAATTGTGCGGTATTATGTGTATTAGTGTGTGATGTGTAAAAGAAACGTAATATATGAGTGGTAGTTGTGTTGAATAGACTGAATGGACCTCATACGGAAACCAAGTTGTGCTGATTTCATAGTAAACAACGTGGGACGTGGCCGATAGCTGCTTCCTGCTCAAAGTAGGCTACCATTTTATTGTTAATATTGTAAAATCTTTCAGAACTTATAGTTATAGAAAATAATGAATATATCTGCATAATAATCTTTATTCAACAAATTAAAAAGCGTGCAAAAATGCAGCATTAAAACCTGCCGTGTTTTAAAGTGGCTTAGCAACAACAAAATTATTTAGCTTTTTAAATGTATCTATACTTAAGCTACATTCACAAACCGAAATTAATTTTTGTTTTATGCTTTATGTTTTAGTGTGTTTTTAGGTGACATTCACAAATAGTTTTGCTTTTGTTGATTTTAGTTAGTAGTGACATCTATCATAAATTTTAGAAGATTGGTTATACTCAGACAATCGGTAATACAGAAAATGCAACTGTCAAATGTGTTAGGTTACACATGCTGTCATATGTTGTTTGTTTACTTTCGTATTTTTTGGAAGAGCAAGATAAATATTATCATAATAAGAAAGTAGGTATTAAAATCTTGTTTTTATTTTCATTCATTTTGACACTCGAATAAAAACAAACTTAGGTTATCGTCAATGCGAAGGATGGTAGAAAGAGACAAGTATATATCACTACATCATTCTACGCTTCGTCCTATTGGTCTATTCCTAAATATAAAACGTAAAACTAAAACATAAGTATGGAGTTTGCAAACTTTTGTGTTAAAACCAAAACTACATACTGATTTGTGAATGGCTGCATAAGATAACATGTCTACAAGGTTGTTAAAACAAAAATGGAAAACATAAAACAAAAACTAATTTTAATTTGTGAATGTAGCTTAATCACAATAAAATGGAAAACAACGAATCCATTTAGTAACGTAAACAACAAATGCTTATCTACCTCCATGTAAACGATATTACGCCAAATTAGATACCTACAATTAGGCGTATTCCATTTGCCATTTGAATCAGATCTAACTTACATTTACTGAACCAGATTACTTATTTATTTCGCTGGATTACTTCGCTGACTTTATATTCAGTACTAGAATTACTGATTCTAATTTACTTCGAAGTAATTCATCCCAATAAGTGCATCAGTTTGCTTAATTCAGTTCATTTAATCAGGTTGTTTAATTCATCTGAACTGATTTAAGTAAACCAAGTAGCAAATGAAATTCACCTATTATCAAATGAATCAAAATGAAAATGCTGCTTTCCAGCTATATTTTTGGTTGTACTGTATTTCATTTGTTACGAGTAGCACAGACAAAATATATATGTCTAACGAAGGGCCAGTTTTTCAATCGCCGGTTTACTGTCGATTAATGTTAATCATGATTAAATAATAATGGTAACCATAGTTTCCGTTATTATTTAATCATGATTAACATTAATCGATAATTGAAAAACTGGCCCTAAATGTACCCCAATGGCGACTATTTTTATCACTTATACTTGTAATTCTGGACAAGTTTGTATTGCAGCACTAACGTTAGTTAATTTTTAATTGTGAATTAATTATATTTAAAATTATAATTCCTTAACTACTAGTGCCCAAATTCAATGTTCAGTGGTATCGGGTAGGCCTGTGGATTTAAGAACCTGAGTTCGATTCTCATAGTCAACAACAATTAAAACTACCTCTGTGGCTCTCCCACCTCTAACATCTTTGGGAGCCTTGATTTAACGCTTGGTAACCACACTTAACGCGTAGAAATATATCACTTACCGAGATCTTCTACGGCAGAATGCCACACCCAGTAATGTATAGAAGGCATGATGATATATTTATTTATTTATAGATAAATGCGCTACCGTTTGAATACATTTAGTTAGCCGTCAGTATATATTTTGTCTGTGACATTGCTATAGTTTCAATATGTTCTTATTACATCCAGTTGACCGGTTATTGCATTTTTCTTTGTTGTACAGGTCAATCGTTAAAGTATTTCATAAAATGGATGAAACTACTTAGGTCAAAATGAGCGGAAGTAAAACTAGAATAGGTTTCATAAAATTTTTTCATTACATTGGCTCATAACGCTTTATTACTGCGTTTCAGTTACGATGAGTTCAGTTGTTATTGCTACTTTAGTTTATTTGAGAGGCGAGAGCAATATTTTTTTTTACCGATTTGATGCGTGTTATCTTAAAAGATTGTAGGACAATAGAGATTTTTAAAAGCACTTAAATTTTTATAAGATGTTTATTTGTTTATTTTTTTTAGTCCTCTATACAACAGGAACTTAATCCAAATTACAGTACAGAGTCTAAACTTACTAAACCGTGTGGGATTCGAAATCGGGATCTTTAGATTCGAATTCCGTAACGCTATACACACCACCATACTGCTAGATGTTAAAAATACAAAACTATTATGGATTAAATTCAAAGCTAACAGTCGGTTTGTTTCACAAAAAGAAAAGAACATTCTTTATTGTACAATTGGCTTCTTCTGATGATGGCCTAACAGCCGTAATTGTACAATAAAGAATTTTCTTTTCTTTTTGTGAAACCAAGTGTTAGTTTTGAATTTATTCTACAATGTTTTACCTAGTGCCAACAGCTTCTTCAATAGAGTTTATTATGGATTAGTTTTTCAACCTTCGGATTTTGTTTATTATAGATGCAAAATATAAATATACTTTTTTAAAGTATGTAGCTATTCAAATTCTTCAGAAAACAATACAGACAGATAATTCAAAGGGTCAAAAAGGCGCGAAAAGAAAAATCTTAAATTTACATAATAAAATTCAAAGAGTTCTTTGGATCAAACACAAGAAATGATAATGTTATGATATTGAAATTGGGGTCAATTTTCAGCACCGTTTGTTCTCGAAGGTAAATGAACACACTTTCCGTTTCGCCAAGAACCGGAAATGACGAATTGGAGAGTTATTCTTTTTTTCAGTTCAGACTTCAATCACGACAGATTTGTTCTATTTTTATTCCGCGCAAGTCACAATTTAACTTCATTACAACCTCGTTACGTTTAGTCCTCTTCTATTTAATATTCGCGACAGAGTTTCATTAGATTATTGGTTGTCTTCATTTTAGAAAAAGAGCGCGTAATCTGATTATTGAATGTAATGACGAGTTAAGTAAATTTTCATAGCAAGGCATTTTAATTTCTTTGAATTATTGATATTTACAAACTTAGAACTTTTTTTTTGTTCATTTTACATTAATTTAGAAAAGTGTCACTTATTAATACAGTTTACATCAGAAAATTAATATCAATTACAGGTATTTCAAGTGCAGAAAGACGCATTCTGCTAGAGATGAATAGAATATTTTAATACGACCATTTATAAACGCTTAAAAAGCTATTTTATGTACTCGCATCATTCAAAATATGGTTTACATTACACTGGATACTAAAGTAAAGTTTGATTTTGCGCCCTAGTGCTTTAAAGTAATTGAAAAAACATCCATTTTTATGGTTCCAAATTTTGACTATTAAAACGCTAACAAACATAAAAGAAATAGAGACATTAGCTTATAATGCCATCAATCAGATATATTTTAACAAGCTTTACGAGAAAAAAAATTGTTTTCAAATAACAAATGTCACGTAATGGCATACTAAACTGTCAATATAAATTCACGCTTCAAATTTAATAACTTTTCTCATTGTCGGTTATATAATTTTTGCTCATTCCAAAAAGAATTGTACAAAACTCGTGCACGAAGACGTCATTTACACCATTCGCGCAAATTAAAGCATTCACTTCGCCCGTACTTTAAAACTGCACTTATATGCATTCACTTGAAAACGCTAACAGTTTTATCCATGGATACAATGATCTACCCAATCGAAAAAACTTACTTTTCACTTGAATAGGCGACAAATGCCTCCTTTCCATAAATGAAATAAAGGCAGAAAAGCCTACTTTTCGTCATGGTTGTATAAACATTTTTAACTGATCAAACTACTTGAAACTGAGTCGAAGTAAATCTAAAAATGATGAAATAAAAAGAAAATAAGTGATCTGCTTCAGTAAGAGTAAGTTCAATCTGATTCAAAAGAAAAATGACACACAGCTATTATGGAGATTGAAAAGTTTTTATATTCTATAATCTGTCTCCAAATTGAAATGTTTAACTTCTGAGGACCATTTACATATCAAAATCCTAGCTTAAATTTAACATGAGAATAAATAAAAAATGTAAATGTAGTGCTGAAATTCCATATGAATAAAAAATCCGAAAACGAATTTTCAATTACGTCCCAAACACAAAGAAGTTCTTCACTCGAAACAAGCCCATTACTAAAATTTGCATGGAATAAAACACTTGCCACTTGTATTCGTTCGCGCCAACATTGCCTCCGAATCCACTGTTGCCAGTTGTGGATCTTCTAACAAGCGCCAGTTACGTTCCCATTGTTGCCACGTCGTTGCCTACGAAGAACAGAAGAAGAAAAATACACAGCCATCTGCCGTGAAGTTTCTTACGAGTGGACGTAAACTTGGAAGACGAACGAGCAGTACTTGTGTGAACAAATTGTTTCTGCAACATTTTTTAGCAGAAATCGTATTTCAGAGTATGGATTTAACCTGAAATGAAAAAAGAACAAGTTTATAGTAAACAGTAAACCAAAATCTAACCTTTAAAAGGAAAGTAGTAAAACTCCATTTGAAACTGATGTTATATTTATGTTTTTTTCACCCATTTGAATTTGACACTATTATTTCAACTTTTTTAATAGTAGAAGAACGCTATTTCAGGAATGTTTACGTTACCATGGATGTTTTTTGTCCTAGAACCAAAAATAACATTTTTAACTACAGTTGTCATCGTGATAACTAGTTAATTGTTCAATTAGGACTAAAAATATAAGTTTTCGGGTCGAATAATAAAAAATTTCGAGTTTAGCAATATTACGACACTTGATATAGTATTTTTAGTTCAATTAAAACATTTTTTTGCACACTTATTTAAAAAAATTCGCAGATTTATTAAAATTAAACAAATAGAAAAAGAAATTATTTGTACCACCATAACAACTGTAGTAAAATAGTTATGTTTTTACTAAGGGTGAAAACAGACGTTACTAGCCCATGGCATGATTATTAGCATGAGGCGCAAAACTCCAAGTGCTAATAACATGCTTAGGGTCAGAAACGTTAATTTTACCTGTATTACATACAATATCTTATGCACAACAAAATAACATTTAATTATGTGTTTAAAAGATTAAAATGAAAAGGTTATATGTCAAAATGACATTTTGTAAAATCAAGTATTCACAAATAAATAAATAAATATATCATCACGCCTTCTACCGAAGCAGATCTCGGTAAGTGATATATTTTGCGCGTGAAGTGCGGTTATCAGTCGTCCAATTACGGTTCCCAAAGATGTTAGTGGTGGAGGAGCCACAGGGGTAGCTTTTGAAATTATGAAAATTGTTTGTCGCCTGTGGAAATCGAACCAGGGTTCCCAGGGTTCATAGGCCGACTTCATACCACTGAGTGAGTATTCACAATAAACAAAAATTGTCATTTTATTTCGGTATCCATAGGAATTATTTTTTTATGGCCCTAGGGCCAAAAAGAAGTGTTTAAACCCGCTTTTTAGGACTAAAACTCGTGAATTTCGGCCAGGTTATGCATAAACGCTAGTTTTGGTCTTAAGACCAAAATACGATGTCATATCCATAGTACCGTAAACATTCCTGAAATAGTGTTCTTGTCTGCTGCAGCAATTTTAAATTAATATTTCCATTTTATTCTGTATGATTCTTAAATTGTAACTATTTGCTTAACTGTGTCTGCATCTCGTTTATATTTGGAATGACATATTTAAACGACAAGCTTCTAATTTAGTACGCACACTAATTAATGTGCGACATCGGTCATCACTTTATGTATTCATTCTACAAATTGTTGAAATTTCATGCAGAACATTTTTTTGGAATCCTGCGTGTGCAATTAACTGCGTGTTAAAGTCAAATAAAAAGTTTAACTTTTTATTAGGAACATGAGTTACAAATCCTGTTTGATTTATTAACATATTATTCTATAAGGATGATTTAGATTTATTTAAATTTTATGCTAGTATCTTCTACGTATCCACACAATTGCAGTTAGTCGCTCTATGTAAAAACTGAAAATGAAACAAAAAGATAAGAAAGAAAGATAATGTCGGTTTGCGCTTGTTTTTGACTATCATTGCTAATTATAATTATTAAATACATAGTTATGGGATGGCTAGCTCAGTGGTATGAAGTCGGCCTGTGGATCCTGAGGTCCCTGGTTCGATTCCCACAGGCGACAAATTTTCATAATTTGAAAAAGCTATCCCTGTGGCTCCTCCACCACCAACATGTTTGGGGGCCGTGATTTGACGACTGGTAACCGCACTTCACGCGCAAAATATATCACTTACCAAGATCTGCTTCAGCAGAGTGCCACACCCAGTAATGGGTAGAAGGCGTGATGATATATTTATTTATTTATTTATTTTAAATACATAGTTGTAAACGCAGCTTTATATACTGAAATAATTATTTCTGCGAATCTAAATCACACCGGAAAGATATAATTTTTCGTCCGATCTCATAAAAAGTCTATTGACATGATTTTCCTTTCGCATTATCGTAACAATTCCATTAGTTTTTACTTTCTTCTCATGAGTAACCTACCAACAATTTCCCAAACGCTCATCCCTAGTCGAATCGTAAACTCACCCTCTTTCCTTCACCCCATTCTCCTTCATCAGCACTATCCTAGTCCCAGTCCCAGACGTCCCGATCTCTTCCCAAGTCAGGCCGCTGTATTGACGAAGCTGTTGAAGGGCTGGGCAGCTACCAACATACCAAACCAAGCCAATCCAAGCCAAACCAAGCCTGCCAACTGTAAAACGTGAGTGGGAACTAGGAAAACACTCTATCTCCATCTACACGTGTACCACACCGACAGACATACAATATCCTACATCGCAAGCTGCGATCTTGATGCATTTGGAGTTTGTTTTTAATGGGGTGTGAAAACGTAAGACCTACAGAAGTTGTAACTCAGTTTTATTGCTATTTTGTTTTATAGTAAAAAGGGTTATAATGTACGTGGTTGAAAGAATTGTTACGTATAACGTGGACGGAATATGGTATCTAAAATATTATGTGAAGTTTTATACTCGTAATAATATTGCATCTATAAAACCGAACTTGTCGTACTCGTATATATGGCTAAACTATAAAATATTTTTTTATTACCGACTTATATTTTATTATTATAAGTATAATTTATATTACAAATTTATAGAGATAGGTACGTAGGGTTATTTGATAAGAATAGGTTGGCTGATAGCACAAATCTTTTAAACTTAAAACTTTTTCTTGTATCTCATAACTGCATCTTTCCTCCCTATTCTATAACTGAATCTTTATTTTTTACTGATCGATAAGTTAATGACAACTCCTATTTTTTATTATTACTCTATAGATGAACACCACTTCGAATTTCTGTGGCTAATAGCTACTTACATAACTAGTGCGCGAATGGTGCAAATGGCGTCTTCGCGCACGTGTTTTGTACAATGCTTTTTGTAACGAGCAAAATTATATGATGGACAATGAGGAAATTTATTAAATTTGAAGCGTGAATTTATATTGACAGTTAAGTATGCCATGAATTGACATTTGTTATTTCAAAACAAATTATTCATTTTTTCTCGTAAAGTTTTTAAAATATGTCTGTTTGATGGCGTTATAAGCTAAAGATATAAAAATAAAATAACACAATTAATTACCATTCACATTTTCCCAGTTTTGATTACCACAGGCGACAAACTAATTTCAAACCACATTAAAAAATTACTCCTGTGGCTCCTCCACTAACATCTCTGGGGGCCGTAATTTTACGGCTGGTAACCGCACTTCACGCGCATAAATATATCACTTACCGAAATCTGCTTCGGCAGAGTGCCACATTCAGTAATGGGAAAAGGCGTTATGATATATTTATTTATTTTAAAAATCGAACCCGGGTTCTCCAATCCACAAGCCGACTCTCATCAGAATAATTTGCCTTGGGATTTTTATGTTATTTTCATACAATTTTCGTCATTATATAAACAAAAAATAAACGTGAGTGATAGCTTCGTAAAAATGGTTGTTCAAAAGTAATATTTTTTATACTGGCAGCCTTGTGCGAGATCAAAATACATGAAAATAATAAAAAAACAGAATTAATTTGCATGATTTATTACTGCATTTAACACTTTCTCGGGTTCAATTCCCACAGGAAACGTACAATTTTCGCCACATTAAAAAATTACCCCAGTGGCTCCTCCTTCACTAACATATTTAGGGGCCGTGATTTGACGGCTAGTAATCGCACTTCACGCGTATAAATATTTCTATTACGTAAGAAACCCTCGATTATATCCATATACGAGTATTAATTAATTAATAAGACAAACAATTTTCATAATTTCAAAAGCTACCCCTGTGGCTCCTCCACCACTAACATCTTTGGGGGCCGTGATTTAACGGCTGGTAACCGCACTTCACGCGCAAAAATATATCACTTACTGAGATCTGCTTCAACAGAGTGCCACATCCAGTAATGGGTAGAAGGCGTGATGATATATTTATTTATTTTTAGTTACAAGTGATAAAAAGGTACAAAAGATACTTCATATTAATATTGAATTTGTGACATTAGTGAGTATTGTGTGCAAGTATTTTTACAAGTTCGACAGTAGTTTTATTAAAACATAAATCGTTAGCGGGTCGGTGGAGTCTGAACACGTCACGTATAGCTTCGAGTCCCGCGAGAACGGCAACATGCTACTAGTTCCGGTTCCGGTCTCGTTCCCGGTTCTGCATTCTACACATGAACGCTTTGGTACCAAATTGCACATTTCTTCTGCGACTCGTTCAATTCTAGTTTTATTACAGTTACAAAAAAAAACGATAATATTGTATGTATTTAACTGTACATGCGCCTGCAACTAATATTATTATTATTTAGGACCATAATTAGTGCAATGACGAGATGACTACATTTTACATACGCGTTTTATGAACCCTAAGATCGCACGAACACTTTAAATTTTTTTCGTCCTCGAAAATTCGTCCAAATTCGCTAAAAATTCGACAAGTTATGATGGTTTGAGAAAATTTCACGAATTTCGTTTTTTTTTTTGTTTTGTCACCATTTTATTTTTATGTAGTAGGTGACACAGTGGTATTGTGTCGGCCTGTGAATCCTGAGAACACTGGTTTGATTTCCACTGTCGATAAATATTTTCACCACATTAATACTACTCCTGTGGCTCCCCCTCCACTAACATTTTTGGGGGCCGTGATTTTCCACCTGGTAACCGCATTTCACACGTAATAATATATCACTTACCGAGATCTGCTTCGGCAGAGTGCCACACCCAGTAATGGGTACAAGACGTGATGATATATTTATTTATTTTTTATGATATGACTATAATTTTTATTCTCGCTTCACGAACCCTAAGATCCTCTTAAAGTAGATACTTTAAACTTTTTCGCCCTCGAAAATTCGTCCAAATACACTGAAAATACGCCAAGTTATGATGGTTTGAAAATTGGGAAAATTTCACGAATTGTTTCGTTTTTTTGTTTTATCATCAGTTTATTATGCGCGTGAAGTGCGATGTTACTAGCCGTCAAATCACGGCCCCAAGGATATTAATGGAGGTGGAACTACAGGGGTAGTTTTAATGTGTAGAATAATTCATGGCAAAAGTGCAGTATCACTGACCAATTTATAAAAATGTAATTTTAGGTTAGTAAAATTTTGTGAATTTAAAAACTTCCTAAAAATTACTAAATAAACCAGTGCTTCTAAACTATTATTTGAAAAATATTTTCTTGCTTCAAACCTCAAGCATGATGTAACCTACTATTATCAGGAAATAAAAAATAATTCTTTGTAATCTAACCAAACCTTATCTCAGTCTTTGTCATCTTGGTACTCGTACTTTTATGGCATTTATACTTCTTGATGTTGAGCTTAAAATTTCTGAAAACGTTTTAGAATCGCTAATAAGTAAATGTTCTAATAGTGGTGGAGGATATTTAAAAAATTGTTCAGTGATACTGCACTTTCGCCTAATTCATGATCTGTGTATTATTCCCAATAAAATATAGTAAATTCCACGATACTGTACCTCAGTACTTGGTTTAAATTCTCAACCAGTATTTTCGTCTTGACACTGTTGAAACACTACCCCCGAGAATGGATTCCATGCCGCGGGGCGCATAATACATCATGCAGAGCAAAGACAAGAGAACCCCGACACAACACGACACGATAGTCGACAGGTTTATTGTGACACGCGGATAAAAATTTCAAAATTGCACGCGTGAGTGTCGCAACCCCAACCTCAACCAACCCTGGACACGTGCCTGGGGGTTAAAATGTCACAGAGTGGCTCAGAGTCACGGCAGAGCATTCTGTGTTTAGCATTTAGCACCACTCAAATATTTGACGCAAAGATTTTCAGCAGTCAATCTCATTTAGATATATTATATTTTTTCAAAGAGATACTTCTTTTATTTGCTCCTTCGTAGTACATCAGGAACTTAGGCTTATTTTTTTATGGAGTAGATGGTTCTGTGGTATCGAATCTGCCTGTGGATTTGAGAACCCGGGTTAGATTCCCACTTTCACCACATTAAAACTACCTCTGTGCCTCCCTCTCCATTTCCGTATATGGGGGCCGTAATTTGACGACTAGTAACCGGACTTCACGCGCAAAATATATCACTTATAGTTAGAGAGCTAGGGTGCAAAATCATGTCTCATTTTTCTAGTGACAGAAATGATTTTTTTAATAGATTATGTCATGATAAACATGAAAAAATATGAGTATATCACTTACTGAGATCTGTTACGACAGAGTGCCACACGAATGAATGGGTAAAAGGCGTGATGATATATTTATTTATTTACAGTAGCTTGTAGTGGAATTCGAACTATTGAGATACAGTCTTTTTCATATAAATTGAAATAAAATTGACAAAAATAGATATATCTTATTACAATATTCCTAGTTGTAAAACATATACCCTAATTACTTATCAAGTCATTACTAAAACTTTTTGATTACATCCACAGAAATTAATATAGTTTTTATTGCTGCCTCATCAATTACTTCTACTTCTTATTGCCAATAAAAACTGCAATGAATTACTCACCTGGAACGTGCGCCGTATTCAAGTTTTCTTTTAGTGGAAAACTTCTTTCGTTGGCGTTGACGCGACACTTCACAAAATTGACTGTCAACTAAAACGTTACTTTTTTCAATGTTTTTCTCTGGAAACTATATCAACAACTTTATTTTCAAACTACTTTACTGAATTATACCAAAAAATTGTTGTGTTAATTTAGAAACTTGTAAAAACAGAACTGCTAACAGAAAGCAACATTATTTTGTTATATCGCATTCACACAAAGGGAATTTTGTATAACTGTTTTTGGGGATATTTTTGTGTGGTTAGGTTGTCTAGTTGTAAAAATAGCAAGCATAATTCTTTTAGTTTAGCTGTTATTGTTCAGCTCATGTAAAATTGTTGTAATTAATATTGCCGGGTTCGATTCCCACAGCCGACAAATATTTTCACCACGTTAAAGTTACCCCTGTGACTCCTCCTCCACATTTTTGGAGGCCGTGATTTAACGGCTGGTAACCGCACTGCACGCACATAAATATATCACTTACTGAGATCTGCTTCGACAGGGTGCCACAACCAGTAATAGGTAAAAGGAGAGATGATATATTTATTTGTTTATTTTATTATAAAAAGCACCGTAATGGCACAGTGGTAGCAAGTTGGCCTGTGGATCCAAAGAACCTTGGTTCGATCCCCACAACCGACAAAACATTTTCACCAATTTAAAATTACCCTCGTGGCTCCTCCTGCACGAACATCTTTGGGGGCTGTGATTTAACGGCTGGTAACCGCACTTCACGCGCATAAATATATCACTTACTGAGATCTGCTTCGACAGGGTGCCACATCCAATAATGGGTAAAAGAAGTGATGATATATTTATTTGTTTATTTTATTATAAAAAGCACCGTAATGGCACAGTGGTAGCAAGTCGGCCTGTGAATCCAAAGAACCCTGGTTCGATCCCCACAGCCGACAAAACATTTTCACCAATTTAAAATTACTCCTGTGGCTCCCCCACCACTAACATCTTTGGGGGCTGTGATTTAACGGCTGGTAACCGCACTTCACGCGCATAAATATATCACTTACTGAGATCTGCTTCGACAGGGTGCCACATCCAATAATGGGTAAAAGAAGTGATGATATATTTATTTGTTTATTTTATTATAAAAAGCACCGTAATGGCACAGTGGTAGCAAGTCGGCCTGTGAATCCAAAGAACCCTGGTTCGATCCCCACAGCCGACAAAACATTTTCACCAATTTAAAATTACTCCTGTGGCTCCCCCACCACTAACATCTTTGGGGGCCGTGATTTGATGGCTGGTAACTGCACTTCAGGCGCATAAATATATCACTTACTGAGATCTGCTTCGACAGAGTGCCACACCCAGTAATGGGTAAAAGGAGTGATGATATATTTATTTGTTTATTTAATTTTAAAAAGCACAGTTTATTTTATGCTATATTAGGTAAAATTATAATTTTTACTTGACAGATGACAACGATTCTATTGTCGCAAATATAATTCTATTTGGCGCAAACCGAAGGTTGATTTTATATTTTTTATTTTGTGTTGTCACAATCTGTCTCAGAGGCACTTTAAGAAATGTTGTACTTACCTACCAACGAAGGAAGGTAAACGGATGAGTAGTTACTATTAGAGCTAAGAGAGCAGTTATAGTAATATCATGCGATTAGTTCCAAACAAATAATTAAAGACGCTTTTCTGCAAGAAGTTTGGAAACCCCTTGAGAGTTACTACTTCGGAAGAAAATAGCAGATTATAACAGTTTTCATAAAAGATAATGTTAGAAATTTCACAGATTAAATTAAAATAGTAATTATTTCAAACAAACTTTGTTTTCGTATCATAACTTCATAAACATTTTTGCTCATATTGTCTAGGTCTCTAGATATTCTAGATTAGTAGTTCTGATCTAGAGAGATGCATAAATTAAATATTGAAATCTAGAAGTAAATTATTGCACACTTTAAATAATAGAGAGAAACATTGGAAACAAATTAGGTTTGAATTATATAGCGATCGTAGCTTAGTTGGTTAAATGACAAATCGTAATTGAATAAAATTTTTGTTCTATGTTTTATCTGTAGGTACACTTTTCATGTATTGTTTTGTTTGATCTTTGGTCATGAAATAAAAGTATTATTATTATTATTAAAGCGTATGACCAGGGAAATATCTCAATTTTTCTTTTTATAATTCAATTTGATTTTAATAATAGTTATTTATGTACCAAGGGTGAAAACAGGCGTTTGTGGTCCGTGGCATGATTATTAGCACAAGGCGCAAAGCGCCGCGGGTTAATAACATGATCAGGGTCAGAAACGCTAATTTCACCCGTGGTACATACAATATTCTATGTACAACAAAATAACATTTAATTATATGTTCAAAAGATTAAAATATGTACATAGATAAAAATAAATAAAATAAATAAATATATCATCACGCTTTCTACCCGTTACTGGGTGTGGCACTCTGCCGAAGCAGATCTCGGTAAGTGATATATTTTTGCTCGTGAAGTGCGGTTACCAGTCGTCAAATCACGGCCCCCAAAGATATTAGTTGTGAAGGAATCACAGGAGTAGTTTTTTTTGAAATTACGAAAATTTTTTGTCGCCTGTGGGAATCGAACCAGGTTTCTCAGGATCCACAGGCCGACTTCATTCCACTGAGCTAGCCACCCCATATATATGTACATAGATTATATGTTAAAATCAAGTAATCACAATAAACAAAAAGTGTCATTATTTCTTTATAGTCCTAGGGCTAAAAAGAAGTGTTTAAGTCCGTTTTTTAGGGCGAAAACACTTTAAGTTCGGCCCGGTTGTGCTTAAAATAATACTTGAAACGCTATCTAGGTTACTCATTGTCATTTGTCAAATTTAATATATTTTTAAAGATTGCACTTTAGTTTACATGTTTTCCAGGCTTTATTTTGCTGAGTTTGAGTCTCATGTTGGCAATTATATGTAGAAATAAATATTGTAGAATCCACCGCCGCAGTAAAAATGTATATCCCAGTGAATGCAACCGCAACAACCAAATTACATAAATGCAGCGGTTTCAAAATAACAAGACTGCGCCACAAATAAAATTCTGCATATAAATTGCAGTTGAGGTCGTGGCTTAGATGCATGCTCATAAAAGTTTCAAGTTACCTCAGCGTTTAATTAATTAAAACTACACAAAGTAAACGTTGTATTCAGATGGAGAAAATTCGTAACAAGTTATGTAAATATTTTAAAACGAGATGACTTCTGCGTTCTTTGTTTATCCCTGGACCTGCAGGTCTCGAGCCGTCGTCTTCAGCACTATAGCGCGTGTTTGAATTGAATTACTGCTTGAAATTTGTTTAGCGCCTCGCTGGAAATTCACTTCGTTGGTATTACAAATTAAAACATTTGAGCATTCACTTCCGATTCAAAGAAAGAAAAAATGTTGCAATTAAAGAAAATGTAAACAGACTTTTCCTTCATTTTCGCAAGCGTACTCGTATAAAGTTAAAAACATTATAATTGTATTGTTTGTTTACTTATTTCACGTCAAAGTTTGTTTGATGTGAATTAATTATTAGACTCGATGAACTTTTAAAGACTACAAGATTCATACTCAATGTCCATTCCGTGACTTGATTATTATCAATCTTTATTTTTCGTAATTACTAAATACTTTATTAAGGTAGTACTAGTGTGACGGTGGCGCCATCGGTTGTCGAGTGGCGAAACTGACGCTCAAAAAAATATATAAATTTAATAAAATAAGTGTTTTATACCTATTATGATTTGAATATCATGAATTGTTAACAGGTCGTTGGTCTAGTGAATTTTCAAATACCATATCACCGTGTGGTGTTGCCATTATAAATTGGGATTCTGAATTTTTCGTTAAAAACAAGGCTTTGCATGGCTATATATTCATTACTGAACGATAAAAAACTTTCTCCTTCTGATACAATATACATGGATAGTTCTAGAACATCATACTAGTTTTTCAAATGAAACTGCAAAATTTTAGAGGTACACAAACCAAATATGTGCGGTTCTGAGTGATGATCGCCATAAGCCCCGTGTATAAGAACTCAACTTTACAAGCGAATATATTTGTTCACAGACGATGAATGTGTTTCATATTTTAACTATCCAATGTTTACGTGAGCCAAATTTCATTCTGATCTGCAAAAAAAAATTTCACACTAGTACTACCTTAACGCACAAATGCATTTTTGGAAATATTAACGCACTAGTGTTTAACGATAGGCTTATCCCACTTATATCATAAATAACTGTTGTCGCGCGTCTTCAGTGGCAACACGCAACAAATTTTTTGTTATTGATCCACAGTAAACGTCAACTATACGTTGACAAATGAAAGCATAATTATCAACTTTTTATAGCAATCGTAGGAAAAAGTAATCCATTTGACGTTAGTGACATCCAACTTCCTTATTACTGGATGTAGCACCACTCTATGAAGTAAAGTTTATCGGCTGCAGAAATTAAATTCTGGTTCTCAAATCTACAGACCAAAACATTTCCACTGCGCCATCTACCCCAAAAAACCATATTAAACTTTTTCAAATGAAAATAAAACAACAACCACGAGTCTCAACCTTTAAAATACCAGAAACCAATACACCATCCCTTAGCTTCTAATTTCCAACAGTACCTCTCGTTGTATATGATGCGTGCAAGTAACGGACTACAGACATTGCATCCCTGTAACGTCCTCAGCACTCGAGTACCACTTGACACTTGATTGGTTCAGTGGCTCCAAGCGTAGAACACAGAGAACTGAAAGCTCTTTGGTAACATTGAACCGGAACAGGAAGACTCACGTCTCGATGACGCAGCAGTAGTGGGTTATTTCCGGGGAAAATGCAACTCGGGAATGGGACACGTGTTTGATGTGCTTGTGTCTGTTGTGTGTGCTTCAGTGCATTGGAAGAAAAATGGAAGGATTGGAGGATGAAGGATTTGTTGTGTTCTTGATTCTGGAAGGAATGGAATATTATTTGTGTCTCAAGCAAGAGTTTGTATGGTCAGATCTCGTTGACTTCAACTTATATAAAAATACGATTGTATCTGAGTGGTATGCTGTATTTATAACGGATTTTTTAGATGTTTTATTCTTTTAATAGAATGCAGTCAACATTACTGAGATATTAAAACCGATCTCGCGAGGGCGGATCTAGAAAATTTTCAAAGGGTAGGGAGCATTTTGCCATATAATACTGACAAACAATTCAGTAATTTTTCTTTGGAATATATATTTGTATGCAGTTTGTATTCTGTTCTTAGTTTTTAAATTTTAAACAGTCTGAAAAACTCGGAAAATGTCTGACAATCCAAATTTTAAAAGCTTTTTAGAGTTGTTTCAGAGTGTTACAAAGTATTTCAGCGACTTTATTTCTATAAGGGTTATCAAACTCGAATAAAAATAGCACTTACAGAAATAAAAGCCCAAGGAGGGTGTCATGGGCCTCATGGCCCTCTTCGTGGATCCGCTCTTGTGATCACGCTAGTTATAAATATTCTAATTTTTGTACTAGTTTCCTCCCAAAATATTTTTGAAAAATTGAATCAGCACGTTTGAATCCTATTCTGTTATTATTTACATATAAATATAATATTTCGAAATTTATTATAGTACTTTCAACCTGTAACTAACTATAAAAATTAAATAAATAAATATATCTTCACGCCTTTTACTTATTACTGGGTGTGGCAGTCTGCTGTAGTAGATCTCGATAAGTAATATATTTATAAATAAATAAAACCCGTATAGACGGCTGGTATTCTCGAGAATGTCAGCCGTCTTATGGTTTTTGTTTATTTTCTCGAGAACGACAGTCGTCTCTATGGTTTTTGTTTATTTTATCATTAATGTATCTATGGCAACTAAAATCCATTGTCGGTAAAAATCATTAAAATTCCATTTATCAACACGCCTTTCCTCAATTTTTTTCAAATAAAGTGTTATTATTTTCAGAAATGTTTGTATAGAGAAAACATTACTCTTTCAAACGGAATAATAAAATAATAACACGCCATTTAAAAAAAAAAGTCGTACCTTTCACTGTGCAAAAAGGACTATCGATTAAAAATATTTGATCTTGTCAAAATATCCACAATCATAAACCTTCGAAACTTTTTTTTTTAATTATTTAAATTAAATGATTACTTAAATAAAATAAATATATCATCACGCCTTCTATCCATTACTGGGTGTGGCACTCTACCGAAGCAGATCTCGGTAAGTGATATATTTTTGCGCGTGAAGTGCAGTAATCAGCCGTCGAATCACGGTCTTCAAAGATGTTAGTGGACAGGGAGCTACAGGAGTAGTATTAATGTAGTGAAAATGTTTGTCGGCAGTGGGAATCGAACCAGGGTTCTCAAGATCCACAGACCGACACGATACCACGGTTCCATCTACTTCAGGAGATAATATCAATATTCCTTACTTATGTTACAGCCTGTAGAATTATATATAGCCCAATCTGAAGGCGGTTTTTGCCCACATGTTTCCATAGAAATAAATCGTACCTATAAACCAGCTGTATTACATTTGCCATTTGGTTCACTTAAATCAGTTCACATCAATTAAATAACATGACTATACAACTGAAACTAAGCAAATTGATGAAGTTATTGCAGTAAATTTCTTCAAAGTACATTAGAATCTGTAATTCTAGTAATGAAAGTAAAGTAATCCATCGAAATAAATAAGTAATCTGGTTCAGTAAATGTAAGTTAGATCTGATGCAAATGGCAAATGGAATACGCCTATTGTCAAACGACTTTTTCCTGCGGGATTATTAATTCACACTAATGATGAGATCTCTCTTTCTATTAAAAGAGAAGGAAACACATTAAACAGAGAAACTTGATAGGTTGCTTAATTTTGGAAGACTTCATTTAAATATGATATCTGCCATTCTAAATTATATCTTATTCTAACTCACTGATTCTTACTGAAACCTTGCAATCAATTTTAAAAGCTGAGACAGCAAAAAGGGCTTTAATATTTTAAGTTGGCAAGTTGACGATAAGGTTTAAAATTGCAGTGAACTATTTTAACGAGCCTTCTTTCTAGATTAACATAATGGTTCGGAGGCACGTTGCACGTTGCGTTGTTTATTCCGTGTATTTGCTGAAGCGCGCAAATCATTAATTTTTTAGAGCGACGCCGGTCATTTATATCACTGAGCTTAAATGTCCTGGAAAGTGTAAATAACGACTCTTATTTACAAAAAATCCTTTAAGCTTAAACGATCTCAAGTAAGAAAATTACGTTGAAATTTCTTAGTCATTTGTACGTTCTAATTTTCATAAATTTTGGGGGGAAACTTGTACTTTATGCTGGTATTTTTCATCGTTAAATTTTGATACAATATTTCATAATAAGAGGTTTTGCAAGAAATGAGAAAGATGACATCGCGTGCCCACAAGACAGCGACATTTAACATAAGAAATGAGGTTTTACGCTGTCAAGATTTCTTACCATTATTTTACAAAAAGTAAAATTCGTTTTACTAATTTACTGAATATGAACCTATGTGAAAAAAATCCGATTATATGAAACTGATAGTAAGTGATATAATATTTATATGATTTTTTTTTCGATAATTTGCCTGCAAAACATTTGAAAATTCAACCAATAAGCACAGTGTTATACTGATGAAATCCAATTAATGGGATAAAATCTCACAACTTGTCACGATGTAAATAAATTTATGTTCAAATGCATTAAAAGTCCTTGATTTATAATACTGTTTAGTGACCATAATATATCACTTTATTGGTCTATAAAGTAAACTCAAAATAATTATCAGTAATAATATAACAAGAGAGTGAGAATAATTTGACAGATCTTTCGAAAACTTGTTGCCAGGCAATAGTCACGAAAACCCGTAAGGCTTGAGTGTCTATTACCAAATGGCAACAAATTTGAGGAAGATACTGGAGAATTATTTTCTAATTTATCCAACTCTCGAGTTATATTTAATTAGATTATTTTTTGACTTAGCTGTTGAGGTCGATTCATCCAACTTAAAAGATTTTGAACTGGGATCGATTGATTGCTTATTAACGTATTCTTGGAAGTTGTTTCCAAAATTTGTTGGCGTATTTCTGTATCTAAAATACTACTAAATCGATTTTTTTCACACATTTTACTTGACGCGTTGAAAGTTTCAACTAATTATTTGACAACTACCTATCATTTGTCACAAACAAAAAAGCATCTACAGAGATTATTCGCGGGAATAATCACAAGAGCTTTATTTTCAGTATAATAATGACAGGATTGGTTAAAACGCAGATACGTGACATACAATGTAGCATATCATTAGTTTTGACGTATAAATCGAACTCCCTGCCCCCGATGTAGGGGGGTGGGGGGCAACTTTAAATTTTTAAATAGCAACCTCTATTTTTTATTGCAGATTTGAATTGTAAATTTAAAAATATGAAAAATTTATTAGAACCATTTTTTTGTACAATCGCAAAAAAACTACTTTTTTCTACATTTTTCGGGTTTCGATTTATACGTCATTAGATAGAGCACATCAACATTAGTAAGATTTCGCATTGTATTTTTGAAAAATATTTATCCATATAATTTTAAAAGGGATGGACGTGTGTTCTAGGATATTCTGTATTTCAAAATATTTAAGAAATTTAGATTTATTTTTTGCTGTTGGCAAAAAAATAATATGTACCACGAGCGTTAAGTGAATTTATAAGAATTAGTTGGAATAAAACCTTCGACCTTAAAACATCTCTTACTGCTCTAGGTACATAAATAACTAATATTTTATTTGTCTCGGACAACTATCATAAATATTTATTTTGAAGCATCCAGTTGTTTGTAGCAAAATCATTGGGGCAAACCGACATTAGGTAAAACACTTCGATTAAATTTGCTCTTCTGCTTTTTGGTAAGCAAAAAAAAAACAACTGCAAAACAAAAATGTATTGATAAAAACCGGTAGTCTTATAATCTGTAAGCTTCCTCTACTATAATTGGAATTCAATAGCAAATAAATATCATCGATTCGCTTAAAATATGCTTAAACCATCTAAATACAATCTCATCCCAATCGCATCAACTTCTTACTCTTATTTAAATTTCCGAGATTTAAGGAGGCACAGAATTAGAACAAAAGAATTAACGACGCATCTCAATGGATTCTTGCAAGAGTAGAGGCGTACCCAGTACTTTGTAGATTGGTATTCACAAAACGGAATCGCTGTTTATCCGTTTAGTGGCATAAAAACCCTGGCGCAGCGCGGCGCGACGGTTTACGACTTTGCATTCGCCTCGTCAGAACCCGCGGTGGTGCGGGACATTTACATAATTTCAACCCGGAAACCGGTAACAGTCAGCTGGAAGTAAGACGGGAAGGAGTGTTAGTCATTGCATACTAACGTTCGTTAAACAGGGGACACGGTAATAGTTCTTTTTGTCTTTGTTTCTATAAGTTCGAATTGAAAGAATTGGCAAATACAATCATGGCAAGAACATTATTTATTTTGACGACCGATCTTTCCATCTTTTGGTAAAGTATTGGATGATGAATTTGTAAAATATTACGTCAAATAAGATGGGGTAGCTACTTCATTGGAAAATGGATTTAAGAATTCTAGTTTGATTCCCCCAACCGATGAACTTTTCATCACAAAAAATTACCCTTATGACTAATCCACCATATCTTTGAGGACCATAATTTGACGACTGGTTACCGCACTTACCGAGATTTGCTACGACAAAGTAACACAATCAGTAATAGGTAAAAAGCCTGAGGATATATTTCTTTCCTTTTATAAAAAATGAATCCAGTACTCCTGGATCATTTATTTGATTCCTTTTTTAAACAATATTTTCGGCTTAATAACTTCAAAATTCAAAAAATGAAATACCTATTATTTTTTTAATTTGTGAAATTCATATCAATATTTTTACAATAAGTATAAATTATATTGATTTTTTTATTACTGTTCTTCCAATCTTTTTTGAGACATTAAATTGGAATTTCAAAATTATTTTTTACGATTATTTGTACATACATTTATTATTTTTAACTTTATTAGAATACATTCAACATTTTACTTTAAAAATATAAATAATACATCTAATATTTTATTTTGGGCAGATATTTCAACACTTAATATAATTTTTCTATGGTTTTGAAGTCAACATATCAACATTCAAAATGATTGTCAAAAGTATTTTTTTGCAATACTCAGTGCAGCATGATTTTTATCGCATTAAGGGCCGGTTTTTCCATCTTCCGATAAAGGTCTCAATAACTATAGCGGGATAAATAAAAAAATTCGCATCGAAATTATAGCACAAATGGTAATAATTATACTGAATGTCATTTTCTGATGCGACATTTTTTCAATTATTCTGCCGATAGTTATCGAGAACTTTATCTGGATATGAAAAAAAACGGATCTTAGTGTGGCAAACATTCGTTTCCAAGACAACCATTGTTGAACAAACTACTATTATGAAGTCGGCCGGGGATCCTAAGAACTCTAGTTCGATTCCCACAGGTAACAAACATTTTCACCACATTCAAATTACCCCTGTAGCTCCCCCTCCACTAACATCTTTGGGAGCCAGGATTTGACGACTTCAAAGATGTTATTGACGAGAGAACCATAGAGGTAATTTTAATATGGTGAAAATTGTTTGTCGGCTGTATACAACCTATAGGAATAGAACCGAGGTTCTCAAATTCACAAGCCATCTACCCCATTACAGTTAATATAATTTTTAAACTTGAACTGTGATTTCGGTGTAATTGTTTTTGTTTGGTTGACAAATAATTTCTTTAAGAATTTTGTTAAATAAATAAATAAATATATCATCACGCCTTCTACCCATTACTGGGTGGGGCACTCTACCGAAGCAGATCTCGGTAAGTGATATATTTTTGCGCGTGAAGTGCGGTTATCAGTCGTCAAATCACAGCCCTAAAGATGTTAGTGGTGGAGGAGCCACAGGGGCAGGTTTTGAAATTATGAAAATTGTTTGTCGCCTGTGGGAATTGAACCAGGGTTCTCAGGATCCACAGGCCGACTTCATACCACTGAGCTAGCAACCCCCTATATTTTGTTGAAACATCTAAATATCGCCCCTACGTCAGACCAAGTATTCATTTGTCAATTTCCCATCCAATTAGGCATACGTTTCTTGTTAAGTCAATTAAACACATTTATTGTTCAAAATCTGCTACAAAATTATTATCACATTTTCCATGTATTATAGTGCGGTTTACACACAATACAAGAAGAACAAAGCATCAACAATAACCTAATTAAATACAATACAGAAAACAAGATATTCACCACAAACAAACATCTCATATATCACACATAAACTATAAACGTCTTATCATGTAATAACCGTGCAGAAACACAACGTTACCGTGAAGTGAACGATGTCACATCAGCATTAGCAAAGCGTCGTCAAACTAAGAAGAGGTTCAGGTTGACATGTAGCTCCCGAATACGAATGAACCAACAGACATAAGAAGCTTATGTCGGAGACATCATTGTGCAAAACGAGATGGCCGCACAAAAGAGAAATGTACCTAACAAATGAGCAAATTGAATAGAAAATTGAGGGTAATAGAGATGGAGAAAGGAGAGAAAGGATCGTACGTGAGGGTTGTGTGGAAAGGATATAATGGTGCAATTGTTTTGCTGTTTGTTAATTAACAGAAAGTTGGAGCGTGAATTTGTAATTTAGGTAATGAGGGATAATATACCGGTTTAGGTTATATTCATCGTTAAAAGTATTCTGCTTTTGCAGGTCCTCAGGTGTCTCTTCTTCATTCTTCATCGTCCTTTGCCTCTTTCTTTTATTTGTAACTCTGCACAACAGGAATTTATCCCAATTACGGAACAGAGGGCTTACAGCTTATAGTGGAATCCGAATAACTTAATTTTTCTATTATTTAAAAAAATATTTTTTAGGTTAACAAACTATACTTTTGTTATAGTTCTAATTTTCGCTACTGTGAGCAAGTTTTTATTTAAAAATCTTAATAGCCGTTAAATATTTGATGTTTTTATTTATTTATATTTGGATACATAATAATTTTTCTTATTTATTTATCTTTAGTATGGGGTAATGGCTCAGTGGTATCGAATCGGCCTGTGGATCCTGAGAACCCTGGATCGATTAAAAAATTACCCCTGTGGCTCCTCCACCACTAACATCTTTGGGGGCCGTGATTTGATTTAACAAATATTTAAAACGAAACTAAACAAAAGAAAACGAAAATTAGTTAGCTGAACTTTGCCTAATAAAATTATTATTATTATTATTATCTTACAGCTAAAGGTAAATATAAATAAATATATCATCATGTCTTTTACTACTGAAGGCAATAAAAAATACTATTTGAAATTGGTAATTCTGATACATAAATTCATTTCCTGTTGTTGACAGTGACAGTTAAAATTTAAATTTGAGTACATTTATTATTACATTTATAAAAGTCAAAATTCTATTAACTGTCAGACTCCTGACATAACCTATTTGTATTTATTAGAAATGTCAAATAGCATATCCGCCTTTATCTGACGTTGTGCCAACTGTGGAATAAAAAGATCTCTGGAATTGTATTGCCAACTATAACAATTCCTTTTGATCATCCTGTATATATGCGCGTGAAGTGCAGTTATCAGTCGTCAAATCACTGCCCCCCAAAGATGTTAGAGGTAGGGGAGCTACAGGGGTAATTTTAATGTGGTGAAAATGTTTGTCGGGTGTGGAAATCGAACTAGCGTTCTTAGGATCCACAAGCCGACTTGATACCACTGAGCCACCTACCCCATATTAATTAAATTATGTATGAAATAATAAATCTATTTTAAAGTAATCAATATATATATATATATATATATATATATATATATATATATATATATATATATATATATATATATATATATATAGGTTATGTCAGGATTCTGACAGCTAATAGGATTTAGCTTTTTTCAATAATAGAAATACTTTAGATTACTGCTATGTTAAATAATAAAAGGAAGGGTGAGGGAAACAACAATTTTATTTATGGATATTTAAGAAAAATATAACTGAAAACAAATAAGAACTAAATGTACTCAAATTTAATTTAAAATTGTCAAATGTCACTGTCAACAATAGGAAATGAATTTATGTATCAGGCTCACCAATTTCAAGTAGTTTTTTTTATTGCCAACTAAAACAATTTCTTCTGATCACACTGTAGATAAAAACGCAGAGTTTTTATTCCATGTAGTGTTCTCCTTTCCAAGAAGGTTTAATTTGCAAGATGAAAGCTCGGTTATGTTTTGTTTTATTGCTCTTGTTTTGTAACAAATTTCATTAGATTTGCCGGGTAATAAGTGGAGATGTAGGATGAAATGCCCGAATGGCGTATCTCTGATTTGGCTTGCTAATTGGAGTGCTGGACGATTTTCGTTTGTTTGTGTTTTGTTGAAAGGAAATTCATTTGTCTCTGTCGAGCTCTGGATCGTACAAATACGTTATGATGTTTTGAAATGCAAACTTTGTAATGTACGACTACAAGTTACAGGAGAAAACATTTCAAACGAATTTATTTGAATATCTTTCGTGAATTGCAGATTTCCTTTTAAACATTTACATGAACATTACCATAAAAGATGTCCTGGAATGTTTTAGTTATTTGTAACGAGATGGTATGTTGTTCTAGTTTCATATTTTGCAACGTTTTACATATGAAACATGTCAAAATATGAGAAGAATATATGTGTATATTCAGTACTAGTACGACATGAAAGTAATTTTGAGAAATACATCTCTTCTTAGCTGGTATCCATAATGCCGCCGTTTTTATCCAGTTTAATAGAAATTATGATGAAGCTGATATTAAACACTTAGGAATTTTACTGTTGGATTCAGCGGGTCAAAATACATATGTATGTAAATTTTCGTTGCGAACTTTGTACGAGAAAGAATTTTAGAGAAAAAATTTGAAATTGGCCTACCCTTTAAAAATTTCAATTCAATAGCGTTGAGCCGCATCTTCATATCTCTTTTAATTTTTAAAATATACCGTCCGGAAAGTTGTTTTTTTAATAAATTTTACCTCATCAGATTTTGTACTTACCTGAAGATATATCTAACTATACGGGATATCAAAATAAAAAATGGCTAAAAAATTAGCGTACAAGTCAGTTCGGGCACGATAATTATTTTCGAGACTCTCGTAAGACTCTCCCGTGATATCGAGGCGAAATTGCAGATCAAAAATGAGACGAGATCAATATACGAGTATTCTATTTCTCATCTCGTCGCGCCTCGCCTGCACCACTAACTATCATATATTAAAAAAGAAAAAGAATGGAAAGAAGTAAGTAATTAAAAAAATAAATAAATAAATATATCATCACGCCTTTCACCCATTACTAGGTGTTGCACTCTGCTAAAGCAGATCTCGGTAAGTGATATATTTATGCGCGTGAAGTGCGGTTACCAGCAGTCAAATCACGACCTCTAAAAATGTTAGTGGTAGGGGAGCCATAGGGGTCATTTTAATGTGGTGAATATGTTTATTGACTGTGGAAATCGAACCAGGATTCTTAGAAGCCAGAGCCGACTCGATGCCACTGAGTCACCTACCCCATAAAAAATAAATTAATTAATTAATAATTTTAATATAGAGAAAATAAGTTTAGGTTAGTTTAGGACTCGAATTCTCATTTCCGGAAATAGAAATTTTGTCCCCTGAGTCATTCTTTTAATCTTCTAGTTTTTGAGTTATTGTTCAAAAACTGTTTTCTAAGAATATCCTAATGAAATTTTTTTTGAAATTTAAAAATTGCTACAAATTTGTTTCTAAGTTAACTGGAGCACGATAAATCCAATACCGTTGAGCACATCTTTATATTTCGTTTAGTGTTGAAAACAACACTACATATACATTCTTATCGTTACATTTTAAATAAAAATAAATACATAAAATATATCATCACGCCTTCTACCTATTACTTGGTGTGGCACTCTGCCGAAGCAGATCTTGGTAAATGATATATTTTGCGCGTGAAGTGCAGTTACCAGTCGTCAAATCACGGCCCCCAAAGATGTTAGTGGTGGAGGAGCCACAGGGGTAGTTTTTGAAATTATGAAAATGATTTGTCGCCTGTGGGAATCGAACCAGGGTTCTCAGGATCCACAGGCCGACTTCATACCACTGAGCTAGCCACCCCCTATCGTTACATTTTGTAAATCAATATTTGAAAAATTCTAGTAGGTTTATTTTGGTATAGAAAATATGATTCACCATGCACTGATAGAATAAACCGCAGTCTTTTACAAAAAATCTCTGTAAATATACATTGTTCAATCTTTTGTTGCAAGCGGAAACGAAAAATAGATCAACAAAGCAAATCATTCACGTGAAAGAAAGCTCACATCACGTTCTTTGAAGCTGTACACACTGCGTTACTTTGTCAATACAAGTGCTACTCAATACGAGGCGTGTTTATGTAGCCGCTGGCAAAAAAATACATATTTCTTTTCTGAAGCAATTCTCACGCCGCAATTTTATTACTTCTCCAACATAAAGCTGAAAGAGAAACAAAAGTAGAATGGCGGACCACAAACAACACAATGCGCGCCGCATCAAAGAAATGTCGTACGGTAAACATGGAAATTTGCGATCATAGGTGACTCTCATGTCATGCACAAAGAGGCTTCTTTGGCAATTTTGTCTTCGTGTTGTCAGTAGAGGAAATTATATTTGCCGACCTCAATATATAAATAAGAAAACAGGGAACGAACCATGATTTAGGTGTAACATCTGAACACTCATCTTTTGGAAACAATAGTACGAGGCGTGTTTTTAAAGTAAGTACCGTTTTGAAATAAAAATAAAAACAAGTAGAATTTTATTAGCAATTATATTTTTAAATGAAAGCCTGTACTTTAATCCACTTTTCTACATAATTTCCACCAATATTAATGCCTTTATCGTATCGTACAACCATCTTGGTTCTTCAAATGCAGGAATATGTGGTAGTCATTAGGCGCTAGATCGGGGCTGTATGGAGCTCTCATCCATTTCCGTACCATCCCATCGCTCATAATGTTTTCTCCATACACTTCTCTGATCTGACGATGAATTTCAACCGATTTTATGTCTTTAGCACTAAGAAAACGAATCACAGTGCGTATTTCACAGTCGGCGGGATTCTCAATTGGAAGAGGCATTTCAAATACGCACAAAAGACTCGTAAACACGCCGAATGACATGTGTGGCTTGCCAACAGAGTGCGGTACACAGTGTGCATATGTCAAATGCTGACCGCGGCGTTGCAGCGGCAGAATTTTAAAACGGTACTACTTTAAAAACACGCCTTGTTTATTATAATGCTACTTAGCAATGGACATTTCTCACAAGAGTTACATACGAGTACATAAAGAGCTATTCTTTCCTAAGGATAAAAATATCACTTTTTCTCACATTTGATACCAGAATATTTTAATGTAATTATTATTTCCTAAGTAAATACTTAGTAATTAATCAAATTAAATTATAAATATGAAAGTTGGAATACCGCCAGGATATGAACCTGGGACTTTATGACACATTAGAAAAATTGGAATAAAATCAGATTTGACCGGATTTCATAAGGTCTCAGGTTCAAATCCTGAGGGGTATCCCGATTCTTTTCTTTATAATTTAAAAATATTTTTCTTTCTGACAAAGCCGTGAACAAAATTCTTCCTGTACTATCTATACCTCTGTAAATTTATATTCCGTTTGAATTCGACATTGTGAGCAAAACAAATGAAGACATTATTTTTTGCTTAAATTCATTTAGCTACAGTAATACTTTTTTATATTATATGAACGATGTATTCCATATTTTACTATTTAGTTTAAAGATAAACTGAAACATCAAACATAAGAGTAAAATACAAATCCTGCTATCTACATACACAAATGTTTAATCACGTACTGAGTCCAATCAAGATTAAATCTCTACAAAGCTCTGTCCACCATCGATATTTCACTTCAAACATGAAGTTAGCTTCTAGTAAAAACTATTCATTTATACACTACAGGCTCTATTGTAACCAGTACCGAATTTTAATTAATTTTTTTCTTACTTTGTTCTGATTCTGGAAAGGGTTGCAATTAGTTTTTGCTGCTCTGATATTATCCCGTCTGTTCTGGAGAATAGATTCGTATCTGGAAAGGCTGGATACATCCTGGCCTGGATGGCCAGTTTTTGTTATACGTCATGCATATTTATAATGAACTAATTTGAAACGAGATGTTCGTTGTTGTTATACATACTAAATTAAAGTCAGTATGCATTTGCATATTCCATTTGTGATTTAGAAAATAAATAAATGAATATATCATTACACCTTTTACTGAATGTGGCACTCTGCCGTAGCAGATCTCAATATGTGTTATAGGAGGGCAGGGTGAAAAGTCCTTGAAAAATAAAACAGATGGCACCACAATCGCAAATCTCATGTGATATTTGTGATGTACCATCTTTAGCTAGAACGCATTAAAATTTTCAGACTCATATGTCATTCAGTTCTGTTTTGACACCCATCGAAAGCAAGCAACCTTGAAGATTGTTGAAAACATGGAAAAAAGTGAATTTCACGTCTTGATTAAACATTATTTCTTGCGTGGAAAAAACATTACGCAAACCAAAGCATCGGTTGTTAAACATTATGGGAACTCCTCACCATCGATTGGAACGATTCACAAGTAGTTTACTGATTTTCGTTGTGGTAGTATGACCACAAAGGATGCCGAACGTTCTGGTTATCCAATTGAAGTACCAACGCCAGAAATCGTCGATAAAATCCATGATATGATATTGGACGATCGGCGAGTTAAAGTGCACGAGGTTGCTGAGGCTATGAGCAATCTCAACCGAACGGGTACGGAACATTTTGCATACATTTTTGGATATGAGAAAGCTATCTGCCAGATGGGTGCCGCATTGTAGACAACGTACCGGCGCACAGGTCCGCAGTCGCAATGACAAAATTACATGAATTGCAATACGAATTGGTTCGTCATCCACCATATTCTTTGGCCCCCTGCGATTTTTATCTATTTCCAAACTTGAAGAAATGGCTCGGCGGAAAGAGATTTGGCTCCAACAATGAGGTCATCGCTGAGACAAACGCCTATTTTGAAGGATTGCCAAAATAGTATTATTTGGAAGGGATCGAAAAATTTGAAAAACGTTGGACGAAGTGTATCGAGCTTCAATGAGATTATGTTGAGAAATAAAATATGTTTTCACCAAATAAATCATTTCTTGTTTCATTTTTCAGGGAATTTTCACCCTGCCTTCGTAAAGTGCGGTTACCAGTCTTCAATTTAGTGATTTAGACTTTAGTGATGGGAAAGGCATAGAGGTAATTTTAATATGATGAAAAGAAAATAAGTAATATTTATTTACTTGTTTGACTTTATTTAGGGTCAAGGGCGGGGTTCAGCTAAGGGTTGTTAGTTCACTTAACCCTTACAAATACATCACAAAAATCCATACCTTGGGCGGGATTGGCACCCGTATTCTACGGTGTAAAATGCCAAGCAACTTCTACGCTAGCTGCTTATAATGGAATCCAAACCACTCAGTAATAATTATATTTCCGATTATAACTTTATATTAGGGAGGTTTGAACCCGTGAATGTTTTCTAAAACGTTTAACATATAAACATAATCTGCCATTTCACATTCTGCCAAATCCGAGGGTTGAAAGTTGAGTTTACTTACAAAATACCCGCAATTAGTCTCTTTGTGCGTGCGGTGGTTGGACGGGGCGGTGGAACGGGCGACAGCATAAGCGGCCAGCGCTTCACAGCGCCCGGGAAAACAAAGCTGTTCACGCGCACGCTAAATGAGGATGAGAAGGGTCGTGAATATATTTTCTTTTGATTTCGTTGCGCTTGATGTGGTAATTTACCTTCAAATAACAAATCCAGAGTATTTGAATGAAGCTGCTTCTGTTTAACCCTTTACTTCATTTGTTTTCTTTGGCTAGTTGAACTACTCTGATAGTATGAACTGGAAAGGGTGGCTCTATTTTAATTTGCTTTAACTTTTAAGATATCCCTATATGTTTTAATTTTATGGTTTGATATATAAAATAAATATCATCACGCCTTTTACCCATTATTGGGTGTGGCAAATCTTGGTAATTTATATATTTTGCGTGTGAAACGCAGTTACCAGTCGTCAAATTACGGCCCTCAAAGATGTTAGTGGAGGAAGTAAAGTACATAATATTGATTGTTTGTGTATATTAATAACACGTTGTTACAGTTGCTTATATTTACATAATTTGAGGTGGAAACTATTATACTATATATAAAGAAACATTGATTTCTTCCGTAACTATTCATATTATTAACAGTAATATTATTGATAACAATTTTGGAGGTTTTACAAATACCAGCAGCAGGTTGATAGTCATTGTTAAGAATAGATCCAACAATTACCTTTGGAGGTGTATATGATAAAGAAGAATCATTCAGTGTAGTATTCCAATCTCGACAATTTTGAAGAAATTATATTGAAGTTAGTGAAATATTTTTAAATAACGTAGAACAATATACAAGCAATCAACAAACAAACCATAGCATCGCCTTAAAACATCGTTCTCGTGTAGTATCATCAAGATTTTATAAATTCTGATAATAGTTTTGTGATTTTCTAAATCGCACAGTTGTAGGAAAAATGTTGTTTAGAACACGTGCCAAAAAAGGTTAAGTGCTCGTGCAAATAAATTCTGCACTTGCACGTAAGAAGCCTTTTTCGGCACTTGTTATAAAAATAACTATTTTTATTGATTCGGATGCAGACATTTTTGCTTTACAACATCCATTTGAAACTTTTTGCCTAAAATAATTAGGGTAGCAATGCGCACGAAAAAACTAATTTCCCATATTAAATGCCTATGTTTTACTTTCCGTGATACACCCTGTATGTACATAGTTTATAAAACATCGTAATTCTTCCATACAAAATTTCGTACAAAAACCAGCTTCATAATATAGTCCATAAGAAAACCAACTCACTACTAAAAACATATACAAACCATCTCTTCCCTTCCACAAAAACTCTTCATTACCCCACATTATTTTCCACCAATATATCACAACCCATAACATACCTAGCTCCCACTACGCCACCCACCCTTCCTCCTTCGCTTGTTCTTATCTCCTCTACTAACTAGATCCCGCTGCTAACTTTCCCATCTCGCTGGAAGGAATTCGCATTCAGTTGTTGTGGAAGTTCTCTCCATACCAGAATTGGAGACTCTCCACTTTGGCCTAATTACACTTGATGAAATAGTGGGCTGCAGTACACGACGTTTTAGTTAGTGTGTTGGTATGGATGTAGAAGTCACGTACGTGCACGTGTGTTGAGATAGGAAGGAAGGAGTCTGATGCAAGGATAGTGGAGTTGCTTTTGCACGACTTAGTATTTGTAGTTGTTAGTTAAGCGTTTAGTGAAGTTGGGTAATTTGTGTTGTGATTGGGGTTTAGGTCGTAGGGGATGATTGGAAGGGTTGGATTAGGGGGAATGGTTACTATAGCTATATTTTTAATAGGTGCATAATTTTTTTACGGTTTTGTCAGAAGGTTAAATTTTCTTTCTTATATTGAAAGAAATAATTGATACTTTTCATCTCTAAGGCAAAATTGTTATGTATAGCAAGGCTGAAAAGTAGCTATTAACGAACCGAAGCTACTTTCAATCAGAGATGTACACATCAATTTTTTTTATACGGACGAAAATTAAGATTATTCGATTTTAAATTGTATTTAATAAAAGTATTTTCTGTAGGTAACAATTCAAACAAAAGTAAAACATTTGTGATTTTGTAGTTTCCTGTGGCTATATTCAAATCTGTTCAACAGCATTGAATTTCTCGAGGTTCAGTTAACTTAATTTTTATATTTCTAAAAATGTTCACCAATATTATCTCATAAAACAGTTTGTGTACTTGAAAACTTTACTATTGAATTCAGCGGGTTAAAATACATATGTTTGTAAATTTTCGATTTAATATTCGTAGGAGAAGAAATTGGGCTAAATTAGAAAGAATAGGTACTTTAAAAAACGTTCAAAAATTAAATTGCTTAAAATTTCCTACAAATTTGCTTACAATTTAATTCACACACGAGGACTTCCATACCATTGAGCGCATCTTCATATCTTGATTAGTTTTTAAGATATAAATTCCGAAAAAGTGAATTTTTCTCAAATTTTATCTCATCAGATTTTTGTACTGTCTTGATGCTATATCTCAAAAACAAAACGAGATATATAGATACGCAAGAACTCAACGCATACCCTTAATAATTTTGTTAAAAAATCACATCACTAAAAATTTGATTATACATTCATACATACATATCTTCACGCTATATCCCAACAAATGAGGTAGCACGAATCCTAATATCACTCATAAAATATTCACTCATTACATTCATCAAATAATCAGCCCTCGTCAAACATTAACATCCAAACACATCACCGTCACTTTAACCACAGTCATAGATCACTCCATATAAACTCATTCATTTATTACACTCGAAATCATTTATCACACAACAAACCTTAAATCACATCATTCCTATTCACTTATCATTCATCTTGTTTCTTCGACGTACATAACATATGCATAAAACATCTCAAATTACTCACGCTTACTCCTAACAACGATTCTAATAGCGAACCTAACAACGAATCTACAAAGATTAGTAAAGATAAAAGCTATAGCCTGCACTTGTATATGAAAGAAATACGATAGTCTCTGAGTGGTTCAGATTCTGTTATAAACTGTGGCCCCCTGTACTTTAAAATTAAATTCCTGTTATGCAGAGTAGCAAAAAATAAATAACTATCTTGCCCGCTAATCTATATTGTGTTGGTACATATTATGTTTTCATCTTCACAAGAACACATAAAACCTCATTGCAATTAAAAACACAAAAAAGTCCATTCATCATTCTCCACAAACCAGCCCATAAAAATCTAAAACACCAGATTAGCTCCTATCAAAACATTAACCTAACCATACACTACATTATCTCACAACCAACCAACTATTTATGACTGTGAATAAAACTAACTTTAATTTCCTGACTCTAAAATACGACACGAAGCTTATTTTGAAATGCTGATAAAGTACAAACATTTAACAATAGTAACAGACCACTACATCGGTTTAATACTACCCCATACATTTTGTCGCAAAATAGGTGGTTAGTTTTTAAACTAAGCGGTCCCGACGGCTGCTTGCACTTTGGCTGCTGGCCAAGAAAGCCTCCTGCACTCCTGCTGCACCATATACAACATTCCTGCTGCGCCTGAAAAGCGAGAGCTTTCTACGCGAAGATTGAAATGCGGGCTGTGACTCAGAAGTGATATTTGTGGAGCTTTGCTTGAATCTTATTTCAATTTCGACGGGAAAATAGTTTAAATTGATTGAAATGGTAGATGGTGGATTTATTTGTTGAACTTCTTCGTTCTTGATGCGTTTGGTACGAAGGACAATAACAAAAGTGACGTATTAAAATGATTTATGATAGAAGAACTTTTCTATTATTTCTTCTTTCATTTTTACTTCTTTGTTATGCTAACTTAATTTAGAGGTATGATAATACGAGTATATATAAAATATGTAAATAAATATGTCATCTCACGTTTTACCCATTACTGGGTGTGTCACTCTGTTGTAGCAGATATTTTGCGCATCATAATAGTGGTTGTCTTTAGAATTTTATGATTTATAGTTATTTTTATAACAAGTGCCGAAAAAGGCTTATTACGTGCACGAGCACTTAACCTTTTTCGGCACGTGTTATAAACAACATTTTTCCTTCAACTACACGATTTAGAAAATCACAAATATATTATCAGAATTTATACAATTTTCATGATATTACACGAGAACGATGTTTTATGGCGTTGCTATGGTTTGTTTGTTGATTGCTTTCACATTGTTCTACGTTATTTAAATTTCACTAATTTCAAGATAATTTCTTCAAAATCGTCTGGATTAGAATAGTACACTGAGTGATTCTTCTTTAGCATATACACCTCCAAAAGTAATTGTTGCATCTATTCTTGACAATGACAATCAATCTGCTGATGGTATTTCTAAAACCTTCGAAATTGTTATCGATAATATTACTGTTAATTATATGAACAGGTACGGAAGAAATCAATGTTTCTTTAGATAGTATAACAGTTTCCACTTCAAATTATGTCAATATAAGCAACTGTAACAACGTGTTGTTAATATACACAAACAATCAATATTATATATTTTACTTATGCTGGGTTGCATGAAAGTTTTATCGGTTCATTAACAACTAACGGTTCAATAAATTTCAGAAAATCGCTATAGATACTGTTCCTAGATAAACAATTCTTTAACTAAAGAGCTCTTTATTTTTTTCTTGCAACCCAGCATATCTCTTTAAATACATAAAACCATTTATCGATATATGTTACTTCATTCGGTTATTTTTATAAATTATCATATTTAATAATGACATGCTTGAGTTCTTTTCTGCTCAATGTGAGGTGTACAGATTAGATATACTGCAGTTTAAGGTTATGTTTATAAACTTCAAAATATATCACTACATATATCTTCTTCCATAAGCGTATGTGCCTAAAATATGAAATTCCGTGCTTGGCGCGAAATTTAAATCGCTCTCACTTATATTTTCTTTTCACAATTGCGTAAAGTACGAATTACTTCCGACACTAGTGATTCTTTGCTTACAGAAACGCACTTGGTCAATATTTGTCTAATTTCCATACGTAACCAAGGCAATAATAATTACGTAATAACAAAGAAATCGCACAGTTGGAGGAAACATATTTTATTGATGCAATTAGCTAATATAAAATGATGATATATGAACTATAAATTGTTAGTACTCTCACTATATCCATATATTTAATGTACCTATAGCTGGAACCTATAACTATAAGTAATACTCTTTTTTTCTGTTTGCAGATCAGCCTCCCTATATAGTCTATCCACAAACAGTTCCTAACAATGGTGAGTAATATATTTCATATTTTATAATGTATGACTTACAATAAATGTCAAATGAAATTAACTTTCAAATGTAACACGAGCAAACATGTATATAGGAATCAGCGTGCTTTGAGAGAAACAAATGCAAAAATTATCATATTTTTGTTTGTTTGATTAATTATGAAATGTCAATAAGACTATTTAAAGTGAAGAATTTCATTAATAGTTATTTATTATACAAGTGTTTTATTAGGTATATAAAACACGCAAGAAAAGTTTAAACACGAGACCGAAGGTCGAGTGTTTAATATTCTTAAGTGTTTTATATACCAATAAAACACAAGTGTACAATAAAAAATTTAATCCACAACTCATAATTATAGGTATCGAAGAAGATTGGTCATAACGTTTAACGTTGATTCAGTTATATACAGTTTTTCAAAATACGGTAGATTATGAAATGGTTGCTAAGTAACTAGTTGTTTACAGTGTTTTATGGAATATAAAACACTAGTGTTTTATGAGCCATATAATTCAACTGAAATCAGTGTAATAATGTCTTTATTATATATGAGTTGTGGATAAATATATTTCGATATTTATTTGATTCGTTCATACCACGCTACGTTTTGAATTAAATTAATATTAATTTAATATGCATTTTTCTCAAAAAAATTGTGATGTGAGAGTACTGAACTTTGTATTCTTTGAATTAAAAAAAAAACCGAATCGAATAAGCAAATAAAAAAGATAGGTTCCCATTTAAAATAAGAAAGTTGCACCCCGTATTTTGAGAACCACTGGTCTAAAAAAATCTTGTTTCGTTTATTAAAATAGTCTTAAAAAATAGAAATTGTTTGCTAATTTAACCAACTTCGTAGCTCCTATAGTTCTCGAGATAGCAATAGTGCGCTACATAAAATGAATATTCTGTCTATACATATTTTTATAAAAAATAAAATAAATGAATATATCATCACGCCTTCTACCCATTACTGGGTGTGGCACTCTGTCAATGCAGATCTCGGTAAGTGATATATTTTGCGCGTGAAGTGCGGTTACCAGTCGTCAAATCACGGCCCCCAAATATGTTAGTGGTGGAGGAACCACAGGAGCAGTTTTTGAAATTATGAAAATTGTTTGTCGGCTGTGGGAATCGAACCAGGGTTCTCAGGATCCACAGATCGACTTCATACCACTGAGCTAGCCACCCCATACATATTTTTATAACGAACATAAATGTTTAGTTTACGTAATTATCAAATATGACCGTATTTGAAGACTGACAAAAAGTTACATCGAACTGAACAAAAACTTGCTGTAAATGGCATGTAAAATAAGGGTCATTTTCGCCAGCATGTTATGGACAGTATATTTTTTGTCAATTTTTCATCCGAATAAATTTAAACAGTAAATTATGCGACACCTCGAAGATAAATACGTTGTTTTTTGTCATCCTTCTTTATAATCTTTTTATCCTAATCTTGATTAATGTCCTTTTAATTAGGTGCTTAATTTACATATAATACTCGGACTTATTATAAAAAGTTTGTAAAATTTTTAAACTTTCTTTCTGAAAAAGATATGACGCCGCTACTGTTCCGGTAATGATTGAAGATTTCGAGGGACTTAAGAAGTCTTTAATGAGACAAAGACAAAGACATCCACCGCCGGAAACTTTACTAAACTTATCGCGAATTTCTCAGACAATAATAAGGAGATTATTGTGGACAACAATTTGAAATTGTACCACGGAAACTAAGAAAATTATCTTGAACAAAATTCATAAAATTAAATAAAAGATACGGGAAATAGGTGTGTGTGTGTGAAATTGTGGGGTGAGAAATTGTGTGAACGATATTGGAATAAATGGATGGATATGATTGATGGTTTGTTGTGTGAACGAAAGAAGAGACTAGCTTGTATGAAAGGAATTATGAATGTGGATGAAGTGTGGTGCAATAGGATAAGAATGGTTGATGGATATTAACTGTATGATGAACTTAAGGTATATACTGTTCAGTTTCAAGGCTTTGTGCTACCCCATTTGACGGGACATAGTCTGATGCAATTTAATGTATATATCTCTAAAGAAGAAAATTGTTTTTCTACAACCGGGTGTAAAAGTCGATTTCTATGGCGTTAAATTCGTAATAGAAATAATACAGTTTAACTCGTTGTCTCGTTGCTAAGAGCAACGGGACTAAATGATTTTTTTTTCGTTGCTAATAACGACGAGAGAAAGTAGTTATTTGTGTAACTAGTAATGAAAGTAATACTTTTCTCTTCATTTTGAAGTTTGACGCATGACGACGAATATTAATCAATTAAAAAATGGCACTCTGCATATTGATATTGATTTGGCGGAGTTAAATATAAATAAATAAATATATCATCACGCCTTCTACCCATTACTGGGTGTGGCACTCTGCGGAAGCAGATCTCGGTAAGTGATATATTTTGCGCGTGAAGTGCGGTTACCAGTCGTAAAATCACGGCCCCCAAACATGTTAGTGGAGGAGCCACAGGAATAACTTTTTCAAATTATGAAAATTTGTCGCCTGTGGGAATCGAACCAGGGACCTCAGGCGGAGTTAAAAAATTATTATTATTTTGACAGATGTTGAGGATATATTATTAAATTTTAAATGATCTGCAAGGAGATAAATAAATAATAATAGTGAAGAAAGTAAAACTAATCCATTGAAAATATATTTACTCTTCACGATTTTTAAAATAGTTGAAAAAGTGCCATTTTCTACACAATTTGTTCGTTAAAAAGCGTTGTTGGGCGTGAGAATGTTTCTTTTTGTCGAGACCACCAGATCGAGACAAAAATGTCATCACGAAATACAAACGTTTTTCTACAACGTCAAAAAAGAATAATATAATAATTATTAATTTATTTTAAGTAAATTGAAGGAAAAAGAATCAAAATAATATGAATTTGAAGTGTTTTTTTGACAGTTTTAGAAAAATGTTTATTTTAGTCGCGTTATTAAGCGAAAGAATAAAATAAAACAAAAATGTAAGTAGTTTATTTGTTTATTTAAAATTCTTATATTATTCATAACAATAAGTATTCATTTTTAATATTAGAATCGTGGTAAAAATAGTATACTCCTCATAAGAGAAGTATTTTTTCATGCACTTCTCCCTTATTGTATTCTATTGTCTAGAATAAAACTAGAATCCTTTGATTAAAAGTTAGAGCGCCAGAGGTCTAATTATAGGTGTATGTATGCTTCACGCTTTTTATAGTCTCGGTTTTATAAATCGCAGAATATGTAAAGTGCACCCCACACATTGACGTAGCTCGCTGCTCATATCATGTTTGCATTTCAGCCGCGTGCTGTGTGCGCTAAATAATTCTCTTGCACCTCTGACTTCATCAGCGCCACTTTGACACTCTCATACACTTACAGTGAAAATGAAAAACCGAGTCAACAATCCAGACGGCTAGCTTGAATTTTTTCCTGAATCGTACGCAGAACCGTAGTTCGTTTTTTTTTTGACTTCACGCAGTGTAAAATAATATCTTGAGTTTAGTTCGATCATTATCTGTTACCGATCGATGAATTAATAACAAACCTTATTATATGGAGTGTGGAATTGAGAAACTGTGTTCGATTTCCACAGCCGATAATAATATATTACTTACCATGAACTGTAAGTGACAAATATAGATCAAGAATGTAGTTTGAGAAATCGAGGCCCGAAGGATTCAGATTTCTTAAACATTGGTGACCCAAAAAATCACTTACAGTTCGAGGTTAGTAAGATATTTTTACAATACTTGTACAAATATAAGGGAAAAAAAATAGGTTTCAAAATTGACATCTATCAAATTGTTGTCAAAATAAACAGAACCTTGATATGTAATATTTACTTACTGTCCATAATGGATACTATCGATTACAGATAATGATACAGTTACAGAAAATTTAAAAAATGAAAACCCATACGAGGGCAGTGTGAAAAGTCCCTGAAAAATTAAACAAGAAATGATTTATTTGGTCAAAACATATTTTATTTCTTAACATAATCTCCTTGTAGCTCGATACACTTCGTCTAACGTTTTTCTAATTTTTCGATCCCTTCCAAATAATACGATTTTGGCAATCCTTTAAAATAGGCGTTTGTCTCAGCGATGACCTCATCGTTGGAGCCAAATCTCTTTCCGCCGAGCCATTTCTTCAAATTTGGAAATAGATAAAAATCGCAGGGGGACAAATCTGGAGAATATGGTGGATGACGAACCAATTCGTAGCGCAATTCATGCAATTTTGCCATTGCGACTGCGGACCTGTGTGCCGGTGCGTTGTCCAAATGCGGCACTCATCTGGCAGATAACTTTCTCATATCCAAAAATTTATGCAAAATGTTCCGTACCAGTTCGGTTGAGATGCTCATAGCCTCAGCAAGCTCGTGCATTTTAACTCGCCGATCGCCCAATATCATATCATGGATTTTATCGACGTCCTTTGTGGTCATACTGCCACAACGAAAATCAGTAAACCACTTGTGAAGCGTTCCAATCGATGGTGAGGAATCCCCATAATGTTTAACAAGCGATGCTTTGGGTTGCGAATTGTTTTTTCCTTGCAAGAAATAATGTTTAATCAAGACGCGAAATTCACTTTTTTCCATGTTTTCAAAAATCTTCAAGGTTGCTTGCTTTCGATGGGTGTCAAAACAGAACTGAATGACATATCAGTCTGAAAATTTTAATGCGTTCTTGTTAAAGATGGTACATCACAAATGTCACATGAGATTTGCGATTGTGGCGCCATCTGTTTTATTTTTCAGGGACTTTTCACTCTGCCTTCGTATTAAGGTTACTTTCCTTTTGGGTTTAGCAAATAATTAATTTATCTTTCTAGTTTATGAGCACACCTTTATGACACCTTGTGACAAATTACCCAAAACTTAAAAACCCTAAATGCAGCCCATATCGCTAAATTCATTACAAAATTATTCATTATAAATATAAACGGTTCATAAAACATGATTTCATCATTAGTCAGTGTTTAGTCCGGGTGTCGTAAGTGCAGCAGACGGCAGCCGGGTCCTGTCGAGGTCCCACTGCACTATGAAAGCGTAATCAGGCTAATGGAGCGTTCACATGCACCGAGACGAGACATTCCATGGCTTGATAAATAGCAAGGCCTACTACTAATTATTCACGACAAACGCAGCTTGTGCGGTGTCCCGCCAGATGGCTATAACAGCGAGGAATGCGGAGGGTGTTAATGGCGGACAAAAATTTCTTTTATTTTTGCTTTAGTTCGCGGATTACTTATATAGAAAAAGTATTGAGATTTCTACGGTGTTCAGATTTGTATAAAATATAGTTCAGGTTCTTTTAGACTGAAAACTGTAAATAGCAGATCTAGGTAAGTAATATATTTTACACTTGAAGTCAAATTACGGCCCCTGAGAAAGTTAGTCGAGGGGGAGCCACAGGGGTAGTTTTAATATAATGGAAATTTTCGACGGTAAGAATCGAACTGGGTTCTTAATTCCTCAAGCCGATTGGATATCATTGTATTGTATTAAAAAAAAATTAATTTTTTTAGGAGTATGCAAGTTTGCACATCTCCGAGTCAAAACGGCGACCCATGTAACTTATTAAAAAATTTTGTCAATTTAAATTGTTAATAACTACGTCGTGGTTAAGTTTTTGACCTGAAGATGAACACGAACAAGTGTTCGAAACGTCGTCTTTTATAATTTAAATAAATTATTTATTTATTATACTAAATTCTTAAAGTCTTTATCCAAGTACCCTGGATCTTTTGATTCCTTTTTTTTTATAAAATTCAACTTTTACGGCTTAATAATCAAAACTTTAACAACTAAATTATTTAAGGAAAATCATGCATCTAATTTCCACCTGAACAATTTTTTAACCCTAGGGCCAAAAATAAGTGTTTAGGCCCTCTTTTCATGGCTAAAACACATGAATTTCAGTCCAGCTGTGCATAAAATAAATATATCATCACGCCTACTGCCTATTACTATTTTTATTCCATTTGAATTCAGCAATTTTGCAGAAAAGACAAATATAAAATTTATTATAGCTGTTTTTATTACATAATTATAATTACCTGCACCACTGACATAACCTAAAAGTCATGTCACCATCTTGTGAGAAAAAATGCAGTTTATAATCGCGTTTAGTGGCACCAGGATGATAAACATCTGAGATTTCTCATCTGCCATTCATTTAGAATATTTGACGGTATAATTATTCGTCCCGTTTAGAGCCCCGCGTCGCGTCGCGCCGCTGTGTGAATCTCAGAATTAAAAAATTGATGAGTAACAATTTGTTTTCATGAAAGTGATGAAATATGAGGTCGTTATACGGAAACGCATTTGCGAAGATTACTGACATTTTTTGCTTTAATGACGAAGATTTTTTATAGTTAGGATTAAATTTTGATTTACTGCGTTTATTAGCGCATTCTTTAATAAATATGAATTGTGAGATGCCGACTGCTTTTACTGCATTCAATTAATTTTAGATATTTTTAAGCGGATTTAAGAAATTTAAAATGCAAAATATAAAACTATGACTCTACGAATTTTAAATAAATTTAAAAAAATATCTAATCATACTTTTTACTTAGGATTGGCACTTGATAATATAACCACGATCATATTACCGATGATTTTAGTTATAGGACGGTCAGCTAAGATATATAAATGACCGAGCAGATTCTTCTTCCTATAGCACTATAACCCTTGATGGGTTTTGGCTTGCTCTGCTATGTTGTGCCAGGTCTTTCTGTCTACGGTCAAATCTCTCCAGTTCTTGAGTTTCATTGTTCTGATATCTTCTAATACGCTCTCTTTCCATTTCTTCCTTGGTCTTCCCCTAGCTCTAGTCTCCCATGGCTTCCAGTTCGTGAACTTCTTTGTTGTTCTCTCTTCTTCCATTCGCATTATGTGACCGAACCATTTTAATCTCAGTGACTTGATGACCGAGCAGATTACCGTTTTAAAACTTCGCGCCAAATAATCGTACACTAACCATATTTATGTCGGTTTTATGTTCAAATAAGAAAATTGTTTAGATTTGCAATTAAATTTACTTCATTATGAAAAATCATAATTACCACATGAATCTTGAGACCTTAACAAATATTGAAATTTTTATTTAAAAAAAAATATATATATATTTATCATCACGCCTTCTACCCATTACTGGGTGTGGCACTCTGCTGAAGCAGATCTCGGTAAGTGATATATTTTGCGCGTGAAGTGCGGTTATCAGTCGTCAAATCACGGCCCCCAAATATGTAAGTGGTGGAGGAGCCACAGGGGTAGCTTTTGAAATTATGAAAATTGTTTGTCGCCTGTGGGAATCGAATCTAGGGTACCAGGGTTCTCAGGATCCACAGGCCGACTTCATACCACTGAGCTAATCACCCCATAATTAAATGTTTGTAGTGCGAATACGGGAAGCGGAGTTGAGTGCTGGTACCATCATCGGCATCAGAATCAATACCAGCAGTATGTAATGTACTCGTAGGTACGATGTGCGAGATTAGTCGTTCACACACAACATAGTTACAGGAAACGAATCAGTTCTACCAGTTGCAATAGTTATACTTCACAATCATTAAAACTAGGAACAAATAGAAACTTTTGCACAAAGTAGAGAGTCGGCCTGTGGAGTTGAGAACCTGAGTTTGATACCCACAGCCGACAAACAATTTTCACCACATTAAAACTACCCTTGTGGCTCCCACCTCCACTAACATCCTTGCGGGGCATAATTTAACAGCTGGTAACCTTACTTCACCGCAAATATATCACAGAGATCTGCTATGACAGAGTACCATACCCAGTAATGAGTAAAGGACGTGATGATATATTTACTTTTTTATAATTTGCAAAAATTAAACGTAGTTAAATTAAAATTTCATTGATAACTTGGAGGGCAGCACATGTACCTGCGATGCGGCAGTTGCGGTAAAATCCCTTAACTTTGTTCAACCCCACACCAAGTAAAGTACAGTTCACCAAAACCCAAAAGCTCCACATAATACGTCTAAAAAAACAACAATTTTTTCACATTTGAAAAAAATACAAATTTCGCGTATATATATATAAATATATCATCACGCCTTCTACCCATTACTGGGTATGGCACTTTGCCGAAGCAGATCTCGGTAAGTGATATATTTTGCGCGTGAAGTGCGGTTACCAGTCCTCAAATCACGGCTCCCAAAGATGTTAGTGGTGGGGGAGCCACAAGGGTAGTTTTTGAAATTATGAAAATTGTTTGTCGCCTGTGGGAATCGAACCAGGGTTCTCAGGATCCACAGGCCGACTTCATACCACTGAGCTAGCCACCCCATAATATATATATAAATGAATGTATGTTTGTTTGTTAGTCCCGTATGCGTTCCTATATCATTCATCCGTTTGTAAAGCAACTTTGGTAAGTTGTTGTGCGCACGCCCGCGAATGTTTCAGACTTAGCACAAGTCCAGTCCACCATCTTGAAATAAAATGGCCCCTAGCTATCCTGAAAAGTACTGCACTGATTCGATTCAAATTTGGTATAGGCATAGACGAGAACCAATCTTAACATATAGGTATAATAAAGCTTAAGTCCTATGCCATTCGAATTCAAAAGTTTGCAGTTTCCGGTATGATTCACATTTGCAATGACCATCAACAAAGCACAGGGACATCGCTACAAGTGTGTGGACTAAATTTGAAGAATCCATGCTTCTCACATGGACAGCTGTATGAGGCATGTTCACGCATCGGAAAACCTTCTGATTTAATCATGTACGTCCCAACGAGAAAAACAAAAATTATTCTGTATCCAAAAACACTTCAATAAAAAGAATTAAACGCAAACACTTTCTTTGAGTTGCAATGCAACGCATGCCGGGTACTCGCATTAAATTGTAGACCACGCGAACGAAGTCGCGGGTAATAGCTAGTAACGATATAAAAATGTCATGTTGTGAAAAACTATCCATATCCATGTAACGTAAACATTCCTGAAACAGCATTCTTATACTATTGAAATAATAGTTATATTCAAATGAGAAGAAAAGGTTTCAAACACAAAATATCAAAAAAATGATTATCTATGAAAATAAAAATAAAATTCTCATTAAGTTATCAATCAAGAGGCGAAGGGTATTTTCAGGGCCGGATTTACAGCTTGCGGGGCTCCCAAGCACGAGGAAGGGATGGGCCCCTATCTCTACTTTAAAAAAATGTATCAAGCAAAAAAAAGGTCTTTTATAGTTTACTATCATGATTGTGCTATAATTTCTGTTTATTTTATTAAGGGATTAGTGGGAGGGATATTAATAATTAAGTATAATTAATATTTACGTTTTATTTATTTATTTATTGGATTGAACACATTTAAATTGAAATTACATTTAACGTACATTTCAAATCACCTAATTAAGATGCACGCGTCGTTGTGTGTCGCTGGGCATAGTTAGCACGCAATTCAGGTTGATTGGAGGCCCCCTTAGGTTGGGGGCCACAAGCACGTGCTTGTTCCGCTTGCACGTATTTCCGGCCCTGGGTATTTTGAATTTCGGCGAACTGCACATTATCAACAACAACCCACGCGCGACGCCAACACACAAAATTTTCCGAGAGAAACATCAGCACATCATTCGAACAATTCCATCATTCATTCCGGGAAATCCATAACCTATATATCAGGAATTTAATTGTAAAAATCAAATGTATTTGTTGATTTCGGTCATTACGTGTTATGATGATCATGAGATCGTTTCGAATTCCACGCGTGTTTCAAATACACAAGAGAGGCAAAGAGAAAAGCTGAAAGGGAGTAAAGAGAGAGTGGGAGAGTCCGGTGGATAGCCAGCTAAATGGCTGCCATTTCCCATTACTATTTGCAGGAATTCGATGCTGTACAGGGTGCGTAATTCCCAGTAGACATATCTCACATATTGGATTTGTCATGTTGAATTTATGTCATGAAGTACGAGTACTAGTAGGTCATTTGTTTATATTTAATAACAATGTTACGGAAAATCCACTCTATTCATATTGGATAATAAATTTATTTTCCCAGTATTAACCAATTTCTTCTTATATAATCACACTACAAAATTATCGCTAGAATGATTAACCAATAGTGTTTTTATTTATTATTTTGACATATTTCAACATTTTATATTTTAATTTCTGTTGTTTCGTATTGTTTAATGGTATTTTATATTACTTATTTGTATATTATTTTGTTTATTTATATTTTATATTTTTTTAGCTGATGATAAGTTTTGTTTTAACTCGAAACGTCCCATTTTAAATTATATAAATAAATTATATTGGATTTCTGAAGCCTGATTTTATTTATAATTATATTTTTGGATCCTAAATATTTTTATTATAAAACTACGTTAGTTATTATTACCCTTATATTTTTTAAATAATGTTGTTAATAATGTATTTTGAAAACGAACTATGATTACCGTGGTAAAGTTTTCAGTTCACCGGTAAAATTTCAGTACGCGATTCCTGAAATGCTATCGGCATATTTTATTTCTTAATTGAAATTTATTTATTAATAGCTGTATTCCATTTGACGTTTGGTTCACTTAAATCAGTTCAGATAAATTAGACAACATGAGTAAATGAACTGAACTAAGCAAACTGATGCACTTATTGGGGTGAATTATTTCAAAGTAAATTAGAATCAGTAATTCCAGCACTGGAAATAAAGTCAGCGAAGTAATCCAGCGAAATAAATTAATAATCTGGTTCAGTAAATGTAAATTAGATCTGATTCAGATGGCAAATGGAATACGCCTGATTTGTGCTACTTCGTATAACAGGGACTTAATCCCAATTACAGTACAGAGTCCAGATTCACTGAGCCGCAATATAGTAGTTCATATATTTTTAACTTGAGTGAGATTCAAACTCAGGATCTTTGAATTCGAATGTCGTAACTCTAAAACCGTACTATCGAATTATGTACAAAATATTTGTAGGTGATTGGTATTAACTTCCTGTTATGCAAAGTGACAAATAACTACATAATAACAAAATAAAACCTTCGTAGGGCAAAATGAACAGCGTATAAATTAAAAAATATCCTTTGGCAGTGTTGCAATTCTCGGTTGTTTGTTTCGCCATCCAATGGCACGTTCGCAAGGGTTGCTTTCCCGTTTGTGCTGACCACTCCATTTGCTTGTTTCGCGGATTTAATCAAGTTAGCCACGCCGAACCCTCCGCAACTCCGACCAGAGCACACACGCTCACCTGGCGCATTTATATTTTCAATGCATTCACAGTCACAGCATACCAACATACCGTGTTATTTTGTTTATTCAGGAAATTTGGTAGAGCTATCTGTCAGCAAGAGAACATTCTAAGTGTGTAGCTGTACTTTATAATAATTAAAACTTTAATTTGAGCTTTTGTTGCCAAATTATTCGAAATTGAAATAATAATATATTTTTGTATGTACAACCAGGCCGAATTAATGTGTTTTAGCCCTTAAAAGCTAGCTTCTTTTTAGTCCTGGGGCCATAAAAAAACATTCCTATGAATACATAAATAAAATGATAATTTTTGTTTATTGTGAATACTTGATTTTACAAAATGTTATGTATAAAAACATGCAAGAAAAGATTAAACACGAGATCGAAGGTGGAGTATTTAATTTTTCGTAAGTGTTTTATATACCAATAAAACACAAGTGTTATACAAATTTTTTTCCACAACTCATAATTATAGGTATCGAAGAAGATTGGTCGTAACGTTTAACGTTGATTCAGTTATGGTATATATACAGAGTGATCAAAAAGAATTATTACAGTTGGCAATAAAAAAAACTACTTGAAATTGGTAAGCCTGATACATAAATTCATTTCCTGTTGTTGACTGTGACATTTAAAATTTAAATTTGAGTACATTTATTATTACATTTAGTTCTAAAGTATTCCTATTACTTAAAAAGTCAAAATTCTATTAGCTGTCAGACTCCTGACATAACCTATTTGTATTTATTAGAAATGTCAAATAGCATTTCCGCCTTTATCTGACGTGCCAACTGTGGAATAAAAAGATCTCTGGAATTGTATTGCCAACTGTAACAATTCCTTTTGATCAGCCTGTAGTTTCTCAAAATACGGTAGATCATGAATTGGTTGCTAAGTAACAAGTTGTTTATAGTGTTTTATGGAATATAAAACACTAGTGTTTCATGAGCCATATAATTCAACTGAAATCAGTGTAATAATGTCTTTATTATATATGAGTTGTGGATAAAAGACATAATTACACTTATTTCATTTGTATTATATGGCTCATAAAAAACTAAACAACTTGTTACTTAGCAACCACTTCATAATCTACCGTACTTTGAGAAACTATATGTTAAAAAAATTCCGGGACGGTGAAATATCTCGAGAAAAACACATCGAATCAAGAAACCAAAAAACACGTGTTTCATATTTTGCAAAAAAAGGCTTGTGGCTACTTGTGATTATGTTGATTTTTTTATTTGATTCAATGTTTATTTCTTGTGATATTAGACCGTTTTTTACTTTTCTTTCAGAATCATGTGAAAACTTATTTTTGCGTTTAGAGTGCCATCTATTCCGAATTGGAAAAAAGTTTCAGATAAAATTAACTGATTTTTTTTCGCAGAATACGAATCTGTAATAAAAAATGGGGGTTCCCATTTAAGGTTTCAACGTTGCCTCCGCCCCACCCCCTGGGAGTGGTGGTTGGGGTTTGTGTTTGGTGTGCTTAGATAGGTTTTTGCAAAATATGAAACACGTGTTTTTTGGTTTCTTGATTCGATGTGTTTTTCTCGAGATATTTCACCGTCCCGGAACTTTTTTAACAGCCTGTATAACTGAATCAACATTAAACGTTACGACCAATCTTCTTCGATACCTATAATTATGAGTTGTGGATAATATTTTATAATGTGAGCGTACTAAACTTTATAGTCATTGAATTCAGAAAAAAATAATGAATCGAACGAGCAAAAAAATAAGTTTAAAATAAGAAAGTTGGACCCAATATTTTAAGAACCACTGGTTTAAAAAAATATTTGTTAATAGTTTTGCAATAGACTTACAAAATGGCATTTCTTTGCTTATTTAACCAACTTTGTAGCTCTTATAGTTCTCGAGATAGCATTGGTGACACAATTAAATTGAACACAGATTCTTTATGGTTCTAACAGATTTTCTGTTGCCCCCCTTTTCAGGGCTCGTGTTTTAAAGTACTCTAGCAGTACATTTCAATAGTTCACGTATGTACAACGTAATGTATGCTACCATTATTTCCTATTTTTCGAGAATAAATAGGTTGGTAAGTGACTAGTAGTGAATAATCGTTGTTCGCGCCGCATAGCTTCTTCTTCTTATTTTATTTATTGCAAGTGCCAATTCCAGTAATGGTGGCAACATGAAGAATGCCATGCTCTTTAAAAAACCTCTTATCCATGCTCGGGTAATTCGCTCCATTCCACAAGTATTCAATATTTCAATGATATTGAATTTTGCAGAACACTTCACAGAACGAAATTGCTTTAAAAAAAAAGCATGATGCTTTTCATAAGTTGAATCTGATGTCTGTTCTGGGTATTCACTAGCGCTGCAGGGAGATATTCCAGAAAATATAAACTGAGAATTTTCCAGTTTTCTATTCTGTGAAAATGTATGTTGTTAGAGATAGTAATTGTGTTCTATATATTCACAAATTTACAGAGAAGACTATATTTTTTTACAGTTGCAAAATTAATTAATTTTAATATTGATTTATTTAATATTTTGACAATTTAATATTTTGTATTTTGATTTATGTTATTTTGTATTATATGAAGATGATAATACATACATATATACATACATATCTTCACGCTATATCCCAACAAATGGGGTAGCACGAACCCTAAAATCATTTTTTACAGTTGCAAAATTAATTAATTTTAATATTGATTTATTTAATATTTTGACAATTTAACATTTTGTATTTTGATTTATGTTATTTTGTATTATATGAAGATGATAATACATACATATATACATACATATCTTCACGCTATATCCCAACAAATGGGGTAGCACGAACCCTAAAATCATTCATAAAACATTCACTCATCACACTCATCAAACAATCAGCCCTCGTCAAACATTTTCATCTAAACAAACCACCCTCACTTCAACCACATTCATAGATCACTCCATATAAACTCATTAATTTATTACACTCGAAATCATTTATCAAAAAACAAACCTTCAATCACATCATTCCTATCCACTTATCATTCATTTTCTTTCGTCAACGTAAATAACATATGCATAAAACATCTCAAATTACTCACGTTTACTCCTAACAACAAATCTAATAACGAAACTAACAACGAATCTACAAGATTAGAAAAGATGAAAGCGATGGCCTGCACTTGTATACGAAAGAAAAGTCCACACAATGCAGTAACTGAAAATGAAACATAAATGATAAGAGAGGGAGCGTCGCCCAGCGCTTGTTTTTGAAAGTGAATTTTCACAATTGCAGCTAAACACTCTACGTAAGAACTGGAAACGAATTAAAAGATAAGAAAGAAAGGGAGTGTCGCTCTACGCTTGTAGATGAGTTTTGTATATCTTCGAAACGTCCTTTTAATATATTTTATGCACAACCGGGCCGAAATTCATGTGTTTTAACCATGACAAGCACTTATTTTTGGCCTTAGGGCCATAATAAAATAATTTCCAATGGATGCATAAATAAAATGACAATTTTTGTTTACTGTGAATACTTGATTTTACATGATACGTCAGGAAAGTGTTTTTACTTGACTCAGCGGTTGTTTGTAATACTTATTATGTAATATACTATTTCAAATATCACTTATCACCGTTATGCTAGTGCAACGAATTTAAACTTTTTAAATGTAAAATTTAATTTTAAATAATTTTTATTACTGTACTTTTACTCTAAAATACACAGGGGTGCCAATTTATAAACATTTTTAACTGTACACAGCCTGTACATAATTATCAAACACAATGGGCCTTTCAAGACTTTTTTTTATATATTAATCTACGTAATAAAATAATTATACCCAAATTATTTATTTTTTTAAAACTTTTATTAAGCATGATAAAAATATTTAAACTTTCGAACAAATGAATATGACGTAGTTGCATCTTAGCTTAAAGAGAGACAGATAAGACAGAGATAAATAACACGTAACTTGTAGTTGTCAGTAGAATCAATCCTCAGACAAAACATAACTAGACGGATAACATCGGCGTTTGTTGTGAGTCAGAAAGGGATAGAATAACTGGTTGGTGAGGCGGATGCGCGGCAAGGAGCAACTTGCATAACATCAAAGTGTACTCGCTCCTTGCCGCGCACTCGGCGAACCCACAAGTTATTCAATCTCTTTCTGCTTCACAACACTGCATTGACTTGAATACGGCATAATTCTTCTAGTATTATACGTCATTGGTAGAATCGTAGAATGCTGAATGCTTATTTCTTCTTCGTCTTCTTGAGCACCGACAAACGTTACAGACAAAGCTCTGTGATTGGCCTAATGCAACTACGTCATTGCAATATGGCAGTGCGAACGTTTTAAATTATTCAACTTTAACTTTCATATTTCAGCAATACAGATATAATTTATGGAATGATTTTATATTGTATTAAATATGAAGTACGGTCAAGAACTTATTTTAATAAATATATATTAAAAAGCTCTACCACTTGAATCCCCCATTAGTTGGTAAGAAAATATTAATTTAATAATTATAATCTGTTTGTTGTTTCTACTAAACTTTAAGTCTAATTCAAACAAACAAGAAGAGAACGCCAAACAAAAGATACCATCATCGCTTTCACTCGGAAAATTCTCGAAATAAAACTCGAGCAATATTCATCTCACGTACATTAATTTTTCTCATGATCCTAATACAGTCAGATACAATCTAAATATGAAACCAAAACCATGAAATATAAGTCAGAAAATAAATGAAATTCTTGTCACAGCGACATGTTTCCGACCGCTGCCGCGTGCTGGCGCTGATGTATCACATAAGTGCGGTCAGCGAGGCGTCGCGACGCGGAGGAGTTACCGCTGAATTTTCCGAGGTTTCGCACGAGTTCTGATATTTCAGTGAGTTTTCGTAAAGTTTATGTTCAAATAGATTAGGCCTCGGTTCGGAGCCTAATTTGATTTTAGTGATAATTAACGTTTCGTATGGACCAACTTAATCTGTCGCAAGTTGGGTGGAATTTTGGTCAGGAATTAATTTGATCTACATGGGTTTCAATAATTTTATACTCATTAATGTGCTTTATATTTAAATATGGGGTGGCTAGCTCAGTGGTATGAAGTCGGCCTGTGGGTCCTGAGAACCCTAGTTCGTTTCCCACAGGCGACAAACAATTTACATAATTTCAAAAGCTACCCCTGTGGCTCCTCCACTACTAACATCGTTGGAGGCCGTGATTTGACGACTGGTAACCGCACTTCACGCGCATAAATATATCACTTACCGAGATCGCTCTTCACTATAATTTTCGACGTTCTATTCATTTAAATATTTTAGCATTAAGCTATCTTTATGTGCAATTCACTCTCTTTGTTAATTATTATTCAATGGTGTCCTACTCGTATTATGTAGATCCCAACTCCCGGAGCTATAAATCTCTCGCATTGAGATATCTAAGCAGGCGTTGTTTAGGCTTTGAGAAAGGCCAATCTTCGTGATCTTGGAGGTGTTAGTGACAAGAAGATAAACGTTTGGTTAACCTTTGACCCGCGTCATGTCATCTTGTGTTCTTGCTTGCGGCACAGGCCATGTTATTCGTCTGCGCTAGGCCTCAAGCGACATCCATCTTATCAGGATAAATAAAGTTAGCGTACCGTCAAGCAAAATCAAATTTGAGATAGGTTTCTTAGAATCTAGATAGATAATATACCTCCAGTAAGCAACTATATCTATTTTGTTGTCCTGTTCAAGGTATTTTACATATAATTTTATGTGATGCTTCATGAAATTTGTTGTAACTACTAAAATAAATAAAATAAATATATCATCACGCCTTCTACCCATTACTCGGTGTGGCACTCTACCGAAGCAGATCTCGGTTGAGGGTTATATTTTGCGCGTGAAGTGCGGTTACCAGCCGTCAAATCACGGCCCCCAAATATGTTAGTGGTGGGGAAGCCACAGGGGTAGTTTTAAAATGGTGACAATTGTTTGTCGCCTGTGGGAATCGAACCAGGGCTTTCAGGATCCACAGGCCGACTTGATACCACTGTGTTATGTTACCCCATGTAACTACTGCAATAAATATTTCACTTACCGAGATTTGCAGTGGCAGAGTGCCACACCCAGTAATAAGTAAAAGGCGTAATGATATATTTATTTATAGATATGCAGAATTTCAAACTAATTAATTTGATTAACTATTAAAAAAGGAATTGTAAATATTTGCACCAATATGCGTAATATAATATTTATTCATTCGTAGTAAATTTTGTCGTTCGAATATCTAAAAATAAATTGTATTATTTAAATTTGTTAAATTTATTTAAAATATCTAAATAAATATTTCTAGTTATGTCAATATAATATTTTATTAGCAAATGATATTTTCAAAATTATTCGTTTGCCTCTGCAGAAAACAAATATTGTAATATTATTAAAATATAATTTTATAAAATTGCATCAATATTATTGAATTTATTTATTTACTTCTTTCCTAACTCAGTGGTATGAAGTCGGCCGGTGGATCCTGAGAACCCTGGTTCGATTCCCACAGGCGAAAAACAATTTTCATAATTTCAAAAACTACCCCTGTGGCTCCCCTCCATCACTAACATCTTTGGAGGCCGTGATTTAACGACTGATAATCGCATTTCACGCGCAAAATATATCACTTACCGAGATCTACTTCGGCAGAGTGCCACACCCAGTAATGGGTAGAAGGCGTGATGATATATTTATTTATTTCTAACAAGTTCTACTATACTTTTTACGCAACTATCATTGAGCTGACATATTATTTTTTATAATAATAGCTACGTATATTAGTAAACAAAATCCAATAATATAACATTACGATGCTAGGGTAAATTATTTTGGTCTCAGAATGTCGAAATTATAATCATCTGCAAAATAATGATGAAAAATATAAATTATCTTTAACTTATCGATCATTAACAGATAATGCTTCAAGAACAGAATAGGGTGAATTATTATAATAGTTACAGAATCCCGTCCCAAGCCTTGTATAAATATAACGTAAGCGACGGTCAAGCAAATAAAAAACTATCGCATCGAAATCTTAGTTCATGTTATGAAAATTATACTGTAATTTTTGATGTACTATTTTTTGTTTGTTAGGGCCGGTTTTTCCATCTCCCGAAAAAGTTCTCAATAACTATCAGCAGGATAAATAAAAAAATATCACATCGAAATCATAGCACTAATGGTAATAATTATACTGAATGTCATTTTCAGATGCGATATTTTTTCAATTATTCTGCCGATAGTTATCGGGAACTTTGTCTGGAGATGAAGAAACCGGCCCTTAGACGAATAAATTTATTAAGAATTTAGTAAATAATAAGTACTCGTACAATATTACTATACTCTGTTTTTTAACCAGGAGGAGTAAATGCACAAGTCAGATTTACGCTATAGAAAGTTACCAAAAAAAGTTACTAGATTTTTGTTCGCGCGAAATACAAAGATTTCTTACACATCTGCACCCGATTAAGTCTCATGGCATTTATTTTAAAATACAAATGACATTATAAACTCTAATTTGTCACTCCGTATATTATTAGTTCTTAAAAGAACTGATTTATTTTAATGGCACAGAAATGCAAAAACCAACAAGAAAACAGATAACCTCAAAACTTATGACAGCTCTAATAAATCAAATGTAAAATCTATGTACAGTGTAAACTGGACGAAGCACTAGCCAATCAGAAGCGTCAGTTTTAGCGGTTAAAATTTAAATTACTCCTCCTGGTTAAAAAACAGAGTATAGTATCGCTATTGTATTCTGTAACATAAAACTATTGCTCTACTTTTTGTTTTATGTTTTATGTTTGGAGAAAATGTACTGCATTAAAGTTTCCAAATGAAACTAAATATCCTAGTAAAGTAATATTTAAAGGAAAAATGTAAACAGTATTCTAGGGTTACGCTGTAAGATAAACTTGCATCACGTAAATTTTTAACGATACACTTCCAAACTCCTTTTTAATCTTCTTTAAACTTGATACTATAGTTTTATAGTGCTATTATACTTACGAGGAGCTGCGCAGTTTCCCGAACATCCTTTAGCGACCAGTAAAATTTAAATGATTAAAGAACCTAATTAATTGTAATTAAATAAAGCATCCATTTCGAAGGCTTAGAGCTCATCTTTTCATCTTCGGATAAAGTGCTCCTTAACTACCTGTTAGATAAATTAATAAATATCGCATTTAAATCACAGAACAAATTGCAAAATTATATAACAATATATTTTTTGTATTTGCATTATTCAAAATAAGGTTTACATTACCTTGGAAACCAATGGAAAGTAATTGAAAAAACACCCATTTTTATGATTATAAATTTCGATTATTAAAACGCTAATTGTATTTACAAAAAAACACACTTTTTAAGGAATTTATAAAAGAAAAAAAGACATTAGCTCACTAGTGCGCAAAATAAGTGAGAAAACACCCATTTTTATGAATCTAAATTTTGACTACTAAAACACTAATTGTACTTATATATATATATATATATATATATATATATATATATATATATATATATATATATATATATATATACACATTTTAAGGAATTTATAAAAGAAATAGCGACATTAGCTTATAACGCCATCAATCAGATATATTTTAACAAACTTCACGAAAAAAAAAAAATATATATACACACATTTTAAGAAATTTATAAAAGAAATAGCGACATTTGCTTATAATGCCATCAATCAAACATATTTTAACAAGCTTTACGAGAAAAAATAAACAATTTGATTTCAAATAACAAATGTCAATTCATGGCATACTTAACTGTCAATATAAATTCACGCTTCAAATTTAATAAATTTCTGCATTGTTGATTATATAATTTTTGCTCGTTACAAAAAGCATTCGCGCAAATTAACGCACTCGCTACGTTTGTGCTTAAAAATTGCACTCATCTGCAAAGTATGTCTTCGCGCACTTGTTATGTAAACAGCTATTATAATTATCTTTGTGGCTTTTTCTCTACTAATATCTTTGACAAGAAAAATATATCATTTAGCGAGATCTGCTCTGGCAGAGTGCCGCACCCAGTAATGGATAGAACGGCGAGATAATATGTTTATTACAATGATTCCTTTGATCAATTTATTTTAGTTATTTTGATTGTCCTTTGTTATCTTTAAATATATTTATTTTTTAAAAAGCCTGTCATGTCTACTATATTTCCCTTTTTTTTTTCTTGAGGGTATAAATAACAAAAGTAACTTTTTGAATGGAATGTTATTTTATCAAAAGCTTTTTTGAAATTGAAATATAATACAAATAAAAGCTCGTGTCAGTGCCACCATGTCAAAAAAGTTCAGAATAAACGAATCTGTGAATTGTGATACTTTGGATTGAATAGCCGAGCGAATTTTGGCGTTGACATGACGCTCCAGAGTTTCGGGTAGTTTTATTTTTTTTAAATACTAATCAAAATGTATTCTTGTGCTGAAAATATAGCTTTTGTAAGATATTCTCCACTGATATTTGGTGGTGTTTTGATTTGAGTGCTGGTAACCGCGATTTAAAGATTCAAACAAAAATTAATCTTCGTCGTCACCATGGGTACAGCGTGTCCCACAAAAACTGTACCACTGACAGTTAACATGGCAAATAAGTTTTACATTTTTACTGTTTTCCTGATTACTTTACAGGAAAATGTTTTAAATAATAGTTTTGTATTTAGTGCGTTCAATAAGCCCAGCAAAACAAGCAATTGCTAAGTAAGCAAAGAGCGATTTATTGCTTGGTCCACTGAACGGTTTGCTCGTTTCGCTACATTTTCAAGATCAAGTTGTACCGAACAAGACATCGTGAAATGTGTTCGGCTAATGATAAATACCATTAGTGCCCACGTTGTATGTACTTTTTATGCGTTTTAACATTTGCCAGATTGAAATATGCGCAAAAAATTTTCAGCCAAGTTTGTGTTGGTGATATTAGGCTATTGTTTGGAATATGGAATTCAATAAATATACATTTTTTAAGAACCATGATGGTACATTCACTACAACTGATGACGGCTATTTTATAGCCCTTGATAATAATAGTAATCCTACCGATAGTAGCTTGATATAGATCAATCCCATCATCTACGAAATGCTGAATATATTTGTTTTTCATTTTCCATATATGTAAATTAATTATTGTATGTCAACTATCAAAATAGTTTCGATCTTTCAAGTCTTACAACTACCCTTAAAATCGGCGCATTCACATCGGCGCCATCTACAAGCCCAACCCAGCTTCAGTTGGCCCAATTTTATTTTTTCGTTTGATGTTATATTTTACTGTTTTATTTCTCGTGTAGTATGCAAGATAATGAAATGAAATTTTAATGAGACATATACTAGTATGTTGTTAATACATAGATAAAATTTTAAGTCAATCGATACATACATCTAGAAATGACAGCCATTGAAAGAGGAAGTAAACATTTCTGTTTTAACTAAAAAAAATTGTTTTATTAAAAAACTGTATAATAATAAAGTTTGTTTTAAATAATAATTAACTTCAATTTCATCCGCCAAACTGCCCACAAGATAATAATCATGATAGTTCATTTGAGTGTTGATTTAGTTTATGTGACGAAAAAAAATTGAGAGTTAAACTGCTATAGGTACATTTTGTCTTTAAGGTATGTTTAACGTTAAATTTAGTTAAAAATGTTGAAAATTAATTGTAGAATTTAGTAAATGTAAGTTACCTGGGTTTTTAGTATTATTTAAATTTTAACGATAAAATTAGATTCGGGCCAACTGAAGCGGGACTGGGCTCGTATAGTTGCCACCCGTTCCCAAATCTAATTTTCATGTTTATCATGACATAATCTATTAAAAAATCCATTTCTGTCACTGGAATAAATGAGACATCATTTTGCTCCCTAGCTCTATTACTAGTACTATTAATTTTATTTCATTTTGTTAGTATAATAACTACGTTGTTATATCGTTTTTGCGTATGTTAGGGATTACTCTTTCAGTAGTAAGTTTTTCTTTGGGTAAAACTTGGCAGTTACAGTAATACTTCAGTTTCCGCACACCACTAAATTTTTTTCCACCTGTTTCTTTCTCTGGTGTTTCCTTGCCACTTTGTTTTTCTTTCGTTTGTCCTCTTTCCTCGACGCAGGAAAAGGAAAACTTTCTACTTTCTGCATTATACATGGAGTGCGTTAGCTCGGGCAGCTAGTTTTATTCCAACTCTTAACAAAAATACACTCTGTGTGTTTATTTCACTTTTCTTTTGTTTCAAATTAAAGTTTGTGATTTTTTGTACCTCGGCAAAGTTATGATAAGACTGTATTATTTTCTTGCTTAGAATCTGCTAACTGAATTTAAATTGCTGGTATTGGATATGAAAAAAGTTTTGTAATTTCAGATTACGGAAGGAAGTTTATAGCAGTTCTTGAACTTGTGCGTAATTTTAATAAATATTGCGTATAAATAGGTCAAAGTACATAATCCTCTTTCAAAATACGAAACAACCATCATTCATATTGATGATGAATAATGTTTTGATAATGATTCTAAAACTAAGACTTCAACTTATTTATATTTTTATGGGGTAATGGCTCAGTGGTATTAAGTCGGCCTGTGTATCCTGAGAACCCCAGTTCGATTCCTACAGCCGACAAACAATTTTCACCAAATTAAAATTACCCCTGTGGCTGCCCCACCACTAACATCTTTGAGGGCCGTGATTTGACAACTGGGAACTGCACTTCACGCGCATAAATATATCACTTACCGAGATCTGCTTCGGCAGACTGCCACATCCAGTAATGGGTAAAAGGCATGATGATATATTTATTTATTTACAAAATAATAATTATAGAATAATTCAAATAGGTTTTATCAGGAACCTGACACCTAATAGGATTTTGAGTGATACAAATATCGAGTCGAGAACCCTGGTTCGATTCCCACAACCGAAAAACATTTCCACTACATTAAAATTACTCCTGTGGCTCCTCCTCTACTAGCATCTTTGGAGACCGTGATTTGACGGCTGGTAACCGGACCTCACAGGCATAAAAATATCACTTACCGAGATTTGCTTCGGTAGAGTTTTTTTTGGGACGAGATTTGAAAAGAACCGTTCTTTTCAAATCTCGCCACAAAAATATAGTTCATTTTGTAGGTGGCGCAGTGATCTTTTCCCGAACAGCTGTTTTTACGTTACAAAACATCACAGTGTCACGTGAGTGCCCGCATCCTATTCAAAATATTTAATTCAACATAATATTTCGTATCGACAAAACCATTCCAGATTCTCATTTTCGAAGTCTTCATACCAATCTCATTTCAAATTTTCTATTCTAATATCATTCTCGTCGTCGTCTCTCATTTTATTGAGTGGCCACATCGTGTATCGCTACAATATACCATTGGAAAATCACATTTTTAGCAATAAAATAGATAAAACTATAATATTAACTTTAATCCTGCAGCTGGCTTCATGACGCATTCAGTTAGTTTTTTATTTTTTATTTTTTTATGCACCGATTGAACCAGATAGCGTACGACGCTTGGCATCGTTAAACCGCTGTGTTGTGTTATGACGGCTTTTAAAAATACGACCGACGCCCGTCAATCACGCCATTTTTAATCCTTTGTATAACGTGTCAATGGCTGAATCCACAATTCACAGCAAGGATTTAATTTCACTTAGTGATTGATCGAATAAGGATTACAGAACTGAATGCATTTTTCAGGAATTAAATCTATGTAGATTTATCCATACAGTAATCAACAAAATAGCTTTTTGTCAATTCGTTCTACGACTCGTTTACCATTTTTTTATTTGTTAAACTGCACAACAGGAATTTAATCCCAGTTTTAATAGTTTATAGCGGAATCTGAACCATACAGACTCTTTTTACTTTCTTATACGCAGTATAAGGAAGTATTGGAATCGTGAAAAAAATCGTTCACGAGATTTTCGCGGAAATACGTGTTTTGAGGTCCAGTGAAGCCGTTTTGATCATCTTCCAATGATGTCTGTGTGTGCGTGTGGGGGGGGGGGTGTGTGTGTCGATGGATGGATGTGTGTCCGAGTGTGCAATATCTCATGAACGAGATAAGATTTGTTAACGAAACTTGGTAATTAGAAGTTTCATGAAAATACGAAGAGCTGAGTTGATTTTGAATGAAATTGAAAAATCGGAAGAGGAAGTTTACTGGACACACAAAACAATAAATTCCATTTATTTAAAAAATGGAATCAGTTATGAAAAAAAGTTTCAAATAAAAGATGTTGCTCAAAATATGTGGAACATAAAATGTTATTTGTAATTTTTCTGTATATGCGTCTAATTTTGAGAAAAACTAGTTTTTATATTTAATAATATATTTCAATAATCATAGTAGTAATAGAAACAAAAAACATAGATTTTAATTTTCGCTTTATCTAGTTATCTACGTCTTTTTTCGGAAAAACAAATACATCATTAAAATGGTCAACTAATTTGGCAACTTTGCCTCACTTTAATCGACTTCGTAACTCACGGTTTTTGAAATACCAAGGGTTAGGTTAAGATATTTGATATGTTTCAAACAGATAAATGCTGAATTACTGAAAATCTAAATTACATGTTTAATAATATTATATATTCTAAATATTAAATATGCTGTGTATAAGAAAGTCGTGTGGTGCCCACACCAGATTTTTTTTGTATGTTACCGGTAAAGTTTGAAATGCAATATTAAATTAAATATATATATATATATATATATATATATATATATATATATATATATATATATATATATATATATATATATATATATATATATATATATATATATATATATATATATATATATATATATATTTGCGCGTGAAATGCGGTTACCAGTCGTAAAATCATGGCCTCCAAAGATGTTAGTGGTGGAGGAGCCACAGGGGTAGTTTTTGAAATTATGCAAATTGTTTGTCGCCTGTGGAAATCGAACCAGGGTTCTCAGGATCCACAGGCTGATTTCATACCACTGAGCTAGCCACCCCATAAGTATATTCGAGTTAAAATACCTAAGGAATACATCCTTGAGGTATGGTATTCAAGTCACAGGACACCTCGTATATCTCACATAAAAATCATTATAATTCATGTCACATCCCCACACAATCTAGCAAAGCTAGAAGTCAATACTCAATCAGCTAGTGACGGGCGCACAGCGCAGTCATCGAGCACCAGTGACTGAATGTCATTGGGTTGTGAATGATTCGCACACGCTGTCGAACGACATGTCCAGTAGTCCATCAATTTCACGCTCCTGCCTCTGTCGTCGCATCCCCGAACCGCGACCAGACATCTATACAACCTGACATTAGTGTTCACTTCAAATGCTTGAGCTATCATCGCGCTGCTATTGATTCTGTGAATTCTGGTTATTTCTATGAATTTTTTTTATTTATTTTGCTATTCTGAACAACAATTCTCCAATTACTGTAGTTTATAGTAGAATATGAACAACTTTAAATAAATAAGAAAAAATAGGAAAACACTAATTTTCCATCACTTGTCTTATAATTCCACAAAGGTTTTACAGCACGTTTGCATCAACTATCAGGTCATCAACAAACGGCTGGTCAGTTCAGCCTTAACCATAGACGCGTTTCGTCCTTACAGACTCATCAGTATGGTGCGATCATTTATCCAACTAGACCAACTCGGGAATGTGGATTGTGATACCGACTTAGCTGAACTGACTGATGTTAACCTATCTACGCCGGTAACATGACATGAGAGCTAAGGAGCAACTCGTGGTGCCATCTACCGACAAACTCGCAAACTGCTTGACAGCTATTGAAATAAAACAAAAGACAAAATGTCTATTGCGATGTGGAATTGAGTCTTAATAAATAAGAAAAAACACAAAATTGGGTATTTGTGAATGTATTGCAAATGCGATTTTTTATATTTCAGAATACCCTGTATATGAAAAGACCATGCAATGTTAAGTCAAATTTAACTGTTTATTTTACAAACTCTTAAATGATTACCTCGCAAGCAAATTAGCAATTAACTTCAATATTTCCAAATAAAAAACCCGCTTGAAAATTACCCAAAAACTACAGAAATTTATACTTGACACGCAGGAATTAAAAACGTAAGATTAATGTATTGCTAATGGCAGCTCTGTTCGCTGCTAATTATATTGATATTAAACCGCGAATTGCTGCCAACATTACAGAATCAAAGCGCTATAAACCACTTGATGCGGAACCGCTCAGCTACGCTGTTATTAAAATCGATTTAAGTGTTCGTTGCCAGAAGAACTTCAACTTTTGATGGTTTGTAGGCATTGCAGTTAACACAGAAAGCGTGAAATTATTGCAACAGGCGTTGTTCATACATCCACACAGAAAGCGTGAAATTATTGCAACAGGCGTTGTTCATACATCCATACATATCTTCACGCTATATCCCATCAAATGGGGTAGCACGAACCCTAAAACCACTCATAAAACATTCACTCATAACATTCATCAAATAATCAGCCCCCGTCAAATATTATCATCCAAACACATCACCGTCACTTCAACCACATTCATAGATCCCTCCATATAAACTCATTATTTATCACACTCGAAATCATTCTTACATAACAAAACCTCAATCACATCCATCCAATCACTCCTATTTACTTATCATTCATCTTCTTTCTTCAACGTACATAACACATGCATAAAACATCTCAAATTACCCGCGCTTACTCCTAACAACTAATCTAATAACGAATTTAACAACGAATCTACAAAGATTAGAAAAGATTAAAGTGATAGCCTGCAATTATATATGAAAGAAAAGTCCACACAATGCAGTAACTGAAAATCAAACAAAAAGATAAGAAAGGAAGGGAGTGTCGCGTTGTTCATAATTTGAAAAATTACCCCTGTGGCTCCCCCACGACTAACATCTTTGAGGGCCGTGATTTGACGGCTTATAACCGCACTTCACGCGCATAAATATATCACTTACCGAGATCTGCTTCGGCAGAGTGCCACACCCAGTAATGGGTATAAGGCGTGATGATATATTTATTTAATATATATGGAGCGAAAGTGATGAGAATGGAGAAGATGAATTGTAGAATGAATGTAATAAATGCTTCAAGGATTCGTTGTACCCCATTCGAAAGGACATAGCGTGCTGTTATATATGAGAGCCGTGATTTGACGACTGGTATCCGCACTTATTAAATCTGTCGGTACTAACATCTTGAAATTTTATAATTTTTTTTTAATAAAAATTTTGATATAAAAGTAAAAATAAATTCTATGTTTTTCTTATACTGAGTGGTATCGAGTCGGCCTGTGGATCCTGAGAACCCTGGTTCGATTTTCACAGCCGACAAACATTTTAAGCACATTAATATTATGCCTATGGCATACTGGTCGAGGAGCATCAATGAGCGTCGAGGAGCTCATCGATGAAACAACAGAACGCACCCGTTATCGATGAAAAATAGAGGCTCCTCTATTTCCATCGAGGAGTTTCTCGATGAAACGATTGTGTCTCATTTCACACGTATTATTGTGTCTCATTTCATGTTAGCGTGGACTGTCATTTTGGTTTTGCTTTGTGCTAATCTTTCGTGTTTGTTTATTTTATCAGTCAGGATGCGTTCTGTTGTTTCATCGATGAGCTCTTCGACGCTCATTGATGTTCCTCGACTAGTGTGCCATAGGGATTACCCTTGTTCATAAAATATCACACTCAGAATTAGAGGAAAGGCATAATGGTATAATTTATTAATTTATTTCATTTTTGTGTTATTATACTTTTAAAACACCGTTAAGCAATATTATCTTGTATATAACCCTTTTAATATTACCATCAAATAACAGTTACATAACATTAACACACCACATGTTGTCTGTAATTCAATAGTAGCTTTGATGATAATTAATAATAATAATACATTCTCATTTACAAGTTTGTATGAATACGACTATATCCATTTCCCGTATATTAATAGCAATAATCATTCTATTCGTATGACGTCATATGGCACTTTGCGTATGGATATAACGCCTCAGTACACAGATGTTATACTAACTACTATAATAATCATAATGTGAAATTATATTAATGTTCCAATAACAGTATTTGCACTAAAACTGATGTTAGCGAATGTTAATGTTGGTAATGGTAAAATTACTGCTGGTGTTCCCACACAATGGATTGAAATTTTGAAGTGAATTTACATGGATTCATAATTTGGTTTAATTAATTGTTCAGTATTCATTGTAAAACATGTAATGCATTTATAGATATATTCATCAATCATTGTTATTACAAGTACATTACAACAACCTGTATTTCAATCACCTAATATTCCTTTCTATTTATGTACATGTAATCAATCGATATGCTATTGACACCATTTTCTATTTCATGATTATTTTATAGATAAATATAAATATATCATCACCTTTTACTCATTACTGTGTGTGGCACTCTGCTGAAGCAGATCTCGGTAATTGATATATTTATACTCGTGAAGTGCGGTTATCAACCGTCAAATTACGACCCTCAAAGATGTTAGTGAAGGGGGAGCCACAGGGGTTCATTTTAATGTAAAGAAAATTGTCGGCTGTGGGAATCTGTCATGTTGCTTTAATATATAAAAATAATATAAGAATAAATAATTTTCATTATTTAAATTTTAATATTCAATTTATTGACAGTTTAGTATTTAATTAATAAAATTTGACAGAGTCATTTAAAAATCTGCCTCGCCAGATGTGTAGGGAATTCAATTGCTTTTAATTAAAAAAAAATTATCCAGATCCGATGGATACTAAAGTCTACAGATTGTTGAACAGTTAAATCCGGATTTTTCGCACTGTGAATCGTACTGACGGATTATTTTTCACTCACCAGTAGTTTTATTGACTTATGACTAGTTATACCAACAAAACTTAGAATTAGAACTTGGTTTAAATTAATAATAGCTGATCAAAATTACATATTATATGGAGTAATTCATATTACAGTCAAACTTTCGATATACTTTATTTATTTAAACGACATTTAAATTAGAAGTTTTCTTGATGCCACTAGCCATTTGTAATTTAGATTTTAACTATATCAGATGAATAAAAAGTAAAATGTTATTAATTTTATTGATATTAATAGAGCTGTAGTAACGGCTCTTCTAAAACTAGTTTTTATTACTATGTAATAACAGATGTACTAATAATATGCAAATGTGTTTAAATGTAGGATTGAACGATTATTAGGACATTTATTTTTATTTGTGTTCACAGTTATAATTCTCAATAAACATAAATTTGTGATTTTTATGTGAGCATCGCTCCATTTAAATGGATTTCTATTTTAATAATTATCTTCTAATATGAATGCTAACGTCTGATAATAAAGTAGCTTTAGAAAATGCGGTATTATTTGACAGGGAACGATGTGTGAGATCATTCGTTTTTATCTGCTTTATTATTTTAGTTTTAGGACAAAAATATGCTAATTAGCAGTTATAATGCTAATATGATATGAAATGGACTCATAAATGAACTATAGTGCGTTCAGATTTCGTTAATTTCAACTAGAAATATTATTACAACCAGAGAATATAATCTGCGTGTGGAACATATTTTTTCCTGAAAACGGCAAGAAAATTCCACTTTCTTGACCAATTTTAGTATGGAAAGTAGATTTTTACCAAAACAGTCAGGTAAAGGACGTATGCAAGATTACAATAAAAAGAACAGCCTGGTAATGTACAAAACAGTCAGGTAAAGTCTTTACCAGATTGTTTTGTATTTTACCTGACTGTTTTTTTTTTTGTAACTTTGGATACGTTGTCTGCTGTCAATACAATTCATATAAAAAGAATGTATACATTTTGAATTATTTATGATGAATTATTGATTAAATAAAACGATTTTAGAAAAAATGGTATACATAATACGCCAAGAAAGTGTTTTTATTTGACTCAGCGGATTAATAGTATATTACATAATAAGTCAGGAAAGTGATACTTTACTTGACGAAGCGGTTGTTTTAAATAGGAGGCTGTAGGTCGAGTATTTTAATCCGCTAAGTCAAGTAAAAACAGTTTCCTGGCGTATTATGTCTACTTTTTTTTCTGAAACCGTTTAATTTAATCAATAGTGAATCATAAATCATTCAAAATATTAAAATTTTTCGAAATGAATAATATTGACCAAATACAAAACAGTCAGATAAAATCTTTACGCTTCAAAATAGGCGTTTGTCTCAGCGATCACCTCATCGTTGGAGCCAAATATATTTCCGCCGAGCTATTTCTTCAAGTTTGGAAATAGATAAAAATCGCAGGGGGCCAAATCTGGAGAATACTTGTCACACGGTCGCGCTTGTTGTCAACAGAGCAAGCCAGACTGTTATTTTTGTTGTATCCTTGGATGCGTACCTTACTTAACTGTTTTGGTAAAAACTGTTCATACTAAAATTGATCAGGAATGTAGACACCTTCTTGCCGGTTGCAGAAAAAATATTTTTCTGTCTTATAATGTAATGTACTATTTCGAAACACTCAGTACTATATCTATCACATTAATTGTAATTGAAGTTTGAAGTTTACAAACATTTCACTTAGTACTTACAATTAATGTCTGAATTTTGACAGTATGAACTCTAGCAAAATTTGACATATAACAAACAGTGACTATAAATTGTAATTTCTAATTATAATTAGTAATTGTGTAGCTGTGAACGCAATTCATGTCCCCGATGTAGAGAATAGCAAATAAATAAATAATTAAAAATCTACACGTAAAATAGATTTTCATTTATAATGTATAATTGCAATTACATTGTAATGACAATACGAATATTTAATATTTACATCCTATAGTGCAAACCTATGTTTTTCGCATCTCTGAACACAATTTAGCATTATATACCACAGTAACAATAAACAATTGAATATATATAAACATCGCGGTAAATGGGCACCGGTATTTACATTGTAAATGCGAAATCATATCAAAAACTCATTATGTGCAGCAATTCAATAATTCATGGGACATTAGCGCTTAAAAACGCGCGCACGTCGCTATGTTAATACACACGGTGCAGCCGAATTACATCCCGTTCCACGAGCGCTGAATGCCAATGCTTTCATGCGCTGCACATTACATTGCCATTGGCATTATACATTTTAATCATCGCTGGTTATTAATTCTTTAACAAACGTTGATTACATCTGGAAATTCAATACTGCTGAGGTGATGATGAAGTCCGTACTGAACAGTAGAACAGATTTTGAGGTTAACTGATGTTTATAACTTTTATTTTAAGACATATTTAAAGTAAATATGAGGGTAGGGTGAAAAGTCCCTGAAAAATGAAACAAGAAATGATTTTTTTGGTCAAAACATATTTTATTTCTCAACATAATCTCCTTGTAGCTCGATACACTTCGTCCAACGTTTTTCAAATTTTTCGATCCCTTCCAAATAATACGATTTTGGCAATCCTTCAAAATAGGCGTTTGTCTCAGCGATCACCTCATCGTTGGAGCCAAATATATTTCCGCCGAGCTATTTCTTCGAGTTTGGAAATAGATAAAAATCGCAGAGGGCCAAATCTGGAGAATATGGTGGATGACGAACCAATTCGTAGCGTAATTCATGCAATCGCGCTTGTTGTTAACAGAGAGCAAACCAGACTGTTTTGTACTTTACCAGACTGTTATTTTTGTTGTATCCTTGGATACGTATTTTACTTAACTGTTTTTGTAAAATCTACTTTCCATACTAAAATTGATCAGGAAAGTGGGCACTTTCTTGCCGGTTTCAGAAAATAGTATATTACGTAATAAATCAGGCAAGTGATATTTTACTTGACGAAGCGGTTGTTTGAAATACGAGGCCTGACATATTATGTATATTTTTTTTTTTTGAAACCATTTAATTTAATCAATATTTAATCATAAACAATTCAAAATGTTTAATTTTTTTGATATGAATTGTACTGACAGCAGACTACGTATCCAAGGTTACAATAAAAATAACAGTCGTGTAAAATCTTTACCAGACTGTTTTGTACTTTACCAGACTGTTATTTTTGTTGTAGCCTTGGATACGTACTTTACTTGACTGTTTTTGTAAAAACCTACTTTCCATACTAAAATTGGTCAGGAAGGTAGGCACTTTCTTGCCGGTTTCAGAAAAAATTTGTATATTTAGAATTAATTTATAATTCTTTTATTTTCAGTTCTTTAATTCATTGTCCATGCACTAAATCGACATTATCACGGCAATACAGATTCGTCCAAATCTACAAATATCACTAATAAAAAGCGTTTCCATTTGAAAACATTTAGTTAGTCGTCTGTATATACGAGTATTTTGTCTGTGGCATAAGAATTTGATCTACAGTAGTCGTTAAATCGCGGCATCCACAGATATCAGCAAAAATGTAAGCTGCCATCACTCGACTGATTTTTATATGATGAAAGTTAAGTTATAAACTTATATAATTACTTAATTATAGTAATACTTCTATATTAGAATATATTTATATGCAAATGACCAATAATAATATATACTTTAAACTGTCTACCTACACGTCGCAAAATTATATTTCTTTACATCAACCACTTGTCATTATTTCATGACTCATTTGGCAAAATCTATTGCTAGATAACCATCAAGAAAGTTAACTTCTTGTCCAATTACCCACACTTGACCTGTACCATTAAAGTTTTTTGGTGGTTAAATCAGATCAAAGTGTTAGAAGAACTGCTCACGTTCGACAGACATTCTTCTTTCCGATAGAATCCAACATGGAAGCGGCGGTCACTACATTATTTATCGATTGCAATAACCTGTAATTACGAAAAATATATCACAGGATTGTCTACTTTCGGTAACACCGCAAACCATTATAAGAGTTCTTGTTCAATGGTAAAAAAAAACACATAGAAATGCTTTGAGCGGTTTAAGTGGGTTCTTGACTGATTCCTATCACGAGCTGGGTTCAGTGAGGTTGTCTGAAATGACATTTATGTTTTAAAATAACTATCAATAATTGAATTACTTAGAAGAATTCTTGTTTAATGGTAAAACAAAAACTTAGAAATGCTTCGAGCGATTTAAGTGGGTTTCTTGAGTGATTCCTTTCACGAGGTAGGTTCCGTGAGGTTGCCTGCAATGACTTTTACTAAAATAAAATAAATGAAAAGGCTTATGGAATCCAATATTGATTTAAAAAAATATTTATTTGGACCACGGTTCAATTCCCACAGGTGACAGACAATTACAGATATAATTTTTATTTAATTTATTTTAACAATTGTTTTGAATCCGCCTTAAATAACTATGAAATAACATTTATGTTTTATAATAACTATCAATAATTGAACATATTATATCTAGAATGTTCTGCGAAAATTGTGGCAAAGGCCAGTAATATGGGAAATAAGATTTTTCCTTACCATGAATGCTCTGATTACTAGGGATGTTAATTTTTTGAACGAATATTCGGTCAACCAAATATTCGTATCCGAATAGTTCGAATATTCGTTCGAGTTATAGCCTCGGCAAAGTTGAAAATATGATGAGATAATTTTTTTTGGAAAATTTAATTTTCCGGAGGTTTTATCTTAAAAACTAAACAAGATATAAAAATGCGCTCAATGGCATTGAATTCATCGTGGCCAAATTGACTTATAAGCAAATTTTTAGCGATTTTTATTTTTAGAAAATTTCTTGAGAGGTACCTCTTGGATTTTTTCGATTTTAAGCTATTTTCAGACTGTTTGCTCTAAAATTCTTCCTCGTACGAATATTGTTACGAAAATTTACATACATATGTATTTTGACCCGCTGCATCCATGGGTAGAATCGCCAAGTGCATATGTCTTCTAGTTATTGTTCAAAAACTGCTGGATGAGAAAATTTGGATGAAAAATTTTTGAAAAATATAAATACTGAAAATTTGTCCAGTACACCATCTTGAAACAAAATGGCCGCTAGCTATCCTGAAAAGTACTGCAGTGATTCGATTCAAATTTGGTTTAGGCATAGACGAGAACCAAACTTAACATATAGGTATAATAAAGCTTCAGTCCCATGCCATTCGAATTCAAACGTTTGCAGTTTCCGGTACGACTCGCATTTGCAATGACCATCAACAAAGCACAGGGACAATCGCTACAAGTGTGTGAACTAAATTTGGAAAATCCATGCTTCTCACATGGACAGCTGTATGTGGCATGCCCACGCGTCGGAAAACCTGATTTATTCGTGTACGTCCCAAAGAGAAAAACAAACAATATTGTGTATCGAGAAGCACTTCAATAAACAGAATTAAACACAAACACTTTCTTTCTTTGAGTTGCAATGCAACGCATGCCGGGTACTCGCATTAAATTGTAGACCACGCGAACCAAGTCGCGAGTAATAGCTAGTTTATTATAAAACTGACATGTCAAATAGTATTTCCGCCTTTACCTGTCGTTGTGCCAACTGTAGAATAAAAAGATTCCCAGAATTGAATAGCCAACTGACACATTTACTTTTAATCACTTTATATAACAATTAGTGAACCACAATTCAAAATATCATCAAACAAAAATTTCAAAAATAACCAGTTTACCCCTTAATTTATTTGTCAAAATGAGCGAACCGTTTGAAGCATCATTACATCTTTTAATGAACAGCACTTCACTACACACATGTGTTTTTCCAGTCAGCAGTGGCGTGCGTTGGTTAGGGCTCATTACCCAGTAGCGTAACATCCGGGTCGCTAATCTCGTTAGTTCGTGATTTCCCCGCGGTAGCGTGTACTGCTGCGCACATCCGACATCCTGCCACGGCCACGTCCTGCTGCGTCCTGCGGCGCTTTCAACGAATTGCGCAATGCAGGAATTGTACTATCAGATGCACGTTGCCACGTATGTTCTGCATATAAGGACAATGAGGGATGTTAGATGGCTCTTGGGTTGTGAGAAAGTTAAAATATTGCACGGAATTTGTTGCAACGAAGAAGGAATATTGAAATTGAGGTGTTTGTTGGTCGTGCGTTCAAATCACGCTGACTTCAATTTAAAAATAAATAAATGTATCATCACGCCTTCTACCCATTACTGGATGTGGCACTCTACCGTTTCGGACCTCGGTAAGGGATATATTTATGCGCTCGAAGTGCGATTACCAGTCGTCAAATCACGTTCCCCAAAGATGTTAGTGAAGGGGAAACCACAGGGGTACTTCTGATGTGGTGAAAATTGTTTGTCGGCTGTGGGGATCAAACCCGGATTCTCAAAACCAGAAGCCGACTCGATACCACTGAGCCACCCATCCTATACATATATTACCTCAACAGGAGTAGTTTTAATATGGTGAGAAATGTTTATCGGCTATGGGAATCGAACCCGGATTCGCATATCCACCGGCCATATTCGATACTACTGAACCACCTACCCCATAAAAAACAAATCTGGTGTGGGCACCACACGACTTTCTCATACACAGCATATATAATATTTAGAATATATAAATGTTATATAATATTATTAAACATATAATTAAGTATGGGGTAATGGCACAGTGGTAGCAAGTTGGCCTGTGGATCCAAAGAACCCTGGTTCGATCCCCACAGCCGACAAAACATTTTCACCAATTTAAAAATTACCCTCACCACTAACATCTTTGGGGGCCGTGATTTGACGGCTGGTATCCGCACTTCACGCGCATAAATATATCACTTACCGAGATCTGCTTCGGCAGAGTGCCACACCCAGTAATGGGTAGAAGGCGTGATGATATATTTATATGTAATTTAGTTTTTTAGTAATTCAGCATTTATCTGTTTGAAACATAATTTTTTAGTAATGTTGACTACTTTATGTCTAACTTTACTGATGAGGCATATACAGAATGTCCGTTTTTCGAGCCTAACCCTTGGTATCTCAAGAACCGTGAGATACGAAGTCGATTAAAGGCAAAGTTGCCAAATTAGTTGACCATTTTAGTGATGTATTTGTTTTTCCGAACAAAGACATAGACAACTAGATAAAGCGAAAATTAAAATTTTAGTCGATCTATACTGGGTTGCATGAAAGTTTTATCGATTCATTAGTAACTAACGGTTCAATAAATTACAGAAAATCACCACTGATACTGTTGCTAAATAAACAATTCTTTAACTAAAGAGCTCTTTATTTTTTCTTGCAACCCAGCATTAAAATTACTTACTATTTGATCCATGAAATTGATATAGCATCAAAAACGCTGAATTGAACACTTATGACTTTATAACAATATGAAGAATATATTACAGGTATACGCTTAAAAAGTAAAAATTAAATTTAAAAATTGTTCCTTTAAGTGCTAATAGCATATACACATACTGAGTGACCTTAATTTCGTTAACAGCAGTATTTATTTTAAATAATTACAACAATAAAATAAATTAACTTTTACGTGAAGCGGATGTATCGCATTTTGGCAAATTTAATTTTAATAACGGCAAACCAGACTTTAATTCGCAGTTCTCATAAAATCAATTTAAATGTGGCGCCGGTAATTTCAGTCGCAGAAAGATCGGCTGTTGAACTGATTAAATTGAAAAAACAAACTAATTGAATACGTATTTTGTATCGGAATGCCTCATCATGAGGTTTATTGACATTTCAGACATATCAAGGCGGCAATTAAATTCGAAAACCGTTATAATTGTTATGGGGCTTGTGATATTTACTTTTATATTTCATATATTTTTTAATGTAAATTTGTTGTACTCGTATTTTGGATCGACAGTAAGATATATTATGTAAGTTTTAACCTTATATTTTGAAAAAAATCGAGTACTCTACAGGCACTGTCTTTCAGCTACAAAGGCTCTTATAATAATTATTCTTCTGTAATCTTTACCTGATGATGGTCTAGTCGACCGAAATACATATAGTGAATAAACTTATTTACTTTTTTGAAACCTACCTACTGTTGATTTTTTAATTTTATTATAAAAATGTTTCAACGAGAACCGACAGTGAAATCTATTGAATTTAATAATAATTTTAACAAATAGCAAATAGAAAATATTAGAATTTAAAGAAAATATTTATTTATTTTTAAATAGTGGGTGATAGGTTTCGCGAAGCAGAATTCTGCAAAAGTTTCCGGACTTACCGAGCTACGGTGTCATTGTTTGTATATTTGTTTAGCTTGAATGTGATTTGAACTCAGAATCTTCGAATTCGAATGCTGAAACAGCCCCATTACAGATCTTTCACACTCAGAAATAAATAATAATAATAGTAATATATTTATTAACTCAACAGGATCATAGAACCCAATTACAAAGTAATATTGTTAAACATAGTACAAAATTACACAATATAGAAAAATTTAATAAAAAGAAAAATTACATATTACAATTTATACATTCAATTTGCATACAACATGAAATAGGATTAATTTAGAGTTAATTAATTCCCTTTTACTTTCTTATACGCAGTATAAGGAAGTATTGGAATCGTGAAAAACATCGTTGGCGAGATTTTCGCGGAAATACGTGTTTTGAGGTCCACTGAATCCGTTTTGATCATTTTCTCAATGATGTATGTGTGTGTGTGTGTGTGTGGATGGATGGATGGATGGATGTGTGTCCGTATGTGCAATATCTCATGAACGAGATAAGATTTGTTAACGAAACTTGGTAATTATAAGTTTCATGAAAATACGAAGAGCTGAGTTGATTTTAAATGAAATTGAATAGCCGGAAGCGGAAGTTTACCGGACACACAAAACAATAAATTCCATTTATTTCAAAAATGGAATCAGTTACGAAAAAATGTTTCAAATAAAAGATGTTAGTAAAAATATTTGGAACATAAAATGTTATTTGTAATTTTCCTGTACATGCGTCTAATTTTGAGAAAAACTAATTTTTATATTTAATAATATATTTCAATAATCATTGTAGCATTAGAAACAAAAAACATAAATTTTAATTTTTGCTTTATCTAGTTATCTATGTCTTCTTACGGAAAGAAACTAAATTACATATTTAATTACATATATTCTAAATATTATATTGTCAACGGCCATGGCTGCGCTCGTTGGTACTGATCTAAGCGATAACGCGAGTTAAGCAACGTTGCGCGCGGGTAGTATTTGGATGGGTGACCGTCCAGCGAAAACTCGCGTTGCTGTTGACAATAACAACTAAAACGCAGATCAGGGCGTAATGGCGGCATATGACCTGAGTAGTTGGTCCGCCAAAGAAGCCGGAAAAAAAAATATATATATATATATATATATATGCTGTGTATAAGAAAGTCGTGTGGTACCCACACCAGATTTTTTATTTTGGTTATAAAACATTAATATTAAAGTTATTTGCATAACAGAATAAAATTGTTCATAAATTTCGATGTCTCATATTTAAGATACTTATTATAGACATTTATCGATTGAGAAATCCTATTGATACCAAATTTGTGTTCATTTTATTAAATATTTACCAATAAATAATCATATTATTTCTCTGTTATCTCTCATGATGGAATTCTTGTGTAAACTTCAGTCACGTTTCAAATTATTTCTTTTTCTTTTTTTGTGTAAAACCCATATAAATTCGGAATGGTTGTTTATTACATCTGCATACAAATTTGAATTTGATTACCTCTGCGTTTACAGCTGAATGTAAATACGTGTCATTCGACTAATCCAAGTTGTAAATTATACATTTTCTAGACCTCTAAACGAACCGTGTCATGTGACTCGTAATGACTTTAATTCTATTTTCATTACTATTCTGTAGCCATAAACTGTTTTACGATTTTTAGTATATAGTTTTTGTATTACCCCGCTGTATTAGAAGTAAAGTCATTGATGTTTTCTTGAACATGTAGCAAGATTATTGCTTAAGCTGCGTGCAACATTAGAGCAACGAATTGTTGTGAAATTTCACATGAAACTTGACAAAACTGCTACTGAAACTTATAATTTATTGACAAAAGTACACGAATTGTGGAAGGACAAGTCATGGTTTCTCCATCAAAACAATGCGCTGGCTCATTCCACAATGTCTGTCAAGAGATTTCTAGCCAAGTACAGCATCCCAGTGTTGGACCATCCGCTTTATTCGCCAGATCTTGCACCGTGCGGCTTCTATCTGTTTCCTAAGGTGAAATTTGCCTTAATAGCAACAAGATTTGAGCTTTGAAAGAGAAATTGGCACGCGTTCTGAAGGAGCTGACAGAAGAAGACTTCCAGCACTGTTTCGAACAATGGAAGATTCGTATGGAGCATTGTAGGGATAGAGGAGGGGTGTTTGTTGAAAGTGATAATAAGTAAATAGGTATGGAATCAAAATAAAATGTTAAAACAGGATCAGTCTCGTTATTTAATAGCCACACCTCGTATGTTTGTTGTACAACATACAAATGGCCAGATTTTCAAAAAAATTTAGCTAATCCTGAATTTTGGAATAGTTAATCTTATTCTAATCTGATTTTAAAAAGCTAATCCATATCTCTCCCCGAAAATGGTAACAAGATCATATTAGAGTTTGATTTAAACTGTTTTCAGAATATGGTTTAGCTTAATTTGATTAAACTAAAATTCAGGATTAGCTAAAACTTTTTTGAGAATTTGACTGTAATGGAGGATTCAAGTGGTAGAGCTTTTTAATATATATTTATTAAAATAAATTCTTGACCGTACATCATATTTAATACAATATAAAACCATACCATAAATGATATCTTTATTGCTGAAATATGAAAGTTAAAGTTGAATAATTCAAATCGCTCAATTGTATTTCGCACTGCCATATTGCAATTACGTAGTTGCATTAAACCAATCACAGAACTTTGTCTGAAACGTTTGTCGGTGCTCAATTTTACTGAGAGGAAGACGAAGAAGAAATAAGCATTCAGCATTCTACGATTCTACCAATGACGTATAATACTAGACGAATTATGCCGTATTCAAGTCAATGCAGTGTTGTGGAGCAGAAAGGGATGGAATAACTTTTGGGTCCGCCGGGTGTGCGGCAAGGAGCGAGTACACTTTGATGTTATGCAAGTTGCTCCTTGCCGCGCATCCGCCTCACCCAACAGTTATTCTATCCCTTTCTGCTTTACAACAAACGCCGTTGTTATCCGTCTAGTTATGTTTTGTCTGAGGATTCTACTGACAACGACACACGTTACGTGAAGTTACGTGTTATATCTCTGTCTTATCTGTCTCTCTTTAAGCTAAGATGCAACTACGTCATATTCGTTTGTTTCGAAAGTTTAAATATTTTTATCATGCTTAATACAAGTTTTAAAAAAAATTGGGTATAATTATTTTATTACGTGGATTAATATATAAAAAAATCAAAAAAGTATTGAAAGGCCCATTGTTTACTGACGCCACATATTTAATTTGCAATATAAAAAAGAAAAGTTGAACCAATATCGAACAGAAATGACTGTTGCATATTCAAGTATCTTCCAATGTTGTTCTCTTCTACAGCAACACGTTTCAGAAGCACGTTTCCTCTTTCACATATGCTTAGAATATCTAGAACACGTTCACGTCCGCCGCGTTGTTATCGCGAGCGATAAATCTGCGGAAATAAGCGCTACAAATCGCCGGCACCCCCGCCGCCCCCATCTGCCTGAACCGATACTCGCGCCGAACGCTCGTATTTCATATTTCAATTTCGTACATCCCCTGTATAAATATGTACCCTAAATACATACGAATAAATAAATGTCCAGCCCTACGTCCTGGGGGTGTGCATACTCGGGGATGATTTACTGGCGTCGCAGTAACAGATGATCTGTGTGAATTGATTTAGCGATTTGGGGAGATTTTGTAACGTTTGTTTTGAAAGGGATTTACCTACAGTGATTTCGTCATCATTAGACGTATTTCATTTGACATTTGGATCTAACTTACATTTACTGAAACGGAGCAGAAATGGGTTGATGTAAAACTGACTAATAGTGATTAACGTCAAACACGATTATATAAAATGAATAACGAAAATGATATCGTTTTGCGTTAGTTAATAGTTATTTTTATATTTCGGTGTTCTTATAAGCTCTATAAACGCACTGTAAACACATTGCTAAGGAGATTTATAAGCGCACTGTTTTTGGCGCTTTTTATTTTGTATGTGTGGTACGAATGCTCTTAAATCTGACAGATTAATTACACATAACATAACCTCAAAATTGTAAATTGTCGATGTTGAAATATTACTCACAGATTATGCTATCATCAGACAAAATTCAAAACATTCACAATACAGAAAAAAATATTGGTTAATTGTAAAAAAATATGATATTTCAATTGTCAGTGTCATGAGAAGCACTACCTACACGAATGATAAAAAACACTAACTTATATTTTTGACAAGTCGCAGTTTTTAAAAATCTAACAGAATTATAAAATTACCTCAATAGAAAAAATAGTATAAAGAACGCGTTTCATGCGGCCTGTTAATGCACTCGTCCTTTGTAAAACTCGCCACAGAGCAGCTCGTTTTCCAAATTTGGACTCGTGCGTTCACAGATTGCCTTATGAAACTAGTTCTTTAATATACTATTTTGAACTCGCATCATTCAAATAAACGTTTACACCACACTCGAAACCGATGAATATTTTGAAAAACACTTATTTTTATGGTTCTAAGTTTTGACTACTAAAACGTTAATTGTACTTATATACACACATTTTAAGGAATTTATAAAAGAAATAGACACATTAGCTTATAACGCTATCAGACATATTTTAACAAGCTTTAAGATAAAAAATAAACAATTTGTTTTCAAATAACAAATGTCAATTCACAGCATACTAAACTGTCAATATAAATTCACGCTTAAAATTCTTTTTGGGGTGGCTAGCTCAGTGGTATGAAGTCGGTCTGTGGATCCTAAGAACCCTGGTTCGATTCCCGCAGGCGACAAACAATTTTCATAATTTCAAAAACTAACCCTGTGGCTCCTCCACCACTAACATCTTTGGAAGTCGTGATTTGACGAATGGTAACCGCACTTCACGCGCATAAATATATCACTTACCGAGATCTGCTTCGGCAGAGTGCCCAACCCAGTAATGGGTAGAAGGCGTGATGATATATTTTATTTTTAAAACAAGCGCGCGAAGACATAATTTTATTTTTGTTTATTTTTTTTATAATGCTTGTGAAAATGTCATATTCATCTGAATATTTGGGAACTATCAAAGCGAATAATGCTAGTAAGGCCCTGTTCTCGATTATCGAATCACATTGAGGAGGAACTTTGAACGGAATGGAAGCGTAGGTATTGATTATAGAGTTGTCTATGATCGTGACCGGCTAAACAAATACAAAGCTATGATTAAAACTACCACGAAATATAAAATCTGTCGTTTAATATTAATTTATTAAAATTTGATTGTAACTATAAGATATAAACGCTACAACACGCCATGCTATGCCATTCAAACAAAGATAATTGGACAATGAATGAAAGCAACGCCGCCTTGACGCCTACACAAGTCAACGCTGTCTTAAATTAATAATCATTTTCATTTGGAAATTATATGAAACAGAGTCGGACTCATTTACATTCTATTTACTTTGATATTTAGTTTATTTTAATTTTCGACACAACCTGATTTGATGTGTTAGAATTGTAAGTTTGTTTTGAGCAATTTTTATTTATTTATAACATACGAGTACTTCCACGGGGTTCCATGCCAAAAGCATAATAAGGAAATAAGTTTTTCATTACCATTGCTTCCCTGATTATTTCACAGGTAAAATTCTCAGTAATAATATAACAACAGAGTGAGAATAAATTGAAAATAATTTGACAGATCTTTCGAAGACTTGTTGCCAGGCAATAGTCACGAAATCCCGTAGGGCTTGAGTGGCTATTGCCAAATGGCAACAAATTTGAGAAAGATACTGGAGAATTATTTTCTAATTTATCCAACTCTCGAGTTATATTTAATTAGATTATTTTTTGACTTAGCTGTTGAGGTCGATTCATCCAACTTAAAAGATTTTGAATTGGGTCCATATCGATTGACTACTTATTAATGTATTCTTGGAAGTTGTTTCCATTTGTTCACAAAGTATACATATGATAATCGTTATGAAGATATCTTTATTTAATTTATTTATATTATTTTTTTCTATAATCTTATGTATTTAATCGTTATTGTTTGTATTTTCTGAACATTTAAATTTAAAGTTGTTTTGTATTTTGTCCTGTAAATTATAAATTTAGATAAGATTTATTATTCTCTTAATAGATGTTACCTGGCTGGATATCATTAATATGAAATCATACCATTATTTTCTAGCTGTCATGGGTATGGCTTTATTTTCCGTACCTAGGAATTATTTGTATACCTAGAGCAGAAAGTGACTACTTTCTGCTCAAGCTGCATACACTGTTTTAATACGACCATTTAGAAACGCTTGAAGAAGAATTTATATATAATTTTTGACAGTTTTTTGTTTTGAAATTCATTTGAAAACAGTTTTCATGTATCCATGGATATTTTACTCGATCAGAAAAACTCACTTTCTGTAAATGAACAGAAAGTAGAACTTTTCACGTGATTAAGCAGCAAATATGTTCTTTCCATACATGAATTAGATGCAAAAAAGATTGCTGTTCATCATGGTCGTATACAAATTAACTTTATTTCCTAGGGGTGAAAAGTATAACTTTCTCAATTGACAAAAGAAAATTTTCCATCTCACAGGCTCGTGAAAAAAAAATGAAACTAGTTTATACAAGGTAACTGCTCTATATATAAACCTCAGACTAAAACAATAGTCGTAGAATCAGTAGCAGTAGTACCAACTAAAAAGTACAAAAGCTTCTGTGAAATTTCCGCTCAGTCCGTTAGGGAAATATGTTCGTGTAGCCTGGTTTCCGGGTCCGCCTCGTCGTGATTTATACGAGTACAACTGCACTTGTGTTCAACTGTTTTTCCAGAACAAAAACGCAACGTAGCACAGGTGCTGCCACACTGCAACCGCGCTCGTAAATTGAACTGGAGGTTTCCATGATTGATACATCTGTCAACTTGCTACCTAGCTTCTTCGCAACTTTACATTGTTTTTCTAGAAAAATAGAATGATGCATTGTTTCAAATCTTTCTATTTTGACAGTTGAATGATGTAAACTGAAGATTGTTTGAGGAATGCTGTTCTGTTATTAATGTAAAAATATTATTGTAATTTTTTACATCGATGGTTGTATTGCTGCAAGAATTTCAAGGATGCGTGTTGTTGAATCATTTATATGAGACAGGAATGAGAGATTTTTAAAAGGTTGTAAACTTATCAAAAATAATTTCTTGCTGGAATTCATTAGATATTAATTTTTGTTGTTTGTACATATTTGTCATTTCTTACTGATGAAACGGTTAAGCTAAAATGTTGACATGTAAGCAATTCAAAGAAATATTTGCAATTTTTTGCCAACAAATATGTTTGACTAATTGCAATGCAACTTTTTATCATATATTATTTTACAAAAGTTTTTCATCTGCTCCCATATATTAGCTATTAACTTCACGTATCAGATTTTAAAAATTACAAAAATTAAACAGTGAATGTTTCAAAGGTTTGTACAACCTCATTTGATGAGACATATCGTGATAATATGCCAAAAACGTTTATAAAGACTTGCTTCTTTGGAGTGCGCGTTCGATTGGCTTAGAGTTTGTTTAAAACATGAACGTAACTAGCCATATCAAATAGTTTTTTATTCAGAACCAGTTAGTAATTTCTCATTTTCCGACTTTTAAAAAGTTGGAAAGTTAGCTAATATTGACTTTTGCTTTCCAACCGGTCGGAAAGTGGTAACTTTTTTTGCACCTTTGATTTTAAATTGTGAAATAAAACTGTCACTGTCAAAAGTTATTCAATTTTGTTTTGATTATAAATAATTAGAAAATAACAAATAAATTTTCATATTCAGAGTCAGAATTGGTCTTCTTTAAATTTTTATTGTTAAATAAAAAGATGCGATAAGAAAATAATTGTTGAAAAATAAAACTCTGAAATTTGTTTCAGAAACAAAATTCAAATTCATTACCTACTAAAATATAAGTAAACTAATGTTATTTTTTATACGAGTACTTACCTCGAACTGTAAGTGATTTTTTAGGTCGCGAAAGTTTAGGAAATCTCGTCCCTTCGGGCCTCGATTTCCCAAACTACATTCTTGACCTAAAATGGTCACTTACAGTTCATGGTACGTAATATACTATTCTATAACACTCCGTTGACATTAGTAACCAAATAATAAGTGTTCTGAACGCATGTTGCTATGGAGGTAAGTTATACTTACGTTACCAGTAGCTCGGAAAGTTATATTATTTATTTATTTTATTTATTTATTTTGTTACTCTGCACAACAGGAAGTAAATCCCAATTAGAGTACAGGGGGCCTACAGCTTATAGTGGAATCCGAACCACTCAGACACAATCGTATTTTTTGGATATAAGTAGAAGTCAGTGCGATTTGAACGCACGACCTCTTGCTTGCTAATTAACAAACGCAAGTTTTATCTCGCATTTATCCACTGAGCTACGTTCGCCTGTGATTATTTTCCATTTCTCTGTAAGTGTCACTTTTTTCTGTCCTTATCTAATATATATATTAAATTTTATATTCGTACAAAAGTCGGCCTGTGGATCCTAAGGTCCCTGGTTCGATTCCCACAGGCGACAAATTTTCATAATTTGAAAAAGCTATCCCTGTGGCTCCTCCACCACTAACATGTTTGGGGGCCGTGATTTGACGACTGGTAACCGCACTTCACGCGCAAAATATATCACTTACCGAGATCTGCTTTAGCAGAGTGCCACACCCAGTAATGGGTAGAAGGCGTGATGATATATTTATATTTATTTATTTTATATATTCGTACAAAAAGTATGTAGAGCTCTTTTCTTTTATATCTAGAACCATTAGCTAGGCATTAAAATAAAATTTAAATAATTTAAAAGCACGATGAAAGTAGGTACTAATTTCTTCTTTGAAAGGAATCCTGTAAAGATCCTTCATAATTCAACAGGAAAGTCATAACAGTATTTCAAATAAACAGCCTCTCTACTTCCATTATCAAATATGCAGCGATTTCCTTGTTGAAAATTCCACAAAAACATCTCGGAATACGCCACAGCTGTACACTCCATCACAATGAAACAGTTTTAACGATTTAAGATATAAATCTTAATTAATAATTCCCGCTTGGCAGGAGTTGCAACCGGAGGTAATTCGGACTCTGCGCGGCGCAATATCTCCGGGAACTGGAGGATGATGCTTCGACGACTCGAGGCTTGAGACGAAGATGAACTTCTTTAACGACGCTCAAAGCTGTTTCATTTATTTTTAACGGCTCCAGATGCCGAGATATTCAACAGATTATAGATTGCGCGGGAGAGGGAGAGTCAAATAAAGGGGATGTATTTCATGACTAGTAACATGAAGACAAAGTATTAAATCTAGGCAGTATATTACCTAGATAAATTTCTAATGCAAAATAGTTATTTTTAAGTGTCGAAAAAGGCTTGTTGCTTGCACGAGCACGTAACCTTTTTCGGCACGTGTTATAAACAACATTTTTCCTACAACTGTGCGATTTAGAAAATCATTAAAATATTGTCAAAATTTATAAAATCTCACAGGCAGATTCACAAAACGGATTAGCGCTAACACTGTTTTTAATATTATCTATAACTCTGTTTCAAATTAAAATAGATTAAAGAATAAACTAAATTTGATGTTAATTAACTCTCTTTTTAACTCAAGTAAAAATAAACTTGTTTCGCACATTGAAAAGAGAGTTAAAAACGAAATAAAAAATGGTGTTAATGATAACCCGCTTTATGAATCTGCCTGTTAATGATATTACACGAGAACGATGTTTTACGGCGTTGCTATGGTTTATTTGTTGATTGCTTGCACATTGTTCTACGTTATTTAAAAATATTTCACTAATTTCAAGACGATTTCTTCAAAATCGTCTAGATTGGAATACTACACTGAGTGATTCTTCTTTATCATAAACACCTCCAAAGCTAATTGAAGCCCCAGATCATGCTATGTTGGATCTATTTTCGATGATGACAATCAACCTGCTGCTGGTACTTCTAAAGTCTCCGAAATTGTTGTCAATAATATTACTGTTAATAATATGAACAGGTACGGAAGAAATCAATGTTTCTTTAGACAATACAAAAGTTTCCACTTTACATTATGTCAATATAAGCAACTGTAACAACTGTGTTAATAATATACACAAACAATAAATATTATGTATTTCACTTACTCTTAAAATAAAACCATTTATCGATATATTTTACTCTGTTCGGTTGTTTTTATTAATTGTGTACAGATTAGATATACTGCAATTTAAGGTTATGTTTATAAACGTCAAAATGTACTGCATATTTACTAGCGCTGGCTCACCGCTTTTTCTTTTTTCATAAGCGTTTGTGGCCAAAATATGAATTCCGCGCTCGGTGCGAATTTTAAATCGCTCTCAATACAACTTTTACAGTTGCGTAATGAATTACTTTCCGCACTAGTGTTTCTTTGCTTACAGAAACGCACTTGGTCTGCATTTGTCTCCTTTCCACCCATAACCAAGGCAATAATAGTTACGTGATGACAAATAAATCGCACAGTTGTAGGAAAAAGTATATTACGTACCATGAACTGTAAGTGACAGTTTTTAGGTGAAGAATGGAGTTTAGGAAATCTCGACCCTACGGGCCACGATTTCCTAAGCATTCGCGTCCTAAAAAATCACTTACAGTTCGAGGTTAGTAAGCTATTTTTTACAATACATACACAAATAGAAGAACAATAAAGTAGGTTTCAAAATGAACAGCTGTCAAATTGTTGTCAAAGTAAACAGGCAAATTCCACTGAATCTGAGTGTTACAGACATTATTCCCGGGAATAATCACTAGAGCTTTAGTATAATAATTTCAGGATTATTAAAACGCAGGCACGTGACGTACAATGAAGCATTTCATTGGATCTGAGAAACGTCAAAAAATAATCAAAATAATTAGTGGAATCTACTGTAATTGAGATTAACTTCCTATTGTGCAGACAAATAATTTAACATATTATTCGAATTAAAAAAAAAATTAACATACCTATTGCTAATTTAAAAAACAAACACATTTTTGTGTAAAAAGTTCTCCAGAACCGCAATAAGAAAAAGTTATAACCGTGAACCACAAGTTCCCAAATTTATCCGTAAAAAAATAATAAAGACCGCGCATTATTTAAATTTTATTACACGCATACTCGGCCATCTTCGCAGCCGCGAACGCACCCGAACGCACCTTTTTTGTTTTATTCACGTGATTTATTGCACGCTGTGTATTATTTCGTATCTTGGTTATGAATTATTCAGGAATGATTTTATGCTAAAACGTGCAGCGATGACATCATGGTGAATGAATGAGATGTTCATATGTAGCTTTACAGGTGCCCAGGGAAAGGTGGCGCCCATTGTGAGTGTGTTCGGATGTTTTTTGCATATATAGTATTATTTTATGTTAAGAGTAATTGAAATTTACATATGGGACCGAATGCTGGTTGATGTTTTGATTATTTTTGTATATTTTAAGGTTTATGTGTATTTTATTTATATTTATTGCACTTTGATGTGACACAAATTACTGTTTTATGGTGGCTATAAACTCTGATTGACTCACTGCATTAAATATAATTACAAATAGGTACAGGGTGTCTTTTATAGAAGTTCGACCATTATGAACTGTCTACTATAAATTTTAAAAACCATTCGATCAAAGGTTACACGGGTAGTACTTGGTAAGGGCGAATATAGGGATGTAACATGAGATATTAGTTTTATTTAATTTCCTGCTCTCTGATTAATTTTACAGACACAACTGTGCAAAGATGTTCAGAATTAAAAGATGCATACAAAACTGTTTTTATATTTTTATTACGTGTCTGGTTTAGCCACAACTACAAATAGTTATTTATGTACCAAGGGTGAAAACAGGCGTTTCTGATCCGCGGCATGATTATTAGCACGAGACGCAAAGCGCCGAGAGCTAATAACATGCTCATGGTCAGAAACGTTCATTTCACCCGTGGTACATACAATATTTTATGCACAACAAAATAACATTTAATTATATGTTTAAAAGATTAAAATATGTACAATGGTTATATGTCAAAATGACATTTTGTAAAATTAAGTATTCACAATAAACAAAAATTGTCATTTTATTTATGTATCCATAGGAATTATTTTTTATGGCCCTAGGGCCAAAAACAAGTGTTTAAGCCCGCTTTTTAGGGATAAAACACATGAATTTCAGCCTGGTTGTGCATAATAGTTATTTATATATCAAGGGTGAAAACAGGCATGATTATTATCACGAGGCGCAAAGCGCCAAGGGCTAATAACTTACTCAGGGTCAGAAACGTTAATTTCATCCGTAGTACATACAATATTTTGTGCACAACAAAATAACATTTAGTTATATGTTCAAAAGTGTTTAAGCCCGCTTTTTAGGACTATAACATATGCATTTCGGCCAGGTTGTACATAAAATAAATTTCAAAATTTCTGTTAAAGTGTAGCAATAGCTATGTTTTTTATTTTTTATGAATTATTTATAAACGTCAATATATGAAGATTATAAACGTCAATCTTTTTCTAACATAATTAAATTCAAACAAAATAGAATTTTTATTCCAAAATTATAAAAGTTATATATTGAACACCCAACATTAAAACTCTTAGGTATATAATTTGAATAATAAATTTATTGAAATGATAATTAATTTTCCATAATGATTTAACTGTCTTTTACATTCATATTAGAAAACTGAAGAAGATGATTAATGATTCAAATGTAATATTTTTTGTTTCTGTTATTCTGTAAAACAAACAATAAAAACAAAACAAAAACTGATGCAGCAAGCTAGCAAGTTAATGATCAGCCATTAATTCAAAACTTTCTGCAGAATTAGATACAATATTTTTTGTTATTAACTCAATTTAATATGCAATTGTATCAAAAAATTTGTAATGTGAGGATACTGAACATTATAGTAATTGAATTCAGAAAAGAATTCTGAATCGAATAAGTAAATAAAAAAATTAAGTTCCCATTTAATATAAGAAAGTTGCACCACGTATTTTGAGAACCACTAGTAGTAAAAAAATTGTTAATAGTTTTGTAATACACTTAGAGCCAGTTTTTCAATCGCCGGTTTACTCCCGATTAAGGTTAATCATGATTAAATAATAATGGTAACTATAGTTTCCTTTATTATTTAATCATGATTAACATTAATCGGTGATTGAAAAACCTGGCCCTTAGAAAACAGTATTTCTTTGCTAATTTAACCAATCTTGTAGTTCTTATAGTTCTTGAGATAGCAATTGTAGCACAACTAAATTGGACAGCCTGTATTTATATTTATTTACTTAATCATGATTAACATTAATCGAGAGTAAACCGGAGATTGAAAAACTAGCCTTTAATGAGATATTCCAATATCGGATAGTATCTGCCACTTAATTTTTTCCTTATTAAAACATTCTGTATACGAATAGCAGTATTCTTCTTCCAAAATATTCCATTAATTATCGCAGGGCACCACCAGTTTAATTCCGCGAACTACAATTCCCTTTCAAGTCTTTCCCATTCGCTCCTTCTTCATCTCCTTCATTCTCCTTCAAATCCACTTCGTCGTAGTTCGTAAGCCTCCATATCACCAAGTAATTTCCACCGCATCATTCTTTAAATACATAATTCTATTCTCTGCCTTCCTCGCTGACACCGTCTTAAGAACATTGGAAACGCGTGTACAGTCCCTGAGAGAACACCAACACGAGGTTGTAAATTACACCGCGGTGCGCTGGCGTCGTGGTTTGCGTCCAGGATAGCGGTGGCGTCGACTGGTTCTGGAATTAACCAGCACTTCATTGTGGAAGCAGGAATCAGAATGCAGGCTAGGAACTCTGGTGCTGACTCGAGCGAAATAAGATTCGAAATGGGTGGGGGATGGTGGGTCGTTGTGCATGGAGGGGGGTGTAGTGGATTGGTGAGGGTTTTGCAGGATTTGAAATAATAATGATGGTGGTTGACTGTAGTGTAACACTCGTTTTCTATAACCACTAGGATATCTATTCCTTATAAAGACTGTTTCATAACTTCGGGTATATACATTAAAGTAGTGGTTTTTAAAATGTGGGTCGCGACCCTTCAGGGGATCGTCGGATGCTATTTATAAATTTTAAAATACATGTTGCCAAAGATTCATCCCATTGCAAACTTTAATTTAAACTTTGCTTATGTTTATATTCACGTTTGTTTCTGTTTACAATTAATTTAAAATAATATGATACTAGATATGAAATTGGGAATTTCACCATTTATTTCCTCATATGTTTCTACAAAATTATACATATTTTGATCGTCAAAAATTTTTTTTAAATCGCGGGTTTCGTTGTCGCAAAAATGCCATTTTTTGACTGAATCAATATACAACTAGATTTTTTTAAATATGATTCTATATAAATCAGTCTACTAGAAATTGAATGCCGTTGAGCGCATCTTCATATCTTTTTTATTTTACGAGTTGCAACGATTTTTAACTTTTAAAAAATCTCAACTTTGAAGGCTCATTTTTCAAAGACTAAACGAGATATTGAAATGCGGTTTGAACGAGTGTATTTCTCGTGCTTCAATTAACTTATACTGTAATTTTGATAATTTTGAAAATTAAACAATTTTCTTCAAAATTTTCTTTTGCGTATATTTCAAAAACTTGACGAGATAATGAAAATCTGTGAAAACCAGTGAATTCCTCTCGTAAAAGTACGTATGTATGTAAAAGTTCAGAGTTTTTGCAGCACGGATAAAATTTTTAGAGCAAAAAAACTAAAAACGGCCTAAATTCGTAAAATTCTTAAGGGGTACCCCTTCAAAAATAATTAAAAAACAGTGATTTTTTTGATTTTTTGTAATAAAAACTTTACCTCTCAGAATTTTTGCCTGAAATTTTACATACCTATGTACTTTTACGAGAGGAATTCACTGGTTTTCACAGATTTTCATTATTGCTTCAAGTTTTTTAAATACGGACAAAAGAAAATTTTGAAAATAATTGTAAAATTTTCAAAATTTTCAAAATTTTCAAAATTTCAATATTCGTTAATTAGAGCATGAGAAATGCACTCGTTTAAACCGCGTTTCAATATCTCTTTTAGTTTTCGAGATATGGGCCTTCAAAGTTGAGATTTTTAAAAAGATATAAATCGCCGTAACTCGAATACTAAAAAAGATATGAAGATGCGCTCAACGGCATTAGATTTCTCGTAGTCTGATTTATATAGAACCATATTTTCCTTTCTTCTCCATGTCTTATTAATACCTGTCAACCATACTTCACTTACATATGATAATCCATTTCTCATATCAACAGAAATAATTCCTCACATTTTCCATTTTCTCTGTAAACAAACTGTAAACAAAACCGGAAGTTAATTACATCGTATACACAAAACAAAACAATGAAATCAGTTTGTATCGAATTTAACTGAAACAAAGTAATCACAAATTGACGTTTTGATAAAAACAAAAACTTTTGGTTCGGTGAAGTCAGCAGTCAGGTCGGAATGATTGATTGCTTGAACGTGTGACATGTCGCTAATCGCGTTTTTGACGAGGCCGCTCGCAACACAACTCTTCCATTACTCCACGCATGGACGCCACTGGACGATGGACGCGTTGGCTTATGTGTGTGTTCATGGGTCAGAAACTTTGTGCGTTAACTTCCTAACTGTATGAAAATAAATCAAAGGATTTGTTTAACCGTAAACCCGGGTTCAATTATTAAATAAAAATGTATCACGTTTTTTTTAGTCATTATTGGGTGAGGCACTCTACAGAAAGTAAATTTTTCACTTTTCGGGCAGGAAAGTACAGCCATCATAGGCGTCCGCATGGGCGAGGGGCAAGCCGAGGCGTGCGCCCCCTGGATATTAACTAGGGTTGTGACCATGACTCTCGAACATGACTTTAACATGTAAAATTATAATTTTGTAATTTACTGCTTCCCTAAATATTTGAAGCAAAAAAGCTTGAAATAAAAGTTTTAAGGCTTAAAATTCTGCATCTGAGCCAATAAAAAAAATTAATTTCACATACTTTGTAACGACACAAATTAGATTTGAAAATGACGAAAATTGCCTCAAAACTATCGGTAGGCATGTAATTCAAACAAAATTAAAGAAATGTTTGACGTTTTTTCTATCAAAATAAATGAAATAATAAATAAAGAATGTATTTTGTCAGTTTTGACAGATTGAACGTCAAACATTTGTTTAATTTTGTTTCAATTTCATAGCTATCGATAGTTTTGAGACAATTTTAGTCATTTTCAATTCTACAGAGTGATCAAAAGGAATTGTTATAGTTGGCAATACAATTCCAGAGATCTTTTTATTCCACAGTTCCCACAACGTCAGATAAAGGCGGAAATGCTATTTGACATTTCTAATAAATACAAATAGGCTATGTCAGGAGTCCGACAGTTAAAAATTTTTTGACTTTTTAAGTAATAGAAATACTTTAGAAATAAATGTAACAATAAATGTCCTCAAATTTAAATTTTAAATGTCACTGTCAACAACAGGAAATTAAGTTTTGTATCAGGCTTACCAATTTCAAGTAGTTTTTTTTTATTGCCAACTGTAACAATGCCTTTTGATCACTCTGTAATTTGTGCCGTTACAAAGCATGCAAAATTAATTTCGTATTTTATTTGAAGCTTTTTTGTTTTAAATAATTATGAAGCTGAAAATATAATCAATATGATTTTACATGTTAAAATCCTATGTTCGAGAGTCGCGGTCACCATCCTGTAACACAAATAAAAATTAAATTATAAGTTTAAAGATAACAAATTCAAGCTGAAACTTTCCAGGAGTATTCTTACGGCCAGCTAGCGACATGTTCCCTATCGTAACGTTTGAGTAATCTAAGTTTATTAAGTATACACGGACACAAAATATTATAAAATAAATTTAAATCGGAATTTATTGAAGAAATGGTGACAATTTATGGAAGAGTTATTCGATGATTGTCCTTCTTCAATTCAAACCCAGACGACAAAGACTAGTAATTTGTTTCACAAATTTGAATATTTTTTTGTCTATTTGTCATGTGTCGACACACATCTCAAATATATAAACCAATATAACAATCTATCGCTTCTGATAATTGTCGCCTAAATACGATGTAATTTTTCTGGATTGATACTGCTCCTTCTGCACTTCTCTATCATGTATTTGCCAGGATAAAATCATAGACAAAGTACAGTGAATATGAACATCAGTTTTATTAAAATATATAATTACAAATGATTAACCTTTCTCGTCTATCGCCGGATACACACTATCTTAAAAACTATTCACAAGTCTCATGCACCCTTAACTATTTACACACGTCTCTTCATCCCTCACCAATTCCAACATGTTCTCACATTCGGCGTCACTCAGACGGACCCAGGCACACTTGACTTAATTTATTAGTTTAAAAACACAAACACAACCCCAAATATATCATTCTCATGATACTTAATATTTTCTAAACCAAGGGCTATAAAATAGCTAACACTAGACGAAACATACATAAATTTTAAAAATAATAGCCTAGCAATTAATAACGATACTTAACTTTAAACACAACACTTGTCACTAGTTTCACATTTTGTTTATAATACATTATTTACATGTGACAACCTGAAATATTACCACGTGTGTATTTGTATTTATATTATGTAAAAAAAAAAAATTTTAGAAATATATGTCTATCTGAGAGTTTTTTTTGCTCACTTTTACGATCACTTTTGCTATGTTGTATCAACCAATAATTATTGAAGTTACAATCGATCTTTCAACCCTGCAAGCATAGAAGTCCAGCTGTAGGAATTCCTTAATAACGTAGATTTATATTCGAGAGAATTGCGACGCGGGGAAACTATTCCTGCGCGACTTTCCACTCGACGCATAAATCTAAACGTAAACAAGAAGTTCACAGCCGAGCTGAGGCAGCAGAAGATTCCTCTCGGGCTGAAGTGACAAACAAACGCGACAAACTTCACACCTAACAATATTTAATTACAGCTGACAACTTGAAACATAAACATACGTGGCCTGAATGCCGCTGAAAATCATTCCGCAAATGTACAAATGTTTAAATTGTTTTAAGTTACTGCCTGATTACGATGGATATTTTAGTTAGAAAACAATTTTTTGCAGGACTTGTAAATAGCATTTGTGATTAATAGTTATTGTCCATAAGGTAGAAATTTTCAATGTACCAAAAATTGTAAAAAACGTAACATACATAACATTACGCAATGTTCCATCAAATGAAGTAGCATAAACCCAGGTTCATGAAATAGTATATTAAAATACAAAATATTATTAATTAATATTGCACTCTTTTCTCTGTTTCGGCTTTTCTTTACATAATTTCTTTATAAAAATATATGACACTGATGCTGGGTTGCAAGAAAAAAATAAAGAGCTCTTTAGTTAAAGAATTGTTTATCTAGCAACAGTATCAATAGCGATTTTCTGAAACTTATTAAACCGATAAATAGTAGTAGAATAGTTAAGTTGGTGACAGTGATTTTCAATAGCTTTCTCCGTTGCCTAGATAATTGTATAAATTGTGTTTCTTTATTTTGTCAGTTGCTCTCATATTTTGTGTATTTAATGCAGTTATACCAAATTTCAAAACTGAGAGTAGTATATTGTAACACTAGTGTTACATGCTATTTTACATATATATATATATATTAGACTGTTTAAAAAAAATGCATCGTAAATTTCAATTTCCCATTTAAATAACATGGGAACAACGTTCTCTTGGACTTTGGAATTTTGTAACTCACGTTAGGGAAATTATTTTTAAATGATCAAAACTTACTCTTATAGAAAATTTAACGCTCTACAAAAAAGGTCTCTTACAATTTTTTGATGTATTTATTTTTTCAAAAGTTATTTAACGATAGAGTTGGCTTGATATTAAATTTTTACTTTTTTCTAATTTTCCGACGAAACCATCAACTTTATGAGAAAATTCCATAGGACATTTTTTGTAGAACATTTCATTTCCTATAACTTATCTTCCAAAAAGTTTTCGATATTTTTTACAGGTCGTAAGTTATTTGCAAAAAACTAAACAAAATTTAAGAAAGAATTTTATTGTTTAACAATGGTTGTCTTGGAAACAACATCATAAACAATTTCTTGTCTGAGTGAGTATTGCAAAGAGATACTTTCCACACTCAGACACTTTGAATGTTGATATGTTCACTTTTGAACACGACCGTAGAAAAAAGATAATATTATCTTCCAAAAATATTAATTTTAATATTAATTTTATTCTATAGTCCGTTCGGTGAGAGATTACAGTATGACTGCATAGGATATATTTTATTTTGATTTTAATTATCGGACAAAAACATTTTCCCTCGGTTGTACCATAAAATAGTTTAAAACAATTGCATATCGACAAAATATTACCAATAAAAAAGTATACCCTTTTTCTGAGGGTGATTTGCGAGCAACGCATTTTTTTACCAAACTGTGAGTCACAGCGTTATTATTGTTCAAAATCCGACAAAATAAACAAAAACTCATTTTTAAAAAACAACAAATAAAAACAAAACAAGTGCGTTGATGTAGCACAGCCCGACTAATGGTAAACACACAGAATAGGGGTTCCAATGCACCTGTGTTCGTTTCGAGCACAGCGCGTTGGTTGCAATTTGTTAGCGGGCGCTCTCTCATCACGCTCTGAAATCGATCACGCTGATACCTTCATTTGTTCGCTGATTACATCCCATGTGTTGTGCTCGGTCACAGCTACCTGCGATGTGAGGCTACGCACTCACACAAACGTGAGGTTGTGGTCGGGAAGTTGTGATTGTTTCATTGTTTGTTGTTGGCAACAGCAGATGTCCCTATTCTACAATTGGATCATTATTTGTAATCACAGTTTCGGTATTCTGGGACCTTGGTATTTTTATGTCATTGGCATGCATTTTGTTTGCTTATACAGGGTATTAAAAAGGGTAAACTTTGTAATGATTTGATATTTGTGTCAAAGTATAATATTTTCAAGAAACTTTTTAGACTTCTTCTTCTTTTTAAAAACTTTCCCTTTGTGCACGTGGCATGAGATGTGATCTAAGAAAGTTTACAAAACTCTCATCATCCGTGTACAATCATATCGATAATTGGGCATCCTAAATTCTAATTCTAGAAATATTGCAACACATTTTATAATGTAAGCATCGTGATTGATTATTACCACGGTCTTTATTATTACTTTTTGAAGTTTTCGCTATTGTGTAGTTTTCTCGCTTGACAAAGAAAAGAAGATTGTTCTGTGTTTGGTTTTGGGGAAGGGCAGGTGTTAGGTGAGTGACTAGTGAAATTGTGGTTTCTGGAAAACAGGACACAGAACACCTCGGAATAGTGTTGATGTTGTTGTTGTGGAATTGTTCGACAGTTCTGTCGATAGCAGAACAAATACCAAAGTTTCTTATTAGAATATTGGATGATGATTGCTGCGTCTTCACACTTCTTGTTGTTTGTTAAGGTGCGGAGGTAACAATCGTGAAATTATGTTCAAACTTTGAACGTTAATTAATCATAATTCTTAGTGACTCCAATGCGTAGTTGTTGGCTTTAATTATTATTTTGTATCATTGAAAAACTTGTTGAGTAGATTTTAGCAGTGAAAGTAGTGGTGTTGGTGTTTTATTAACAATTTAGTGAATATTCTATAGCTATTTACATAAAAAGTGCGCGAATGGTGTAAATGACGTCTTCGTTCATGAGTTTTTACAATGCTTTTTTTGACGAGCAAAAATCATATAATCAACAAAAAGGAAATTTATTAAATTTGAAGCGAGAATTTATATTGACAGTTTAGTATGCTATGAATTGACATTTGTTATTTGAGACCAAATTGTTTATTTTTTCTCTAAATGTTTGTTAAAATATGTTTGATTGATGGCGTTATAAGTTATTGATACTTTTGCTAAATAAACAGTTCTTTAACTAAGGAGTTCTTTACTTTTTTTCTGCAATCTGGCATTAGTTATTCGGATTCCATTATAAGCTACTGGTCTCCTATATTGTAATTAGTATTAAACTGAACCATGCGGTCTGAAGTTCGTACAGAATGATGATCTAATTTGATTTCTTTGAAACGAAATATTATTTATTATGTTCTGTATATAAAAAAGAGAAAACTTAAAATATGGTCGTACTCGTATTCTTGAACTCATGCGAATAAATTCGCATGCGAATTATGATTGAAACCATAGCAATTATGTTAAATTTTGACATAAATGCAAATATTTTAACGTTGGGCTAGCACAGTGGTATGAAGTCGGCCTGTGGATCCTGAGGTCCCTGGTTCGATTCCCACAGGCGACAAATTTTCATAATTTGAAAAAGCTATCCCTGTGGCTCCTCCACCACTAACATGTTTGGGGGCCGTGATTTGACGACTGGTAACCGCACTTCACGCGCAAAATATATCACTTACCGAGATCTGCTTTAGCAGAGTGCCACACCCAGAAATGGGTAGAAGGCGTGATGATATATTTATTTATATTTTTATATTTTAACGTTGGTACTATGGTTTCAATCATACTTCGTATACGAATAGGGGTGCCTGTTATCTTCTATGTAATACTAAATAAGTTCTCTTCTTGTTGTTTCAGACCGATGCGGGACGCCTCTAAGCAACAGCGCCGATCTCTCTCCCGGCCAGGGTCTCCTCTCCGGTCTTGGCGACGGGGACGACGACTCCACGTGCCCGGTGCTCCTAGCAGGAGAGCTACGTTCGTTACACCGCAACGTGCCGGCGCTACGGCGTCGTGACGTCGACACGGCCGCCATCCGCCAACACCACTACCCTGAGGGCGGCTGGGGGTGGATTGTATGCGGGGCAGCCTTCCTCGCGCATCTTCTCACCACTGGTCTGCAGCTCGCCTTCGGGTTGTTGTATTTGTATACGATGCAGCATCTTGTGCCGAGGAATGTGGATCGGGAAGCGTATGCTATGGGAACTGGTAAGTTTCTGAGATTTTTTTACTATGGATCTCACATAATTCTTAAATATATCAGTGAATAACATGTTTGTGTTGTGATAATGCAAATAAACCTTGAAATAATTTTATTCTATTAACATTTATAAAAATATGCAACTATAAAGCTGGTACAGTAATGTTACTTTTTTTTATGTTATATAAATATTTCTATATTTTTGACATTTTGGTTAATCAATTAGAATCAAGATAAAATACGTCCTATTCAATCATGCTGTAATCCGGTAGCGAGAAGACTGTAATATTATGTTATTAGATTTTTATTTATTCATCATATTGTTGCATTCAAATAAGAAACCTTTTCCACGATCAGACTAGAAATTTGATTTCAATGATATGAAAATCATGATAGAAATAATCAATTTGAACCCGCCATATCGTTGCCAATATCGAAAAAAAGAACAAACCACTGACAACTACAATATTACATTTTTAAATAATTATCTCTAATATATTTAAAAATAATCACTTTATATTTTGGGATCGTAGAAAAAATAGCATGTACAACGCGTGAGAGAAGTGTATTTTCATGCACTTTTCGCCCTTAGTATGCTATTTTCTAAGGCCGGCAGTAAAAGTCGATTTCTCAGATATCAAAATCGTGACAGATATAGTTAATTTTGGCCCGCTGTGCCGTTACTAAGAGCGACATGACTAAAATGAGCCTTTCCTTTCGTTGTTAATAACAATGGGAAAAAAAACCTTTTCAGTTCCATTGTTAAGAGTTTTTTTACTCGTATTGCTAAAGGAAGAAAGAAATAATAGTTATTTGTATATCACGGGAAGAATTATTGCACTTTCTTCTTTATCCATCTGTACAGTAGTGTGGTTAGTATTACTGCATTCGAATCTGCAGATCCCGAGATGGAATCCAACTCATGAACTACCACACTGCGGCTCGGTGAGTCTAGACCCTGTACTGTAATTGGGATTAAGTTCTTGTTATACAGAGTGGCATACATAATTTATAATTTTTTTCGTTACCCAAACAGAAAGTAAAATTATTAGAAATAATTAAAAAAACTGGATTTCGTTCATGTCAAATCATACAGTTGTTTTCCAGTTACCATGAATATGGTTTTACTTGGGAAGATAACTGTGCTTTTCTCTATAAGTACAAAAAGTATCACTTTCATCTCTTAATTGAGAGAAGAATATTTTACATTCTGACAGGGACAAGAGAAAAAAAATTTCTTTATGCAACTTGTACTCTTGTGACTATAATTTTGATAGAAACATATTTTGATTTATTGTGCTAAATTAAACAACATAATGCTCAAAATTAACGTCGTAAATTGTTATTATTTTGTCGATTGGTTTCTTTTCTTGAAAATTATCTGTAATAAGCGGCTGTCCCGATTAATCTAAATCGACTGTGTTTTGCAAAATTTTTAAAAGTTTCTAGTCACAAATGAGAGTTCGCTGCAGCGTAGCAAATAAATATTAAACTAAACCTAACGGACTGTACAATCCTCATCTATTATCCACATCCCACTATCCAATCCAAAGTACAGTCAACAACAACAATACAATTCAAAACTCATCTCAGAAATGATTATCCAACTCGCATAACTGCACCAATATCGCAATAACTCATATTTGATTACAACGTGTTCTAGTACTGTGTATATCCATCTCGCATTTTTCAAAGTAACCTGTAATTTGCGTGCCGCTTGCCACCGCACACTTGGATAAAAGTAATGTTTGAATGCAATACCATCATTCGCTGGAATGAGACTGAGATACCTTGTAATTTGCGCGGTTGGGCTCGGCACGAACTCAGCCTTTCTAATTTCAAGAAGAATTGTTATTTTTTGTGGGTTTGATTATTGGCGGTATTTTGAAGAAAGTTTACATGAGTTATATTTACGACATGTTCCAACAAATGGGGTAGCACGAACCCTTACAATATTCACTACATTCGTGGAAAACTACATCATGAAATTAAACTAAGCATAGTTCATTTTTTGTAACCTGAACTGTTATGGAAAATATTTTAAATCAGCTGATAGTTAGAGAGATAGGGTGCAAAATGATGTCTCATTTATTCCAGTGACAGAAATGGATTTCTTAATAGATTATGTCATGATAAACATGAAAATAGAAAATTAGGATTTGGGAACGGGTGGAGACTATAGATGGCGTCGGTGTGAATGCGTAGATTTTAAGGGTAGTTGTTGACATATTTTTTACAGGCTAATTTTCAGTTTAAATTATAGACTCTAGTAGAATTAAGTAATACAAATGGTAGACAGAACTTTTGGCCGGTGATGCATGCACGACAAAACCGGTCAAAGTAAGCAATTTTTATGGTGTGTGACATATTACTATTTGTTCACGACGAATACAGGACAAAAAAATTATTGACAGAAATTATTGCTGGTTGCTCATTGGTGACAGAAGTTCTGAAAGTGGACTGATGTAGGGATCAACAACCACCCTTAAAATCTACTCATTCACACCGTCGCCATTTATAGTGTTTCACCCGTTCCCAAATCTAATTTTCTTTTTTTCATGTTTATCATGACATAATCTATTAAAAAATCCATTTCTGTCACTGGAATAAATGAGACATCATTTTGCACCCTAGCTCTCTACTATGTTGTACGACATTTATTCATCAATCACGTTTCGATTTGTCTGAATAACTGTTGCTTGGCAACTTTAAACGCCTTAGGGCTATAATATCCAAATTACTTCCGGTTTTGAGTAAGCTTTGTCAAACACTTCATTTCATCCGCATTCATAATTCTTTTCATATACTCGTAAGCTAATTTATTCCTCCCATTCAGAATCTTTCTTTCACGCAACAAACCTTCAATCATATCCATCCATTTATTCCTAGGATCCTAGGTCATCCACGCGCTCTCTATTATAATATTATATTTATATTATACACATAAATATTAATAATCAATCAGTTTCGCAATAATGAAGTTATGAATAATTAATTATAAATAGTTAATAAATTTGGTTATGAAATAATTATTAACTTTGAAAACAAATAATAGTTACGCAATTTTGAATGCAGTTTATTTATTATAACATATTTTACAATGAAATTAATTTGTTATTATATTTAAAGTTTGCAATAATATTAAAAATTATATCTACGTAAAACAAACAATATAACAAAATTTAATAATTAATATACTGATTCGAGAAATGGGATCAAATTTGTATGTTATTTATGTATAATTGAACAAAACAAAATGAAAGTAAATTTAGGCTTTTTTTTCCAAATATTACAGGTAATAAATTTGTATCATTTAAAATTTGTATTAAATCAAGAACAAGCAACAATATTGTTTGTTTTTTCATGGACACAATTTAATATATTCATGAAACAATCAACAACATTTTTTATGGAATAATGTTTATAATGGAATGGTAAATAACTTTGAAGACTTGTCCACCTTTGATATCAATATTGTCTGGACGACTGGTCGATCGATGCTTGTAGAATAATTGTTCTTTGCCGTTTACAAAAATGCAATATCCGTCTGCTTCATAAAGCAATGATATTGAGGCTCGTATTCCCTTCACTAGAGGGTTCGTTGCAACACTTTCCTCTGGACCCCAAATATTGACTATTCTGGTGTTGAATATCAACTGGTTTCTTGAAATTCTAATAATAAAAATGTGTAGTATTAGTAAATAAAAATACGTACTTAGAAAAATAAAACAAATTTATTTTGAACTTCAAATTTTATTGTAAAATAAATAAATTAATATATGATATGATGTCGGCCTGTGGATCCTGAGAACCCTGGTTCGATTCCCACAGGCGACAAACAATTTTCATAATTTCAAAAGCTACCCCTGTGGCTCCTCCACCACTAACATCTTTGAGGGCCGTGATTTGACGACTGGTAACCGCACTTCACGCACAAAATATATCACTTACTGAGATCTGCTTCGGCAGAGTGCCACACCCAGTAATGGGTAGAAGGCATGATGATATATATTTTTTTTTTCTGTGACTTCTTTGTCGGACCAACTACTTAGGTCATATGCCGCCATTCCGCCCTGATCTGCGTTTTAGGTATTATGGTCAACAGCAACGCGGGTCACGGTCACCCATCCAAGTACTACCCGCGCGCAACGTTACTTAACTCGCGTTATCGCTTAGATCAGTTCCAACGAGTGCAGCCATGGCCGTTGACATTTATTTTATTTAAAATCCGGATTGTCCCCACTGTGCGCTGTGTCAACTGTGGAATAACAAAATCCCCAGAATTGTGTGGCCAACTGAAACACTTATTTTTGATCAGTCTGTATTTATGGTATATATAGCATTGTCTAGAGTTCTATTTTAAGATAAATTCTGAGTGAAGATAAGGCAGCGTTAAACAGCAGTAATACATTTTCTTGTCAAGTTTATTCTATTAACAATACGCCTAACTACAAAATTGCCAACAAACTTTAAATTATACTGCAAACTTGCAGCTGCGAACTTTTTGCAAAGTTCAGCAACTCGCGAAACTTCCGTATTGTGTTTGACTACAATTGTATAACTGCGTCGGTACTTGTCTCTTTAATTAAATACACAAATTAGAGCGAAATTCTATTACAAAGAGATTCCGTAAAATAAATTATTATAAAAGGGTAAATGTGCCACTGGATTCAAAATACCGTGTGTCCCAAATATATAGAGACATAGACATTTATCAAAGGAAATTAGTTTTTTGCAAATCAAAATTTTGTTGTTAGTAACAATTTTTGGGTTGAAAAATAAAAAGTAATATTTTGTCTAGATCAAATTTCTCTAGTTATTATTAAATTAAAAGCCAAGTTATTGATTTATTAACAAAAGTATGGTATAAAGTAGTGTAGATTTATACATATTGTGGAATATTGGTAATATCGGATTATTTATTATGAATTATTTTAAAGAATGTTTGTTTTTTTCCACTTAAAAAAAACCTAAAATTATTTGAGAACCATCACGTTAATGTTCAGTTAATGTATTAAGGATCGTTCTACATATTATCGCTATTTAATTAATTTTTAGGGGGTACCTACTTGGTACAGTGGTATCAAGTCGGCCTGTGGATCCTGAAAACCATGGTTCGATTTCCACAGGCGACAAACAATTTTCACCATTTTAAAATTACCTTTGTGGCTCCCCTACCACTAACAGCTTTGTGGGCCGTAGTTTGACGGCTGGTAACCGCACTTCACGCGCAAAATATATCACTTACCGAAATCTGCTTCTACAGTGTGCTACACCCAGTAATGGGTAGAAGGCGTGATGATATATTTATTAATATTTATTTTATTTTAATTATTTTAAGGAATGTTGGTTCGTATGTCCACTTACCCTGGTTCGATTCTATTTTAGCCCTAAAAAGCGGTCTCAAACACTTCTCTTTGGCCCTAGGGCCATAAAAAAATCATTCCTATGGATACATAAATTGAATGACAATTTTTGTTTATTGTGAATACATGATTCTGCAAAATGTCATTTTGACATATAACCTATGTACATATTTTAATCTTTTGAACATATAATTAAATGTTATTTTGTTGTGTGTAAAATATTATATGTACCACGGGTGAAATCAGCGTTTCTTACTTTGAGCAAGTTATTAGCCCCTGACGCATTGCGTCTCGTGTTAATAATCATGCCACAGACCAGAAACGTCTGTTTTCACTCTTGGTACATAAATAACTATTTTATGAAATTCTTGCTCCACTTGATAAATTCCAGCCTAACTTGCAAGAAATTCTTTTGACACTTTAAACCTGAAAGAAATCTGACCCATATACGTGTTTGAAAATTACATTTGGAGATATGTGAATTCCCTGAAATTCTATTTGAAAATCTCACATCTGATCTGAAATCTAAGTGATCCCTGTCAAGGATCATCTCTTTCACGATATAAAAAATCGCGAGGCGGGACGTGACACTTTCGTTCTGATTCAGCTCCGGGCACGGACTCCGGAGCGATCAACTAACACAATCCGGAACCGACATCCGACACCATGAATAATGCATCCCAGTGATCATATGCATAAGTCGAATTCAAATATGCACATACATATCTCGCACGGCGCCTACATTCGTACCTGCAGTGTCGGCCACTGAATATTATTTAAATTTAAAATTCAATACTGTTTTGTTTTGTAGAGTGTTGTGATGTATTTTGTGATAGCTGTACGTTGCACGAATAATTTCAGAAACTTCTATGAAATACATTTTTTCTTGAAAACGCCGCGAGATCGGCAGAGAAGTAGAATTTCCTTGCCGAGAAAATGGTAAAATGCAACGTTGCCACTAGGAATGTGGATTTTGGAAAAAATTGTCGAACGAATATTTGGTTGAGCGAATATTATTTGTATCCGAATAATTCGAATATTCCTTAGTTTTAATATTCGTATCCGAATAGTTCGGAGTTTAGTTAGTTTCCATATTCGTTATTCGGATATTTAAAAATTATTTGGATTTGAAATTTAACTTTTTCAGAGGATATATCTTAAAAACTAAACAAGATATGAAAATATGCTCAATGGCATTGAATTTCTCGTGTCCGAGTTGACTTATAAGGAAATTTTTAGCGATTTTAATTTTTTTTAAATTTCTTAAGGGGTACCCCTTGAATTTTTTTCGATTTTAGACTATTTTTATACTGTTTGCTCTAAAATTCTTCCTCGTACGAATATTGTGACGAAAATTTACATACATATGTATTTTGACCCGTTGAATCCAATGGACTTTAGTTCACAAGTGCATTTGTCTTCTAGTTTTTCAGATATTGTTCAAAAACTGCTCGATGAAAAAATTTTGGAGAAAACTTTTTGAAAAATAAAAAATGCTGAAAATATGTTTACAAGTCAATTAAAGCACGAGAAATTCAATGCCGTTGGACACATACTCATATCTTGTTTAGTTTTTGAGATATAACATCGGAAAAGTCGAAAATATGATGAGGTATTTTTTTTTTAAATTTACCTTTTCCGGAGGTTATATTATAAAAACTAAACAAGTTATGAAAATGCACTCAACGGCATTGAATTCCCCGTATCCGAATTGACTTCTAAGAAAATTTTTAGCGATTTTCATTTTTTTAAAATTTCTTAAGGGGTACCCCTTTGATTTTTTCGATTTTAGGCTATTTTTAAAGTGTTTGCTCTAAATTTCTTCCTCGTACGAATATTGTAACAAAAATTTGTATACATATGTATTTTGACCCGCTGAATCCAATGGTAAAATCCACAAGTGCATTTGTCTTCTAGTTTTTGAGATATTATTCAAAAATTGCTCGATGAGAAAATTTTGTTGAAAAATTTTTGAAATATAAAAAATGCTGAAAATTTGTTTATAAGTCAATTGAAACACGAAAAATTCAATGCCGTTGAGCGCATCTTCATATCATATTTAGTTTTTGAGATATAGCCTCGGAAATGTCGAAAATATGATGAGGTAATTTATTTTTTTAAATTGAACTTTTCTGGATGTTATATTATATAAACTAAACAAGATATGAAGATGATAAGTCTTACCAATTTTAAGTAATTTTTTTATTGCTAACTGAAAGTTATTTCTTGGAAAAACAATTTAAGCTCTTTGTCCATGATTGTTTTTCCAATTAATATTTTGGCTTATTTGAAAACATCACTCCACCACTAACATGTTTGGGGGCCGTGATTTGACGACTGGTAACCGCACTTCACGCGCAAAATATATCACTTACCGAGATCTGCTTTAGCAGAGTGCCACACCCAGCAATGGGTAGAAGGCGTGATGATATATTTATTTATTTTATTTTTACTTGATAGTTATTTCCGATCACCCTGTAGAGTCGTCCATGCAATCTCTCAGTTTCACCAACATACATCTATTTTATCAATCTATAATTTTACATACGTTCTACATGAGCGAACCATTTCGAATACATTAATTTCACTGATTTTGTGTGCACGACAGTCTATCGATCATACATATAAAAATATTTGTTAATGACTTTTTTATTATATTTCTCATCGAAATATTATTTAATTACATTATAATTATCGCATTAACACATTTCCAATTAAACCCGTACAATGCAATCCATTTTAATTATGACAAAACAAATATTATTGAAATTATATTCGATATTATTTTCATATTTATTGCATTTTACAATTACCTGCATTAATTAAACTAGAATTTTTCAATAAAAGCTTTATTCTCTACCCCACTAATACAAGTAACTATCCACGGGGATTACATTTGCATCAAAGCTTCCATCATTATCCGCTGAGTCAGTGATGTCGCCGCTATCGCTATCTCCATCCAGACTCAGCTGACTCAGTTCTTCCTTCTTCCTACGGATGTCCTGCTGGAGTTGACGCGTATCCTCGGCTTTGAGTGCGTGCACTTCTTTCAAGGTTGTGTGCCACTGCTGTTTGAAGAAGGCTTTCTCCATTTGGGCTTGCTGAAATTTCTCCTCTAGGTGGCGAAGCTCTTTAAGAAGACAGGCGGTTTGTTCTTTCGTAAGGGTTGTTTTACGGATCTGTTCTAGTTCGTTGTCCTTTGCAAGGATCTTTTCTTCTAGGGAGGTTTTCTCTTGTTCTATCTGAAAATTGTGTAATAAGGATAAGGAGCTTTACAGAAAAAAATAGAATCACTTTAAAAATATATTTAAAACATAATAAATAAATATATCATCACGCCTTCTACCCATTACTGAGTGTGGCACTCTGCCGAAGCAGATCTCGGTGAGTGATATATTTTGCGCGTGAAGTGCGGTTACCAGTCGTCAAATCACAGCCCCCAAAGATGTTAGTGGTGCAGGGGCCACAGGGCTAGTTTTTGGAATTATGAAAATTGTTTGTCGCCTGCGGGAATCGAACCAGGGTTCACAGGATCCACAGGCCGACTTCATACCACTGAGCTAGCCACCCCATTAAATATATATATATATTTAATCATGGCATAATTGAACTATAAAAAATATGATGGCACCCCATTTCCTTTACATTCATAATCTTTCATGTTCGATAGTACGGTGTTGTGGATAGCGTTACAGCATTCGAATCCAGAGATCTCGAGTCGAATCTCACTCAAGCTAAATATACAGAGTGGTGGCCGTGACTTTAACATGTAAAATCATAATTTTGTAATTTCCTGCTTTCCTAATTATTTTAAGCAAAAAAGCTTCAAATAGAAGTTTTAGAGCATAAAATTCTTCATCTAAACCATTAAACGAAATTCATTTTCCATCCTGTGTAACGCCACAAATTAGATTTGAAAATGACGAAAATTTCCTCAAAATTATCAATAGCCATCGAATTGAAACAAAATTAATCAAATGTTTGACGTTTCATATGTCACTCTGTCGAAATAATTGCTTTATTCATTATTTCATTTACTTTGACAGATAAAACGTCAAACATTTGTTTAATTTTGTTTCAATTCCATGGCTATCAATAGTTTTCGTCATTTTTAGATCTAATTTGTGCCGTTACAAAGCATACAAAATTAATTTTTTTAATTGGTTTAGATTAGGATTGTTGATTTTTCGAATATTCGAGACTTTGAATGTTCGGATTTATTGAACCTTCGAATTTAGATTCGAACTTTCGAATTTTTGAATAGTCCGAATTTTCGAGTTTTCGAATTTTGGAATATTCCGAATTTACCAATTTTCGAATTATTCGAATTGTGAATCTGGATCCTAACGTGAACACGGCATGTTGATATGAATTATTTTCAGAATAAACTCATTTGCAGAGTTTTGTATGAATTCATAAGTAATTATTATTAATTGTTATTATTTGCAAATTAATTCAATTTAGACTTAAAATTTCCCTACACTGTCAAAAACGTTTTTAATGTCATTTCAAAAACGTTTTACTAAAAGTCCGTAGCATTTAGATGGGCGGAAAGAGAAGAGATATCTTAATTAAGACGCCTAAACTTGCAGAGTTTTTGCAGGATACTTCACCGAGTTTATTATTTAATTCGTGGCCGACTTTTCGCGAATTATACGTGTGCATGTTTGGAGATGACAGATGGCGTTAATTCAGTGGCAAAAAATTCGAAAATTCGTAATTTCGAAGTTCAAAACATTTGAATGTTCGAACGTTCAGAAATTCAAACTTCGGTGGAAATCAACGACCCTACAAAATAGTATAAATAAATAAATAGACATCGGATAACCGTGCAAAAAATATCAATTTGTGACAGACTTGATAATATATTTATTTATTTTCTGATCCATTGAATATTACATTTTACTTTATTTACTCAATTTTAATCCCATATTTGGTTTTGTATCAATTTACTATTGTTTTTTAATTAGTTGTAATTTAAGGAAATATTGATTAAGCATCAGATTTTTTAATAAAATGGCGTTACCTCTTCTATCCTCTCCAGTAATCCCTGTTTTTCCGCTTCTATCCTTTGAACGTTTTTGTTCATTTCATCTTCCAACATTTGCGTAACTTTTATTTCGATGTTTTCGCGACTCTCCGAACTGGTGAGAAGCTTCTCATCAAGGCTTCTTTTCTTTATTCGTAGTTCATTTGCCGCTTTGCTTAATTCTTCTGAAAGCACTTTACATTTTTCCATTCCTTGCTGCAATTTTGTCTCTAATTCAATCCGTTTTACGGTCCACTCTGCCTGGAGCAGCTCTAGTTTTTCACATTCCAAACGCTTTAAATTATCTCTGAATAAAATCTCTTGTTTTTCTTTCCATTCTTCCAAATCTTTTACAGTTTTCAAAGCTAGCCAATCATCCATAATAATGGGTTCCAGGTTAAATTCACTGTCATCATAATTTGTTGCTAGACCTGAACTTAATTCATTCAGGCTCATTTCTATTTGTAAATCGCATATTAACTCATCTTTATTATCAACTGAATTAAGAACAGCGAAATAATCACAATTATTTTCCCCTTCTTTTAATAGTAATTTTGTGTAAAGTAAAAAATCATCAACCAAGTTTTTATCATCATAAGTTTGTAGTGAAACTGTAGGAGGATATAGACTAACTAAATTTTTAATGTTTTCTGGGGTAGAAAGGAAATACATGATGCAAGAAACATCTTCAATGACCATAATCTCTCCTGTGTGTATTTTCTGTATATCGCAGTTAATAATTAAAGCTTGATTCGCTTTGGGATGTTGAAATTTAAATTGAAAACCTTCAATATCTAAACTCTTCCTCCAGGTTATAGAACGAAACACAATCATGAGATTGAATAAGCGATAGTTGGCTGCGTCGACATGGAGGGAAGGAGTCATCCGCGATAGAGATTTCTGTGAGCTGGAAGAGTTCTTTAAGAGAGTTAGGGAGGTTCTCGCGATCTTACAATCCCGGGGGGTGGTCTGTACGGCGGCGTCTTCCATAGTGAGAATTGATTTCCCTGCATTGATGACGCTGCTATCCTCGGGTTTCGTTTTGGTTTGACGGAGTTGATCCCCGCTGGCGTTGAAGGATTCGTCGATTGAATCCGAAGTGTTTGGACCGGAAGGCTTGGAATTAGATGGTGGTGTTCTGAGAAATAGTATTATCAATTCAAAACTGTTTTAGTATCTAGCCCTTTAGTGAATCTTATTAATTCATTACAGCAATAATAATTAATATTTAAATGTGCCATAAGAATACTGATCTTTTAAAACAAGATCTTATTTTTATTGCAAATGAAACCTTTCTGGCCAGTTTTATAAAAGATAAATTAATATACAAAGTAAATAAAATTTATTAATTCAAATACAGTTAAACTTTTGACAGTACGGTGGTGTTGACTACGTTAACAAATTCGAATCCCACTCGTGCTAAAAATATATAATTACACCTCTGCGGCTCGGTGAGTTCGAACCATGTACATTAATTGGGATTAAATTCCTGTTATGGAGTAATGGCTCAGTGGTATCAAGTCGGCCTGTGGATCCATAGAACCCTGGTTCGATCCCTACAGCCGATAAAACATTTTCACCAATTTAAAATTACCCCTGTGGCTTCCCCACCACTAACATCTTATCATATATTACCTACCGAGATCTGCTTCGGCAGAGTGCCACACCCAGCAGGGGGTAAAAGGCGTGATGGTATATATATTGTACAAAATAACATAAATAAATTAAATTACATCTTTGAGAGTCGTGATTTGACGGCGGGTAATCATAAATATATCACTTACAGAGATCTCGTAAGATAGTAATACACCCAGAAAGGGTAAAAGGTGTGATAATATATTAATTTATTTCTTGATTTAAAGTTTGCGGTCTGCAAGAATCGACATTGAGTTCTCAAATCCACAGGCCGCCGCGTTTCCGTTGGAACTATCTACCTCATTTCAATTAATGAAAAATTATTTCTAAATTATTATTTACTTTTACTAAAACGATTGCGAAAAAGATAATACAAAAATTGTGTATTTACAATAAAAACCCACCTTAGTACATATTTATTCCATTTAAACTTACACAAATTATATTAATTAACTTTTATTCATATGATATTTTATAAATGATCTGACAAATTAATTATCTTAATAGCAATCTTTATCCGAACGGACTAAAAACATATTTTCTTTTCAACTATGTAAACTTTATAAAAATAACAAGAAGAAAATTGCTCATTCATTTTTATTTGAAGCAATTTTCTTCAAAATAATTTATAAATATATCTAAACTTTTCAATAAATATTATAAAATAAATATATCATCACACGTTTTACCCATTACTGCGTGTGGCACTCTGCCGAAGTAGATCTCGGTGATATATTTATGCGCGGGAAGCCCGGTTAGCAGTCGTAAAATCACAACACCTAAAGATGTTAGTGGTGAGGGAGCCACAGGGGTAATTTTAATGTAGTGAAAATGTTTGTCGGCTGCGGGAAACGAACCAGGGTTCTCAGGATTCACAGGCTTACTCGACACCACTGAACCACCTACCCTAGTTTTACAAACTCTGTTGCATGAATGGGGTAGCACAAAACATTCATTAAATTTATTCTACAATTATCCTGGTACATAATTCATATTCATAATTACTTCCATTTATCCTCATCTCATCTCATCTCTCGTTCAGGTAACACACCTTCAATCATATCAATCCATTTACCCCTAGGTCATCCACGTATTTCATAACTTTAAATTAAATTAAAATAGTACAAATTAACACGAATTCTGTATCCGTTACAACAAGGCAAAGGGTCAGGTACTAATCCAATTATGCCAAGCAATAAGGCAAGACCAATATGTCCACATTAAATAATGCCAATGGCACACTGGTCGAGGAGCATGAATGAGCGTCGAGGAACTCATCGATGAAACAACAGAACGCACCCTGACTGATAAAATAAACAAACACGAAAAAATAGCACAAAGCAAAACCAAAATGACAGCCCACGCTAACATGAAATGAGACACAATAATACGTGTGAAATGAGACACAATCGCTTCATCGAGGAACTCCTCGATGGAAATAGAGGCGCCTTTATTTTTCATCGATGATGGGTGCGTTCTGTTGTTTCATCAATGAGCTCCTCGACGATCATTCATGCTCCTCGACTAGTGTGCCATTGCCATAAGAGTAAATGAATACCTACTGAGATTTATTCAGTGAAACTTGCTTGGACTGATCAGTTTTAATCTCTAAGATAGTTTCTGTAGATATATAAGGTGTCCTTCCGTCTATTTCTATCCGATATTCACCCTGTACATTAAATTCAGAAACTTGTTCAAGTCTACATGGACTTCCTGTTTCCAGTTGTTCGTTTTCCAGAAAGTTCTTTAAACATATTTCAGCTGTTGCTAGAATTTTCAGTCCGTGATGAAACTGTACAGGAACTGATCTGAATTCTTCTATGAACAATTTGAATATCTCTAGATTTGTTAATAATTTAAAAACTATTTTCTCGTTGAGTGTAAGCGGCTCATGAAGATTTTTTGTAAAGTATTTTGTATTTATTGTCAGTCCTAAAATGGAGAGCGCTAAGTAAAATTTTTCGTTTGTGGAGTTGAAGACCAGGTCTTCGTTTAGTAATAAGTCTAAGTTGTTTACGGTTCCGATGAGAAAACTGAGAATGAATTTCTGGTTCTTCGGCGATTGGTGTCCTATTTGAATGTACCTGTAATGAGTTAAACAAAATAATTAGTATATATCAAATGCATAATTATAATTAACAAAAATCTAACAGGTCACAGGGAATTTAGCTTAACTTGTCAAATGGAAGAGAGTGACTGACAAGTCTGTCAAAAATCTTTTATTTGAATGATGAGTATGGAGTTTATGCTGTCCTATTTTCCTATGACGATGAGATTGTTATATTTGCCTTATTTGTATATTATATACCTGATAGTGAGACGACAATGTTAACAATATTAGAATTTTGTACTGTGAGAATGCGTGTTTTTGACAGATCTTAAAGTAGTTGTTTTATTTCTCATCGCACTCTGTATATTTATTTATTTATTTATTTATTTATTTATTTATGCTAGTCCGTAAAACCACAATTACAGAACAGGATCTGGACTCAGCCGTAACAGATCTCGATAAGTGATATATTTTGTGCGTGAAGTGCGTTTACCAGCCTTCTAATCATGGCCCCCAAGGATGTTAGTAGAGGGGAAGTAACAAGGGTAGTTTTAATGTGGTAAATGTGGTGAACATTGTTTGTCAGCGAACCCGGGTTCTCGAATCCACAGGCCATCTACCCTATAAATATTTCACATAAAAACGCTTGATGATATATTTATTTATTTATATTTGTGAAATTGAGGACAGCTTAGTAATTATGAATGTGGATAGCATTAATTAATTTCAGGATAAATCTAATATATTAAGAATTCACGCTACCCCATTTTAATAGTACTTATCGTGATATTATACATACATACATATCTTCACGCTATATCCCAACAAATGGGGTAGCACGAACCCTAAAATCATTCATAAAACATTCACTCATCACACTCATCAAACAATCAGCCCTCATCAAACATTTTCATCTAAACAAACAACCCTCACATGCATGTATGAATTTCTGCCAATGCACATAAAATCAACATACCCCTCCTCAAGATAAATAATCGGCACCACATTCCCCTGGGGCACCTCCGGCACCTTCTCCAGGCTCACAGGTACCTCCAGCTCTTCGGCCGACTCCGGTCTCCGATCCCTGACGGTAAGCGTGAGCGCCAGCTCTGGGCGGCACGCTCGGAACTCGCTGGGCACACTTACCAACCGATGCCATTGTGGTTCAAGCATCGACGCCCCGTCGCCGCTTACAGCCGCTGCGCTTCGCAAGCTCAGTAAGATGAAACCGATCTTCTCGCGGACTGACCCGGTGCATGTGTAGCAGTTGATGCGGAGCGGCACGTGAGAGCTACGGAGTTTGCGGACCTGAGGGAGAGAAAGAAATTAATTTATTTGATAATAATTATGTATTTATTTGGCTTTATTGACCATTTAGGGTCAAGGGCGAGGTTCAGCTAAGGATTGTTGTTCCACACAATCCTTACAAATACATTACAAACATCTATACCCTGGGCGGGATTCTAACTCGCGACATACGGCGTGCAATGTCAAACAACTATTCGATAAACTGTATATTGTAATTATCTCTTCACTCTTTGAGGGTATCGTATGGGCCTGTGGATTTGAAAATCCTGGTTTAATTCCCATTTTCAACACAATAAAATTACCTCTTTGGCTTCCCCTCCAATAACATTTTTGGAAGGCGTAATTTGACGACTAGTAACCGCTCTTCACGCAAATAATGTATCATATACTGAGATCTGCTTCGTCAGAGTGACACACCCCATAATGGGTAAAAGGCGTGATATTTGTTCCGGTAACGAAAGATAAGACGAGTTTATATGAATTATGAAAGTGTTTGAAGCGAAACTGGTGTGACAAGAATGTTTGGCGAAATTTAATTACAGAAACAATAACATAAAATAAATATAAATATATCATCACGCCTTTTACTCTCTCCTGGATATGGCACTTTGTAATAGCAAATCTCGATAAGTAATATATTTATACGCGTGAAGTGCGGTTACCAACCTTAAAATCACGGCCCCCAAAAATGGTAGTGGAAAAGGAGCCACACGTGTAATTATAATGTTATAATTATAACTGAGCTGCTCACCTTGAAGTAATCTACCTTCCTAGTTCAATTACCACCTCAGAACTAAGTCTCGCCCGGAGACGGTGACTATTTTTTTAAAGAAGATTCTGCAATTTTATTATTATTATCATATTTGATAAAAAAAAGGTTACATTGTTTTGTTAAAGACAAGTGTTTTTGTTATCATGGTAAAATAATTACTTATAAAATAAAGTAAAACAAGATTGGAAGTGCTAAATCTACTGTAACAATAAAATGTGTGTACTCAACGTCATATATACGATTAAACTGTAACAATATTGACAAAATTGAAGTTAATCACATGCAACAGAAGACATCCCCTCGCCTAAAATTATGCCTATTTCTGAAAACTTGATACAATTCTAAAAAATTTGATCTGATACATACAAGATGCTATTAGAACCGAAATTAATTGTATAAATTCTTCCTTAAAATCATGAAGACAGAATCAAAAATTTGGAAGATTTTGTGACAGAAATTAAACTAGATAACAGTAAGATGTAGATCATCAAAGAAAAAAATTTAATAATTTAGCGGCGTAGAAGATTCCGAAAGTGAGACAGATTTGTCCTGGACAACTAACTACATAGCACTACATATTCAATTTTACCCGGAGCCCGGAGATAACTCACTGAAACCCGGAGAGGTGGCAAGCCTAGATAGGTGGTTCAGCGGTATCGAGTCGGCCTGTGGATTTGAGAAACCGACAAACATTTTTCACCACATTAAAACTATCCCTGTAGCTTTCCCTCCAGTATCATCCTTGAGTGGAGCGTGATTTGACGGCTGTTAACCTGACTTCACGCGCAAAATATATCACTTACCGAGATCTGCTACGCCAGAGTGCCACATCCAGTAATTGATAGAAGGCGTGATGATATATTTATTTATTTATTTTAGTTATTCAAGTGGTTTTATCTGAACTAACACAACAAATATTCCCTTTCTCTATTCTCTCACCTCTTTCTTCTCCGTCTCCCACACAAGCTCCGTGCATACACTGGGGTTGGGACTGGGCTCCACCGGGTCAGCCTCGATGCTGTGCCCCTTCAGCGAGGCCTCGATGAACAGCGGCTGCTGTAGGAAGTCGAACCCACGGCCCTCGCGGACGCCCAACACAATCACCACGTACGGGCCGTTCAGTTCATTCATTGTATAACAATTACACCCTAACGCCGTGATGATGTCAATGGCTAAATACACGCGGGAAGTTAAACATACGTCCACTGACGTTTAATGTCATCGCAGAAAAAAAAAACAGTTGGGAGTGACAGATAGGTGCTGGCTTGATTTTAATTACTATTTTAATAGCTGCAATCTATTTACCGCTTAGGTATCACTTAACTCAGTTTTTCCATCTCTGGGTAAAGTTTCCAATAACTTTCAGTCGAGATAAATAAAAATATATGGCATCGAAATCATAGCACAAATAAATTATAATAATTATTATACTGAATCCCATTTTCTAATGCGAATATTTTTTTATGGGGTAATGGCACAGTGGTTATCGTGTCGGCCTGTGGATCCAAAGAACCCTGGTTCAATCCCCACAGCCGACAAAACATTTTTACCAATTTAAAAAAATTACCCCTGTGGCTCCCCCACCACTAACATCTTTGGGGGCCGTGATTTGACGGCTGTTAACCGCACTTCACGCGCATAAATATATCATGTACCGAGATCTGCTGTGGCAGAGTGCCACACCCAGTAGTGGGTAAAAGGCGTGATTCTTGAAATCACAGCCATTTAAACTATGAATTTTTATTATCCTATGATTTGATCCTTCGCAATCCACGTTCAGTGGGCGCAGAGTGTGAGCTACCGCTGTTAGTTTATAGTGGAAAGTTAAGGGTTAAGGGTTATAAACAGAAACCAAAACAAAATAAAGTAACATTAACGTAGAACGCCAGGCCAGCGAATCATGATGTTTGTGTGTATGTAGGACTATGTGGGATTTCATCAAAGCTCCAGGAACAAACAAAATCTAACCGGGAAATGAAAATGTTCAGATGGTATTATGAAAACTGATACGAGGATTATGTGGGTTTATTTTGTTTTCTTATAACCGCTATATTGAAAAATTCGAATGTCGGATTACTATATAATGCAGTACAGATAGAAATAGTCCTAAATATGATTATATAAATATTAAATATTCTTGTAAATATAACTGCGCATATTGCAAATATAAATAAATTAAATAAATAAATAAATCATCACGCCTTCTACCCATAACTGGGTGTGGCACTCTACCAAAGCAGATCCCGGTAAGTGATATATTTATGCGCGTGAAATGCGGTTACCAGCCGTCAAATCACGGCCCCTATAGATGTTAGTAGTGGGGGAGCCACAGGGGTAGTTTTTAAAATGGTGAAAATTGTTTGTCGCCTGTGGGAATCGAACTAGGGTTCTCAAAATCCACAGGCCGACTTGATACCACTGAGCTAGCTACCCCATTAAAATAAAAAAGTCGAAAAGCTTAACATTCTGTATCTAAATCAATAAATTAAATTAATTTTCTGTTTTCTTTTATTCGCGAAAATAAATAAACAAACCTTGAATCATATCCATTAATTCCTAGATCGTTACCAATATTTCATTCGACTTACATTTCAGACTTCATAATATTTGTCAATAACATATTATACATTTGTGTTATGTTTGTATGTTTTAGCGTGGCTGGGGGCGCTGTGTCTATGTATTTCGTTCTTTGCGGCGCCGGTCGTCATCGCTGTGTGTCGTCGGAAGTCCACCCGTCTGGCCGCCGTCTTCGGAGGACTTGTCATGGCGCTCGCCTGTCTCTTCACCTCCTTCGCCGTGCAGTTCCACCAGGTAACCACCACGTTTATTTATTTATTATTTATAACATAGCAAAACTGACTGCAATTGAACCTCATAATAAAAACTAATTTCAAATTTGATTATACCTCTAGAACAGTGGATGTCAAACTTTTCAGAACCTTGGCCTATTTGGACACAAAAAACACAAATAAATTGGTATAACTTGTTTTACGTTCCACGTTCAACTTTTCAATACAGGGTGAGTTTTTTTTGCCACTCTTGGGATTTCGACTTCGTTTAAAATAGCAAGTAATGCAATTTTTTGCAGTGATTTAAAAAAAATACACAGGTGATTAGATCTGAGGAGAAATATAAAACTTGCGATGTTCATTCATACATACATACATACATACATATCTTCACGCTATATTCCATCAAATGGGGTAGCACAAACCCTAAAATCACTCATAAAACATTCACTCATAACATTCATCAAATAATCAGCCCCCGTCAAACATTATCATTCAAATCCACCACCCTCACTTCAACCACTTTCATAGATCCCTCCATATAAACTCATTTAACTATTTTAATTCCAAAATGGTGGCAGATAGAAACAAAAGCTTCAAATAGAAGGTTTTTCTCAGATCTAGTCACCTGACATACAAGTCGTTGCATTTGTAGCTCTCGAGATCCCATTGATGGCCCAAAAAATAAAATTCACCCTGTATACTACGAAAATTTTTCTTATATTTATTTTTTTGTATATGAACAAGAATCAATATATACATTAAATAAAAGCACTCACGGATTTATTTCCTTCAATTTAGTTGTATATATTTTCGAGTTGAAAAAAAAAACAAGTAGGTAGTTGATTTTAGTTTGTGGAATTCATATTTTGTTTTTACTTTGCATTTCAAAATGTATTTGCTTTATATGTGAATTTAATATTTGTAGAGGAACAAAAAAATTGTTGTAGTATAATGAAATGAAAACAGAAAATCCTACGAACAAAATCATTTGTTCTTTTTATTACTTGTGCATACACTCCGATAAAATATGTATGTCCATGTTTTTGTTCCATCTATATATTATTTATGTTTGCGGTTGAGTAATTTATACTTGCATGTTGACAATTTAAAACGGGACACAGATTTCAAATATATTTTATTTATTTCTATAAAAATTTACACTCATACAATACATTTCAATTGATCACTGCCACAGTTGGTAATACTTGCATTATTCAACTTCCTGTATGTTGAATCATTCTCAACAAAAATCCAAGTTTACTTTTCAACAAGTTCAAAACAAAGTTCTTTTAAAACCCGAAGAAATTGTTATTCGTATTCAAAATTATTCAGAAACGATTAACTCGAATCATTCATCAAAGAAATTATTCATCAGAAGGTTGAACTCGCAGTTTTAGTTCATTTGCATAGTTCGGAACAGAATATACGGAAAATTAGCAAAATGTCTGTCCTGGGAGCGGGCGAAACTAGCGCCAACATGTGGGAACTTTCTGCAACTATTTCACACGAGCGTTTCGGTGCTGTAGTATTAGTTTGTTCGTTTATAGGTGAATATGAAAGAGAAGATATTAAATGAAACAGTTTTGTGGTTTTATTAATATTTAATATTTGAGTATATATATGTAAAGTTTACTAGAAATGAGAAAGTTATACTTAACTCGGAAAATTAACTATTTAAAAAATACAAAATAAAAACACTTGGTTGTTTCAACGAAAATATATTTATTTTTACACTTAAGGTAGTACTAGCGTGAACATTTTTTTTGCAGATTTGAATGAAATTTGGCACACGTAAACATTGGATAGTCATACGCATCCTGTTAAAATATGAAACACATTAATCGTCTGTGAACAAATATATTCGCTTGTAAAGTTGAGTTCTTATACACGGGGCTTATGGCGATCATCACTCAGAATCGTACATATTTGGTTTGTGTACCTCTAAAATTTTGCAGTTTCATTTGAAAAACTAGTATGACGTTCTAGAACTATCCATGTATATTGTATCAGAAGGAGAAAGTTTTTTATCGTTTAGTAATGGATATATAGCCATGCAACGAAAAATTAAGAATCCCAATTTATAATGGCAACACCACACGGTGGTATGGTATTAGAAAATTCGCTAGACCAACAACCTGTTAACAATTCATGATATTCAAATCATAATAGGTATAAAACACTTATTTTATTCAATTTTTATATTTTTTTGAGCGTCAGTTTCGCCACTCGACAACCGATGGCGCCACCGTCACACTAGTACATGACCAACTTCATTGAATTGCGCTACGCTTATTATGGCCGTTTCATTTCATCATTTTGCCATATAAAAACTTGTCGTGAGTTTTTTACAGTTTTGCTACGTCAAGTAATGCCATCTAATGTTTTTTATTTGAATTAAAGGAAAGTGACAACCCTGTCAAGTTACAAAAACAACCTTAAAATATTTTAAAACTAAAGTTTATGTGATCAAACAAAATACATTTAATGGAACTGGGAATTTTATTTATACATTCAATATTATTAAATAGTATGGCTAGTATTCTGAGCTTTCGACTAAAGTGACTAGGTAGTCTAGACTAAGTGAATTTAATTTGGCAACGTAGCATTATCTGTCACTTCAGGTAAATAATGCCGCCATATTGTCTACCTATTTAAAATGTTTGAAGTGTTTATAGGTCAAAAGAAGGAAGTATTGTTGAATTATTGGTGCCAACAGTTAGTATTTTACTGTAAAGATCGTATGATAATAAATATACAAATGACTAGGCTTGTTTTTAGGATTTTTTCAATCAATGCAAACGGCGGTATTTTCAAATTTAGTTACGACGTATCTCGTTAGAGGCGCTAGTTGACGTGCCCGCTCTGTAAATTTGAAACTAGGAATTTTAATGAGATATGAAACGGCGATAATAAGCGTAGCGCAATTAAATAAAGTTGGCCATGACTAGTACTACCTTAATACGTATTTCGGCTTTTACATTTCTGATGATGGTGTAAAAGCCGAAACATTTGAAGTATTTTTCGTTAAAACATTACGGAAGATACGAGTAAAAACAGTATTATATTCATCCCTGTGCAACAACACCCTAATTTCCAGGCAGTCCTAAGCTACGGCATCGTGATGGGCATCGGTTGCGGCCTAGTCCGCGAAACCTCCAGTCTAATCCTCGGCCACTACTTCAAACGTCGCCGCGAGTTCGTGGAAATGGTCGCACAAGCCGGGAGCGGTGTGGGGGTGGCGCTCTTCTCCGTGCTGTACAAGGAGGCCGTGGGGTCGGTAATAACACACACACACTCTGCCCCCAAGCACTACCACTCACCTCGTGTATCCACAGCAAGCTGGGTTGGCGGCTCGGACTACAAGCTGTCACTGGGTTACTCGCCCTGGCGTTCTTCCTCGGCGTCGTGTATCGCTCCGCGTCGCTCTACCATCCTCAGCGACGCGCCATCACCCATCTCAAGAATCAGCGGAAGAAGATGAAGGAGAAGAAGACGCATGCTTCGAGAGGGAGGAAACCGCCCTTGTTTGATTTGAGTCCACTGAGGAGTAGAGCGTTGAGGGTGGTAATGATGGCGTGTTCCACTGCTGCGTTGGGGGTATATACGCCAGTCTTCTATTTGGTGAGTACTTTATATTGTCTGTTGTTTATTTATGCATGAAATTATTTAATTTGGGAACTAGGGTCCGATTCCCACAGCCGACAAACAAATTTCATCTTATTAAAACTACTCCTGTTATTTTCCCTCCACTAGCATCTTTGGGGCCGTGATTTGTCGACTGGTAATAGCGTGTCATATCCAGTAATGGGTTGAAGGCGAGATGATGTATTTATTTTATTTCTTTAGCGATGTAATTTTTGAAAATTTCTTAAGAGAATGAGTTGAATTTATGTGATATTCCGTTGAATTGTTTAGGGAATTAATTTATATTTAAAAACCATCTATTATTTAAAAAATTTGTATGATTTCCTTTATTTACAAAAATTTGCAACTTTACCATCGAATTTCATATGGCTTTTTATACAAGTATGAGTATTTTTATTGATTTCAATTAACAAATACATTTTTAATTGTAAAAAATTCAAAATGGCCGAATAAAATATGAAAGAAATTTGTTTATACATCAATTAAAGTAGGAGGAATTCAATGCCGTTGAGGGAATCTTCATAACTTGTTTAGTTTTTGAGATATAACCTCAGGAAAGTAGAAGTTTTCTTGAACTTGACCCCTTGAATTTTTTTCGATTTTAGAACAACTTTAGACTGTTTGCTCTAAAATTCTTTCTCGTACGAATTTTGCAAAGAGATTTATATACACACTCATATATATTTTAACACACTGAATACTACGGTAAAATTTTCAATTGCATTATTGCATATGTCTTCTAGTTTTTGAGATATTGCTCAAAAACTGCTTTCTGAGAAAATTTGGATGAAAATGTTTCGAAATATACTAATTTCTGAAATTTAATTCTGAAAATTCAATGTCATTGAACACATCTTAATATCTCGTTTAGTTTGTGAAATTAGGAAAATACTAAATCCGTTTAGCTAAAATTTGGGAAAAAATCTACTTTTCTTGAATATATGATTTAATGCACAAAATTATTTAATTACAAATAGTAATTACAAACAAAATTATAATATATTAAATTAATAATAATTAAACTAGTTAGAATATAAGTATTAATAAATATAATCCTTTTGATAACTGTACTATTTTAAGTAATCATTTGACGGGCACATATTTTTATTTATTTACTAAGTCGAATGTATGTTTTTACTATTTTCACACGCGCGTTTTTGGTGTCAGGTTTCCTGTCAACGATCGTGAAAAATTACGTTAAATGATATCGGAAAAGTAGTAAAGTTGATAAGGTAAACCGTTTCAATTTTTTGTCCAGTTCGTTTCTACGTCTTTCGTGTAATTTTTTCACTTTCGTTTGGTATTTTTTGCTCGTCAGCGTCTGCGAGATTATTGGATTTGCTACATCCTGTAGGGAGCGATGATCTCGTACTCTCCAAAAACTTACACATGTCGCGAAAAAATCCGCCCAGGTTGCAACAGCTATCTTGAACTGTGATCGTTCTCTGTTTCGTTTACGATTTATTTTAAATTAGATACGTTTTCGATACGCGAGTTTTGACTCCCTAGTGCTAATATTGTTTTTTATTTATCATATGGGGTAGGTTGTTCAGTGGTATCGAGTATTAAGAAACCAGGTTTGATTCCCGCTGCCGACAAACAATTTTCACCACATTAAAACTACCCCTGTGGCTCCCCTTCCACTAACATCCTTGGAGGCCGTGATTTTACGGCTGGTAACCACACTTCACGCGCATAAATTTAACACATACCGAGATCTGCTTTGGCAGAGTGGTACATCCAATAATGGGTAAAAGGCGTGATAATATATTTTAGGGTCGTTGATTTTCACCAAAGTTTGAATTTCTGAACGTTCCAACATTCGAATGTTTTTAACTTCGTCAAAAAAACTTCGAAGCTTCGAACTTTCGAATTTTTTGAAACTTCGAATTTACGAATTTTTCGAAGCTTCGAATTCTCGATTTTTTTGCCACTGAATTAACGCCATCTGTCATCTCCAAACACGCTCACGCATAATTCGCGAAAAATCGGTCACGAATAAAATAATGAACTCGGCGAAGTCTCCTACAAAAACTCTGCAAGGTTAGGCGTCTTAATTAAGACATCTATTCTCTTACGACCCATCTAAATGCTATGGACTTTTAGTAAAACGTTTTAAAATGACAATAAACGGATACACAAACGTACTAATTAAAACATTTTTGACAGTGTAGCGAAATTTTAAGTCTAAATTGAATTAATTTGGCAAATAATAATAAAAATAAATAAATAAATAAATATATCATCACGCCTTCTACCCATTACTGGATGTGGCACTCTGCTAAAGCAGATCTCGGTAAGTGATATATTTTGCGCGTGAAGTGCGGTTACCAGTCGTCAAATCACGGCCCCCAAACATGTTAGTGGTGGAGGAGCCACAGGGATAGCTTTTTCAAATTATGAAAATTTGTCGCCTGTGGGAATCGAACCAGGGACCTCAGGATCCACATGCCGACTTCATACCACTGAGCTAGCCATCCCATTAATAATAATAATTAATAATAATTACTTACGAATTAATACAAAACTTTGCACATGAGTTTATTCTGAAAATAACTCATATCAACATGCCGTGTTCACGTTAGGATCGAGATTCACAATTCGAATAATTCGAAAATTCGTAAATTCGGAATATTCGAAAATTCAGAATATTCAAAAATGCGAAAGTTCGAATCTAAATTCGAAGGTTCAATAAATCCGAACAATCGAAGTTTTGTATATTCGTAAAATCAACAACCCTAATATATTTATTTATTTTATTTATAAATTATAAGAATCTCATCAGCGTCACACAAAACATAAATTATTAATTTATTATGCTAGGCTGTACAACAGGAACTTAACCCTAACTACAGTACAGGGTCCGATCCCACACCACTAACATGCCACTAACCATGCTTACAAAGCCAGTGTTAAAGTCATCATGCTGTGGCTCCACACAGCGACAAACGCACAGTGATTAAAACCATTTTATCCTCGACGGCGTTCGTCGTTATTTACACCCTCGGTGTTATCTCGAGAGATATTATAACATGACAGGTTTATTAACGCGAGCCGGCGTCGGTGGTGTCGCAGGCGTCGTGTCGCGCTCAGCTCTGAATTGTGCTCAAGTCTTTCATATCTCAGCGCCGCTGTACGCCGTGCCCATTCTCTGTACTAGATATTACGGCGCCGAGTGAATTGTTATTAAATATCTTTTGTGTGACGTGCGTTCTTGTTCATTGTTGGTGTTTGCGAGGGATGTTTGTTGTACGCTTGGGGTTGTTGTTTTTTTATTAGGGATGTACGGAGGGAATGTTATAATATCAGATACTTGTTTTTGTGTCTATTTTTTACTAATGTTCAACTTGGATTTTAATGCTTAATTATGTTCCATCAAATGGGGTAACATGAACTCTTGAAATATTTACTTAACACCAGTGCCGTACCTAGAACTTTTTCCGCCCAGGGCGGTCTCAAATTTGCCGCCCTTTCTAAGACAATCAAATGGTGGTTTTTATAAATTAAAAAATAAATATGAAACAAATATATCATCACGACTTTTACCCATTACTGGGTGTGGCACTCTGCCGAAGCAGATCTCGGTAATTGATATATTTATATACGTGAAGTGCGGTTACCAGCCGTCAAATCACGGGCCCCAAAGATGTTAGTGGTGGGGGAGCCACAGGGGTAATTTTAATTTAGTGAGAATTGTTTGTCGGCTTTGGGAATCGAACCGGGGTCCTCAGGATCCACAGGCCAACTGGAAACCACTGAGCCATTATCCCATTAAATTAATAAACATTTTTTTACCATTGGATGGTATATATAAATTAGGCAGTAATAAAGGAATTTTTCGAGATAATATTTTCAACCCTACATTGACTTGACGATGAAGAAAAGTATTCGAAATCATATAGTAATTATGAAGTGAACAAGTTGTTTTTTACAATTAAAACTAAATTTAAAAAATGTCGCCCGGTGCGGGTAGCACCCACCGCGCCCTCCCCCCTAGATACGCCACTGCTGAACACTTATTCATTAGATTGATCCTGCAATTAATCTTCATCAAATATTTCTATATGGAATAGGTGGCTCAGTTGTATCAAGTCGGCCTGTGGATCCTGAGAACCCTGGTTCGATTCCCACAACCGACAAACATTTTCACCACATTCAAATTACCCCTGTGGCTCCCCACCACTAATATATTTGGGGACCATGATTTGATGGCTTGTAACCGCACTTCACGCGCATAAATATATCACTTACCGAGATCTAGCTTAGGCAGAGTGCCACCTCCAGTCTTGCTTTAAAAATCCAAATTTTCTCCTCTATTTCTTTGGCAAAATCCCAACTTTTTCTCTTCATAATTTAATTTGATCAATTACTAAGTATTTACTAAATAATAATAAAAGAGTAAAATTACTTCTGTATATAATGTACTCGTATGTGATTCAACAGCTAAGCATTGAATCGGTTCTTGTTGTAGGCGATCCAAGGCTACAAGGAAGGCCTGGAGGACAGTGCGCTGGTGCTTCTGCAGACGTTCTTGGGGTTCGCGTTGGCGCTCGGCTGCGTCGGGTTCGGCCTGGTGACTGTACGACCCTCAACCCAGTGCCTCATCTCACGACAGTATCTCTGTCAGGCGGCCATGGCTGGCATCGGTAAGTACACTTTCATATGTCACATTATTTATGCGGAAATTCAAAATGGGATTCTTCTTCACAAAATAGAAAATTAATTAGTTATATTAAGACCCAAAAGAGGTAATGTTACTAGTTTTTAATACTGAAATTTTAATTAAGCCGAAAATATTAGTAGTAAAAAAAATAATTCTTGATGTTTTAAAAATTTAGTTTTATTTTGAGATGATTTTTTTTACTGATTTTTCGGACTTATGGATGATGGGTCTGTTATCAAGTCAAAGTAATATTAATTAAGTGACACTGTCTGTGATATAAAAGATAAATTTTCAAACGACCGCTTATGAAAGTAATCATAACAACATCATAAATTACTACGGAAAGTTGATAAATAATATACACTGATATCTTATTATAACGCACACTTCTAACATGTCAGGTGAAGTTCCACTGATTGACAACAGATGGCTTTATGATGAAAGAAAATAATAAAATTAATGAAAAGAATTTGTTTTACTATTTAAATCGAAGTTTTGCATAAATAAATCTTATTATTTAAATTAATAATTACTTATTTTATATTATAAAATTGCTCTTGTAAACTTGTTTAGAAATATTGTGTGGTCGTCTGAAAAATGGTGTACATAACTCGCTTGACAGAGTGATAACTGTGTTCGTGTACTTAAAATCACTCGGCGCTACAATTTGTACACTCGCACGTTATCTTACAGTTTATGTAATATACTATTATATGTTTAAAGTTGACATTGGTAAAAATTAAATATAATATGAAAATGTTAACACAAAAAAAACCCTTTCTTTTTCTCTCGATTGTTATAATGTTTCATCACGTGCCTACAGCTGAATCAACTAATTTTATTTATAACTAGTCAGTTTTATTATTTTCTCTGTGACATCAAGTGTCCCCAGGAACAAAAGCACAAAATGATTTAATTTGTAACTTTTTGTTTTCTTCATAAATTCTCAACGGGACAACGGGAAATTGAGAAATGTAATAAATTTAATTTAATGTACAAGGAAAATAAAATATAAAAGGTAAAGTGCTATGTATCACGAGAATTGAAGAAAGAAAAATGAACAAATGCAATTTTACAGTTAAATTTAATTAATTTCATCTTTATTAAATTTCTTCTGAATCTTTCAATTTTCTTTTCACATATTTTTTTCTGAAATACAAAACTCGACACAACTAAAAATAAAATTACTCATTCATGTTCTCTTATAAAATTTAATTAATCTCTACAACTTTCTTTTACTGCCTTGTTTAAAAATATAGAACTTAGTTTAATTGATACAGTATTATTGCATAATATACAGCGGTACCAATATACTGAAATAAAATAATAAACATAGATTATTTTATGTTTGTTATAATAACAATAAATACTTACTGCATAAGCTAAGGTCATGTCTAATTTTAAAAATCCGTTCGCAGTGAATTTTACTTTCTCGTGGAAAATTTGCATTAAATAAAAATTTACCTGTAAAAGAAAAAATGTATTCTGCGCGTCATTACTTTTAAGAAATATAAAATAAGCATTACCGTTTCTTGAATAATTTCTTGTTTACATCTTCGAGACAGTTTTTGAAGGACTATGCCTGTTTTCTGCGCCTGAAAAAGAATATTTTACATAAATTGCAGATAGTAGAAAGAATATTTTAATGGGTTCCTAATGCGCCGATTTTCAGTTTCTTTCGTGTTTTCCACATTCATATGTTTCGTTTATGACTTTCACTTGGAATCTTTCGTAAAAAATAAATAAATAAATATATCATCACGCCTTTTACTCATTACTGTGTGTGGCACTCTGCCGAAGCAGATCTCGGTAAGTGATATATTTATGCGCGTGAAATGCGGTTACCAGTCGTCAAATCACGGCCCTCGAAGATGTTAGTGGTGGGGGAGCCACAGAGGTAATTTTAAAATTGAGGAAAATGTTTGTCGGCTTGGAGATCGAACCAGGGTTCTTAGGATCCACAGGCCGACACGATACCACTGAGCCATTACCACATATGCATGTATATATGTATGTATGTACGAATATCCGAACTATTCGGATACGAATATTCGATTGACCGACTATTCATTCGATTATTTTTTGACGTTTCTCAAATCAATGAAATGCTTCATTGTATGTCACGTGTCTGCGTTTTAACCAATCCTGTCATTATTATACTGAGAATAATGCTCTTGTGATTACTCCCGGGAATAATCTCTGTAGGTGCTTTTGTTTGTGAGAAATTATAGGTAGTTGTCAAATAATTATTTAAAACTGTCAACGCGTCAAGTAAAATGTGTGAAGAAAATAGATTTAGTTCCATTTCAGATACAGAAATACACCAACAAATGTTGGAAACAACTTCGAAGAATACATTAATAAGTAATCAATCGATATGGACCCAGTTCAAAATATTTTAAATTGGATGAATCGACCTCAACAGCTAAGTTAAAAAATAATCTAATTAAATATAACTCGAGAGTTGCATAAATTAGAAAATAATTCTCCAGTATCTTTCTCAAACTTGTTGCCAGGCAATAGCCACTCAAGCCCTACGGGCTTTCGTGACTATTGCCAAAACCTTGAAGAATACATTAATAAGTAATCATTCGATATGGACCCAGTTCAAAATATTTTAAATTGGATGAATCGACCTCAACAGCTAAGTCAAAAAATAATCAAATTAAATATAACTCGAGAGTTGGATAAATTAGAAAATAATTCTCCAGTATCTTTCTCAAACTTGTTGCCATTTGACAATAGCCACTCAAGCCCTACGGGCTTTTGTGACTATTGCCTGGCAACAAGTTTTCGAAAGATCTTTCAAATTATTTTCAATTTATTCTCACTCTCTTGTTATATTAATACTGACAATTTTTTTCTCAATCGACATCGCTAATATTCTCACCTCGTTTTTAATATCATTCATGTAATAAAATATTAAGAATGTTTCAGTTGTACTATACATAATACGAACAACTAAAGTCATAGTTTGCATAAATCCCCATTTCTGCATAATCCCAAGAAAAAACAATGAAGAACAAGTCAATATAAAGTCTGACAGAACCTTTAAAATTATAAGTAAACAATGCACTGTATCAAGCTCTTTTGCTATTTTATACAATTTACTATAGATATCCATAGACTTTCCCATTTTGTGCAATATTATACCGAAATTATGTTCATTATTTTCACTTAGTTTAATTATATGTTTGTTTATACTGACAAAAGATTGCTTTATTTCATTTAAAAGTATCATTATATAGACCCGTAACACTGCTCGACTTAAATAAATATAACCTATACCAAAATAAAATTGTATTTTATATGATAATATTAAAATATTTTCATTTATTGCATTTAGTGCAAAGATAAATCCAGCAATTGTAAACACTACTGCCATGGTTCTTTTCAAGAAACTTTTTGTACAAAACTCGACTGTTGCATCTAATTTATTTATTTCATGTTTGATATTATGTATATCATTAATAATGCCCAAATATTCTTCTGAGTATAAGTATAAATTTATAAAATTAGTTAAAACAACTGCCAGTGGACTAATTAGTATAATAATAATGACAGTTAACGTAGTAGTCGTTATTTCATATGAATAAATATTCGGTCCTGTCATTTTTGAGTAAAGGCAATATATGTTTATGGCACAAAAAATTATCAGTTGAAAACTGCCAAATAAAAAATCATTTTTCATAATTTTGTACTCTCTGTTGTTACAAAATGAATATGGCGCTAAGGAAAAGAACTTGCTTATGATAAATATTGGCCATATTGTCTTACAAAAATTTACAGAATTCATTGTGTCAGTATATTAATTTTAATATGTGAATAATAGAGGATTACTGACAATACTAAATAAATTGACTGCAATTTGATGTAAATGCGATATTATTGTTTTGTGTTCATTAAATTAAAACGGTGTCTAATTTCATTAATAGCTTTAAACTGGTGCATTCATTAATATGAATATCCTAATGAAAGACTATATGTACGCCATGTCAGATGGGAAAATAATTACGTCATTGGATCTACTTCTCGTACCTACAGGTAGATTCATAAAGAGTATTAAATTTATTTAATCAATGTATAATGAGTAACCTAAATAGCCTAGGAAACAGAAAATTCTTGATAAACTTCATTCCCTGTATGAATACGTTTACGTCATATGTGGACGAGGTTATCATAAGGCGTATTCCATTTGCCATTTCGATCCAGATTTACTGATCCAGATCACTTATTTATTTCGTTGGATTACTTCGCTGACTTTATTTTCAGTACTAGAATTACTTATTCTAATTTACTTTGAAGTAATACACTCCAATAAATGTATCAGTTTGCTTAGTTCAGTTCATTTAGTCATGTCGTCTAATTTATCTGAACTGATTTAAGTGAACCAAGTGGCAAATCGAATACAGCTAATGATACGATAAAATATAGCTATCTTTTTGATTAATACATATTATCCGTACCTATGCGAATGGCATAAACGTATGTCTTAATAAGAAAAGACACACATTTCATATTTTTTCACGTTCTATCACATTTATTATTTTAATGAAAACGTATGACAGTTCTTACTAATACGAAAATCTATATTTACTTTGTTCACATTTGTTTATAAAATTAAAATAAAGACCTATGGTCATGTTTTTATTATTTTCCCGCCTGTCATTTCTAAGTTTTTTGATACTTAAATACAGACAGAAATAAGAAATGGCTAGAAAAATTTTGGGTAATGAAATGCAGAAATACGTTTGTCATCGTCATTATTATTTTGCGCTGAAGTTAGAGAGTGGAGGATCTTTAATTAATTTAACTGTAGTATAAGAGGTACTGTGCATTGTAATTTGTATTTTCATATATTATTTATTTATACATAACAATAATACATATACCATGTATATTCTTTCGAGTTTTATTTTATAAAATTATATATTTCAATAATGTAGGTAATATTTTTCGTGCCTTAAGATAAATTTATATTTGGTTTGGTGATCTCAGCCCAAACAGCTGTTTTTACATCACAATACGTCACATTGTCACGTAAGTGCCCGCATCCTATTTTAATATTATATTTAGTTTTCTCACCTTGTTTTGAATGTTGTTTACCAAAAGTAACAAAACCATAATTTCATTAACACTATAATAAATTCGACCTATCATAGTCATAATTAATTCCCAAGCTCCCGGATTCATATCGTTTATAGTAATCATAATAAAAAATAATGAAGCACTCGTAAAAAACACACAATTAAATAGATTTATTATCACAATCACAGAGAAAACCGAATCAATTCTTTTTCCAATACCACAAAGCACTGTATAGATTTTCATACATTTATTAATATTCCGTAATATTTCCTCGGATTCAACAAATCCTTCAGACATTTCAATACATTTGTTAATAGTACAAAACGAGTATTTCAACTCGTTAAGAATAACTATTAAGTAAATGTTCAAAAATCCTCGACTAACTTGAACATAACTTTGACCAAAAAGAAACAACGAATAGTTAATAGAATAAAAATAAGAAGAATGTTCGAAGACACCATTTTGAATTGATGCTAACACGCCATAGAAAACCATAACAAAAAGAATCCTCTTCACAAATCTACTTGTATTGTATTCTTCTCCAAGATGTAATTTGTTAATATCTCTTTTGATAGTTTTCAAATCATTTAATATTCCGAAATATGCTTCAGATTGTAAATAGACATTAACAAAATTAATTACTGTGAGTACAGCTGGACTTAACATTAAAATAATAAGTATAGTCAAATTAGTTGATGTGGTTTTATAAGCGTAAATATTAGGGACAAGAATTTTTAAATGAATGCAATATAAACTTAGAATCACAAATAATGTAACCTGGACTGCGCCAAAAATAAAGTCTCTTTTTAAAATCTTGTATTCTTTGTTGTTTTGAGGCCCACAATAAGAATAAGGAGCCAAACTGAATATTTTGTTTGTTATATAAACGGGCCAAATTGCCTGGCAAAAATCTATTGATGTCATTTTGTTTCTCAGCTTGAAACAAACTGCAAGCAAGTTTTCTAATTTATGTAAAATGCGAGTAAGTTACTGAAACGGAACATATAATTTCATTAGCTTTAGTACAATTTAATATTAATTATAGAAATTAAACATAAACATTTTCAATTTCTTATGTCTATTGATTCTCATTTTACACGTGCCTTTTAATTTATTAAACTCAAATGTGAAACAGGAAACAGTGTTATTTTAACTATTTCGTATAATTTGATTGAGTTTAATTGAATTTAGGAAATAGATTATATCTTACAAATAAATATTGCTTCTTTGATTACCTTACATATATTATATGGGGTGGCTAGCTCAGTGGTATGAAGTCTGCCTGTGGATCCTGAGAACCCAGGTTCGATTCCCACAGGCGACAAACAATTTTCATAATTTCAAAAGCTACCCCTGTGGCTCCTCCACCACTAACATCTTTGGGGGCCGTGATTTGACGACTGGTAACCGCACTTCACGCGCAAAATATATTACTTATCGAGATCTGCTTCGGCAGAGTGCCACACCCAGTAATGGGTAGAAGGCGTGATTATGTATTTATTTTATTTATTTTAGGATTAAATTTTGCAGATAAAATCAGTCAGCACATTTCATCGTACTTAATTTATTATTATAGGCAGAGCTGGGCAGTAGCTAGCTACTTTTGTAGCTTAGTAACTAGCTTAGCTACGTTTACCTTAGCTGTAGCTGTAGCTTAGCTAAATGTGACAAAATATAGCTGTAGCTTGTAGCGAACTATGTTTTTCTTTCTATTAGCTTAAAAATATTGTTATAACAACTGAAGCTACTTTTTGTAGCCCATTAGCTACCTTTTATAGCTTAAAGCTACCACTCTACTATAGGGTGGTATCGAGTCGAGCTGTGGATATAAAAATGCGGGTTTAATTACCACAGCCGATAAACAATTTTCACCACATTAAAACTATCCCTGTGGCTCCCTCTCCACTAACATCTTTGGAGGATTTGACGCCTGGTAAATGTACTTCACGCGCAAAATACATCACTTTCCGATATCTGCTAGGGCAGAGTGCCACACCCAGTAATGGATAGCAGGCGTGACGATATATTTATTTTATTTTTATTTAATACATTACTATTAAGATGTCAAAAACTGATTTATTACATAGTCATGAAACTGGAACAATACAAACAATTCTGTTAAATGCTAAGTTTGATTCTTACCTCTTGTTGAATTCTGGTCATCTCATTTAAAATATGAAGAACTTCAAAGGTACTATAGATAATTCGAACTATAAACGTAGTAAGTTGAGTCCAAGCTATCGTTTTGCTATCTTGATTTGTAATCGCAATGAAAAACATGGCACTACATGTCACCACAAAACACGAAAAAAACTTTTGGTTTATTATAGAACTAAACACTTTATCAATACTCTTTGCAATTTTACACAAAGTGGAGAAGACCTTCATACATTTCCGCAATTTTATTAAAATTTTGCTTGATTTGTTTAATTCATTTTTGGGTATAGTTTCGATATATTTATTTAAACTAATGAAAGAATGTTTTAATTCGTTTAAAAGTATAATTATAAAAAAATGTGGGCATACTCTACTAAGATGAATGTAGCATTGACTCACGTAATAAATATTTTGCATTATCGAGATAAATGCACGTTCAGAAAATGCATTTTGTATTGCTATTAAAGTACACAAAACAATCGTTGCATACAACCACTTATGTACAAAACTTCTTGTATCGTAATAAACTTTTACATCTAGTTTATATATTTCTTTTTTTATAGTTTGTAAATCCTTCAGAGGTCCAAAATATGCTTCGAAATTTAAAATTATACTTAGAAAATAATTTATGACCAAAAAACACGGGTTTATCATTACCATAATTATCACTAGCAAATTGGTAATTGTTATTTTATATTCATAAATATTTGGTTCAATAATTTTGAACACTATACAAAATATAGACAATAAAACAAATATAAAAATATGTAGACATCCCAAAATGATATTTCTTGGCAAAATCTCATATTCGCGGTTACCTGGAGCACCATAAATTGAATATGGTGCAAAGCAAAATATTTTGTGTAGTATGTAAACTGGACGAATGGCTTCAGTGAAATCTATAAATTTCATAATTGAACAGAATGTATTAAATTATTGGTATTGTCTTGTTCTGTATCTCTCGTTATAATGGTCATTATAAATACGAGTTTTTTGTTTTGTTTTTTTTTATTCTTTCTTTCAATTATAATTAATTAATCTATTGCTTTTAATGTAATATACAATAATGAGTTTGTTTGTTTACATTAATTAAATTTGTTGTCATGAATTTTATGTGTTTTACTGTTTTATTGCATTTATATCGCGTGTACTAATTTTACATTTGATCATTATTTAATTGATATAAAATGATGGCGTAATAAACTACTGTCGAGACGAACTAAAACAAATTCATTTGTTAGTAAGTATTTTGGTGTAGTGTAATAATAGTTACTTACGCTGTACGCTAATGTCATGTCTAGCGGAAAAAATCCATTTGCAGAAAAAGAAATTTGATCACGATGTGTTTGCAAAATATAAATATTAACCTGTAATCAAATAGAATTCTTTATTAATTTCAAAGTCATTGAATTTCTTGTTTTAGAATTGACTTGTAAGCAAGTTTCAATGATAAGGTCCAAAAGGGCATGTGTCTTTCAGTCTTGTTTTTTTTAGATATTATTCAAAAACTGTTTTATGAGAAAATTATATAAAATATAAAAAAAATTACAAGTTAACGGAAGCACAAGAAATTCAAAGCCGTAGAGCGCATCTTCATATCTCGTTTAGTTTTGAGATATAATCTCGGGCAAGTTTAAAATCTGATGAGGTTATTAAAGTTAGGAAAAATTTAACTTTTCCGGAGACTATGATTTAATACAAAATAGCTATTTACATAATAAGTGTGCGAAGATATTCTTTGCACATGAGCGCAATTTTGAGGTACGAGCGAAGTGAGTGCTTTAATTTGCGCGAATGATGCAAATGACATCTTCGTCCACGAGTTTTGTACAATGCTTTTTGTAACGAGCAAAAATTATAAAATCGACAAGAGAAAATTTATTACATTTGAAATATATTTCAAACATTAACAGTTTTCATACATGGATATGATGAACTACTCGATAAAAAAAACTCACTTCCCATATGAGTATACTTTCCATACAGGAAATAAATACAGAAAAGCATATTTTCTCTAAAAGTCGTTTAAAAATTATATGCATACCTCATGAAGAAAGAGTTATTTTTCCCTTGAGTGCTTTATATCGCATATAATGAAATGGCACCCTCGTGAAGAAATATATCACTTTCATCCATTGGTATACAAATAACTATTTTATAATTGCATTATGAACATAACAAAAACTGCAAAAAATCTTAAAACTTTAATTAAAAAACTATTTTATACGTCATTAAAGAAACGGTAGTATTTTAATAGTTTTAGCGGACGTTGTCAATAACAGCAGCCGTTAAAATAAAAATAAATAAAAGTACAAAAGAAGATGACTTTGTTGACAAAATCGCGTATGTTGTAAATATTAACTTTTTCAACAACTGTATTTATACTTCCGACGCCCTCAAGAGCATAAGAAAACCAGAAAGAAGAAGAATAATTTATACTTACATTTATATATTCATTTGACATTTTGTAACTATAAGCTACATTCCGTAACGAAATTTTAATTTTATCAGCCTGCAATTAAAATATACATACAACAATTTGTATTTCTAATTATATATTATTATCACCTCAAGCTTAATAGATGTGTATCGATACAGCAGAGAATTCGTCTCAAAACTATTAGTTATTACCCAAGAAATTAAAGTTAATATTTCCAACCAAGCGATCGTCTTATATTCTGTGATGACAACTGTCAGAAGAAAGATAGACGAACAACACAGAAACAGTGACACAAACAATCTCTGTATAATTAATACTGCTCCATATTTGTCTATCTTTTTACATAAATTACTGAGGAAACTGTAAAACTTCATACACATTTTGATATCAGCTTCGACTTTATGTTTTGGATATCTTGAACTGGCCAATCTTTGCAAAAATATGTCAATCGCACGAAATGATTGTCTCAATTCATAAATAAATATAAAAAAGTTAAGTTCCGTTGCAAGGCGAATAATCATAAACATTTCTTTTACACAAAAATCAGTATAATTTTTTTCTGGACTTTCTACAACAACTAGCAAATTAACAATAAAAAATATTGATAATACTGGCAAAAATACAGACAGAAAATTTTTAATATAAATTTCTGTTTTCTCATCTTGGTTATTATTCAACTGTTTTGCCATTTGTTTAGCAATTGCCAAATCTTTTAAAATTATAAAATATTTTTGATATCTGATGTAAAAATTTATGTTATGAATTATTACTAATAATGAGGAGTTGCATTGTATTACTAGTTCAACTGTTTTACTTATTATTGTTTGTTTTTCAACAAATATTGACACAAATTTTATCTTTTCGTAAATCAAATAAGAACCCAGTAATATAAGTATAATTATTTGTACACAACTTAATATTTTGTCTTGTTTCGAAATTTTATATTTACGATTTCCAGTTTCGCCGGTTACTGTATACGGAGCTATAGAAAGAAATTTCGTGATGTAATAAAACGTTCGGAAAGAATCATGTAAATCTTTTTGTTTCGACATAGTTGGAGCGAATAAAACTAAAACAATTATTGTATATTATTATCTATGTAATTACAAAAAATTAGAGTGATTATTTTTATTGATTGATGTATTTTCCATTAAGAAAATAGTAGTAATTTATTAATGGTCTTGTGGATGAAACGACTATTACTAATGTATACTGGATGTTTTGGAAATTTTGCATTTTAACGGAGAACAAAACAACAAAAAATTAAATTTAAATGTTTCAACAACTTCAATTTTATTTCTATAGCCATGGAATTGAAACAAAATTCAAGCGGTCAAACAAATAATTGTCAAAAAAGTATTTAGTTTTTCTAAAACTAATCAAAAAAGTTTACATTTATGTACAATTTTTGTAGAATACCATTTCATCCGATGTTGTCAAAATAGTATATTGAAAAACAAGTGTTATACATTGAAAATTGAGTAGGTACGCTTTTTTCAGTTGTTAATTTGAAATTTTGGGTAGGTGGCTCAATGGTATCGAGTCGGCCTGTGGGTCCTAAGAACCCTGGTTCGATTCCCACAGCCGACAAACATTTTCGCCACATTTTCATAATTTCAAAATCTATCCCTGTGGCTCCTCCACCACTAACTTCTTTGAGGGCCGTGATTTGACGACTGGTAACCGCACTTCACGCGCAAAATATATCACTTACCGAAATCTGCTTCGGCAGAGTGCCACACCCAGTAATGGGTAGAAGGCGAGATGATGTATATTTTTTTTTTTTAATTACTATTTTCATAATTTCAAAAATCTACTCCTGTGGCTCCTCCACCACTAACATCTTTGGGGGCCGTGATTTGACGACTGGTAACCGCACTTTACGCGCAAAATATATCACTTACCGAGATCTGCTTCGGCAAAGTGCCAGACCCAGTAATGGGTAGAAGGCGTGATGATATATTTATTTCATTTATAAAATTACCCCTGTGGCTCCTCCACCACTAACATCTTTGGAGGCCGAGATTTGACGACTGGTAACCGCACTTCACGCGCATAAATATATCACTTACCGAAATCTGCTTCGGCAGAGTGCCCCATCCAGTAATGGGTAAAAGGATATATATCTCTAAAGTATCTAATTCAAGTGAGGTACCAAGTGATAATATATAAAAAGCAGCAGAAAATGCATTATTGTCTGTAAACCGGAAAAATCTGAAATTACTACAATTTGAGCTGCATCAGGGGAAAAAATAATAGGACACTGTTATTTTTTTAATTGTTTCTTTATTATTATAAATACTCGTACATAATTTAAAATGTTGTTGATGTTCATGTAGTGCTGTTGAATTGGTATAATATGATCACATAATACAATGAAGTTGCAATAAACTGAAAAATAGAACAAGAAAATTATTATCAATTACTTGATTGCTTATTTCAATATTTAATTAAATTAAGAATTCATATTCTATAAATGAATAGTAACTACATATACTCACAGCAAATTTTAAACAAACATAAATAAAATGGTAACAATTAATTTTGTTAGAAAAATGGATGTACATATGTCAGTTGAGATGATTTGGACAAGTGGAACATAATCACTCATTTGCGACAAGTGTATTTTTGAGTTATTCCTCTATTTACAAAAATAATTGTGTTCGAGTGTGAGCTCTACAATAATCTACAAATACAATTTTGTAATAATATCAGTTGGTGTGAGTGGATTCTTATTTACCTTATTCTTGAAGATCATTTTTTATTTTTTATTTCTTCCAGTAATTTAAGAATATAAAATTTTGTGTTATAATTGTCACAAATAAGCAATATGTTGAATACAATTTTTTTAAACAAATGTATGTTTGTAAAATTGAGAGTGAGAGATTGTATGAGAAAAGTTATGATTGTGGATGAAGTATGATTTGATAGGATAGGAATGTTTGACGAAGTTTAATTGCAGGATGAATCTATTGAATAAATGTTCAGTGAATGTTTCCAGGGTTCGTGCTACCCCATTTGAAGGGATATTGCTTAATATATGTATAATTAATATCCACTTGCACCAATGAAACTTAAATTTTAATATTCAGATCCTAAAAAAAGTTTTTAGAGAATCCTGAATTTTGGATTAGCTAATATTATTCTAGTCCGATTTATAAAAATTAAACCAATTCGCTTTTCGAAAACCAGTTGGTAATAAGATTATATTAGAGTGTATTTAAACTTTTTTGAGTATATGGTTTAGCTTAATTTCACTAATCCAAAAGTAGCTAAAACTGTTTGAGAATTGAGCTGTAACTATATAATTGCTTTGGGTCAGTTTTTCAATCACCGGTTTACTCTCGATTAATGTTAATCATGAGTAAATAATAATGGAAACTATGGTTTCTATTATTATTTAATCATGGTTAGCATTAGTCGGTGATTGAAAAACTAGCCCTAAGTATAGCAATTGTTAAGACCCCAAACAACAATGGTTGCTAGGAAGGTTGATATCATGTTAGCAATTCCTATATTTCAATCACTGATTAATATTAATCATGATTAAATAATAATGGAAACTATGTTTTATATTATTATTTAATCATGATTAACATTAATCGAGAGTAAACCGGTGATTGAAACCTGGCCCTTAGCAATTTTTGTTACAAAATAGGTCCAATTATCACATCAAATATTTGACAGCAATTTTAATGTCATTATATAATAATTTATTTCGATTTAATTTTATTTAAGTCATACATCAAATTTATGTTTTGTTGATGCAAACGAACATTAAGTTTCTAAATTATAAATCATACCGAGTATCCTAGAGTCATATCTAAAAGAAGAAATCCATTTGCGGTAAACGTTATCTTCTCGTGGTACATTTGTAATATGTATGGTTTCATCTAAAAAAATACCTAATTGAAACATTTCATAGTTAATAATTCCAGCTTTTTATTATTCTCTGAACCAGTTGGAAAGCTCATTACGTAACTTATTTTTGGTATTTGTTCAGATCAGATCTAACTTACACTTCTAGATTTACTAATTAAGTCTCAGATTCACTTTTATAAGTCAGTCAGTTTAATCATATTAGTTAGTCACGCGGTTTTATCAAATGTGATATAAATGAGACAAATATAAAATATAAAATGTGAGGATAGAGTAAAGAATGAGAAAGTATTTAGAAAAGTAGGATAAGTAAGATCAAAGTTGAGTAAAGAAAGGAAAATAAAGAACTGGATTTCGCATAATGGTAGAAGGGAGTGCTTGTTGAAAAGAATTATAGAGGGCATGTAAAGGGAAAGAGAGGAAGAGTCAAAAGAAATCCGAATCATTTACAGCCCCATTGTCAAACATTTTTTAGCTAATTCTGAATTTTAGGTTAGCTAATCTTATTCTACTCCGATTTTAAAAAGTTGATCTAAATCATTTTCCGAAAACCATAAGGTAACAAAACTATATTAGAGATTATTTAAACCGTCTAACTAAATGTATTCAGATGACATCTATTTTTATCTATAAGTCTGTATTGAAGCGTTAATGGCGGTTATTAGTTCATAAACGATACATTAGGGCTTACGTATTTACAATTAATTTTGAATTGTGAATTAATTCCTTTTGATGTTAATTGTGTACTCTGAAATTATAATTCCTTAACTATTAGTACCTTCATTCCACGTCCATGAACAAAATTGGCAACGCTGTAATACAGACACATTCAGAACTACAAATTTCATTTATTAAAATTCTGCCATTTAATAGTTATTTATGTACCAAGGATGAAAACAGGCGTTCCTGGCCCATGGCGTGATTATTAGCACGAGACACAAAGGGCCGAGGGCTAATAACATGCTCAAGCTCAGAAACGCTGATTTCACCCGTAGTACATACAATATTTTATGCACAACAAAATAACATTTAATTATATGTCCAGAAGGTTAAAATATGTACATAGGTTATATGTCAAAATGACATTTTGCAGAATCAAGTATTCACAATAAACAAACATTGTCATTGTATTTATGTATCCATAGGAATTATTTCTTTTTGGCCCATGAGCCAAAAATAAGTGTTTAAGCCCGCTTTCTGGGGCTAAAACACATGCATTTCGGCCCGGTTGTGCATAAATACATTTAATTTTGTCTGTGCTTTACATTCTAAAGTTCTAAACGCACCTTTGTTCTCAAAGTAAAACTATTTTTATTTCGACTAATTTTGTGCAGCGTATCAGTAAATCTTTCTGTCTAAAACATAAAACTTATTTAATACAAAACAGTCCAAGCTTATGCATCATAGTTTTTGTACTTCTCTGCGAACGTTGAAAATCCAAAACAAAAGATATAAAGTATCTGTGACATGCATACATATCACTATCACTAATCCTATCTTATTCCCATTTTCTTTTACTATTAAAATCAGGAAAAAGATCTGACTAACAACACCGAAAAACGATACCAACACAGTCAGCAAAATTATCATAGAAAAATATTCATCGATCATTTTTCCAATTTTATATAGATTGCTGTAAAGCTTCGAACACTTTTTTATCATTGTTAGAATATGTTGACTGTTATTATATTTATTTTGACAAAACTCATCGTACACTTTCGTTAAATAATCGTTGATATTTTTAAACAAATTTGTTAGTTCGTACATTAAAACGCAAATGTAAAACTTCATTGACCAATCGATGGTTGTCAAATATTTTCTAATTAAAGTATAAAATAGATCTGTTATGTTATTCAGTGAAGATTTTATTATACCATATAATAATGTTCCTCCATAGAATAAAATAACATAAACTATTAATTTTCTGGCAAACTTTTTAGTTTGTCTTGAATCATTGTTAGTTAACTTTTTTATATCTTTTCTGGCATTGTCGAAATCCAACAAGATTTGAAAACATTTCTTACTGTGTATATAAAAGTAAATCAAATTAATTGAAATTTCCAAAATTGCATGATAATTTAAACAAAACATAACTAAAACAACTGGTGATGTTAAATAAATATGAGAGTATATAGTACTCAAATCCATATGGATTGTATTTAAAATAGAACATATTAAAAGTAGTATAATATTTAGCCAACTGAACAGACTATATATTTTGTATTCTCTTTGATTTGTTGGCCCACAAACTTCATACGGAAGTAAACCAAAAATCTTGTTTAAAACGTAAAATGGGCGTATAGCGTCGTGCAGGTCTGATGATGACATTTTTAGTAAGTAATAAATAAAATGCTCTTAATCAATGTTCAATTTCTTTTATTAGGTGATGTGCTCAGTTATTATGTATTTAAATAATAAAAAAATTACATGAAATTATTAAATATGAATGCACTTTTTGTATACTCGTAAATGGATTAAGTTTAATCGATTTGGAAATGAAATTATTCTTCGCTATTCTGTAACTCGATCATTATCTTTCATTGATCGATATGTTCATAGGCGGACTTTGGCCTAGGCTAAAGAGGCAATAGCCTAGGGCCCGAAATATTTTAAATCCGCTTCTGGATACGTTAATGACTATTTTTAAGGGTCTTTTAATCCTTTTATTATGATTGTAACAGGTCCCTTATACTTGGTACTAAGAGGTTTCTGACATACGAAAGAATTTACTTGATTAAATGAATAATCAAGAGTAGCGTAAATGCTGCCACCACGGAATATTCCGAAGAGTAACTAAAATGGGACCGATGTTCAAAATTGTGGGAATATGCGCGTGTGCAAAATGAAACATGTACTCAACAATAACAAAATTATTTTAAATATTGATATTAAATGGATTACAGGCTTAACGTGGGAATAAAATTGCAAAAATTTAACCAATTTTTTGTTTAATTTTATTAAAACAGCGACGTTTCGATGCAAAATTTTGGCCATTATCAAGCAATTTGTAAGAAAATTATTAATAGTAAATAAATAAATAAATATATCATCACGCCTTCTACCCATTACTGGATGTGGCACTCTGCCGAAACAGATCTCAGTAAGTGATATATTTTTGCGCGTGAAGTGCGGTTACCAGCAGTCAAATCGATCTCCAAAGATATTAGTGGTGGGGGAGCCACAGGAGTAGTATTTATGTGGTGAAAATTTTTGTCGGCTGTAGGAATCGAACCAAGGTTCTCAGGATCCATAGGCCGACACGATAACCACTGTGCCACTTACTCCTGCATTATAGTTACATATTAAAAATTCAGTAACGACAATATAATTAAATATAAAACCATGGTTCAAGGAACCACTTAGTATTTTTCTTCCTCTGTGGCTTCTCCTCCACTAATATCTTTGGGGACCGTGATTTAACGTCTGGTAATCGAACTTCACGCGCAAAATATATCACTTACCGAGATCTGCTTCGGCAGAGTGCCACACTCAGTAATGGGTAAAAGACGTAATGATATATTTATATTTATTTATTTAAATTAGTGGTTTTATTTTTGCAATGCAAATTATTAAACCAGCCTTTTACAAACTTCAATTTTGATCACATAAAACGTAAGGGGGTTGCGAAATAATGTATTTATGATTTTTCCCTCCAAGGGATCATGGCTCCGAAAAGTGCTCTAGATACAGATAAAATATATATATACAGACATCTATCTATTTAAATGTATTAAAATGACATCGCTTTTTTTAATGAAATTTGTAATTCTGGACGAGTCTGATTCTATCGCTATAGTTCATGAACGATAAATGAAGTCTTTTGTATTCACAATTTATATTAAATTTCTAATTAATTCCTTTTCAAATAAATGGGGTGGCTAGCTCAGTGGTATGAAGTCGGCCTGTGGATCCTGAGAACCCTGGTTCGATTCCCACAGACGACGAACAATTTTCATAATTTCAAAAACTACCCCTGTGGATCCTCTACCACTAACATCTATGGAGGCCGTGATTTGACGACTGGTAACCGCACTTCACGCACAAAATATATCACTTACCGAGATCTGCTTCGGCAGATTGCTACACCCAGTAATGAGTAGAAGGCGTGATGATATATTTATTTATTTATATTATTTCAAATAAATTGTGAATTGTGGTATTATTATTTCTTAACTATTATTAGTGAACTATTTCGATATCTATTAGGTAAATCGACATTAACGCTGCAATACAATTCGTCCAAAACTATAAATTTCATTGATAAAAACTCTTGCTATTTAAATATTTTTCGTTAGATGTCTGTACTCTCGATTCTAAAGTTTTAAACGTACCTTTGTTCTTAAAATAAAACTATTTCGGTCTCGACTAATTTTCTGCAGCGTATCAGTAAATTTTTCTGCCTAAAATATTTACAATACTTATTTAATATAAAACAGACCAAACTTGAACATCATAATTTGTGTACTTACTTCTCTGTGAACATTGAAAATCCAAAACAAAAAGTATAATGTATCTGTGACATGCATACATATTCCTATCGTTAATCCTATCACGCTATTTCCATGTTCTTCGACTGTTAAAATCAGAAAAAAGATCATACCAACCACACCGAAAAACGATATCAATACAGTCAGCAAAATTGTCACAGAAAAATATTCATCGATCATTTTCCAATTTTATATAGATTGCTATAAAGCTTTAAACATTTTTTTATCGTTGTTAAAATATGTTGACTGTTATTATATTTATTTTGACAAAACTCGTCGTATACTTTTGTTAAATAATCATTGATATTATTAAATAAATTTGTAAGTTCGTACATTATAACACAAATATAAAATTTAATTGTCCAATCGGTCATTATCAAATATCTCGTAATTAAAGTATGAAATAGATCTGTCATGTTATTGAGTGAAGATCTTATTATACCATATATTATAGCTCCGCCATGAGAAAAACTAACATAAATTATTAATTTTCTGGCAAACATTTTAGTTTTTCTTGAATCGTTGTTGGTTAAGTTTTTGATATCTTTTCGAGCATTATCGAAATCCAACATGATCTGAAAACATTTCTTACTGTGTATGTAAAAATAAACCAAATTAATTGAAATTTCCAAAAGTGCACGAAAATTTAAACAGTACATAACTAAAACAACTGGTGATGTTAAATAAATATGAGAGGATGCAGTATTAAAATCCATATTCATTGTATTTAAAATAGAGCAAATTAAAAGTAGTATAATATTTAGGCAACTGAACAGACTATATATTTTGTATTCTCTTTGATTTGTTGGTCCACAAACTTCATACGGAAGTAAACCAAAAATCTTGTTTAAAACGTAAAATGGACGTATTGCGTCGTGCAAGTCTGATGATGACATTTTTAGTAATAAATAAAATGCACTTATTCATTATTCATTTTATTTTATGAGATAATGGGCTTAGTCATTAGGTATTTATATAATAAAAAAAGATCATATAAAAAGTTGAATTCTTACAATAAATTCAAATTATTGAATAATAATGTACTTTTTCATATACTCCTAATACTCTATGAAAATATTATATTGTTTTATTATAATGATTCGTAATTACATAATATTTCATTTAAAATTTAAAATTATGCTTAGAAAATAATGTAGGTCCATTTATGTGTTGTTCGGATCAGTGGCGTACCTAGAGGGGGGGCGGTGGGTGCGGTCCGCACCGGGCGGCACATATTTTGGGGCGGCATTTTTTATATTTAGTTTTAGTTGTAAAAACCAACTAGATCACTTCATAAGTTTTCTATTAGATTTCTACGAATTATGAATGACTATATGATTTCGAATATTTTTCTTCATCGTCAAGTCAATGTAGGGTTGAAATTTTATCTCGAAAAATTCCTGCCTAATTTAAATATGCCATCCAATGGTAAAAAAGTTCCCCACCTATAGTTTGTCTCAATTACAATTATTTATTTATGTTTATTAATTTAATGCGGTAATGGCTCAGTGGTTTGAAGTTAACCTTTGGATCCTGAGGACCTCTGTTCGATTCCCACAGCCGACTAACAATTTTCACCAAATTAAAATTACCCCTGTGACTCTCTCACCACTAACATCTTTGGGGGCCGTGATTTGACGGCTGGTAACCGCACTTCACGTACATAAATATTTCACTTACCGAGATCTGCTTCGGCGGAGTGCCACATCCAGTAATGGGTAAAAGTCGTGATGATATATTTATTTTATATTTATTTTTTAATTTATAAAAATGACCAGTTGATTGACTTAGAAAGAGCGGCAAATTGGAGATCGCCCTGGGCGGCAAAAGTTCTAGGTACGCCACTGGTTCAGATTATTGCTGCGAATTCCCACTGTTCGGATTACTGGAAGTTCGAATTAGGGTATGTTCGGATTATAAAGGTTATATCTATTAATTTTAATATTAATATCAAAATAATTAATTTATTGGTTTATTTTATTTCATATAATTATTGTTATTTATTATACAAGTGTTTTATATACCAATAAAACACAAGTGTAATACAAAATGCTATCCACAACTCATAATTATAGGTATCGAAGAAGATTGGTCGTAACGGTTAGCGTTGATTCAGTTATATAGTTTCTCAAAATACGGTAGATCATGAAGTGGTTGCTAAGTAACAAGTTGTTTACTGTGTTTTATTGAATATAAAACACTAGTGTTTTATGAGCCATATAATTCAACTGAAATCAGTGTAATTATGTCTTTATAATATATGAGTTGTGGATCAAATATATTTTCATAATTTTTATGTGTTCATGCTACAGTTTTACTGCATTTATATCGTGTGCATTAAATTCTCATTTGATCATTATTTAATTGATACAAAATGATAGCATAATAAACTACTGTCGAGACGAACTAAAACAAATTCATTTATTAATAGGTATTTTAGTGTTGTGTAATAGTTACTTACGCTGTACGCTAATGTCATATCCAGCGGACAAAATCCATTTGCAGAAAAAGAAATTTGATCACAATGTGTTTGCAAAATATAAATATTAACCTGTAATCAAATAGAATACTTTATTAATTTCAATGGCATTGAATTTCTCGTTTTAGACAAGTGTTTACTATATTTTGAGTTTTTTTTCGATTTTAGGCCAAATTTAAATTATTTGCTCTAAAATTCTTTCTCGTACGAATATTGTAACGAAAATTTACACCGCTTAATCAAATTCAAAGTACATATGTTTTATGAAAAAAATGTAGTCAAAATTATTGAAACAAATTAAATTCTTAAAATTTGCTTATAAGTTAATTGTAGAACAAAAAATTCAATAACGTATAGCGCTTTCTCATATCTCGTATAGTTTTTGAGATATAGATAGCCACGGGAAAGTTTAAAATATAATAAGGTAAAATTTTGAAAAAAATTATCTTCTCCGGGACTGCTTTAATAAAAATAATTAATTTCAAATAATAGATAAACACAAAATAAAATTAGTATATTTTGTATATCGCACGAGATCTCATATGCGAGATTCTCACTCTCTTCTCGAGATGCACACATTACAAGTAATTTCAAACGTTAACTGTTTTTATATATGAAGACAATGAACTACTCGATCAGAAAAACCCACTTTCCACATGAGTAGACAGTAAATGTATACTTTCTATACAGGATATAAGTGCAGAAAAGCCTACTTTCTGTCATGACCGATAAAAAAAAAATGTGGCGAAACAGTTATTCTTCCCTCAGGTGCTTTATATCATATAATGAAATGGCACTTTCGAGAAGAAATGTATTACTTTCATCCCTTGGTATACAAATAACTATTTTACAATTGCATTGTGAACATTACAAAAACTGCATAAATTATTAAACCTTTAATTCAATACTCTCATTAATCTGTATTCAAGGAAATGGTAGTATTTTAGAAGTTTTAGCGGACATTGACAATAACAGCAGCCGTTAAAATAAAAGGCAAAATAATAAACAAAATTAAAGTACAAAAAAGATTGCTTTGTGGACAGAATCGCGTACTTTGTAAATATTAACTTTTTCAACAACTGTATTTATACTTGCGACGCCCTCAAGGGCTTAAGGAAACGAGAAAGAAGAAGAAGAACCATTTATACTTACATTTATATATACACCTGACTTTTTATAACTATGAGCTACATTCCGTAACGAATATTTAATTTTATCAGCCTGCAATTAAAAAAAACATACAACATTTTGTATTTGTAATTAAAATTCGTACCACCTCAAGTTGAATACTTGTGTATCGATACAGCACTGAATTCGTTTCAAAACAACTTGTTATTATCCAAGAAATTAAAGTTAGTATTTCCAACCAAGCGTGCATCTTATATTCTGTCAAGACAACTGTCAGAAGAAAGACTGACGAAAAACACAAAAAAAGTGACACAAACAGTCTCTGTATAATTAATACTGATCCATAGTTGTCTATATTTTTACCTAACTTACAGAGAAAACTGTAAAACTTCATACACATTTTGATATCAGCTTCGACTTTAGGTTTTGGTGATCTTGAAGTTGCCAATCTTTGTAAAAACATATTAATTCCACGAAATGATTGTCGCAATTGATAAACAAATATTAAAGTGTTAAGTTCCGTTGCAAGGCGAATACAAATAAACACTGATTTTACACAAAATTCAATATAATTTTTTTCTGGACTTACTGCAACTATCAGCAAATTAACAATAAAAAAAAATGATAATATTGGAAAGAGTACAAATAGAAAAATTGTTATAAAAACTTTTGTTTCCTCATGTTGGCTATTCTTTAGCTGTTTTTCCATATCTTTAGCAATTGTCAAATCTCTTAAAATAATAAAATATTTTTTCCATTTCAGATAAAAATTTATATTATAAATTATTACTAGAAACGAAAAGTTACATTGCATTACTAGTTCAACTATTTTACTTATTATTGTTTGTTTTTCAACAAATATTGATACAAATTTTAATTTTTCGTAAATCATATAAGCACTCAGTATTATAATTACAATTATTTGTACACAACTTAATATTTTATCTCGTTTCAAAATTTTGTATTTCCGATTTCCAGGTTTGCCAACTACTGTATACGGAGCTATAGAAAGAAATTTCGTGATGTAATAAAACTTTCGGAAAGAATCATGTAGATCTTTTTGTTTCGACATAGTTCAAACTTCTGATCAATTTATTAATAATACTAAAAAATTTCATATTATTACCTAACTAATTACAAGAATATTAGTGCGTTTAATTTTATTCATTTCATTATTTCCTCTTGAGAATATGTTTATAATATATTAATGGTCATATAGATAAAACAATTATTACTATGTATACAGGATGTTTTGGAAATTTTACTTATCTAAGCATATGATCAAAAGTTATTATTACAATTTTACTGTTTGTATTCTTTCCAATATTATCATATTATGGGGTAGTGGCTCAGTGGTATCGATTCAGCCTATGGATCCTAAGAACCCTGGTTCGATCCCCAAAGCGGACAAACATTTTCACCAACTTAAAATTTTCCCTGTGGTTCCCCCGCCACTAACATCTTTAGGGCCCGTTATTTGACGGCTGATAATCGCATAAATATATCACTTACCGAGATCTGCTTCGGCAGAGTCTCGCACCCAGTAGTGGGTAAAAATGTTTTATATACCAATAAAACACAAGTGTAATACAAATTTTTATCCACAATTCATAATTGTAGGTATCAAAGAAGATTGGTCGTAACGTTTAACGTTGATTCAGATATATATATATATATATATATATATATATATATATATATATATATATATATATATATATATATATATATATATATCTGAATCAACGTTAAACGTTACAAGTGTTTTATGAGCCATATAATACAACTGAAATTAGTATAATAATGTCTTTATTATATATGAGTTGTGGATAAATAAATAAATTTTGATATTCACACATTAATGACAATTTATTTTTTTAACTATTCAAGATAGAAATTATTTAAATACTAATGATATATAAATATATATATATATATATATATTATTATCAATATGTGTACATGAAGATTAAGGTTTTGTCCTTTTTTCAGAATTTTAATTTAATTGATAAAGTATTATTGCATAAGTCACGCAACTTGAAAGAAACTGAAACAAAAAATATAAAATTATATTGTTTAAATATAAATTATTACTATAATGTTACCGCGTGTCCTAAATACATATCTAGTGGCATCATTCCACTCGCTGTAAATTCCATATTTTCATGGTACATTTGCAACATGTAAAAATTAACCTGAAAATCAGAAGATGCTTGAAGTACTCATAAACTTTGTTAAAAAGATTTATATACATCTGATAAAATGGCTTGGCATTGTGTCATATTTTTGGAAACAACTGAACGACAAACTAAATCCGTTGCTATTTGACAGATAGCCGAACTATCCGGATAGCCAAAACCGAATATCCGTTATGTAAATATCCAAATATTCGAATATCCTAATAAAATCAATAACCTTAATAAAAACATCCTGCATTACTTTCATTTGTTTATATTTATTGTGCACAAGTTTGCAGAATTTATTTTTTTATTGAACCATGATTCCTTTATTCCTAATTTAACACCTTACTACTGTTAGTTACATACTTTTGAACGTATTTCTGGATATTCCGTTACTTGAGAAATTCTTCGTAGAGAAAACTGTAGTTTTTCTACCTAAATACAATCATGAGTACAATTCTAACTTATAACATTACTTTTATTATTTCTACTTACCTCTGCAGTAGAATTAGAATACCAGTAAATTAAGAATACAGTTTCAAAAATTGATATTAACAGAGAAACACCTAATAAGCAAATATCATGCCATATTATTATAGCTCCTTCTTTTAAAGCAATTATCATTATGAAAAGACCTCCACAAACAGTAATAAAAGCCATAAATAATAACAGTATTGTTACAAAAGAAAAGTATTTGTCTAACAGCCTTCCTGTTTGACATAAATGACTATATAAATTTAAAGATATTTTAAGTTTGTTAAGTTTTGCTGCACAATTTTCATTTTTTGTGTCATAAATTGTTGTTAAAAATTCATTTAAATTTCTGTATAAATCTGTAAGTTCATATAAAAGACCGCAAATATAGTACTTTAAGGCTCCTCGTATCATATAGCCATATGTTCTAAAAATGCTAGGTCCTAAAAATTCTATATTATATATTACATTACGACTTGCATATATTCGAAATATTCCATAAACAAAAACGCAAAATATTACTAATTTTCTTGCAAACAATTTAGTTTTTGTTGAATCTTCGTTTGTTAATTTATTTATTTCCTTTCGTGCATCATTTAAATCTTGCAATATTTTGAAATATGTTTTGGAGCGTATAATAAAGTAAACGAAAAGTATTATTATGAAAAGTGTGGTTTGAAATATGTTGTAAATATATAATACAATTGTATTTGTTCCTGTTATTTTAAAACGAAAATTACTTTCTCTATATAATCCACTTTCGTGTAATGTTATTAATATAATAGCTAGTATTATAACGAATATTTGAATAGAACTGACAATTAGATTTTTTCTGTATTCTCTATGAAAAGTTGGGCCATGTACAGAATAATGTATCAAACCTAGAAATTTATTTAGATAATATAATGGCCTCATGGCGTCATCTAAATCTACCAAAGGCATTTTTTATTTATTTAAACAAATTAGATATATTGGTTAATAAATTTATTTGCTACTTTGGACAATAGGAACTGAATCCCAACTATAATATAGCTTATAGTGGAATCCGAACCACTCAGATACAGTCGTATTTGTTGGATATAAGTTGATGTCAATGAGATTTGAACCCGCGATCTCTAGCTTAGTAGACACAAGCTATATGCACGGGACTACTACCTGCAACTGCTTATTAGCAAATGTAGAAGCTCCATTAGGATTATTAAGTTTTTATATCCTTAAAAAAGCTCCATTAATAACAATAATTTTGTAATATTTAAAACGTTTAATATAAATAATATATTATATATTAACATTTTTCTAATTTACTTTCTGTAGGTTGCATCATTTGTAATATATTTTTATTTTAATTACAACATACCAGTACATCATTTATAAATATAAGAATATAATAATTGTAATAAAAGATTATTATAAGTTTAAGTTGTTGTCAAATTATATGTTATAAAATCTCTATTATATTATTAAATAATACAGACAAGTCACTATAATCTAAAATAAATAATTATAATTAATACAAATTAAAAGTAATTGCTCAGTGGTATCGAGTCGGCATGTGAATCCTAAGAACCTTGGTTCGATCGCCACAGCCGACAAACATTTTCACCAATTTAAATTTACCCCTGTAGCTCCTCCACCACTAACATCTTTGGGGGCCGTGACTTGACGACTGCTAACCGCCGGTACTAAAAATGTTTACTTAAGGTAAACCATCCTTAATTTCACGAATTTTGAAATAAGCTTTTTGTTCTTTTATCAGTACGTTATATAGATGTATAATATATACCTTTCATTTTTTTCCCTGGGCTATCTTTCACTCGAATAAAATATTTTTTTTACTGTTTCAAAGTTCTGGATACATAAATGTATTAATTATTTAAAAATTGTGAAAGCTAATTTTTTTTCTTGCTTGTAATTATGGGTTAGGTAGCTAAGTAGCATCAAATCGGCTTGTGGATCTCGAGAACCCTGGTTCGATTCCCACAACCAACAAACATTTTCACCAAATTAAAATTACCTTTGTGGCTCCCCCACAACTAATATCTTTGGGGGCCGTGATTTGACTGCTGGTAACCGCACTTTACGTGCATAAATATATCACTTACCGAGATCTGCTTCGGTAGAGCCACGCCCAGTAATGGGTAAAAGATGTGATATATTTATTTATTGATGTATGGAATTTTTTATAGAGTAATGGCACAGTCGTATCAAGTTGCCTGTGGATCCTAAGAACCCTGGTTCGACCCCCACAGCCGACAAAACATTTTCACCAATTTAAAATTACCCCTGTGGCTCCCTCACCACTAACATTTTTGAGGGCCGTGATTTGACGGCTGGTAACTGCACTTCACACGCATAAATATATCACTTACCGAGATCTGCTTCGGTAGATAACCAGACCCAGTAATGGGTAAAATGTGTGATATGTTTAGTTATTGATGTATGGATTTTTTTATGGGGTAATGGCACAGTGGTATCAAGTCGGCCTGTGGATCCTAAGAACCCTGGTTCGATTCCCACAGCCGACAAAACATTTTCACCAATTTAAAATTACTCCTGTGGCTCCCTCACCACTAACATTTTTGAGGGCCGTGATTTGCCTCGGTAGAGAGCCACGTCCATTAATGTGTAAAAGGTGTGATATATTTATTTATTGATGTATGGAATTTTTCTGTATTGTTTCAGGTATTAGTTTGCTGGCGCTGAGCGTAGTACAAGGCTACCACGGCTACGTACTATTCGTGTGGTTGTACGGTGTGTGTCTAGGCGGCTTCAGCTACTCTCTGAAGATGCTAACACTAGAACGTCTTCGTGCACGTCACTTCACCCGAGCCTGGGGCTGGGTCCGCGGCGCCGAATCACTCCCCGTGCTGCTGGGCGTCCCTATCACCGGCTACATCAACCAAGCGCACCCGAAGGCCGGCTACTACTTCAGCTTCGTGGCTGTGATGGCAGGCGCAGCACTCTTCTTCCTTGTCGGTCAACCGAAGAAGCACGACACCTCGAATGGCAATGCCACGGTGGCTACAGTTCCCCACAATGAGTGTGCTTGTCCTGTCATCACGGCGTCGCCTTATCTCAATCCATACGGCCTCTACCGCCAAGGTTCGCATCAATACGAGCGAGTGTTCTTCAACTGTGGAGATTGGGATCGACGGCATTCGTACCGCACTCGTTCACATCCCACACCGCCTTTCTTGCCGAAGAGTGTGTCGTACGCTGCTAATATGGACCAGCACGCTGTTCGCTGCATCACCCGTGATGCAGATTTCCTCAAGTACAGCCCACATTTTCGTGCACCTCCTAGACATGGACTGCGTCCTTCTAAAAGCGTGCCGGAAGGACTTGCGCGCCAGGATTACACTTGGGGCTCGTGTCGAAGACCGTATCGGAGACCTGTGCAGGTCATCGAGCAGATCACCACCTCTGTCTAGTGTTAGCGACAGCAAGGACTTTGTTATTCAGGGATTTGGCTCGATTTACAATACATGTTGTTCTGTAAGTATTTTCAATTTTTTTTGAACATTTTATAAATTATTTTCGGGAAAAATGCTGGTAGAATTATTTTTTCTCTAAAATAATTTAAGAAGCCTCAGTTCGAGAAAATTTGTTTATACACTTGAATGTACTATAATTATTTGTATACCTGGAATTAAAAGTAGCTGTTAGTATACCGAAGCTATTCGAAGACTACAAAGATACTTTTAATCGAGGGTGTTCACAACATTTTTTTCTACGATCAGAAATTCTGATTAATCGATAACTAAAAATTTGTAGGGTAGGTAGTAGGTAACTAAGGATTAAATTCATAGTCGTGACTCCTCCTCACCTCATCCTCACCTCACACTCAAAGTCGAAATAACTAAAGTAACTAACTCAAAGTTTGCAAATTCATAAGTTCATACACACAACAAATGAGTGAAAAAAAGATGCTTCCATTATGCGTTGTACACGTATTTTTTGCATATTGATTTTACAAAGATACAAATTATAAATTTGGATAAAATGTTATTAAATTTAAAATAACCTCCAGTAAGATAAATAAATGGAAATGATAAAAAAAAGTAAAATAAAACCAATTTCCTTTTTTCACAATTAAAATAGTTGAAAAATGTGTCATTTTCTATACGATTTTTTGTTAAAAACAAAAACAGTATGCAAAAAAGTTCTTTACGGATCGTTGCTATTGGTAACGGTCTACAAATAGATCCATTGCCAATAGCAACAGTCTACAATAGGCGTATTCCATTTACCATTTGGATCAGATCTAATTTACATTTACTGAACCAAATCATTTATTTATTTCCCTGGATTACTTCGCTGACTTCATTTCCAGTACTAGAATTACTTTTTTTGATTTACCTTGAAGTAATTCACCAAAATAAGTACATCAGTTTGCTTAATTCAGTTCATTTAGTTATGTTGTCTAATTTATCTAAACTGATTTAAGTGAACCAAGTGGCAAATGGAATACAGCTAATTATACACTTTCTATCATCAAATTATTTTCAAGAAAACCTACTTCTTTTATTGATCGTAGAAAAAAATAAATAAGATTATTGCTATTATTTCTCTTATAGACAAAATTTCAGAACATCTAGCAGTCCATTTTTTCAGAAAGTAATCCTGATCGGTGGAATATAATAAGTAACTAAGGTAAGTTACTGAATCTATCTATCTAGTAAACGGTACGTTAAACTAACTTATTTGACTTTCAAATTCTGAGCTGAAATATATCATTTCAATAATTCTTAATAAAACTGTGTTGGTCTCAAATATTTTTATGTATAAAAGGTGTATTGTAAAACGAGCTGTATATATTAATAACTAATTTATGAGCAATATAATTATGATTAATTTATTTTTTAGATTGAAATTTAATTTATTTTCTATAAAATCGAATTTGAATAATTGACCAATTAGTTAGGTGTGATTATCGACCAAAGTATCGAAATAAAAATAACTTATATAATTTTATATGCCACTCCTATTTCTTAAATTCAAGTTGTTTATTTATTCTAAGTGGTCAAAATGGGGAAAAATACAATATTATGTACCTATTGTGATTTGAGATAGTTTTCTCAAATTTGATCAACATAGGTATTCAAATTAATTTTTTAATCCAGTTAATCTAAATCTGGTACTATGTGCTTATTAAATCATCGATATAAAATCGTCTCTATGTGAAATATCAATTTTTCTAAACTAGTACGTAGTAGGTAATACAAAATTTCAAGGAATTGTCTAATTGTAATGTAAAATATAAGTTAGTTATCAGTGTGAATTTTCGAGAATTTTTAGAAATATATAAATAAAGAACGAATAAATAAATAAACACTAATAGTATGAAATGTTTTAGATTTTTGAAAGTTTATTGTGGCAATCAATAAAAGTAGGAGAAAACTGGTGCCCTATAATAGTTAATTAAATTTACAGCCGAAGTGATTCATATTATGAATCATTTAAAATTTCTGTAAGACGGAATAGCTTTCTCTAATTATTATTTATCGCATTCTGTTGCCAGAAATTTTAATATGATTACCGCAAATTTGTAAAATATGAAAATGTTATACACCAATGTACGATAAATCAATTATCTACGAACGATAGTAAAATGTGTTGAATTTGAGCATATTTACTTTATTACATGTTGTATCCTCTTTTCCAGTTTAAGGCAACGGATTTTTAGAAGACAATTATTGTAAACATTAAAACATAATCATTATGGCAATATAAATAAAATAAATGCAAGTATCAATAAATTTTGTCTTAAATATAGAAGTTTCAAGCTGTTACACTTATATTTTAAAATTGATTTAAGTAAATAAAAGCAAATCGAATGTTTGAAAGCAATATCAATATAATTTTGATTTACTTTTATTTATTTTAAGCAAGTTTAAAATTATATTTTGTTGATACAGCAGCCCATAAATAGTTTGTAGGTTTATATATAATAAGAAAAATAAAAAATGGTACATAAAAATATTAAATCAACGAAGTAAATGATATATTTTGTATTAGCAAGAAATTTATAGCTATTGAATTTCCCGCTATTTTACAGGTAGCGCCATCTATTTCAATCCATTGTAACTTGCCGGCGGTCAATGTTCGAGACAGTTTGCCCTTGGAAAATCTATCACCGACATGCTGTAACGTCGGCTCTTTTATAATATTCATTCAAGGAGCCCCAAACGTGTGTCTTTTGTAAAATATGTTTGACACACAGCTGATCGACTTTGCTACCAACTTCTACGGTAAATATCATCTTTTATCTTTGATTTGAAATTAATAATAGTTACAAAATTTTCATTCCACTTGTCTCATTATGACAGTTGCCAAAATAAATTATCGTTTTATTTATAATTTCTCACTTGTTTAACTGCTTAAAATTTAAACATACTAGGGGATTTTTTTGTGTTGTTTATTCGGCAAGCAATCAAGAAACACGCGTACTACAGTGAAAAACAACCCGTGTTTATGAATGCGCGTGTGCCGTGTGGAGTGCACGTTTTGTAGCCGCACCCAGACTTCCCAGCCAAGCACCCAACCAATACATGCCAGGGTTGGTTGAGGTTGGGTAAATATCACGAATCTTAATTATTATCTTTGAACACGTGTAACTTTACTGAAATGAGCTTAAATGGCTGCGAACATTTGACGAATTTCAAATCAAAAGAAGGTGTACAACCATATCAATTAATCCACGCATATTTTGTGGTGTGTTCAGCGCCAGGATCAAGAAAATATAAGGTTAATATTTAATTATTTATTGTTCATTGTGTTGTATGAATTTTAGATTAATAAATAAACTCAGCTGAAAATTGTTTCTTTGTTTATTATTTCACTATTTGTCACCTGAGGGCTCTGTAGTCGCAGTAGTTTGACATTTCGTCAAATTTATTTTTATAGGTTAGAATATCATAAATATATGCCAGATCTAAATATATTTTTACTTTTCAGGCTTTTCATTTCTTTTGCCACGTTTGTGGAAAATCGCTACGACGATTACACTCCTGCCTGCACTGCGTATTCTTTGCATGCATTGATCACATCGAAGAACATAACGTTGAAACAAAGCATTGTTTGTCAGTGGATCTTACTTTTGGTCACGTATTGTGCCTAGAATGTGGTGATTACGTGTACGATTCGGAATTAGAAGAGATTAGCAAGGCAAACGAACTTGTAGCATCACAAAGGATCAATAGAAGTTTGACATGGGCGCCGTGGGATCCTTCGCCTTTAGAACGGGAGCTCTTAAAATACCACTGGAAGCGAGTATGCGTTACCCCACAGTCCACTATAGGATTACGAGGTCTACTAAATTTAGGCTCAACATGTTTTATGAATTGCATAGTCCAGGTGAGTTTCACTTTAAAAATTACTTAGACCTTGATTAATCTGTAAATGAATTTGGTTCAGGCATTAATGCACACGCCACTATTACGTGACTACTTTCTGGCTGAAAGACACCAGTGTAAGAAAACATCAGGATCATGTTTAGTTTGCGAGTTGTCGAGACTATTTCAGGTAACCGTTGAATATTGTTAAGTAGTCTAGCTGTATATTAACGATATGTTTGTCGTAGGAATTCTACAAAGGATCCCGAGGTCCACTAGCGCTCCACCACCTGCTGCACCTGATCTGGACAAACGCCAAGAGCCTAGCTGGCTACGAGCAAAAGGACGCGCATGAGTTCTTCTTGGCCACGTTAGACGTGTTACACCGCCACTGCCTGGGTGCCATGCCACCGCTGGAGCCTACGCCCGGCAAGCCCTACCATTGCACCTGTATCATCGACCAGATCTTCACCGGAGGCCTTCAGTCCGATGTCGTGTGCCAGAAGTGCAAGTGAGTTCATTTTCTAACATCCTATCAAATATTTGATTTAAATACATAACATTTATAATCTCATACATACATACATATCTTCACGCTATATCCCAACAAATGGGGTAGCATGAACTCTAAAATCACTCAAAATATTCACTCATCACATTCATCAAATAATCAGCCCTCGTCAAACAATATCATCCAAAGTCACTACCCTCACTTTAACCACATTCATAGATCACTCCATATAAACTCATTCAATTATTACACTCGGAATCATTTATCACACAACAAATCTTAAATCACATCATTCCTATTCACTTATCATTCATTTTCTTTCTTCGACGTACATAATATATGCATAAAACAACTCAAGCTTACTCCTAACAACGAATCTACAAAGATTAGAAAAGATGAAAGCGATAGGCACTTGTATATGAAGGAAAAGTCCAGACAATGCAGTAACTGAAAATGAAACAAAAAGATAAGAAAGGGAGAAAACGAATAAAAATTATTAGAAACGAAGGGAATGTCGTCCCTGCGCTTGTTTTTGAAAGTGAATTTCACACAATTGCAGGTAAACACTCTAATAAAATTACTAAACAACAAAACTAAAATTAAAAAAATCGTGCATTTTTCTAAAATCATCAGATTCATTCCGCAATTAATCTTCGCCAAACGTTCCTATCCTGACACACCACTTTAGCTTCATCCACATTCATAATTATAATCTCTACATTCATAATTTCTTTCAAACTTAACATCAAAATAGGCAGTAACACACCATTTTAAACACAAATATTTAGTTATTTATCTGACAGCATCTTTATGGAAAGAAGCTCTGTGATGAATATTTTTTATATAATTTGGTCACTGCTATTTTCAGCTTGCGTTGTTTTCCCATAGGGGCGTTTCGACAACTATCGACCCGATCTCTGTGATCTCGTTGGACTTGGCGTGCTCGCAACTGGGTAGCGCACCCCCTGCCTCGCTAACTGACTGCCTAGAGCGCTACACGAGGGCAGAGCACCTTGGCTCCAGTGCCAAGATTCTCTGTTCCAATTGTGATTCATACCAAGAGTCCACCAAGCAGCTCACCGTTAAGACACTGCCCGTCGTCGTCAGCTTCCATCTCAAGCGCTGCGAGCGATCCAAAAACGTGAGTAACTAGCAAGAATATAATAATGCGACTTCATCACTGTCAGAACATGCATTACTTGATAACATTGATAACCGAGATAAGATTTGTTTGTCACTAGAGAACTGTTGTTTTCTATTATCTTACTAATTTTTATTCAAACTATTAAAAAATATTCAATGATTCCACAGACAAAATAGTCATTTGTATATCAAGGAAAAAAATACACTTTCTTCACGAGGTATATATTTAATTTTTTTACCCGTCCTATCAGAAAGTAAAATATACAGAAATAAATTAGAGAAGAAAATTTTGCTTTCTGTATTTATTACGGAAAATAAATTCATTCTGTCAATACAAGTTTCTGTTTTGCTTGTATCCTTGGTAACTAATCAAGCGCGCATTTAGGGCCAAATTCACAGTCGTCACTCACTCTCATCTCATCCTCACCTCACTCTCAAAGTCGAAGTAACTGAGGCAACTAACTCAAGAATATACACAATTTGAGTTAGTTGCCTTAGTTACTTCCTTTTTAAGTGTGAGATGAGAATGAGGTGAGGGTGAGTCACGACTATGAATTTGACCTAATATCAAAAAATGGTAACGCGCGACAAAAGGTGTATTCCATTTGCCATTTGGATCAGATCTAACTTACATTTACTGAACCACGTCACTTATTTATTTCGCTGGATTACTTCGCTAACTTTATTTCCAATACTAGAATTACTGATTCTAATTTACTTTGTAGTAATTCACCGCAATAAGTGCATCAGTTTGCTTTATTCAGTTCATTTAGGCATGTTTAATTTATCTGAACTGATTTTTGTGAACTAAGTGGCAAATGGAATACAGCTAAAGTTATTTTTCGATTGCTCCACAAAAAACGTCAACTTTACGATGACAAACGAGAACGTAATGGTCAACTTTCCATAGCAATTGCTCTAGATGCACAAATAACTATTACACTATTTCTACTATAAAAACAAATTACAAATTAGAATGGCCATAGAATTGTACACCCGAGGCAAGTATCTTACTATAGCAAGCTCGCTTCTAATTAATTTACAGATCGACAAGAAGATTTCTAGCTTCATCGCGTTCCCCGAGATGCTGGACATGTCTCCATTTATGTCGCAAAGCGGTGCTGGAACTCTAGCAATAGATAATCGCTACTCGCTGTTCGCGGTCATCAACCATCGGGGTCACAAGATCAACGCTGGCCACTACATCGCCTACGTGCGGCAACAGCGCGACTATTGGTACAAATGCGACGATGATGTCATCACCCGCGCCAATCTGCAGGAAGTGCTCGAGTCGGAAGGGTAAGTTTACACATAAAAAAATCATGTAGAAAGTCACACTTTTTTAACTATTATAAAAAATATTATGGGGTGGTTAGCTCAGTGGTATGAAGTCGGTCTGCGGATCCTGAGAACCCTGGTTCGATTCCCACAGGAGGCAAATAATTTTCATAATTTCAAAAAGCTACCCCTGTGGCTCCTTCACCACTAACATCTTTGGGGACCGTGATTTGACGACTGGTAACCGCACTTCACGCGCAAAATATATCACTTACTGAGATCTACATCGGCAGAGTGCCACACCCAGTAATGGGTAGAAGGCATGATGATATATTTTATATTTTTTTATATAAAAATCGTGAAATAAGTAAATACTACACTCTCATTAATATAATTTTATTCTTTTTCATTATTTTTATTTATTTATCTCCTTGGCGATCGTTTTAAATTTAATAAAAATATATCATCACGCCTTTTACCCATTACTGGATACGGCACTCTGTCTAGCAGATCTTGGTAATTGAGATATTTATGCAAGTGAAGTGTGGTTTTCAGCTGTTAAATCACTGCCCCCAAAGATGTTAGTGGAAGAGGAGCCACAGAGGTACTTTTAATGTAGTGAAAATATTTGTCGGCTGTGGGAATCGCACCAGGGTCTCAGGATCCACCTGCCGACTCGATACCACTGAACTATCTACCCCATTTAACAAGTCTAAATTTTGTTGCAACTTTCTTGTTTCGCCATCATATATCAAATTTTAAATTCGTGAATGAAGTATTGCTTTTATTACTAGTTGTACAAATAACTATCATTTCATCAATATAAAATTTGTTCTTTTTCAGTTATTTACTGTTTTATCACAAACACATCTTGGAGTATGAGTAAAAGAAGAAAAGAAAACACAGAATTAATTTTTAACATCGTGAGTAAAACAAAACTTTAATTATGAATTGTGGAATTTTATGTTGTCTGAATCGTATTTTTAAAATATTTGTTTTTATCAATTGAATTTGAATGATTTAAATATCAGGATCATTTTAAAATAATTTTATATTATTATATTTGTTGTCGGTAGACTATTTGTATTTGTCATTCTCAGGTAAAAAGCTTTCTATTTAACTTAAACTGTTAGTTTCTAATACGACAATGTCTTGACTGATTTATATGTTTACTTGATGTACAGGGGTTAGTGGATACGTGTATTATATTTATTTTATTATTCATTGAATGTAGTCATTGATGATGACTTTGCTACAATAAAGACTCCTTTTTAAAATATTTACTTTTACTATAAATAATATTGCTATATATGTCTGTGTTTTTTTTGTCTTGCATGCAAGGAAATTGTGCTGTGATATTTTATATGTTTTCAATTTTCAAGTTAAAATTTTGATCGAATCAATAAAACATTCTTGAAAAATACTTTTAAAATAATTTGTATTAATATTTCATTCTGGACAACGCGTTAATACTTGTATTACGTCGAGTCTGTTAATTAGTGACCAGTTAGTACAGAGTCTGTTGTCATTGCTCGAACAGGTATTATGCTGTAGTAGTTTATCTGTTAAATGGAATCAATACAGAAAAAGGTAATTTATTGTTTATTTTCCACGGGAATTGTATATAGATAATAATAATTTTGAAAATATGTAACGAAACGTGAGTGTGTGTGTGTGTATCATGATTTATTTGTTACTCTGTACAACAGGAATTTAATCCCAATTACAGTGCAGAGAATGTACAATTTATAGTGGAATCCAAATCATTCCAATACAATCGTAAACGAGATATGATTGCACGTCCTTTTGCTAAAGATGAAAATTTTATCTCGGTTTTAATCAGGGCAATGATTGCCCGTTTAGAAGAAAAAATCTATCTACAGAACACAAAGGTAAATATCATTAAATTTATATTGTACTAATGGCCAGTTGCACCTTCAAAACTTGGTTTAAATATTAAAAAGCAAATCGAAGCTACGTAAGAATAAATTTACTGTCATTTGATATGTTTTTATTTATTTAAACCAAGTTTAAAATTTAAGTTTTATTTGTACAACTTGCTGTACGAGAGCTACGAGATCGACTAGCAATTTCAGTCATAATTTTTTCTAGTCTTGTTGATAAGTCATCGTATCAACATTCAAAATGTGGAAAGTATCTCTTTGCAATACTCATGTTGGGTTGCATGAATGTTTTATCGGTTCGTTAGCAACTAACGGTTCAACACGTTTCCGAAAATCGCTATTGATACTGTTGCTAGATAAACAATTCTTTAACTAAAGAGTTCTTTATTTTTTCTTGCAACCCAGCATCAGTGCGGTAAGAAATCGTTTATGATGTTATATCTAAAGCCCCTGGCACATATAGCGTCAAGACTCCGAGTCTGCCATTTGACTGCCAAAAATAGAAACGCCTCTATTTTCAGCAGTCAAGACTGCCGAAAACCAACTTCTGATGCTGGTTTTTTCGCTATCTTCCTTTGTTGTTTGACGTATGAATTATTATTGTTTGATATTTTGTACATTTTTATAGTTAAATTCATTTACTTTATATATAGTTAGATACTTTTAAGTTTTCATTTTTCTTTATAGTTCATGTCAATTTTTTTAAATTTAATTTTTTGTTTTATTAATCCTAGTTTATAGTTTTTATATTTCTTCCATTCCAAAAATCTTATGATTGGAAACAGACGTGTCTCTAGTTTTATATTCATTTTGTAACGAAATCCTGGCTAGTATATGTTATAATTTGATAAATGGACATGTTATGTAACAAAAATTGATAAGTATATCAAATGCTAAGACTCCAAACAACAATGGTTACTATCAAAAGATCATGTTAGCAATTTTTGTTACAGAATAAGTCCAAATTTAAATTGAGTTTGCATTTACGCGGGTAAGGTGAAAAGTTCTCGGCCTCACACAGAGATGGCGTTTCAATCAGTAAAATTTGTGTTTCCTGTTTGGGTGCATATGTCATTAGTTCGTATGACAAATTTCAAGTTGTTGTGGGGTGTCACGTAGTTTGTTTACACGAATTTTCGAAGTAGACGTTTTTCGTTAAAATGGATAAACTTGAATATCGAGCGATCATAAAATTCTTCGTTTTGAATGGATTAACCCCTACGAAAATTTATCTGAAGTTTAAAAAAGTTTACGGGGACTCTGCTCCTTCCAAGTCAACCGTTAAAAAGTGGGCAGCTGAATTTAAACGTGGTCGCACGTCCCTCGAAGATGACCCACGTGAAGGACGGCCAAAAACCGCCACCACACAAAAAATCATCAAAAAAGTGCATGATATCGTGTTAGGCGATAAGCGAGTGACGGTGAGTGAGATAGCTGAGGCTGTGGGGATATCAGAAGAAAGGGTGCGAAACATCTTGCACAAAGAATTAGAGCTGAAAAAGCTCTGCGCAAGTTGGGTGCCGCATTTGCTGAATACCGATCAAAAGTAAATGCGTAAACGATCTTCGCAGCAATGTTTGAACCGATTTAATAGGGATCCGACCGATTTTGTACGACGATTTGTCACCATGGATGAGACATGGGTCCACCACTACACGCCAGAAACGAAACAGCAGTCCAAGCAGTGGGTGGAAGCCGCTGATTCAGCGCCAAAGAAATCGAACTCGATCGCATCTGCCGGAATAGTCATGGCCATCGTGTTTTGGGATGCAAAAAGGATCCTGTTAATTGATTACCTTAGGCAGGACAATTACTCCAACCTTCTTGACCACCTGGATGCTAAAATTCGCGAGAAGAGGCCTGGTTTGTAGAAGAAAAAATCATCTTTCGCCAGGACAACGCACCTGCTCACAAGGATTCGTTGACGATGGGAAAACTGCGAGATTTGGGGTACGATTTACTCGGCCATCTTCCATATTCTCCTGATTTGGCACCCTCAGACTTCTGTTTCCAAACTTGAAGAAATTTGTTTCTGGGAAGCATTTCGCGTCCAAGAAGTTGAGAGGGCCGTAGATGAATATTTTCACAGCCTTCCAGACTTTCACTTTCGGGAAGGAATGTTGATGAAAAAAACGCTGGACCAAGTGTGTTGAAGTCAAGGGAGAGTATGTAGAAAAATAAAATCATTTTTTAACTGAAAATCGCAGTCTTTCATTGTCAGGCCGAGAACTTTTCACCTTACCCTCGTATTTATTTTTATTTATCTATACTTTGTTCCAAGTAAAATGCAGTAAAAATCACATCCATACAATCACTCCTACTCACTTATCATTCATTTTCTTTCTTCAACATACATAACATATGCATAAAACATCTCAAATTACTCACGTTTACACCTAATAACGAAACTACAAGATTAGAAAAGATGAAAGCGATAGCCTGCACTTGCATATGAAAGAAAAGTCCACACAATACATACATACATACATATCTTCACGCTATATCCCAACAAATGGGGTAGCACGAACCCTAAAATCATGCATAAAACATTCACTCATCACACTTATCAAACAATCAGCAGTAACTGAAAATAAAACAAAAAGATAAGAAAGGGAAGAAACGTCGCCCTGCGCTTGTTTTTGAAAGTGAAATACGAAAGTATCTTATAATAATAAAACAAACTATATTTTTCATTTGTTTATTATTTATAAATATCACCATGCTTATAAATAAAGTTTTTCTTGAACTAATAAATAAAAATAACATTTAACTGTAAAAAACAGTGCTATTTGTAGTTTTAAAGGGCCACAATCCTAAGAACTGCAGTCTTTTTATGAAAGGATAACATAACATGCATATCATTATGAAAACAAATATTCCAAACATAGATGCACGGCCAGCTAGAGATTTATCTGAGGCATAATCTGAAACATAAGAACATAATTTAAAAACATAAAATTATTTTGATTGTATCCTCTCACCTGAATCTATTTTTTCAAATAAATGTAAATAGACATAATCTTCTTCACACGAGGTACAATTTTGTAATCGACACGAATAGTTTCCACTTGAATTATGATTGAAATTTTGTATTGTTAAAGTTGAAATAAATGGTTTCTGTAATATTTGATTCTGCGTTACAGTGCCGTTCAGAGTCCACTGTATTCTTGACGCGAAGCAATGTCTACACTGTAAAGTGACTTTGCTTCCCTTGGCTATGTCATTCGAGGGATGTTTTGTAATTGCGAGGACGAAATCGTCGGTTAGCTGATTCCACAGACTCCCGCGTCTGAATTCCGGGGTTGCGCAGGCTGGATAAGATCCTGCTAGCAAGCCGCGAGACAGCACCACGTCCATAAATCCACATAGGGCCTCACTGCAGTTCCACGGATTGTTATGTAGATGCAGGTATTGTAAATTACTTGTATTGTCTATTATGTTTAGGGCTAAAGTTGTTAAATTATTGTAACATAAATTTATGTTATTTAAAAGTGGTACTTTTGTGAAACAATTTTCTTCAATACGATTTAGTTTATTACGACTGATATGAATTCTTTTTAAAGAACGTAAATTTGAAAACATATTTTTATAAAGGAATTCTAGTTTATTATTATTGAGGTCTATAAATTCTAGTGCTGAATTGTTCATGAAACAATATCGTTCAATTGATTTTATTTTATTATTATGAATCTGAATTTCTTTCAAATGAATTAAATTAGAAAACAGATTGTTTTGAAGTACTGCAATTTTATTGTTGTTGAGAAAGAGTAGTTTTAAATTTGGGGTTTGGTGAAATAATTTTGTAGGTAAATTAGTAATTCTGTTATCATTTAAAGCTAGTGTTTCTAAAGCAGTATTGTTAAGAAAGCAGTTTTCTTCGATTTTACTTATTTGATTATTTTGTAAATAAATGTCTGTTAATTGTAACAAATTAGAAAACAGATTGTTTTGAAGTTCTGTAATTTTATTGTTATAGAGCCAGATCAATTTTAATTTCGGAGTTTGTTGAAATAATTTTATAGGTAACTTAGTGATTTTGTTATCATTTAAAGCTAGCTCTTCTAAAGCAATGTTGTTATAAAAACAGTTTTCTTCGATTATTCTTATTTCATTAAAATGTATATGAATAAATTGTATATAAATTAAATTATAAAACATTTTGTTTTCAAGTACTGTAATGCTATTATTATGAAGCCAAAGTTTTCTCAATTTAGTTGTTTTGACAAATAAATTTACAGGTAATTTCACTAACTTATTATTATTTAAACTAATTTCTTCTAAAGCAATGCTGTTAGAAAATATATCTGCAATTTGACTTATTCGATTTTTATACAATTCAATTTGTTTTAAGTGAATTAAATTATCAAAGAGATTGCTTTGAAGAACTGTTATTTCATTGTTGTTGAGCCAAAGTATTTCCAAGTTAGGTGATTCCGCAAATACATTATCCGGTAAATTTTGTATTTTGTTAAATTCTAAACTAATTTCTCTTACATACGGCTTGTTCTTAAAAGCGAATTCGCGTATGTTAGTTATAGAATTATATTTTAAATAAATTACTTCTAAGTTATTATAACGAATTAAACTATAATCACTCAAGGAATCAAGTTTCTGACCTGAAACAAAGATTTCAATGTAATAAGTATTGTAGTAAAAAGGTCTAGACATTACCTTGAAATTTTAAAACTTGAATATTTGTACTCAAATTGTTTGGAATACTGATTAGGTTTAACTTTTCCGAACAATTTGCTACTTTTAAATGCTTCCACTTGCCTTCTGCAGCTGTGTAACAAGTGCAGGGGTTGCAACAGTTTCCACTCGCTACAAATAACACGAGACACACTGGTACTATATACTGCATTTTTATTTCGAATCTGTACAATATTAAATAACAAAATAATAATATTGGATAACATGTATTCATTTATTATCGTGCACTGTTATCGTCACAGGAAATACGCATATGCGTCATCTTAAAATTTTCCTTACAAAAATAAAATAAATCATCACTTGTGATATATTTTTGAAAGTGCGGTTACTATCTTTCAAATGACGACCGCCAAAGATATTATATAGATGTTATTTCCTGAATATAATATTCTAATGCTGGGTTGCAAGAAAAAAATAAAGAGCTCTTTAGTTAAAGAATTGTTTATCTAGCAACAGTATCAATAGCTATTTTCTGAAATTTATTGAACAGTTAGTTGCTAATGAACCGATAAAACTTTCATGCAACACAGCATAAGACTTGGAATTTATTTGTTGTTTTCATACAACACTAAATACAAATTTATGTTGGCTCTACATCATATTTACTGGAGGAAAATTATATTTTAAATAAACTCATAAAATATTCACTGTACATTTATTTATGAGCTTATTGAGCTTCTTCATCTGGTAATATGAAAACTTGAATTTTGGATCGCAATTGTGTTTATTTGAAAGGAACATCGTGGTCTTGGGATTCATTCTCTGCCGCCGTAACATCATCTTGGTGCAGCTAGTGTCACCAAAGCCTTTTATCATCGTGGACAATGTAATCATCAACTTAGACAAATTTACCGGAGTCCTGACAACTTCAGCAGCAGATGACGGTTGTGACGTCCACATCTAATCAATGTAAGCAATATAAAAATACATATTTAAGTAAAAATGTTTGCATATTTTAATGGAAACGGTGTTCCGACATTAATGTTAATTAGATTGTTAAAAATCATTTTCTTTGTTACAATATATTTACTATAGAACTGTTGAAACATTATTTTTTTTCTTTAAAATATGCAGAAATTATATATAAAACAATTATTTAAAGTTAAAATCATTTAAACAATTGCCTATTTATATTTAAATTCGGTTTCCGGAGTAATGCACGGTTTCACCAACAAAAGTTAAATTGTAATCGTTGTTTAAATAAATAAAAGTAAATCGAATTTATGACAGCAATGTCAATTATTCTATTTGACATGAAATTTTGATTTGCTTTTATTTATTTAAACAATGATTAAAATTTAACGTTTGTTGGTGAAACCGAGCATAAGTGGCTTCGAGTCGGCCTGTGGATTTGTGAACCTCGATTCAATTTCCGCAGCCGACAAATACTTTTCACATTCACTAACAATTTTGGGGACCGTGATTTGAAAGCTGGTAACCGCATTTCCCGCGTATAAATATATCACTTATCGAGATTTGCTATAGCAGAGTGCCACACCCATAAATGGGTAAAAGGCGTTATGATATATTGATATTTATTTTAAAATAGAAATAAATAAAAAATAAAATAAATATATCATCACGCCTTTTACCCATTACTAGGAGTGGCACTCTGCCGAAGCAGATCTCGGTAAGTGATATATTTATGCGCGTGAAATGCGGTTACCAGCCGTCAAATCGCGCCCTCCAAAGGTGTTAGTGATGGGGAAGCCACAGGGGTAGTTTTAAATTGATGAAAATGTTTTGTCAGATGTGGGGATCGAACCAGGGTTCTTAGGATCCACATGTCGACTTGATTACCCCATAAAACAGAAATGTTTGAAATAAAACATGAATATAAATTTGTATCACTTTTATTTCAAATATTTATCTCTAAATAATTTATGACCGGTTAATTAATACAAGCGGCCATGTATTTTGTAAATAATGATAAAGAATTAATTTTACCCAAAACCATTTTTTCCAATATTTAAAATATAAGTTCAACAAGTTTTCTTCACAATATTTAAATTGATTTTGCTTAAAAATTAGGAAAACAGACAGAGTTAATATTTACAATCGATATTTCAATCTCCTAACATAGTTTCTAATAAATTTATCTATTTTACAAACTAAAATAGCACATTAAAAAATAACAATTAATACCTAAATTGGCACCTGTATCTGTCTGTCAGTAAAGAATTACAAGGATGCTTTAGGTTTATCAGTTTCATCCCATATTGAAATGCCATCACAAGCGCAAATAGTTTTCGGATTTTGAAAAAGCCCTGCGGAACGAGCAATGATTCCGCATGCCAGTTTTTTCTCATTTTCCTTGACGATCACCAAAGATCTGCCAATTACATCCGACAGATCCAATTCATTTGTAATTCGGAACGAAGCTCGACCGTTCTTTTCAGGATGACATGTTCCCAAAGTACTGGAAAATTTCTTTCCGTTCTTTGATTCTGGTTCGTATAATGAGCCAACACTTTCACAACCATTTGAGATATCACCGCATTCGTAAACGCATAGTGCATGTGGACCTGATTGTAAACCATCAATAGTTCCCTCGATGATGCACGTATCCGAACTGTCATCGTTTTTCATAAACCGTATGACACCCTGTATCTGCCTGTCGCCAGCTTCGATAACAGCCACTGCTGCTAATGAACTTGCAGAGCCTTTCAATACAGCTTTTCTACCAGTTGACTGTAACAACGATTGCACTTCGTTTATAGGCAATGTTGTTTCAACTATTACTGTCCCATTCTTTAGTTGAATGTCAACCTCTTTTACCTCAGGTTGCTCTTTAAAACATGTTTTGATAGATTCCACACAAGATTCGCAAGTCATTTCCACAAAAAATTCAACTTTTGATGCCATTTTATAGTAAAACTTCGAAAACTGCACAATAATCCTCTTGTCAATTTTAAGGTTGGCACAAAGATAACAAATTTAAAAAGTCATTAAAAAATAATCAATAAACCAGTGAACACAAAATTGTATTTGAAGAATGTAAATGATAATAAAATGACAAGCAACAAACAAAAGTTAAAGTAAAAAAGGCAAAATAAAATAACTATTAATATTTTTTAGGCCAGATGGCTATTTTTTTAAATGTGCTATTTTTTTCTGGGGTCATAACTGTCTGAAAATTTGTTAAAGAATTTTTTAGGGAAGATAAAAATAAATATATATCACGCCTTCTACCCATAACTGGCTGTGGCACTCTGTCGAAGCAGATCTCGGTGAAGTGATATATTTTGCGCGTGAAGTGCGGTTACCAGTCGTCAAATCACGGCCCCCCAAAGATGTTAGTGTTAGTTGTTGAAGATGTTGTCTTATAAATTTGTTACTATTACTTAAGATTTTTTTCTTATAAATGTGCTTCCAATTTTTTTTTTGTCCTAACTGAAAATTATTTTACCTATTTTTTTTAGGGAAAAGCATTTATAAGACAGTCATCTTTCTTAATAAAAAAATTATAGAACAAACTTTTTATATTAAGAGAGAAAAAGTAATATTTATTAATGAAACATATAAATATAACATTTTTCATGAACAATAAATTTTCCATGTAAAATATGTAGCAAAACATTTTGATACGCACTGACATTCTGCCTGCAGTTTAGTTGACTGGGAGCGCTGCGTGCTGGACATGCGCCGTGCATTATTCAATTGTTTACACATGTTTGTTGAGTGACATAAAAATTTGTTGATAGAAAATTAGTGTATTTCGGTAAAATTGTCAATAAATATTAATAAAACATAGTATATTTTGTAAGTATAGACGTTATTCTAAGCATTTGGATATAAATTTAATCTGGAAATAGTGTTTTTATACTTTGCGTTCACACTCTGTTCGTTAAGAAACTGAACGTTACAAAACAGGAATAGTATGTTACACTCATATATTTATCTATTAAATATATGGTTACACACTACTAGCATGGTAAAACAGATTTTACTGTCAAAAGGAGGAATTGACTGGCGAGCCGCTTATGCGAGCCTGTCATCTTGATGCAGGAAAACAGTTACCTTATGTGTATTGTAGAATATTTTATTTGTTATTCATTTCTAAACAAAAATAAAAATTATAATTTCATCCTGCCATTTACAACTGTTGTGTCAAAAATTGTTTTAAATATTTCATAAGTATTATCGTAACAACTAGTTCAAGCAAAAAATCGCAAGTTGAAATCTCATTGATTTTTCAACTTGTATTAAAAAACTACGATTGCATCTGAGTAGTTTGAATTCCACTATAAGTTGTAATGTAAAGTAACAAATAAATAAATATTTTCAATTTCAGGCTTGAAATAAAAAAAGAACGTGGCATCGCTTTCCGTGGACAAAACTTTCGCGGACGACGGTTGCATCCGAGATGTGAAGAACAATGAGCCGGTTCTCAACGAGATCTGGTGCGTCATCGACTACTTCTACCACTGGGTATGGGGTTACCTTTAAGAAATAGGTAGGAATGTATTTTAAGTGTTAAAAACATTTAGACATTTCGAGAAATTTTTTTTTTAAGATTGGTCATATAGGATGTGGACTCTCACGTGACAATGGGACTTTTGTGACGTAAAACCAGCTGTTTGGGCTACGATTACTACGCCACCTACAAAATGAACTATTTTTTTGTGACGAGATTTGCAAAGAACGGATTTTTCAAAACTCATCTCAAAAAAATAGTTAATTTTGTAGGTGACGCAGTGATCGCAGCCCAAACAGCTGTTTTTACGTCACAGTGTCACCTGAGTGCCCGCATTCTATTGAGGAATAATTGGATGGATATGATTGAAAGTTTATAAATTTAAAATATTGTTTAATAGACTCGTACGTTCATTGGAAATCATTTCTGTTAAGCATTTAGCAATAATTCGAAGAAAGAACCATGATGGCAACAATCAAATAGGAGAAAAATTGACGGACGGTTTGATAGCTTCGTAGAGACAATGGTCATTCAACTAGAGTACAAGACGCTCCTGGCGAGTCAAATTCAACCGCTGGCGCAGATTTTATCCGAAGAACCGCGCTGTTGCAACAGAGAGCTGAAGGTGTAACGAATGTACATCCAACTGCTGTTGAATGAAATGGAGGCCTAGGCGTGGAGCGGAGAATCTATTTATACCTTCAAGAAACAGGTAGAAATATAATACTAGCATCCCATCCCCAAAAATTCGGTTCTAAAAAAATAATTACTTTAGTATAAATAATATAAATATATCATCAGGCCTTTTATCCATTCCTGGATGTGGCACTCTGCCGTAGCAGATCTCTGTAAGTGATATATTTATGCGTGTACCAGTCGTCAAATCACAGCCCCAAAGGTGTTAGTTACGGAAAAGTCACAAACGATAATTTTAAATTAATAAAATAATTATATAATTACGCCTTCTACATATTATTAGGTGTGGCAGCGCACTGCCTTCGTAGATCTTGATGTAATATGTTTATGTGCGTACCAGCCGCCGAATCAAAGCCCCCCCAAAGATATTAGTGAAGGAGGAGTAACAATGGGTAATTTTAAATAAATAAAATAGATATATCACCATGCCTTTCACCCATTACTGGGTGTCGTTTGTAATTAGTTATATTTTAAATTACCCTTGTGGCTTTGCTCTCCACTATCATATTTGGGTGCTTTGATTCGTCGGCTGGTACGCGTATAATTATATCACTTATCAAGATCTGCGACGGCAGTGTGCTGCCACACCTAATAATAGGTAAAAGGTGTTATAATATATTTATATTTATTTAAAATTGACAGCTGAGCTGTTTGAATAAATAATGTTTACAAATGAATAATAAATAAAATAATTTAGTACTATGATAATAATGATGATATTATTTATGCAGATTAGTAATGATTTGTTTGTTTATTTGCAGACGCAGTTGTGTGCAGCCGCGATGAAGCCAGTCTTCCGTCAAGAGTTTTTCTCAGGGGTTTCCTCTTGATGCTGACAGCGAATGCTGGGGAGACGGGATGAGCGACTTGCCCCTGAACATCACCAGGTCACTCATCCAGGCTTTATACCAACCAACAACATTGTATTCACCAAATAAATAAAACTATTGTAATCAGAAATAAATAAAATGATTGTAATTTAAATATGTTTGTTGTTTGCGAAAACTTACATCCTATTATATTATTCCTTATTCTTAAACAATAAATCAGTGTTAAATAAAGTTATTGTAAATTATCAATTTGAAACAAACCTTTTTATTGTTTAAAACACATAAATTGTACTTGTAATAATAATTTCAGTATAGTACCTGTTGTATACAACTTTGAAATAATAAATATGTTTAAAATGACAAGTCTTTATTTTATTTAGAAATATAATATCCTATACATGGGCTCATCTTTGCAGCAGACTTGGAGCATGGAACTCGACTTGGATTCGTTGATGTCACCAACAGCATTATCAGAGCTGCAGAAATCCCAGAGTCAACATCGTCTTCTAGGTTACTCGCAAGATTCTGGCACAACAACTAAATGACTGCTAAAAATAAAATAACCGCTCCAAATAATATTGTCACCCATTATATATTGTATTAAATTGTACTTGTAATATAAATGTTAGTCTCTGTTGTATACAGTTCCAAAATGCCAATAAATGAATTTAAAATAACTTATACTCTTTTATTTATAATATTTAATCACACAGATACTTTTGTGAGATTTATATCTGTGTGAGTGGAAGTGTATCTGTGTGTGTGTGAGCTACTTTTATTTATCGATTTTCTCAATAACTAAAGTAAATTTTAGGGTCGTCCGAGCACAGCGCATTCAGTATAAGGCCCTAGAAGACGCCTGCAAAATTTCAGCGATCTCGAATATGGTCTTGATGAGGAACCAGTTCGTTGTTGTTTTTCACGTCTCGGATGCAGCCGTCGTTCGCTAAAGTTTTGTCCACGGGAAGCGATACCACGTTCTTTGATTTCAAGCCTGGAATTTAGAATATTTATTTATTTGTTACTTTGAACAACAGGAACTCATTCCTAATTACAGTAACTTATAGTGGAATTCAAACCACTCATATTTTTTTTAATGGAATACAAGTTGAAAAATCAGCGAGATTTACGAATTTTTACTTGAACCAAAATTATTTTTTTTAAGGAATTACAATAGCTTATCATTTTTATTTCATTGTTTATTTGCCACACTTACAATATATTACTGTGGCAACATGCTTAACTTGTAAAATTTACAGCTGATCTTTTATTTGTCTCCATAAACATAACTGTTTATTCAATCAATCTTTACAACCTACCAACTTCGTTCGATTTGCAAACAATCTCACCTCATTTCATCTAAGTTCAGATTTTCTGAAATGAGATGATTTCGATGACAAATCGAACGGGTAATGACAGGTCGAACGAGATATGATTTATAAAACATATAAAATTTATTAAATAATTTCCAAATATTTATACAGACAAAACAAAACGAATCCTACGCTCAACTGAATAAAAAAACTCAGTAAGCACTAGCTAAATGATAATGCAGTATTGGCAAGGGGGCAGGTGAATATCTCTCTTATGCCAGTGCAAATAGAACAGCATAAAAAAGCTATAAAATTGAGGTGAGATTAAGAAAGATTTGGTGCAAATCGAACGCTGCTTATGCAACATGTGTGTAATGTATGAACAAAATGTAAATGCAAAAGTATAAAAACATTTCCAGATGAAATTTATATCCAAAAGCATAGAAAAACGACTATACTTACAAAATACACTATATTTGATTAGTAATTATCGATATTTTTACCAAAATACACATTAATTTTCTATCAACAAATTGTTGCGTCACTTATCAAACTTGTGTAAACAACTGTATAATGCACGGCACATGCCCACCACGCAGCGCTCCTAGTCAACTAATCTGCAAGCATAATTTCAGTGCATATCAAAATGTTTTGCTACATACTTTACATGGAAAATTTATTTTTCATAAAAATATTATATTTATAATTGTTTTATGAACAAATATTCCTTTTTCTTTCTTAATATGAAAAGTTTGTTTCATAAATATTTTTTTTTATGAAAAAGACTTATAAATGCTCATCCCTAAAAAATTCCTAAACTATTGAATTTAAACTACCTAGTAAATTTCTCTAATTAAATTTGAAGATAAACATCAGAAAACTCTTTCAGGTATTTGAAGAGAATTCCTAAACCAGCGCTGCTGAGGGAATGCTGTCCGTAATAAATCTAAATTTACTTGTTGCTGTTGCAGAAGACAGGCTCCGGAATAAAACCTATACAATTTAACAATTGTACAAATTCACTTTAAAAATATACAAAATATTTAAGAATTTTATTATTTTATCTTGACGATAGTCGATTTTTATACAATTACATGATTATTAATTAAAATCCGATCTCGCTATAAATGAAATTAAACTTTTATGTACAATTCGTGTAAAATAAAATACTACCATAATTATTTCAAGTACAAGACTACCTAATAAGACAGATATAAAATACAGCAATATTTGAGACTATATTTGACCTAAATTATTCCTACTGTAAATTAGTAACTTTATTTACACCATATGTACATAAAAATGAATAAATAGCAATTGGGGCCCCAAAGTACAGCTAGAAACTAAAAATTTTATTCAACGCTATTTGTTGCTAATGTATTGTCAAGAACTAAATAAGTTGAATCGTTCATGTGTATATTAAAATTTTTTAAATAATGATAAAAACGATTTTTACGTTTAATGTTCGTAACAGATCGTTCATTTTCCGTTCGACTTATTGAACGCAGGATCGTTTGGTAGTCTTCACAAATTGCTCTACGATCCAAAATAGAAATTAGAGGAACAGCACTCAGTAATACTTTCATACTTTTATGCCGTTTTGATCGCCAACTATAAAAAAATTATATACATAAGACTTAACTTCATCTATTCATTAATCAAATCAATCAACTCTTCCTAAGTCAAATCAGAAAGGACGATTGATTTAATATTATATCTAATATTCTCAGCGATAAAATGAAACATAACTCATTTGTAAAAAATCATAACAATAAATAATAAAAAAATTTGTATATAGGTACTGAGAACTAAATATAGATAAATTATGCTATTAGATGAAGGCCAACTAATTAGTAGTTGATTAGCTTTATTTTTCTGTCAAACGTTTCAAAATTATTAAAAAACATACAAATAAACATTAAATCACTTTTATTTTAAACAGTTTTGTTTAGAAAGTTGAAAAATAAAGTTATTGAACTACTAGTTAGTCGTCCTTTATCGGTATTAATATTGTGATATATAACTGAAATAAGAGTTAACATACCTAACTTCTTCAAAATGCGGAAGCGTAGTATTCGCATCAAATTTAATATTTTCATTTTCGTATAACTTTCGATTTAGTTTCACGCTGTTTTCTACGATCCAGTGTGCGATTTCCAAAGATGTATCGTTATTCTCTTTGTACATACTAAAATTCTGATTTAATGACAAACTATTTACTGGATTAATTTGCCAGTAATTATAAACTGATTCGTTGTAACATTCTGTTTTTAATCGTGTGTGAACTACATCTGTAAACGTTAAACTTTCCAAAAACTTAACTGTAGTATTTAATTCGTCTAATGAATTCCTATTTTCAATCTGTTTTGAACTTTCAACTTTTTCTTCCTCCCCTATTTTAATTTCATTAATGTGTTTTTTTGTTAAAAAATTGTTGGTATTTTCATCCAATATTTCAGGAATATTCCACCATAGAATCTCTAAATTAACTGGATATGAAAGTTTAAAACCTTCTTTATCTCTTTCGTAATACGGAACAAAAGATTCAGTACAATTTTTATGAGAAAAATTGGAATTTTTGTTTTGTTTATCAAGATTATCTGTTATCATCCATAATATATCCGAACTTTCATCATCTACACAAATTTCTTCATCTTGAATTGTGTTTGATAAAGGTTTTATATTTTCAATTAAATCTTCCTTATCTCCTCCGGTCTGAACCCAAAACTGCAGCTGAAGAACAGATTTACGAACGTCTCCTTTATTCCATTGTACAAGTTTGTCAATCATATTTTTATCAGCTTTTACTCCTTCAACTAAACATAAAATTTGGAGCCAAGGTCCGAGAATTTTACTTGATAAAGAATTAAAAGTAATCACTGAATGTTGCAAAATGAATTTTTGTAAATGTGGACATTTGTTGTCAGTATAAGTTAAAATAATTGGTCTTTTGCTGGAAGTAACAAGAGTTGCTACAGCAGAAATAAAATTGTCGTCTTGATCTTCAAAGACAATGTCAACATCCTCGAAAAATAACAATGACAATTTCTTATTAACATCGTCGTCGTTCTGCGAGTCTGGTTTCTTTTGAAAAAAACTGTTAACTGATTTGCTATCAGTATTTTTGACTTGGTGAGACTGCGTCGCTTCTTGTAAATCCGCTAATATTTTTTTACCAGTTCTTTTACTAGATGCATTAATTTCTATAATGTTTATGCTCAACTCATTACATAAACCATATACAGACGATGTTTTTCCAGAACCAAGTGGACCAAATAATAACATTAAATTTTGTGGCAGATTATCACTATCCTTCGTAGTACTGTCGGAACAAAAATCATCACTGGAATTAGACTGCCTCCTCTTTCTGGAATATTTTTGTTCTTCGCTGTATCTAATCCAAGATTCCAACCACGATTTCAGTTCTTGCACAGCTGTTGTGTTACCTATGATGTCTTCTTGACACTGCGGTTTATATTTTTCCGTCCACATTAACATTTCCAGTCGAGGAGGTTCACTTACTTGATTTAATTTGTGCGGAACAGATTCTTCTGGAATTGTTTGTTTCTTCTTTTTCGGTCGACCTCTTTTTGGTTTAGCAGTTTCAATTTTTGGGATTTCCGGAATTTTTATTTCTGGTTTATTAATATGTTTTTCATATTTTTGGTAAAGTAAGCGAAATGTTTTATAAACGGGATATGATGGATTCTCCTTCTTAATTTCTTTAACAATTTCTTTTAGATTTTGGTATTTTAATGGAGGAGCATGATGACTTTCAACTTTTATATTAATATCTAAAGATTTGCAATTTGTAAAACTGCCAATATTAATTTTATCGAATAATAAATTAGTATTTGTGTCTGTTTCGATGAAATGCAAAGATGTGTCTGGTAGTTCCCAAAATGTGTTTAGAGGATCATCGGCAGTTCGTTGTTGAATATGACTAATTTTTGGAAATATGTTAAATGTATACTCGGGTTCTTGAAAGCTAAAATTATAAAATAATTTAAAAATAAACTCAATAATTTAAATTAGCATAAATACATACATAACATCACCATAAAATGGGATAAAATGAACCCTTGATTCATTCTACGTTCATAATTCCTTTCAAACAAATTTGTCTCATATTTTGTTCACATAGCATACCTTCAATCATATTCATCCATTTATTCCTTGATTGTCTTTGCAATTTCTCATTCTAATTTCACCAACATATCCATAAATACAATCATATAAATTGAAACAATAACTCTTTATTTACTGAATGATTTATATGCAAAGTTCACATAAAATATTAATATTAAAAATTAAATAAACGAAGAAAAACTATTCTACCGCCTGTTAACAATAAAACGCATTGTTTCGCTCGATTTTTAACAATCAAACTTTGACCAAACAAAAATTTATAACTGGGGAAAGGTATTTTTTATTGGAGGTAGAATATTAATTTTATATAGATATTATTTATACCTTTTTGATTTTGTTACTAGTTTCTTGACCTCTGACGGCATTCCGCTGTGCAAGAAATTCTTCTTTGCATGAATAGCAACTTTATCCAATTTTTTTGATTGTTGTTTTAAAAAAATCGGTGCTAGTTTGACTTGTTTTTTAGATTCAGAAGAATTTACAACATCCTCGTTTGTAACTTGTTTCTGTGAACCATCAATGAAATCTTCCGATTCTTTACTGTCGTCCTTTTCAGGTTCTTCCATTTCGGATTGTTTATTTTCGGAGTTTTCAGAGTCAGATTCATTGTTTTCTAATTTTTTTGAGTTATTTTCATTAGCTCTCAGTTTCATCCGCCAAGCTCGTGGACTAAAACATTCTTTGTTTGCTTCTTCATTCTTCTTTGTATTTAGAACCGAATCATTAATGAGTTTCGCTTGGCGTTTCTTTTTACTTGCTTCCATTTTTTTCAGGGGAAATATATCTTCATCCGAGAGCTTGCGGCTAGCATTATTTTCCTGAGACTTATTCAATTTATTTTCTTGTGAAACTGTTAAACTATCCTCAATATCTTTAGTTTTTCTTAATGATAGACTATTTTTCCGATTGTTCTTTTTACCGGAATTTCTATTATTTTTACCTGTCTTTGTCAAATTTATTTCAGCAGTTTTATTGTTATTTTCTTTGCTTTTATTAATAATTTCTTTTTCACTTATTTCTGGGACCTTTGTATCAATTTCTTCCTGAGATATTTTTTTAACTTGTTTTTCTGTTAGTTCAGCATTGTTTTCTATATTTTTTTTACCCTTTTCCTCGAAAGATGTATCTTTAACTTCTTTACTTTCATATTCAATATTATTTTGAATATTTTCTTCCTCAGTAGTACCATTTTGTTGTTCTTCATTGTCCCCATTTTCCAATTTTACAGGTTCAATTCCATTTATGTCTTCGGCATTGCTACTGTTATCTGAATCAATACAAAGTGGTACTCGGCATTTTTTCGTCTTAACTTTTACAACTACATCCTCATTTTCCGAACCTTCTTCGCCAGAATTTTTCAACTCTTCATCTATTATGTCTAACATTTTTTTTAATCGTTTCGCACGTTTATTTAACGTTTTATTTATATGTTTCTCTGCAGCTTCGTCTAATAATTTCCGTTTTATACCACCTTTCTTTTCAGACCAATCTTCAAAGACAACCTTACGTTTATTTAATTTTTCTTTAGTTTTCTCAGTAATTTCGGGTGATTTTAATTCAACATCTTTTTTCTCTTTGCCTGGTGAATTACTTCCAATTACCTTATGCCTGCTATTCATCATAAATTGAAAAGCATTAATTTTGGCAGGTGTCTTTGCATCATCTTTTGAATTCAGTGTATTTACTTCAATCATTGCATTGTTCGACATGTTTGATTTTGTTGTTTACAATATTTTTCTTACGTAGATCGAATTAGTTTTATATCAAGTACTTTATTAACAAGTATTGCATACGTTTTTTGATCGTTTAAAGCTGTTCCACGTTGTATTTGATCGTAATTTGATATCTAAAAAGAATGAAGAAATATGTAACCTGATTTACTTCTGTAATATAAACGATTCTACTTAATTTTTCTATTTATACTTACTTATATAAATTACATAAATACAATACGACTAAACTTATTTCATAATATTAATAATATTGCGTTATTTTCACTTAAAACACATTTGTAATATATAAATGCTACACAAATGCATACTTCTGTCATTATCTGGCGGGAAGTTTGGGGATATCTAGGGAAATTATATATATAATTGTTATTGCATAATTACACATATGGTTCTACTATTATAAGTAAATTGTGTCTAAACCAACATATTTTCAATACCTCTGGTGTGCTATTTTATCAAGCGGTACAACTTGGCATATGCAGTTGTCAACTGTTCATAATTTCGGAAATGTGATACCAACTAAATATTATTAAAAGTCATTTGACGACTACGACAATACTGCGTGTAATTTATTGGTGTCAAGATTATTTTTTTGCAGGATACGACGACAAAAATTAAACTGTGATAAGTTTACAGTTTTTAGCAATAATTAAAATGTTTCAATAGTTTGTCAAAAGTTTACTAGACTTGAAAAGTAAATTTTCAATCATGGCGAGTGAGTGAAAAAAATCATGTTTCTTATAATGAACTGTCATCATGAGCTAAGAAATTTTATTTAATGATTACTTGTAAGTTTCGATTAGTTTCCGCATGCTATGAATTTTTTTAAAGGATGTAATAGAGCAATTGTATTTGTTAACAATGATTTTTTTTCTCAGGACACTTGACAAAATGATGGATTCAGATCTGTCATCAGCTGATATCTGTCGAGTATGTCGATCAGAAGGACTACCCGACAGACCTCTTTTTCACCCGTGCATTTGCACGGGCAGCATAAAATGGATACATCAAGAATGCTTAGTACAATGGATGCGTTATTCTCGAAAAGAATACTGTGAATTATGTGGCCACCGTTTTTCTTTCACACCTATATATTCCCCCGACATGCCTCGAAGACTGCCACTGAAAGATGTGATCGGGGGATTGTTGTCGTCAGTAGCAACAGCTGTGAAATATTGGCTACACTATACACTTGTAGCTATAGCTTGGCTAGGAATCGTGCCACTAACTGCGTGCCGTATCTATCGATGTCTGTTCACGGGCTCTATCGATTCCATACTTACACTTCCAATAGACATGCTGTCAACGGAGAATATTGCGTCTGATGTGTTTCACGGCTGTTTTGTAGTCACATGTACGCTGTTTGCTTTCATTGGCCTAGTATGGTTACGAGAACAAATTCTTCACGGTGGCGGACCAGAATGGCTGGAACGAGAAAATGTCCCACCGCCAGTAGAAGATGTAGGGGTAGCAGGTGCAGTGGCCGCCCCACAGGTTCCTGATAATAACAATGTTCCTGCTGGACAACAGCAACCTGCTGCTGTCGCCGTGGGCAATGACAATCCACTAGTACCAGCACCAGCTCCCGAAGTACAAGCTGGTGGTGACGCTGTTCCAGTTGTTGCAGAAGCTGTTCTACCCGCTGACGGACCGCTCGAGAACCAGGCCGGTGAGTTGGAGGGTGCGGGGGCCGAGGAAGGCAATTGGATTCCAATGGAATGGGATCGCGCTGAAGAACTCACTTGGGAACGACTGCTGGGATTGGATGGTTCTCTTGTATTTCTTGAACATGTGTTTTGGGTTGTGTCTCTCAATACTTTATTCATCTTAATATTCGCTTTCTGTCCGTATCATATTGGCCATTTAGCCATTGTTGGCTTGAATATGAAAGAACACGCCACTGCCAGCCACTTTGAAGGATTGGTAACTACATTGTGTGGTTATTGTATTATTGGTATCTGTCTTGTAATGTTACACAATGTAGCAACTTTGCTCAGTTTACGTCGGTCGAGGAGAATCCTTGGTTTGTGTTACGTGGTTGTGAAGGTGTCTCTGCTCTCGGTAGTTGAGATCGGGGTGTTGCCGCTGATCTGCGGCTGGTGGCTTGACATCTGCTCGCTATCAATGTTCGATGCCACCCTCAAGGATCGAGAACAAAGTTTCCGTCTTGCTCCCGGAACATCTATGTTCATTCACTGGCTTGTCGGTATGGTGTATGTCTATTATTTTGCCTCATTTATTTTACTGCTTCGGGAAGTGCTGCGGCCAGGAGTACTTTGGTTTTTACGCAACTTAAACGATCCAGATTTCAGTCCCATTCAAGAAATGATCCACTTACCTATTTTGCAACATATTCGACGGTTGTTAGCATCAGCAGTTATCTTTGGTACCGCTGTGCTGTTAATGCTGTGGTTGCCCGTTCGTTTATTGCGTTCGTGTTGGCCCACTTTCCTTCCGTATACTGTAGCATTGCACAGTGAAGCACAAGTAAATGAACTATCTCTTGAGCTGCTGCTATTACAAGTGATTTTACCAGCGTTACTAGAACAATCACACACTCGGACATGGCTAAAGAACTTGGTGCGCGCATGGTGTCGCGCTGTGTCCTGGGTGTTGGACCTGCACTCATATCTATTGGGTGACGAGGAGAACGAGGAAGCGGGTGGACAGCAGCAAGCAGCCGCACCTGCTCCGGCCCAAGATCATCTAGCTGGGGGTGGCGGCCTAGGTGCCGCACATCAAGCGTTGCTGCAGAGAGAAGGTTTGTAACTGTATGGTGTAACATGTAGAATGTAGATCACTAAATTAGGTTTGTTAGCAGGACCGACTGGTTTTCAACCGTACGAGCGGCCGCAGTGGTTTGCTGCCCGATTGGTGGGACTACTAGGATGTGTGTGCGTGTCACTAGTTGTAGCGTCTGTGGTGGCGCTCACGCTGCCCGTGTGGTTGGGCCGCAAGGTGATGGCGGTATGGCTGGTGGGCGCGCCACCGCCTGGACCACAGGTGGCAGCTAGTGTAGCAGTAGCGGCGGACGGCGCGGCGACGAGTACTGGAATAGGCCGTGTGCACGAATTGTACACAGCCTCTTGCGGCACATACATGTGCTGGGTAGCGGCGCGCGCCTTGTCCCTTGTCACCAGCTGGCTACCACAAGGTCGTGCTGCTATTGCTGCCAAGTTGCGGCTATGGTGTGTGCTAGGTGCACGGACCCTCGCCGCGTCTATTGTACTCCTGGGTTTGATTCCACTACTATTTGGTTTGCTACTGGAGCTGGTGGTGGTAGTGCCGTTACGCGTACCGCTAGAACAGACACCGGTACTGTTCATCTGGCAGGATTGGGCTCTAGGTGTGCTCTATACGAAGATCGCGTGCGCCGTGACGATGATGGGTCCGGACTGGGCGCTGCGTGCGGCCATCGAGCGCGCATACCGCGACGGCATCCGAGACATGGATCTGCGCTTCGTGCTACGCGAGCTGGCGGCGCCCGTGCTCGCGTGCTTCGGTCTAGCGCTCGCTGTACCGTACGTCACCGCGCACTCCCTGGTTCCACTTGTCGTCAGCAGTCCACCATTGCGCAACTTGATCGCGCGTCGCCTCTATCCGTTTCTTCTACTCGTCGGGCTCGTTGGTGGCGTAGTCACTTTCCAGATCCGTCAGTTCCAGAAGCTGTATGAACACATTAAGAACGACAAATACCTGGTCGGTCAAAGACTTGTCAATTACGATCACCGACGGCAAAAGTCTCAGCCGGCTTCTCTGGCACACTAATTTCTATCTTCTCTTTCCCTTTAATTTGTGTACATAATCATAATGCTAATACCTACCTATCCGATGTATTCCAAATCTTGCGGTGTGTATTTAGTATAATTGATTGTTATTATATTTATTATCAGGTGGTTGTTGTATTTGAACATAATTTGTTATGTATTTCTAATTTCTGGTTGAACGAGGATTCATCAATAAATATTTTTATTTTTCCCCACCATTCTATTTTTTCACATGAAATAATTGCATCGTAATTGTAGTATATAAAAAGTTTCCTATGTAATAATAAGATTACGGAAACAATACTTACATATTATTGAAATTGTACTGTATAAAACTAAATGCATTGACAACTACGTAATTGAATTTACAATCATATTATTATTACATGTCTTAAATCTGAAATTCTCTATGAAATATTACTATATATATATATTCCATAAGTGTATCCAAATTCAACAACTTTTATGTTTAAATTATTATTTTAAGTATACAATCAAATTCTGTCACACAGACGCTACCACCAAATTGATCATTACAAGTACACAATAAATTCACCAAGAAATCTATCACAGTCAAAATTATCATGTTCTCTACATCACAAAACCTGGTGCAATATGTAATTAGTGAAAGTTTATCTATCGTCGACATATTTTAAAACAAAACATGCATTCAAGTCGGAAATTTTCAATTTCTTAAAATAAGTTGCACTAACCATTGAAACAACTGATTACTGCAAATTGTAAAATGTGATTTTTATAAATTATTGTATATACAATATTATTTAGTATAATTATCACTAAAAATATTCAATTTAGTTTATGATATCTGTAAAGAATTTTTATGCAATCAATAAATATAATTAAAAATGCAATGTTAGTATTAATAAATTACCGGTCAAGTAATTTCGTCGTGATGTAAATAAGATCGATAAATTCACATTAAAAAAAATGTAAATAAATGTCTAAAATTCATAATTATAGTTTATGACTTTAAAATTCAGTTTCACTTAAGATAAAATCACTTCGTCCGTATAAATAAATAAAATATTGTCACATATCAGGTCGGATTAATTTAGCATCTAATTTATGAACTTTCTCTTTTTTTGATAATGAAACAGTAATTACCGAGAAAATTGCTATAATTTGACTGACGGAAGGCTTGTTATCCTGAGCAGGCCACTCTACAAGTAAATTTAAAAGTTTCTTGCCTTCATCTCTCGACCTCTCGTCGTCATCGTCTTCTTTCAGGAACTGATAACACACTCCTTCATCCAAATTCTGCAATAGAAAACAAAATATAATTAAATAATTATCTTGAACTTAATCATTTATGCTCGTACGCCACTTTCGCTGCATCCACATTCATATAACTACTTTCATACAAATTCATTTACACTTACATTTAAATAAATGCGAATTGTAAGTCCATTGGCCATAACGATCGCATCAAATGAATTATCCTTGACATCCATCACAACAGCTTTCTCAATGATTGGTTGATGTCGATCGATATAATGTATCATATACAATTCAATACTCTGTTCGCCCGCTCTTTTGGCATTGTACTTCTGTTTGTTACAATTTCCAGCCGCCATTATTACATATTCTGATGTCCAATCTGGTTTTTTTGTATAGCCTAAACTTCCAGCTAGCTGCCTATGCACAACAATGTCCGCAAATCTACGAATTGGAGACGTAAAATGCGTATATAGCGGCACACTCAATGCGTAGTGCCAATAATCTTCCGTATCGTTCGAATTATCAGCACAAAAATAATGTGCGCGAGTCATTGGCTTCGCGCACATCAAATTGAGAACCAACATTCGCGCCTCTGATAGAATGTCGTCACCAGCGTACTTCCATAAGGTCTGCTGGAGCCCCCCGGCGGAAGAAACATCTAAATGAATTCCCACTTTCTCTAAAGTTGCTTTTAAATTCAGCATCATGTAGTCATGAGGAGCAGGATGACTTCGTAAAAATGCAATATTAGAATAATCGTTTCTTAGTCTAGTTGCTACTGTTATATTAGCAAGTAACATAAACTCCTCGATTAGCCGATGACATTCTTTATTTTCATATAAATTATAAGACAATGGAAGACCATCTACAGGATTCAAAGAAAATGAAACTTTTGGTTGATCAAGGCGTAATGCACCGCTTTGATATCTACTTTGCCGCAAGTTTAAGGCTATTTTATGTAGACTATTTACGATTTTTGATAGATTTTCAGCTTTGAAGCCGTTGTGTATTGTCGGCAGTTTATCTTCTGCAAATTCATTTGCAGGATTTTCAATCATCATTTGCGCATGTTCATAAGCTAATTGTACGCATGAATTTATCACAGTTCTGGAAAACTTATGACTGATTACCTTTCCTTCTGGAGTCATCTCCCAAAAAACGGAAAATGCAAGTTTATCTTCGCCTGGTAATAGAGAACACATCATGCAGAGTTCTCGGGGCAGCATGTGGTATACGGATTCGACCATGTATATTGAAGTAGCTTTCTTAGCAACTATTTCTTCTAAAGGTGTATCTTCCTTTAAATAATAACTAACATCGGAAATATGTACACCAATTTCTAAATTGCCATTCGGCAGTGATTTACATGAAACTGCATCATCTAAATCTCTTGCAGTCAATGGATCAATGGTAAAAATGCATTCCTTACGTAAATCTAATCGATACTCGAATTCCTTAGGATCGATATCGCCAGTTTCCGGAAAATATTGTTTCATTTCTTCTTCATACGGTGAGACATCTAAGGAGTTTTCTTCTAGAATTGCTATGGATTCTGCCTCGATATTACCGGCCAAACCAATATTTTTTATAATTGTACCGATGGGAAATCGCGGTTCTATCCACTTTACTATCTGTCCTAATAATAAAACTTTTTCATACTCTTCAGCTTGTTCAAAGAATGACATTGGCCAGTCGGTGAACGGAATTTTCATACGTGGAACTCGAGAATCTCGAGGATGAAAGATAGCAAACCGCTTATTTTTATCTTGCATTAATTTTAAAACACCGATAGCAGTTCTTGGATGAACTTTTTCTAATACGTAAACAACGAATCCGGTCTTCTGGTTACTGGATTTCCACTCTGATTCATCCTTTAATTTGATTACTACTTGATCGCTTTCTAGAGCTCCATTTCGGTCTTTCATAGATGTAAGTAAAATATCTTGTTGGTCTTTAACCGGGTTACTAACGTAACTTAATTTATGATCTTTAGGATTAATGCGGATATTGCCAATAAACAGTAACCCACTTTCAAGTCCTCTTTTCACCTCTTCTAAATCCATATATTCATTAAATTTTTCTCTTGAAGTATTAGCTGATTGTTCAATAGTTCCATTTCTCAAAGATTTTTCTTTAATATTATTACTGTGTCTTTTCTTATTTTTTCTGTCATCAGGTGTTTTATGGGATGGCATTGTTTGTATTTCACACAAAGATTTTGATTTGGATCCAAAATTTTGAATCCCATTTACTGCCACATTATTTGTCAATAAGTTCTTCATTTTCTTCTTTTTGTTTGGTGTTTTAATTTTAGTTGGACTGTCACCACAACAACTGACCATTCCGGAAAAAGATTGTAATATCAAATCATTCATATCTATAGTTACACTATCTATGTCATTGTTCGGAATTACTTCACCATCAACTTCTGAAGTGCTATTCTTCTTTGTGCGAGTCTTTCGACGATTTGTTTTTGCTTTTCTTTTCTCTTTTGGTTTGTCTAACCCCAACACAAGTAATTCTGATTCTGTCAAATTTTCTAATAAAAATTCATTATCTCCATCAATTTGAACGTTCTTTGTTGTGCGTAATTTTCGACGATTACTTTTTACCTTGGATTGTGATGGACTTGCATCAAAAAGTGTTATTGATTCTTGTACTGCTTGTAGCTCGGATGGATTTGAAGGAAGCATTTCTAACACATGGTTTACTTCCAATAACTGCATTTTTTCCATTTTACGTTTCTCTCGTCTTCTTTTATGTTCCTCATATTCTACACTCTGAGGTTCAACTTCTTCTTCCGAATTAAACATTTTACTATTCTATAGTAATTATACGATGTATCAAAATACAATCACAATTATCATAAATACTACTTGTATAAAAATAAAATAGTCTTACGACACGATAACCTCTCGATTACGACATATTTCATAAATGACATCTCGACTATAATACATAGCCAGAAGTTAGCAACGAGCACAGGCAGGAGAGGCAACGAATCGATGGTACAGAGTATAAAATATATTTTATTAGAATATTTTTCAACATTTAAATGTAATAATATAAATTTTAACAGCATTTTTTTTAAATGTAATAAATATAAGATCAAAAATATCATAATTTTGGTAAACAATGGCAAAATGATAAAAAACATATCACAAATTACAATTAGTACGATAGGATTAAATTAGAACTTATATTTAATATTCTGGCAATCCAGGTAATGGGAATTTTTCACTGAATTTGGCGACTCCATCTCGAAGTGCAGACATCTTGGTTTTGAATGTCGGATCTTCGTGTAATACACGCTTGAAATCTACAAGTTTCGGACCAGAAACAACACCGACTTCCTTTGCGAGTTTCATTGCCTGATCGATGAAATCAGATACTTGATCAATGTCTGTTTCTACCAGACCACGAGTTGTTATCGCAGGAGTGCCTGTAATTACAATATTATTATTTCTTTCCAATAACAGGCAGATTCATTAAGCGGATTAACGCTAACACCATTTTTTATTTAATTTTTAACTCTCTTTTTAATGTACGAAACAAGTTTATTTTAACTTGAGTTAAAAAGAGAGTTAATTAGCATCAAATTTAGTTCATTTCTTTAATCTGTTTCAATTTCAAACAGAGTTATAGATAATATTAAAAACGGTGTTAAGCTCTAATCCGTTTTGTGAATCTGCCTATAAATGATTACTTACCTAATCTAAAGCCAGAAGGATTCAACGCACTCTTATCTCCAGGAACAGTGTTCTTGTTGCAAGCGATGTTAATTTCCTCAAGTATATACTCAGCTTTGGCTCCAGAGACTCCCGTATCACGCATATCAACAAGCAGCATGTGGACATCAGTACCACCAGTGGAGATCTTGTATCCGCGTTCCATGAGACCTGCAGCTAACCTCCGTGCGTTCGTAACAATCTGTTTCTGGTAGGTGATGAACTCCGGAGTCTTGGCCTGGAGCATAGCGGTAGCAATACCAGCGATGGCGTTATTGTGGGGCCCTCCTTGAAGCCCAGGGAACACAGCCTGGTTGATGCGAGACTCAAGGTCATACATGATCTTCTCGCCCTTGGGTGTGACTTTTCTCACGCCCTTACGGTAGAAGATGATACCGGCGCGAGGTCCACGCAGTGTCTTGTGAGTGGTGGAGCTGACGACGTCGCTGTACTCGAATGGGCTGGGGGTGATTCCAGCGGACACGAGACCAGAAATATGAGCCATGTCGGAGAAGAGGTACGCGCCGGACTCGTCCGCGACTTCACGGAAGCGCTTGTAATCCAGTGCGCGGGAGTAACAGCTCACGCCGGCGACGATCACGATCGGCTTGAACAGGCGGGCGGAAGTTGCTAACGCGTCGTAGTCGATGTATCCAGTTGCTGGATCCACCTAGGATTTTATAAATAAATTAACAACAGTACATTAGAACCCAGAAAAAATTAAATGGATATGAAAGTTTGTGGCGTAAACGAAAAACCAATTTGTATAAAAGAAATTATAAATGTGCATGAAGCAGCAGTGCTGTACCAGAATAGGAAAGATTTTTCTTCTTCAATGGCACTACAGCCCGAATCGGGCCTAGGCCTGCCGGGTACACCGAGCCGCTGTTTTTACGCTGCCGTACTGCCGGTTTTCGTAGTCGATGTTACTTTTAAGGCATACGGATAAGTGACTAGCTTATAGCGCCCGAGTATGATTAATAGAAATAACTGTATTTTTATACTTTGTCGACAGGCGGATTCGAACTGACAAACCTTCGTTCGGATGACGTCACAGCATGTTAAGAGATGTGCATTAACACGCTCGACCACCGCGCCTGTTTATAGGAAACATTGGCGAAGATTAATTGCAGGATGAATCCAATACTATTAAATAAAATTGTAATTAAGTAAGCAATAAAACTTTAGTTAGAAAAATGTTTTAAAAATAATAATGAGAACATATAAAATTACATTTATTGTTGTATTTAATCATCCGATAAAAATATAAGGTCATGAACGCTGCATATTGCATATCGCAATAAATTGATAAACATTCAAGCAAATAATGAAAAACAAATTCGTAATCAACATAATATCTAGTTACAATATTTTTCTTTCATCTACTATTACATAGTTATTACATTATTTGCTTACATATGCATCTTGTAATATTGTAATAATACACCACGAACGAACGGAAATTTTTATACAAATTATCGGAATTGCAAATATTTAAACTTTTGATAAAATAAATTCATATGAAAAAACTATTACAAAATATCTAACAAAAAAAAAAACTTAATACGCAGATCGTCATTCTACAAATATTTTTTAACTAACAATATATTTTGTAATAAATATAGACCGATAATAAAATGTACTAAATTCCATTCTCATTTTTATTTGCAATAATTTACACCTGTTTAATCAAACGATTAAATAAGTAATAAAATTAACATACCTTGTATGGCATAGATTCGAAGAAAATCGAGGTAGCTGAGATTTTCTTGGTGGCTGTGAAGAATCCATGAGTTAAATGTCCACCATCAGGTAAATCCAGACCCATAATGCGACCATGGGGTTCAGCAATAGCTAAGGAAAAAATAAAATAAAATTAGTAATTGAAAATACATATTTCAATGCAGTTATATACCTGTGTACACTGCAAAATTGGCTGGAGACCCAGAATAAGGCTGTACATTTACTCCCCATTTCTCTGGGTCCAGTCCGTAAGCTTCCAGTGCACGTTTCTGGCAGAGGATTTCAATTTGATCAATGAATTCGTTTCCACCGTAATATCTTTGACCCGGCTGGCCCTCGGAGTATTTGTTGTGCAGACAAGAACTCAGGCACTGTAATACTGGCAGAGATGTAAAGTTTTCGGAGGCGATCATTTCAAGACTGGACAACTGCCTTTTCTTTTCTTTCTTGATTAATTCGAACAATTGTGGGTCGGTTTCCCACAGGTTTCCGTGTAAAGTTTTGGAACTCATAGCTGCTGTTTGTTGGAACTGACGAGAAACCTTTAAAACAAACGAGTTAGGTATTTTATAAGCGATTGCAGAAAAAAACATTGTTTTAAAAAACAACACGACTGAAACTGTTCTTGGCAACTACCTGCCTTGAAAGTTGATGAATAACTACATATAATAATGACTGGTTAGGTATCAGATTTTAAATATAAACAAATATGAACACAGTATAGAAATAATTGTATGCTATGAAAACTTGTTACTAAAAAATATCCCAACCTGTAATTATGTTTTTATAATAAAGAAACGAACTGATCGCCTCGAAGGATTATATTAAAATGACTGATGCACGATAAAGTATTTGTAGAAAAGTACAATTGAAAAATATTTTTTTTGTTTATTTCATCAAAATGTTAAAGGTCAAAAGATAACCTCAAATCAAAAAACATTAGTTTATCCATAAAAACATATACGCAAACACTAAACACTTTCGTAATTATTTATGCATTTCTAAATCTAAATATGTTAATTTGAACTATTTTGTTTGCATATATGTTGTATAAATTTGAAATAAATCCGACTTACCAAACGATTCAACAGGTGGTTGCACGCGGTAAGATGCCGGCTGAACATTGAGGTTACGAATACGAACGTAGCGTTATCAGCGGTATACTCTATTAGAAGGCAAACATTTAAAAGAGAGCTTGGAAACTATTTGTCTAATTAAGTTATCCCAGTATTTCGTAATTGACTTGACCGAATGACGATTAAAGGCCGCGTTTTATCGTCATCGGTCATCACTATGCTGTACTATCCATACTCTTACGATAGTGTTAAGTAATAAAAGCCTGTTGACCTGTGACCCAAAAAGAAAACACTCGTTGTCAGCTGTCAAGAAATTTTATTCAACTTTCATGTACAGTGATGGCATGCCAAATGCAATAACTTAGCTCAATTGATTATATTTCCTTTAGTATCTCACAATAATAATCCACTCACATATTATAAATAAATAGGTTTTGCTGGGGCCATTAAAAAGTGTACATAATTTACTTAAACGGGTAAAATACGAGCACCTTTATCGTCACACATGTTTCATGAGTTCATCCTCGATTCTTGAACAGCGATCACAATAGTTAGAGCTATTTGTATGCATTGCATTGCACACTCAGTTACCGTGCATCTCTATGTTGGGCACAGTTCCCAGTGCTTGGCGTGATGGTTACCATCCCCCGACTTAAACATGATGTCACACTCGGTCACACTCAACACGTTCTCACAAACCCAACGTTCCTAAGTAGTAGTGGTTAAGAAGCAACATTATCATAATAAGGATTTAGAAGAGCAAAACTAAATAAAGAAAGATGTAAATCACAATTCATTACAATCAACAATAAAATCATGAACATTGTCATAAAAATCAGCAATGGATAGGGATAGGGATACAGGTTTCAGGACTCTTGGTGGTGGTGGTGAATCAAGGAAAGGAGAGAAATGTGTCTGTCCCTAATTCGTTTACTCACTCTCTACTGCAGAGTATCAATACTTGATCATTAGAATACACTCACGATATATTTATTATATACAAACAGACAGACGGGCACATGTTCTGTTCATGGATGAGGACTGAGGGGCAGAATAGTTTTGTGGTTAACAGTTTGTTTTGTTTGTTTGTTGATGATTAATTATCCATACAGTATGAAGCGTCCTCGTGGTTGTCAAGGGCTGCGCCCTCGACGTACGTGGGAATCAGGCCGCCGCCCGTCGCGTGGCTCAGTCTCAATTGTAGATTTTGATCGCCTTCTCTAAATAGTTGAAGCGAGAACGCTTTGGTGTTTTATTTACGTGATCTAAACCAAGCCACGGTCGTGGGTTTCCACCTACACACACACACAAAAATTCGTCAGAAACACAAATGTTCATTGTATCCTCAAAACAGAACCACATTTTAGAAACATTATCTACTCATTTTATACTCTTATGTCCGTTTTAACCAGTAAAACTTAAACTTTAAGTTTTACATAAACTAACAATATCGCCTCAAATGTTTAATGTGTTCTTACGACTTTTTACTTCGATTTGCTTTTCTTTATTTAAATCAGACATAACATTTAAGTTTCACTGGTGCAAACGAGCATAAAAACATTACTGAAAAATTACTCTACTTTAAAAAATGTGGTTGATTCTGCATATTCATGTAAAATTAATTTTTTGTAAAAAAAAAAAAACAATAAACAAAAATTTATCAGTATTTACAATAATTACGTTAAATTCTAGATAAACAGATGATGTAATATAAAAAAATAAATATTGCTTGTTTTGCAAGCTGAATTGAATAAGGTTTGTGTTATGTTTAGCTGTCAAAAACTTACGCATGCAAGTATTGCAGTTGTTAATCCAGCCGGTTGTAAGGGACCTGGAATTGGACTGAAGGATATATATTGGACTTGCTTGGTACGGATTCATGCTAACACAGATTTAAGGAAAGTGGCGGGACTAACAACTAATCAATCAATTCATAGTAAGTAATGGTACACATACTTATTTCAATAGTTATTTGTCAAACTAAAGACGAAAGCGATAATTTTTCCCACTCGAGTTCGAAGTTTGCCTCACGAACAAGAATAGAAAAAGTGCTTTTCTTTCGTGTTGGACATTTTTGTTCACGATATACTTCAAAAAAGATTTATTCGAACTTTAAGTACACTCACGAAAGAACTAGTAGATATAATAAAGATAATATTTAAATTATTTGTATCAAAATAAAAAGCATTTTTTGTTTGTAAAATAAAATTAATGTACCACTACTATTTTCGCTTCTCTAGAGAAGGAAAACAAATTTTCCTCAATATTTTGCGAAAAGAAAGTTGAGTTTAGTACGTATATATTATAATAATAATAATAATGAAATGTACTCACTCTGCGTGGGATGCGGCCGGAAGTCCTGCAAATTAACAGTGTACTCATCCTCCGTGACGTATTGCGGCCGCCCGATGGACACGATAGCGAACTTATACTTCTCCCATTCCTTCTCCGGAATACAAATCTTCTTCTGAATGCGCTCCTTGACGCTGGTGAACGGCTCACCATGCTTCACCTTCACGTAGAACGGAATACCGAACGTGGAGAACACCTCCTTGTGGAAATGCGCGCACGGCACGAGCAACTCGTCCTCCTGCAGGTTGGCCTCATCCCGTGGCACCTCCTCTATCCGATAAGTCTTGGTGCTCGTGAGGTTCAGCGTTTCGAGCAGCACATCCTCTTTAGGCCCCGGCACGATCTTGTTGCAGTTCACCTCAATGATGCGCAGCTTGCCCGATCCGTCTTCTGAGAATTCCACCTGCTTCTTGGCCTCTTCGAGCAGGTCGGCAACGGTGCCGCATTTGTTCGGGTACAGAATCAGTTCTTTCTCTTCTTTCATCTTGGGGCCCACCCACACACATTTAAACTGTTTCTTGTTTTCTAATTCATTTATTCTGATGCTGAGCTGCTGGTAGAATATCTTTTTTGGCATTTTTGGTTTACAGTGTACTAGTAGATCTTTCAAGGTCCCTTCGAATGTACATCTTAACGGATGTCCAGGACTATCTTTATAACTATAATTAAACAAATTTATTTTTAAAAATTGGCCATCCGAATTCCGATAGTGTTCCCTAAAAACTATTTTATAATCACAATAATCGACAATAACTTAAATGAATCAACTGTTTTTATCCCTTACATATGAAGATAAAAAAATTAAAAATATTAAGCAAGTTATGAATATTTTAATGATGAATTTTTTGCTTACTTTTGACATTTGAAGAACTGTAAGAGATAAGGATCGATCCCGACTCGCTGGGCTACCGCTCGTGCCAACTGATCGTACGTCATCCGCTGCGAAAGCTCCATCGTGAAGCCGGGATCGTTCGGGATAGTTTTATCTACAAACATCACCTCCACTCGGTAAAACAAATCTTTAAAATAATCAATGCAAGTTGGTAAATCTGAAAGTTCATCTCTTTCTTCTTTTTCAAATACTATAATGTCTCCGTCCATCAATTCTTCCAGGACCTGCAAATTACAATTAATATTTAATATAAATTCAATTTCCTGTAAACAATTTATTACTTTTTCTAACGGTTCGTTGTGATTAACAATTTTCTCTATCATATTTGGCCTAATTTCTTCATACAACACTAACTCTGTATCTTGTGGAAAACCAGCTCGCTCATTTAGCAGCGGGATAAGATCCAGAAGTTTGCTTGATACTGGTAAATAGTGATGTCCACAGTAGTGGATTCGCTTTAATTTCGGGTCATATAACTTAAAGAAAAGCAGCACATCGGAGTCCTTGTCGAAATGCGGCAGCGCTGTGAGACCGGAGTCAGGCGGCAGCAACTCCAAGAATATCGTCCAAGGACTCTGGTTCTCCGACGCGTCCATCACGTTCTTGTGAAGGTCGGACTCCAGGTCGAGCAGCGTCGGTCTACAAGTCTGGTTCGAGCGTTGGCTGAACGGCCACGGTCGGATCTGCTCCAAGGGATACCTGAAGCTCTCCGCCAACATCTCCATCAGCTCCGAAATGGTTGTGTTCTTCCTCACTCTAAACACGCGGTAAGGCGCCCGTTCCGGTTCATACAGATCATTGCCCTGATGTCCATCAAAAGCATCTTCTAGGAGCACGTTTACAGTCATGTAAAGATGAGCTTCGTTGCGTTCCTTCCGTCGAACTTGTTCCATTCGCTTCTCTTCCGCCAGGCGGTCAGCCAGCTCACTTGGGATGTCCACATCTGTCACCTCCTGGAGCACGTTGCTGAGTTCACTGTCGCGAATGTACACCAACATGTACGCATTGGTGCAGTGCTTCACCGTCAGGTTCATGTCCTCCTCGTGCCCGCCGTAGTTGTGTTCGATGGCTTCCACTTTGGAACACCTCGAGACGACGTCGTCGTCAAATTTACACCACTTGCCGTCTCCGCGAGGGTTTATAAACACTACGTAATGTCCGCCGTGGTTGTCTCCGGAATGCACTAGGACTGCGTGCAGGGTGTAATTGGCGGGAGTGGTTTCTTTCTCTTGTAGATAATCGTCGAGAGAAATGCGGTCGTAGAATTCGAAGCGGTCGTTAAATTTGACGGAGCAATCGGTGATGGGATCGTACTGGAATCGCATGAGGTGCAGATGTAACACTGGTGGGAACGCGGCGAAAATCACACCTTTTTCTGCTTCCTGTAAACCGTGTTCCCCGGCGTCGTATTTGTTGTCGCCATCCAAAGTTTCACGCTCGATATAGTCTTTGAATGATTCATAAACTGGAAATATTTAATTTATTGTAATATTCTAAACAACTAATTCTGAAACAGTGACTACTTACTATTCTTTTTTCCTTTTATATTCAATTGAATATCATAAAATGTTTCCATTCGAGTACTAGCGTAGTTGACATTCTTGCATCGAATGTACGACATCATTTTGCCTTCAAATAATTTAGGAACAGTTCCTTCCACACAAGTACCTTTCATTTTACTTTCAAGCTTATCCAAGAGTACCTGTACCAAGAGGTTTTAAATAAAACACCTGTTTTAAAATTCTATAATTTGGAACTTACTCTAAGAAATTCTTGAACGTCATGTTGCATAAAAGAATCTAATGTTTCCCAACCAAAAGATTTAGTTAACTTCTTTGTTCCGACGGGTTTATCAGAAAACTGCAATTCATGAAATACTCTCTGTAGAGCCAAAGCAACTGATTTGCTACTGTCGTCCGACTCGGTTGGCATTTTGTAAACGGCTCTTCGTAACTGGTTTGTGAAGTATAGGGTTTGTAAAAGAGAATTCATGTAGCATGTCGCCCCCTGGTTCTTCAAGCCCACGTAGCCAGTGTGCTTCTTGCTGTCCCAGGAAACTCCATGTGGCGCGTCCGCCACTACATGCACTTCTAGAGTGATGGAGTCGTCCTTCACGTACCCTTTCTCTGGCTCCAGGACGTCGTTCCACCCCATGAAATGTGAAAAGCCCCAATCGTTTTCCTTACTATAGAACAAGTGCTGAATTTTACGACAAAATGGCTCCACATCCGGCTTGTGTGAATACAATCGCAGTTCGGCAACTGCGTAGCATGACCACGATGATGATTCGCTTTCGCCGTTGCACTGTAAGAAGAACCCTAAAGAACGCTGTGTTTGTCGCTCTTGAGTTTGACTTGTGCGAGGCATTATCATAATTTTCCATGGTAAATTTCTTACGTAACACGGAGGAGATAAAACAGAATCCTGAAAATAGTTAACAGGAATTTTAGTCAATAAAGTAAAATTTGTGACATTTAAAAATATATACCCCAACTTTAAGTTTACTAAAGTTCGGAACTGTAAACCTAAATGTTGCCTCTGATCTGGCTTCATCTTCAGCCATTTCCGCGTCTTGAATAATAGTTGAAGCATTGTCCTGAGGTTGTGGGCCAATCATGATATCACCGTTCTGTGATCTATCCATGGCATCGCCACCACCGTCAGTCATAGATTCAACGGTATCAACTGCATTGTAAACACAATTCAGACAATTACAAACCTGGTAAACACTTGTCAATCTGTGCTGACAGTCGAAATAATCATATAACACAGTTATTACTGATAAAGAAAATTACATATAATATCTGCGTTAAAATTTTAAGCATACGTCAAAAGTAATTAATTTATTTCATTCTTGTACAATTTTGTGCTTTTGTTTGAACCATGACTGTTCAATTTTTTCAAGTAATCAAACTCTGACATTTTATCTGGTATTCAAATACAATTAAATTAACATTTGTCGCTTTGTTACGGTAACTAATCGCAAATTTTATTACGTATGTAAATTAAATTAACAGGACAGTGATTGTAATACCGGCAATATAGTTGACTATAACATGTTTTATTTGGTACATACCGTCTTGCGTGTCCATTTCTTCTACTTCATTAACATTGTTTTGTGGACTGAGTTCGCTTCTCATGAGTCTCCTCTCGCGGGCATTCACGTGGTTCATATTGTCTCCGCTATGGGGCGGCGTCACCGGAGCCCCCGATTTCTCTTTACAAACCGGTCCTTTGTTCTTTTTCGAGTTCAAAACTGTACTAGTTTCGTTAAGATCAAGTGTATTCACAACGGGAACAGAATTATGCGTATTATTTTTCGTGCCGGACGCGGTAGTCAGCTTGACAAAATGCTTACTCGCGATGCGCCCAATGTCTGCTGATTTTTAAACCCTCTGAACGAGGGGTACTTACAGTAACCATATATATGTTTCGTGTAACCTTCGTGTTATGAAAATTTCAAATTGTAATATAATGTCGAATAATATTTGTAGATTATCTTTCGTGGCAACGGAGCACTTTTAGCAAGAAAATAAACAAAATGGAGGCAGTTTGCGGCTCCATGAAATGATCTTGTCAAAAGCACGAACTCGTTTGGACTACGCCATCTGTACTTGCGATTCATAACTATGCTATAGCGGTAAAATTTAAAATACCGCAATTTAAAACTTCTAGAACTTCAAATCACTAATAAATTAATCTGAATTATTATTTATAAACACAGGAGACTAAACAATCTGTATTTACAAGAATTCTTGTAAAATTATAAAATATAAAGTCAATAATTACATCTTTTTTAAGTTTTTAAATTTTATTCAATTCGTAATAAAATTGTAATATAAGTGTACTCCCATATCCCAAACTTACGTTTACTTATATACAAATGCATTATGCTGAATGTTTATACAAAACAGGTTTCTTGTCCAAATTGGTACATCATTTTCTTTACATACATTATTATGAAAGTAAATCTAAAACTGTCTACACACTGTATTAAAATGTATCAAAAACTTTATTAGTACATTATTCATGATATTATGTTCATTTATGTTTTTCTGCAATAAAAATAAGCAATTCCTAAAAAAAATTGATAAAAATCATTAATAAACGATTAATGTCATATGTTGTGTAATCCCTTATAAATATTTAATATAGAGTCTGTAATATTTATAAAATACTCACGGTATCATAATTAAAAATTAATACAATTTCATTTTTAATACCAAATTCATCATGAAATTATATAGTAGTTTTGTACGATAATCGATGTATAAATAAAAAGGACCTGCATTTAAAATACACATAATAAGACTATAATCACTATATAAGGCCATGTTAAAATAATTCTTTCTATAAATGTTTATCAAAAATAACCAATAACAGTTATCAATAATAGTAATAAGAATATGTATATGGCTAAGTACTAGAGGAAGCTGTGGTATGTACAGGAGAGGACGAGACGAGAGAGCTAATTGGGCGCATCGTCGCCGTCCAGGGTATCGTCCTGCGTGGTGGAGTCGTCGCCTGAGCCACCGTTGCCTCCAGCCGGGATGGAGCCCCGCTTTGAGCCGCCCAGGCGGGACGACAGCCCCATGCTACTCGTGCCGCGTCTAGAAAACATTACATTTAAACTTCACAAACCACGAAACACCCCAGACGCTTAAGCATACAGACACTCGGCATTCACATCAACATTCTGCTTGCTGGCTTCTCGCATCATTTTAATATTAAACTAAAGCAATCATTTTTCAATAACACAAATTTCGTCCATTTCTCTTTCTTTCTAATTACACCATCGATCCTTTGCTATCACCACGTATCTATACATTATTTATTATTTATGCATTTTTGTATAGAATCTTATTAAACGAATCAATTTCTTGTTATTTTGTGTACTGTTAGATTGTTATACAATTTGTACAATACATTAGTATTAGTTTTAGAGTTATAAAAAAAGTATAGCAAAATAAAACTGGTGCAATATCAGTAACAAACACGGCGAACTAGCGAACACACACGAAATTCAGAACGTACCAATGTTTTAAACACTTCCCTACCAGCGGATATCCGTCCTCATCACTTACTGCTGCAATTATTTAAATCAGTTTACAACTTATTTCTATTTTAAATCAATAATGGGAAACACAAAATTAATTTACTATCACTTGTATCAAATCTGTTACACAAGTCGAGTCTTTGATTATAATATGCTTCATTGTACTAACCTTAGTTTGCTCTTCAAGTTGTTGATTTCGCGGGTCATGGATTCATGCGACTCCATCATGTCCTCGCATTCGCGTTGTGCTTTGCGTTTCTGCGCCTTCTCCCTGCTGATCTCTTCTTCAGCCTCGTCCAATTGTCGCTTCAGAGCTTTCACGCGAGCGTTCACTTTCTCTACTTGCTCCTTATATTGATCTGCGTGCCTCCTCTCATCCTCCAACTGCATCACTAATTCCTTAATCTTCTTATCCAATTTGCGGTTGTTTTTCTGTTGGGCAAATCGTTCCTTCGCCTCAAGTTCGAGCTGTTCTTCAAGGTTGGTAATTTTGTTTTCCAGAGAAGCGATGGTAGCTTTAGTTTTCGTACGTTGAGCTGTCTCAAGTTCAGCGAGCTTGGCTTTAAGTTCCTTATTCTGGCGTTCAAGAAGCAACCGGCCTGATTCTAGTTTCTGGGATGTGGAGCGTTCTGCAGCTAATTCGGTGGTGAGTTGTTCTACTGCAAGTTGAGCTTTTCTTGCGCGATCTAGTAAGATTTCACCGTTGCCTTGTTCTTCTTCGAGTTCTTCTTCAAGGGTAGCAATGCGAGCTTCCAATCGTCGCTTCTCGTCGATCAGCGAGTTACCCTTCGTTGCGCTGTTGCTGATTTCTTCGGCGAGTTCGTCTCGCTCGCTTTCTGCCGCACGACGGGCGCGTTCTGATGAAGCTAAGTCTTCAGACACCTACAAATAAAATTGTAATAATTAGTGATGTTAAATTTCATAAAATTTATAAATTTGAAAAAGTTTAATGAAGTTTAGAATTTAACCAAAAGCGCAATTAAATCTAATATCTAATGATAAATTACATATTATTAAAAAAATCAAAGTAATATTTATTAATTCTACCTGAAGTAATTCCGCCTCAAGGGCCTTAACCTTGCGCTCGGCCTCCTTGCTAATGGCAGCTAGTTCGTCGCGGGCAGCACGAGCCTCTTCGGCGTCGCGAGCACACTCCTTCCACTGTTGCTGCAACTTCTTTAGCTGTTTTAGTGTATCTTCTTTCACCTTAGAATGCATCTCCAGCTGTGCTTCAAATTCCTTGATATCACCCTCCAGCTTCTTGCGCTGCGCCACGGCGGCTGCTCGCTGCTTCCTTTCTTCCTCGAGTTCAGCCTCTAGATCACGTAGCTGCTTCACGATTCCACGTCGCTTCTCTTCAGCTTGTTCTTCCTTTGCTTGGACATCGCGCTCGAACTGAGCTCGTAGAGCTTGCATATTTACTTCCAAACGTAATTTAGCATCTTCTGTTAATTGTAATTCATCTTCTAGTTCCTCATTTTGCGCTTTAACTTCAGCAAGTTGAGTTTCAAGTGATCGTTTTGCTTTCTCTAGCTCGTGAACATTTTTATCGGCTGTTCCTTGACTGTTTACTAACTCATCAAGTTCAGTTTGGAGTTGTCTCCTGCCACGTTCGAGTTCTTCAACCTTTTCACTTGCTTCATCTAATTCACGACTTAGTGAAAGCACTCTTGTTTCTTTTTCTCTGGCTTCACGTTCGGCAGCATCTCGCTCAGCAGCCATCTGTTCACTGACAGCTTTTTCTTCTGCCAGGATTTTATCGAAGTTCTTCTGTTTCTTCTCTAATTCAAGAACTTTGGAACGTTGAGCTTCCAAATCAATGTTAGCGTCTTCTAATTCTGCAGCAATCTTCTTTTTGCTCTTATCTAATTTGTCGTTGGCGACTTGAAGTTCCTCCACTTGTCTTTGTAATGCTTCAATGTCTTTGGTTAGCTTCTTTTTGATTTCTTCCAGCACCGTCACCTGTTCTCCTTCTTCATCTGCCTTCTTCTTGGCTTCAACTAATTGTGCATTCATAGTAGCCAGTTGTTTCTGAAGGTTACGTTTGGCTTCCTCTTCTTCGTCAAGTTGTTCTTGTAATCCTTCCTTTTCGGTTTCTAGCTGACGCAAGCGTGAACTTAGTGCTAGTTTCTGTCTTGTTTCTTCTTCTAAGGCGGATTGTGCTTCATTAAACTGTGATTCGGTGATGCCTTGTGATTTCATGGCAGCAGAAGCTTTCAATTCAGCATCTTCCAACTGTTGAGCAATAGACTCGGATTCCTGTTGCAGCTTTATTGTTTTTTCTTGTAATTCATTTCGTGAACGTTCAATTTCAGCCAGTTTAGCTTGGATTTCAGCAAGCTGACTTTCTGCTTGTTTGCGTCTTCTATCGCTCTCTTGTCTGCTAGCTCCTACGCTACGTAATTCAGTTGCTAAATCTGCATTTTCGGCTTCCAGCGTCGCCTTAGCTTTCTCAAAACCAGCTTTAGCCTTTTTAATAGTTTCCATTTGCTCGTTGATGACCGTTAATTCTTGGGAATGTTTGTGTCGCATATCGGTTAAGGTCACTTCATGCGAAGATGCTTCTTCTTCTAATGATTTTTTCAAAGCTGCAAGTTCCTGTTCACGCTTTGATCTTAATTCTTGTTGTGCTGCAGTTGTATCCAATGAATCCAATAGTTCGTTTTTAAGTGCTTCCAGTTCTTCATTGAGATCTCGTTTTAATTTTTCAGCTTTAGATCTAGCTGTCTTTTCTGCTTCTAGATCTTCTTGAAGTTCGGTAATTTGACTTTCAAGTTCTCTCAAAGCTTTCTGGGCGTTAGCCTTCAAAGCACTTTCTTCATCAACACGTACCATCGCTTGAGCTAATTCTTCTTCACGTTTTCCAAGCTGTAGTTGAAACTCTTCAAGTTGTGTTCGCTTTTCAGCTAACTGTTCTTTAAGATCTGAGACTTCAGATTCTACTTTCCGTTTTGATCTATCAGATTCTTGTCTTTGCTGATGATCTTTCAATAAGCGCTCTTCCAAATCAACGATGGTTGCTTCATGTTTAGATTTTAATTTCGCCAAATGCTTGGCTTTTTCTTCTTCTTCCGCCAAAGCTTGTGATAGATCTGCGCTACGTTCTTCAAGTACTTTCTTCTCTTTGCTTAACTTTTGGTTGGTGTCATCACTAAGTGCTAAATCTTCTTCTAGTTTTTTTATTTTGGCATCACATTGGACCTTTTCTAATTGAAGTTTTTGGCGTGCTCCTTCCTCTTCCTCGAGTTGTTCCTCCAAGTCTTGAATATTTAACTGTAATTTCTTTTTCTCTGAAGTTAAACTGGTAGCTCTTTCCTCTTCTTCCTCAATTCGTGCTTCAAGATCATTTAAGATCTCTTCAAGTTCTTGCTTTCTAGCAGCTAGTCTAGCACGCATTTCTTCTGCCTCTGCGCACAATTCAACTTCAGCTTGTAGTTGCTCTGCCAACATAGTCTTCTCCTCAAGAGCTTGTTGGAATTTCTTTTCAAACTCTTGAGCAGTCTTCAACTGACTATCCAAGTTGTCGCGCACTTGTTTCAGTTCATCTTCTTTTTGCATGAGCTTCTCTTCTTGTTTGGTGACTTCAAGAAGAGGCTTGACTTTAGTGTAGAGACGCCACCACTGCCAGTTCCTCAGCTTAAGATAAGCAGCGCAATTTCTTTGAATAATACGAATTGCATTCAGCTGTTGCACGCGTTTCTGGTAGTTACGTCTGGAAAGGAAACCACGACAGAAAGCTTGGAAGTTTACAATGAGATCAGTGATCTTGTAATCACGTTCTTCTTCCAAATGAGCGAGCACACCGGCGCGGAAGAATATTTTCGACTGACCAACGCGATATAAGTTTTGATCAAGTTCCAATGTTTTAATCATTGTTTCGCACGCCTTCTTGCCATCCATAAAGCCCTTGGATATGACATTAGGAGTAAGAAGTTCATAACGTTGTCTGAACTCTTGGAAGGGAATACGATTAGGGAAACCTTGTCTGCAAATACGAATTCCTTCGAGTACACCATTGCATCTCAACTGATCTAGCACAAGCGGTGCATCGATTTTACCAGCGCGCTTCTCATGATTAGGGATGATACAACGGACGAAATTAGGGTTGGTATTTCTGAGAGTAACCATTAAGTTGGCTAGTTGTTCTTTATACAGTTGTGAAACTGTACGGAACATACCTTTGGCCCGACCGACTAATTCAGTATCTTTCCAAATAAGTACAACAAATGGATCCTGGGACTGTTGCAACAAAGTTACAACATTTTCATTAAGAGGGTCCATGTTTTTCATCAGCCATTTTTCTGCGGAATAATCAACTTTGCCAGCGTAATGAATAATAGCAAAATCAGCAATTCCTCTGAAATCTGTTTTCTTGAATTTAGGATGCACGGAATGTGCGCTAACCAACTTGTCGACAAATGTTTTGTCAGTAGCTTTCGGGAATAAGCATTCTTCATCCAACAACGCCATGATTCCCATGGGCTTGTCGATGAGATCAATAGTAGGTTGTAGATCAAGACCGAAATCAATGAATTTCCATTCAATTCCTTCTCTTTGATATTCCTCCTGTTCTAAGATGAACATAGTGTGATTGAACAGCTGCTGAAGTTTCTCATTAGTGTAATTAATACACAGTTGTTCAAAAGAATTCAACTCGAATATTTCAAAACCAGCAATATCAAGAATTCCAATAAAACTGGCACCTTGTCTTTTTGTACGACCGAGTGATCGATTGATTCTAGTCACCAGCCAACGGAACATGCGTTCATAACACGCCTTGGAGATGGCTTCCACTGCAAACTCGACCTGCTCTTTGGTCTGCGACTTACGGACGTAGTCACGACCGACGCGGATGTTGGGCTTGAGGAAGGCCTTGGTCATTTCGGTGACGGAGAGGCCAAGTAGGTGTGCGATCTTCTGCGCCACGGTGTTGTCGGGGAGGGTGGCTTGATCGGAGTTGCGGTCTTGTTTGAATTGCATGCAGCCGAACAGCATGACGGCGGACACGATCCGGAAGATTGACGCGAAGTCCTCTTGTGTCATACCCATGATATCCATGGACTTCACGGTGGCCTGGAACTCGGCTGCATCGTCCACACCCGGCACTTGACTTGAGTCGCTGCTGAGGAATTGATACGCTTTGGGATCTTCCAGGATAAATGATTCTGTAAATGTTTATAATAATTTTAGTTAAATTTTACTTTCTTGAAGATTATAAATCTGTTACTTTTTTGTTCCACTGATGCTCCAGCAAGTAGCTGGTAGAAAATATGGAAAGTTCGTTCATTTCTGGCTTGTCTTATGGCACGTGATTTTTCCAGTAGGTAAGTCTCTATATTTGCACCAGCAATGTATCCTGACGCATCAAAGTTTATTCTTATGAATTTTCCCTATAATTTCAAATATTGTTATTATGATAAATTTGATTTAATTACAGTATGACTTACAAAACGGGATGAATTGTCGTTCTTGACAGTTTTGGCGTTTCCGAAAGCTTCTAAAATTGGATTTGCTTGCAATAATTGTTGCTCTAATCCACCCTGTAATTATGTGCATCGTTAATTTATTTCCTTTGTACAAACATAACAATATTAATAATTTTAAAAATTAAATAAAATGACAGTAGGAAATAAATAATAATTTGACAAAATAAATAAAATACATACATTAGTTGATTAGCTGCTATTATATTACTACTTTTATAAAATTGTAAGTTTAAGTTACATACCGAAAATTCCCTCGTTGGACTTTGCGGCTGGTATTGTAAGCGTGTAAAATAACCATTAAAATATAACTACTGCTTTTAAATAAAATGACTGGCGCCTAATTTACTCACAGTGAACAAGATAGCACATTTATTTCCTACTGAACATTCCAAAATAATAAAAAGACTGAAAGAAACCAAGACGGAAGATCTACTTACGATAATGGAAAGATTTGGCGGCTGCGGGATCCAGGCAAAACATGCAAAGAGAAAGTGAGTTAGAGATGACGCGACACCATCATCCATCAACATGCATTGCAATGTACACTCAAGGCAACTCTTTGTCCACAGCGCAATATAGAGCGGTACTCAAACCCAAAGTGAATATTACACAATCAAATCATATTGAGAGAAATTAAAAATACGTCCGCTAAAGTACTCCGACACTGTGCAGAGATGAAAACCATGTTGTTTACACTTACTTTATACAGATAAATAAATAAGAATAAAAAATTATATGCTGTGAATCAGATTCCGTACAGAGTGTATAAGTGTGTTGCTTTTAAACCAATAAAATGTTGCAAATCATATTGAGGATGCTCAGACAGTTCTAAGAACTTTATTATAAAATATTATTCATTCAATCTTCATCCAATTTCTCTTCTTTCTTTATTGAGCACTAGTCAAGACTCTTTCTTCCGTTTAATATCCATACTTCAGGCAGGATTCGAACCTGTAGCCTATGATGTGTAATGATCAAGGAACCGCTGTACACTGGACCTGTCATTTTTATTTATTTCACTAACAAGAAATTAATCATAATTCCTATGGGCTCCTATACCATAATCAACATAACAATAATAAAGGGTAAAACCATAAAATATATATTAAATTATGGTTATTACTGAAAAAAATTGTTAAAAATAATGTTTTCATCAGAGATATAAGCAATTACAAATATACAGACAGATTCATAAAGCGGATTAGCGCTAACACCATTTTTAATTTTATTTTTAAATCTTTTTTTCAATGTACGAAACAATTTTATTTTAACTTGTGATAAAAAGAGAGTTAATTAGCATCAAATTTAGTTCATTTCTTTGATCTGTTTTAATTTGAAACAGAGTTATAGATAATATTAAAAACGGTGTTAGCACTATGAATCTGCCTGATAGTGACATCACAAGTTCGGAAGGTTCTCATTCGCCACAAGTATTTCGCGCGGTAAATAGGAGACATATGCGGAGTATAACGTAAATAACTGTAACATCTCAATACTGTTTTATTCAAACTGTTCGTGCTTTGCTAGTATGTAGATGTTCAACACGTTATATATTTATTACAATAATTTAATTTCGTTGTCTTGGGTTTGCAACTACTATAAAATATGATTTTCAGCATAATAACATTATTTTTCAAGAATTCAATCGTATATTATTAGCACTCTTTGAACGAAACAAGTTAAGTACCACTTAAACGAACTTGGGACTTCACAACCACAATAAAAAACTTTAAAAAATCATATCTCTTGTAATATAAGGAATTTTCAACCTGCGTTATCACTGATCGCCATAGCTTATCTTGCAAATTAATAATAATAATAAAAAATATAGATATAGGAGCCCATTATAGTATGTACAAGAAAACTGCGGATTTTGTGTAAGTTGGAGTAACTGAGACTTGAAGTCAAGCCCTCTTGCTTCTGAAGAAAGCGCGTTATTAGCTGTATTCCATTTGCCACTTGGTTCACTTAAATCAGTTCAGATAAATTAAACAACATGACTAAATGAATTAATTAAAGCAAATTTAGACATTTATTGGAGTGAATTACCTCAAAGTAAATTAGAATAAGTATTTCTAGAACTGAAGTCAACGAGGTAATCCTGCGAAATAAATAAGTGATCTGGATCAATAAATGTAAGTTAGATCTGATCCAACTGGCAAATGGAATACACCTATTGTTGAGCCACAATTTTCTGTCATTTTAATTTTGTTGAGAGTTAGCGGAGCATTCATTATCCTGTTCCTGTTTGCGTTCTACGAATAGAAATATTCTCGCTTAAAAATATTATCAAAATTAATCATATTCGTTCAAAATAAAGCATGTAAATATAATCAAAAAATTCCTAGAACTTTCTGAACACCTTGTAGAAAAGACGTGCGAATAATACAAAAGTATTTTTGCAAATAGGACGTGACATAATTTTATACATTGCTCAACCTTCAACCTATCTACCATAAGCTTTTATTTCATAAAATATCATCTTCATACCAAATAGTTATGCTGTCCCATAATAATAATAATATTTAAATATATTCATAGATATTATTAAGTGACCTCATATTGAAATGAGTTTTCATAGTTGACGACGAAATAAAACGCAACTAGTTTTAATTTCTAATAGTATTTTATGTGTAACGAGACAAGCTGGTGTTGCATACCGCTCCAGATGATCCCTTGGGTTTGGAGGCGGCGACGTAGGCCAAATACTGGATTACTTTCTTTGTGTTTTCTGTTTTACCGGCTCCTGATTCTCCTGTACATAGTATTGACTGGTCTTCCCGATCTGAAATATTATACATTTATATATAAATACACAAATTCTTATATAGGTACAGATACTTTATGGGGTGGCTAGCTCAGTGGTATGAAGTCGGCCTGTGGATCCTGAGAACCCTGGTTTGATTCCCACAGACGACAAACAATTTTCATAATTTCAAAAAACTAGCCCTGTGGCTCCTCCACCACTAACATCTTTGGAGGCCGTGATTTGACGACTGGTAACCCCACTTCACGCGCAAAATATATCACTTACCGAGATCTGCTTCGGCAGAGTGCTACACCCAGTAATGGGTAGAAGGCGTGATGATATATTTATTTTATTTATATACTTTAGAGATATTCGGCAACAAAAATGTTATTTCTGATAGTTTCAAACAGGGATCTGAACCAGAAAAAATAAGAGTTTAGGTTTGTTTTAAATTCTGATTAGACAGGTTTTGAATTTATTTATTTTAGCAGAACAATTTTAAAACTGGTTCATTGAATCGGTTTCTCGAATTGGTTTAATAGTTACAGTTCGGTTAAAGTTTCGCTCTTGAAAATGTACATATTTCGGTTTAGATTAATTAAAAATATGCCGGTTCAATCCGATTCAGTTGAATTCCTTGCTTTCAAAGAATCTTAAATTATTTTATGTTTCGCTTGAATATTATTTATTGTTTATTGCTATGTAACAAAGTACACATGGTGATGAATTGATTTATGCAATATAGAAAATAATTTTTTTTTTATATATATAGCGGTATGTTATTCTCTATTGATTTTAGAACAAAATGCTTTAAATAAATCACACTTAAAAACACTATAAACATTTATTCATTAGATTCATCCTGCATGCCATTTTCGCTGCATCCACATTTATAATTCCTTTCATACAAACTCGTATGAGGTAGATGGCGAGTCGGCCTGTTGATTTGAGAACCTCAGTTCGATTCTCACAGCCGACAAACAATTTTCAAGACATTAAAATTACTCTTGCGGCTCCCCCTCCACTAACAGCTTTGGAGACCGTGATTTGATGGCTGGTAACCGCACTTCACGCGCATAAATATATCACTTACCGAGATCTGCTTCGGCAGAGTGCCACACTCAATAATCGGCAAAAGGCGTGATGATATATTTGTTTTATACCAGCTCGTTCACGCATCAAATCTTCAAACATATTCATCAGTTTATTCATAGGTCGTCCACGCAATCTTTCCTCTTACAATTCACTAACACATACCAATTTCACCAGTCTTTCAGTCGACATACGTTCCAAATGACCAGAGCTGGGCAGTAGCTAGCTACGTTTACCTTAGCTGTAGCTGTTGCTTAGCTAAATGTGAAAAAATATAGCTGTAGCTTGTAGCGAACTATGTTTTTTCTATTAGCTTAAAAATATTGTTATAACAACTGAAGCTACTTTTAAAGCTACCTTTTGTAGTTTAAAACTACTTTTTGTAGCCCAAAGCTACCACTGTTAATTAAGAAATACCTATTAATTTTGTTTTGTATTTGATTTGTACCTTCTTTATTGTTTTCTATAACTGTAGGATAACAAGTTATTATATAGTTTAAAATCTGTTAACATATTTTATATTTCACTTGTTCTTAACTTATTATACTTTTTCATTAAATATTAGATGAACTAAACATTGACTGTTTAGGAGTCTTCTGTTAATGTGACTGTTAATTTATTCCGATATAAATAAAAATTATAGCATCAAAAATTAACAGTACATTTGGCCATTTGCGATTTTTGATATTTATGTACATAATAGTAAATTAACAGTCATTATAACAAAAGACTGATCAACTGATCATATGACAATGGCAAATTTAATTAATTGAAAAAAGTAGCTTTAAAATTTAACAGCTACTTTAACGAAAGCTTTTAGTTGTAGCTTAGCTATATTTTACAAAATGTAGCTTATAGCTGTAGCTCACCTACTTTTTTAAAGAATAGCTTTAGCTGTAGCTTAGCTACTTTTTTAAGTAGCTTGCCCAGCTCTGCAAATGACCAAACCATCTCAACTATGTAAACATTATTAAAAGCAAATATTAAAAATTACGTTTATTTAATTTGTAATATAATTTCAGATATTTAAAAAATCAATTAGTATTTTAAGTATGTAATTTTTTCTGTACGAATTACAGCTGAACAAAAGAATTTCTCGATAACGATGAGTCAACATTAGGACAGGATGTGTAGTTAGCTGACAAAGAACAATACAAAAAATCGCTCATCATCAGCACAATAACCGTACAAGCTGTAAACAGCAACTTTGCACCAAAACCAAAATAACTTAAAATCAAAGGATTTCCACCGAAACAATTATCTAGTAATGTGTTTGTTGATGAATGTTTGTACCTTGCAACATGGAACGGTAGGCAGTGTCTGTAATGGCAAATACGTGTGGAGGAACTTCGTGTCTTTTGATTCCTTTATATCGCTCCATGATTTTCTCCGTGTAGATAGGTAACTTCTTGTATGGGTTCACGACGACGCAGAAAAGACCAGAGTATGTCTGCAACAAAATACAATAATCAGTAATATATTCATAAGAAAAACAGCATTATTTATTTCTAGCGCCTCCGTCCGAGATTCACAGTTTTATATATCTCAAAATCGTTCGGAAACCATGTATTTGTAAGCACGCCGTTCGGTAAAAACTATAGATTTTTGTCATGTTAGCATTGGCATCTGTCTGTAAATTTTACACTATCTTTACAAATTTATGAAGAATTAGTTACATAATAGTTACATAAAGAAAATAGTATATTACGTAGTGTAAGTGACAATTTTTAGGTCAAGAGTGTATTTTGGGAAATTGAGATTTCCTAAATATTCGCGACCTAAAACAATCACTTACAGTTCGATGTTAGTAAGCTATATTTTACAATACACACTCAAATGGAAGGAAAAGAGAAATAGGTTTCAAAATTAACAGCTGTCAAATTGTTGTCAAGATAAACAGGACCTTAATTCTTTAATATATTCTTACTAGTCACTGTGGATGGTAAGTAAATATTAAAGTCCTGATGTAATCATGGAAACCACTGTGCAATAAAAGTTCCACTTGCTGTGTTTAACTTTTGTCATTAATAGGTAACTTACAGTAGAAACATTGTAAAAATTACAAATAATTAAATGGCATTATTCAGGGGAAAAACTTAATGCATTTGTTTTAATTCCGTGGTTAAGACTAATTAAATGTAATTCTGTAAATTTTCATATTTAATTTCTTAGGTATATAAATTTAGTTGATTTAGATGTAGAATTTTATGTTCAACAAATTTTATTCGAAGCATTTGTCTAAAATAATTTGGAAAGCAATGCGCATAGAAAAAAACTGATTTCCCATATTTAACGCCTATGGCCCGCTTTTCGTGATACACCCGGTATGTATATGAACAACTGGTAGATATGTAATTGCAGATCTTTGTCTCCATGTTTTATTATTATTATTTATGTTACTCTGTACAACAGAAATTGAATCCCAATTACAGTACAGGGTCCGAACTCACCGAGCCGCAGAGTGGTTGTAATTATAATATCTAGCTTGAGTGGGAATCGAACTCGGGATCTCCGGATTCGAATTCCGTAACACTACCCACCAGACTGTACTGCTAACAAATGGAAAATAAATAAATAAATATATCATTACGCCTTTTACCCATTACTGAGTGTGGCACTCTGCAATAGCAGATCTCGGTAAGTGATATATTTATGCGCGTGAAGTTCGGTTACCAGCTGTCAAATAACGGCCTCAAAAGATGTTACTGAAAATTGTCGGCTGTGGGAATCGAGATTTTCAAATCCACAGGCCGACTTGATACCACTGAGCCACCTACCCTGTGTTTTCATAAAAAAAATAAAAAATCTGTTCAGAAGCCCATTTCAGATGATTATCATGGTAATTTTATTACGCTAATAAATTGAAAAATAACCACTATTAATTCTAATTTTAATTCAAAGTACAGGCAGAGCTGGGCAAGCTACTTAAAAAAGTAGCTACGCTACAGCTAGAGCTATTCTTTAAAAAAGTAGCTAAGCTACAGCTATAAGCTATATTTTGTAAAATATAGCTAAGCTACAGCTAAAAGCTTTCGTTAAAATAGCTGTTAAATTTTAAAGCTACTTTTTTAAATTATTGTGAAATAATTAAATTTGCCATTGTCATATGATCAGTCTTTTGTTATAATGACTGTTAATTTACTATATGTACATAAATATCAAAAATAGCAAATACCATCTGGCACCTACTGTGTATTTTTGCGTATTAGAGCCAGTTAGAACCGGCAACAAATAATTATTTTGTGTGGGTTTAGCTTGTACGCATGCGTACTTTGTTGACCTTCTGCTTAAAAAGTAGCTTTAAGGTATAAAAAGTAGCTTTAAATGTAGCTTCAGTTGTTATTTGTAAGCTAATAGAAAAAAAAGTAGCTAGCTACAAGCTACAGCTATATTTTTTCAGTTAGCTAAGCTACAGCTACAGCTAAGGTAAGCTTTAAGGTATAAAAAGTAGCTATAAGCTACAAAAAGTAGCTTTAAATGTAGCTTCAGTTGTTATTTGTAAGCTAACAGAAAAAAAAGTAGCTAGCTACAAGCTACAGCTATATTTTTTCACAGTTAGCTAAGCTACAGCTACAGCTAAGGTAAATGTAGCTAAGCTACAAAAGTAGCTAGCTACTGCCCAGCTCTGAGTACAGGGAACCTACAAATTTCAGTGAAATTCGAACAATTCGGATACAGTTCAGTTCGCTATCATTCTTTTACAAATCTCTGTAGTAAACGTTAGCTAAATCAGATACAATGAATGAGAATTTCAGAAATGTGTTAAAGAAAATAAATAAATATATCATCACGCCTTCTACCCATTGCTGGGTGTGGCACTCTGCTAAAGCAGATCTCGGTAAGTGATATATTTTTGCGCGTGAAGTGCGGTTACCAGTCGTCAAATCACGGCCCCCAAACATGTTAGTGGTGGAGGAGCCACAGGGATAGCTTTTTTCAAATTATGAAAATTTGTCGCCTGTGGGAATCGAACCAGGGACCTCAGGATCCACAGGCCGACTTCATACCACTGTGCTAGCCATCCCATTAAAAATGTATAGTATGAAATTGTGCAACAACCAACAAACAATGCAGCAGCATTGTTTCACATATGCAAACAAGGGCGCGGAACAGGCGCCAATAATAATACTGACTGCTGTTTTATATACATGCACTATATTTTATTGATTTATTTATTACGGTTCGTTAATGAAATAAACCCACATTACTTGGCTACAGATGCAACTGTTTACATGTGCGTTACTAATGCTCACTGCATGATTCTCATTTTATTACGAACGACTTAATAATTTGTTACTGCTCATCAAATACAAATTATTTCATACATATTCAACAAGTAAGTTCAAGTTATAAATATACAAATTCAATATAATATTTATCAATAAACATGTCAGAATTAAATTAATTAGTCAGATATGAAAACACTTGAACATTGATATCAACCTGTCAAACTATAATAATTAGTTACTTCAGGATTAGATAAAAAATTTATAATTAATTGTATTAATTTTCCTGTAAATTACACGCTTTGTACTCAGTTATCAGAGAAATACAAAAGTCTAGAAGTACAGATTAAATTTATAAATAAGTATAAAAATATATATATCATCACGCCTTCTACCCATTACTGGATGTGGCACTCTACCGTACCAGATCTCAGTAAGTGATATATTTTGCGCATAAAGTGCACTTACCATCCGTCAAATCACGGCCTCCAAACAGAGCAGGGCAGTAGCTAGCTACTTTTTTAGGTTAGCTACTAGCTTAGCTACATTTACCTTAGCTGTAGCTGTAGCTTAGCTAACTGTGAAAAAATATAGCTGTAGCTTGTAGCTAGCTACTTTTTTTCTATTAGCTTAAAAATAACAACTGAAGCTACTTTTAAAGCTACTTTTTATAACTTAAAGCTACTTTTTAAGCGGAAGGTCAACAAAGTACGCATGCGTACAAGCTAAACCCACACAAAATAATTATTTCTTGCCGGTTCTAACTGGCTCTAATACGCAAAAATACACAGTAGGTGCCAGATAGTATTTGCTATTTTTGATATTTATGTACATAATAGTAAATTAACAGTCATTATAACAAAAGACTGATCATATGACAATGGCAAATTTAATTATTTCACAATAATTTAAAAAAGTAGCTTTAAAATTTAACAGCTATTTTAACGAAAGCTTTTAGCTGTAGCTTAGCTACTTTTTTAAAGAATAGCTGTAGCTGTAGCTTAGCTACTTTTTTTAAGTAGCTTGCCCAGCTCTGCCTCCAAAGATATTAGTGGAAGGAGAGCCACAGAGGTAGTTTGAATGTGGTGAAAATTGTTTGTCGGCTGTGAGAAATCGAACCCAGGTTCTCAAATCCACACGCCGACGGATACCACTAAGCCACCTACCAGAGTTGGGCAGTGGCTAGCTATTTTTGTACCTTAGCTACTAGCTTAGCTACATTTACCTTAGCTATAGCTGTAGCTTAGCTAAATGTGAAAAATATAGCTGTAGCTTGTAAGCGAACTATATTTTTTTTCTATTAGCTTGAAAATATTGTTATTACAACTGAAGCTACTTTTAAAGCTACTTTTTGTAGCTTTAAACTACTTTTTGTAGCTTAAAGCTACTTTTTGTAGCTTAAAGCTACCACTGTTCATTAAGAAACACCTATTAATTTTTGTTTTGTATTTGAATTGTGCCTTCTTTATTGTTTTCTATAACTGTAGGATAACAAGTTATTATATAGTGTAAAATCTATTAACATATTTTATTTTTCACTTGTTCTTAACCTATCCTACTTTTGTATTAAATACTAGATGAACTAAACATTGACTGTTTAGGAGTCTTCTGTTAATGTGACTGTTCATTTATTCCGATATAAATAAGAATTATAGCATAACAAATTAACAGTACATTTGTCCATTTGCGATTTTTTATATTTATTAACAGTCATTATAACAAAAGACTGATCAACTGATCATATGACAATGGCACGTTTAATAAAATAAAATAAATAAATATATCATCACGCCTTCTACCCATTACTGGGTGTGGCACTCTGCCGAAACAGATCTCGGTAACTGATATTGATGTTAGTGGTGGAGGAGCCACAGGGGTAGTTTTTGAAATTATGAAAATTGTTTGTCGCCTGCGGGAATCGAACCAGGGTTCTCAGGATCCACAGGCCGACTTCATACCACTGAGCTAGCCACCCCATTAATAATTCACAATAATTGACAAAGTAGCTTTAAAATTTAACAGCTACTTGAATGAAAGCTTTTAGCTGTAGCTTAGCTATATTTTACAGAATGTAGCTTATAGCTGTAGCTCAGCTACTTTTTTAAAGAATAGCTGTAGCTTAGCTACTTTTTTTAAGTAGCTTGCCCAGCTCTGCCACCTACCCCATTAATGTTAATTTAATTTAAATTAAATAAAAAAATATCAAATAAAATTGAAGATTACAGTTATGGCAGTTGACATGAACCCAGCTAGCTGATTCATTTCCTAATAAAGCATATCTTAACATCTCTGAATTTGCTCACGTCTTAAGATTAACATGTGTCATTATTTATTTAGATGATTGACAAATGACAGTTGAGTCTAGTACCGTTTTAGGGCAAGCGCCAAGTAAGCAACACATGTATCTTATGTCGCTATGAATTTGTTTTCTTTCTCATGTGTTTTCCGCATCATGCAGTCATGTTTTACGTCACTTTGCCATATACACAAATCATTCGATTTGATGTATAAAATTAGCTCAGCTTAGCGCGAAATAAATATCAGACAAGCGAATTTATTCATCGGAAAATATGGCGTTATCAGCTCGACCGGAAATCGCTCCTTGGAAAAACGTCATGTGACGTCACTAGCTCTGTTTATTTTTACCTTCCACTACACTCACATACAAGGGATGTAATATCTGTCATGTAAAAATTCAATAGATAATTTCCAATAGACACATTAAAATTCCTAGAACATTATTTTAAAATAGATTTCCGATGACGTTTTTATTTGCTACTTTGCACAACAGGAACTTGATCCCAATTACAGTAGCTTATAAAGAAATCAAACTACTCAGACACAGTCGCATTTATTTTATAAAAAATAAATAAATATATCATCACGCCTTTTACCCATTACTGAGTGTGGTACTCTGCCGAAGCAGATCTCGGTAAGTGATATATTTACGCGCGTGAAGTACGGTTATCAGCCGTCAAATAACGGCTGTCAAAGATGTTAGTAGTAGAGGAGCCACAGGGGTAATTTTAAATTGGTGAATATGATTTTGTCGGCTGTGGGAATTGAACCAGGGTTCTTAGGATCCACAGGCCAACTTCATACCACTGAGCTAGCCACCCCATTATAAAATAAATATATTATAACGCCTTTTACCCATTACTAGATGTGGCACTCTGGATAAGTGTACATTTATGTTACCAGTAGTCAAATCACGGCCCCCAAAGATGTTAATGGAAGGGGAGCCACAGAAGTAGGGGTAGGTGGCTCAATGGTATCAAGTCAGCCTGTGGAACCTCGGTTCGATTCCTACAGCCGACATACAATTTTCACCACATTAAAATTATCCCTGTGGCTCCTCCACTACTAACATCTTTGACAGCTGTTATTTGACGGCTGATAACCGTACTTCACGCGCATAAATATATCACGTACCGAGATCTGCTTCGGCAGAGTACCACACTCAGTAATGGGTAAAAGGCGTGATGATATATTTATTTTTTATTTATAAAATAAAGAAAATTGATTAGAATGTTATTATTATATTATAATTATTGTTGTAATGAAACAGTGTTTTGTGCCAAATTGCCAATTCGGTGCACATGCGCATTTCCTCACAATGTGACGTTTAATTGACCTATCTACGTCATAAGAACATCAATGGCGATCGTTTGGAATAATTCACTTTTTAATTAAATATTTTAGATATTAATACGCTGCTTTTGATCATTGTTTTAGCATTATTGTAACACATTTACAACTAAAATTGATGTACGTTAAATATTTCTATAAACTGTTGCAATAGTCTATTATGATTCATCATCAGTAACTAAGGTAAAAGCCAATGTACGCCACTGGAAAATATTTGTTAAATGAAAGTCGAACGAAACAAACAAAACAAAATATTATTAAGCGATATTTAATGAGCCGTTATCAATGATCAATAAATTAATTGGTAAAAATGTGAGACTGATTATTCAAATAATACATATTTCATCAGAATATTTTCCAATACAATATTTTGAATAACATTTGCTGAAATTCATATTAAGAATTGTGTTAATTTATTAATTATTTTATTGGTATCACACTAAATCCGTTAACCGTAGGATGTGGTATTGTTTTAATACATTTACAATAAAAGGTGCCCTGCCACAATTTTCCTTCCGATAAGATAAATTCATAAACATTATAATAATTAACTAGTTTATAGAAATCAAAGTCAAAAGTCAAAGTTATAAAATTAGTTAATAGCACCATACTTCATTAAATTGATATTCTGTCAAATATACTGAGTCACAGTATTGTAAATAAAATAAATATATCATCATGTCTTTTACCCATTAATGGATGTGGCACTCTGCTGAAGCAGATCTCGGTAAGTGATATATTTATGTGCGTGAAGTGCGATTATCAGCCGTCAAAGTACGACCCCAAAGATATTAGTGGTGGGGGTGCCAAAAGGATAATTTTAATGTGGTGAAAATGACTAACAATTTTCATAATTTCAAAAGCTACCCCTGTGGCTCCTCCACCACTAACATCTTTGGAGGCCATGATTTGACGACTGGTAACCGCACTTCACGCGCACAATATATTACTTACCGAGATCTGCCACACCCAGTAATGGGTAGAAGGCGTGATAACATATTATTTTTATAAAATGTTTGTAGGCTGTAGGAGTCGAATCAGAGTTCTCAGGATCCACTGGCCGACTCGATTCCACTGAGCTACCTACTCCATAAAGAATTATTAAATATTATACAGTGTTATAAGTTATATTAGTTCTTGTCTGAATAATACATATATAGAATTACATTTAAAATAAAAATTGTGTTCTACACAGTCTAGTGTATACTTATACCTTGAAATATTATCAAAGTCGATGCGTCAATATTAAAAATAGGTATATATAGATAAAACAATCTTTACCACATACACATAAGTGCTTTGAATGCAATTAAGTTATGTTTATCTACAAATAGAAGCTAAAATTAAACATTTTCAACGTCATTTGCTCAAATAATTTATCAATAAATAAAATAGATATATTATCACGCCTTTTACCCATTACTAGGTGTGGCACTCTGGGTAAATGATACATTTATGCGCGTTAAATGCAGTTACCAGTCGTCAAACCGAGGCCCCCAAAGATATTAATGGAAGGTGATCCACAGAGCTAAGGGTAGGCGACTCAGTGCTATCAAGTCGGCTTGTGGTTTTGAGAACCTCGGTTCTATTCCCACAACAGGTAAACTATTTTCACCACATTAAAATTATCTCTTTGGTTTCCCCTCCACTAACAGCCTTGAGTATCATTATTTGATGGCTGGTAACGCGCATTAATATGTCACTTAGTAATGGGTAAAAGGGAGTGATGATATATTTATTTCATATCTTTTATTTAAAATAATCGAATTCAGATTTTCAAATCCACATGCTGCGATGTTTCTGCACAAAAATGTTTAAAAAATATTAAAAACCATTAACAGAAATGTATCTGTACAACAGGAAATTAATCTCAATAAATAAAAGCAAATCGAAGTAAAATGTCATATGAAGAAGTTGACATTGCTGTCAAATATTTGATGCGATATTGTCAGTTTATATCAAAGTTAAAGTTAAAGTTCGCGAGATTTTATTTGTAAAAAGTAAAATAAAATTCTAACGAGTAAAAAATAAGTACATATAATTTGATGAATTTATACAGTGCAGTATTTAGTAACAATTCATTACATAATTACAGTGTTACAAGAGAATGCTAACACGGCAATTACGCTCCAGGCAATTATGCTAAACACAGCATTAAATATAATACTAATCATTTAAATTATTAATTTACGCAAGTAACTCATACAAATACGTACAATGAACAGAAAAAATACTTTTATCCACACGCATTTCCGTCTCTTACTGATAAATTCATTATATATGCAATTATTTAATTCACATAAACAATAAATACAAATTTTATATTAATTTGTTACTTGCTTGAAAATGGCCTAAATTCGAGACCGAAACGTTAACAATTTTACAACTTTAAACATAATAAAGCCAATGGAAAAATCAAGTGAATGATTAGATTTTCACATACTAGATTTGTATAGGATTTCCAAAAGATCTTGATTATTATTCTATGTCAAACGTTTCTAAATTATTTTACAGAAAATAGTTATTTGTGTATCAAGGAAAGAAAACGAGATATTTCTTTTCGAAAGTGTGGTTTAATTTTCCGAGCCGAAGGCATCTAAGGGAAGAATGACACTTTCTTCATGAGGCATATAAATGATTATTTTATGCACAACCGGGCCGAAAATCATATGTTTTAGCCCTAAAAAGCAGGCTTAAACATTTGTTTTTGGCCCTAGGACCATAAAAAAATAATTTCTATGGATACATAAATAAAACAACAATTTTAGTTTATTGTGAATACTTGATTTTAGAAAATGTCATTTTGACATATAACCTATGTACATATTTTAATCTTTTGAATATATAATTAAATGTCATTTTGTTGTGCATAAAATATTGTATGTACTACGGGTGAAATTAGCGATTCTGATCCTGAACATGTTATTAGCCCTCGGCGATTTTCGCCTAGTGCTAATAATCATGCCACGGGCTAGGAACGCCTGTTTTCACCCTTGATACATAAATAACTATTTGCTACCCTATCAGAAAGTAAAATTATCAGAAATAAATTAGGCCTGATTGCATAAAGCGATGTTAACTATAGTGTTAGGTAACATCATGTTAAAAGTTAACTATGATCAAGAAAGTTGACACCACATTTTACATATTTTCTAATTTTTCTAAAAATAAAAATAAATAAATATATCATCACGCCTTCTACCCATTACTGGGTGTGGCACTCCGCCGAAGCAGATCTCGGTATGGGATATATTTTGCGCGTGAAGTGCAGTTACCAGTCGTCAAATTTTTATGTTATAATTAATTATAATATATGATGCTCCAAATGTATAAGATACTTTACAATATAGGTTAAAAATTAAATAACTGATGACAAAAAAAATATTAAAATACATGTAGTGTATTGTAAGATGTGCATAACAAAATGGTGTTTGCTTTCAATAGAAAGGTACATAGAAAGTGATTTAATACAAAATTGACATTTTCAAGGCTGTTCTTGATTGTAGCAGAATATTATGTAATATTTTACAATACTTTCATTTGTAGTACAGAGGAGAAAATTCCATTCCACTTATAAAAATCACATATGTAAAAAGTTTCATAAATTATTCAAATTTCATGCTGAAATTTGTCACTAAAATGGAATGGAATATACATAACTTAATAAAAATATATCAGAGTTATAATTAATTTTAACTAACTATTTATTAATTGACCTAAATATAATAGTGAGAAAAATGAGTAAGTAATGTAATATTGCATCTCCGGGCGCCACCAAACAAGAAATGCTTACGAAATTGTAATTTGAATAAATTAAGCAATTAAGAACAATTTATTATGTAAATATCTAAATACCGAAGCAAATTGGTTACTCGTATTGAATACTTAAAAGATCTTGATGATCTATTTTGCTGTCAAACGATTCTATGTAAATTATTTTAGCAAAACATACTTTGTCAACAAAATATTTCAAGCATTTTTTCTCTGAAATAATTTAGCGAACTTTGACTGTAGAACATTTATGGACCGAATAAATCAAGAACTTTCAAAATATCTTATAAGTTATTTATTATTTGATACTCTGCACAACAGGAACAAAATCCTAAAAGTTTATAGTGTTTTTTTATTTTATTTAATGTGTTAGGTGGTTTAGTGGTATTGAGTCCGACTATGGATTTGAGAACACAGGTTCTATTCCCACAGCCGACAAACAATTTTCACCACATTACCCCTATGGCTCCTTCCCTACCAACATCGTTGAGGGCCGTGATCTAACGGCTGGTAACCGCACTTCACGTGCATAAATATATCACTTTACCGAGATCTGCTATGGCAGAAAACCACACCCAGTAATGGGTAGAAGGCATGATATATTTATTATTCACACTATCGGGAATAAATTACCTAATTTATTCTTTCTTTTCGAAGACTGAAGTGTCACTGTTAATCCCGGAGAGATTTAGGGCCAAATTCAGAGTCGTCACTCACACTCATCTCATCCTCACCTCACTCTCAAATTCAAAGTAACTAAGGCAACTAATTCAAATTGTGCAAATTCTTGAGTTAGTTGCCTTAGTTACTTCGATTTTGAGAGTAAGCGGATTCCATTTGCCATTTAGATCAGATCTAACTTATATTTTCTAATCCAGATCACTTATTTATTTCGCTGGATTACTTCGCTGACTTTAGTTTCAGTATTAGAATTATTGATTCTAGTTTACTTTAAAGTAATTCACCCCAATAAGTGCAACTGTTTGCTTAATTCAGTTCATTTAGTTAATTTGTCTAAACTGATTTAAGTGAACCAAGTGGCAAATGGAATACAGCTAGTGAGGTGAGAATGAGATGAGTGTGAGTGACGACTCTGAATTTGGTCCTAAATATCAAATTCAATGCCGTCGATATTAAAATTGACAGATAAACAAGCATTACAGTAGCAACAAGTATATTATAAACCTGTAGATATTACACTTAAATATATCATCACGCCCTCTACCCATTACTGGGTGTGACACTCTGCCGAAGCAGATCTCGGTAAGTGATATAGTTTGCGTGTGAAATGCGGTTATCATTCGTCAAATCACGGCCCCCAAAGATGTTAGTGGTGGAGGAGCCACAGGGGTAGTTTTTGTAATTATGAAAATTGTTTGTCGCCTGTGGGAATCGAACCAGGGTTCTCAGGATCCACAGGCCGACTTCATACCATTGAGCTAGCCACCCCTTTATTATTTATGTTACCTAAAAATTTGTACAATGCTGTCATTGTGAATTATACGTAAAGTTAATATCAAAATTAATCCTTAATTTTAAATGTATGGCTGGAAGTGCGAAAAATAGTATACATACCACAAAACTAAAGTGCATTTAATCTCTCAGATGATTATTTCTCTCTGCAGCTCGTGAAATATACTTCACCCTCAGGATTAAGTTATGCAATTTAGTCCCTTGGTATATAATTATATAATGGGATGGCTAGCTCAGTGGTATGAAGTCGGCCTGTGGATCCTGAGGTCCCTGGTTCGATTCCCACAGGCGACAAATTTTCATAATTTGAAAAAGCTATCCCTGTGGCTCCTCCATCACTAACATGTTTGGGGGCCGTGATTTAACGACTGGTAACCGCACTTCACGCGCAACATATATCACTTACCGAGATCTGCTTCAGCAGAGTGCCACACCCAGTAATGGGTAGAAGGCGTGATGATATATTTATTTATTTATATTTGTATATAATTTATTTATAATGGAATTTTTTTGATAGCGAGAATTGAACTAACAAACTCTTGCTTGTGAGGCGAAAGTTATATCTATTGCCCATTGTAATTAAGTGCGTAGTTTAAATTAAATTAAAACGTTTCACATCAAAATTTGCGATATGTTATTCATTGTTGTTTTAAAACAATCAATTATATTTTCATTACAAAGAAAATGTTTATGATTGTACAATATTTACATAACTTTTAATGGTAGTTATTTAAAAATAACTCTGGCTAATTAGGCTAGTGCATATGTGTCAATGTATAATATATTCGCTAAAATATAATTAAATTCCTTTTTTAGACGTATGAGTTAATAGGAATTCATATTTCTGCACGTTCACCCTATTAGCACTTGATAGTTAAGGATTAAAAGAAGAAAGAAAAAAGTAGAATGAAAGTAGGTAATTGTAATTACATCACTTTTCATACGTGCGTTGAATTATTCACGATAATATGAACTACATATGTTTTTATACATATACTCGTACATAGTTATATATTTTTTATTTAAGTTAATAGTAAACATGCACGCTTTTTAATTTATTTACGATAATAAAAGATTTATTTTTTGCAGTTATAGTAATCGAATTAACTAGTATTCTGTTTCATTAATTCGCAAGAAAACTTCCGTAAAATATTCGGAACAAAGTGTTTTGTATTTCAATATGGCTCTTCGTCAGTAATGTACCATTTTCCTAACTCTCGATGCCCACAGTCGACAAACAATTTTCACCATACTAAAACCACTCCTGTGGCTTCCCCTCCACTAACATCTTTGCGAAGACAGCGTGATTTGACGGAAGGTAACCGCACTTTACGCGCAAAATATATAATTGAGATGAAGTTTCTCTTGTGCAGAGTAGCAACTAAAATCAGTGAAGTATCCTGACTGTAGTATTAACAGTGTAAGTAGTGAACGCCGGCGTCTGTATATCTTGATTTTGTACATCGTGCTGTTAGTTATTCGCGCGTTAATTAACTTAGACAGACGATGCGAATTCATCGAGTAAATAGAATACGCAAACTCTGCATTAACATCAACTAAATTAACCACTCGCACATCACTGCCAATCAACAAATACCAGGCAAGCTATACGAAACTAAAATTGAAATTTGACATCACCGAAATGAATAAATATATTTACCAGGATTTTGATGTTTTGTTTCTTCAAATAGCTGTCAGGATGAATCAATTTGGATCGTTTTCTAAATAATGTTAACTATAAACTATAGGGTATTATCGAGTAATGGCTCAGTGATATTCGAGTCGGCCTGTGGATCCAAAGAACCCTGATTCGATCTCCATAGTCGACAAAACATTTTCATCAATTTAAAAATTATCCGTATGGCTCGCCCACTACTTACATCTTTGGGGGCCGTGATGATATATTTATATTTATTTATAAAATGAATTTTCAGTATTAGTTTTTTTTTTAATTTTAACTTTTTTACAATTTTCGCGAGGCCCCCAATGGGTCGGGGCCCTAGGCTTAGTCAGCTTATGTTATAATCCAACACTGTTTAAGAGGCCGTACGCAAAATTAGATTTAGTTTTAGTTTTTAGAGCTCTACTAATAATACTTGTTTATTTTCTTATCATTACACCTATTTATCTTATTATAATGAATTTCTACGAATAACTCAAGTACCTAACAAGGAAAAACAGTTCCTAAAAATTACACCAATTTTTCAGAATAAATCCTAACCTTATTACGTATATCATACTATTTCCTTGTTTGTATAAACTGATAATTTAAATGTGAAGTATTCTGCATTCGTTTATCTACATATGTCAGCAAGTATGATTGATTTGATTGGCCAGCGACGAGTCTCGTGTCACACTCCAGGTGTATAGAACATCAACACCGACTGTAATCACGTAACGGTCTGCTGAAGTTATTGTGGAGAGTCTGTAGACGTAGTCGCTCAAGTGACATTATCCCCGTGGAATTCTCTGAATGCGCTGACATTATGTCGCCTGCTTTGCTGTTGTAGCGGTGGAATATTGGGTGTGACACTAATCTGGAACTTGTTACGTTGTTACGCACTGAAATTGGTTAACTGATTCTATCTGATTATTGGTGATTGATTAGTGACCGCGATTTGGCAATGGGTACTTTGGAATTTGATTGTAGCACATCTGTATGAAACTGTCATACAGTTAGTCACAAGAGAATCAGTATTTTGCAACTTAAAAATGTTCCAAAAATAATTATGCCACCAGATTCATTTGTGAGGTACGCTCAGTGGTATTTATTCAGCTTGAGGGTCGTGATTTGACGACTGGTAACTGCACTTCACGCGCATAAATCATTTACCGAGATCTGTTACGGCAGAGTGCCACACTCAGTAATAAGTAAAAGACGTGATTTATTTTATTGACAAGGATTTTATTTGCATATGACCAAATCATATCCACTCGTATAATTTTGTAAATTCAAGCGTAAGTACTCGTAATAAAATATGTAAGAACTAATACAGAAACGATGAAATATTCCATTTCTCTCCCTTCACTTGATTTAATGCCAGTTTAATTTGAGCAGGTTGCTATGGTTACAGGTTGCTATGACTATGAATTGTGGTAACGAGGTACAAATCTTCTGGGAATTATAATGGGACGCATAGGCGTACAACCCAGATTCAGGAAATGAACAAATGTTATTCATTAACGCAGTGCCGCACACTTACATTATTTTCTAAGGGAGGAAATTGTTTCAATACAAAATCTACAAAATATTTAATAGCTATAGTTATTTGTATATCAAGGGAAGAAAATGATACATTTCTTCTCAAAGGTGACGTTTCATTTTCAGAGTCGAAGGCGAGGGCGAAGCACATGAGGGAAAAATTACACTTTCTTCACTAAGTATAGATATAACTTTTTCGACTACCCTTTTGAAAACCAAAATAAATTAGAAATTAATATAAAATGTATTATTATCTTGACAGATGTCACTGCTGTTTTCCGGATGTCATGGATATACAGGGTGATCAAAAGGAATTGTTATAGTTGGCAATACAATTCCAGAGATCTTTTTATTCCATAGTTGGCACAACGTGAGATAAAGGCGGAAATGCTATTTGACATTTCTAATAAATACAAATAGGTTATGTCAGGAGTCTGACAGCTAATAGAATTTTGACTTTTTAAGTAATAGAAATACTTTAGAAATAAATGTAATAATAAATGTACTCAAATTTAAATTTTAAATGTCACTGTCAACAACAGGAAATTAATTTATGTATCAGGCTTACCAATTTCAAGTAGTTTTTTTATTGCCAACTGTATCAATTCCTTTTGATCACCCTGTAGTATACTTTATCGGCTTAGGGTAGAAAAAATTTGCTGTCCTAAACACGAAAAGAATCACTTTCTTCTCGCATTTAGGGATGAAAATTTTATTTTTTATCGAGTCGTGAAAATAAAATTAATAGGCATGTTGCATAACAGGAAATTAATCCTAATTACAGGAGTTTTAGTGGGATTCAAGCTGTATTTTTTTTCTGTTATATGTATATAAAAGTCAGCGAATTTGAACCTGCAAATTCTCGCTTCTAAAGCAGCTGCAATGCCATTATCCTACTACATAACTATTTGTTAATAATACTGCTCACGACAGAGCAAAGCAGGTATATAGGTAGTATAATTATTAAGTAATAAATATATAACGATTGAAAGAAAATAAAGTAATAATAATTAATAAAAGAGTAACTAAATAAACTATATATAATTAAAACAGAATTTATACAAAAGAAATGTACATTTTAATTGTTCCTTTAATTAATAAATATGATTTCTAAAATTAGTTAAACTGCAATCTAATATCAACATGAACATACTCGTAAGTATAGACATGGCGTTTCTAGCAATATGGGTTTATTATTTTTATCATTATTTAAAATATTTAAAGACATATTTCAATATTTAACAATGATTCACTCGCAGATATCTCCCAAAAAAGATGTTATTGGTACGCTTATGTGGTTTTCCCAACCGTGCCTTATATGGTGTTAAAGAAAGAGTTGATATGTAAAGAAGTGATAGAGCAACGCATGCGTACACACATACATACACGCACGCACGCATGAATCACTCACACAAATTGAACATACGAGATCTGACAATTAAGTTCGCGAACTCACATGGTTTACCTCACATAAATCGTATTTCTTTGGGAACTTTAGGTTCAACCCTGAACTGGTCTAGTATTCACTCGTGTTACTTCCAAATAAATAATGCATGTAGTGTCAATTGTAAAAATTAGCGATAAATTTAAAATCTTAAAGCACGTTTTAAGTGACATCTGCTTAAATACAAATTGCAATGCCACCAATTCAAAACGGATAAAAAAAACATAAGTTGATTAGAAACAGATAGAAAACGGATTCAACCTACCAAGCCACCAAAATAGCTGGGGCAGTAGGATCAGTTCAGGAACTGTTCTGGGTTACTTAAAACGTGCCAATTAAACAAAAGTAACCTCCCGGGTTACTTTAAAAATGCCAAATAAATATGCCAGAATAAATCCATATGAGTAAATATTTTAACTGTCATAGAAAATAGTTATTTATGTACCAAGGGTGAAAACAGGCGTTTCTGGCCCGTGGCATGATTATTAGCACGAGGCGCAAAGTACCGAGGACTAATAACATGCTCAGGGTCAGAAACGCTAATTTCACCCGTGGTATATACAATATTTTATGTACAACAAAATAACATTTAATTATATATTCAAAAGATTAAAATATGTACATAGGTTATATGTCAAAATGACATTTTGCAGAATCAAGTATTCACAATAAACAAAAATTGTCATTTTATTTATGTATCCATAGGAATTATTTTTTGGCCCCAGGGCCAAAAATAACTGTTTAAGCCCGCTTTTTAGGGCGAAAACATATTAATTTCGGCCTGGTTGTGCATAATATTATTTATGTATCAAGGGTGAAAACAGGTGTATCTAATAACATGCTCTGGGTAAAAAAACGCTAATTTCACCTGTGATACATATTTTATGCACAACAAAATAACATTTAATTATATGTTCAAAAGATTAATATATGTACGTAGGTTATATGTCAAAATGACATTTAGCAGAAAAACAAAAATTGTCATTTTATTTATGTATCCATAGGAATTATGTTTAAGCCTGCTTTTTAGGGCTAAATCAGATGCTTTTCGACCCGGTTGTGCATAAACAAATTTTAAACGAAATACAGCAAAAATGTGCCTATTGCGATAGTTCGCGAATTTAATTGTCAAATTTTGTATGTGAATCACGCATTCTATGTTGGCAGGGTATGAATCGCATGATTAGTGTTGAATGTAGAATGAATAAACCTCTCCCAAGGGCTGAAAGGCGTGGCAAGGGTGGCGCCCAGGGAGGAATGAATTGACTAATAAAATATTTGTAATGCATGCAGATTAAATTTGCATACTTGACAGACATGTTGTGTATTAATGGAACTGGAATACTAATACGGAAAATGTGAAATTTATTGAAACGCGAGACAAGTTTCTTTGTTGATTCGACGTGTATGGATATTAGAAATGTATAACAGCATCTGATACCTAATATTCATTATAATTAGTAAATATTAATTACATTTTTAATATGGTGATTCTAATATGAATACCAATTCAGGGCGAATTACTTTATTCAGTTGTAAAATATTCCTAAATTATTTTTATGCATAACCGGGCCGAAATGCATGTTTTTTAACCCTAAAAAGCGGGCTTAAACACTTGTTTTTGGCCCCAGGGCCATAAAAAATCATTCCTATGGATACATAAATAAAATAACATTTTTTGTTTATTGTGAATACCTGATTTTACAAAATGTCATTTTGACATATAACCTATGTATATATTTTAAATTTTTGAACATATAATTAAATGTTAATTTGTTGTGCATAAAATGTTGTATGTACCACGGGTGAAATTAGCGTTTCTAACCTTGAGTATGTTATTAACACAAGGTGCTTCGGCACGGGTCAGAAACGCCTGTTTTCACCCTTCATACATAAATAACTATTTCATGAGAATGATTGAAATAAAAGTCATCACAAACGGCTGATCAAGTTCAGCTTTAACCATAGACGCGTTTTGTCCTTTAGGGACTCATCAGTATGGTGCGATCAACTATCCAACTAGACCAACTAGGGACTAGTGAACTGTGATACTGTCTTAGCTGAACTGACTGATGTTAAACTATGTAAGCCGGTAACATTACATGAGAGCTAAGGCGCAACCCGTGGTGCCATCTACCGACAAAAATCGCAAACTGCTTGACAGCTATTGAAATAATACAAAGACAAAATGTCAATTGCGATGTGGAATTGAGTCTTAATAAATAAGAAAAAGATATACATATAACTATTACGTTGAAGGAATTATAAAGTTTTTGACATTTCTTATCTTTTCAAAATAATGTATAGAGGTCATTAGTTATAACCTAAATATAAATACTCTAATTGTTTTTATTTAATTAATTATAATTAACTATGTATGTAAATAAGGAAAAATTTAAATAAAGAGCAAGATTTTGTTTTTTACTATTATTTTATTTATTTATTTATACTACTTTGTACAACCAGAATTTAATCCCAATTTATTAGTTCATAAGATTTTTAGCTTGAGTGGGATTCGAACTTGGGATCTCCGAATATTAAAATAAATATTAATAAATAAATATATCATCACGCCTTTTACTCATTACTGGGTGTGGCACTCTGCCGAAGCAGATCTCGGTAAGTGACATATTTATACGCGTGAAGTGCAGTTACAAGCTGTCAAATCACGGCCCCCAAAGATGTTAGTGGTGGGAGAACCACAGGGGTAATTTTAAACTGGTGAAAATGTTTTGTCGGCTGTGGGGATCGAACCAGGGTTCTTTTGATCCACAGGCCGAATATCGTAACGCTAATTAATATTAATTACAGTACAGACACCTACAGAATATAGCGGAACCCGAACCACTCAAAAACAGTCGTATATTTTTTTTAAGTTGATTTAATCGCGCGAAATCTTCCTCGGTAAAAGTCAGTAATTATTACGAGGCCACGAACATCTTAAGTGTTCGAGATCACCGATAAAATTTCAAAAATTAAAGGTTACATGAACAAAAACAAACCATAATTAATCATTTACAATTTGTAATATGGCTTAATTAAGAAATGTCAAAATTTGTCATTTAACTAACTCCGAAGAAAGAACAGTTTTACATAATTGCCTGAGATAAAAACAAGGATATTGGTAAGAACTACAACCATCTGTTTGGTACCAACCTAATCCAAATAATCATTCTCCAAATAAGTCTCGTTCCGTGTGTCAAAACACCGGCCTAACACCAAATTTGGCATGTTTACGTGGAGATCGCTTAAATTCAATTAATAGTGAACAGTTTTTAGGTTAATGTTGCTGTCAGTTTTTTTATGGTTGTGTTTTGTACGGCATGGACATTTTTGTAATTTATTGACACGCGATTGGCATAAGCGATAGTTGGCTGCTTACAAGATTTGTGTGTATGTATGTATAATGAGATTTCTCAAGAGCGTCGTAATATTTACTTGTAACTCGTAATTCTCTCCGTAATTGAAGTGGACTGCTGTTTAATATCAATATTAACTGCTCTATGGGGATCGATAAATCCTAGAACGGAAATTTGATGTGTCTGGTTACTTTAGTCAACTATAGTTCAATAAGGATGTTAGTGGAGGAGGAGCCACATGGATAATTATAATGTGATGAAAATTGTTTGTCGACTATGGGAACCAAACCCGGGTTCTCAAATCCACAGGCCGATTCGATACTAAAATATAATAGCTGAAATCCTAAATTTTTGCGTCATTAAGGGCATATAAATTTAGGATTTGGGTAATAAAAGTGCAACTTTGAACACGAATAGAACGATTAAAAAAGCCCAACTTTGTAGACCCGTATCTCGAAAACTAAAAGAGATATTGAAATGCAGTTTGAACGAGTGTATTTCTCGTGCTCCAATTAACTTATTCTGTAATATTGGAAATTTTCAAAATTTTCATATTTTTTTCGAAATTTTCTATTGCATATATTTCAAAAACTTGACGAGATAATGAAAATCTGTAAAAACCAGTGGATTCCTCGCATAAAAATACATATGTATGTAAAATTTCAGAACTTTTGCTATACGGATAAAAATTTTAGAGCAAAAAAAAACTAAAAATGGCCAAAATTCGTAAAATTCCTAAGGGGTACCCCTTAAAAAACAGTGACTTTCGTTTTTTTGTAATGAAAACCTTATCTGTGCGAATATTTTCTTGAAATTTGCTTACCTATGTACTTTTACGAGAGGAATTCATTGGTGTTCACAGATTTTCATTATCTTTTCAATTTTTTGAAATATTGAGAAATGAAAATTTTTGAAAATAGGGTCAAATATGTATAGTAAAATTTTCAAAAATTCAGTATAAGTTAATTAGCGCACGAGAAATACACTCGTTCAAACCGCATTCCAATATCTCTTTTAGTTTTCGAGATATGGTCCTTCAAAGTTGACATTTTAAAAAAGACAAAAATCGTTGTTACTCGAAAACTTAAAAAGATATGAAGATGCGCTCAACGGCATTCAATTTCTCGTAGTCCGATTTATATAGAACCGCATTTAAAATTTTTTCGATTTTTAAACTGGGTCAACCAAATAATTTGCATTTTCAGTAACAAACATTTTTTTAATCACGACTCCGGCGATATAAAAAATTTATTTTGAGGATCAAAATATGCATAATTCGGCAGAAACATAGGAGGAATTATATGGTGAAATCCTCAATCTCATGTCTAGTTTACTATAACCTATTGTAATTGGGATTAAATTCCTGTTGTGCAGAGTACTAGACAAGTAAACAAAATGTTTCATTTCAAAGTAGTATACAGCGATTCATCAGATCACATCATGTTTGAAAATCAACAATCGTTTATTGACTTATTGTCCTGGATTACGTAACAAGCGCAGAACACAAATACATTACCTTAAATGGGTATATAATTACATCTTTTTACTCTTGGGTATAAGCATACCAACATGCGTGCTGCAAAAACAGCACATCCCTAGTTTGTATCAAGATAGCGAGAACGTGAAATCATCCAGTCAACACGATTTTAGTGACTCGTGGAATTTATAGTGTTTGGGTAAACAGTAAAACCAAGTATTTTACAACCAAGCAGGTAGTAGGTAATATCTGTCTGTTACGCACTATCGCGAGATAAGGCGTTTCCTGTTCCACTTTTACCAAAAACATGAATCATGAAATCTTGGAAAGCAATACATCCTACTGCAAAAACACAATTTGGTTTAAATAAAAATAAAATAAATAAATATATCATCACGCCTTTTACCCATTACTGGGCGTGGCACTCTGCCGAAGCAGATATATTTATGCGCGTGAATTCAGACTCTTTTATACTATTTTTATTGTTTCATTGTCATTGTTTTGTTAGTGTTAGTTTTGTTTCCCAAAATATTGTGGTGTTGTAACATTGTACCACTTTTTTTATATAAATTTCATAGATTTAAAATCATTTTCTAGCTTCAATTAAAATAAATAGCGTTGGAAAAATTACGGTAATTTATAAATTGGTAAAATGTATGTGGAATATTTAAGTGTTTGAAAAATCATCACATAAAAATAAATCATGAATATATCATCACGTCTTCTACCCATTACTGGGTGTGGCACTCTGCCGTAGCAGATGTTGTTAATGATATATTTTGCGCGTGAAATGCGGTTACCAGCCGTCAAATCATGCCTACGAAGGATGTTAGTGGAGGTGGAGCCACATGGATAATAGGATGCGGGCACTCACGTGACACTGTGACGTTTTGTGACGTAAAAACAGCTGCTCGGGCATAGATCACTGCGCCACCTACAAAATGAATTATTTTTTTGGGACGAGATTTGAAAAGAACGGTTCTTTTCAAATCTTGTTGGGCTGCGATCACTGCACCACCTACAAAATGACCTATTTTAGGGTGGCCAGATTTGAAAGAACGGTTCTTTTCAAATCTCGTCCTAAAAAAAATAGTTCATTTTGTGGATGGCGCAGTGATCTATGCCCGAACAGCTATTTTTATGTCACAAAACGTCACAGTGTCACGTGAGTGCCCGCATCCTATTATAATGTAATGAAAATTGTTTGTCGGCTATGGGAATCAAACCCGGGTTCTCAAATCTACCGGCCGATTAACTACTAAAATCTAATAACTAGAATTCTAAATTTTAACGTCATTTAGGGCACATAAATTTAGGATTTGGTATATTAGGGTAATAAAAATGCAACTTCTAACACGAATAGAACTATTCATACAAAAAAAAATCTGTAAGAGTGAACTTTCTGCAAATGGCCATAGTTAAATAAAGTTAAATTTTTCTATAATAAATATAACTTGAAAATTATCATTGGCGCTGTGCTTGACAAAAATTTAAATTGGCCATAAGTTGTTCGAATTCCTCTAGGCTTAATCAAATACATTCCACAGGCGAATAAACAATTTAGTTATTGTTTCTAGTTATATTGAATGTTTTAACAACAAAAACTAATTGGTTTTCTGGTTCTATACTGTTCTATTCTTATACAACTAAAGAAACTATTTGCATTGTTCCCATTGGTATTTATTCAACAAGTATTTGTGAAAATATACAGAATATGTGTCGCATAGTTTCGATAATATACAAGTGTGAAGTTTTTGATAACGGTAGACTTGTTTATATTTATAGTCGGTGCGGCCGTGAGTCACACACGATTAAGTGAATCACGATGTGTTTGGGTTTACGAGCGCTGTTCATTTTTAGTGTAACCCTTTTCACCTGTGCGTCACTTGAAATGCTGCCGAGAAAATGTGACTTCATCGTCTTCTGTTTTAAATGCACATTCTCAACATGTGACCAATCTCAACAAATCTTACACTCACAAAATAATAATATCACAATTTTTATAGGTTATGTCACCGGCAGAGTATAACATGTAATATTGGCCGTATTTGTTTGGGAAATTTTGAACCAACCCTGAACTGACCTAGAATTAACTCGTGTTACTTCCAAATAAATGATGCATCTAGTGTCAGATGTAAATACTTGCGGTAAATTTAAAATCTGAATGCATGTTCGAAGCGACATCTGCTTAGTTTTGTTTGTATGTTAAATTGCGCTTTTAATTGGATGTTTTGAGTCATCTTTATATTTTTGATATGTAGTCAAAAAGCAAATAACGTCAGGGTCTGTTTTTTTTTATAATTTTGTCATCAGCACTATCAAAATAATGAATTTCGGAGTCGTAATAATGTGTCGTAATATTATCCTCTGTGACTTATATTGCAAGAAACACATAATGCATATTGCTATTCCATCATCTGCATAAATAATATTTTAGTATATTTTTTCAAAATATTGTTATAAAATTACTTACGTTTTTCATAAAAATAACTCCTAACCTCTCTATACTATTACAAATCGCGATGCCGCCACGAATAACAAGGAACACAAGTTGATTAGAAAGAGATAGTAAACGGGTTGAATCTACCAACCCGCTAAAATAGCTGGGGCAGTAGGGTCAGTTTAAGGTTAGTTCCAGGTTACTTTAAAAATCCCAAATAAATACGGCCATTAAATCATCAAAATTTTGCCAAATCAAATATAAAGGATTGCGTTTATAGAGTAGGGTCAGTCGGGGTAATTGTGATCAGGGGGGAAATGTAAACACCATTAAACACTACCTTAGAAAATAAAAATCACTAAATCTACTAGTGCCATTCAACTCGTGCTTCTTTTTACTATACGTAATCAGTTTCCCGCCTGCTGTAACAGCTAAATTGACTGTTTGGTATTCATTTAAAAAAAGTGCTGTAAAATAAAATGCAAAACCATTTTTTAAGGAAATATATATTTAAATTTTCACAAGTGTTGCAATTTAACAGGAAAAGTTTCTAATGCATTTAATAAAATTATAAGATACCTAAACGTAAATATAAAGTCAATTTGCGGTTATCTACCACTACATGACATTGGGAACATATTTACAATTACCCCGGATAAAATATGTGTTGGTGTAATTGTAAACTAACAAACAGGGTTATTGTGAACATGTATCTTACAATATATTTACACATTTCTAAAACTTTCAGATAAAAGAAATGTCGTGCAATTATGTTAAAAAAAGTCCGAACCTTGTTACACCACTGCCGATATAACTAATGCTGTTACTGATGTCGTAAATACAAATCTGACCTATAGTTTATTCCTAGAAGAATTATTTAATCCTATAGATCTTAACAATTACAAAAAACAAAGTTGTTGTTTTGTTTGAATTCAGACGAAATCGCACACCAACAAGAGAGTATCATAACTACTTCTGTTGTAGGTTACAATCTAGATTCTTTTCAAAATATTCCATACGACGAACCTTCATCTTCAAGGGAAGTCGTTTCTTTTGTAAATAAAGAGTTGTGGATTCAAACTGCTCATTATCCTCTAACGAAATCGTTAATATATTTTATAGGCAACTAGTAGAAGCCAACAATAAAAATAATACTACTGGAACTTTGAATTCATCGGAATATATAAAAAAAAAGTAATTCCTCGTCTAAAGGAAGCTGAAGAAAAGAAATTAAAGGAACATCAAAAAGTAAGAAAAAATAAAAAATAGAAATTGAATTGAAATCTATATTAAATGATTCTGATGACGATGGCATGACTTTGGCAGAAATTATTATGAGAGAAAACACGGAAGAAATTGTTTATGAAGAGTCAACGTGGAATGCTATCAAAAAGATAAATTTGTGCTTGTGGAATTTAATGGTGGTGCGATGAATTCAACTCTTTACCGATATGTTTGTTGTGCTAAGTCAGTAGATGATGAAGATGAAGACATTGAAATTGTAGGTTTACAAAACCATAATGCAAATGGAACTGAATTTATAATGATCGACTATTACTTTCGCTATGATAAAAGCAATTCTGCCAAATCCTGAAATTATAAAACGAAATAGAAAACTTATATATATATATATTTTCGGGTAGTAGATTATTATATTTTTAAGATAACAAACATAAAAGAATTATATTTTTGTTAAAACATTTATATATTTTAAATAATATACAATATCGGGGTATTTGTAAACATGAACTTAGATAACATTTGAAAGTTCAAAATTTGTTGAAAACACGTTTGTTCACAATTCCCGCCAACATAGTTCTCATAAGAAGCTATAGGAACGAAATAAAATGTTTACAATTCCCCCAAAAATATACAAAATTTTAAAAATTGCCGGGTAAATGTAAACAGCTGTTTATAAATAAGGCCTGTAATATTTTTAATTAAATTTACATTATTTACTACCATATGTGTTCTAAGATTAAGTTGATTTAATAAAACTATTAAAAACATAAAGTTACATATTTTAAATTATATTTAAATTTACAACTTCAAAAATCGTTCACAATTACCCCGACTGACCCTATGTATTATATGGGCTTAGGGTTTGTTAAAATCGCAAGCGAAGTGAACCTTGCTAAACAGTGGCATACCTAGAACTTTTGCCGCCCAGGGCGGTCTCCAATTTGCCGCCTTTTCTAAGTCAATCAAATGGTGGTTCTTATAAATTAAAAGAATAAATATAAAATAAATATATCATCACGACTTTTACCCATTACTGGATGTGGCACTCTGCCGAAGCAGATCTTGGTAAGTGATATATTTATGTACGTGAAGTGTGGTTACCAGCCGTCAAATCACGCCCCCAAAGATGTTAGTGGTGAGGGAGCCACAGGGGTAATTTTAATTTGGTGAAAATTGTTTGTGGGCTGTGGGAATCAAACGGGGGTCCTCAGGATCCACAGGCTAACTCGAAACCACTGAGCCATTACCCCATTAAATTAATAAACATAAATAAATAATTGAGACAAACTATAGGTAGGGAACTTTTTTACCATTGCATATTTAAATTAGGCAGTAATAAAGGAATTTTTCGAGATAATATTTTCAACCCTACATTGACTTGATGATGAAGAAATATTCGAAATCATATAGTAATTCATAATTCGTAGAAATAGAAAAGTAAACTTACAAAGTGAACAAGTTGTTTTTTACAACTAAAACTAAATATAAAAAATGCCGCCTCAAAATATGTTAGTGGAGGAAAAGCCACAGGAGTAATTTTAATATGGTGAAAATAATTTTTGTGGAATAACCTTGCTAACTTTTTATTTATTTTCACAAACCTAGAAAGCAATAGTGAATTATTTCTAATTAAATATGCAATAATTTCCGAAATGGTGCAAAAATAACAACTCTTGTCAATTCCATGGAATCCTGTTCACATCAGCTGTTTGCTCTCGTGTTTCCTCTTATGTAGAGACAAGCATATTTGCAGTGACTATAACACACAAGTGGTTTGATCTTTGCTATGTGAACGAGTTGCTTTTTACAATGATCCTTGCCTATATACGGCATACACTCACACATGCATACCTTGTTGATCCCGGTAAACTCAACATACCTAACTTTACTAACGAACCCGTTAATTGGTTGAATGAACAGCTAGCAAGAATGTGATTGGATGCAGGGGCGGACTCAATAGGAATGCAGGCTTCATCATCGGGTAATATTAATCTATCATAATTTAAATTTATGAGATATTTAGTATTCAGTATCTTGAAATGGTTATTGTTTCAAGTTGTAAAAACGAATACATTTAAAATGTCTTTTTTGCACTTCCGGAAGGAAATGAGCTACTTTATTCTTCCTTTTCGAGGACTGAAGTGTCACTTTTAATCCCGGAGAAATTAAATTGACAGGTAAACAAGCATTACCATAGTAACAAATATCTTATAAACTTCAAAATATTGCACTTTGTTTATGTTATCTACAAATTTATATAATGCCTGTCATTGTGAATTATATATATATATATATATATATATATATATATATATATATATATATATATATATATATATATTCAGAATCGCACATATTTGGTTTGTGTACCTCTAAAATTTTGCAGTTTCATTTGAAAAACTAGTATGATGTTCTAGAACTATCCATGTACATTGTATCAGAAGGAGAAAGTTTTTTTTTATCGTTTAGTAATGAATAAATAACCATGCAAAACCTTGTTTTTAACGAAAAATTAAGAATCCAATTTATAATGGCAACACCACACGGTGGTATGGTATTTGAAAATTCACTAGACCAACAACCTGTTAACAATTCATGATATTCAAATCATAATAGGTATAAGTCACTTATTTTATTCAATTTTTATGTTTTTTTGAACGTAAGTTTCGCCACTCGACAACCGATGGCACCACCGTCACACTAGTACTACCTTAACAAAAATAACTACAGTTTAAACGATTTACAAGCAGCCACGTGCATGTTATATTAATATTTAATATTTTGACTACGTGTGCAAGAATTCTTCGGCGACGTCACTATTTTATCGCAGTTGGTCAGTGGTCACTCAACATTCCCCGCCAGGTATATCATGCTATCAACAGACGCCACGTGATCCTTTCATCATCCAGGCATACCGAACATTCTTCCATGGAGAGATTATGGACAATGACATCGAAAACACTTATTTATCCGCTAGCTTGGATTTTGGATAACATGTTTTAAATTTGTTATCACGTTCGAGGATTATAAAATATTATATAAAGTAATCTATGGTGACATACAAAATACATCATGGTACCGCCAGAACAAGGAATGTGGTTGAATCGAAAGTGGTTAACGATCTCTGACTTCAAATTGTTAAATAAAAATAAATAAATATATCCTTCATGCCTTTTACTCATTACTAGGTGTGGCACTCTGCTGTAGCGGTTACCAGGCGTCAAATTACGGCCCCGAAGAATGTTAGTGGAGGAGGAGCCACATGGGTAGTTTTAATGTGGAGAAAATTGTTTACCGAGATCTGCTCCGGCAGAGTGCCATACCCAGTAATGGGTAGAAGGCGTGATGATATATATATATATATATATATATATATATATGTGGATCCTGAGAACCCTGGTTCGATTCCCACAGGCGACAAACTAAATATAAATAAATATAAATATATCATCACGCTTTTTACCCAGTCTGGGTGTGGCACTCTGCCGAAACAGATTTCGGTACCTGATATCGATGTTAATGGTGCAGGAGCCACAGGGGTAGTTTTTGAAATTATGAAAATTGTTTGTCGCCTGTGGGAATCGAATCAGGGTTCTCAGGATCCACAGACCAATTTCATACCACTGAGCTAGCAAACAATTTTCATAATTTCAAAAGCTACCCCTGTGGCTCCTCCACCAGTAACATCTTATGGGGCCGTGATTTGAAGACTGGTAACCGCAGTTTACGCGTAAAATATATCACTTACTGAGATCTGCTTCGGCAGAGTGCCACATCCAGTAATGGGTAGAAGGCGTGATGATATATTTATTTATTATTTTATTTAAGTTGGGTAGTTGAAAATTTTCATAATTTGAAAAAGCTATCCCTGTGGCTCCTCCACCACTAACATGTTTGGGGGCCGTGATTTGACGACTGGTAACCGCATTTCACGCGCAAAATATATCACTTACCGAGATCTGCTTCAGCAGAGTGCCACACCCAGTAATGGGTAGAAGGCGTGATGATATATTTATTTATTTTAAGTTGGGTAGTTGAATCTGGGACAGCCTGTATATAAAAAGTACGATTATAGCTGTATTCCATTTGCCACTTGGTTCACTTAAATCAGTTCAGATAAATTCGACACATGACTTAATGAACTGAAATAAGTAAACTGATGCACTTATAGGGATGAATTACTTCAAAGTAAATTAGAATCTGTAATTCTAGTACTGGAAATAAAGTTAGCGAAATAATCCAGCGAAATAAATAACTGATCTGGTTCAGTAAATGTAAGTTAGATCTGAACCAAATGCCAAATGGAATACGCTTTTTATAGATGAAGGTTCTGTTTATTTTAACAACAATTTGACAGTTGTAAATTTTGATACCTATTTTTCTTTTTCTTCTATTTATGCAGATATTGTAAAAAATAGCTTATTAACCTCGAACTGTAAGTGCTTTTTAGATGGCGACTGTCACTTACAATATACTATTTTTGTTGATTTATGTTTCAGGATTGTTAACTACATTGGTTATAAATACTATAATTTTTGTTAAAATTCACTATAAACAAAACATGGCCCTGGACGAATTACTTTGGTTAATTATATACCTTATAAATAAATAAGTGATCTGGTTCAGTAAATGTAAGTTAGATCCAATCCAAATGGCATACGCGTTATGTCTGAGTGATTCAGATTCCACTATAACAAATTATAATTAGGATTAAATTCCTGTTCTACAGAGTAACAAATAAATAAATATCACATGCAAAGAATTTAATTATTCTATTCCCATACAAGTTTTAAAATGATTTGAATAGAAACATATTCACAATTATTATTACTCTAAATTACGATAAGCACTATAATAACGTATTGTTTACATACGAGTATAACACTATAAAAAAAGGTAATTCTTGTAGGTACAACATAAACTTGATATTTATCTGATAACCTACAAAGTTTTCTTCGTCCTTGGTCGGCAAAACAAAAAATCATATCTGCTGCGTAAGAAATAAAAAATACCAATTGCAAAACAATAAATGCGGTCACGCATTACTTACAACACACACACACACACACACACACACACACACACGCTACAAGTAACAAGTAAAGGTATTAAAAATAGAATTAAATGAACATAAAAAAAAAGAATATGGGTTTTGTGAACAAGAAATATATTTAAGTGTAAGCTGAATAGACCCTTATTCATTTCCGGCTTATGTTGGTCGCATCCGCTTTGAGGAAACAGGTGTATTTCGCCCACTTTCTGTCGTACATCTGCTACGACTGACTTCATTTACAAAACTGTTAAATTCTTATCTAGTTACAAAATGTACCAATTTTCAAATATCTTGAATATTTCGCATTGTACATTTTCTGTTGTTGTTTCTAACAGCCCAATTCTCAAGAGTTTTTACACCATATTATATTAGTATTTGAGGAAACAGTAATGACGTGATTGTGTACATAATCTAAAATCTGCGCAACCATTTCAAGAGCGTCTGTTTTAAATCTCAACAATTTATAATAAAACAGATATGCGATTATATAAACTTGCACCGGAAAAGGAGTGAAAGAATGAGTCTCATAATTTCTACGAATTTGCATTTTCTTTTGGAAATCGCATTGGTACAATGACTCACGAAATTTTAACTTTTTTTAAAAGATATTAAGTTTGCATAAATTTACACATTTAAAAACTTATAACATTTATGCTGGGTTGCAAGAAAAATAAAGAGCTCTTTAGTTAAAGAACTGTCTATCTAGCAACAGCATCAATAACGATTTTCTGAAAGTTATTGAACTGTTAGTTGCTAATGAACCGATAAAACTTTCATGCAACCCAGCATTAGTCAGTTTTTCATACTTTCCATGAAATTTGAAATTTTATTAATTATAATTTTTAATATTTATTTACTCAATCCCAAAAGGTTATCCGACAGTACGGCGTTTAAAGAAATATTTAACGCACATCAATTTTAGTTGTAAATATATTACAATAATGCTAAAAAAATGTTCAAAAGTAACGTATTAATATCTACAATATTTAATTAAAAAGTGTTCTTATGACGTAGGTAGTGCTATTAACATTGTGAAGCAATGCGCATGTGCATCGAAATGGCAATTCGGAACAAAAGAATATTTAATTTCAACAATAATTAAAACAATAAATGATAGAATAGCACAGTGATCTAGTACATCAAATTCTTCCATTTTAATTGAACCTAAAAATGTGCATAAATAATAATAATAATTTTTATTATTACCTGAATATTAACAGTTGAAACATGATTAATATAATATAGTTCTTCACAAACGTATAATGTAAGTAAAAACTGGCAAAAACAAATGTTGACAAGAGTGAACTTAGTTCCGTGAGATATTTCGCGCTCTTGTCAAACTATACCCAACTCCAGAAGCGGATTTAAAATATTTCGGGCCCTAGGCAAAATATTTATTTCGGGCCCTTTAGGACATACAATTTTGCATCTAATCCAATAAACAATAATAATTTTACATGCTTCGTAACAGCACAAATTAGATCTGAAAATAACGAAATTATCGATAGCCATGAAATTGAAACAAAATTAACAAATGCTTAATGTTTTAAGTGTCACAATAAATGACATAATAAATAAAGAAATTATTTTGTTTCATTTTATTTCAATTCCATGACTATCGATAGTTTTTAGGCTATTTTCGTTATTTTCAGATCTAATTTATGGCGTTACGAAGCATGCAAAATTGATTGTGTTTATTGGATTAGATGCAGAATTTTATGTCCTAAAACTTTTATTTGAAGCTATCTTGCTTAAAATAATTAGGAAAGCAGGAAATTATAAAATTATGATTTGACATGTTAAATACCTATGTTCGAGAGTCGCGGTCACCACCCTGTATATATATTTCTAATATTTAAACTAAAAGTTTGAATCCGGGTTCTAAAATTTTTGGGCCCTAGGCTATCGCCTCTTTAGCCTAGGCCAAAGTCCGCCTGTGCTCAACTCTCTCAAAAAAGAAAGCCTTCTCTCTCATTATTATGCTTTCTCTCTTAATATGAATGTTATCTTTGTCACCAAGATTAATTTTTATTATTCTTTTCCTCCTTTAGCCAGGAACTTTACAACAATATAATGATAATAATAATAATAAAATTAGAAAAAAATCTTTTATATGTAGATTAACATATAAAACAATCAAATGATTGTGAAATAGCCTATTACAGTAGCTTACTGTGGAATGCCAACCACTCAGACACAGTCGTATTTCTATTATTTATATAAACTATAATTATTATATAGATAACGAATTAATATCATTATAAAAATAAGTATTAAAATGTGATTGCAAATAATATCACAACGAGAAAATAGCAAAACAAAGTAAAATGATTCAATTACTTCAAACAAAACCGATTAGCCAAGATATCAATAACAAATCAATAAATCAAGAGCGGTTCTTTGAAGTGACATTTTGCCAGTCATCGGCGATATTCTCAAACGAATATTAACTTCAAATTAAAATCAACTTTACTTATCAAAGATTTATAATTACATTATCAGTGTATCGGTTGATATGGTTTGGTCATGTGGAATGTATGTCGAAAGAAAGATTGATGAAATCAGTGTATGTTGTGAAATTGAGGGTGAGAGATTGCGTGGACAACCAAAGATCGCTAGAAATAAATGGATGGATATGACTGAAGATTTGTTGAGGGAATGAAAGATGATACAAGCTTGTTTGGAAAGAATTATGAATGTTAGACGGTAAATAATGTTAACTTTATTCATATCAAAATCATTACTTAATGTGCTTAATTATTTAACAAGGGAAATAAAAATCATATAATTCCCTAAGGCATTATGAATTAAATAATATATCTTGTATCCAAAAAAATATTTAAAAAAACATAGTTTGTCAAGTTAATAAAAAATATAAAAAATATATATCATCACGCCTTCTACCCATTACTGGATGTGGCACTCTGCCGAAGCAGATCTCGGTAAGTGATATATTTTGCGCGTGAAGTGCGGTTACAAGTCGTCAAATCACGACCCTTAAAGATGTTAGTGGTGGAGGAGCCACAGGGGTAGCTTTTGAAATTATGAAAATTATTTGTCGCCTGTGGGAATCAAACCAGGATTTTCAGGATCCACAGGCCGACTTCATACCACTGAGCTAGCCGCTCCATATAAGTTTACATTTATAAATAAAGAGTCTACCAATTTCAAAATATAAAATTGCAGGAGATTCAAGAATTTCAAGGTACATATTACAACAAAAAATCCAGGTAAATTAATAAAATAAACAACAAAATTTGTAGATAATTAAAAAAAAATCTAACAGCAAGCAATCTGTTCAAACATAAACCCGAGTTTCAGTCAGTAACAAAAAAAAAAAAATGCTGCGAACTTTCAAACATCAATTTTATTTCGAAATATTAAAAACTTAAATTAAAAATATTGTTTGACGGTAAATAATATTTTCCAGGTATTTTATAAAAATTCAAGGATATTGAAGGATTTCAAGGTATGTTTTTAAATTCCAGGCTTTTTCCAGGTTTTCCAGGAATTCCAGGTCGATAGACACCATGAGTATACCTAGTGGGTATTTACCCATTACTGGGTGTGGCACGCAACCGTAGCAGATCTGAGTAAGTGAAATATTTTTGCACTTGAAGTGTGGTTAAGACCCATCAAATCATGGCCCCTAAGACGTTATTGTAGGGAAAGCAACGGGGGGTAATTTTAAGGTGATGAAAATTAATTTGTTGGTTATGGAAAACGAACTCGAGTTCTCAAATCTACAATCCAACATGTTGCCAGTGAGCTATCCACCAGATATTTATTAATTATTGATTTATTTATTTAATCATGTATTTATCGATATAATTAAATGTAAATAAAAGTTCGTAAAAATTAAAATACAGTAATATGTAAGTTATGTACAACTTGTATATTTATTTATTTATTTATTAAGCAAATGTAGGTTTGAACATTTATTTATTTGATTGATTACGATTAAATTAACCGCTTACTGCTCTAGAATTGTAATAAATTAACAGGAAATATAGCATTACTTCTGTAAACTCTGTAATTTGTGGTTATAAATATTTGTGTAATATGATACGCATTTTCCTGCTTTCCAGTAATTTTAATATTACATATTTTTATCAATTTGATAAATATAATAATTGCATATTAAGCTGGTTAAAAACAAAAACTATTAAATCATTTCTAAGTTGATCACCTTATAATTCTATGTAAAATGTTATCACGCTTTTTATTTAGAAAAAGAAATAAATATTTCTGTGAAACGCATAAACCGAGACGACGTGTACTTATTATGTTGTATATGTTTTTTTATTAAACAATAAAACAAATACAATGCATGATATTCTTTATATGGCAGAAAAAATAAATATTAACTTTATTTTATTCTTTTAAACTCTTTTCTTAGTAGCAACATCTAAATCTTTATTTTTATAATAAATATTGTTCAAGTTTTAAAAATTAATTAGTTCCAATTTCGAAGACATTAAAATTTTAAATAATTTGCATTTTATTTTTTTTTGTAATCGCTCTTTCTTGAAACTGGCAAGAAAGTGCCTACTTTCCTAACAAATTTTAAAGCAAAACAGTTAGGTAATAGTTAATTACAATATAAGTGGGATAAGAGCATAATTAAGTTACGCATGTGAAATTTGCGACAGCCGAGTTATTAATCATTTTTATCTACGACGAAATAAGTTCAAACAAAAATAATTTTGAATTGACAGTTCTAATGTTTATTTGACATTTAAGAAAATTAATTAAAACCACGATAACTATCATTTTTAATGAGATAAGTATTTTATTAAAGCACAAGTGCATTAATAACAGTACTTATCTCACTCAAATGAATGCGATAAGTGTCATTTATCGCCAAGGTCATAGATAAAGTACTTTAACACACTCAAATAAATGTTATAAATGGGGTGGCTTGCTCAGTGGTATCGAGTCGGCCCAAGGATCCTGAGAACCCTGATTCAATCCCTACAGCCGACAAACATTTTCACCAAATTAAAATTACCCCTGTGGCTTCCCCATCACTAACATCTTTGGGGGCCGTAAGTTAACGGCTGGTAACCGCACTTCACGCGCGCATATATATATATATATATATATATATCTATCACTTACCGAGATCTGCTTCGGTAGAGTGCTACATCGAGTAATGGCTAAAAAAGGCGTGATGATATATTTATTTATGTTATAGCCTTGGATACGTAGCCTGCTTTCAATATAATTCTTACCAAAAATTCAAACATTTTATATTATTTATGATAAATTATTGATTATATTAAACGGTTTTTAAGAAAGAATAGTATACATAACACGTCAGGAAAGTAATTTTACTTTCCTGATTTATTATAAAATAAAATAAATAAATATATCATCACGCCTTCTACCCATTACTGGGTGTGGCACTATGCCGAAACAGATCTCGGTAAGTGATATATTTTGCGCGTGAAGTGCGGTTACCAGTCGTCAAATCACGGCCTCCAAAGATGTTAATGGTGGAGGAGCCACAGGGATAGTTTTTGAAATGATTAAAATTGTTTGTCGCGTGTGGGAATCGAACCAGGGTTCTCAGGATCCACAGGACGACTTCATACCACTGAGCTAGCCACCCCATTATTATTATTTATTATGTAATATCCTATTTCAATGCACAGGTTATCCGGACCCTGTACTGTAATTGAGATTAAGTTCCTGTTGTACAGAGTAGAATAAATAAATAAAAGTCCTATGGTGAGTGTAAGATTGAGAAGAATGTTGTACGAAGAGTGGTGAAATGATGTATGTTGGTGAAATTGAGAATGAAAGAAGAAATAGATGGATATGATTGAAGGTTTATTGCGTAAACGAAAGACGAGACGAGCTTGTAAAAAAGTAATTATAAATATGTTGCGTTCGGTGAAAGTTTCAAGGGTTCGTGCTTCCTCATTTTATGAGACGTAGCGTAATGTTATGTATGCAATATCTCACTAAAATATTTAACAATGATCACTTAACTTTTCGATAACTTTCACTTGAGATTTATTTTCTTGTTGTTTTCGGTTGTACAAAGGGCAACATGTACTCTTATTGGGATGTACTTGTACGATGTATGGACACATGTTTGCTGACATGGTTTAGTTGGTTGTTGCACAACGCGGTGCCAAGGTAGTAAATTCCACAACATTTGCAACAACAGCAGGAGGCAACGAACAACAATGACAACACTTATGACGATGATAAGCATCGTGCGTTTACGATCAGTTAAAAAAGTAGGCTTTTTGAATGTCATTTGGTGATGGAAAATGAACAATTGCAGATTAATGAACCACTAACAAAAATTGCTAAATGTAGCAATAGGATGCGGGCACTCACGTGACACTGTGACGTCTAAACAGCTGTTCCGGGAAAGATTACTGCGCCACCTACAAAAATGAACTATTTTTGTAGGTGGCGCAGTGATCTTTCCCGGAACAGCTGTTTTTACGTCACAAAAACGTCACAGTGTCACGTGAGTGCCCACATCCTATTGCTAAGACCCCAAACAACAATGGTTGCTAGGAAGGTTACTATCAAAAGACCATGTTAGCATTTAGCAATTGTCAGGACCCCAGGCATTTTTTTGCCTTTAAGGAGTTTAAAGTAGAGACAAAACCGTTTATTATCTGAAATAATCGTCCAATTTTATCGAACAGTCACTGAGTTATGAGCAAAAAAACACTCAAAATGCACATTTAACTTCAAATACGCATAACTCTGTGCCAAATCGTCGTAGGAACTTAGTTTTTTGTGTACCTTGCAGGGAATTTCTTTCAGTTCCGTACAAATCGTCAAAGATGGAATTTTTTCCACTAAATATTTTTTTAGGGAGTTGAGGGGCGGGTGAAAGGGGTTAATCTTCAGATCGCATGTATCCCCTAAAAGTAGACACTTTAAACTTTTTTACTCTCGAAAATTCGTCCAAATTAGCTAAACATTCACCAAGTTATGACGGTTTGAAAATTTCACAAATTTCAAGTGTTTTGTATTTTTGAGTAGTTGGAGCACTCGTGCTACAATCTCTAGCCTCTATCCGTAAACAACTACTTTCAACCTTTGGTATACAAATAAAGCTATTAAGAAAATATTGATACACCTGAAAATATCTGAGTACTTTACTAATCGATAACTGTATTAATTGTTGGGCGTTAATGTTTCTTATCTGTTTAATCTTATACAAATAAATTTTACTTTTATTTCGACTATCTTCAATATTTTTAGATAAGTGTAAAACCTTAACAATATATAGGATACTTGTAAAATATTCTTTCTACTTTTTAATGTTTAAAAGATGTGATGAAAAGTTATTCATTTTTCCATAAAATGGGGTAGGTGGCTAAGTGGTCTCGAGTCGGCCAATGGATCCCGAGAACTCTGGTTCGATTCCCACAACCGACAAACAATTTTCACCATGTTAAAATTATCCCTGTGGCTCTCCTATCACTAATATCTTTAGGGGGCGTGATTTAAGTGCTGGTAACCGCACTTCACGCTCATAAATATTTCACTTACCGAGATCTGCTTCGGCAGAGTGCCACACCCAGACTGGGTAAAAGGCGTGATGATATATTTATACAATTCATCTCTTTCTATATGGGGTGGCTAGCTCAGTGGTATGAAGTCGGCCTGTGGATCCTGAGAACCCTGGTTCGATTCCCACAGGCGACAAACAATTTTCATAATTTCAAAAAAGCTACCCCTGTGGCTCTTCCAACACTAACATCTTTGGGGGCCGTGATTTGACTGCTGGTAACCGCACATTACGCACATAAATATATCACTTACCGAGATCTGCTTCGGCAGAGTGCCACACCCAGAAAATGGGTAAAAGTCGTGATAATATATTTATACAATTCATTTCTTTCTATATGGAATGGCTAGCTCAGTGGTATGAAGTCGGCCTGTGGATCCTGAGAATCCTGGTTCGATTCCACAGGCGACAAACAATTTTCATAATTTCAAAAGTTACTCCTGTGGCTCCTCCACCACTAATATCTTTGGGAGCCGTGATTTGACGGTTGCTAACCGCACTTCACGCGCATAAATATATCACTTACCGTGATCTGCTTCGGCAGAGTGCCACACCCAGAAAATGGGTAAAAGGCGTGATGATATATTTATACAATTCATCTTTTTATCCACTCGATACTCTCCCCGACCATCTGTTCATCGTGATCACCAGCATGTATACCTCAGCCATGACCTGGAGGCCTGTAGCCGGAGGACACGCTCTGCTGCTGGAAGCGAAGGTCGGCCATCGGCGCCGGTTGCAACATCGACATCGAGAGCGAACCGTATGGCGCTTCATACAAGCTGTTACAGTAAGCAGCTCAAGCAGCGGACGAGAAATCGCGCTGGGAGAATATATACATGTGTTTGTGTGTGTCATGGTGGATTGTGATAGTAACGGACATATGGTTATATACATTATTTATATTGAGTGCTGGTTAACGTGCGGCGAATTGTTATTGAAACTTGAGAAAGATACAAGGACGATTGATTTGACTAAATCGTATCTTCTTGGAAGTATGTTTTTTTAGATAGCAAAAGTTATGGTGAATCATCGTGCGTCTGACTGTAATTGAAGTTGACACCTGAACAGTTTCGTCTTTTCCATAAGGGCACATGGGGCACGAACCCAGAGCCCCCGGTTTGATGGGGCCTCAAAATGCAGAGGTCGTCGTTTATACGGAAAATTGAGGAACTCAATTTTTAGTGCAATTTTATGTAAATTCAAATGCAAATCAAAAACCAGATGAGAATTTTTAAACAATGAACAAAATTTTACTAAATCTAAAAAATATGAAAAAATACATAAAGTAAAATTTTTAATTACTGATGTTTTCATTCACTTTTTTTTTACTTTGAGTCTAAAAGGGCCCCAAACTGTGTGCCCTAGGGCCCCTAACATCTTTGGGAGTCGTGATTTCATGGCTGGTAACCGTACTTTAGGCGCACAAATATATCATTTAACAAGATCTACTACGGCAGAGTGCCACGCCCAGTAACGGGTAAAAGGTGTGATGATATGATTCATCTACAATAACAATACTTTAGTTCCAAAAGATCAGTGTTTAAGTATCACCCAATTAGGGAGTATATTTCGTATTAAATAAATAAATTTATAGAGTAATTTTAATTATTATATTTGTAGTGGGTATTTGTGGGTATAGTGTCTGGTGGTGTTAGCGAGATTAGACAGGGAACAGATTTAATTATTTCGACTTCTATCTTTAGAAATTCCACGCTAAATATATTCCACATCGAGCAAGGTGATTGACACCATCTATTCGAACACTCATAAAATACTGTTATTTCTACACATCTTTCTACACAAAAATTCAACTACAACAACAGCAAGTGTCATAGAAATTGTTATGTATACAGAGTACTAACTAATGTTCATCATATCAAATTAGCATACTTAATCAATTACGTTTTGCTTGTTGTGCTTCTAAATTTAATATTAATTCCGAGATTAATTTGTTTTTCTAAATTGTTGATAATTTTCTCAGCTGTTCAATTTAAGTGTGCCATTAATGCGGTTATCAGCCGTCAAATCACGGCCTCCAAAGATGTTAGTGCAGGAGGAACCACAGAGGTAATTTTAATGTGGTGAAAATTGTTTATCAGCTACAGGAATTGAACCCAGGTTCTCAAATCCACAAGTCGACTCGATACCACTGACAAAAATATTTTTATTTGTTCATTTGTCTAAATATAAATTTTGTAACTAAATATTAAAATTTTATAGGGTGGCTATCTCAGTGGTATGAAGTCGGCCTGTGGATCCTGAGAACCCTGGTTCGATTCCTACAGGCGACAAACAATATTCATAATTTCACCACCCCTGTGGCTCCTCCACCACTAACATATTTGGGGGCCGTGGTTTGACGACTGATAACCGCACTTTACGCGCAAAATATATCACTTACCGAGATCTGCGTCGGCAGAGTACCAGACTCAGTAATGGGTAGAAGGCGTGATGATATATATTTTTTTATATATTAATATTTTAATCATATATTGGCACGCTGCTATATAAAACGTTATTATTATTGTTGTTTTTAAATGATTCAAGGGTTCGTATTGTTGTTAGTTATTTATTTGTTATTTTACACAACAGGAACTTAATTTTTCTATACAAGTATAAATCAGCGGGATTTGAACACACGATCTCTTGTTTGTTAATTAATAAACTTAAGTTTTATCTCGGTTTTATCCATTAAGCTACAATTGCCTGTTATTATTACTAAAAATTGTAGGTTTCAGTTCGTGTATTTATATTTTTGAAATGTAGCATTTACAAATTTTCAAACAATGCTTATTTTGTAGTTTCGCTTAGCTGCCAAAAATAATCAACTTATCTTGTTCATTAAAGTTCCTTTCAAAAATTTAAATGTATTCTGTTAATTAACTTATCACTGGCCATTGTTTTAGCATTGTAAAATATTTCTAAAACCAAACTTACTGTAACCATAAACAACATACGAGTATATTTGGTAAACCTAACAAAAAACTAAAACCTTGTTCAGATCTAAGAACGCATAAACTTATAAATGAGCAGTAAAATGTCATTAACTCCTTCCAAACTATTTGTTTGCCAAAATATTTCGCATGCATAGAAATTAATTAAACGCGACTTTCATTAAAAATAACTCAAGCGACGAAGATTGAACAAAAGAAACATTTTCAATTTTCAACGCACTTGATAACGAAGTCTGTATATGTATATTAATTAGGAAAATACCAGTTTCATATCATCGCGTTACCAGCGATAAGCGGCTTACAAACTATAGTCATTTGTCTACAAAAAATATTCCTAACATTTTTATAAGTATAACATCATCGTTCACCACATCTGGGATCGTTGTAATTATAAAAATGACATACACAAACAAGAACATTTATATTCACAATTTACAGGGTGTCCCAAAAAAACTCTCTTCAATATCAATTTATTTAAAAGATTTCCATAAGTTCAACTCGATTTTGTTACTGTAAAAACATTTCTAAATTATTTTGGAGAAAACTAATTCAAAATGAAGATCTAGAAAATTTAGTTTTTCATAACTTTTAATTTTAAGTATTTTTCTCTAAAATAATAGTTTTTGGAAATCGAGAGAGCAAAAATTATATAACCGACAATGAGGAAATTTATAAAATTAGAAGCGTGAATTTATATTGACAGTTAAGTATGCCATGAATTGACATTTGTTATTTGAAAACAAATTGTTTATTTTTCTCGTAAAGTTTGTTAAAATATGTCTGATTGATGGCGTTATAAGCTGATGTCTCTACTTCTTTAAGAAATTCCTTAAAATTTGTGTATTAGCGTTTTAATAGTAAAAATTTAGAATCATAAAAAGTGGGGTGGCTAGCTCAGTGGTATGAAGTAGGCCTGTGGATCCTGAGAATCCAGGTTCGATTCTCACATAATTTAAAAAGCTACCCTTGTAGCTCCTCCACCACTAACATCTTTGGGGGTCGTGATTTGACAACTGGTAACCGCACTTCACGCGCAAAATATATCACTTACCGAGATCTGCTTCAGCAGAGTGCCACACCCAGTAATGGGTAGAAGGCGTGATGATATATTTTTTTTTTGTTTTTGTAAAAATTTAAAGCATACAGTATCAGTGTTTATATTTATAATTAAATTTAATTCCAATACGAAAAATCATAATTATTGCATGAAAATATTGCGACCTTGAATAAATACTGATATATGAAAAAATAAATAAATATATCATCACGCCTTTTACACATTACTGGGTGTGGCACTCTGCCGAAGCAGATCTCGGTAAGTGATATATTTATGTGCATGAAGTGCGGTTACCAGCAGTCAAATCACGGCCCTCAAAGATGTTAGTGGTGGGGGAGCCCCAGGGGTAATTTTAATTTGGTGAAAACTGTTTGTCGGCTGTGGGGATCGAACCGAGGTTCTCAGCATTCACAGGTCGACTCGATACCACTAAGCCATTACCTCATGAAATGATTATTATATTTTCATAAAATAATTATTTTCATACTTTTCTATACGTGTTTGTTATGTACAAATGATATGTTATCAATATGTATGATTTATGGGGTAGGAGGTAGGTGACTCAGTGGTATCGAGTTGGCGTGTGGATTTAAGAACTCGGGTTCGATTTCCACAGCAGACAAACAATTTTCATCACATTAAAACTACCCCTGTGGCTCCCCCGTAATGAACATCTTTGAAGGTCGTGATTTGACAGCTGGTAGCCGTACTTCACGCGCAAAATACATCACTTACCGAGATCTGCTACGGCAGAGTACCACCCACACCCAGTAATGGGTAGAAAGCGTGATGATATATTTATTTATGTGATGATTTTTCAAACACTTTCATTTCACGGTCATTTTACCAATTTATAATTTACCGTAATTTTTCCGACGCTATTGATTTTAATTGAAGGTAGAAAATTACTTTAAATCTACTACATTTATATAACAAATGTGTTACAATGTTACAACACCACAATATTTTGGAAAACAAGGGAAAACATAAAACTAACACTAACAAAACAATGACAATGAAACAATAAAAATAGAAAATATAGTATAGTAGTAGTATATAAAACAGTCTGAATTCATGGCTATGACAGAAACGAGCGAACAAACGATCTCGTTTACAAACAACCGCGGATCACATGACCTTGAACCGGCGACAAGGCGGCGTCGACGAAGACGACGCGACGACGGAGACGTCAACACAAGCCTAGCCAACTTCATTTTACTTGACTCACGATAAAACTATCACTGATTTCTCCCAAAATACACTTTCACTATAAAAATATCAATAGTAGAAATTTATTTATGTATTTATTATATACAGAATGTCTCGCGAAACCTGTACCATATACGAATAACATACGAAATACTTTTTCGTTATTATTGTTTTCTTGATTCATTTATAGAAAAAAATATTCAAATTAATGTTTAGGCCCGGTTACATAAAATATTGCCAGTTAATCACGTTGTTACTTATGCGAAAAAGTTGAATTAGAATAAAAAAACGAATCTAAGAAATGTCAAAATTTAATTTTTCCAGAGGATATATCTTAAAAACTAAACAAGATATAAAAATGCGCTCAACGGCATAGAATTCGTCGTGTTCGAATTGACTTATAAGCAAATTTTTAGCGATGTTTATTTTTTGAAAATATCGGCCTTTTTATATTTAGTTTTAGTTGTAAAAAACAACTTGTTCACTAAGTTTACTATATTTGATTTCTACGAATTATGAATTACTATATGATTTCGAAGATTTCTTCATCATCAAGTCAATGTAGGGTTGAAAATATTATCTCGAAAAATTCCTTTATTTCTGCCTAATTTAAATATGCCATCCAATGGTAAAAATGTTCCCCACCTATAGTTTGTCTCAATTACAATTATTTATTTATGTTTATTAATTTAATAGAGTAATGGTTCAGTGGTTTCGAGTTGGCCTGTGGATTCTAAGAACCCCGGTTCGATTCCCACAGCCGACAAACAAATTTCACCAAATTAAAATTATCCCTGTGGCTCCCCCACCACAAACATCTTTGGAGCTCGTGATTTGACGGCTGGTAACCGCACTTCACGCGCATAAATACATCACTTTCCGAGATCTGCTTCGGCAGAGTGCCACATCCAGTAATAGGTAAAAGGCATGATGATATATTTATATTTCATTTTTATAATTGAGCTAATTGAATTAAAGTTAAACAGACATAAATAATGTTTAATTAATATTACATTAACGTCTATTTGTTTCCTGTATGCATGTATAAATACATAACCATAACCACACTTAATGTTTATAACAGATACGAATATTTTAATATTTACACCATTAAACATGCGATTTGAAAGTAATTAATTTTCTCGTTAACGTTAAAAACAATTTTCACGCTTAAATTAAATTACGTTTTTATTAAGCCAGAGAGAAAGCAATTAAAAAAGTAAACTTGTTTCATAGTTAAATATGCGTGAACTATAAACGGAAATTTGTTACTGAAAAATTCCGGTTTATCAAAAAACAAAAACCTAAACACCTTTGCTTTACAACTGAAAATACCTGACAAGAAAAAATATTCGCCATTTTATTACGAATGGTCAGTATTATTTCATGGCCATTTTATTTTCACAAATAGTTTTATAGATGATTACTATTTCGATATTCTGATGCCTGGTTGCACGAAAGTTTTATCGGTTCATTAGCAACTAACGGTTCAATAAGTTTCAGAAAATCGATATTGCAGGGTACCCAGCCAACGTGAGTTTTAAAATTCCCTGACTTCTCCAGGTTTTCCAGGATGCAAATTTTACTTTCATTAGTTTATCAATTTTAACAGTTTTGATTGAAATATTCGACGGTAATTTAGTATTTTCATGTTCGACGAACAGTATTATATTATCCCATAATTTAAGTGCAGTTTTAGCTGTGTCTGCATTTTCCACCCACCGGGTTACACAACATTTTTTTGGAAATACTTCGCATTTTGTGAGGCCTGTAAAATCATTCCGTCTTCTCGGTGAGTCTTTGTGACCTGTTTGTTGTGCTCCGTCTACAATATGTAGACCGCACGACCCGATATCTAAAATTTGCTTTTTTGAACAATAAAGAAAATATTTGTTCGGTTTATTCCGCCGTTCATCGTGTAATTCAAATAATAAAAAGTTTCAACGCATTTGTATGACAAAATTAACTATATATTAGCAGCAAAAAATCAAAACTTTTTAATAAATAGACAATTTGCATCTTTTTCCAGAAAAGAATTTAAAATTCCCTGATAATTTTTTATTTTTTTAAATCTCCCTGACTTTTCCCGGTTTTCCAGGTCACTGGGTACCCTGTATTGATACTGTTACTAGATAAACAATTCTTTAACTAAAGAGCTTTTAATTTTTTTCTTGTGTGCTGAAATTGAATATTTTCTGCACAGTGTCAACAGTATGACTTCATTGTTTTCGATTGATATAAATATCAAAAATGACACAACAACTGATTTTATGGGATTGGTGGCTCCGTGGTTTCGAGTCAGCCTGTAGATTCGAGAACCCGGGTTCGATCCCCACAACCGATAAACAATTTTTACCACATTAAACTTGTCCATTATTATTATTAAAGGAAACACAGTGGTATCAAATCGGCCTGTGGATCCTAAGAACCCTGGTTCGATCCCCACGGACGACAAACATTTTCACCAATATAAAAAATTACCCCTGTGGCTCCCCCACCACTAATATCTTTAGGAGCCGTGATTTGACGACTGGTTACCGCGCTTCACGCGCATGAATATATCACTTACCGAGATCTGCTTCGGCAGAGTGCCACGCCCAGTAATGGGTAAAAGGCGTGATGATATATTTATTTATTTTTAAAATTATCCATGTGGCTCCCCGCCGACTAACATCTGTAAGGGCCACGATTCGACGGCTGGTAATCATATTTCACGCGCATAAATTTATCACCTACCGAGATCTGCTCCGGCAAAGTGCTACACCCAGAATGGGTAAAAGTTATAATGATATATATTTTATATTTATATTTTTTGGAAGTATAAGTTTATAATAAAATTAGCAGATTCATCTGTAGGCGAAATGAACCATTTTAACATTCGCCTAAGCCAAAAATTAATAAAGTATTTTAATAAACTTTTAAAGCTTACGTACATCAAGTGTTTTTTTCTCTGGTTTGTAATAATTTTTTTGTTTTTATCTGTCAAAAACCTACAGATATTCTTCTGCAAACACTATTATCTGGTAATAAAAGTATTTTATTTATACAGAGCGTAAGGATACAAGATAGAGAGATAGACATACAATATTGATTTTTAAATATTGACAATATTTTTTTTGGTTGACGTAACAATAGATCAATAACAGAAGAAATATGAGAATAGAAAATAATATAAGTTAGATCATATTAACAATAGTGAAAAAATGCAAAAGAATGAGTAATATTGTTTTATTGCTTGTTCTTGACGCCTACATAAAAATATTTTATGAATATGTTTATGCAAAAGTGCAAGAATGTAAAACTATGTAGGAGAAAATAAGATACAGTTATCTTGTAAGAATACCGATGTCAATTTTCTTAGTAAATCTTTACTCAGACGATGTAGCACGTAATTTAAACGTGATCTTTTTGTCTACTCTGGTGGATCATGTTCAATTGTGTTATGAAAGTGATCACATCGGACGGTGGGAAAAGAAACTTCAAAAAGAAAAACACTTTTTGTATTCGCATCATTCAAAATAAGGTTTACATTTCCTTGGAAACCGATGGAAAGTTTGTTTGTAATTGAAAAAAACACCCATTTTTATGGTTCTAAATTTTGACTATTAAAACGCTAATTGTACTTATATACACACATTTTAAGGAATTTTACGATAAAACAATAAACCATTTGTTCTCAAATAACAAATGTCAATTCATGGCATACTAAACTGTCAATATAAATTCACGCTCAAATTTAATAAATTCCTCTTTGACGATTATATAATTTTTGCTCGTTATAAAAAGCATTGTACAAAACTCGTGCACGAAGACGTCATTTGTTTCACTCGCGCTTTAAAATTGCGCTCATGTGCAAAGTATACCTTTGCGCATTGTTATATAAATAGCTATTCTTGCTGTTTTCAAAACAGATGCGAATCGGAAATATTTTACGCTACTTTTCGATCTGAGGGGTAATGGCTGAGTGGTAACAAGTCGGCCAGTGGATCCAAAGAACTCTGGTTCGATTCCCACAGCCGACAAAACATTTTCACCAATTTAAAATTACCCCTGTGGCTTCCCCACCACTAACATCTTTGGGGGCCGTAATTTGACGGCTGGTAACCGCACTTCAAGCGCATAAATATATCACTTACCAAGATCTGCTTAGGCAGAGTGCCACACCCAGTAGTAGATAAAAGGCGTGATAATATATTTATTTATTTGGTATCAAGTCGGCCTGTGAATCCTGAGAACCCTGGTTCGATTCCCACAGGCGACAAGCAATTTTCACCAATTTAAAATTACCCCTGTGGTTCTCCCACCACTAACATCTATGGGAGCCGTCATTTGACGGCTGGTAACCGCACTTCACGCGTAACCGAGATCTGCTTCGGCAGCGTGCCGAATAAGAATTTATTGTTGTCTGACGTTTATCCATTAATCACGATTTTGATTTGTTTGAATAGCTATTGTTAATAATTTTATACGTCCTAGGGCTATAATAGTAAAATTATATCCGCTTCTGAGGGCCAATAAACAAGTATATGGTGCCAAAATAAAATAATAGTAATTTATTGTACTAGTATGGAATGTGATATTAGTCACGAAAGAAAAAGTTTAGGCTACTTTTCTTGAGTGCCTAGTTTGCATTCCACACGAGTCTAATACAACATTTTATCTCACACTCTCTTGAAACATTTTAAATCGTGTTTATATGTTCGTTTATTGTTTGACGCTGACAAGACATTTGATATGATATTAATAAAACTTAGAATTACCAAGTATCCATGGAATGATTGTTATAATACCGTGACTTTTCTATTATTATCTTACTAAGGGTCAAATTCATAGTTGTGACTCACCCTCACCTCATTCTCATCTCACACTTAAAATCGAAGTAACTAAGGCAACTAACTCAAATTGTGCAAATTCTTGAGTTAGTTGCCTTAGTTACTTCGACTTTGAGAGTGAGGTGAGGATGAGATAAGTGTGAGTGACGACTCTGAATTTGGCCCTAACAGGCTTATTATACGTCGGTGTTTGGATAAAATAATTTAGCAAATTTTGAGAACGGAAAACAAAATAATTGGAAAATACTGGAACATTAAAATCAGAGAAAAAAATCAATAATGAATCCCCAGAATTTGTGAGCAACAAGACAAGATATTGATTGCAATATTCAAAGAAAATTTAATCTTTACTTTATTATTATCTATTTTCTTTACGATCTCGTGCTGTAAACATGAATAGAGCAATTTTTGACGTGCAATAAAGTGTAATGGACTGGAAGAGAACGATTTCTTCGATAACGATAAGGGTGGAATTTCTTAAAAGTGGCTCGCAATGTGCAATGAATAGGTTTGGATCAGCGGGGCGCGGCCGCCGCGGGAACAGAGGGGGCGGTGTCGCGTGACGTGGCAATGACCCGGGCCTCAGTTCGGCTGACAGCATTCCGCGCGCCGCAAACGTCACCAAAACAAACCATCATACACACAGATTTACAATAACGTTGCTCAATACTTTCGATTTTACCTCAACAACGAACAATCATCATTATTGTAACCAGCGTGCTCGACTACGAGCTCTCACTCTCGGTACAGCGCGCCGAGAACCTAAACAATGTTCTAACCCACCTTCTTATCCTACCTGTGTCACAGCACAGCTACTCAACTGACATTTTTCACCGGTGAATCATCACAACCGGCATATCTTTTTGTATGACTTTATCGTTTATTTACCTAGCTTAAGTAAACTCAATACTACGAATGAATAAATATTATAGCTTTCGTGGAATCGACCACAATAAAAAAACCAAAAGATAACACAGAAAACTTGTATAATTGCTAACTTGTTCAGTTTTATGGTAAAAAGAAAATTATTTTGGATTTCAAGAATGTGAAGGCCATAGATATCTTTTGTTTTGGTTGCTACTGTCAATTTTTTTTAGTAATGTCAAAATTTGTAGTGTCAAACTAGCTGGGTGTTTGTTTCTGGTCTGGGCACGAACAGTGGGCGGGGTTATACAAGTAGAATATAACAGGTGATTAAAGAAAAATGTGACTTACATAGATGAGGCCGGAGTAATAACGATCCTTCAAGTTGTGTAAAACGGAAGCTTCATTGAGGCACGTGAGTTCAGCCATGTCCTCAACCTTGTCGAATTTAGGAGGATTCATCTTTTGGATGTCATCGCGAACAACGAGTTGTCGTTTGCCGGTTTCTTGAACTTCAACTTCCACCTCATCACCACGTTCACCTTTGATACCGGCAGCCACGAAACCCTGGTTTTCGTGGGGTACCCACACCAGGCGTTTCTGAGTCCATTCTGCCTGTGTCGCAGGATCATTGAAGTTATTCCTATCCACAGACAAATATTTGAGCTCCGGATCATACCGATCCCTTAGCTCAGCGTCCGCCATCGTTAACTGTCCGATCTCTAGACTAAACGCACTTTAGAAACACTCACAATGATTTCTATCTACTGGTTATTTATCACAAATGACGACTGCTTATGACTATTAAGACTTCGCAAACACATAAGTAAGTATATTATTACTAATAAATACACTATATTACACGCACAAATATAAAAAAGCTTTCACATGAACCGGTTAACGTTTAAGGCGTGAATGACAGCTATTGGTGCGCTGGAGAAGACGACATTTACTTTAACGGCCGACGAAAGATGCCGATAGTAGCCGAGGACTGTCTGTATTCGTTTTAAACAACCCCGCCAATACTCTAAATGCTGTTACCACTTCTCCAAAACTTATTTTATTATGTTACAGCAACACTTTTAGAGCTAATAGACTTTATTACGTTATTTACTTATTGTTTAATTACATACTTTTCAATAAAATTTAAATTTAAACATATGTCCTTGACAAAAAACGGTTAATCCTAATATGATGTCATCATTAACAATACCTGCCGGGTACATTCATCTACAAAATTCAAACTAAATATATTGTTTTGAAGCATAATTTCATGCATAAACCAACAAATAATCTATTATAGAATCTTTAAAACAATACAAACATTTGCAATAAAAAACTTGTATTGTTTATATTTTATGTTAAACATTTAATATTTGAAATAAATGCATGTACACACACATGTATGACTCATTCATAAAATTTGAATCCAAATAACGGCGTCTATTTTAAAAACATTTTTAAAAAAGGCAAATAATTCTTAAAGTGGAGCACATGACTCAAATAACCTCCACTGATTTAATTGATATACAAGACGTGCTTTCTCTGCAATACAATGATTCCATATAAGGAAACATTTAGAAAAGTTGCTGTCGTTCCATTGCAAAACAATATTATAAATTACATTTGAGCATATGGCATACATGTCTTTCATATTTTGAATGTAGACATTATTATCAAAAATTTATTTAAAAAAACTTTAATATTTTTCCATTACTAACCCCATTAGTTAGTTAGATATCAGATAAGTTGCACAGGACGTTGGCTAAAAGCCACGAAAACTACACACGGATGTGGCTAGCACAACTTTATCAAAACCAAGCGAGTAATGTAATTCGAATCCGGTGAAATCATTCGCATTAGCTTAGTTTTATGAAATTTAATTTCTAAAATACCTACTGGTTATCTGGGTCTCCAAAATGTTGAATAATTACTGCTACTTTATTCACGTTCTTCCTTAGTCTTATAAATCTATTAAAGTTTTGTTTTTTCTTTAACACTGATACAGAATTCGATTTCGTTAATGATTCAAAAGCCTGGCGAATTGTATTTATGTTGACAGAATCAAATTCAGTCATGGTATCACAATTTTACAATCAGTCAGTTTACTTTGTTTAATTTGACATTTAGTTGCTTAGCGAAAATTATTTCTCTTTATTTGTACCTGTAGGTACTTCCACAGAAGAATTTATACATCCTGAATGTTTCAATCAATAATAATGACAAATTATGTTACCAAATGTTATCATTATAAGTTTTTTATGTAATTTTAGTCAGAATGTCGTAATCCAATCACAATACCATTCTTTCATAACTTTTTCTTTCTTGTTGGCTGCTTGTACCATTAACATTTAAACGTAATTTAAAAATAGCCATTCAAAATTATCTGTTTAATGACCTATTAAACATTTTATTTTATTAACTCTTTTAACTTGTATTGTTACCATTTTTACGATCGATTTGACATTAAATTTACACTTAACATAAAACAAATATGTCATTTAAATTCTAAAAAAATAGAAGTGAGCTTTATCGACATATTTATTGAATAAATATTTACAATTATTTATAGCAGAGTATGAAAGAGGGTAGGGTGTATTTGCAAATAATATTTATTTGAAATTTACATCAATAAAGAAAATATAAATAAAAAAATATCAACAGGATAAAAATTGCACTATACAGTTTCAATAGCACCCTTGCGCCTGGGCACGCGTTTGTCTTGTTGCGCCGCAATGAACGACGTCTCCTCGGACTTCTGCTGCGCCTGCGCAGCGGTGGGCCCCGCAGACTCCGCTGCAGTACCACTGGATGAGCTCGCCGTCACCTCCGACTCCACTCGCAAGCTCTGTTGTTGCGGTCGCGGCAGGATGGAGATCTTAGGGCTGGCTTCCACGGAGCACTGTGACTTCTTGATTAGTTCCAGAGGGATTTCCTCAGACCGAGGTCGAGGCATGCGAGGGCTTCCGTCCCGCGAACGGGTGTTTCGTCCGCTGGAACTGTCGCGGGACTTGGCATTACCGTTGTTCTTTTCTACACGTTTTTGTTGTTCGTTGGTTATCATTCGGGCGGGACTGTCATTGTCTCGGAGACGAGTGCGTGATGTTCCTAAATAAATAACATAAATATATCATCGTGCTGTTTATCCAATACTGGGTGTGGCACTCTGCCGTAGCAGATCTTGGTAAGTGATATATTTATGCGTATCAGCTGTCAAATTATCACCCCCGAAGATGTTAGTGGCGGGACAGCCACGGGGGTAAATTTGTCGACTCCACAGACAGACGCGTTCTCATTGGACAATCCTCTAAATATATGCAATTAATAATCATCATGCTATTTTATCCATTTTTAGGTGTGGCTACTCTGCTTGATAAGTAAGATATTTCAGCACATAAAATGTGGTTACTAATTATCAGATTAAAACCACATTTTTGTGTGGTAGAAATTTCAATTGTCGGTTGTGGCATTCGAACTTGCATTCTTTCACAGTTCAATTACTGAATCATTCTAGTTCAAATCTCTAGCCTGATTGTCAAAAGTTTTAGCTAATCCGGAATTTTGGATTAGCTAACTTTATTCTAGTTCAATATTTAAAAAAAGAAAGTTAATTCAAATCTGGAAACCAAATTGTAGTAGAATCATATTCGGGTTTATTACCTTAAATATTTAAAGTATATGGTTTAGCTTAATGTTACTAAAACAAAATTCAGGATTAGCTAAAACTTCTTTGAGAATCCACCTCGTTAAGTTTATCTCATAATTAAAATTCGGAGTTTATTGTAAACTATAAATATTCATGTTACGAGCTGGCAACTTACACCACCTCACTGCAAAGTATTTACAAATAAATTATAATAAATATATTTAAAATATATTATAAATATATCACCGAGATCTGCTGCGGCAGAATGCCGCACCCAGTAATGAGTAAAAGGTGTGATATATTTATTTTAAAAACAAAATTTTGAACTTACCTATACCAGCAGCACCCGCTGCAGTATCTGGGGCCACAGCAGGAGCGCTATCTCGCCTCGGGGTGGCGAAGCCCGGTCCTCGACCCGTGCAGAACAGAGGACGAATATCGCGTGATCCTCGACCTAAGCCACGCGCCGTGTACATGCCGCCTCCTACATATGCAGGACTCGGGGGGCCAGCCTGTCCTGGGATGTCCAGCAGACGTGCGATGTGCTGCATTTTTTTCTGACGCGCTTTTATACGTCCCTGAAACATATACAATCTAATAATTGTTCGTGCAATCTATAGAAGATATTAAAACAAATCTTTCATTTCTATAAAAGTAATAATATATACTTTAAATTCTATGTTCTTATAATCATTAGAAAAGTTTATTAAATTATGAATAAAATTATTTTTTTACGACTTGCAAAGGAAACTCATCTTTCTTATTGCAAAATAGTGAGGAAATTTAGTTTTCCGTCTGTAGAGGCAGAAAGAACAGTGTTACATGAATGTTTTTACAAAAAACAAAAATGATAAACAAATAAACAATTTTATTGAAAAATCTTATTTAAAAGTAATATATTATCTTTATTGTACCTACTTTTCTGACCCCTGAGTGAATTTTAAACATGCAATGAGTAAAATTTTGTATGTTTGAAAGGAAAACTCGAGTTTAAAAATAAATACTTTTCTCTCCAGTTTCGCAAATAACTACTGTGTGTCATTACAAATAAGTAAATAATTTATATATGTGTGTCAATTCGCAATAAAAATGTTAAGTTACCACTCCCGCATTAATAAAAAACAAATATATAAAGATTAAAGAAAAGCATTGTTAAAAATGTATGAAAGCAGTATTAAAACATGAAAAGCAATTTGACTTACTTTTATTGAATTAAACCATAACTAAATGTTTAGTATTGTTAATACAACTAGTAGACTGGTTATAAATGATAAATGAAACCTGCCACCACACTATAAATAAATATTATCAAACACAAAGATTGTCATGGCGTGCTGATAAACCAACAATTCTATAATATTAAGACAATTCGTTAAAACCGATTATTTAAGTAAATAATTATGTATAATAATCATAATTTTCAATTGAAATTGCCAGTATAAATAATAAACTATTAAATATAATTAAAATAAACATGCAATTTTCTTTTAATAACCATTGTATATGTATTAAACATATTTTTGATAAATTTAATCAACTGTAATATATAATGCGCTCAACAAAATAAAAATGTAAAATAAAACTACTAAAACTAAAATATTGTATTTGCTTAGGAAATGAAACATTAAATAATACATAACCATAAATAAAATAAATAAACAATGCGATTCACAAAACTTGAGTAGTTTCACTGTGATCATCCCGATGTTCATTACCAAATTTTGGCGAAATAAAAACGTTCTGGAATAGAAAAACATGTAAACACAAAACAAATAAAACAAAATGGACACCAACGGAATTCGGAGAACTGGAAGATTCTCTTCCAATTCTCCGTAGACCGACACCAACACCAGAGTGACAGTGACAGACCTTCGTGAGACGTTGTTTGGCCGCCATGCAACGGATGTGATCATCAAAGATGAACTTGGCTGAGAGCAGCGGCACGCGGTTCACGTTGCTCGCAGACAGAGGTCGATGGATTGTGATGTGCAAGCACCGGGAATCATCTTTGTCGCCTACCACCTCGATGTCTTGGAGGAAACCAACCTGGAGGACATTACATAAAAATTTTGAAAAATAATTTAAATAAGCCGGGTGCTCGAGGTGCACACAATATTTTTTCTACGACCTTTTAGAAACGCTTGAAAAAGAATTTAAAATCATTTTTGATAGTTTGTCTGGAAATTCGAGCGACAGTTTGCATGTGTTCTTGGATACGATGATACACTCTTACATTGCAAGAGAAAATATCAACTGTCTGCTATCAACGAACAGTTGGAAAAGTCTATTTTCCGCTCGGTCGTAGACAAAATGTTTTATTGAATTTTAGAATTAACTTATCTAAAGCCTGATATCCAACAATTAATATTTCCATAATAATCATTTGTTACAATACATAAGCACTGATAAAATTTAAAATTGGATGTATTCTGCTAATTCTGAGTTATTTAAAATTAAAAATGTTTTTAAGAAATTTGCGGATTTCAATATATATTATAAAAAAAAAAACCAGGCAGTTTTATATCAGTCAGTCATTCCATGAAAAAATTGTCAAAATTATTGTATTAGTTCAAATAAAAGTAGGAAATAATCAAATTCTGTATCTAAATATTTTTATATTTATTTGACAGAAATAGTTATTTTTTCAATTAATTAGGAGGCAATTGCTACATAAAAACTAATTTCTCTGTATATGAAAAAAGAAACTAAATTAAATAAGGATTTCTCTGACTGTAAATATTATTATTTTTTAAAATATTTATTAAATATCAATTCAACGATTTTGAAGGATTTAAAGTTAAATTTCTCAAATCCTGACTTTACCAGGAATCCCAAGCTAGCTGACACCATGCTTATGTATAAATTCCGTTCGTGCTATTCTATTTGATGGAAAATACCAATATTATGTTTATATAAAAAAGACATTGTTTAAAAAATCTACTAAATAATAATAAATGATACGTCACGCACCAGTTTAACAACCCCCCATCCAAGCTTTTTCGTATCCGGTTCCACCAGAATCAACTGCAGCACATCAATGACTAGAAACCTCCGGATCTTTTGCCCATCCTTCCACACGACGACGCACGAGATGAGGTCGCTGTTGTCTGCAACAAACGAGGTTCGATTACCGCTGTACAGCGCCGGGGGGCACACACACAACGCGTTATACTCAGGTCCAGCACGGTATCCACCTGCACGCACGCCGCGGGGTTCGTCAACGGCAACTGGTTCTCCGTTTCTCCGCTTAGAGAGAGGTGGCTGTCGCGTACTAGGAAATATACGCGGATTGCTCGACGGGCTCGCTCCACCTACGAAGATACAACAGTTGTATTTTATTTGGCTTTTGGAAGCAAACAAAATAGTTATTTGTATAACTAGGACAGGAAGTCAGATATTTCTTCCTGAATGTGCCGTTTCATTTATAAAGCACCTAAGGGGAGAATGACACTTTTTTCACGAGGTATACGTATGGTGTTTATTCACTACACTATCAGAAAGTAAAATAAGCAGTAATAAAATAAAATTTAGATAAGAATAATTATTCTCTTCACATATATCACAAATATCAAATCATATCGATGTTTCTAGTTGCTACGGACATGGCTTTACTTTTTTTCCCTAGGGAAGAAAAATGTACTTTCACGAAAAATAGCATAAGTGATACTTTTTGTGGCAATTTCGCTCCAAATAAAATATGCTATTAAACATTTTTGTCATATAATTTTTCTGAAGACTTTTTCTACCGCTTTAACTGTTTCTATGGAATTCTGAAATGTCATCTTTATCCAACGTTGGAAGAAAATAGTTATTTGTGTATTAAGAACGTAAAGTGATACTTTGTTACTCGAGCACGATAATTGCTGCACAAGCCGAAAGCAAGAGCTGCAATAGTACAAGAAGAACAAAGATATTTTTTATACGATTGCATCTTAAATTATTTTAAAAAGTATACGTACTGAAAATAAATTCGTTCTGTCAATATAACAACTTTCTGTTTTGTTTGTACCTCTGATAACTATTGAAATATCTTTCTCGCGAGTTGCCATTGGAAACAAGCGTAAAAATAACTGTTGATATATCTTTCGATTGCTTTACAGAAAAACTATATATTATAACTTACCTCTCCACATGGTAACCGTTTTGTAAAAGCAATTCCAGTCATGGGAGTCCCAGTAGGTGGGAGTAATATTGCGGAATCCATACACAGCCATTCTACATTCAACGGTCCTTTCGTCATATCACAGTATCTGTAAGTACACATAATAATAATTCAATTAGATTTTAATGTCAGATTTGTTCGTACAAAAATTAAGCTGTTCATTTTTTGTATTTACCAAATAAACTTCCAAATCATTTTAGCTTGTATAAAAACAATAAAAGTTACTGATTTCTGACAGCTAAAAAGTTTCAAATAAGAAATGAAAGATTGTGCAATTATTTGGTTTTTAAATAAAAATTAAAAAGTTCTTGACTGACGAAATGTGTACACTGCTGCCAATTTATAATAAAAAACATAAATAATCTACACTATTATAAAATAATCATGCTAAAATTGCATCGTGCAAAATTTTAACACCAAGAAAATTTCTACATCAAAATCTTTATACCTGATTCCACCAAGAAAACTTTTACTGGCATCTTTTTAATTCCGAATGTGATAAGTATGAGCTTATGATATGGAGGGAATTATGAGTGTGATTGAAACGAGGGTGGTGTATTAGGATGAGATTGTATCTGTCACAAATTCTTGAAAATGAAAAAGTTTTCTTGTGAAAAGAACTAGGTACATTAAACCTCCAAAACATCAACGATAGCACCAACAGTTCTACACATCCACCAGCCGCGAACCTGAACTGAAAGAGATCATACTCGTGCTCGAACATATCCAGAAATATCTCCTCGCTTTTATAGAAGTTCCTGACGAGAGCAGTGCTCTGTGCTCGTGCTGCGTCCATGAGTACGCGGTGCGCGTCAGCCAGAGGCCCCACAAGGCGGCGGCGCGCACTCGTCACCAGCTGCAGGAGTAACTTCAAGCTCAGCTCGAGTGTCACGAGCCGTACACGGCAAGCTGGTTGGCAGGAGAGGCTCACGATCTGCAGGAGTTTGTCTACGAGTCCGATGTTGTATTTTATGTCACCAGTGTCGGAGTATTCTGGGCGCAGGACCCGCTGGAGGAGGTCGTCGGGAATACCTTCCAAGTAAATTAATAAATTAAATAAATATATCATCAAATATGCACTGAATACGAGACGTATCATGAGAATGGCAAAATTATTGAATATCTTCGCACTATCGCAAATCTAATTATTCTTTAAATTTCTAATTATTTGCGTAATGCTTATTGTAGTATTAAAAAAGAGTTAATCAATTTAGTAACAGTAAAAAAATATTAATCTAGTTACTGGCAAATTTTGAGAAATGCATTTTAAAATGATTTTATTGGAAATTGTTTTCCTACTTCGAGAAAATAATTATTCCGGAATAAACCAAAAGAAAAAATGCATTTATAAAATTTGTGTACGGAAAAGAATATTCGGGATATTGCCATGCTGTCAAATTGTCATTAGAGGAACTTCAATCAAGAAAATGTATGATAATCCATTCGGGAAATCTTTGTTCAGAAAAATAATTAGATGCAAAATTGTCATTCAGGAAATATAATCTACAAGAAATTAACATACAGGAAAAAGACATTAATGAAAATACTTATTTGGAAAAACGAAAATTCTGGAAATAATCATGTGGCAAAATTATAATTAAGAAAAACGGTCAATCCGGGAAAATACATTTAGGAAATTGCATTAGAGAAAATAATCGGAAACGATTATTTATATAAATAAATAAATATAAATATATCATCACGCCTTCTACCCATTACTGCGTGTGGCACTCTGCTGAAGCAGATCTCGGTAAGTGATATATTTTGCGCGTGAAGTGCGGTTGCCAAGCGTCAAATCGCGGCCCCCAAAAATGCTAGTGGTGAGGGAGTCACAGGAGTAGATTTAAGATGGTGAAAATTGTTTGCCGCCTGTGGGAATCGAACCAGGGTTCTCAGGATCCACAGGGCGACTTGATACCACTGAGCTAGCTACCCCATATTATTTATATTGGTTGGTGAAATTGAGGGTGAGAGATTGCGTAAGACAATAAATACCAAATTACTATGTATTTGGTGCTCAGGAATAAATGGATGGATATGATTAAACGAGAAAGGAATTATAAATGTAGATGGTAAATTTAATACACAAAATTTAGAGAATGTTTCAAGGATTCGTGCTACCATATTTTATGTGATAGTGTCATCCGAGTATTACATATATAAATATTATTTGTACTAAACATTTATCAAAAATATTAATTTAAATGTTATTATAACACATTAATAGTTTTTCTATCTTTGCAAATTATCAATGGTTAGCTAGCTGATAAAGTTTAATCAAAAAATATATTAATAAAACTTATTTAAGAAACATTGTTTGGCTAAATTACTCTATATATAGAGGAAGCCAAAAAAATTAATTTAAAAAAAATAATTATAGTTACTTTGTAAATAAATAAATAAAAATGACGAAAGTAGCAATGACTAATATCAAACATTAAACTAAAATCTGACCAGAACAATTATTTAAACACGATAACGCATAATCTCTAGACAAGAACCAAGCCTTATCAAATTTTGATATACTCAGAATTCAAATATGTAAATATTGAAACACTAGCGGCATTTCAAATTTAAAAAACCACACGAACCAATGAACCGTTTGTATTTACGCAGTTAATAACACAATTATCTAATAACCTGATTTACATTCCAGAACTAAGTCACTAACCTTTGTTATTTCCCAAAGCGTAGAGCAAACTCAGCGCAAACAAGGCCGTGTAGTCATTCTCCGAGCAATCAAGAGCCTTCATTACCGCATCCAGAAACGGAGACATGTAAACCGACTCCGTAGGAGTACTAACTAACAACTTTTCTTCATCTGTCGCGTTCTTCACTTCCGCAGAACACTCTTCCGTTTCACTTTCTTCATTCTTCACACTAGAATCTGTTCCATCTGCTGTTGAAACATCTGTCGTGATGCTGTTCTCAATTAACTGTTTACTGTCTTTTTCAAATATTGTTCTGTCTGCTTTGAGGATGATCCAAGCTAGTGTACGTACTAAAGGTGCGTGTGAAATGATGAGAAAAACTTGTGATAAGAGGAAAAGAGAGACCACGGAGGAGACGCGACCGTTAGCGGTCTCGGAGTGGTCGGGGAAGCAGTCCATGGAACTCCCAGACACATTGAAGGAGGCTGAAGATGCATCTGGGAAATCTACGTTTGTTCTGGTGCCGGTTAATGAGTATATGTATAAAGGAATTAATAGTTTATGGAGAAGGTGTTCAGTTAGCACTCGGTTTAAGTCTATTATGTTTAGACAGAGAATGTCGTTTATGTAGTGGAGGTGATCTAAGTGTTCGGCTACTAAATCTGCCAGGCGGTTGTGTGACTGATGACTGAAAGAAAGAAAGAAAAATATTATAATTTACTGCTCAAATTACAAATTGTGAATAAAAATAAATGATCTACACAACAAAAAGCATATTAAAGAATAGAAACATTTATTAAAAGTGAATTGATACTTAAGGGAAAAGGAATTAATTTCGATACCCGTACAGATTTAAAAAGATTACACAAAATAAATATTTATAGTAGATAGATTTCTAAGAATAATATTTATATTAATTCCGTTTTAAATACAGCCTGAGTGAAAAGTTAGAACTGGGTTTCTACTGTCGGTCAAAATAAAAATATTTTTTTATCTGCGACCATTAAATACATTCACTAACATCTTCGGGGACCGTGATTTGACGGCTGGTAACCGCACTTCACGCGCATAAATATATCATTTACCGAAATCTGCTTCGGCAGAGTGCCACACCCAGTAATTGGTAAAAGGTGTGATGATATATTTTTTTATTTATTAAATGTAGGTTTCTAAATAAATAAGTGGTTCATAATTCAAAACTGATGAATAATGAAAAGAAGTATTGAATAATTAATCAGTCACATTGCGGTTACTATAGTACGTCATAAGTCAACATTTATTAAGCCAATCAAATTGTGGTTACTATAGTAACGCCACCACACTGATCAAAAATTTATCGCCAATTAAAAATTATACTATTATATTCACTATATAACAAAAAAAAGTAGACACCCGGTATAAACGAAAACAAAGTTATTTTATAGTTATCTGTGTATTAAGGGCATAATCAAAAGATTATAGCACTGGGGGATTTTTTAAATTCCCGAGTACTATAATCTTGATTATCTTCGTGGTAAGTTTTATTTAATTTTAGTCCTCAAAATTAAAGGATTCAGTCAATAATTATTCGTTATCGTTTTGCTGTCTTTGTTAATTATTAGATAAGCCGTGGTCTCTATGCATGTAAATATATTGTTAGTGTTGCTATATTATTTGTTTACAAACATTTTTTTTTAATTTATTGTCCTATAAAAATGCCAGATATGAATAACTATTCCAAAGAAATATTGGATGAATTTGAGTCTATACAGACAAAATTAGTACCACAGAAATTAACAGAGCTTTACGAAAAATAATACGAATTTATTGTGTTGCCTGACATTTATCCATAAATCGCGATTTTAATTTATATGAATAGATGTTGCTTGGCAACTTTACATGTCCTAGGGCTATAATAACCAAATTACGCTCGATTTTGAGGGTCAATAAACAAGTTTATGATGCCACAACAAATTATCTTTTGTAGTAGAAACCAAAACAATGAACATAATTATATCAAATGTGGTACAAATGCGAGAAATAGACGAGTCACTAAAAGTGCATTTATTGGATTTATTCATGTTTAAATTGTAAAATAAAATAAAATGTAAGTCTTACTCGGCATCGTTGCGAACGCAAGCATCCAGTTCCAAAATGTGTTTACCAATAAACCAAACAATGTTAGAAAAGTAAGGAGCAGCCGTTCGATCCCGGATGAAAGCAAGCATGCTGGCGTCATCCACCCTGTACACATTCAGTGTCAAAGTGCGAACCGCAATTCGAACCATTGATTCAGGGTGATTGAAGAACTTTATTGCTTCCGTATATAAAGGAAAGTCATTTGTGTGCTGAAATAAACCTTTTGTAATTTTGTATTATATATAATTTGTTATTCTAACTTACCTCATTGTAGAAAAAGTGAATTGTGTGAGCATTTAATTTTAAACTCAATGTTTTAAGGAATGATATATAATAGGCCATGACTTCTTCATCGGAGAAATCAAATTTATGTACAATGATTGAATTTACGTGATTATTTGATAATAGGTAATCTGAAAATATTTATAAGTAAGAATATATTTGATTTAATCAAATGGTTCACTTACATAAAGATGTCTCATTACGAATGTTTTCAAAAAGAATATTAAGCGTTTGCAATAACTGTACACAAACATAGCTAGACCCTCCGCTCCTCTGTCTCATAATTCGCAGGAAAAATGACAGCATATTTTTTTCAAGGAAAAAACTGTAATATTTACATCGTCACTTCCATAATTATGATATAAAATGAAGTGTCACTTACTCAAATACTGAAGAATCATTCTGATCTCCCCAAATAAGAATTTCTGCTATGCACCGAAGAGATTCGACTAGGAGTCCTCGATTATGTTCAGACACAGTTTGGTTTCGTGCCAAAACATTATATAAATATTTTAAATGTTCCAGTGAATGGGGATTCTTCGGACGTCCCCATCCACCACCAAACCAACTTCTGCTTCGGAACATTGTTAATTTGAAATTTTAAAACGATATTTGTGATGTCAAGAGAAACTCAATGTGATTCCCATGTCCTTGATTAAATTGTTGCAATAAAAATTGTACAAAGTTCGTTAATTATAAATATACTTGATATTTCAAAGTTGATTGGTACACATTGTAAAAAAATAAGTTAATTTGCACTGATAACCTGCCATCACTGACAAACCCCTAGCGATTGTCGAAGTTCAACTCTTGCTGTCAAATGACGACTGCTTTTTGTTTTCGCTCGATGTGCCTGGCGCAATCTATTGCATCTTTCACGAACTAAGATAAACGTCAACATAAAGACATTACAAAGTGAGGTTATTTTATGAGAAAGTTAAGACAGTTCTATTTACGATGAATATTTTAGAATTATACAGCGGCATTGGGGGAATGCACATGGCATTTAAAGGTATTTATATTTGGATATCGATTAAAATCATAACATCGCGCTATATCCCATTAAATGGGGCTGCACGAAACCTTGAAACATTTATTCATTAGATTCAAACAGGCAATTTCTAACAAACATCATTTTATATAATTTATTTATTATGGGGTGGCTAGCTCAGTGGTATGAAGTCGGCCTGTGGATCCTGAGAACCCTGGTTCGATTCCCACAGGCGACAAAAAATTTTCATAATTTTAAAAGCTACCCCTGCGGCTCTCCACCACTAACATCTTTGGAGGCCGTGATTTGACGACTGGTAACCGCACTTCACGCGCAAAAATATATCACTTACCGAGATCTGCTTCGGCAGAGTGCCACACCCAGTAATGAGTAGAAGGCGTGATGATATTTATTTATTTATTTATATTTTAGAAAGTGGAGTTCAGGGAAAAGTAGTAGCTGCCGTAGAAATCAACCCAGGTGCAAATTGTGTATATAGCCATAATTTTCCCGATACTCAATTACTGAATAATAACATTGAAGGATTAAAAGTAAATTTTATAAATTTACTCAATGTGGATGCCATATTCATGTCTCCGCCATGCCAGCCTCACACACGAAACGGATTTAGGAAAGATATAATGGATACTCGCTCATATTCGTTTAATCACATATTAAACATTTTACCACACCTTAATATTAAATACATCTTAATTGAAAACGTGAAAGGATTTGAGACTTCTGAAATGCATGCCATACTAGTGGACGTACTTATAAATTCTGGTTTTACTTTCCAAGAGTTTATTTTAAGCCCTACACAAGTAGGCGTGTCTAATACAAGACACAGATATTACTGCTTAGCAAAGAAAAGTCCGTTAAAATTTACTTTTAAAACAGGAGCCTTGAAAGATGAATTTCCGAATAAATATAAATGTATCCAAACAGATTTATTTCCAATTTCTGACATTATTGAAACAAATCTTTATGAAATTCCTTACTTACTTAATGAAACAACTCTTGCGAAATATGGTACGGCACTAGATATCTGTATACCAAGCTCTAGAAGATCTTGTTGTTTCACTAAAGGGTATGGAAGATATGCAGAAGGAACGGGTAGTGTATTCACTTGTAAATCTGAAGAAGAAATTAAACGGGCGTTTAATGACCTAGTAAATCAACCTACTTTGCCGAACCCTGATCAATGTGTAAGAGCATTAGAAATAAGATATTTTTCACCTAAAGAAATTGCTCGACTTATGTCATTTCCGGATACTTTTTCATTTCCAGACGAAATAACTTTAAAGCAAAAATATAAATTACTTGGCAACAGTGTTAATGTAAAAGTTGTATCGAAACTCATACAAATTCTTGCAGATAATAAAGAATAACACTGTAAAAATTATTGGACAATGAACGAATCAAAAAGTTAGAATAATATTTATTTAATTTTCTAGAAACTTTTTCATTTGTTAATGAACTAAGGCCAGGTTTTTCCGTCTCCAGATAAAGTCCCCGATAACTATGGGCAGGATAATTGAAAAAATATCGCATCAGAAAATGGCATTCAGTATAATTATTAGCATTTATGCTATGACTTCGATGCGATATTTTTTTATTTAGTCCCTCGATAGTTATTGGGAACTTGATCTGGAAATGGAAAAACCGAACCTACATGTAAAAAGTGTATATTTAAATAAAAATAAATATTTATAAAAATTGAATAAATTTATTTGTACATTTTTACGATAATTGTAACTGGTCAAAACAATATAATTAATAGTTATCAACAAGATTCTAGTTCAGGAGGTAGAGGAATGCTTTTAGCCATTGCAAATTTCTTTAAAGCTTCATATCTATTCCGAAGTACATTCACTTCATCCCGCATTAAATTGTTATCATCTTGCATAGCCTCCAAGTCACGCCACTCTATCGTTTTCTCTGTTTCCAATTCGTCCTTTTGTTCGATACGTTTTATTCTGCATGATGCGGCGTAGCCTCTGTTTTTCAATGTTCGTCTTCTCTGTTTCATGCGAACAATTTCATCACGAGATAAACCTCGCAATTTTAATTGTCTGTTGAGGTCACGTACAGAGATTGTGACGAGTTCATCGTCGGATATGTCCAAAACAGGCCCCGGTGATAAAGGAGGCTAAAAGAATAACATTATTAGTTGTTTTGATTTGTAACTTAACCTGTAAAGTACGTACCAAATTTTTAAGGTCTCTTTTTCTGGAATCGTGTGGCATTTTCTTCTTTTTTTATAAGGAAATTACACAAATGCGGACTTAAATATGCTTCCTTTGTCGAAAATTGCAAGTCATTCTTTCTACGTTGTTTCCCTTGACAGCTGTCAAGTCAAGGGGAAAGAGGACAACAAAAATATCACGTGATCACAAGCGCTCTTTTCAATCAATACGGCGCACAAATTTAAATATTAATTCTTCTGTATTCTTTCTGATATTTCACAAGAATTACCCACATAATAAATAGATGTTTTTAATCCCGTACAGAAACTTAAATAATAATGTATTATTCAGTTAATTTTGAGATTAAATGTTATATTTCATTGTAATAATGAGGCATAATAAATCAATATCTAATTTCCACTTTAAATTAATATTTACTTACATTTACAACGGCTTTAATTTCCTGTTACTTGCTAATAAATACAGTAATATAAACGTAACATTTTTAATATTATCTTTAGTTAGTAATCATTATGGGCAAAGAACAAAATAATTGGAAAACTTGTTTGATACTAACTATAAAAGATTATTATAAGAATACTGCTATACATGGGTTTAAATATTTAGTTCAACCGAATAGACCAACAATTGAAAAGTAAAAAAAATATATATACTCATTCTACATTTAGCTAAAATACTAACAAATCATTTTTAGATGTATTTGGTCTGCAATTCTAATAACAACGATCTCAATGACTCTTTACATCTTTCGGTTATTGATAGATGATTTCTACAATAAAGTTAGTATCACAACATTAGAAAATACAAAATATCATATTACAAATGTGCCTTTTCCTGGAGTTGCCATCTGTAATATCAATAGAATCAGCCAAAAACAAGTTTTGAAAATGACAGCAGACATGTAATTTTTACACCAAATACTCAAAAAATCTGTAATATATCTTGTAATTGTTACAGATATCAAAGAGTAAATATATCGGAGGAAGAACTATTTTATTTAACAAAAAGTTTTGGAAAATTGTATGATTTTGAGTTAGATCAGTATGGTGAAATGCAGAAATTACAAGATATAATTGAACGTTATAATTCTGAAATAAACAATGACTATGAGTCCATAATAAATATTCTTCTAAAAGTAAATACCTATAAAATAATAGGAATTTTATAATGAAGCATTACTTATTTTAGCTTTCACCTGCTTGTAATGAAACTTTAGTAAAATGCAAATGGTTGGGTACAGAAATGGATTGCAATGATATTTTTCGAACTAGGAAAACAATGGACGGTTATTGCTGTACTTTTAATTATGTAAAATCTTGGAAAGATTATTATTTATCAACGTAAGATAAAAAATCTTTATTATTGTTACTAATATCAGTAATTTGCGACTCTACGATTTTTACTTTCATTTTACCATTAATATTTTCTAACTTAAGACTAGATTTGTTTATAATACTTTTCCTGAAACATAATACGTCAGGAAAATATTTTTACTTTCCTGACTTATTATGTAATTTACTAATATTGTATAAAATGTGAAATGGCGTAAAATTTGGAAAAACTATTCTTCCAGAGGTTATATTTTTAAAACTAAGCAAGATATGAAGATGCGCTCAACGGCATTGGATTTCTCGAGTCCGAATTGACTTGTACAGATATTTTCAGCATTTTTTTTAATTTTTGACAAAAAATTTCGATATACAAACATTTCTAAGGCCAATATCTTCAAAACTAAAAGAGATACGAACTCAGGGATTTCACCATTGGCTTCTGCGCGTCGAAATATGTATGTATGTAATTTTTTAGTTAAATATTCGGATGAGGAAGATTTTTAGAGCAATAAGTCTAAAAATGGCTTAAAATCAAAATTTATTAAGGGGTACCCCTTAAAAAAATTTCAAAAAAATAAAATCGTTGAAAATATATTTATAAGTCAATTAAAACACGAGAAATTCACTGCCGTTGAGCGCATCTTGATATCTTGTTTAGTTTTTGAGATATAGCTTGCGAAAAAGTAAAATTTTGCTTATATTTCATGTCGTTTTGACCATTTTCCGCTATTTATAATTAATTATTGATTAAATTAAACTGTTTCAGAAAAAAAAGTATACATAAAAAAATATTATACATAATACGTCAGGAAAATGGTTTTACTTGTCCCAGCGAATTAAAATACTCAGCCTGCGGCTTCGTATTTCAAACAACCGCTTCGTTAAGTAAAACATCACTTTCCTGCCTTATTATGTAATATACTATTATTATAATAGTATAAAATTAACAATTATTTATAGAATAAATGCAAAACAAGCAAATGATAATATGAAGGAACTTCATTTTAATGGGGCAGGACACGAATCTGGTCTAACCGTTGTAGTTTATTCCGATCCTGATGATTACTTTTATCCTTTAATTAGTTCTGAAGGATTTTCAGTAAGTATGCAGTTTCTTTCAAAAAAAGCTCATCTATTCCTTCATTCCTTCACATAACAAACTTTCAATTATTGTATCCATTTATTCATTGATAGTTCACACAATCTCACTCTCTCAATTTTACATATACAAACATTTCATTCAACATATATTACCTCATGTTTCTTAACAGGTAAAAATATTCAATTCGCACGATTATCCTGATGTTAGTAGTGGGGCCTTAATAGAGAGTTTTATACCATTAAAACACGAAATTTTTATGCAAATTAGCGCCCAAACTATAAAAGCTGATCCCAGATTACAAAATGTACCAATACACAAGGTAAATAATAAATGGAAAATCACAAACATTATTTTATATAAAATAAATAAATAAATAAATATATCATCACGCCTTCTATCCTTTACTGGGTGTGGCACTCTGCGGAAGCAGATCTCGGTAAGTGATATATGTTGCGCGTGAAGTGCGGTTACCAGTCATCAAATCACGGCCCCCAAACATGTTAGTGGTGGAGGAGCCACAGGGATAGCTTTTTCAAATAATGAAAATTTGTTGCCTGTGGGAATCGAACCAGGGACCTCAGGATCCACAGGCCGACTTCATACCACTGAGCTAGCCATCCCATAAAAATAATAAAATTATATTTTTAGCGTGGATGTGTATTTTATAATGAGGGGAAAACTGTATTTGACAGTTCATTCTACAGTTACAGTGACTGTCTGTCCGATTGTAAATTGAAAAGTATTTTGGCGATGTGCGAATGTGTACCATTTTTTCTACCGGTTTTAAAATCATTTGCTTTTAGTAGACAAATCTGTACTATAATGGACATTCCCTGTTTAAATAAATACAAAGGTACGAAAATTTTTATTATTAAATTAAACAAAAAAAAATACAGGTGTAAAAAAGTTAAAATTTCATTTGTTAGTATATATACAGGGTATTAAAAAAATCGTTTTACAAATTTTTAGGGCAAGTAGAAGAGACAAAATAAGAACTTTTATTATAAAACATAGAGTCGGTTATTTTTTTTAAAGCCTGTAAATTCCAGGTGATTATTTCAGGTATGTTTATTAAATTCAGCAAATCTAGTATGTGAAATCTAATCATGCACTTGATTTTTTCCATTGTTTTTAAAAGTTTTAACGTATGTTGAAAATTATTTGACAAATGTCCATTTTTTTTAACAAAGGAAAAATCAAGTGTATGATTAGATTTCCAGATACAAAATTTGTTGAGCGAAATAATCATGTGATTTTCAGGCTTTTCAAAACATAAATGACCCTATGTTATAAAACAATAGTTATTTATGTACCAAGGGTGAAAACAGGCGTTTCTGGTTCGTGCCATGATTATTAGCACGAGGCGCAAAGCGCAGAGGGCTAATAACATGCTCAGGGTCAGAAACGCTAATTTCACCCGTGGTACATACAATATTTTATGCACAACAAAATAACATTTAATTATATGTTCAAAAGATTAAAATATGTACATAGATTATATGTCAAAATGACATTTTGTAGAAACAAATATACACAATAAACAAAAGTTGTCATTTTATTTATGCATCCATATGAATGATTTCTCTTTGGCCCATGGGCCAAAAAGAAGTGTTTAAGCCCGCTTTTTAGGGCTAAAACACACGTTTTTCGGCCCGGTTGTGCAAAAAAAATTCTTATTTAGGTCTTCTTACTTGCCCTAAAAATTTGTAAAACTAATTTTTGAACATTTTGTATTGCTATTAAATGAGAAATATTTTTTTTAGAAAAGTGGATGAACATTTTTCCTCGTTTAGACATTGACGAATTACAATCTGAAAGAGAGAACTCTCTATTTTGTCCTCAGTGTCTACCAAGTTGCTATTCTACTTTTTATAGTGTTGATATAAACAAAGCAGTTCTTGTAAAAATACCATTTAAAAATACGTAAGATTATGTACACATTCATACAATATTTAGATACTAATAGCAAAAAAACATCATTTTTAGAACAAATTTGGATTTGAATAAGCACAGTATTATTCATATTTATTCAGACACAGAAGATACTTTACTTTATGAATCTGATGTGATCTATTACTGGTTTGACGTAATAAGTAAGTTACAAATTTTTATTGCCTTCTGACTTATGTTATTAATTTTATTATCATTTTATGCAGGTAATTTTGGAGGCACATGCAGCTTATTTTTGGGATTTAGCTTAATTAGTTTAGTAGAATGTTTTTATTTTATTACAATAAAATATTATCGTCTTTTAAAAACTATTAACAAGTAAAATGTGACTTATGTGGAATTATATATATCAAGTATGATTAAAATATTATACTAAAGATGCACGTAAAAAATAAATTTAACCATTTATTGCAGTTGTGAGTGCATTTCCATTGACATCAAAACAGAAATCTTGGTCATATAGAATTCTTCTCGGACCACGAGCAAATAAATTTAAACAAAAACGTCGGCCAGAATTTTTTGTTCGTGAATTTCTTAGTCGTAGAGATAAATTAGTGTTCGGTAAGCAAGGTACTGTAAAACTAAATCCATTGGGAACAGGTATGCTTCCCAATCTGGTAGAAAATCCTCCAAGTTCATTGCCATTTAAAACGAATGAAATTCGGATTCGGTTATTTTTCAATGTAACTCGGATACAACCTGAAAAATATATAAACTATAAATTGTATCGAATAATAATTTTTTTCTGAAACCGGCAAGAAAGTTCCTACTCTCCTGACCTATTTTAGTATGGAAAGTAGATTTTTACCAAAGGCGTATTCCATTTTCCATTTGGATCTGATCTAACTTACATTTACTGAACCAGATCATTTATTTATTTCGCTGGATTACTACACTGCCTTATTTCCAGTACTAGAATGACTTATTCTAATTTACTTTGAAGTCATTCACCGTAATAAGTGCATCAGTTTGCTTAAGTCAGTTCATTTAATCATGTTGTCTAATTTATCTGAACTGATTTACGTGAATCAAGTGGCAAATGGAATACAGCTCAAAACAGCCAAGTAAAATACGTATCCATGGCTACAACAATCTGATAAAGTACAAAACAGTTTACCTGACTGTTTTTATTGTTGTAACCGTGGATACGTACCAAAAAATTTCAACATTTTGAATTATTTATGATTTATTATTGATTAAATTAAACGATTTCAGAAAAAATAGTATACATAATACGTCAGGAAAGTGTTTTTACTGGACTCAACGATTTAAAATACTCGGTCTAACGGCCTCGTATTTCAAACAACCGCTTCGTTAAATAAAACATGACTTTCCTGAGTTATTATGTAATATATTATTATTTACCTTCCTGGCCAATGAAGAATGCATTCAAACAGCATTCGCAATGAGATCTTTCGCAGGTACAGGGCGAATCAAAATCGAACTGTGATTGAGTTTTAATTATTATATTAAAACTTATTATAATTAGTAGCCACATTTTACAGTTAGATGTGAAGGCACGCTACTATTTGCTTGTCTGTGTTGTACAATATTTGTTAAAAACCGGATATTCAAAATTGCACAAATGATAAAACTTTAAATACAGAATAGATTTGTGTTAAGATAATATTATATTATTTAATGTATTTTTCTGTCAAAAATGTAATGTATATTCAAATTATTGAAATGTGTCCTATGAATAAATATTATGGTAAAAAATGCAAGTAATTCGCACAATCATCAATTTTAACCATTCCTTGCAGTTGTGAGTGTATTTCCATTAGCATTAAAACAAAAATCTCGATTAAACACAACTCTTCTTAATCCACGAGCAGATAAATTTAAACAAAAACGTCGCCCGGAATTTCTTATACGAGAGGATCGTCCAGAACTTCTTGTGCGAGGATTTCTCAGCCGAAGAGATAAATTAGTATTTGGTAAACCAGGTATTGCAAAACTACATCCATTGGGATTTGGTATGACTCCCAGTGAGGTAGAAAATCCACCAAGTTCATCGCCATTTAACACAAAAGAGATTCGAATTTGGTCATTATTTAGAGTAACTCGAATACAACCTTGAAAATTAAATAAATTTAGTACAGTGTAGCGAATTATAGATTTATTTACCTTCTTGGCCAATTAAGAATGCATTTAAACAGCATTCACAATGAGATCCTTCGCAGGAACAGGGAGAATCAAAATCAAAATCGAACTGCGATTGACTTCTGATTATTATATTAAAAATCATTAACATTAGTAGCCACATTCTAAAACTATCTACAAATGTACACTATTTTCTTTGTTTGTGCTGTCCAATGCTATTTTCTAGCTAAAAACCGGATATTCTAATTACATCAATGATAAATCTAGCAATATAGAATAGATTTGTATTAAGATAACAAATTTTGTTATTGAATGTAATTTTTTTATAAAAAATATAATATACGTTTAAATTATTGTAAATTTATTCATTATTTTATGTTCGACGCTTAATTATCTTTTAAATATGTGTAATATTTCGCGCTTCTCATTTGAATATTTCGTAAAACAGTACCAATGCTGCCACAATTCGATTAGGGAAATCATTGAGTACAGTTTGGGTACTTTTTCTCTATTTGGCATCATTGTGTTTTCTACAAATGACAGCTCGTCTGTTGAAAGTTCAAAATCATTGTCAAAAAACCTGAAGCAATAATTTTACTTCTCAACATGGAATCAGTGAAATCAGCACAAAATATTCTTGTTGTTTATGAAGAAAATGATAGTGTTAATAATTTCGTGGAAGATTTGAAAAAGAAAACTAGTGGTGCAATAACTACAAAACTTATCTCCGAACTTGCAGGTATTTTACATAAATCATAAATGCAATCTGATATATAGCAATATTTTTTACATTATTAGGTGAAGGATCAAAAACATATGATTTCGTAATATCAGGTTATACGAGTCAACATGGTTTGAATCATGATGACAGCTTATTGTCAAGTTTTCTGAAAGTATTAAAACCAAAAGGAATTGTTGTTCTACGTCAAGTTGTATCGTCCCAAAACCAAATATTATCCAACTTAAAATTAACTGGTTTTACAAATGTTGCTGAAAATCGTGCTGTCAATGTGTCAGATGAAGAAATTTCAGCTTTAAAACAAAAATTGAAAATTGAGGTAAGATATACGATAATGAATAACTTTAATTTTGTGTAAAATCATATTTATTTTAGGGTGATGTAAGTGTCGTAGAAGTAAGTTGTGCTAAACCAAACTTCGAGGTTGGTTCATCAGCAAAACTGTCTTTTGCATCAAAGAAAGTTGACACAGCTTCTGTTTGGAAAATTGACAGTAATCTTGATGAGGATGATGACGAAATTGATCCCGATACGTTATTGGATGAAGATGACCTTAAAAAACCTGATCCTACTTCGTTGAGGGGTAAATTACAATATAAATTAAAAAGCTAATGATATTAATTTCATGTTATTTAGTTTGTGGGACCACTGGAAAACGCAAGGCATGTAAGGATTGTTCGTGCGGATTAGCGGAAGAGTTAGATTCAGAAGCGAATGGAGGTGTTGCTCCGGCAGCTGCACCCAAATCCTCATGTGGAAGTGTAAGTTATAAAAAAACAGTTTTATCAAAAAGATCGATATACTATTGATTGACATTGTTTGTGTTTACAGTGTTATTTGGGGGACGCATTCCGCTGCGCCTCCTGTCCGTATCTGGGGATGCCAGCATTTAAACCCGGAGAAAAAATACAACTTGCTGGAAACCAACTACAGGCCGACATTTAACATACTGTATTTTTTCATAATTTAAGAAATATTATATTTGGAACCTGTTATAATAAAAATTGATTTTTTGCATTACTAATTGCTTCATTCTCATAAGAAGAAACAAAGTTATTAATCAGTAATAAAACATTGTTTGATGGTGAAATTATTTTTTTTGATAGCTTAAGAATTATATTTGGAAATTGTTGTAATAAAACTTGATTTTTTGAATTACTAATTGCTTCATTTCCACAAGAAAAATCTCGAAGTTATTAATCAGTAATAAAAGAATTGTTTGCTGAAGAAAAGTTCTTCCAAACTTTCCATCATACATTAGACAACTTGAATTCAATACTTGTTTAATTTTTCGTCAAATCGCAGACTTAAAAAAATATATGGAAAATAAACGATTTTTAGATCATGGAAGTCGACGGATGCAGGTAAATGTGGAAGAAATAATAGAATGGCAAGATTACCATTAACATATTTTATTCTATCACATGAAATATAAGTAACAGTTAAATTATTCATAGCAACATATATAATCTAAGCATATTTAAAACACCACAACGATCAGACTCATATATCTAATGATTGATTGATTTATTTATTGATAACTTACCTTCTACTTCCAATTAATAACAACTGAGCTTTTCATTGTAACGTTTAGGTTGTCTATAAGCAAGAACTGCAAGAAAATAAAATTAACATTATTTCTTTTTCTGTGTTACCTCTCGTCCGATTTTTACTAAATTTGTATGCTAGCTATTACATTTGTTGAACAAATGTAGTTAAGTATTTGGTGTTGATTAAGCCGAAAATCAAATTAATTAAACTAATGTGAATTTGAGAACCCGGGTTCGAATCCCACACCCGACAAACAATTTTCATCACATTCAAACTGCTCCCTCACCACTAACAGCTTTGGGGGCTGTGATTTGACAGCTGGTAACTGCACTTCACGCGCAATATACATCACCAAGACGTGCTACGGCAGAGTGCTACACCCAGTAATGGGCAGAAGGCTGATGATATATTAATTTTTATTTAAAAGGTTTGAAATCTTGGTAATACAACCACTTCGTCACGAATTAGTGAAAAAAACATCGTTAATGTTATAAAATTTCTTACATCTTGAATAAACCTACGTTATCCAATAAAATCCTATATTAAATATTCCTTGTTCCTTTATTAAAAAGTAGTTAAAAGGGTACCGTTCAATTTATCGCCCGTTATCTTGCAATAAAAAGGCAACAAGCCATAACTATTTATTCTATGTTTAATAGATTTTTAGATTTTGTTGCAATACTAAGAAGTTTGTTAAAGTATCGAAATCAAATTAAAAATTGATAGTGTATTTAATCTTACCTTCGATATGGTATTGTAGGAAAAACTTTGAACGACCTGGTTGACGAAGACAGCAGAGACGGGCGTAGCCACGCCGAGAACAGTAACACGACCCAAATTAGGCGGCTGCTCTGAGCCCCACCACATAACACTAGTGCGGAGCTCTCCCGGGCGCAGAGTAAAGTTCAACAGCGAGAACTTCAATTCTTCTACAGAATCTAACCAAGAACACAAAGAAGTTACCATATTATATCTCGTTTCATATAAGAATCTGCTTACTCAGCGATTCGCCATCATCCCAGTACAAGTGTCCGGAAGCGTGTCCAGTTAAATCAGCGGCTGCCAACAGCTGCACTAACGAGCGACGCGTAGCTTGTGTGGTAGCAGCAGGAGTCTGTTGCGGAAGAACATGGCCACCACGTATCCATACGGGGATGGTGTCCAACGGTGCGGACACAGGAAACACTTTACCGTGGCTCACGATGATTTCATATGTGTAGTAGTTGTACCATGTGCCCGCTGGGAAGTATGGCGAGAGAGATGTTTGGTTCTTAAGAAATAAAAAAAATATTAATCATTGTTTTAGAGGGAAATACTTCAAATACATGTGGATAGTTAAATTTGCGGGTAGTTTCATTTGTTTCACAAAAGTTGGCAGTAAGAATTAAATTAACGGGAATAATGTCCGAACGTTGAAATTAATTTGCCTGGATTTGAACCAAGTACTTTTCAAACGCTAGTTGACTAATCCACCATTTCTAAAATTCGTTTTACATTACACTAAATATTAAACAAGATTTTTAACAATTTTTTGAACAATCTAAACTGCGTAGTAGTATATAGCAAACTGTTTGAAATATCCCATTTGTTTAATACTACATGAACCACAAAGTAGCTACGTGCTTATGGTCACACACAAATTGTCTATATGATAGAGCACTTCCTATTTTCTCAGAAAATTTACGAAGTAATGCGATATATCAAACAATTTGCTGTATGACGCTAGACAATTTAGATTGTTCGAAAAATTGTTCAAAATCTTGTTTAATATTTAGTATAATGTTACAATTAAAATTGCATGAAAATCATGAGAAATTAGTTGAATATTTTTAACTCAATTGGTGTGACAAATTATCACTGATTTATCAAAAAAATATTTATAAGTTGGGAACATTTACTAGGGCAGTTAAACTTTACGATATTTCAATTACAACCGTTTGCAGTTAAATTCCATAGATTAGAATCCTGGTTCGATCCCCACAGCCGACAAAACATTTTCACCAATTTAAAATTACCCCTATGGCTCCTCCACCACTAAAATCTTTGGGGGCCGTGATTTGACGGCTGGTAACCGCACTTCACTCGCATAAATATATCACTTACCGAGATCTGCTTCGGCAGAGTGCCACACCCAGGAATGGGTAAAAGGCGTGATGATATATTTATATTTATTTAGTTTTTTGTACATACATATCTTCACGCTATATCCCAACAAATGGGGTAGCACGAACCCTAAAATCACTCATAAAACATTCACTCATCACACTCATCAAACAATCAGCCCTCATCAAACATTATCATCCAAACACACCACCGTCACTTCAACCACATAATTAAATGTGACCACTTTAATTATATTTAGAACTTACCTCTTGCAAGACAGGAGTGATCATAAGGCCGCATCCCCACATGAATTGATCATCAATATGATAGGTGTTGTTATCTTTTGTAAATCTACCAAAGAAAAATTATTTAATATACTTATGTACTTAATTCATATTTGAAACAGTTTCATATTGTTCAAAACTAGATTAAAATAATGATAACTATTTTTATAATATTTAATAGTTAGGAAAAACAAGTGGAACATTTAATTTTACATAAATTTAAATAATACTTACTCGAAGAACAGTGGCCTCGCAACGGTATCTCCCTGCGTATGTGCACGCCAGAACAAAGTGTACAAATACGGCAGCAGTGCGTATCTAACTTTCAATGCCTTCTTCGAAGACTCGACGACCTGGCTGCCCATGGCAACGGGATCCTGCTCCTGGAATCAAAAATTTTATGTTGCACCTTCATATAGAGCTGTTGTACAAACAATATAAACTTACAATGCCGTCATCGGTGTTGTGATTTCTGGAGAATGGATAAAATGCTCCGAGCTGCATCCAGCGGTTGCACAGCGACGCAGTGGAGTTACCATTAAAGCCGCAGATGTCAGCGCCCATTAAAGGAATCCCGAATATGCTGAAACTTAACAGCTCTGGAAGAAGAAGAAAATATGTTATGGGACATTCGAAGCTCCGAAAATAATAAAATAAATAAATATATCATCACGCCTTCTATCCATTACTGAGTGTGACACTCTGCCGAAGAAGATCTCGGTAAGTGATATATTTTGCGCGTGAAGTGCGGTTACCAGTCGTCAAATCACGGCCCCCAAAGATGTTAGTGGTGGAGGAGCCACAGGGGTAGTTTTAGAAATTATGAAAATTCTTTGTCGCCTGTGGGAATCGAACCAGGGTTCTCAGTATCCACAGGCCGACTTCATACCACTGAGCTAGCCACCCCATAAAATAATCATTCATTGCAGAATACACTCCTTAAATAATGGTGCAAAATGAAACAAAATGAATTATAAAATTAAATGGTGTGCTGGTGAAGATTAAATTCAGAATGAATCTAATGAATGTTTCACTCAATTTGAAGGGACATAGAGTAATATTATGTATGTGTGTAAATACCTGGAATAGTAAACTTCATGTCATTCCACGTGGAGTAAACATCCCCACTCCAATGTCCAGCATAATGTCCAAGTCCAGAAAACGACGATCTAGATATCACAAACGGCCGCTTGCCACGAATTTCTGCCAAAGCACTATAAACAAACACTTTCAACACCAATTTCCACCTTATTAAACACATCAAAAACTTACAAATTCGTAATGATGGCTTCGGTAAATCCAAACAAATTATGAACATTGTAATGAACCCCCGCGTACTGCAACGAACTCATACACATAGTCTTGTAGTTGAGTTGTCCACCGCGAACTCCTGGAACGTAGGGTGGGTGATCTAGCGGAGAGGGTGGACACCCGCTCGTGGAACCAGATAAGAAGTTGGAGGGCTCGTTCATGTCGATCCACGCGCCGTCGAACTCGAAGTTGTCGTGGAGAGATCGAAGCATTGATGTCCAGTAGTCCACGGTGGTTGGGTGAGTGAAATCTGGCCAGACTGTTGTGCCCCGGTTCCAAACTTTACCGATGAATGGAAGACCTGATGCGTTCTGTACAAAAAATAAACCATAACATTCGAAAAATTAGTATGCTATAAAATTGTCATTCGAGAAATTTTAATCAAGAAAATGTGCGGTAATGTGTTCGGGAAAACAATATTCCGGAATATTATTTAGATGTAAAATTGTCATTCGGGAAAATTGTCAATAGGAAAATAACATACAAGAAACTAGCATCAGACAAGAAAATTAGAATTGGATAAAAAAATCAGGAAATTGCATTTGGGAAAATGATCGAGATCTTGTTTAATGAACAAACCTTTACGAAAATATTCATTTCGATGCCGGTATCGTACGGAGGATAAGTTCCCGAAGGTTCAGATCCGCTGATTCCCGCGTCTATGAGAGGAATGTAGTGCATTCCATGTGCGTGGAGTTCTCTCACGAACTCGGGTAATCCTCCGTAGGAAGAAGTGTTGAGAGTAAAGTCGTTGTTAGAAGCCATGTAGTCCAAATCGTTCCACTGCACATCCTACAGAAATAAACGTTTGAAGAAAATATTTCGTCAAATAAGTCAGATTGCTTACAAGTGGAATTCCGGCATCTATAGTTCGTTTCCAAACCTTTTTTGTGTCGTTTAAGGTTTTGTAACCAAACCTATAAAACAAAACGACAAATATACTTTAATTAATTTAAATAAACAGCAAGATTTAAATCTATGAACTCTTGTTGGAATTATAAAGTAAAAAGTACAGTCACAACTGTTCGTAACTATATTAATATTTAAAAATAAGAGAAAGCAAGTTAAATTGAGAAATAACTTTTGAAGTAATTGTGTAAAGTGATTAAATACCTGCACAAATGGAAACCTAGTCCCCAAATTGGAGGCATAAACGGCTTTCCAACAATGTCAGTGTACTGTTGTACAACATTTGCAGGGGTTGGACCAAAAAGGAAAAAGAAATCTAGCACTCCTCCGATTGGCCTAAAGGTTATAGCAGGAAAGGGTTGCAATATCACATCTACAAATAATGTGTACAATGTTATAAATGGAAGAAAATATATAAATATATGAAAACGCACCCATCGCGTTGCTGTTGAGTAAAAATACTCCGTGTGCGTTTCCACTGGTTTCCAACGTCATGTAGAGTGGATGAGTTCCGTACAGATTTGACTAGAAATTATTGGAAATTAATGAAGATCAAGACTAATCTCATGCTGGATTGCATGAAAGTTTTATTGGTTCATTAGCAACTAACGGTTCAATAAATTTCAGAAAATCGCCATTGATACTGTTGCTAGATAAACAATTCATTAATTAAAGAGCTCTTTATTTTTTCTTGCAACCCAGCATGAGTATAAGAAATGAAAGATTAGTGAAATTGTGTGAATGATCTAGGAATAAATGGATGAATTTGGGGTAGGTGGCTCAATGGTATAAAATTGGTCTGTGGATTTGAGAACCTCGGTACGATTTCTACAGCTGACAAACAATTTTCACCAAATTAAAACAATCTCTGTGGTTCTCCAACATTTTTGAGGACCATGATTTAACGGCTGATAACTGCACTTCACTCGCAAATATATATCACTTACTGAAATCTGCTACGACAGAGTGCCACATCAAGTAACGGGTAAAAGGTGTGATGATATATTTATTTTATTTATGATTAAAGGATTGTTGCGTGAACAAACGATGAGACGAGCTTATATGAAAGGAATTATGATAGTAATGTAATCTAATGAATAAACATTTGATTTTTTGGAATGTCTGATTATTAAAAATAATCTCGAATGAACAAAGATCTCATAAATTTGCCGTTGTGGCTCCCGCGCCACTAACATCTTTGGGGAGCGTGATATGACGGTTGGTAACCACACTTCATGCACATAAATATCACTTACCGACATCTGCTACGGCAGAGTGCCACACCCAATAATGGGTGAAAGGTGTGATGATATATTTTATTTGAATTTATATTTGTAACAATTTATGAAAATAACTTACATTTTCAATCGGCAATTGATCCACATTAAACATGGTAAATCTCTGCCAATTTGTAGATAAAGGAAACGATGATCTATGTTCTCCTAAGCCATAAATATGATTAGAAGGTAGTAGAGCACTCAACTGCAGAAACTGATTAGAAAATATAAATGCCCCAATATTCATACAATTAAATCTGCAAAGACAACAAATTATCAATAATTTAAACCTACATAAAAAATGAAACATTTAATCAATTATTATTAGAGATAAATTTTTATGTCAAAAGAAAAAATATATTTACATGATAGTTTTGTCGGACTTTCTCAAAACTTTGAATCCAACCTTCATGGGATCAATAACAATAGAATAAGAAGTATTTGTCCACGCTCTATCAACCAGCGGAACTTCAGGATATGGAGGTTCAAATCTCGCGTGATTTGGATCCATCAACTTCACGTGTAACCTAGTCTCAGTTTCAAACTTAACAACCATCTTCACAACATCAATATCGTCTGGATAAGGGCTCTTAAAAGTTCGTTTCATGTATGCATCTAACCCATAAGCAGTCTTAGTAACATTTAAATATTTGTATCCCCCATATTTCGGAGGATAGAAGCAATATGGCACGTCAAGAGTATCGTTTAACTTTCGTTTCAGTTTCATGGGAACCCAGCAACAGCCTCGGGTTTCGCAGGCCGAAGCGCTGGCCCCCGGTTCGGGATAGCAGTCGAAACGCATGTTTGTTGATATTTTCTTACATTGGTTGTAATCTGGTGCTGGAGGAGGAGGAAGCTGTTTGATAACTTCATCTTTGGTGTGTTTGATTTGTTCGAGATTATTCAAAATTTGACGTGTTAGCAAGCTGGGAGAATAGTGGATCTGCAAAATACATATTACTTACTTCCCAAATTGATTACTAGTCGATTAATACTTACCTCGTCTTTGATGGAATTTTTGTGCAATAACCCTGGCTCGTGTGTCCAACCGTGAAGAACGTCGAAGCAATATAATAAATATATAATAGGAACAAGTAAACATACAGCCATGAGTATAAATAATAAAGTCACAGTTACTGAACCAGGACGAAAACAAGAGTTTTCTTCGACTTTGGCATCAGAGAACCGTTCATATCTATCAGCCTGCAATATATTCAGATTAATAATATACATAATTTATTATTTGTTTATGTTATGCTAACCTTTGTACAGTTGTTTGATAGGGAAGATTCTTTTACTTTTGGTAAATCTTCGGTTGAATTATCGTTGCAGAATGCGTCAAATGATAAATTGTCACTTTTGTATAATTGACGAACTCGTTTGGCTCGCAACGATATTAATAAATCTCTAATTCGTGTCATTTTGATTATTTAAAAACCGCTAATACCTGCTCAATTTATGTAACAAGAACAAATTTGACAGACATTTAACCCTAAAATGTAATACTAGTACCAAAACAATGTTTGAAGACGTTACAATAATTAATCTTCATTTTAGTATATATTGACGAAATTATTATGTACACAATCTTTAAATAAAGATTAATTAAACAACAATGTCAAATACGAACAATTTCCATGTTCTCTATTGTGTTTTCAACCAATCAAATAACGACGTCGATACTAAAGAAATGACGCAATATAGCCAACTTTAATACAAGGTTTTGATCAAAAATTTGTGCAAAATTTGTTATTTTACCTAACAAATCCAATAAATAATTAAAAATGCATGTTTAAGGTAATCTTCTAATCTACTTTTATAGTTTTTAATTAGCTGAAATATCATAAAATAAACAAAAATTAACCAAACATCTATACATTTGGCAACATTGAAATAATCTAGTCGTACCATTACAATCAAATAAAGCTCAGAAAACATCACTTTCACTTCATCCACATTCACAATTCTTTTCATACATGTTTATTTTTCATTTCTAATCTTTCGTTCACGCAGAAAACCTTCAGTCTTGTTCATCCATGTATTTCTAAATCGCAATTTCTTACTTACAATTTCACCAACACACGTCAAGTGACAAAATTAAATGCATTCTTTTCTGACAGCTAATTATCAAGTAATCTTCGATCATATCTAATGCTTCTGCATTTTCTTCTCAATGACGTTTCGAAGAAGATATTTGAAAGACAAGCATTTGAAACTTTTATAAAATATATTTCATTTGAAATGATCTAGTTGTACCATTACAATCAAATAAACCTCAGAAAACATTACTGTCGCGTCATCCACATTCACAATTCCTTTCATGTAAATTTATTTCTCCATGTCTAATTTATCGTTCGCACAACAAACCTTCAGTCATATATTTCTAAATCGCAAACTCACCTTCAATTTCACAAGCACACCTCATATGGCAAAATAAAATGCTAATTATCAAGTAATCTTTGATCTGATACTTCTGCATTTTCGAAGAAGAAATTTAAAGACTAGCATTTGAAAGTTTTATAAAATATATTTTATTTACAAATATAAGTTCTCAATTATTTAACATAAAGTATTAAACATAACGAATTACTTCTAAATAATACTGTATTCTGTCTCACCGTACCTTTTAGCGTATTTAGTATTGGGAATATTTTCCACGTTAGTGATTGGCTGATTTCCATAGCAGATTTTAAAATGAAACAAAAAGTACAGTAATAATAATCAGAGGATCGATTGTGGGAATACGAAAAATAATAATAATAATAATTCAGTTGTTCTGTGGAAGTAACTACAAGTGAGCAATTGTATTTTTCTGTTTGTATCAATGCATCATTTTTACGGTTTTACTTAATTTTGTGATTGTGTTTCCAAGATTTTACAATTTTTTTAATAATATTTCGTTGTGTCAAATGGTCTACGAAGTTACGGTGAGACAGACGATAATCGTGTTTACAGTACATACATTTTAAAAAGGTAATGCACTTGAAACTGAGAACATATCAAAATAAAACAGAACTTCTTACATAATTCGAACTTAAGTTATTAAATAAATTAAAAAAACATGTTACTGTACGTAGTAGTAAGGAACAAAAAGTACTTTTTTTTGTGAAAAAAATTCAATTGAATTGAATTTTTCAAATGTACGGTTACATTCGGAAGTAACACTGGCTTGTTGTCTTCGGTTTCTGGAAATATTTATTCAAGAACAACTGGATCTGAAGAGATTGTATTTTGGATTGCGTTATCATGAGCCTTTTGAGCCAACTTAATGACTTTCACTACTTTAGAAAGCTTGTCTTCTATTTTGCGTTTTTTGACTTGAGGTTGCAGTAAATCTTGGGTATGTGACGTTTCGAGAAATTGATTTTTTGTTGTCTCGGATAATTTTTCTTTTGGATCTTCCTTAATTATTTCTTCTTCATTTTCAGGCGATTCTTTAGAAGACTCCTCTGGTTCTTCTTTAGTTTCAACTTTAGGAGACAATATTTCATTGTTGTTATTTTTTGTTATTATTTTGTAAATTTTTTCAAACTGAGCTTCGCCATGTTCTCCACTGGTAAAAAGATTTAAGCACAGATCATACGCTTTTTGTGCTAGATCACGATCAATCTTTACTTTGCTTGTATCAAGAATTAGGTCAACTGGTCTAAAGATTTGTACGGGTTCGGAACTGCTCGAGTTATCTACACTAGTTGCTGGGCGTTTTTCACTAGACTTGCTTTTTATTTTTCTGATCATGTGTTTTAATTTGTTTTCAACGATTGGTTTTGGTAAATCTTTATTCAAATTTTCTTTGCCCTTACTTTGTTTATCATCATCTGGAATATTTTTTGGATCATCGATTTTATTATTAGATCTAGGAATAGATTTTCCATCAGCGATTGTTTCTGGCAAATCTTTATTCAAATTTTCTTTACCCTTGCTTTGTTTATCGTCATTTGACGTATTTTCTTTAATATCTATTTTATTGTAAGATCTTGGAATGGTTTTACTTTCAGCGATTGTTTTTGGCAAATCTTTATTAAAATTTTCTTTGACCTTGCTTTGTTTATCGTCATTTGACATATTTTTTTTACTATCAACTTTATTGTAAGATCTAGGAATTGTTTTTCCTTCAGCGATTGTTTTTGGCAAATCTTTATTCAAATTTTCTTTGCCATTACTTTGTTTATCCTCATCTGAAATATTTTTTTGACTAGCAGATGATTTCGAAATTGTTTTTATTGCTTTTTTACTATCTGATCTGTCAAGTATTTTCATGACTTCTTTTGCCGGTTTGCTATTTTCGATAGCCTTCGTAGCAGTTCTAGATTTATCATTTTTGTTATGTGAAATTGTTGCAAGACTGTTAGAATGATTTTGATTCAATCTAACAGCTTGATTAAAATCCGTTGAGTTGCGTCTTTTTTCGTGAGCTCTTTTACGCTGTAAGATTTTCCTTTTTAATTTTTTAATGTAAGCTACTTCATCTAAATCTGAGTCGTCATCATCATCATCAGAACTTAAATATTCTGGAATTTCTCCTTTCCATAAAGCCACGAAACTGTAACTCTTTAAACGATCTTTTATGTGTAGTTTCAAGGCTATGTTAGCCTTTTCTTTGGATAATCTCATCCTCGTTTTGTAAATTAGTGGCAATTTAAATGTTTTATCAAAATCTAGATTATGTTTATATGATTTTAAGTTTTTTACGAGTATCCAGCGCCTTGAGACTTCATCATTGTCAAAAAATACTACGTTGTAATAATCCTGCAAGAATTAAATAAACATTGTAATTATAATAACGAAATTATTAAAAATGAATAATCTATTTGAAATTTCTTTTCCCGCCAGTTCTTAGTTTTTACTTTGTTGGCAATAATGGTAACGGAAACTAATTCTTCTTCTTACAACACAAATATTTTAAAAGAAAACGGTCGTATTAGTATTTGTTTTACAAAACATCAGTGTCATTGAATTTCTTAATATATCTTTATTACAACAGTGAAAAGTGTGAAAAATAGAACTTGCATTTCGTCATTCGAAAATGTCTTACACTGACAAACAATATTTAACATGTTTCGAATGTAAAAACTATCTGTCGTGTGGTCCGGTGTACATAAGAAAAGCACGGAATTCGATTTGTGGGCGATGTGCGGTTCAAAATGAAAAAGGAATTCGTAATCGAGGTTATGAAATCTCAGCTGGCCATCTACGTTTTCCTTGTTGTTACCAAAATTATGGTTGTCGAGAAACTCAAGCATTTGCCCACGCTTTTGAATTCTCACATGAATATGCTTGTGACTTTAGAATGTACAAATGCATGTTTGCAGAAGAGAATGAAGTGGAATGTTATTGGGGAGATTTTAAAAATAAATTGATCGAGCACTGCAAAGCAGAACACCCGAACAAATTACTCAACAATTGCTGTAGGTTGCCATTTGATGTTCAATTTCCATATCAACGCACTTATCTTCTCATAGCATTTGAAATGCCGTTCATGTTACACGTCAAGGTAAATAATAATAACAATAAAAAAAAACAACTTAGGTATTTTCCAAGTTTAGCGTTTGTCTTTACAGCAGTATTTGTTTCAATTTTTGCATAACTAGCTTCGTTTTCATAATATAAATAAAGTTTTGTTGTGTGATGAATGATTTGGAGTGTGATTCAAAATTGTAAAAACATCTACGAGTAACTTAATTTATATATTTTACTAAGAACTTTGAATCTAACATTTTTCCTAAAGAGATATGAGCAAAAATCTTTTATGGAGCAAGAGAAAAACATTTTTCATTTAAGTAAATAAGCTTATATCTATGAATGTGGTTGAAGCGAGGATCGTGTGTTAGGATGAGAATGTTTGACTGATTATTTGATGAGCAAATGTTTTATGAATTATTTTAGGGTTCGTACTACCAGAGCTGGGCAAGCTACTTAAAAAAAATAGCTAAGCTACAGCTATTCTTTAAAAAAAGTAACAGCTACAAGCTACATTTTGTAAAATATAACTAAGCTACAGCTAAAAGCTTTCGTTAAAGTAGCTGTTAAATTTTAAAGCTACTTTTTTCAAATATTGTGAAATATTAAATTTGCTATTGTCATATGATCAGTTGATCCGTCTTTTGTTATAATGATTGTTATAAATATAAAAAATTGCAAATGAACAAATGTACTGTTAATTTGTTATGCTATAATTCTTATTTTTATCGAAATAAATTAACAGTCACATTAACAGTCAATGATTAGTTAATCTAATATTTAATACAAAAGTAGGATATGTTTAAGCTACAAAAAGTAGCTTTAAAAGTAGCTTCAGTTATAACAATATTTTTAAGCTAATGGAAAAAAAACATAGCTCGCTACAAGCTACAGCTATATTTTTTCAAATTTAGCTAAGCTACAGCTAAGGTAAACGTAGCTAAGCTAGTAGCTAATCTACAAAAGTAGCTAGCTACTGCCCAGCTCTGGTGCTACCGCATTTGATGGGATATAATGTCATGTATGTAGTGATTAGAAACTGTTTAATTTTCCAGGTCTATCTGGAAAACAGCGAGAGCAAAATCATCGAATTTCAATTAGAATTTCTCGGCAAACAAAAAGCTGGGGCCCAATTTAAATTCATACTAAATATTCAAAAAGGAAGATCATTATTTACTAGATGTGGAAGTTCTCGAATATTAACTTCCACAGAGGTGCATATCAACAGCCTCAAAGATATTTTCAATGGACTTGAAGGTGTAACATACCATTTTACTGTAACAGTTACTTGTGCAGCTTGCAAGAAAGAACTAATTTTGGGGAAATTGTTCAGTTATGGTTCCAACTGGCTATGCGAGAAGTGCACCCCACCTTTACAAGCTTGTGTATATAAAAAACAAGGTTGTAGCTTCAAAGATAATATATTTAAAATATGTAAACATCAAGAATACTTCTGCACTCATACAAAATTTAATAGTTCATTCACTTTGAACGTTCGAGAATACGGAAAGGCTTGGCATATAAAATCGCACTACGAAAAAATAGTTCTTACAACTGATATTGGATTCATTGTTGCTGAATTTACTGCCACGAAAACTGAAGGAAAATTCGAAATATTTATATATACTTCTTTGGCCAGCAAACAAGGAGCGGATTTTATGTGTAAAGTTTGTGTTTGGAACCCGTATGACAACGAAACTGTACATTTACAGCCAAAGTTTAAAACCAGTGCGAAATATGATTGGTCTGTCGAAATAGATAGATTGGAGCACCCGTCTTGGGGATCTGAACTTGCTGCTTTAGTTCTCGTTCAAAGAATTCCTATTGTTCCTCCAAATGAAGAAGATTTATTTTAAGATTATCATAATTGAAAATAAATAAAATATAATATACTTATAACGTAAACTGATCATTTTAATAAATGTTGTTCAAGAATTCCTAATATTTCTCCAAATGATGAACTTTCTTTGTAAGATTATGATGTTTTGTAATAACACTTAATTATTCCTATTTTAAAATATGTAACAAAAATAAGAAAAACAAATAAAAAATAATTTGCTGATCAAAAAACTGGTTATTTTAATTGTTGTTCAAGTATTTTTATGATTCCTCTGAGAACTTTATTTTTAAAGTTTTAATGTTAGCTGTATTCCATTTGCTACTTGGTTCACTTAAATCAGTTCAGATAAATTAGACAACATGACTAAATGAACTGATTTAAGCAAACTGATACAATTATTGGGGTGAGTTACTTCAAAGTAAATTAGAATAAATAATTCTAGTACTGGAAATAAAGTCAGCGAAGTAATCCAGCGAAATTAATATGTGATCTGATTCAGTAAATGTAAGTTGGATTTGATTCAAATGGCAAATGCAATACACTTATAAGCTGTATTTCATTTGCCACTTGGTTCACTTAAATCAGTTCAGATAAATTAGACAATATGACTAAATTAATAGAACTAAGCATACCGATACACTTATTAAAGTGGATTACTGCAAGCCATAATCGAACCAGTTAATTTAGTACTAACAATAAAATAAGTGCAGTGAACAAATCAAATAAATAAGTAATCCGATTCAGTAATTGTAAGTTAGATCTGATCCAAATGGCAAATGGAATAGGACTTTATATTAAAATAGAAAAAAAAAACTTACCGGTACCAATTCACCATAAACGTTAATCCAGTAATATTGCTCGCAGTCCGGACAATCGTCTACCATCGCAGGCCACCAAGGATAACCGACCATCTTGGCCCAGACGATGCTACCTGGTGAAAAGCTGTTGTGCACCAGGTCATCTTCAACATCCTTGGGAATCTTGGATTCTGGCACGGAACACGCAGCCAGCGATTTATCTGAAAAGAAATAGTTATTTGTTTCATTAGGACTAAAAATACAAATTATAAAGGTTGCTGGATGATGCGTAGCGGCCTCTGGCAATATTACGAGACTCGAAATAGTATTTTTAATCCGATTCAAACATATTTTTTTACCCATTTATTTAGAAAATTTGGCAGATTTATTTATATTCAAATGAAACAAATTCCATGTACACAAAAAAACTATCGCCCGAATTTCCAAATAGATAAACTGTCAAAAATTATTTTAAATTCTTTTTCAAGCGTTTCTAAATGATCATAGGAAAAATATTGTGTGCACAGCGAGCAGAAAGTGTCCTTGCCGCTTTTACATGGTTGTTGCTCTGGGCTACGCCTTGATCAACAATCTCCATGTACGAGCAACAATAGACTATTTTCTGCTCTAGGTACACAAATAACTATTTCGCGTTGTCATTGGAACCGCGCGGAAAAATTACTATTTTTGCGCTTTTTCAATAGCAATACGTGACAATGATGGTTTTCGATTGCACCACAGAAAACTTTACGCTGACAAATGAGAGCGTAATTGTCAACTTTTCACAGCTACCGTAGAAAAAACTATTTAAATTTTGAGATTATTTTTACTTTCTTATACGTAGTATAAGGAAGTATTGGAATCGTGAAAAAAATCGTTGACGAGATTTTCGCGGAAATACGTGTTTTGAGGTCCACTGAATCTGTTTTGATCATTTTCTCAATGATGTCTGTGTGTGTGGATGGATGGATGTGTGTCCGGTCGTGCAATATCTCATGAACGAGATAAGATTTGTTAACGAAACTTGGTAATTATAAGTTTCATGAAAATACGAAGAGCTGAGTTGATTTTGAATGAAATTGAAAAACCGGAAGAGGAAGTTTACTGGACACACAAAACAATAAATTCCATTTATTTCAAAAATGGAATCAGTTACGAAAAAAAGTTTCAAATAAAAGATGTTAGCAAAAATATTTGGAACATAAAATGTTATTTACAATTTTCCTGTATATGCGTCTAATTTTGAGAAAAACTAATTTATATATTTAATAATATATTTCAATAATCATAGTAGCAATAGAAACAAAAAACAAAAACATGTTTAACATTTATATGCCAAATAATAATTGTCAAACGCAAGGAGCAAGTCATAAGTATTCAATTCAGCGTTTTTAATATGAAATATGCTGTGTATAAGAAAGTCGTGTGGTGACTACACCAGATTTTTTTGTTATAAAATTAACTTGAAACTGTTGACAATTTTCATGTATCCACGGATACACTCTTACTTTACCGCTCGGCGAGTGGTAAACAACTTTCTGCACTCAACTATTAGTTGGAAATATATAATTTCTGCTCGGTCGTAGAAAAAAAATTGTTGAAATTTGGTTCCTTGGGAATATTTTGAGAAAATATAATAAAATTTTCAAAATGAAATATCGTGTTTTACTATATTAGGCCCAGCATTTAAATAACAACCCTCTTATATTATGATAGTTTAGTGCCCACTCTGTGTATGCTAGTGAATGTTAGAGAAGCAGAAACAATAAATAATTGCTCTAGAAATTATGTCAAATGAAATACTATGAAATAACTGTATGTTAATAAAATAAGAAATAGGAAAAAAATTTCCAAACAATTCTCAGTTCCACATTTTGTCATCGTAGTTAACTGTATGTTAGTTAAGTTGTAGGCGAGGAATACATTAATGAACATGACTGAAGGTTTGTTGCGTGAATGAAAGCTGAAAAAAGCTTGTATGATAGGATGAATGTTTGGCTATTAATTGCAGGATGTGTCTAACGAATAAGAGTTCAAGGGTTCGTGCTACCTCATTTAAATGTATGTAACTGATGATTTCTTACGTTTCGTTGTGAATGATTGCGAGCGAGAGGAATAGACGAGGCTGTATGAATGTGAATGACGCAAAATGGTATTTAAATAACCCATTACTGGGTGTGGCACTCTGCCGAAGCAGATCTCGGTGATATATTTTGCGCGTGAAGTGCGGTTACGTCGTCAAATCACGGCCCCCAAAGATGTTAATGGTGGAGGAGCCACAGGGGTAGCTTTTGCAATTATGAAAATTGTTTGTCGCCTGTGGGAATCGAACCAGGGTTCTCAGGATCCACAGGCCGACTGAGCTAGCCACCCCATATATTTAAACCTTTTTTAATTCAAAGAAAGAAATGTTTACCTGCATTCATGTAGCAATACCATTTCGGGGGTAGATCCACTGGATCTGGGTTATCTAGCCATCGCCATTTAGCACACTTCTCGTCATCACATTTAACATACATCCCTGATCCTCTTTTGTCTTGTAGCCATAGTAATCTTTCCCGTTTAGATAATTTTTTCGGAGGCCCGGTACTATCTACAGACACAATTTTGGAATCAGATCCATTCTTTCCAGTAGCTTTCTTTAAGTTTCTTAGTTTCTTTAGTTTCTTGATTATGTCAGATGATACATCTCCTAAGTGAAGAATAGAATTACTGCCGAAGTTTGTTTGTTTATCTTTAATAACAGCACATTCTGTCGGTGACTTGGCTTCATTTCCTGGCAAATCAGCTTTTAGTAGGTACTGAATATTTAGTGCACTTTGAGATGGATAAATAGCGGAGAAAAAAATTTCTTCATATTGTATATCAGTTAGTGATACTGCAGGTTTTTTTGCTAGTTTAGATTTTTTAGGAGGTTTGAAACTTTTCACACTTGCCATTTTCTACAAATAATACATTTGTTGTAATAATTTGAATTCGATTATGCATTTATTTTACAAGGACGTTAATGACTTAATGAATGAGTATAATTTTTCACTATTATACTTTAATTGTTAGCCATTGTTAGTAGTTTTATTCAACAATTAGCAACAAAACATATTACTGTAGTTCTATTGTTTATTTTTATGAACTACAGGAATATAACCTATAGAAATACATAACGTCCGTTGTATTTTATAACAGTTTTGATTGATTTATTGAATATACCTTTTGCTGACAATACTGTTGATCCTGTTAATTTTCACCACGTTTTTTTTATTATCACATCGCAAAGAATCCAATACGCATTTCTAAAAACAAATGAATGTGTGCCAAACAACGAGGTTCAGGTTCTGGAACAACTGCAAACACTGTAGAGTTGGACGAATCAAAGTAAAACCCTGAGCGGAGTGTCATCGCTACATTCATTGTCAAAAGTTGTATTTACAGAAATAGCGGCTTATTTAAATTTTTGAAATGATAATAAGAGCATGTAATTCTTTCCATTTATAAAAATTGCATGTTAAAAGGATAATAATTATGATGGATTAATAATAAATAAATATATATAAGGTGCGGTGACCAAGTGTTTTTACTGAGACTGTACATTTCACTTTCAAGTCACGCTATTCGTTACATACCTCAATGGGTGGAGTTAAAAGTGCATTTCAGCTACGGTTTCACTTTCATTTGTCGACCTCTAAAAGTAAACGATATTTGTATCAGTGGTACCAATCAAATGCAACCAGAAAAATAACCAGGGCGCGAATTTAAATGCATCACTTTTGTTATAGTACATTTATAGCTCATTATAATTTATTTATTTATACATTATTCTACATGTATGTACAAAACCCAATTACAGAATTATTTACTAGTATTTATCAAATGTAACTGTATCCTAAACTATAACATTTAATATGTGAAATATAATGAAATAAAAAGTTAATCTGTAAATATTATAAGAGCTTTGAATACAATACGTAGCACTTACATCTAGTTTATTTTACAACATTTTACATATTGCATATAAAGATAAAGAACTGAAATTATGACACAAGAACTGGCAATTCTAACTCAAAATTGTCCGCCGAGATTCTGCTTCTGTTACTAATTTAATACTAAATTATTCCTCTACAAAATGTGTACAATTTATCTCCAAATTTGAATAGTGGACAAATTTTTACAATTTTCCACTTGTATGGAACTCAGTTCCGTGCGATTTTTCAGGCACTTTTCAAAGTATACAAATATAAAATAAATAAATATATCATCACGCCTTCTATATATATATATATATATATATATATATATATATATATATATATAATCTATTTAAATCTCTTTGTACCCTTCCGGGTGTCGAGATTGGGTTTTCCTTGTCTTTGTCATACTATGCTGTTTATTAAGTCTTTCCATTCTTTTCTGTTCGATGCTATTCTTCTTGCTTCTTGGCAGTTGATATTGTTCTTATTTAATATTTCTTGTACATTATTTTCCCATGTTTTCTGTGGTCTTCCTCTACTCTTCTTCCTTGTCATTCTTGCATTCCACACCATTTTTGTTTGTCTGTCGTCTGGCATTCTTGTAAGGTGTCCGTACCACGCAAGTTGTTTTCTCTCCAATGTAGTTTGTATGCTTTCTATTTGTAGTCTTGCTCGTATCTCTTCGTTTCTTATTCTGTCTAGTCTTGTTACACCTTCTACTCTTCTCAGGAATCTCATCTCCGCGGCTTGAATTCTACTCTTTGTTCTTTGGTTCGTTGTCCATGTCTCACTCCCATATATTAGTATTGGCCTGTATATTGTTTTATATAGTGTCATTTTGGTCTTTTTCTTTACCTGTTTATTATTTAGAATTAGTTTGTTCATTGCATAGTAACTTTTGTTTGCTGCTAGTAATCTATTGTTTATTTCTTGCTCTAAACTTCCTTTGTTGTTCAGAGTGTGTCCTAGGTATGTGAAAGTTTCTACCTGTTCAATTTCTCTTCCATTTATTTTTATTTCCGTTACTACTTCTTCTTTCGATATCACCATTATTTTTGTTTTATCTATATTTATGGTCATGTTGTGTTTCTTTAGTTCGTTATTCGTTTTTTGCAACTATTGCAAGATCGTCGGCAAATGCGCATTCTGCTATCGTTATCCTTGTCAGATTGTAGTGGCCCACTTCTAATTTTTTGGTTTTATCTTTTATGTTTTTTATGATATTATCCAAATATATTATGAATAATAGTGGACTTAATGCTCCTCCCTGCCTTAAACCCTGCGTGGTGGTGAATTCATCTGAAGTTTCGTTTCCTGTTCTTACGTAGTTGGATGTCGTGCTATATATACTTTTTATTGCTTCCGTTAGGTGTTTGTCGATCTTTCTTTTCTTTAGTATTTCCCACATCTTATTTCTCGGTACCCTGTCAAATGCTTTTTCTAGATCTAGAAATGCTATGTATAGCTTACTGTCTTCTCTTAAGGTCTTTTCCGTTAACTTTCTTATGGTGAAGATATGATCTTGCGTTGAGTGTCCCTTCCTAAAGCCGCTTTGTGCTTTCACTATCTTTGTTTCTATTTCTTTACGTAATTTATTCTCCAGTATTGCTTCATAAATTTTTGCTGTTGTACATAGTAATGATATTCCCCTGTAGTTACTGCATATTCTATTGTCTCCTTTTTTGTGAATCGGAAGTATCACCGCCTTTTCCCAATCTTTCGGTATTTGTCCTAATTCCCATAATTTATTTAGCATTATTAACAATATCTGTTCTCCTTCTTCTCCCATGCATTTCAGTTGCTCCGATCTTATGGCGTCATGACCTGGTGCTTTACCGTTTCTTAATTTTTTTATTACTGTCTTCATTTCTTCTTCCGTAATTTTTTCTTTGTTTCCTGTTTCTGTGTTTTCTATTTCTGTATTTTCATCTTCTGTAGTTTCAATGTCAATATGAGTTTCTTCCAATAATTCTTCAAAGTGTTGTTTCCATCTTTCCATTATTTCTTTGTCCTCCTTTATTATGTGACCTTTTTTGCTTATTAATTGTTTTAATGTTGTGTGTTTTTCTTCCTTGCAATTTTTAAGTGTTTTGTAAAACAATTTTTGATTCTCCTTGAAATTTTCTTCTAGTGTGACTCCAAATTCTTCCCATGTCCTCTCCTTTGATTTCTTTATTTCATTTTTTGTTAATTTTCTTTGTTTTTTGTAATCTTCATAGTCTTCCAGTTTTTTAGTATTGAGATATTATTTCTATTTTTGTTTTTTTCTTGATTTCTTCTTTTATTTTTTCGTTCCACCAGTGTGTTTGTCTTCTCTTGTGTGCATTTTTGGTAATTCCACACGATATTTTTGTTGCTTCACTTAATATATATTTGAAGGTATTCCACATTTCTTCTATGTTGTTCAAATTCGGTTTGGGTGTATGTTGATACAGTTTTGATATTTTTCTTTTATTTGTGTATCTTTTAATTTTTCTATTCTAAATTTTATTGTTCGCTTTTTATTATTGTTAATTTCTTGTTTTTGTCTTGTCTCATTTCCTAAAACTTTTATTTCCGCTATCACCAGATAATGATCGCTTCCTATTTCACTACCCCTCTTTACTCTTACATCCTTCACTTTTTTCCTTTGTGTTGTATTGGTTAGAAAATAATCAATTATTGACCTTTCTTCTCTGCTTTTTCCTTCCCTTGTGTATTTGTGGATTTCTTTGTGTTCAAAGATGGTGTTTAGTATTATTAATCCATTTATGATGCAAAAATCTATGAGTCTCCTTCCATTGTTATTTCTAGTAGGTTCTCCATGTTTTCCCATTATTTCTTCCAAACTATTATTTTTATTTTCCACTCTAGCATTAAAGTCTCCTATTACATATATAGGTTCTTCAAGTTTTTCGTATTCCGATTGCATTTTATCCCAAAACTCATCTTTTTTTTCTTTACTATCATCGTCATTTATTGCATATACTATCATTATGTTTGCCGTTAAGTTGGGTTTCTCTTCGATCTGGATTATTAATATTCTTTCATTTACACATTTCCACTTCTTTATTGATTGTTCCAGTTTACTGTTTATTATGCATCCTACCCCCGCTCTAGCTCTCTCATTGTTTTCTACTCCGCTATAAATTAGTATGTGATTATTCTTTAATTTTGTTAATCCTTTACCTTTTTTTTTCGTTTCGGTTATAGCTAGTATATCTAATCCCGCTTTTTCAAATTCGTCTACTAATTCTATTTCCTTTCCATTTAGGCTTCTAATATTCCAAGTTCCGAGTCATATAGTCCTTTTCGTTTGCTTGTTCATCTCCGTGTTGCATTTTACTGGTTTTTTGTTTTTTAATCGTTTTTTGATGTTTTTCCATTATCTTTTTCCTCTTTTAATACCACTCCTCTTTCGTTTTTCTCCCATACATATACTTCCCCATCACTTATCAATTTTTTATATCCGATTTTGACTTTTTTCCCGGTCGCCTTCATTTCTTTAGCTATACTTCTTATTTCCCATTGAATTTTAATTTCCTCTCCTGTTAATTCGTTTTCAATATATATTTTTTTCCCTTGTAATTTGTTTTTTGCTGCCATGATTTTCTGTTTTTGCTCCCAATTTGCCATTTCAACTATGAGGATTTCATTACTTTTTCCTTTGTTTCGTATGTGCACGTTATTAATTTCTGCTTGAGTTTGCAGCTGCTCAACGAACAATTTTTTAACTTCCTCTTCCGGCTTTTGCGCTAACATTAAACCCTTTATGACCAAATTATTTTTCTTCTTTTTCTTTTCTTCAATTTCATATTTGTTCTCTAACTTTTCAATTCTATCTACTAGTATTTTCTTTTCTTTTTCCCATTTTCCTTCTTTTCTCTCCATTTCTAATTTTATTTCTCTTATCTCCTGTTTTAAATATGTTGTCTTTTGTTCCATTTGTTTCATCATAGTTTGTATCATTTGTTTTATCTCCTCCATACTTTGTTTGTCTACTTCCACTGCTTCACTAATCTCGATTTTATTTCGTGCTTCTTCTTCCTTTTTTCTTTGTTCTGGTGACCTTACTATCTTTTTGCTTTTATTAAATATTTTTTCGTGCTCTTGTTCTTCGTCACTATCCTTCTTTCTTTTGTACATGCCCCTTTACGATCAATCTTTTTTGAATTTATTAGTACTATTTATTTAATTTATAAACGTTATTGTCCGCTTTTATTTTTATTTTTGCTACCGTTGGCAACACTGAGTCCTTGGTTTCGCGCCACGCCCACCCGTACCTTGCAGAACTGTCACTCAACGAACTGTCAAAATTTACTACAATCCGCCACATAAACTTTTGTTTACTATCTTTATTTTTAACTCTATTAAAATAATAAATACTATTATTGTAATAAGAAATAAATAACTTGTAAAATGAGTGTTCCGTGTGTGAAAATTGTGCCAGACAATGAAATTGACCGAATTTTATATAAGTATTACACAAGTAATTATAGAAAGGGTTGGATAGAAGTAGGAGAAGATAAAATATGCATGCCGGAATATTATGAGACAATTGCGGACGACGTTGAAAATTTTGAAGTTAGAGATTCCGATATTTTTATTACTTCTCATCCAAAAACAGGTACATAAATAATATTGTACTTTTTCATATCCACCAAATGGAGTAAATAAAACCCTTGTTTTTTATTTATTTATAAAATTTAAGTCAAATCTCTTTTAAATTGTTTTTATTCGGGAATAGTTACACTTTACTCTGTATATTTTTATTTTAGGGACAACATGGACCCAAGAAATGGTCTGGATGATCATGAACAACTTAGATTTCGAAGGAGCTAAAGATTATTTGTTCAATAGAGCTCCATTTTTAGAGTAAGTATTACTTGAAATAAAATAAGCATAGAAATGTTTGGAGAAAATTAATTGTAAGATGAATATTTGGTGAATATTTGATTGGTCGAATATCATTTGAACAGATGTAGTGTGACGATATTTGATTTTATTTTATTACAGATTTCAAAGCCTTTTTGACTACAGAGACGATGAATTTGAAACAGAGCGTAATAATTCTCCAGAATTTTTAATGAAATCAATAAAATTCTGCGAAAACTATCCACATACACCAAGGTTAATTAAAACACACATGTCTTTCAGTTTACTTCCGAAACAAATTCGTGACAAAACTAGGAAACCAAAAGTATGATTTTTTATAAATATTACTATACCAGGTGTATCACGAAAAGCGGGTCATAGGCGTCTAAAATGAAAAAACAGTTTTTCGTGCGAATAGGATGCGGGTACCCACGTGATAATGTGAGAGCTGTCACGTGAGTGCCCGCATCCTTTTGGTTCTTTTCAAATCTCGTCCCAAAAAATAGTTCATTTTGTAGGTGGCGCAGTGAATTTTCCCGAAACAGCTGTTCATTATCACGTGGGTGCCCGCATCCTATTACTTCCAAAATTATTTTCAACAAAAAATTTCGTGATACATCCGGTATAAATATATTCTCATTTTATTTAATTATGAACAGATTATTTATATCGTAAGAAATGCTAAGGATACGTGTATTTCCTTTTATTACCACCATCGTTTATTGTGGGGATACAAAGGAAGTATAGAAGAATTTTGTAAATTATTCATAGCGGGAAGACGTAAGTTTATGCAATTTTATGTAGAATTTCGTTCTATAGTTACTTAAATAAAATTTTTAAAGATAAATGAGAAATTTAAATAATATTTATTATTGTGTTGTTTTCCAATTACAATATATATATGGCTTTACTTTCCTTCCCTAGGGAAGACATTAATCATTTTCGTCTCTCAAATAAATAATAATAAATAAATCATCACGCCTTTTATTCATTCTGGATGTGGTACTCTGCCGAGGATGAACTTGGTTATATATTTATGCGAGTGAAGAGCGGTTACAGACCGTCAAATCACGGTCCCCAAAGGTGGTAGTGGAGGGGAGCTACAGAAGTAACTTTAGGAGAAAATAGTTTGTCAGCTGTGGGACTCCCAATTGAGGGAAATTTTTTTACTTTTGACAGAGTCGTGCAAAAATATATTTTTTTATACCTCCTTAAATATGACACTATTCAACGTTTTCAATAGCAAAAGAACGCTATTTCAGAAATGTTTACGTTGCCATGGGTACGTCATTGTTTTTTGGTCCATGAACCAAAACTAGCATTTTTACTAATGTTGTCATAATAACGTAAATAATTATAATTAGCCTGGTTCGATTCCCACAGTAGACAAACAATTTTCAAAAGCTATTCCTGTGGCTCCTCCACCGCTAACATCTTTGGGAGCCGTGATTTGACGACTGGTAACCGCACTTCACGCGCAAAATATAACACTTACCGAGATGTGCTTCGGCAGAGTGCCACATCCAGTAATGGGTAGAAGGAGTATCGCAATAATGCCAGAAAACTTATATTTTATGAAACAAAGAACTATTGTGTCTCCAGTTTCCTATGGTCCATTCTGGAAGAACATCCTCGGTTTCTGGGACCACCAGCACTCCCACAACATCCTAATCATTAGGTACGAGGACATGAAGAAGGACCTTGCGTCGGTGATCCACCAGGTAGCCAACTACCTCGGGCGTACTGTGACTAACGAGCAACTGGCGTTATTGGAGGACCACCTCAGTTTCAACAAGATGAAACACAACCCCAGCGTGAATATGGAAGGTTTTCTCCCCATGTCGCAAAACAATGTTGGTGGTTCCTTCATGAGGTCGGGGACGGTGGGAAGTTATAAAGCGGATCTGACTCAGGATATGATTCGAGAGATTGATGCTTGGACTGAAGAGAAAACTAAAGGGACTGGTTATTGTTTTGAAGAGTGAGAGTCAGTTCTCACTCAAAATTGTCCGCCGAGTTTCTGTTTCTTTTACTAATTTAACACGAAATTATTCGTCTAGAAAATCTGTACAATTTATCTCCAGATTTGAATTTTCGCAATTTTTCACTTGTGTAGAACTCAGGTCCGTGCGATTTTTCGCACGCTTGTCAAAGTATACACATTCCTCTTATACAAGAAAGCCTTCTTTTTATTTATTATGTTTGCTCTCTATATATTAATGCTATCTTTGTCAGAAGCGGATTTAAAATATTTCGGGCCCTAGGCAAAATATACAGGGTGGTGACCGCGACTCTCGAACATAGGGATTTAATATGAACAATCATAATTTTGTAATTTCCTGCTTCCCTAATTATTTTAAGCAAGAAACCTATAAATAGAAATTTTAGGACATAAAATTCTGCATCTAATCCAATAAATAAAATTAATTTAACATGCTTCGCAACGGCACAAATTAGATCTGAAAATAACGAAATTATCGATAGCTATGAAATTGAAACAAATTTGACAAATGTTTGACGTTTTATCTGTCAAAATAAATGAAATAATAAATAAAGAAATTATTTTGACAGATTAATCGTCAAACATTTGTTTAATTTTGTTTCAATCCCATGGCTATCGATAGTTTTGAGGCCATTTTCCTTATTTTCATATCTTATTTGTGCCGTTACGAAGCATGCAAAATTAATTTTGTTTATTTGATTAGATGCAGAATTTTACGTCCTAAAACATTTATTTGAAGCTGTCTTGCTTAAAATAATTAGGGAAGCAGGAAATTATAAAATTATGATTTTACATGTTAAATACCCATGTCCGAGAGTTGCGGTCACCATTCTGTGTATATATTTCTATTATTTAAACTAAAAGTTTGAATCCGGGCCCTAGGCTATTGCCTCTTTAGCTTAGGCCAAAGTCCGCCTATGATCTTTGTCGCCAAGTATTAGGCTTCGTTAATTAATTTTTTTTATTACTTAGTAGGAACATAACAAAATAATAATAAAAAAAAATTGTACGTAGTTTAACATATAAAACAATACAATTTTGTAGAATAGCCTATTATGCTAAAATTAATAGTATTATTTTTTCTAAAATAAAAGCTAGATGCTGCATAAAATCTAAGTTCTTAATAAAATTATCATTTAATAGTAAATCAAGAAAATTAAGTAATATAATTTTAAAAAACTTGACAAATATGATAGACTATATAGTTTATTAATATTTTATCTTATCTTCAAAGATAAAACTCTCATGTAAATATTTTACTCCCAAGCAGATATTTTTTTTTTGTTTCCGAAGAATCATAACACATATTTTTTTATCTAATCTACTTGTACTTAAAAATAAATTGCAGTAAAGATAAAATTAGAATTCATCAAAACATCCACGAACAAAGTTTAATTTAATAAATTTTATTATTATACAAGAAATAAGTAACTTGTAAAATGAGTGTTCCGTGTGTGAAAATTGAGCCGGACAATGAAATTGGCCGAATTTTATATAAGTATTACACTAGTAATTATAGAAAGGGTTGGATTGAAGTAGGAGAAGAAAAAATATGCATGCCGGAATATTATCAGACAATTGCGGACGACGTTGAAAATTTTGAAGTTAGAGATTCCGATATTTTTCTTACTACTCATCCAAAAACAGGTACATTAATAATATTATACTTTTTCATATCCTCCGAATGGAGTAAATAAAACATATAGATTTACTTAATTTTGTATGTTTTATTTTAGGAACAACATGGGCACAAGAAATGATCTGGATGATCATGAACAACGTAGATTTCGAAGGAGCTAAAGATAATCTGTTCAACAGAGCTCCATTTTTAGAGTAAGTATTAACGTTGATTGACTATACTAAAAACGTTATAAAGAGCGACTGACGTCATCTATCCTGATAGAATTTAATAAAATCATAAGAAACTGGTGCAATATTTTAAATGACAATTAAAAAAAAAAGTCATTGAAACACAAATCTCATATAAGAATATTAAATAATAACTATATTTACTATCAATTTAGTGGCTCAGCGGTATCCGAGTCGGCCTGTGGATCCTAAGAACCCTGGTTCGATCCCCACAGCCGACAAAACATTTTCACCAATTTAAAAATTACCCCTGTGGCTAATAAATATAAATATATCATCACGCCTTTTACGTGAGTGATATATTTATGCGCGTGAAGTGCGGTTACCAGCCGTCAAATCACGGCTCTCAAAGATGTTAGTGGTGGGGAAGCCACAGGGGTAATTTTAAATTGGTGAAAATGTTTATCGGCTGTGGGAAATGAACCAGGGTTCTTAGGATCCACAGGCTGACTCGATACCACTGAGCCAGTACCCCACATATTATTAATTAATAACAGTTATTTATATGAGGGTAAGTGGCTCAGTGGTATCAAGTCGGCCTGTGGTTCCTAAGAACCCTGGTTCGATCCCCACAGCCGACAAAACATTTTCACCAATTTAAAATTATCCCTGTGGCTCCTCCACCACTAACATCTTTGGGGGCCGTGATTTGACGGCTGGCAACCGCGCTTCACGCGCATAAATATAGCACTTACCGAGATCTGCTTCGGCAGAGTGCCACACTCAGTAATGGGTAAAAGGCGTTATGATATATTTATATTTATTTTTTTACTATCGATTCATGTATTGAAAATAATTATTATACATTTTTAATAATTATTTTATATTTTGCATGTTAACATGACACATAATTTCTGTCTATATCGAGTTGTCATTGATCTGTCAGGTTCATGATCAATTGTTGCAAACATAAAAAAATCTGTTTAAGATATTTGACTTTCACCTACATTAGTTTTTAAAAGCTATTTTGTAAACAATACTGATGGGAAGAAATTTATCAAAGAAATGTCAATTGCTGATTCTTCATTTAATAATTTATTTTGAATAAGAATATACAAATAATGGACCGCTTTTATCCCTAAGTGCTGTACGAGAGGTAAATTATTATATATGTCATTCATTTTTATTATTATTATTTATGGGATGGCTAGCACAGTGGTATGAAGTCGGCCTGTGGATCCTGAGGTCCCTGGTTCGATTCCCACAGGCGACAAATTTTCATAATTTGAAAAAGCTATCCCTGTGGCTCCTCCACCACTAACATGTTTGGGGGCCGTGATTTGACGACTGGTAACCGCACTTCACGCGCAAAATATATCACTTATCGAGATCTGCTTTAGCAGAGTGCCACACCCAGTACTGGGTAGAAGGCGTGATGATATATATATATATTTTTTTTTTATATTTTTATTATTAATTTACAATTTATTAGAGATTACTGGACGCACTAAAAGTCTCTGAAATATCTGCGAAGTCATCTCCAAAGAAGCAACGCGCTATACAATTTAAAACTGGATACATGTAAACGTAGAAACACCCTATTGCTGGGTTGCACGAAAGTTTTATCGGTTCATTAGCAACTAACGGTTCAATAAGTTTCAGAAAATCGCTATTGATACTGTTGCTAGATAAACAATTCTTTAACTAAAGAGCAGTTTATTTTTTTCTTACAACCCAGCATTTGTCATTCATTTAGTTATATTTTTTGATGACGTCAGTCGCTCTTTATAGCGTTTTGAGTATAATAATCTATATTGACTATATAATCAATGATATTACTTAAAATGAAATAAGAATAGAAATGTTTGATGAAGATTAATTGTAGCATGAATGTAATAAATAAAAAATAGTGTTTGGAGAATGTATAACGGATCGAATTCTATCCAATTTGATGAGATGTAGCGTGATGATATTTGATTTGATTTTATTATAGATTTGAAGGCATTTTCGACTACAGAGACGATGAATTTGAAACTATGCGCATAAATTTACCAGATTTTTTAACGAAATCAATAAAAACTACCAAAAACTATCCATATACACCAAGAATAATTAAAACACACATGCCTTTCAGTTTACTTCCGAAACAAATTCGTGACAAAACTAGAAAACCAAAAGTATGATTTACTATAAATAAAAATATACCGGGTGTATCACGAAAAGCAGGTTATAGGCGTGTAACATAGAAAAATAGTTTTTCCGTGAGCATTGTTTTTGATTTTTTTAGTCAAAAAAGCTTTAAACAAAAGTTGTAGAGCTTAAAATTAAGTATCTAAATCGAAAAATTAATAGCTATTTATATAACAAGTGCGCGATGACATACTTTGCAAATGACGTCTTCGTGCACGAGTTTTGTACAATGCTTTTAGTAACGAGCAAAAATTATATAATCGACAATGAGGAAAATTATTAAATTTGAAGTGTGAATGTATATTGACAGTTAAGTATGCCATGAAGTGACATTTGTTATTTGAAAACAAATTGTTTATTTTTCTTGTCAATCTTGTCTGTTTGATGGCGTTATAAGCTAACGTCTCTATTTCTTTTATAAATTCCTTAAAATGTATGTATATACCTAAGTACAATTAGCGTTTTAATAGTCAAAATTTAGAATAATAAAAATGAGTGTTTTTTCAATTACTTTGGGTACTAGTGCACAAAATCAAACTTTCCATCGGTTTCCAAGGTAATGTAAACATTATTTTGAATGCTGCGACTACAAAAATTAATTTTCTGTATTTTGTAACGGCAACAAAATTACAATTTAATTAATGTTAATCAAAGAGTTAAAACAAAATAAAATACAAATGCATTAAGATTTATGGCAAACTTTCTCCTGAATTATGCCATTTAATTATTTGTAATTTTTCTTCATCTGAATAATTTTCCATTATTAATAAATAAAATTAAAATAAATATATATCATCATGCTTTTAACCCATTTCTGGGTGTGGTACACTGTCGTAGATCTCAGTATTATAAGATATTAATAGAGGGGGAGCCACAGGGGTTTTAATGTGGTGAAAATTGTTTGTCATCTTTAAGAATCGAACCGACTCGATACCACTGACCCATTTTTAATAAATTTGTAAAAATAATGTAAAATTTACAGACAGATCAATAATTTCCATTTAATTAATACAAAATTTCAATGTGTCAAAATATTTGACAGAATGAAATAAGTTGCGCATTTGTTTTTTATTTTGTTTTAACACTAATAAATTGTAATTCTGTAAATTTTCATATATAAATTCTAAAATAAATAAATAAATATATCATCACGCCTTCTACCCATTACTGGGTGTGGCACTCTCCCGAATCAGATCTTGGTAAGTGATATATTTTGCGCGTGAAGTGCGGTTACCAGTCGTGAAATCATGGCCCCCAAAGATGTTAGTGGTGGAGGAGCCACAGGGGTAGCTTTTGAAATTATGAAAATTGTTTGTCGTCTGTGGGAATCGAACCAGGGTTCTCAGGATCCACAGGTCGACTTCATACCACTGAGCTAGCCACCCCATATATATAATTTCTGCCATTACAAAAAACAGAAAATAAATTTAGTTTCCTGATTTAGATACAGAATTTTAAGCTCTACAACTTTTATTTAAAACATTTTTATTTAAAATAATTTGGGAAGCAATGCGCACATAAAAACTGGTTTTCCATGTTAAACGCCTATGGCCCGCTTTTCGTATACACCCGGTATACACGTATTCTTATTTTATATAATTATGAACAGATTATTCATGTCGTAAGAAATCCTAAGGATACATGTGTCTCCTTTTATTACCACTGCCGTTTAGTTGAAGGCTACAAAGGAAATATAGAAGATTTTTGCAAATTATTCTTAGCAGGAAGACGTAAGTTTATACAATTTTATGTAGAATTTCGTTCTATAGTTACTTAAAATAAAATAAATAAATATATCATCACGCCTTCTACCCATTACTTGGTGTGGCACTCTGCCGAAGCAGATCTCGGTAAGTGATATATTTTGCGCGTGAAGTGCGGTTACCAGCCGTCAAATCACGGCTCGCAAAGCTGTTAGTGGTGGAGGAGCCACAAGGGTAATTTTAAAATGGTGAAAATTGTTTGTCGCCTGTGGGAATCGAACCAGGGTTCTCTGGATCCACAGGAAGACTTTTTACCACTGTGCTAGCTATCCCCTAGTTATTTATAAGTAAAAATTTTTTAAATAAATTAGAAATTTAGGTAAAATTTATTACTACGTTGTTTTCTAATTGCTATGTATATACCTTTAATTTCTTTCCCTAGGAAAGAAAAAATTACTTTCTTTTCTAAGGATGGATGGAATTATTTTCTTTTCTTAGAAAAATAAAATATATAAATATATCATCACCCTTTTACCCATTCTGAGTGTTGTACTCTGTCGTGCCTGGTCTCAGTAACTGATATATCTAAGCGCGTAAAGTGCGGTTACCAGCCGTCAAATCACAGCCTCTAAAGATGTTAGGGAGGGGACACAGGGGTAATTTTCATGTGGAGAAAATTGTTTGTCGCCTGTGGGAAACCCAATTGACAGGGTCGTGGAAAAATATTTTTTTTGCACGCATTTGGATATGACCCTATTATTTCAACTTTTTCAATAGGATGCGGGCACTCACGTGACACAGTGACGTTTTTGTGACGTAAAAACAGATGTACGGGCAAAGATCACTGCGCCACCTACAAAATGAACTATTTTTTAGTGGCGAGATTTGAAAAAAACGGTTCTTTTCAAATCTCGCCACAAAAAAATAGTACATTTTGTAGGTGGCGCAGTGATCTTTGCCCGTACAGCTGCTTTTACGTCACGAAAATGTCACAGTGTCACGTGAGTGCCCGCATCCTATAGCAAAACAACGCTATTTTAGGAATACGTCATCATTTTTTGGTCCATGGACTAAAAATAGCTTTTTTACTACAGTTGTCATGGTAACGTAAATAATTGTATCAATTTTTTTCATTTTAATTTGAATAAATCTGCGAACTTTTCTAATTAAGTGGATAAAAAAGAAATTATGTGTTTCAATCGGACTATAAATATTATTTATTAAATCTTGCAACCTTTATTACTCGATCCGAAAACTGGTTTTTTAATTCCAATAAAATAACTATTTTGTCTCTAGTTTCCTGGGGCCCATTCTGGAAGAACATTCTCGGTTATTGGGACCACCAGCACTCTCATAACATCCTAATCATTAGGTACGAGGACATGAAGAAGGACCTCGCTTCGGTGATCCTCCAGGTAGCCAACTACCTCGGGCGTTCTGTGACTAACGAGCAACTGGCGTTATTGGTGGACCACCTCAGTTTCAACAAGATGAAACACAACCCCAGCGTGAATCTGGAAGGCTTCCTCTCTGTGGCGCGTAAGATGAACAATGTGGAGGGCTCCTTCATGAGGTCGGGGACGGTGGGCAGTTATAAAGCGGATTTGACTCAGGATATGATTCGGGAGATTGATGCTTGGAGTGAAGAGAAGACGAGAGGGACTGGGTTGAGTTTTGAAGAGTGAGAGGCAGATCTCACTCAAAATTTTCCGGCTAGTTTCTGTTTCTGTTACTAATTTAACAGTCAATTATTCCTCCAGAAAATATGTACAATTATTGATTAGCGGTTAGAAAACAATAAAATGTTGATAGATATGATTTTTTTATTACTTAACTGACATTTGACTTGACATGTCAAATGTTAAAATCACTCCCTATCCTTTTTCTTATCAGTGATTTCCAAAGAATTCTTTGATTTGATTTTTGATTTTGTCTTATTCGTCTTTTACATCATACGGATCATTTCAGAATAGATCGGTTTGTAAAATGAAAATAAAATAAATATATCATCAAACCTTGTACCCATTCCTGGGTGTGACATTTTGCTGCATAAAATCTTGATAAGTGATATATTTTGCGCGTGAAGTGCTTTTATCAGCTGTCAAATAATGGCTCAAAGATATTAGTAGAGAGGGAGCCACAGGAGCAGTTTTAATGTGGTGAGAATCGTATATATATATATATATATATATATATATATATATATATATATATATATATATATATATATATATATATATATATATATATATATATATATATATCATCACGCCTTCTACCCATTACTGGGTGTGCCACTCTGCCGAAGCAGATCATGGTAAGTGATATATTTTGCGCGTGAAGTGCGGTTACCAGTCGTCAAATCACGGTCCCCAAAGATGTTAATGGTGGAGGAGCCACAGGGGTAGTTTTCGAATTTATGAAAATTGTTTGTCGTCTGTGGCAATCGAACCAGGGTTCTCAGGATCCACAGACCGATTTCATACCACTGAGCTAGCCACCCCAAATAATAAAATTATATAAGATAAATTTAAAATAGAAGAAATTAATGCCCCTTGCAACATTTCTATGTGAAATTTAAATTAGTATTTAAGCATTATAAATATTACATTTATGCTTGGTTGCAAGAAAAAAATAAAGAGCTCTTTAGTTAAAGAATTGTTTATCTAGCAACAGTATCAATAGCGATTTTCTGAAATTTACTGAACCGTTAGTTGCTAATGAACCGATAAAACTTTATGCAACCGATCATAAATCTTATCTTCAGAGATAAAACTCTCATGATAAACATCTTACCCCCGAGCAAACACATTTTGTTTTCAAAGAATCATAATATATAATTTATCTAATCTATTTGTTCAAACGAATAAATTCCACTAAAAATAAAATAGAATTAATCAATATTTCTAACGATAAAGATCAATTTACTAAATACTCGTATAAGAAATAAGTAACTTGTAAAATGAGTGTTCCGTGTGTGAAAATTGAACCGGACAATGAAATTGACCGAATTTTATATAAGTATTTCACAAGTAATTATAGAAAGGGTTGGGTAGAAGTGGGAGAAGATAAAATATGCATGCCGGAATATTATGGGACCATTGCGGACGACATTGAACATTTTGAAGTTAGAGATTCCGATATTTTTCTTACTTCTCATCCAAAAACAGGTATATAAATAATATACTTTTTCATATCCCCCAAATGGGGTAAATAAAACCCTTGTCTCTTATTTATTTATAAAATTTAAGGCAAATCTCTTCCAAATTATTTTATTCGGGAATAGTTACACTTTATTCCGTATATTTTTATTTTAGGAACAACATGGACCCAAGAAATGCTCTGGATGATCATGAACAACGTAGATTTCGAAGGAGCTAAAGATCATCTTTACAACAGAGTTCCATTTTTAGAGTAAGTACTATTTCAAATGAAATAAGAATATAAATGTTTGATGAAGATGAATTGTAGGATGAATGTAAAGAATAAGTATTTGGTGACGGGTCGAATTATATTCAATTTGACAAGATATAGAGTGATGATATTTGGTTTGATTTTATTACAGATTTCAAGGTCTTTTTGACTACAGAGACAATGAATTTGAAACAGTGCGTAAAAATTTTCCAGATTTTCAAATGAAATCAATCAAATTAACCGAAAACTATCCATATACACCAAGGTTAATTAAAACACACATGCCTTTCAGTTTACTTCCGAAACAAATTCGTGACAAAACTAGAAAACCAAAAGTATGATTTACTATAAATAATACTATACCGGGTGTATCACGAAAAGCAGGTTATAGGCGTGTAACATGGAAAAACAGTTTTTCCGTGCTTATTGCTTCCAGAATTATTTTAGACAAAAATAAATAAAATAAATATATCATGACGTCTTCTAGCCATTACTGGCTGTGGCACTCTCTCATATTAGATGACATAGTGATATATTTTGCGCGTGAAGTGTCGGTTATCAGCTGTCAAATCACAACCCTCAAATATTTTAGTGGAGGGAAAGCCTTAGGGGTAGTTTAAATGTTTTCAAAATTGTTTGTATTTTAGACAATAATGCTTCAAATAAAAGTTTCAAGGTCTACCACTTTTATTTGAATTATTTTTATCTAAAATAATCTGGAAAGCAATGCACACGGAAAAATTGTTTTTCCATATTAAATGCCTATGGCTCATTTTTTGTGATACTCCCGATATATATATATATATATATATATATATATATATATATATATATATATATATATATATATATATATATATATATATTCTCATTTTATATAATTATGAACAGATTATTCATATCGTAAGGAATGCTAAGGATACGTGTGTGTCCTATTATTACCACTGCCGATTATTGGACGGATACAAAGGAAATATAGAAGATTTCTGTAAATTGTTCTTAGCAGGAAGAGGTAAGTTTATACAATTTTTCACCATGCTAGTAATATAAAACACTATTTTTCTCTTTAGTTACTTGGGGCCCATTCTGGAAGAACATCCTCGGCTACTGGGACAACCAGTACTCCCACAACATACTAATCATTAAGTACGAGGATATGAAGAAGAACCTCGCGTCGGTGATCCTACAGGTAGCCAACTACCTCGGGCGTTCTATGACTAACGAGCAACTGGTGTTATTGGAGGACCACCTCAGCTTCAACAAGATGAAACACAACCCCAGCGTGAACCTGGAAGACTTCTGCTCCGAGGTGCGCAAGATGAACAACGTGGAGGGCTCCTTCATGAGATCGGGGATGGTGGGCAGTTATAAAGCGGATTTGACTCAGGATATGATTCGGGAGATTGATGCTTGGACTGAAGAGAAGACGAGAGGGACTGGGTTGAGTTTTGAAGAGTGAGAGGCAGATCTCACTCAAAATTATCCGCCGAGTTTCTGTTTCTGTTACTAATTTAACATTCAATTATTCCTCTAGAAAATATGTATAATTATTGATTAGCGGTTATGTTAAATAACCTAAGCACCGTAGAAAACCATAAAATGTTGATAGTGATATATTTCTCGCGTAAAGTGCTTTTACCAACTGTAGAATCATGGCCCCCAAAGATATTAGAAGAGAGGGAGCCACAGGGGCAGTTTTAATGTGGTGAGAATCGTATATATATATATATATATATATATATATATATATATATATATATATATATATATATATATATATATATATATAGCCCCTGTGGCTCCCTCTCTACTAATATCTTAATGGTAATGGCACAGTGGTAACAAGTCGGCCTGTGGATCTAAAGAACCCCGGTTCGATCCCCACATCACGACAAAACATTTTCACCAATTTAAAATTACCCCTGTGGCTCCCCCACCACTAACATCTTTGGGAGCCATGATTTGACGGCTGATATCCGCACTTTACGCGCATAAATATATCACTTACCGAGATCTGCTTCGGCAGAGTGCCACACCCAGTAATGGGTAAAAGGCGTGAGTTCCATTTTTAGAGTAAGTATTACCTTTGATTAAATAGTTATTTATAGATTATATATATATATATATATATATATATATATATATATATATATATATATATATATATATATATATAAATAAATAAATATATCATCACGCCTTCTACCCATTACTGGGTGTGGCACTCTGCCGAAACAGAGCTTGGTAAGTGATATATTTTGCGCGTGAAGTGCGGTTACCAGTCGTCAAATCACGGCCCCCAAAGATGTTAGTGGTGGAGGAGCCACAGGGGTAGTTTTTGAATTTATGAAAATTGTTTGTCGCCTGTGGGAATCGAACCAGGGTTCTCAGGATCCACAGGCCGACTTCATACCACTGAGCTATCCACCCCAAATAATAAAATTATATAAGATAAATTAAAAATAGAAGAAATTAATGCCCCTTGCAACATTTCTATGTGAAATTTAAATTAGTATTTAAGCATTATAAATATTACATTTATGCTGGGTTGCAAGAAAAAAATAAAGAGCTCTTTATTTAAAGAATTGTTTATCTAGCAACAGTATCAATAGCGATTTTCTAAAATTTATTGAACCGTTAGTTGCTAATGAACCGATAAAACTTTCATGCAACCCAGCAATAATATAGCAAAATACATTATTCACAAAACAAATATTTTGTCTAAAATTTGCGAAATAATTAGGTCATTGTAATTAATTTTTTAAATATAATAAAAAAAATAATAACAACTTTTCTAATCTATTAATCATTGAAAGAAACTTAAAAATTTTATCATTTCTAGTAAATACACAACATAAACATAATTTTAACAAAATAAAGATACTTACATAGGTGAATGAACTATATAGTGAAATAATGTACGTGCGTACGTATATCTTGTATATATTTATAAGGACATAATTATGCCAAAATGAATTGTATTTCTCTAAAAGCTGAATGCTACACGAAACACAAGTTCTTAATACAATTATTATTTAATAGTAAATCAAGAAAATTAAGAAATAACTTCAAAAATCTTGAAAAATATGATAGACAAGTTCAGTAACACTTTATCTTATCTTCAGAGTTGAAACTTTCATGACAAATATCTTCCTCCCGAGCCGACTCTTCTTTGTTTCCGTAGAATCAAAAATAAATATTTTTTTATCTAATCTATTTGTATATAAAAACAAAATACAGTAAAAATAAAACTAGTATTCATCAACATATCCACCAACAAAGATCAATTTAATAAATATTATTATTATATAAGAAATAAGTAACTTGTAAAATGAGTGTTCCGTGTGTGAAAATTGAGCCGGACAATGAAATTGACCGAATTTTATATAAGTATTACACAAGTAATTATAGAAAGGGTTGGATAGAAGTAGGAGAAGATAAAATATGCATGCCGGAATATTATCAGACAATTGCGGACGAGGTTGAAAACTTTGAAGTTAGAGATTCCGATATTTTTCTTACTTCTCATCCGAAAACAGGTACATAATAGTTATTTATGCAACTAGTGTAAAAGTGTCTTTATTGCACTTATGGATTTCCCACTCGTGCAATAAAGACACTTTTAATACGAGTTAAAAACATAATTTTTTCTACGATCGAGTTTTGACTAATTATAATAAAATAAATATATCATCACGCCTTCTACCCATTACTGGGTGTGGCACTCTGCTGCAGCAGATCTCGGTAAGTGATATATTTATGCGCGTGACGTGCGGTTACCAGACCTCAAAGATGTTAGTTGTGGGGGAGCCACAGGGGTAATTATAAATTGGTGAAAATGATTTGTCGGCTGTGCAGATCTAACCAGGGTTCTTTGGATCCACAGGTCGACTTATTACCACTGTGCCATTACCCCATTACTAATTATACTAATCTAATTAATAACATTTCAAACGTTAAAAATATGTACTTTGTTGGTTACGTAGTAACTATTACATTTTTTGCACGTAATTAATGGCAACTTGCAAAAGGACTATTTTTGCCCGACGTGCAAAAATAATGTTCTTTTGACACAAGAAAGTACAGAGTAATCAAAAGGGATTGTTACAGTTGGCAATAAAAAAAACTACTTGAAATTGATAAGCCTGATACATAAATTAATTTCCCGTTGTTGACAGTGACATTTAAAATTTAAATTTGAGTACATTTATTTCTAAAGTATTTCTATTACTTAAAAGTCAAAATTCTATTAGCTGTCAGACTCCTGACATAACCTATTTGTATTTATGGGATGGCTAGCACAGTGGTATGAAGTCGGCCTGTGGATCCTGAGGTCCCTGGTTCGATTCCCACAGGCGACAAATTTTCATAATTTGAAAAAGCTATCCCTGTGGCTCCTCCACCACTAACATGTTTGGGGGCCGTGATTTGACGACTGGTAACCGCACTTCACGCGCTAAATATATCACTTACCGAGATCTGCTTTAGCAGAGTGCCACACCCAGTAATGGGTAGAAGGCGTGATGATATATTTATTTTAGAAATGTCAAATAGCATTTTCGCCTTTATCTGACGTTGTGCCAACTGTGGAATGAAAAGATCTGTGGAATTGTATTGCCAACTATAACAATTCCTTTTGATTATCCTGTATATAAAAATGACATGTTCTTGATATTTGTGGCAGAAAAATAATATTATATTTTTTCTTATTCATCAAATGGATTAAATAAAACCTTTGTCTTTTATTTATTTATCAAATTTAACTTAAATCTTTTGCAAACTTGTTTTTTTCAGGAATAGTTATACTTTACTCTGTATACGAGTATTTTAATTTTAGGAACAACATGGACTCAAGAAATGCTTTGGATGATTATGAACAATTTAGATTTCGAAGGAGCTAAAGATCATCTATACAACAGAGTTCCATTTTTAGAGTAAGTATTACTTAAAATGAAATAAGAATAGAACTGTTTGGTGAAGATTAATTAAAACTTGCGTTTCTCAAGAGAGCAAGAGGTCGTACGTTAATTAAAACTTGCGTTTCTCAAGAGAGCAAGAGGTCGTGCGTTCAAATCTCACTGACTTCTACTTATATCAAAAAAAAAAGATTGTGTCTGAGTGGTTCGGATTCCACTATAAGCTGTAGACTACCTGTACTGTAATTGGGATTTACTTCCTGTTGTGCAGAGTAACAAATAAATAAATAAATAAATATTTGGTGAATGTTTGACGAGTGGAGTGCTATTTCATTTGATAATATATATGGGGTGGGTAGCTTAGTGGTATAAAGTCGGCCTGTGGATCCTGAGAACCCTGGTTCGATTCCCACAGGCGACAAACAATTTTCATAATTTCAAAAGCTACCCCTGTGGCTCCTCCACCACTAACATCTTCGGAGGCCCTGATTTGACGACTGGTAGCCGCACTTCACGCGCAAAATATATCACTTACCGAGATCTGCGTCGGCAGTGTGCCACACCCAGTAATGGGTAGAAGGCGTGATGATATATTTATTTATTTTTTTTTGTATTTATAGAGTGATGATATTTGATTTTATCTTATTATAGATTTCAAGGCATTTTCGACTACAGAGACGATGAGTTTGAAATAGTGCGCAATAATGCTCCAGATTTGTTAATGAAATCAATAAAATTATGCGAAAACTATCCATTTACACCTAGGTTAATTAAAACACACATGCCTTTCAGTTTACTGCCGAAACAAATTCGTGACAGAACTAGGAAACCAAAAGTAAGATTTAGTTTTCTGCAATTGCCTGCTTTCCCGTTCATTTTACTGAAAAAACAGTAGATTGCAATGATGTTCAGAATTAAAAGCTGCATACAAGACTAAATAACAAATGTTTATAGTTATTTAAGCTACAAGAAATGTAAGTTATGACATTCGAGAAGGTATGAACTTAGGCGGATCTTACGTTCATGTTACCGTACGAGAATAGTTTTAGTACTTATTAGGATCTTGATTTCCACCGAAATTTTAATTTCTGAATGTTTTGAATTTCGTCAGAAAAATTTCGATGCTTCAAATTTTCGAATTTTCGATTTTTTGCCACTGAATTAACGCCATCTATCATCTTCAAACATGCTCACGCATAATTCGCGACAAGTCGGCCACGAATTAAATAATAAACTCGACGAAGAACCCTGCAAAAACTCTGCAAGGTTAGGCATCTTAATCAAGACATCTACTCTCTTAATCATAATTTATATTATTTATAAATAAATAATAATATATAAATTTATGTACAACAAATGCATTCCAGTTGTTTTACTAATGTGCCATGCCTTTTTTATCCCATAATATGGTTAGTGAATTGAACTCCCTAAAAAAGAATATCTAACACGTCCCTAGTAAAAATTGTGATGAGGCCAAGATCTGGCAATAGAACGACTAAGACGAGAATTGAACCCTTGATGCTCAGTTTGCAGTCTGACTGGCTTGTCCTCGAGCTGTTAAAACATTTCAAATAATCCGAAAATTCAAAAATTTGAATAAATCGAAAATGCGAAATATTCCAAAATTCGAAAGTTTGAAGATATATTCAAAGGTTCAATAAAGCCGAACAATCCAAGTCTCGAATATTCATAAAATCAACAACCCTTGTATACTTATTATATTCCTAGCCGCTTATTATATTTTTTGCGGCATCGGGGCTGCAATGAACTTCAAACACAAGAGCAGGAAATTGCATCAAACTAATATCCCATGTTAAATCCCTATGATCACCCTTACTAAGCACCTTCCGATATATAAATCATACTATATACATATATTCTCATTTAATTTAATTATGATCAGATTATTCATGTCGTAAGGAATGCTAAGGATACGAGCGTATCCTATTATTACCACTGCCGATTATTGGACGGATACAACGGAAATATAGAAGATTTCTGTAAATTGTTCTTAGCAGGAAGACGTAAGTTTATACAATTTTATGTAGAATTTCGTTTTGTAGTTACTCAAGTAAAACTTTCAGAAATAAATTAAAAATTGGGATAATATTTATTTTATTCAGTGGAAATAGATATGGTTTACGTTCCTTCCATAGAAAAAGAATACTTTCTTTCCTAGCGATGAAAAGAATATATTTTTTTGTCTCAATTGAGGGAAGAAAATTTTATTTTCTGACAGGACCCCGAAAAAATATATTTAATTTGGTACTCACTTGTAATAGTATATTATATACCATGGGACTAAAGTAGATAATTCTGAGGGTGAAGTTTATTTCACAAAGGGAGGGAAATATCATTTATTAGTTATTTGTGTACCTTCAGCAGAAAGTAGTCTATTGCCGCTTGAGCATTGAGATTGTTGATCGAGATGTAGCCGAGAGTAACAATCATACAAGAGCGGCTCAAAGTGCATACAATATATTTTCTACGACTATAATCGCTTTGAAAAAAAAAATCAAGTCATTTTTGACAATTTTTCTGTTTGAAATTCGAGCGACAGTTTCCATGTATCTACAGGCGTAGATAATTTTAGTAAGCCAATAGTAATATTGCAAAGTGAATCATCGTATTCATGAACTGTATTCCATTTGCCATTTTGTTCACTTAAATCAGATCAAATAAATTAGAACACATGCATAAATAAACTGAATTAAGCAAACTGATGTATTTATTGGGGTTAATTACTTCAAAGTAAATTAGAATCAGTAATTCTAGTACAGGAAATTAAGTCAGCAAAGTAACCCAGCGTAACAAATAAATGATCTGGTTTAGTAAATGTAAGTTAGATCTGATCCAAATGGTAAATGGAATACGTCTGTAGATATTGTAAGGTAGTAATGGACAAAAGGCTTAAAATTGTATTTAAATTTATTGAAGAATTACAACGACGTTTCGGCCAAGGTTATGGCCATCTTCAGGTCACAAACGTTAAATAAAACGAAAAACAACAATAACGACTGAGTCGATTATCAGACTCTTTAGGGCGAACATATAAATTTAAATTCATAGTTTTTTGCTAATGTAGCTTCGTATTTATTTTTTCATTTTTGTTATATGATCGCCCTAAATAAGTACCAACTTGTAACGTAACTTTTATTGTTGTTTTTCGTTTTATTTAACGTTTGTGACCTGAAGATGGCCATAACCTTGGCCGAAACGTCGTTGTAATTCTTCAATAAATTTAAATACAATTTTAAGCCTTTTGTCCATTACTACCTTACAATATCTACAGACGTATTCCATTTACCATTTGGATCAGATCTAACTTACATTTACTAAACCAGATCATTTATTTGTTACGCTGGGTTACTTTGCTGACTTAATTTCCTGTACTAGAATTACTGATTCTAATTTACTTTGAAGTAATTAACCCCAATAAATACATCAGTTTGCTTAATTCAGTTTATTTATGCATGTGTTCTAATTTATTTGATCTGATTTAAGTGAACAAAATGGCAAATGGAATACATTTCATGAATACGATGATTCACTTTGCTGCTTGGCATACGACAAATGTCAACTTTCTGCTTTCAACTGACATTTAGAAAAGTTTATTTTCTGCTTGGTAGTAGAAAAAACAATTTATAATTGACAGAATTTAATTATAATATTTAATATCCAAATTCCAAATAAAATATTGTACAATACAAACCATGCTAGTAATATAAAATACTATTTTCGTCTTTAGTTACTTGGGGCCCATTCTGGAAGAACATCCGCAGCTACTTGGACAACCAGCACTCCCACAACATCCTAATTATTAAATACGAGGACATGAAGAAGAACCTGGCGTCGGTGATCCTCCAGGTAGCCAACTACCTCGGACGTTCTGTGACTAACGAGCAACTGGCGTTATTGGAGGACCACCTCAGCTTTAACAAGATGAAACACAACGACAGCGTGAATCTGGAGGATCAATGCTCCGTGACACGCAAGCTCAACAACGTGGAGGGCTTCTTCATGAGGTCGGGGACGGTGGGAAGTTATAAAGCGGATTTGAGTCAGGATATGATTCGTGTGTTTGATGCGTGGAGTGAGGAGGAAATGAGAGGGACTGGGTTAAGCTTTGAAGAGTGAGAGGCAGGAATTTAACACCCAATTATTCTTCTGGAACAGGAGTTGGCAACCAGGAGCCAAGGATCACGCGCCCTCACATGATTTTGATTTATTTTTAATTTATTTCGTGTCTGGTTTAGCCGAAAATTTAAAAATAATTTCAAAATTTTTATTAAATTGTAGCCATACCCAATGACTTTGGTTTGTCATGAATGATTTATAAACGTCAATGTTTGAACGTTATAAACATCAATATATTTAAAAAATTAAATAAGATCAAACAAAACATGTCTTTTATTATTTTAGAGTAAAGGTTCTGTTTATTTTTTATTTTATTTAATGAATATATGTTCTCATTTAAAATAAGAAAGTTGCATCTTATATTTTGAGAACCACTGGTCTAAAAAAATTGTTTCGCACTTTAAAGTAGATCTTCTAGAGATAGCAATGGTGCTGCACTAAAAATGAACATTCTGTATATATTATAATATAACGCCTACAAAATTTAAGTGAGCCCTCGGAGTTTTCCAAATTTTCTTTGCGCGCTTAATGGTTGTAAGGTTGCTGACCCCTGCTTTAGAAAATATGTACAATTGATCAGCAGATAGTTAAGTCGCCTTAGCAACGTAGTAAACAATAAAATGTTGACCGATTTTATTTTGTATTACTTAACTGAGATTTGAATGGGAAAAACAAACATTTCATTATATTTGAATCTTTTGTAAACAAAGAAAAGATGTACCAATAATAATAATGTTTGTGTTAATTAGATAATCTGTTACCTTTAAGTAATATTAATTTACATATTTATGGTATGTTGCCTCAAATCTACATGGTACAACAGGGATCATTTTCGCTCCGATTAATTTGTATTTATAAAAAAATTATTAAATACCTCACTTTTATATTACAAACTACATACGTACATATATAAATGGGGTAGCACGAACCTTAAAATCATTCATGAAACATTGCTCATCAGATTTATTAAATAATCAGTCCTCGTCAAACATTCTCACCCTAAAACATCACTTTCCCTTCAACCATATTCATATATACCTCCATATAAGCTCACTCATCACATTCGAAATCATTCATCACACAATAAACCTTCAATCACATCCATCCAATCACTCCTATTCACTTTTTATTCCACTTTCTTCGACGTACGTTACATATGCGCAAAACATATCAAATCATGATTATTTTATATATAGAAATAATTTCAAATATATATTAGTATTTAATTATAAGATAATAAAACTAAAAATATAAAGATAAGATATCTTAATAAACGAAAACGAGCAGTTTCGTTAAATGTTTATATCTGTTTGCTGTTTAGTCAAGTGTTTATAAATATTTACCTATCTATTTATCAGTAATTTACATTTACATAACAAACACATTTTCAGTCGTGGAAAATCTCAGCAGTGTTTATTTCGTTCGTTGTTTACAACAGTTCACAGTTGTTGCGATACAGTTGCTAAAATGAGTACAAAGTGGACAAAGTTTGAACCCAACAATGAGTTGGACAAAAAGTTGTATGAAACTTTCACGAATAAAGTGCGATTTGGTTTTGGGGAGTTTGGCGATGAGAAAACTGTAATGTCAGAACATTTCGCAACTGTTGCAGATAAATGTGCGAATCTAGAAGTAAAAGAGTCTGATGTGTTTGTTGCTTCGTATCCGAAAACAGGTACGTCATGAAATTCAATCAAGTATAATGAAAGTGATATTTTATAGCCCGATTAAGCTAAAATTAAAGCTAAACCATATTCTCAAAAAAGTTTAAGTACTCTAAGATAATCTTGTTATCATTTGTTTTTCGGAGAGTGATTTGGAATCAATTTTAAAAATCTGATTAGAATAAAATTCATGACTAGCAAAAAAATTTTGAGAATCGAGCTGTTAGATATCAACTAAAAAACTTTTGTAATGGTTTCCACTAATCAATAAATATTGTGCACTTATCGAGTTTGAATTCTTGACCTAATGTTGTGTTTTTGAACTAAAAGATGTTTTTTCAAAAGAGGGCCATAGTATTTTAAAGAATAATATTTTAAATTAGAATTAAATTCGTCATATGATAGTCATAATATGTAATCCAAATAACAAAATAAAAATGTCATTTTAATTAATTTACATACTTAGGTGTATATGGTTTTTTATTGTGTATTGTATTTATTAAAATAAATAAAATATATCATCACGCCTTTTACCCTTTACTGGGTGTGGTACACTGCCGAAGCAGATTATTTATTTATTTATCTGTAAATTTTTAACTAATAATAAAAGAATAAAAATATTTACTGGAAACTAGTCAGAAATTATGCAAAGTAAGTTTTTACAAAAATAGTCAGGTAAAGTACGTATCCAAGGCTACAACAAAAATAACAGTCTCGTAAAGTACAAAACAATCTGGTAAAGATTTTAGCTGACTGTTATTTTTGTTGTAACCTTGGACACATAGTCTGCTGTCAGTACAATTCATATCAAAAACATTTTGAATCATTTATGATTAAGTAGTAATTAAATTAAACGGTTTTAGAAAAAATAATACACAAAATATGTCAGGAAAGTGTTTTTACTTGACTCAGCGGATTAAAATTCTCGCCCTGTGGCCTCGTATTTAAAACAACCGCTTCGTCAAGTAAAATATCACTTTTCTGACTGATTATGTAATATACTATTATTTTTCTATAATTATCACAGTCAAGAAGCTTACTTATGGGGTGGCTAGCTCAGTGGTATGAAGTCGGCCTGTGGATCCTGAGAACCCTGGTTCGATTCCCATAGGCGATAAACTATTTTTTCATAATTTCAAAAACTACCCCTGTGGCTTCTCCATCACTAACATCAAAAATTCAAAAAAGTCTTGAAAGGCCCATTGGGATTAATTTTCGGTTATCAATCGAAGACAATAAATAAATTTTGTCAGTTACGAATAAAATTGTTAAACAATAATAAACAATTCAATTAAAATTAATTATAAATCCCTTTGCAGTAATTTAATTAATAAAAGCTTTTATAAAATCCAGTTTAACAAATTTAAAAGTGAAGTAAATGTTTGAAACAATTTGAATTTAATAAAATAAATGAACTAGACATGAATCTGATAAAGTATGAAACACGAAACATAATCTCAATGATATGAAATGATAAATGAAATGTTTGGGTCCACTCTTCAAATCAACTTTATGAAATAGTCATGTCCAGAACAAACGAAAAAACGAAATGTTGAGCTTCGAAACTATTAATTAATTCAGTGTCAATATTTGAATTGTTTGAATGAAATCTTAATAAATTCAAACTGTAACTGACATTGAAAGAATTATTTTATTCTAAGGATGGCAAGAGCCAAAGCGGTAATTTTTATTTAGAGATATTTTTCAAAATAATAAAATGAAAAATAATCGTATCATCACGCCTTTTACCCTACAGGAAGTGACATTCTGCCGTAGCAGATCTCGGTAACATATTTATGTGCGTAAAATACGGTTACGTCGAGAAATCATGGCCCCCAAAGAAGTTGATGGAAGGAGAGCCACAGGGGTAGTTATAATGTGGTAAAAATTGTTTACGGCTGTAGGAATCGAACCTGGGCTCTCATATCCACAGTTCGACTCGATACCACTGAGCCACCTATCTCATATTACAAAACAATGAGTTAATTAATTAACTAATATTATAGCTCAGTGGTATGAAGTCGGCCTGTGGATCCTGAGAACCTTGGTTCGATTTCCACAGGCGACAATCAATTTTCATAATTTCAAAAACTACCCCTGTGGCTCCTCCACCACTAACATCTTTGGAGGCCGTGATTTGACGACTGGTAACCGCACTTCAAGCGCAAAATATATCACTTACCGAGATCTGCTTCGGCAGAGTGCCACACCCAGTAGTGGGTAAAAGGCGTGATGATATATGTATGTATTTTATGATTTACAGGTACAACTTGGTGCCAAGAAATGGTATGGATGATTGTTAACAAACTTGATTTCGAAGGGGGAAAACGACATTTATCTGATAGATTTCCATTCTTAGAGTAAGACAATGAACTTGTATGATTTTATATGTAAATAAAAATTGGTTTCTTTAGATATTCGGGGTTGTACACATACGAGCTAGCAGCAAAACTATATCCAGATTACAAGTTTAAAGCTAATATGATTGATTCGCCAAAATATGTTGATGATTTAGAAGATCCACAGAGATTAATTAAAACTCATCTGCCGTGGCATCTGATGCCCAGGCAAATACGCAACAAAGACAAATCACCTAAAGTAATTTATTATTAATAATAGTAATAATCATACATACACCACATCACACTATGTTCTATCAGAGCTGACATATTCAGGCTCGGTTGCAAAAAACAGTGTCAATTAATCTCGCTGTTAACTGCGCGAAAAAGTTTCAGGTCTCATCTTTCCTTCACGTAACAAACCACATCTTTCAATTTATTCCTAGTCGTCCATGCAGAGTCTCACCTTCAATTTCACCAAAGTATTTTTAATTTATATCATTCGATAATTGGTTTTTCAGATAATTTATATAACAAGAAACGCAAAAGATACTTGTGTATCGTATTATTATCATTGCATATCGAAAGAGGGTTACAATGGTGATTTCGAAACATTCTGCAATCTGTTTTTGGCTGGAAGAAGTAAGTATACTTTAATAATAATAATAATAATAATAGCACGTTCAAATCTCTCTGATTTCATCTTATATCCAAAGAAATAAGACTGTATCTAAATAGTTCGGATTCTACTACTAATGTAATTGATATTAAGTTCCTGTTGTGCAGAGTAGCAATTACCAAATAACTAGTATGTAAAGTGATAAAATCCTGGACTATGGTGGTAAATTGTGGAACGAGTCGTAAGCGAGTCCAGCAACCACCAGGAGTCCACGAAGACACTTTTCCTACATGTTACAAATACTATTTTTTGTTTTTTTTTAACGGTGTATACTCAATCATTAGTTATTTTATATTTCATTTATAATACTTCTGGATTAGCTTATATTATCTTGTATCACAATGAACATTAACAATTTTACCTTGTGATTATTACTTCGTCCGAATAAAATTGAATTCAATAACTGATTTTTCAGTAAATTACGGCAACTTCTGGAACCACATCCTCGGCTACTGGGAACAAAGAAGTCTTCCCAATCTGCTCCTAATAAAATACGAAGACATGAAACAAGATCTACCATTTGTTATTAAAAAAGTAGCTACTTTTCTTGACACATCTCTCACTGAAGAACAAATATGTGCACTGGCAGAACACTTGTCCTTCGAGAGCATGAAAACGAACCCAGCTGTCAACAGCACTGTCGTATTGAACAGACCGTTCTACGACAATAATGCAGATGGCATCACCTTCATGCGCTCTGGAACTGTTGGAAGTTACAAGCAGGATATGAGTCCGGAAATGGAGAAACGGTTTGACAGGTGGATTGAAGAGTATACCACGAAAACTGGAATTAAAATATAATAGTGTACTCGTATTATACAACGACGCAATGGATGCTATTACACTACGCGCGACCAAAGCGATTATAGCGAGTTGTATACTATAGTTTATCATGCGATAAATGATATATTTCGTATTCATTTAGAGTGATATGGAAATATTAACACACTAGTGCTTTATTGCTCTCAAAATGATGGTTATCATGTTTTACTTACATGTTAAATAATTATGAGAACTGTCAATTCAAATTTATTTTTGTTTTAATTTTAATTTATTTTGTCATCGTAGATAAATTTTGTACTACAGAGTGATCAAAAGGAATTCTTACAGTTGGCAATAAAAAAAAAACTTCTTGAAATTGATAAGCCTGATATATAAATTCATTTCCTGTTGGTGACAGTGACATTTAAAATTTAAATTTGAGTACATTTATTATTACATTTATTTCTAAAGTATTTCTATTACTTAAAAAGTCAAAATTCTATTAGCTGTCAGACACCTGACATAATCTATTTGTATTTATTAAAAATGTCAAATAGCATTTCCGCCTTTATCTGGCGTTGTACCAACTGTGGACTAAAAAGATCTCTGGAATTGTATTGCCAACTATAACAATTCCTTTTGATCACCCTGTATAATGCCATCGTCTTGTTGTGTAAATTTCACACGAGTATCTTAATGACGCTCTTACCCCACTTATATTGTAAATATCTATTTTCTATCCCAAACAAAATAAAATTACGTTAGTAGCCGTATTCCATTTGCCATTTGGATCAGATCTAACTTACATTTACTCAACCATATCACAAATTTATTTCGCTGTATTACTTCACTGCCTGTAATTCCAGTACTGGAATAACTGATTCTAATTTACTTTGAAGTAATTCATCCCAATAAATACATCAGTTTGCTTCATTCCGTTCATTTAGTCATATTGTCAAATTTATTTGAACTGATTAAGTGAACCAAGTGGCAAATGGAATACAGGAATCATTGCAATAATTGCAACTAAGATGATAAAGAATTATCATTTTCAAATGTCAAAATGTTTTAATATTTATTTTTGTTTATTTAGTTTTTCATAATTACCAACCAGTGTTTATGCTTTTTTTATTTGTCCAGAGGAATAATGACTATTATTCGCTCGTTATTATTCTCTGCGGGATTTGCACATGGCATTATGTACGTAGCAAAAATCACACATTTAATTCATTAATCGTAGATAAACATTTGAATACAGTAAAAAATAAATAAATAAAATATTATATTTGTGAAATAACATGTATGATTTATTATTTACATTGAATTACTTGTTCTATACAGTGAGTACTTGTACATAAAGACATTATTACTTAAATTTAGTATCTTAGTCTATAGAAATCTACAATTTCGATGTATTTAATTGGTATGTTTACTACTAATTTTTTTCACATAAATATATGTACAGATGTTTTAATAATAATACATTTTTCTTTCTTATATTTTTTAAATGATTTTTGTGCTGTTATTTATGTTTTATGAGATAATTTTAAAGAATTATTGCAATTTTTAATAAACTGTATAAAAATAAATAGAAATAAACACATATATAAATTAATTAGATATACATTTACATATGAACTACCACACTGCAGATCGGTAAGTTCGAACCCTGTACTGTAATTGGGATTCAGTTCCTGTTGGACAGAATAGCATAAATAAATAAATAAATAATGATAATATTCATGACAAATGAATGAAGTTTACGTCTTTTAATTAATTAATTAATTAATTAATGGGTTAATATCAGATATCTTCAACTTCCTTGTATTTACATTTCAAGTACGAAATCAAACAAATTTTAAAATATATGCAATCATTTTGAGGTGTTGAATAAAAGCTCAAATTTCGTTATCATTTTGCAAAAAAATACTTCACATAAAAGTTATAAGTAATTGTACTTACAATAAGGGTCATTGTAACAATTGTTTTTCAATATATACTATTCTAGTGCCACTGACTATATTTTACTTATGTATAAAATAACAAATCTTGGTGTTCTACACAGTTTAACATTTGTATATCGTGTAAAGGTTATTTGTATTTCATTAAAAAACTTAGTATTGTACTAAACTTCTACTAATAGCACATAAATTTCTATTTATTTTTGGTACGGTATATTATTTCAAGCATATAATTAGTTATTGAGTCTTAACAATTTTGGTCAGAGTAGAAATATTAAAAAAAAAATATATGTAATATCTTATTTTAAAACAAAATTACATGTACATGCAGAACAGTAAGATTACTGTATGGAATATAAAAGTAATTTAATAATTCAATAATTAAATAAAAATGTAAAGATCATGTCAAATGAGAAAATAATTATCATAATATAATTAGTGTATTGAATATTATCGATTATTCAACACTATATTGAATTAGCCAATAAGGTACTTAAACATCAACGATTTCGAGCCATCATAGCTGTGATGTTTACTAAGTACGTATGTATATTTTGTAGAATAATCTATTACAAATTACAAATTTCGTTTTCCAAAAATTTCTCAAATACATTTTTAATGAAATTTTGACGTAATAATTTACAAAAACACAAAAAAATATTCACCTCTTGTGGTGTTTTACTGTTGATAATTTCTTTGAGCTCACGAGTGCTTTTGTTGCTATGGAAATATAAAAAAAATTCCTAACAGCAAAAAAAAATTCTGGGAATATTCAATGCACGTATTATATTCGGTAAAAATATTGCCACAATCTGAACAATCTGAAATTTTATAAAATTAAACCAACAAATACAATGGCGCAATCATCTTCCCACATGGCCTTAATTAGTTAAATACAAACATTAATGACCTTTTCCTTTTGGGGTAGTTCTCCAGGCGGTTCTCGATATTAAACTACTTTGCATTTAATAAATATCTTACGAGGTTTAAACTGCTTTGTTATTGGTCGATTTTGCATACATATGAGAGTTGTATGTGACGAAAAAATCTCTACGTATTTTCTCGGCAAGCTGTTAAGTTCACTGAATTTTAAATGAAAATCCCTTGATAAAATCCACTGGCTTACTTACATTATAGAGCTTACCCGACTAGGTACAAAGGTCTCAAGAGAGTATGTAGCTACAAAATAATTAATTAGAAAAGACTATGAGAGTATATCTGTACTGCGAACGGAAAACATCCTTCATAATATATGTTGTTTGTTTTGTACGTAAATGTATGATGAAAGAAAAATTGCTGCAACCTTTTTGTTGGAAAAGAATGTTTCTAGAAGAGTATGATATACGTTCTACGTGCCTAAACTAACTTTTAACCCACTTTTCTAACAATATTCTTCTCAATTTCACAGTCATTCACCAATGTATTCTGGACACGTTCTTTTCTATTGATGGAGAAAAATGTTTTTAGAACAGCTGGTGTATATGAGTACAGTGCTGTCTTATAGTATAAGCTGATTAAAAGCCCCGCGAAAATTGTAAAAAAATTAAAAATTAAAAAACTAATAATTTTTTTTATTTGAAAGTAAGTTATATTTACAACTAGCTATTACCCGCGACTTCGTTCGCGTGGTCTACAATTTAATGCGAGTATCCCGCATGCGTTTAATTGCAACTCAAAGAAAGTGTTTGTGTTCAGCTGTCCATGTGAGAAGCATGGATTTTCCAAGTTTAGTCCACACACTTGTAGCGACTGTCCCAGTGCTTTGTTGACGGTCATTGCAAATGCGAGTCGTACCGGAAACTGCAAACGTCTGAATTCGAATGGCATAGGACTGAAGCTTTATTATACCTATATGTTAAGATTAGTTCTCGTCTGTACCTATACCAAATTTAAATCGAATCAGTGCAGTACTTTTTAGGATAGCTAGCGGCCATTTTGTTTCAAGACGGCGGATTGAAGCTTTATTATACCTATATGTTAAGATTGGTTCCCGTCTATGCTTACACCAAATTTGAATCGAATCAGTATAGTACTTTTCAGGATAGCTAGTGGCCCATTTTGTTTTAAGATGGCGGACTGAAGTTTTATTATACCTATATATTAAGATTGGTTCCTGTCTATGTCTGTACAAAATAAGAATCGAATCAGTACAGTACTTTTCAGGATAGCTAGCAGCCATTTTGTTTTAAGATGGCGGACTGAAGGTATATTATACCTATATATTAAGATTGGTTCCCGTCTATGTCCGTACAAAATAAGAATCGAATAAGTGCAGTACTTTTCAAGATAGCTAGCGGCCATTTTATTTAAAGATGGCGAAATTAAGCTTTATTATACCAATATGTTAAGATTGGTTTCGTTCTATGTCTATACCAAATTTGAATCGAATCAGTGCAGTACTTTTCAGGATAGCTAGCGGCCATTTTGTTTCAAGATGGCGGCCTGAAGCTTTATTATACCAATATGTTAAGATTGGTTCCCGTCTATGTCTATACCAAATTTGAATTCAATCAGTGCAGTAGTTTTCAGAATAGCTAGCGGCCATTTTGTTTCAAGATGGTAGACTGAAGCTTTATTATACCAATATGTTAAGATTGGTTCCCGTCTATGTTTATACCAAATTTGAATCCAATCAGTGCCGTAGTTTTCAGAATAGCTAGCTGCCATTTTGTTTCAAGATGGTAGACTGAAGCTTTATTATACCAATATGTTAAGATTGGTTCCCGTCTATGTCTATACCAAATTTGAATCCAATCAGTGCAGTAGTTTTCAGAATAGCTAGCGGCCATTTTGTTTCAAGATTGTAGACTGAAGCTTTATTATACCAATATGTTAAGATTGGTTCCCGTCTATGTCTATACCAAATTTGAATCCAATCAGTGCAGTAGTTTTCAAAATAGCTAGCGGCCATTTTGTTTCAAGATGGTAGACTGAAGCACCAAATTTGAATCCAATCAGTGCAGTAGTTTTCAGAATAGCTAGCGGCCATTTTGTTTCAAGATGGTAGAGTGAAGCTTTATAATACCTATATGTTAAGATTGGTTCCCGTCTATGTCTATACCAAATTTGAATCCAATCAGTGCAGTAGTTTTCAGAATAGCTGGCGGCCATTTTGTTTCAAGATGGCGGACTGAAGTTTTATTAGACCTATATGTTAAGATTTGTTCCCGTCTATGTCTATACCAAATTTGAATCCAATCAGTGCAGTAGTTTTCAGAATAGCTAGCGGCCATTTTGTTTCAAGATGGCGGATTGAATATTTATTATGCCTATATGTTAAAGTTGATTCCCGTCTATGTCTATACCAAATTTGAATCGAATCAGTGTAGTACTTTTCAAGATAGCTAGCGGCCATTTTGTTTCAAGATGGCGGATTGAATATTTATTATGCCTATATGTTAAAGTTGATTCCCGTCTATGTCTATACCAAATTTGAATCGAATCAGTGTAGTACTTTTCAAGATAGCTAGCGGCCATTTTGTTTCAAGATGCCGGATTGGACTTGTGCTAAGTCAGAAACCTTCTCGGGGGTGCACACAACAACTTAGCAAAGTTTCATCGCAATCGGATGAATGATATAGGAACGCATAAGGGACAAACAAACAAACAGACAAACAAACATTAATTTTTATATATATAGATAATAAATAACATGTGTGAGGTAAACTCCCACTGGAGTTACCTCTTTCTATTTATGACAAGGTATGTCCTAGTTATTAAAAGTATTTAAGGTCTAGTGGTTTTATCCTGTTTAGATGTCTTGGATCGTCTTCATTGTTCAGTAAATTAAGGGCTAGTTCGTTCGGATGATTATTCAGTTTATCTTCATACTTTGAGGCGAATTTACGAATTTGTTCATGGACATATGTGATGTTTAGGTCTTTGTGGATTGTGTGGTTGTTTACGTACCAAGGGGCATTTGTAATTATTCTTAGAGTCTTGTTTTGAAATCGCTGTATAATATTTATATTTGTCTAAAACTAATAATGAAAATTTTTCTGGGTAAAAATAACGAAGTGAAGAAACTACTGGAATATATAAGTTTGCGTATGCCTAACTGATGGTCATTTCTAAAGGTCATCAAGAATTAGTTTTCCTAGCAATAATCTTGTCTTCTCTTTTCAGTTGTATCGTTTAAAAACAATGGTACATACAATTATAAATGATTTACAAACGAGATTACTTTATTCTAAGAATAAAGACTAATTTTCTTGAAACGGTGGAGGAGCGGCTCTGAGAAATTATTTATATGATTATTTTTCTCGTTTCTCAAAACCAATGAAATGCTTCATTGTGTGTCACGTGTCTGCGTTTTAACCAATTCTGTCATTATTATACTGAGAATAAAGCTCTTGTGATTATTCCTGAGAATAATCTCTGTAGGTGCTTTTTGTTTGTGACAAATCATAGGTAGTTGTCAAATAATTATTTAAAACTGTGAACGCGTCACGTAAAATGTGTGAAAAAAAATCGATTTAGCTCCATTTCAGATACAGAAATACACTAACAAATTTTGGAAACAACTTCCACGAATACATTAATAAGTAATCAATCGATATGAACCCAGTTTAAAATCTTTTAAGTTAGATAAATCGACTTCAACAGCTAAGTCAAAAAATAAGCTATTTAAATATAACTCGAAAGTTGGATAAATTAGAGATAATCCTCCAGTATTTTTCTCAAACTTGTAGCCATTTGGCAATAGCCACTCAAGCCCTACGGACTTTCGTAACTATTGACTGGCAACAAGTTTTCGAAAGATCTGTCAAATTATTTTCAATTTATTCACACTCTCTTGTTATATTATTACTGAAAATATTTGCAATATTTGTTAATAACATTAAAAAATAAATAGTTTTTCGTATTAGGTTACATGCTGTTAACAGTTTCAATTGTTAAACAACGAATTTTTTCGATTGTATATAAAATATCGTATATAACATGTAAGTAAAGTGTTATTATTTGTCTCAAGCGATTTTATCCATAAAGGATGTATGATTCCTGTAGACATAACATCAAAATAAAATGTTATTACGATGTCGATACATTTCCTCTTGATATTTTACCCTAGAACTCGAGAACCACCTGGGAACTTAAGTAATATTACCTCTTCCTTTTCTTACTCTGACAGAGAGTGCCAATGTTGCACCTGCTCCATAGGACTCGCCAATGCAGCGTTCCAATGAGCCAGGGCTTTGCCCCTCGCGAACATGTAGCTCCCTAGCACCAGCTTGCCGATGGCGCGATCGCGGCCGTACCCTGCCGTGGCTTGCACCACGTGGAACGCCAAGCTGGTGGTGTGCAACTGTGCTGGAGGTACCCGCAGGTGGAAACCCTCGCTGAATGGCACGGTGCCGTCGCTGCGTTCACGGGAAAGACCGGTTTTCTTTTCTTTCACCACGCGGTATTGCTGGCTGAGGGAGACTTTCACGTAGAAGTCGCGTTTGTCACCCTGGTGGAGCTGTTAGAAGAATATTGCAGATTTCAGACAATTTTTTAAATATACTGAAAACTTATAAGGATCGTCTGACTTCATTCATCAAGATAAAATTAACAAAATTATAAAAAAAAAACTGAAATATTAAAATGTCAATTTCTCGAGGGCTATAATGTTGATTATGCCCGTGATACAACGTTTTATTTTATTTTGGTCCTCGAAATTAAAGAATTCAGTCAGTAGGTATTCGTTACTGTTTTGCTGGCGTTGTTAATTTTAGGTATGCTGTACGAACATTTTTTTTAAAAATTTATTGTCAAATTAAAATGGAAGATATCAATATATCCAAAGAAATATTATATGAATTTTAAGTCTGCACAGGGTCAATTAGTACCACAGAAGTCAAAAGAGCTTTACGAAAAACAATACGAATTTATTGTGTTGTCTGACATTTATCTATAAATCAGGATTTTTATTTGTTTGAATAGCTGTTGCTTGACAACTGTATACTCCCTAGAACTATAATAGCCAAATTACGCCCGCTTTTGAAGGTCAGTACACAAGTTTATTATGCCAAAATAAAATGAGATTATGTATGTACCACGGGCGTAACTTGTTTTTATAGCCTTTCACGTGTATAACAAATCATGGTGGTCAAAAATGAGAATTTATCTTGACCACTGGTTGTCGACGTGCTGAAGTTGGATAATAAGTAATGAATGCTGCAAGTGTGAGTGGTAAATATTTTATTTAAACAACATAATAAAAATCAACATAAAATAAAGATAATGAATTAATTAAACAACAAATAACAAATTAATGACATCATATTCTCGGGATAGACACCCTCGAATATTCTTCTGCTCACGAATCATAACTACTATCTACTTACTAACATCTACTACTTTCGAACTGTCTGCTACATACTTCTACATTGTATACTATCATCCTCTATCATCTACTATCATCTACTATCATCCACTATGTGCTACATTGTATGCTATCTTCTACTATCATCTACTATCATCCACTATGTGCTACATTGTATGCTATCTTCTACTATCATCTACTATCTTAAACTACGGCATTTATATTAAATAAATGCTAGATCGCAATAATTTCGCTGAATGTGCCAAATACCTCAGACGCTCGCGCGTGTTCCAAAAGGTGAATAACATGACATGTGTCTTAAAGACGCAATCTAATCAACAATTTTGCAAACGATTATTTCTTACACATCCTGTCTGTTTCACGTGTTCAGAAATCACGTCTCTCGCCATAAAAGCTAACTATTTCAAATACTGTATTATTTTTTAGGATAAACTAGAACGAACGAATACTACATCTCGTACAGCATTAAAGGGTAAAAACGGGTAATTATTTGTATATTCTTATTCAAAATAAATTATTAAATGAAGAATCAGCAATTGACATTCCTTTGACATCTTTTTCCCTTCGGCATTGTTATAATATAGCTTTTAAAAACTACTGTACGTCAAAGTCAAACAGATTTTTTGGATATTTGAAACAAGTGATCATGAATCTGCTAGATCTAAGAAAATTAGATATAGACAGAAATTATGTGTCATGTGAACGTGCAAAATAGAAAATAATTATCGTATTATAAATGAAAAAGAATTATTTTCAATACATGAAACGATAGTAAATATAGCAATTATTCAATATTCTTATACATATGTGTATAAGATTTATGTTTCAATGACATTTTTTTATAATTGTTAATTAAATATTGCACCATGATTTTATTTAGTCATCAGGATTGATAATGTTAGTTCCTCCTTATAACATTTTCAGTATAGGCACTAACACCATTATAAACACTCAATCGATAACCTGTATATTTTGCGAGTAAGAAATGCTTTTAACGAATGAAATTTTACTTGTTCAGAATGCTATTAAATATTAACCAGAAAATCTAACCGTTCCATCGTGATTAATCTCGGTGGAATTTGCTATCGACCGCAAATCAGAAGAACGAATTACAGAATCTACGTTCGCATTCTAATTATTAGCGATTATTTGATTTCCCTAATCAACCTAATGGGACCTGCCGGCCTTCCATTAAGTACGTATCCCAATATCCAAAGGGCTGAACGTGTGTTTCAGTGTTTCCTGAAGCCTATGAAACCTGTGAAGCTTGATTTCTACAGCTGGAGATTTATCGAGTGAAACAGTCGAAAGCTGACAAGCAGCCTGCTCGTGTCTTCGTTTGACGATTAGCAGAATTGATGATTCAATTTATTGAAAGCAAATTACGTTTCTTTCAAGATGAAAAGCTTTGAACAAAATGAGGGCATTGTTAGAGTGAGGTTGCTTAATGTTTTAGACAAATGGGGTGTTCCAATAATTTATTTTGTATTTTTTCTTGGATGATTGAGACACGGTGTTAATTATAATGTTTATCCACAACTCATATATTATAAGGACATAATTACACGGATTTCAGTTGAATTATATGGATCATAAAACACCAGTGTTCTATATTCCATAAAACACTGGAAAAAACTTGTTACTTAGCAACCACTTCATGATCTACCGTATTTTGAGAAACTGTATATAACTGAATCATTGTTACACGTTACGACCAATCTTCTTCGATACCTATAATTACGAGTTGTGGATAAAATTTTGTATTACACTTGTGTCTTATTGGTATATAGAGAAAAATTAAACCTTCGGTCTCGTATCTAAACTTTTCTTGCGTGTTTTATATACCTAATAAAACACTTGTATAATAAATAACTATTATTTAATTTTGCCCAATAAATTCATGTTTACTTACTTGGATACAAATCATTAAACTTGTTGTTTTATAAACAATCATTTAAAAATTTATTCCGCTAACGGTTTAAAAATAAATATGTAACAATAATGTTTTGTACGTATACTGAAATATTACATTAAGTACCATGAAATGTAAGTGACAATTTTTAGGCTTCGATTTCCCAAACATTCGCGACCTCAAAAATCACTTACAGTTTGAGGTTAGTAAGCTATTTTGTACAATAACTTCACAAATAGAAGGAAAAGAAAAATAGGTTTAAAAATTAACAGCTGTCAAAATAAACGTGGCCTTGATCTATAATATTTACTTTCTGTCCACCGTGGATGGTAAGTAAATATTATAGTCCTGATGTAACCATTAGCTTTGTTTGTTTCGCTACGTGGAGGTAAATTATATTTTTGTTTTGTATGCATAATATACTATATGAGTTGTGTATTTAAACTGTCATTTTGACAGATATAAATTTATATTAAAAATGGAAGAATTTGTTACAAATGTAATTTTGTCATCGGAAAGTGAAGAGGATTCGATAATAGATACAAGTTCTGACGAATATGATGAATTTGAAATTAATGAAGTTGTTAATGAATTAAAATTTAGACGTTTATGTTTTGTTCAAAATAAATTATTAAATTGAAGAATCAGCAATTCCTCTGACAAATTAATTCCTTTAGGCATTGTTATAATATAGCCTTAAAAAACTACTGTAGATCAAAGTCAAAGATCTTAAACGTATTTTTTGATGTTTGAAACAATTGATCACGAATCTGCCAGATCAATGACAACTCGATATAGACAGAAATTATGTGTCATACTAACGTGCAAAATATAAAATTAATATTAGAAATGAAAAATAATTATTTTTAATACATGAATCGATAGTAATGTAGGTATTATTCAATATTCTTATATAAGATTTGTGTTCAATGTCATTTTTTCTTTTTAAATTGTCATTTAAATATTGCACCCGCATTTTATGATTTTGTTAAGTTTTGTCAGGATGGATGACATCAGTCTATCCTTCTAACGTTTCCAGTATCATAAACAACCGAAAATTAAATGTATTTAGTTGAAATGTAACAGCATTATTTTCTGTTTGACATTTCCAATTAAACAGTTACTCAGAATTAAACATCAAACAAACATCATTCTGGACAGAGTTGAATTTTATCCCACGATTCTCTTTGTGTAGTAATCAATTATTTTCAGTTCTATGAAATGTTTAATTAAGTTTGCTAAACTTCGACATTTCAGTGGTTATTAAAATTTGTAGGATCTCACCTTCAGCCTCCTGGCTTCAATGACAGTCGCCGTGAGCCTCTTAAGGTTTTCATTGTACAGCAACGATACCAGAAGTTCCCCCAGGTCAGAGATGGTCTCTTGAGCCTCCTGCAGCAAACAATCCGAACAAGCAGATTTAGGTTAACGCTCTGTTCAACGGGACACATAAACATACAAAATTAACGCTAACGCAACCGCACACAAGGTTTCCTTCTGTGTATTTATCTATTTAATTAATCATGATGTTGAATTGTTTCCTAAATTATTGCAAGCGAAGATACGTTCTTGAATACATTCAATTAAGTCTTTATATAGGATAATATTTAGAAACAATGGGGTGACTAGCTCAGTGGTATGAAGTCGGCCTGTGGATTCTGAGAACCTTGGTTCGATTCCTACAGGCGACAAACAATTTTCATACTTTCAAAAACTACCCCTGTGGCTCCTCCACCATTAACATCTTTGGGGGCCGTGATTTGACGACTGGTAACCGCACTTCACGCGCAAAATATATCACTTACCTAGATCTGCTTCGGCAGTGTGCCACACCCAGTAATGGGTAGAAGACGTGATGATATATTTATATATTTATTTATTTATATTTAGAAACGATGCCAAATATTGCAAGATCTTTTGAAAATTCTATATGAGCGTTTTATTGATTTTAATTCATAAAGTTATAAAATTTTATTTTAGTGCATAAGTATAGTCGTACAAAGAAAAATGGACTAATAATACAGGCTATAACATAAATAAAATAAATATATCATCACGCCTTTTACCCATAACTGGGCGTGGTAATCTGCCGTAACATATCTTGGTAAGTGATATATTTATGCGCGCGAAGTGCGGTTACTAGCTGTCGAATCACTGGCTTCAAAGATGTTAGTAAAGGGAGAGTCACCTTTATTTGAAGAAAATTCAAAAATTGAGAAAGATCGTTTTGATTAAATGCAATTTTATTAATTTTACCTGAAATGGATTTTAGTTGTCAAATATATATAAGTGATAAAATAAATAAATAAATAAATAAATAAATAAATGGGGTGGCTAGTTCAGTGGTACGAAGTCGGCCTGTGGATCCTGAGAACCCTGGTTCGATTCCCACGGGCGACAAACAATTTTCATAATTTCAAAAACTACCCCTGTGGCTCCTCCACCACTAGCATCTTTGGGGGCCGTGATTTGACGACAGGTAACCGCACTTCAAGTGCAAAATATATCACTTACCGAGATCTGCTTCGGCAGAGTGCCACACTCAGTAATGGGTAGAAGGCGTGATGATATATTTATTTTATTTATAAAATAAACAAAAACCATAGAGACGGCTGTCATTCTCGAGAATAACAGCTGTTTTAGGTTTTTTTTTAAAGCATGCCACTTAAAATAAATGCCGTCCCCTTCATTGTAAAAAAATGACAATCCATAAAAAATATTTGATCTTGCCAAAATATCCGCAAACTTGAACTCTCGAAACGTTTTTTAAAAATTATTTAGATTAAATGATTATTTCAGGAGATAATATCAATATTTCTGACTTATGTTACACAGTGTGCTATGAATTACATTTATACCTTCTCCAAATCCATCTTGAAGAGCTGCTGCTCTGAACAGTCGGTGGTGTCGAGTTCACGTAGTGGCACAGTCACGTGACCCAGCTCGCTACGACGCTTTGTACGCCCACCGTCGATGACTGTCAGCTTCAGGGTGTGGTCCATCATGTCTTTAGAAGACACCTGCAGATAATGTCAATGTAACAGTAACAGGAAAGGTATTTTTTCTAAAACCGGCATACTTTCCTGTCTAATTTTAGTATGGAAAGTAGATTTTTACCAAAACAATCACGTAAAATACGTATTCAAGGCTACAACAAAAATAACAGTCTGGTAGAGTACAAAATAGTCGGGTAAAGATTTTACCTGAATGCTTTTTGCTGTTGTAACCTTGATTACGTAGTCTGCTGTCAATGCAATGGGCCTTTCAAGACTTTTTAGATTTTTTTATATATTAATCTACGTAATAAAATTATTATACACAAAATTTTTATTTTTTTTTAAACTTGTATTAAGCATGATAAAAATATTTCAACTTTCGAAACAAACGAATGTGACGTAATTGCATCTTAGCTTAAAGAGAGACAGATAAGACAGAGATAAATAACACGTAATTTCAAGTAACGTGTGTCGTTGTCAGTAGAATCCTCAGACAAAACATAACTAGACGGATAACAACGGCGTTTGCATTGTCTTGAATACGGCATAATTCGTCTAATATTATACGTCATTGCTAGAATCGTAGAATGCTGAATGCTTATTTCTTCTTCGTCTTCCTCTCAGTAAAATTGAGCACCGACAAACGTTTCAGACAAAGCTCTGTGATTGGCTTAATGCAACTACGTAATTGCAATGAGCGTTTTAAATTATTCAACTTTAACTTTCATATTTCAGCAATAAAGATATCATTTATGGTATGATTTTATATTGTATTAAATATGATGGTACGGTCAAGAACTTATTTTAATAAATATATATTAAAAACCTCTACCACTTGAATCCCCCCATTCATATAAAAATTTTAAATATTTTGAATTATTTATGATTAATGGGGTAGCTAGTGGTATAAAGTCGGCCTGTGGATTCTGAGAACCCTGGTTCGATTCCCACAGGCGACAAACAATTTTCATCATTTTAAAACTACCCCTGTGGCTCACCCACCACTAACATCTTTGAGGGCCGTGATTTGACGGCTGGTAACCGCACTTCACGCGCAAAATATATCACTTACCGAGTTCTGCTTTGGCAGAGTGCCACACCCAGTAATGGGTAGAAGGCGTGATGATATATTTATATATACTAAGTTTAGCAAATCTAAAATTCAGGATTAGCTAAACAAATTTGAGAATCAAGCTGTAAATTGCAAAATTAGCTGTCAAAAAATATTATCCTTAGCAATGAATCAAAACAAGTTGATAATTCAATTTGTTTTTTTATCATCGTTGTGATAAAGATGTAGCTAAGGAAGATTCTCATTGTTGATTGGTGGAAAACATGTCATGTGACATATGAATTATATATTTTAGCGTCAAATAAAATCAAAATCAAATAAAAAGTTTTAAATTGCTCTTTCTTTGTGAATGACAGATTCCATTCTATATATTCGATTTTTATGACAAATATTCAGTCATGTAAAAAAAAGGATTTGTATCTCTTTTACCTGACAAATATATTTTCAAAAGAGATGATATTTGAATTTAAAATATTTATTGATAAATATACAAAAAATGTTATATATTTAAATTTGTTGTTTAGTAAATAAAAAGAAATCGAGATATTTGCTGAATTCGTTTCAAAACTTTTTCAATTTTCCATAAACTTTTGAATTGAAGGATTCTCTTTCCTTTCAGCATATGCTGACATAAGACGGTATTATAATCGAAAAAGGAAAATTGATGTTGAATTTTCAATAGAAAGCGATTTACAGTAGAGTGAATAATCACCTTTATGTGTGCGTTTTCAGTGATTTTGATACGGGTCTAAAAACTTCAACCGATTTTGTAAAATGTCAATTTTCCTTAAAGCAACAACCCGGAAGTGTCGTTCTCACACTTGACAATTGAAAGTATATTATTTTCTTTTATTTTCAGTTTGAAATTCTAATAGTTAACGTTTAAAGAATTTTTCTACTAACAATGCCAAAGACATGTGGTTTTTAAATACTTTTTAGTGTTAAAAATACGTTAATTTTTGCATGTTGTCATTAGCAGATAATAGCATATTATGTATCTATCATGAACTGTAAGTGACAGTTTTTAGGTCAAGAATATAGTTTGGAAAATCGAGGCCCGTAAGCTATTTTTTACAATACCTGCACAAATAGAAGGAAAAGAAAAATAGGTTTCAAAATTGACAGCTGTCAAATTGATCTCCAGATAAACAGGACCTTGATCTATAATATTTACTTACTGTCCACGGTGGATGATAAGTAAATATTATACTCCTGATGTAGCCATGATAATCAACTGTGCAATAAAAGTTCTACTTACTGTATTTAAATTTTGTCATTAATAGGTAACTTACAGTACAGTTATCATAAAAACGTAACTAAATAGTTGAAACAAACTTAACTACGTAACCTGTAAAATATATATTTTTGAAGTTTGTAATGTTATTAGTTAGATTAGCATAATTAGTATAAACTTGGTCGTACAAAAAATTATGCATGCAACTCGTATTAAAAGTGTCTTTATTGCTCTCATGGGTTTGCAACACTCGCCTATGCCTCGTACTGCAAGCTTTCCACTCGTACAATAAAGTGACACTTTTAACATTAGTTGCATAAATAACTATTTTATATTAAAAATACTTTCAATACCTTTATGAATCAATTAAATAATCTTCTTCCTTACCTGGAATACAAGTGTCTCATCAAAATACGGATTACACGTCTTCTTCTTCTGTCTTGACTGCAAGAACCTCCTCTCGTCTGGTAGGAGGTGAAGCCTCACTAGAGGATCGCAGCTGTTGACGGTGGCCACGGTACGCGACGGTAAGTTCTTGGCCTTGAGCAAGCTGACCAGTAGCTTCTCCGTGGCTGGTTCGTAACGTAAAGAGAACCATACGCGCCCTAGGTGGCCTTCTGGCCACTGCCACTCGTCTAGCTCCAGGGTACTGCGGTACAGGGCGGGTTCGATCACCCCTAACCCGTAACAACCTTGAGGAGAGAGGGGAAGGAAAGTTTAAGATAGTTTTAAGAACTAGAAAATTGTGTTAATCGAGTTTGTCACTTTAATCTTTATTTAAAGGAAATAAACGCAACAAAATTAAAAATAGGATTTTATAAATTTTAGTGTAAAGTGCTATTAGGGATGTTGATTTTATTCGAATATTCGTATATTTACATAACGGATATTTAGTTTTGGCTAATCGGATAGTTCGGCTATCTGAATAGTTCGACTATCCGGATAGTTTGAATATCCAAAGAGCTAGGATATCTGAACTGATTTACTGTTCGAATGACCGAACAGTCCGAATAGTTCGAATATTCAAATAATTTACTAATAAGTCAATTCGGACACGGGGAATTCAATGCCGTTGAGCGCATTTTCATAATTTGTTTAGGTTTTAAGATATAGCCTCCGGAAAAGTTCACTAGTTATACCTCATCATATTTTCGATTTTCCTGAGGTTATATCTCAAAAACTAAACAAGATATGAACATGCGCTCAACGGCATTGAATTTCTCGTGCTTTAATTGACTGGTAAACAAATTTTCAGCATTTTTTATTTTTCAAAAAGTTTTTACCAAAATTTTCTCATCGAGCAGTTCTTCAACAATATCTCAAAAACTAGAAGACATATGCACTTGGGGATTTTACCATTGGATTCAGCGAGTCAAAATACATATGTACGTAAATTTTCGTTACAATATTCCTACGAGGGAGAATTTTATAGCAAACAGTCTGAAAATAGCCTAAAATCGAAAAAAATCCAAGGGGTACTCCTTAAGAAATTTTCAAAAAATAAAAATCGTTAAAAATTTGCTTATATGTCAATTCGGACACGAGGAATTCAATACCGTTGAGCGCTTTTTCATAACTTGTTTAGTTTTTAAGATAGAGCCTGTGGAAAAGTTCACTTTTAAAAAAAAAATATTACCTCATAATATTTTAGATTTTCCTGATGTTATATCTCAAAAACTAAACAAGATATGAAGATGCGCTCAACGGCATTGAATTTTTCGTGATTCAATTGACTTGTAAACAAATTTTCAGCATTTTTTATTTTTTAATAAGTTTTTACCAAAATTTTGTCATCGAGCAGTTCTTGAACAATATCTCAAAAACTAGAAGACATATGCACTTGCGGATTTTACCATTAGATTTGGCGAATCAAAATACATATGTATGTAAATTTTGGTTACAATATTCGTAAGAGGAAGGATTTTAGAGCAAACAGTCTGAAAATAGCCTAAAATCGAAAAAAATCCAAGGGGTACCCCTTAAGAAATATTCAAAAAATAAAAATCGTTAAAAATTGCTTATATGTCAATTCGGACACGAGGAATTCAATTCCGTTGAGCGCTTTTTCATATCTTGTTTAGTTTTTAAGATATATACTCTGGAAAAGTTAAATTTCAAATCCGAATAATTTTTATCCTAATACCGAATATAGAAACTAATGAATATCCGAACTATTCGGATACGAATATGGAAACTAACGAATATCCGAATTATTTGGATAGGAATATTCGGTTAAGAGAATAATCGTTCGACAATTTTTTTCAAAATTTACATCCTTAGTGCTCATCCGTCCAGCATTTATACTATGAAAGTTTTCTCAATTAAATGAAGAAATGCTCAAATCATATTTCGAGAGTACTTGCTACATCATTTGATTGGGACATAACGAGATATTATGCTCATAATATTTATACAGTTTTTCATATGACACAGACTAAAATAACCTTTCATCAGTTGTATTGAATGCTGTACATAAAAGAAATGAAAATTGTTGAATTGTCCACTTACTGAAGGAGTTCGACCTCTTGCTGTGCGCTGCCGTGGGTATCAACAATGACTCCGAGATCTCTGACTCAGAATCTTCATTTTCACCGTTCGCCAAATCGCTCAACGACGAGCTGCGGAGTGGTGGGAGGCTGAAGTGGATTTCCTTTGATCTGAAATGAATCGGACTTCAAACATAAACGTTAAAATGCTTCCGTCCTACAATGAACATGTGTTTGATGGTTGTTTTAATATTCGTTTGTCGTTCGTTTTCATTTTAATCCGTGTAACTGTGAAAGAGTTTTTTGATGCTCATGAAAACAAGAGTGATGAATTTTGAGTGTTTGAACTATGTTAGACAACAGAATAAATAATTAATTTGTAAGCTTCGTATTCGGATTGGCCTATCAAAATATACTCGCTCTCACAAAACTACAGTTGATACAAATAATTATTTTCTGAAAGCGGCAAAAAAGTGTCTACTTTTCAAACCAATTTTAGTATGGAAAGTAGGTTTTTACAAAAACAGTCAAGTAAAGCACGTATCCAAGGCTACAACGAAAAATAACAATCTGGTAAAGTAAGGCGTCTTCCATTTGCCATTTGGATCAGATCTAACTTACGTTTACTGAACCAGATCAGTTATTTATTTCAATGGATTACATCGCTGACTTTATTTCCAGTACTAGAATTACAGATTCTAATTTACTTTAAAGCAATTCACCCCAATAAGTGATCAGTTTACTTAATTCAGTTCATTTAGTCATGTGTCAAATTTATCTGAACTGATTTAAGTGACCCAGTTGACAAATGGAATACAGCTGTACTCAGCGGAAAGTAAAATATCACTATCCTGACTTATTACGTAATATTCTATTAATTAACTTAAATGGGGTGGCTAGCTCAGTGGTATGAAGTAGGCCTGTGGATCCTGAGAACCCTGGTTCGATTCCCACAGGCGACAAACAATTTTCATAATTTCAAAAACTACTCCTGTGGTTCCTCCCACGACTAACATCTTTGGAGACGTGATTTTGACGACTGGCAACCGCACTTCACGCGCAAAATATATCACTTACCTAGATCTGCTGCGGCAGAGTGCCACACCCTGTAATGGGTAGAAGGCGTAATGATATATTTATTTATTTATTTAACTTAAATGGGTTAGATGGCTCAGTGGTATCGAGTTGGCCTGTGGCTTTGAGAACTTCGGTTCAATTCCCACAGCCAAAAAACAATTTTCACAACATTAAAATTACCTTTGTGGCTTGCTCTTTGAGGGCCGTGATTTGTCGGCTGGGTAGAAGACATGATGTTATATTTATATTTTATTTTTATTTAACAAGCTTGATTACTAATTGAATACTGTTATACAACTTTGATTGAGTTTCTGTTTTCTTTTTCGTATTTTATCAAGTTTGAAATTTAAACCAAAGTTTGAAAAACTTGAATTGTGCGAAGAATATATGGTGCTTTTAGGTTAGGATGTTTTATATCTCATCTCTGCTTGAAATTTGATGTGGGAGGTTTAGAAGCACGTAAGATTGATCTGGACTGAACGGCTTTCGAGAGTATGAACTTAGTTTTATCTTCCAACTTCTGTACATCCGCACAGATAAGTTTTCGAGTTGGATGGAGCATTTATTAAGCTGGATTTACACGGATAAATACAGGGCGTTTATGGTCTTCTTATTATTTTTTTAATTGGGTGATACTACAGGTAAAAAGAAGGCGAAAAACATAAAAACATTTTAGTAAAAGTTTTATAATAAAAGAGATATAAAACAAAAGACAAAATGTCTATTGCGATGTGGAATTGAGTCTTAATAAATAAGAAAAAATAGGAAAAAAATTTCCATCACTTGTCTCATAATTCCACAGAGGTTTTACAGCACGTTTGCATCAACTCAAATTTCATTTGTTTTTAATTTTTTTATTTGTCAGTTCTAGTTTGTTATCATTTCTTAATTGGTTATTAGTTGTGTAAAAGGAGAACGGCGAACCATCTTCTAATATTGAATTAGTTGACATGATGTGAAGGTCAAGTAATATTAACTTAATCCCTTTTATCCTAAGACCGTCCAATTTTATATTTTCGTTTTTAAATTTTTAATATTGTTTACATTTATATTTTTATTAATAAATAGATATAACAATATTTATAAGGCCACTGGTCTAGGTTATGACTTACAGGAATTGCGGCGTGGGTCCTTGTTGCGATGGGTAGACTAAGATGCTGGCGGCTTCGGCGTCGGGTCGCCCTCGCTTCTGTCGACATCGCGCTGTAAGAAGTGCTCCTGCTGCTGTCAGCAGCAAAAGAAGACCCGTCGCACCCGCTATCCATGGATATAACACATCTGTAATAAATGTACATAAAATATTGTCAGAAGAAGTTCACACATTGTTTGTAAATTGTCTAAATTGAAAAAGGTCTTCAAGAAGCTAACAGCTGTTATTAATCTGAAATAGTTACTTGTTACTAGGCCGGAAACTGGACTTTTGCGAGTATGAGCATATTTCTACAGGCCAAGCCGTGGACGTGTGATACACAAGAATTATCGCGCCGATTTAAATGAAATTATTGATTTAAAATTGCTAAAAATCTCTAACCTCCAAGCACGAAATTGACAGTCAATTTAATAACATCGTAACATCCCTACTTTCACAGACAATCATAGCTCAGTGGGTAAAAGGGAGATAAAACTTCCGTTTCTTAATTAACAAGCAAGAGGTTATGCGTTCAAATCTCACTGACTTCAAACTATATAAAAATACGATTGTGTTTGAGTGGTTCGGATTTCACTATAAACTGTAGGTTCCCTATACTGTAATTGGGATTAAGTTCTTGTTATGCCAGAGTAACAAATAAGCAATTAAAAAAATAAAAGTAAGTGTTGGATTCGCCTAACTGAATTTTCTCTTTGACTTATTACACATATTTTTTATTGGTTGTACACAGCAACCGTAAATTGAATTATAATCACTCATTTGAGTTTACAATAAACCAGAAAAAATGTCTGGAAGAAATGTTTTACTCTCTTCCTTTTAATATAATTATTATTACCCTGCGCAACAGGAACTTGATCTCAATTAAAGTAGTTTAAAGTGAAATTCAAACTACTCTAACACAGACGTACTTTTGAAGTCAGCGAGATTTGAAAACGCTAACTGTTGCTTTGTAAACTAGACTACAACTGTTTGTATTATAATTAAAGAGAAATAATAGAGTACCATCCACTATTTAACTTTTGACCTTCGCCTCTGGCATTTGATATCATGTAGTGTTCAATGGACGTTTGGTGTTCGCTGCAGCTTGTGATCTTGTGAAAATAACTTCATTAAAGCAGATTGAATTATGAACGCTGCTTTCTCAGTTAATATTCATTAGGTATTGATTATCACGGAAATGATATTGCTTTCGAATAATTGATGTCTCTGTTCAGGGTTAATCAGATTGTGTGGCTTATTATTGTAGTTATTTCTGGATAATTACAAGTTAAAAAATATTGTTTCTATGAATTATGAATGAGATGTTGTTTTGTAATAACAAATGGGAGAATATATTTTAAATTAATTTCTGTTTTCTCTCCCTACGTTCTGTGAAAAGTAAATAGTTCAACGTAAAGAAATATTTACATTTGAAAACAAAATGAGACATAGTTAAACTTTGGGATTCAGCCACAGGGGTAATTTAAAATATATATATATATATATATATATATACCATCACGCCTTCTACCCATTACTGGGTGTGGCACTCTGCCGAAGCAGATCTCGGTAAGTGATATATTTTGCACGTGAAGTGCGGTTATCAGTCGTCAAATCACGGCCTCCAAAGATGTTAGTGGCGGAGGAGCCACAGGGGTAATTTTAATTTGGTAAAAATGTTTATCGGCTGTGGGGATCGAAACAGAGTTCTCAGGATTCACATGCTGACTCGATACCACTGAACTACTACCCCATAAGTCTTATTTTATTTATATTTTTAAATATCCTAAATATTTCTATTTTAGGGAGAAATACAAGAATATATTTGATGCTGAAAATGTCAAGAAGAAAATTTAGTTTGTCGTATCAAATAGGTGCATTCTTAACCTCTGACCTTCAAGTGTAATCCCATACTGTTAGATAAAACAATAATGCGAATGAAACACATCCTTTTTATTTGTTTTTTTTTTCTTCTCTAGAACAACAAAGTAGAATACTCGTATTGTGTTTCTCCTACACAGAAAACTGAGGACAAACGCGTTGTCCAGAATACGATGAACAATACAACCGTGTTATTTACTTTAACGGAACAATTCTGGGAAAAGATTGAAATAAAAATCTCTCCAAATAACATAAAAGTAGATTTTCCGAGCACTGGTGGTGCATTCAGTTTTATATCGAGCTATTGCAGAATAAAATTTTATAAAGCTAGGCAGAAGTTTTATCTTTTATAGGACTCTTTAGTCGAAATAAAATTTATGAGAGATACTAGAATAAAAATTATTATGGTGGTTCACAAGTAAGTATTCGCGGATAGTCAATCGTAGCCTAGTGGATAAAATCTAGGTCAAACTTGCGCTTATTATTTAATAAGCAAGAGGTCGTGTATTCAACTCTCGCTGACTTCATATTAATCCAAATATACGATTGTATCTACTTGGTTCGGATTCCACTACTGTACTGTAATTGGAATTAAGTTCCTGTTATGCAGATTAACTAATAAATAAATAAATAAATAAGTAAATAAATTAATTAATTCGAAGTTAACTTCATCTTAAAATGTAATTGTGACAGAGTGGTTCTAATTTCACTATCCCGTAAATTATTGTAATTGGGATTAATTTTCGGTTATGAATCGAAGACAATAAATAAATTTTATCAGTTACGAATAAAATTGTTAAACAAAAATAAACAATTTATTTAAAATTAATTATAAATCCCTCTGCAGTAATTTAATTAATAAGAGCTTTTATAAAATCCAGTTTAACACATTTAAAAGTGAATTAAATGTTTGAAACAATTTTAATGACTCAAATATTTTAATTTAATAAAATAAATGAACTAGACATGAATCTGATAAAGTATGAAACACGAAACACAATCTCAATGACGTGAAAAGATAAATGAAATGTTTAGGTTCACTTTTTAGATTAACTTTATGAAGTAGTCACTTCCAAAACAAATTTATTAATAGTATATTCCGAAAATGAACCACGATGCGGTTCAATTTTACCACGGTTATGGTTAGATGACGTCATAACGGAACACTTTCACGATGACAGTTGTCACTTGACAGATGAGTTTCGGAATGTGAAATTTATTTAATATGGAAAAATGTTTATATTATAAAAATATTGTATTCTGCATCACACTTGCTTTAACTTAAATATAGGGATATAAAAGTAACACAAAGAAAAAAGTAAATATGAGCTTCAGAACGAGTAATAAATTCAACTAATATGAATATATAGTATTAAATAATAAAAATACATTTTGTATCACATGCTTGCATATCAGTCATCATAAAAATATAGTTTTATAAGACAAAAATCCACAAACACTGCAAAAGCCGCCAAACACGTTTCAAACTTGTCAACAACAGCTGTGAAGTAACCAAACTAACCGCCGCTCGAGCACGGTTAGTTTGGTTATTAAAAACTAACCACAATTTTCAAAAACCGTGTTCCGTAATGGAACCGGTTACTGAAAAAACTAACTGGTTCATTTTCGGAATACACTATAAGTAAATAAAACCAGCTGTTACTGAACTATGAAGAAACGAAATACTGAGCTTCGAAACAATTAATTAATTCAGTGCCAATGTTTGATCATTTTGAGATATTATTTATATTGTTTTAATGAAGTACGAGTATAAAAAAATTAAAACTGCGAACTGACATTGAGAAAAATTTGTTCTCTCAAAGATTCTAATGAAGCTATAGCCAAAGGGTTAATTTTATTTGGTGAAAAATTACGAATGAGTTAGTTAATTAAGTATCCTATATTTGATCATTTTGGTTTAAAGAAATAAATATATCATCACGTCTTCTACCCATTACTGGCGTGAAATCATGGCCCCAAGAATATTAGTGGAGGGAGAGCCACAGGGGTAGTTTTTATGTGAAAATTGTTTGTCGGCTGTGGGAATCGAACCCGAGTCCTCACACAGGCCTACTCGATATTACTGAGAAATCCAAACTGCTACTGATATTGACAGAATTCCTTTCTTCCAGAGATATTGGTGATGTAAGAGACACATCAGTAATTTTTATTTGGGGTATATTAAAAAAAAAATGAGTTAATTAAGTAACTAATATTTACTCATTTAGATTTTTTTTGTTATAGTTATTTTAAGAAGTAGAAATTGCAAACTGACATTGAAAGAATCTTTTTTTTTTCAAAGATATTATAGTGAAACAAGGACCACGAGGATTTTTTTTATTTGATGAATATTTTAGTAATCGATTGCGGGAATCGAATTCGGGCTGTTTATTTTACCCTTCGAGGTTTTACTATTTATTTAGCATATTATTATGGGATGGCTAGCTCAGTGGTATGAAGTCGGCCTGTGGATCCTGAGGTCCCTGGTTCGATTCCCACAGGCGAGAAATTTTCATAATTTGAAAAAGCTATCCCTGTGGCTCCTCCACCACTAACATGTTTGGGGGCCGAGATTTGACGACTGGTAACCGCACTTCACGCGCAAAATATATCACTTACCGAGATCTGCTTCAGCAGAGTGCCACACCCAGTATAGGGTAGAAGGCGTGATGATATATTTATTTATTTATTTATTATTTGAACGACGAAAAAATCGCTTTGTGACACACCCTCCATTAATATTCAAGGGTGCAGTGATTTAACGACTAGTAACTCTAATAATATTTCACTGTAAAAATAAAAATAATTACTTTACCCTTGACTTAATTACTGGATAAAATAGTTCAAATTACCAAAAGACAGCTTTACTACTAAAAACTTATGGCTAAAGTAATTAATATTCCAACATACATACATTGATTAACTCATCAGGAAATATTAGGTCATTAATTAATGAAACTTTTCTTATTAACAGCAAAAACATAATATCCATTAATTATTAATTCAAAAGTCATTAATAATACTTTCAAGAATGTAAGATTGAGAAGAATGTTGTTTCAATGAGACGGCTTCATAAATAAAGAAGTTAATATAGATGCTCCGCTTTCGGTAGACACCCGGTATGTATTTATGCGCGTGATTGAATGTTTTGCGAAATTACATAATTAACTAGAACTCGGGAATAATTTTTGTTAAATTCAATTAACTTTTAACAACCAACTTACGTCAGTAATTTGGAGCAATCGATGACAAAAGTGCTTTAATTTAATGCCGAAAGTTTTAGAATCTTACGAGATTAATTTTCGAACTTTACGATAATATATTTTCTTTGAAAACTTATACCTACTTCTGAACTTTCAATCCGTACAAATTAGAAGTTATACAAAAATGAAATAAACATTTCTAGCGCTATCTTTGAAAGAATTTGACTTATTGTTATTTTTTTAGCAGATATTACTTTTTAAAATGAAAAAATATTTATATATGGTAGTTACTTTGGAAGAGAATGTCATATCTCAAATTGTAATTTATTTTATATACACACTGTAAAAATGATATATATTTTTCTTTATATTTTATTTTATTTAATTATTTTTTCTTTTTATGGGGCAGATGGCTCAGTGGTATCGAGTCGATCTGTAGATCTTGAGAATCCTGGTTCGATTTCCACAGCCGATAAACATTATAACTTTAGCTGTATTCCATTTACCACTTGGTTCACTTATATCAGTTCAGATAAATTAGACAACGTGTCTAAATGACCTAAATTAAGCAAACTGATGCACTTATTGGAGAGAATTACTTCAAAGTAATTTAGCTTCAGTAATTCTAATACTAGAAATAAAGTCAGTGAAGTAATCCAGCGAAATAAATAAATGATCTGGTTCATTAAGTGTAAGTTAGATCTGATTCAAATGGCAAATGGAATACGCCTCATATTAAAATTACTCCTGTGGTTCTCCGACTTCTAACATGTTTGGAGGCCGTGATTTGACGACTGGTAACTGCACTTCATGCATAAATATATCACCGAGATCTGCTTCGGAAAAGTGCCACATCCAGTAATGAGTAAAAGGCGTGATGATATATTTATTTATTTATTATATTTTTCTTTTCACGTAAAACTGCAGTAAATCTTTAGATAATATACTCATAATAAGCTGCCAAAACTGTAAAATTCTGTAAATTTAGACGCATTTTAACTTATGTGGAAAAGATATAAAATGAACCATTTACTATGTACCTAATGTGGCACATTTGATGAAATTCCATGTGTATTCTGCTACGTAAATACATAAAAATATGGTCGTATATGATATCAAATCAAATCATAGGCGTGTTACAAACTACTTGTAAATTTATTACCTATAAAAGAAAAGTAATCTACGAACGATAAATATCAAAATATGACATAAAATTGTGTTAAATATTAATGGAAAATTTTAGTTGTGGCGTAAATAACTTATATTAAATGTGTACTTTAAGTTTTTAATTAGTTTTTTTTTTGCAGAAACAAAGAAATGATTAAAATTTCGAGACTAATTTTGACTTTAAGTTCATTAAGAAATATTAATGTTGTTTTTTACTGTTTCCTTGGTTTTTATCTTAATAATCCTAAACAAATTGTTATTTTTATCGTAGCCTTGGATATGTGCTTTACTTAACTGTTTTGGTAAATATCTATTTTCCATACTAAATTGGTTAGGAATGTAGGAAAATAGTATTTTACATTATTAGAATAGTACACTACTATGTACTATTATTTTCTATCTCTTTTGAAACTTAACAATATTTGCAGATTTAAAATTATATTATAATGTATCACAACAACAAAAATGGTGGAGGAGCCCAAATAAATTATTGTAAAGGTTCTAAATTTTTCTCTAACTTTAAACTTTTCCACTACATCAAAACAAAATTATGCAAACACGTACCATAACTTGGTTGTTGATGTGCTGTGTGCGCTTCGACTTCCGGAAGCAGATGCGTCTCCACCGTTGGCGGTGTGGTCCCCAAGTCTTTTGTAGTGGAGACAGGAGACCGGAATCTGTAGGGAGGCAAAGGGGACGTCAGCAGACCTCGTTTGGGTGATTTTAACTTCTGTATCAAGAAATCAAAGTCGCCCATTGTGCGCCACTGTTGCTTTACGTCATTCGAGTCGTGATCTGCAAGAGAAAGTGAAGTGTTAGTGACGTAAATGGTGTGAAAAAGTTCAGAAGTTTGGTTAGGTGTGGAGGAAATGAAGAAGTTATGAAAGGAATTCAACATCTTGATAAACCGGCAGTACGGTGAAGTACTTAACGTGACGGTATTTGAATATAGACTTGAACAATGCGGCTTGGTATTTCTGAATCCTGTACTGCAATTGAGAGTAAGTTCCTGTTGTACAGAGTAACAAATTTCTTTCTCTACAAATATATTTGAATTTAAGGGCGGATCTTGAAAATTTTCAAGGAGGGAGGATTGCATTTTTTAAGGATAACAGTAAATAATTATTAAGAAGCTAGAAGCCTATTAAAACGTATGATTATTAAACACTATTGCAGTCATATAATACTGACAAACATGGAAATTCTCTGTAATAATATAAGAGGAGAGTGAGAATGAACTGAAAATAATTTGACAGATCTTTCGAAAACTTGTTGCCAGGCAATAATCACGAAAGCCCGTAGGGCTTGAGTGGCTATTGCCAAATGGCAACAAGTTTTCGAAAGATACTGGAGAATTATTTTCTAATTTATCCAACTCTCGAGTTATATTTAATTAGATTATTTTTTGACTTAGCCGTTGAGATCGATTAATCCAACTTAAAAGATTTTTAACTGGATTCATATCGAATGATTACTTATTAATGTATTCTTGGAAGTTGTTTCCAAAATTTGTTGGTGTATTTCTGTATCTGAAATGGAACTAAATCTATTTTTTTACACATTTTACTTGACGCGTTGACAGTTTTAAATAATTATTTGACAATTACCTATCATTTGTCACAAACAGAAAATCACCTACAGAGATTATTCTCGGGAATAATCACAAAAGCTTTATTCTCAGTATAATAATGGCAGGATTGGTTAAAACGCAGACATGTGACATACAATGAAGCATTTAATTGATTTTGAGAAACGTCAAAAAATAATCACTAAACAATTCTCACTAATTAAATAAAAAATATAAATATATCATCACGCCTTTTACCTATTACTGAGTGTGACACTCTGTCAAAGCAGATCTCGATAAGTGATATATTTATACGCGTGAAGTACGGTTACCAGCTGTCAAATCACGGCCTCTCAAAGATATTAGTGGTGGGGGAGCCACATGGATAATTTTAAATTAGTGAAAATGTTTTGTCTGCTGTGGGAATCCAACCAAGGTTCTTCGGATCCACAGGCCGACTTGATACCACTGAGCCATTGCCCCATGAATCAATTCTCACTAATCAATTCCTGAGATACATTGTTCGCCATTTTAGCTAGAATAATTTAAAAAAATCATAAAACCCGATAATAATCTATTAATACGAAAATATCGGAAGCAAAAACATGGCTCAAGGGAGGTCTATGGCCCCCATGATCCTCTCCGTGGATCCGCCCTTGTTTTAATTACACAGAATAATATTACCCAAGTTAAGAATTGCAGGAAAATAAAATAAAGGCTTAGGTCAAGGTTAAATAAATCGTAACAGCGTAACGCAATCTTTTAAATGCAAATTACATTACTGTATTACGAGTACATTTTGTAATTTATGATGAAATGTATAAGTATAAAAAGCTGCATGTAAAAAGCGACATTCATTTCTTTTTTAAAAGATTCGATACAGCTTGAAGTACGAACATACAAACTTGGTTCTGTGAAAGAGAACTTTGAAGAAAAAGCTTGAGGAGTCTTTTGTAACTGCAATTAGAAACTATTATAAATTTTTAAGAGACTTTAAGCAGGATTTTTGTATGTATTCATCTTCTAAATTTTATTAAATATGCAACAGTTTTTAACCTTTAATGTTGAAGTGTCTATGCAAATTAAATTTTAAAGAAATATCAGTTTTTTCATTAATTACTCGTAGTTTTTCCTGAAGCCGGCAAGAAAGTGCTTACGTTCTTGACCAATTTTAGTATAATAAGTAGATTTTTACCAAAACAGTCAAGTAAAGTACGAAATAGTCAGGTAAAGTACATAAAAAGGTAAAGTAAAGAGAACAGTCAGGTTAAGTACAAAACAGGTAATAGTATATTATATAATAAGTTAGGAAAGTGATGTTTTGCTTGACAAAGTGGTTGTTTGAAATACATGGCCGTAGGCTGGGTATTTAAATCCGCTAAGGGCCAGTTTTTCAATCGCCGGTTTACTCTCGATTAATGTTAACCATGATTAAATAATAATGGTAACCATAGTTTCTATTATTATTTAATCATGATTAACATTAATCGGTGATTGAAAAACTGGCCCTAAGTCAAGTAAAAACAATGTATGCTAATGTTACTACTAGTAAAAAATGATCAAAACGAGATGAAATTAGTGCAAAATTTTACTTTTTCAAAGGCTATATCTCAAAAACTAAACAAGATATTAAAATGCGCTCAACAGCATTGAATTTCTCGTGTTCGAATTGACTTATAGACATATTTTCAGCGATTTTAATTTTTTGAAAATTTCTTAAGGGGTACACCCCTTAAGATTTTTTGATTTTAAGCCATTTTCAGACTTATTGTTTTAAAAATCTTCCTTACCCGAATATTTCACTAAAAATTTACATACATACGTACTTCGACGCGCAGAATCCACTGGTGGTATCTATGAGTTCGTATCTCTTTTAGTTTTGAAGATATTGGCCTTAGAAATGTTTGTATATCGAAAATTTTGGTCAAAATATCAAAAATAAAAAAAATGCTGAAAATATGTTTACAAGTCAATTCGGACACGAGAAATTCAATGCCGTTGAGCCCATCTTCATATCTTGCTTAGTTTTTTAAATATAACCTCTGGAAGAGTAGTTTATCCAAATTTTACGCCATTTCACTTATTATACAATATTAGTATAATACATAATAAATCAGGAAAGTAAAAACACTTTCCTGACGTATTATGAATACTACTTTTTCTGAAACTGTTTAATTTAATCAATTGATCATAAACAATTAAAAATGTTTAAATTTGTTGATAAGAATCATTTTCCCAGCATTAGCGTTCAAATCTCACTGACTTCTACTTATATAGAAAATACGATTGTGTCTGAGTAATTCAGATTCCACTAAACTCTCTAGGTCCCCTGTACTGTAATTGAGATTAAGTTCCTGTTATGCAAAGTAACAAATAAGTAAATAAACTTCTGTAATTAGAATTATGTTCCTGTTATGTAGACTATCTAATTAATAAATAAATAAATGTGTAGACAAGTATATTATTGAGAATAATTTTTTGAAAAAGATATGAACGTTCGCCGGGATTTGAAAAAAAAAATATTCTCAACAATTACCAATTGGCCATGTGTCACTAAACTATTTCTTACAAGTATATTATCATCATCATCATAAACCGAACCATGTAATGCTTCCACTTCACCATCAATTGAATGTATTGTTAAACACAATTCCACCTTTGAGATGTTCCTGCATTCTAGTTAATTAGATACCCCTGTTATTAACTACATATAGTTGTTGTTTAACACGTTTCTGCATTGATAATAAAATCATCTGCACTTGCTACGCTAATCTGTTATTGTTTTGTCCAATTAATTATTCAATAAGGTCATTGGGAGCATTTGTTTGTGAATTATTAATTCATTATGTTTTGCTGCTTTCAACGAGATGGAAAATTTGATTAATAACATAATTATGTAATGACTCAAGTTGCATAATTTTTGAAACAAATAATTAATAAAACAACAAGCGTCTACTAAGCAAAGGTTCATGTGTTCAAATATCGCTGAATTTAATTTGTTTTAAAAACCTTATGACTGTATTTGAGTGGTTCGGATTCCACTAGAAGCTAATGTAATTGAAATTCAGTTTCTTTTGTACCGAGGAGCAAATAAATAAATAAAGAAAATTCAAATATTCTATGTGGCTCCTCCACCAATATTTGTGTGTCGTATTACTTGCTGTGAAACGTTATTACATTATTTAAGGGAGAAATGTTTTAAATAAACAATACAAAGAATAAAATTTTCTTTGACGTATTTCTGTATCAAATAATTTGGAAAATATAAGAACATGTTAGATACGAATAAAATTTATTCAGACAATTATAGACGATATAATAATAATAAAAATAAATAAATATATCATCACGCCTTCTACCCATTACTGGGTGTGGCACCCTGCAGAAGCAGATCTCGGTAAGTGTTATATTTCTTGCGCGTGAAGTGCGGTTACCCGTCGTCAAATCACGGCCCTCAAAGATGTTAGTGGTTAATAATAATAATATAGTTATTTATGTACCAAGGGTGAAAACAGGTGTTTCTGGCCCGTGGCATGATTATTAGAACGAGGCGCAAAACGCCGAGGGCTAATAACATGCTCAGGGTCAGAAACGCTAATTTCACCCGTGGTACATATAATATTTTATGCACAACAAAATAACATTTAGTTATATGTTCAAACGATTAAAATACTCGTATGTACATAGATTATATGTCAAAATGACATTTTGTAGAATTCATAATAAACAAAAATTGTCATTTTATTTATGTATCCATAGAAATTATTTATTTTTGGCCCTTGCCCGCCTTTTAGGACTAAAACACATGCTTTTCGGCCCGGTTGTGTATACAATTAATTTTGTTACCGATAGTTTTATCGACATATATTTAAAAAAAAAATATACATCACGCCTTTTACCCATCATTGGATGTAGTACTCTGCCGTAGCAGATTTCAGTAGTGATATATTTATGCGTGTGAAGTGTGGTTACTAGCCGTAAAATCACGACCTTCAATAATGTTAGTGGAGGGGGAACAACAGGGGTAATTTTAATTTAAGGCAACAAACAATTTTCATAATTTCAAAAGCTACCCCTGTGGCTCCTCCACCACCAACATCTTTGGGGGCCGTGATTTGACGACTGGTAACCGCACTTCACGCACAGAATATATCACTTACCGAGATCTGCTTCGGTCTCATCCAGTAATGGGTAGAAGGCGTGATGATATATTTATTTATTTTGAAAATTGTCTGCTGTGAAAATTGAAATTGAGTTCTCAAACTCACAGACCGAGTCGATACCACTGAACCACCTACTTCATAAATAATTTAGTAATTTAGAAAAATCTATACATATTTATATTATAGTAATTTCTCTCAATTAGGTTTATGATATTGGATTTATGTTATTTCTTCTGATACTAAATCTCCAATATATATTGTGTACATAGATACTTCTTCTATTGTTGGTGAATATTGAATGAAATTATTTGTATTTAACCAAGTTTTGTTTTTGTAACTTTGCAGCATAGCACCATCCTCACTTCAACCACATTCATAGTTCCCTCCATACAAGTTCATTCGCCACACAACAAACTTCAATCGCATCCAGCCAATTATTCATATACACTTTTCATTTATCTTCCTTAAACGTACGTTTAATATGTTCAAAACATCTCAAATTACACACGCTAACTCCTTTAACAACGAATCTACAAAGATTATAAAAGAAGAGAGCGACAGTCTGCGCTTTTAGTTGAAAGAAAATTCCACACAATTTCAGTTAGACACTCTACTGTAAATACTGAAAAATAAACAAAGAGATAAGAAAGTAGGACTGCGTTCGCCTGCGCTTATAAAATCGGAATGGTATATTTATAATGAGTTTTGAGGCATAACCTTTGCTTGTTTTATCTCGGTTTTATCCACTGGTCTACTATTGCCTGTAAATAATCTTTATTACGCGTTTGCTGTAGCATTGTTTCGTATTGCTTTATTTAAAAATTTACATATTGTAATTAAAAGATAAAATATACATAGGTTTTCACAAAATTACTATTTAAAAAAATGGTATTTTGCATTTTAAAGGAAACTCTTTTGAAATGGCAATTTCTCGTCGCAGCCGCATCACTAATTGCTTATACATATAATTAATAATATTTAAAATTATAAGACCCAACAATTCAATATTTTATCAAAGTTCCTATTAAGTAATAATAATAATAATATAATTTATTTGCTAAAGAAATAATCTATACAAAGTGGATTGACAAGTGATTAGATTATATATATTACATAGTATATATAGAGCTATTTATTTAAAATGAACGCACGAATTTTCAAGGCTGATATGAAATAGTTAGCTATATCCCAGATTTTTTCTTTTGATGGTTCCAATAGTAGATTGTTGATGGGACTAGAAGCGTTATTGCAAGAAATATATTTGTCCATGTGCTGAGTTCTAATCGGAGAGTACAGTGGACACTGAAAGTTCCTATTAAGTATGTATATATGTAAAACAAATATCGCTACGAAATCGTAGTTAAATAAATAAATATATCATCACGCCTTTTACCCATTACTGAGTGCGTCACTCTGCCGAAGCAGATCTCGGTAAGTGATATATTTGGAGCGTAAAGTGTGGTTACCAGCCGTCATTTCACGGCCCTCAAAGATGTTAGTGGAGAGGACGCCATAGGAGTAGTATTAATGTGGTGAAAATATTTGTCAGCAGTGGGAATCAAACCGAGGTTCTCAGGATCTACAGGCCGACTCGATACCATTGAGCTACCTACCCCATGAAATCATAGTTAATATTAAGAAAATTATATTTATGGGGTGGCTAGCTCAGTGGTGGTATGAAGTCGGCCTGTGGATCCTGAGAATCCTGGTACCCTAGATTCGATTCCCACAGGCGACAAACAATTTTCATAATTTCAAAAAACTACTTCTGTGGCTCCTCCACCACTAACATCTTTGGAGGCCGTGATTTGACGATTGGTAACCGCACTTCACGCGCAAAATATATCACTTACCGAGATCTGCTTAGGCAGAATGCCACATCCAGTAATGGGTAGAAGGCGTGATGATATATTTATTTTATATTTGTTATTTGCTAAACGGATAAATTTATTAGAAGATTGAAATATTGGCGCTAAGTAAATCATTTATAAATGTGTGTGGACAGCGTTACGGAATTCAAATCCGGATATCCCGAGTTCAAATCCAACTCAAGCTAAACATATATGAACTACCACATTCCAGCTCAGTGAGTCCAGACCCGGTACTATAATTGGGATTAAGTTCCTGTTGTACAAAGTAACGTAAATAACTTAAATACGAATTACCTTGATACATCATCACAATATTTTTAATTACACCCGTTAATAATAATATCACATCGTTATCTTCATACACTCAAGAGTCCACTGTTGTATTTGTTAAATCCCGTGAGCCGTGATACTTTCAGTTCGCCGACACGAACACCACTATATTACCCGGAGTGCCGAAGCGGTACTGGAGCGCTCCGGAGTCCGACGCCCACGCGACGCGCCGGAACTGATTCGACGCTTGGCGCTCGGCTCGGATCGTGCCAAGGGAGATAGTGTGTTCGGGTTTTTGTTGCTTGTTGTAGGGATGCTGGTTTTTATTTGGTTTGTTTGGAGAGATTTTTGAGTTTTCAGACCTTGAGAGCCATTAATTGACGGCTGGTAACAGCACTTCACGCGCATAAATATGTCACTTACCGAAATCTGCTTCGGCAGAATGTCACACCCAGTAATGGCTAAAAGGAGTGATGAAATATTTATTTTATTTTTATCTAAAAATGCAAATTGTGAAATAAAAAGATCCCCAGAATGGGCCTTTCAAGACTTTTTTAGAATTTTTATATACAGGGTGATCAAAAGGAATTGTTATAGTTGGCAATACAATTCCAGAGATCTTTTTATTCCACAGTTGGCACAACGTCAGGTAAAGGCGGAAATGCTATTTGACATTTCCAATAAATACAAATAGGTTATGTCAGGAGTCTGACAGCTAATAGAATTTTGACTTTTTAAGTAATAGAAATACTTTAGAAATAAATGTAATAATAAATGAACTCAAATTTAAATTTTAAATGTCACTGTCAACAACAGGAAATGAATTTATGTATCAGGCTTACCAATTTCAAGTAGTTTTTTTTATTGCCAACTGTAACAATCCCTTTTGATCACTCTGTATTAATCTACTTAATAAAATTATTATAACCAAAATTTTTATTTTTTTTAAACTTGTATTAAGCATGATAAAAATATTTAAACTTTCGAAACAAACGAATATGACGTAGTTGCATCTTGGATTAAAGAGAGACCGATAAGACAGAGATGACTTCACGTAACGTGTGTCGTTGTTAGTAGAATCGTAGAATGCTGAATGCTTGTTTCTTCTTCGTCTTCTTCTCAGTAAAATTGAGCACCGACAAACGTTTCAGACAAAGCTCTGTGATTGGCTTAATGCAACTACGTAAGTGCAATATGGCAGTGCGAAATTTAAATGAGCGTTTCGAATTATTCAACTTTAACTTTCATATTTCAGCAATAAAGATATCATTTATGGTATGGTTTTATATTGTATTAAATATGATGTACGGTCAAGAATTTATTGTAATAAATATATATTAAAAAGCTCTACCACTTGAATCCCCCATTGTATTGCTAACTGAAGCACTTATTTCGTATATTACGTTTCGCGTTTTTGTTTTGATATAACAACCATCAAGAACTGGTAACTGACTTATTATCTGCCATGGTAACAACTAATAAAAACATGTACCTATTTTGATTTTATTACATGTCATATGTCAAAATGACATTAGTTGACCAAATATGACACATGGCTTCTTTCTTGAAAAGTCCAACATCTTGTTGGGCCACAAATAATAATATCTTAACTATGCATTAACGCAAAAGAAGAACTTGTATCAAGTAACTAATTTGCAATGATATCAATTGACATAACATACGCAAGAATTCGTGCAACCTGTGTGGTAATAGTTACTTTCCAAATTACAAACGCTATTGCACAATTTATTTATCATCATTTTCTCGCCATTTTAATTAAGAAACCATTAGTATTCGAAGATCAGGGAAGATGGGCTGGTAAGTTACAAGAAGAAGTGTTGCGAATAAGAAAAGAAAGTGATTCGTTTTGTAGTTATTACAGGAGCAACAAATGGATTAGGAAGAGCCTTTGCAGCGGAATTTGCAAGTAAAGGAATGGACATTATCCTCATTGATAAAAATGAAATTGAGTTAATTTATGAAGCGAAAGAGATTGGTGAATATTTTTTATGTAATATCACTTTATGTACATTCATCAAATAATTAAAAAGTGATATATTTATGCGCGTAAAGTGCCTTTACCAGTCATCAAACCACGACCCCCCAAAGATGTTAGTGGAGGGAGAACCACAGAGATAATTTTAAAAATAAATAAATAAATATATTATCACGCCTTTTACCAATTACTGGGTGTGGCACTCTGCCGAAGCAGACTTCAGTAAGTGATATATTTATGTGCGTACAGTGCGGTTATCAGCCGTCAAATTAGGTTCTCCCAAACAGTTTAGTGGAAGGCGACCCAAAGAGATGATTTTAAAAATAAATAATTAAACATATCATCACGCCTTTTACCTATTACTGGGTGTGGCACTCTGCCGTAGCAGATCTCAGTAAGTAACATTTTTGGCGTGTGAAGTGCGGTTACCTATCATCAAATCACGGTCCCCAAAGATGTTAGTGGAAGAGAAGCCATATGAGTAATGTAATAAATAAATAATTAAATATATCATCACGCGTTCTACCTATTACTAGGTGTGGCACTCTGCCGTAGCAGATATCGGTATGTGACATACTTTGTGCGTGAAGTGTGGTTATCTGACGTAAAATCACGCCTGTCAAGGATGTTAGTAGAGGGGGAGTGACAGGGAAAGTTTTAATGTGGTGAAAATTGTTTGTCGGCTGTAAGAATTGAACCCGGGTTCTCAAATCCACAGTTTGACTCGATACCACTGAGCCACCTGCTTCATTATTCAAATAATAAATTTTCATTTTCATTAATCTTTCCTTCAAGCCACATTTCACTTGCTCAAATAATCTCAGCTTTCACACGCCCACTCCTTTAACAACAAATATAAAAATATGAGAATGTTTTGCAATCACAATTTTCCTTTTTTCTTAGAGAAAAAGTACGATGTACAAACTATGACAATCAAAACATCCTTCTCTCCTGCTCCACAAACCTACCGCGACATCCACAAACAAATCGTGAACCTGGACATCGGCGTGTTGGTGAACAACGTGCACGAGTTGCAACATCGTCCAGCTCGTCTTGTAGATGCAGCCGAGGAAGTGGGGGACGCGGTGCAAGACGTGGAACGCATCATCAGCGGCAACGTGACTGCCGTGACAAGCATGTGTCGCGTGGTGCTCCCGGGCATGGTCGCACGAGGACGTGGGGCTGTCCTCGTGGTGGCGGCATTCACGGCCACGTTCCCCACGCCTATGTTAGCGACGACATCCGCAGCGAAGGCGTTTGAGGTTAAGTTGGCGCATGATCTAGCTGCTGAGATGCAGGTAGAGAGAACTGCATTTATTTTATGTAAAATAGCTATTTTTATATTTATTGCATTGCACAGCTAGAAAGCAAAATTTGAGTTCTTCAATTTAGAGAAGAAATTAAAGGGTTATTCATAAAGTAGGATAGTTAGCACTCGGCTAAGTTTCATAAAATAAAGTTTAATTTAATCATGATTTCGGATCTTACACCATCTTCACAGTTCCGAAATTAAGCGAAATTTCACTTAGCAATTCCGTTTACACTTAAGGATACGTCTTAAAACAATTTTAAGTAGGCTACGAAATTAATAAACTCATTTCAAATCAGTGTCATTCGTAACGGATAATAGTGATTTATTATACAACTGATTTATATACCAATAAAACACAAGTGTAATACAAAATTTTATCCACAACTCATAATTATAGGTAACGAAGAAGATTGGCCGTAACGTTTAACGTTGATTCAGTTATATATAGTTTCTCGAAATACGGTAGATCATGAAGTGATTGCTAAGTTGTTTACATTGTTTTATGGAATATAAAACACTAGTGTTTTATGAGCCATATAATGCAACTGAAATCAGTGTAATTATGTCTTTATAATATATGAGTTGTGGATAAAATTTGTTTTACAGCGACCAAACAGAAAATAGATTTTTCCAACTGTCAGTTGAGAACAGAAAGTTTACATATATCGCTTGCCGGATGGCAATTTAAGAGTGTATTATCATATCCGAATTTCCAAACAGAAAAACTACTAAAAAATTGTGTGCACCTCGAGTAGACAGTGTCCTTGACGCTCTTACGTTGTTATTGCTCTCGGTTAAACAATTTCTATGCGCCAGCGGCAATAGACTACTTTCTGCTCTAGGTACACAAATAACTATTGTGTACTACAAGTGACAGAAGTAGTATATTTTTCACAGTTATTATAAAACGAAATGGCAATGTCATGAACAAATCAATAAATATAAATATATGATCACGCCTTTTACCCATTACTGGGTGTGGCACTCTGCCGAAACAGATCCGGTAAGTATAAAATAAATAAATATATCATCACGCCTTCTACCCATTACTGGGTGTGGCACTCTGCCGAAGCAGATGTCGATAAGTGATATATTTAGTGCGAGAAATGCGGTTACCAGTCGTCAAATCACGGCCCCCAAAGATGTTAGTGGTGAAGGAGTCACAGTAGTTTTTTGAAATTATGAAAATTGTTTGTCGCCTGTGGGAATCGAACCAGGGTTCTCAGGATCCACGGGCTCCAAATATGTTAGTGGTGGGGGAGCCACGGAGATAATTTTAATTCGCTTCAGAGCTGTGAATGACTCTTAATACTTTTCATCCCTTAAAGAAAAACAAAGCCATATCCATGGCAACTAGAAAACAACAGTATGATTTACTATATTTTTTCAGGGCCGTGGCGTGACCGTGCGCACACTTCTCCCCGGCTTCCTGCACAGCCGCTGGTTACGTCTTCGAGCTCCATCTATTCTAGCGCCCTCTCCTGCCACTTATCTTCGCACTGCTCTTCCTCTGATCTCTGTTCACGAGCGTACAACAGGATACTGGCCACATGACGTCTTCAGAGCTGTCATCTACCTTCTGGTCTATGTGTATCCTCCCTTTGCTAATGATTTAACTGAGAAGTGTATGGAGCTGCTGAGGGAGGTGTCTATTAGAGGGTATCTGTAGATGAAGACGTTTGTATTTGTACCTTACATTGTTTTTGTTCATTGATAAACACATATTTTGTTTGTGTTTTTATTTGTTTTTATTTATTTATTGCTCTACACAACAAGAATTTAATTTCAATTACAATCAAGGTATGCATTTGAACTCTGGATAACTAATTTATGCGTATAAGTGAGGCAAATGGTGGAGGTATGCCACCATTTGCAAGAAAGGCGAAGTATTCATTGCTCTATTGTATTTATTGTAATTTTCTTGAGTTTGTATAGAATAAATACTAAATAAAATAAAATAAATATATCATCACGCCTTCTACCCATTACTGGATGTGGCACTCTGTCGAAGCAGATCTCGGTAAGTGATATATTTTTGCGCGTGAAGTGCGGTTACCAGTCGTCAAATCACACCAAAGATGTTAGTGGTGGAGGAGCCACAGAGGTAGTTTATGAAATGATGAAAATTGTTTGTCGCCTGTGGGAATCGAACCAGGGTTTTCAGGATTCACAGGCCGACTTCATACCACTGAGCTAGCCACCCCATAAATAAATACTAACAAGTGTAAAATTATCAGTGGGGGTCGAATCGGCCTGTGGATTTAAGAACTCTGATTCGATTCCCACAGTCGACAAACAATTTGATTTGATAGCTGGTAACCGCACTTCACGCGCAAAATATATCACCGAGATCTGCTACGGCAGAGTGCCACCCCCAGTACTGGATAGAAGGTGTGATGATATATTTATTTATTTATTTTAATTATAGGTTGAGTATATAACACAATCATTAAAAAAAAATTGCATTACTAATTTCTGAAACCGTGGTTCTATTTTTGTAATGTACATATTATTAAATCAGCCTCTTACAAACTTTAATTTTGATCGGAGTAAAGGAACCCCGAATATTTTTTTTTGCATGCAAGGATGTGATGGCTCTGAAAAGTTTGAAAACCACAGACATAATGGAATCCGAACTACTCAAATACAGTCGTATTTAAAAAATATAAATTGAAATTCATCATCTAGTACATTTATTATTTCTAACATACAAAGAAAACACTCAATTATTAAACCAAAAATTGTTTTTATTATTAATATTTCTATTTTAATATTTAAGGACAGTTTTATCGATTTTATTTTGCAGCGTGTAGTAGTAATTTGAAATCTACGAGTCTGTTTAAAAAATACGCGGACTGTTTGAATTGCGCGGCTCCAGCTGGTTCCAGGGGAATCCGCTTGATGTCGCTAGTTTTACACAGATCAACTGATGATATCTCCATTCATTTGTTGATTATTAGCTACGTGGTTTTTAGTGAATTGCGATTTTTTCGTTTGTCGGATTTCAGAATGAATGACTTGCTGTGAAATTTTGTGTTAAACCTAGAAAATCTGAGACTAAACCATTTGCTTTGCTCAACACGGCTTACGGTGCTGTTGCTATGAAGCGTACGGCATGTTTTAAGTGACATCAACGTTTTAAGGATGGTCGACAGTCGTATTTAGATTATTGCAGAATTGCAGATCGCAGCAAGAATAACGAACGAACAGGTCTTTGCCTAATAATTCAGAAATTTATGCTAACAGGCAGTCAGTTGAGTGCGGGCTATCGTAGTGTACGTTTCTATGTGTTTACCATAAGTGAATTTGTGCTTTTCTGTGAAATTAACTAAAATAAACTTTTGTGCTTTTGTGATTAACTTTTCTAGCATTCCTAGAATATTTTAATCATGAACTGAGCTGCTGAATTTCACTTGAAGCTGCTATCAGCAGTATGTAAGTAGCTGCATTTTATTTTATATTTGTTAACATTGTATTAAGGTAGCACTAGCGCGAAAAAAAATTTGCAGATCTGAATGATATTTGGAGCACGTAAACATTGGATAGTCATACGCATCCTGTTAAAATATGAAACACATTCATTGTATGTGAACAAATATATTCACTTGTAAAGTTGAGTTCTTATACACGGGGCTTATGGCGATCATCACTCAGAATCGCACATATTTGGTTTGTGTACCTCTAAAATTTTGCAGTTTCATTTGAAAAACTAGTATGATGTTCTAGAACTATCCATGTATATTGTATCAGAAGGAGAAAGTTTTTTGTCGTTTAGTAATGGATATATAGCCATGCAAAGCCTTGTTTTTAACGAAAAATTAAGAATCCCAATTTATAATGGCAACACCACACGGTGGTATGGTATTTGAAAATTCACTAGACCAACAACTTGTTAACAATTCATACTATTCAAATCATAATAGGTATAAAACACTTATTTTATTCAATTTTTATATTTTTTTGAGCGTCAGTTTCGCCACTCGACAACCGATGGCGCCACCGTCACACTAGTACATGGCCAACTTCATTAAATTGCGCTACGCTTATTATGGCCGTTTCATATGTCATTAAAATTCTTAGTTTCAAATTTACAGAGCGGGTACGTCAACTAGCACCTCTAACGAGATATGTCGTAACTAAATTTGAAAATACTGCCTCTTGCATTGATTGAAAAAATCTTAAAAACAAGCCTAGTCATTATATATTTATTATCATACAATCTTTACAGTAAAATACTAACCGTTGGCACCAATAATTCAATAATACTTCCTTCTTTAGACCTATAAATACTTCAAATATTTTAAATAGGTAGACAATATGGCGGTATTATTTATCTCAAGTGACAGATAATGCTACGTTGCCAAATGAAATTCACTAGCTAATCACTTTAGTCGAAAGCATTACTTGACGTACCAAAACTAAAAAACTCATGACAAATTTTTATGTGGCAAAACGATGGAATGAAACGGCCATAATAAGCGAAGCGCAATTCAATGAAGTTGGCCATGACTAGTACTACCTTAACCAAAAAAAAAACCCTATTATTTTCTTATATTAAAACTCAGTTCCACATCGCAATTTTGTCTTTGTAAAAATTAAATAAAAAAACACTCTGTGAGCCGCAGTGTGGTACTCATAGTTCATATATTTTTAGCTTGAGTGAACAGTGCATTTGGCTAAAAATAATAAAAGATATAAATCTGTTTTTTTAAGATTTTAAACAACCAACTCACAAATCAATAAGTTCTCAGACATCTTATATCTTCTGTCATTACCAGAAATTCCTAGAAGCTAGCAAGTTGAACTTTTCCAATGCACAAAAATAGGAACTGTGCAAAGTTTGCAACACGAAGTAAAGTGTAATGTCAACTGTTTTAGAGAGAATTAGCCATAATTCACCGCTCCTGAAACGCAGAGCAAACAACGTTTACAATTGTTAGTTGAGAGATTGTTTCTCATGCGACCCCATCAGGATGTTTTGTTTACCCTTGCAGAACTGTGACATGAATGGTGTTTGCTTTTCGTGGAGCGCCTAATGAATTTATTTCTTATTTTGTTTGCTTTCTTATCAATAATAGGTAAATTATAATAGTATAATAAAGAACTAGTTTTATAAGGCAATCTGATAACAGGCCTTATGAAACGTGTTCTTTATACCATTTTTTCTATTGAAGTAATTTTATAATTCTGTTAGATTTTTAAAAAACTGCGACTTGTCAAAAATATAAGTTTGTACCTTTTATCAGTTGTAAACAAAAACAATAAAGTAAAACTATTTTTTTGACAGTTACTCAATGTTTTTTTCTGTATTGTAAATGTTGTGAATTTTGTACAATTATAGAATATTTTTTTAGTAATATTTCAACACGGACAATTTACAATTTTAAGGTTATATGTCATTCATCTGGCAAATTTAAAGATATTCATATCGCTCCTACCAAAAACAGTGCGCTTCCTTGACGACGTGTTTATAATGTGTTTATAGAACTATAAGAACATCGAAATAGAAAAAAATAATTATTTTTATATAACATAATTATTTGATTATTATTGATCAAGGCAATAATATAGATTTTTCAATATCCCGAATTTTAACAAATGTCTATTAAAATTGAAAGCCGATACAAAACATTTTCAATATCGTTCTTCAATTAAATCCATGGACAGTACTCAATTACGCGAGGCAAACAAAAATAATCGGAAAATAACATTTCAATATTTCATACAACACAGAGCTCTCCATGTCACGGACACGCGACACGCCTGGACAATCCAACCAGAATGAATACTCGCTCGAAATACTCACTCAAATAAATATGAAAATATACAAATTTTAAAGCTCGTTTTAAAGTTATGAATACAAGATTGCGTTCAAAAATTCTTATTATCAAATGAAGTCATTTATGAGATCACCCAATTTACCCATGCTATAAATAATTTTTCCTACAACTGTGCGATTTCTTTGTTATTACGTAACTATTAGTGCGGAAAGTAATTCATTACGCAACTGTAAAAAAAGTTGTATTGAGAGCGATTTAAATTTCGCGCCGAGCGCGGAATTCATATTTTGGACACAGACGCTTATGGACGAAGATGCAGTGAGCCAGCGCTAGTAAATATGCAGTAGTTGATGTTTATAAACATAACCTTAAATTGCAGTATACAATTAATAAAAAGAACCGAACAAAGTAAAATATATCAATAAATGGTTTTATTTTAAGTATAAGTGAAATACATAATATTTATTGTTTGTGTATATTATTAACACAGTTGTTATAGTTGCTTATATTAACATAATGTAAAGTGGAAACTTTTGTACTGTCTAAAGAAACATTGATTTCTTCCGTACCTGTTCATATTATTAACAGTAATATTATTGATAACAATTTCGGAGGCTTTAAAAGTACCAGCAGCAGGTTGATTGTCATTGTCGAAAATAGATCCAACATAGCATGATCTGAGGCTTCAATTATCTTTGGAGGTGTTTATGATAAAGAAGAATCACTCAGTGTAGTATTCCAATCTAGACTATTTTGAAGAAATTATCTTGATATTAGTGAAATATTTGTAATAACGTAGAACAATGTGCAAGCAATGAACAAACAAACCATAGCAACGCCGTAAAACATCGGTCTCGTGTAATATCATTAAGATTTTATAAATTTTGACAATATTTTAGTGATTTTCTAAATCGCACAGTTGTAGGAAAAATGTTGTTTATAACAAGTGCCGAAAAAGGTTACGTGCTCGTGCAGATTTTCGCACTCGGCAAGCCTCGTGCGTTAAATTTTTCACTTGCACGTAACAAGCCTTTTTCGGCACTTGTTATAAATATAACTATTTTAAATAAATATATCATCACATCACGCTGTTTTTCAAATGTGTTTAAATACATATTATTATTCACCATACCAGTAGGGGCATTCTTTTGACCTTTTATTCCAATATTAAATAAAAAAAACTAAAGAATTGAAATACATCTTCGCTTTCACATTTACCGGTAGCTTCTTAGAACGACATCGAGTGATCTTATATCCTGGTGACATGTAATTGAAGTAAAATGTAAGTCGCATCTTCCATACATAGTGGCTCTGACCTTAGAGCACACGAGCCCTCGTAGTCACGTTTTACGGCGAATACTAACGGCTGATAAGGGACAATGTTACGGCAGCGTGTGGAATACAGTGTCAACATATTTTAGTAAGAACCCACTGGATCAGGATTAGGATTCCTTCAAGGAAGTATCGTAATTTTGAAGATGGAGATGCGAAGGGAATACTAAACCTTCTAGGTACTCCGATTACATTTTCATTTTAGTACCTATATATGGTGTTAAGAAAGGGCAAAGAAAATTTTTGCCATTGTAAAATTGATGTTTTTTGTGGAGCAATCGAAATAGTATAATACATAATAAGCCAGGAAAGTGATATTTTACTTAACGATGCGGTTGTTTGAAATACGAAGTCGCAGGTCGATTATTTTAATCCGCTTCGTCAAGTAAAAACACTTTCCTGACGTATTATGTATACAATTTTTTTCTGAAACCGTTTAATTTAATCAATATTTAATCATACATAATTCAAAATGTTTAAATTTTTTTATATGAATTTTACTGACAGCAGACTGTGTATCTATCTAAATTTACAACAAAAATAACAGTCAGGTAAAATCTTTACCAGTCTGTTTTGTACTTTACCAGACTGTTATTTTTCTTGTAGTCTTGGATACGTAATTTACTTGACTGTTTTTGTAAAAACCTACTTTCCATACTAAAATTGGTCAAGAAAGTAAGCACTTTCTTGCCGGTTTCAGAGAAAAATCATTTTGTCGCGCGTTACTAATAGCACTTTACGCTATTAATACCCAAATAATTAAGGACATAAAGTAAATATTTTTATTGTCATTTGCTAATATTCATTCATTTATCTAATTAAATAAATAAATATATATTATCACGCCTTTTACCTATTACTGGGCGTAGCACTCTGGCGAAACAGATCTCAGTAAATGATACATTTATGTGCGTGAAGGCGTCAAATCACGGCCTTCAAAGATGTTAGTGGAGGAAGAGCCACAAGGGTAATTTTAATATGGTGTAAATTGTTTGTCGGCTGTGGGAATCGAACCCGGGTTCGCAAATTCACGATCCGACTCGATTCAACTGAGCCACCTACCCCTACCTATTTGATTTTGTATAATGAGTAAACTGATTATTGTATTTATAATTTTTTGAATGATTGTTATATTGAAAATAACTATCAAATTAGTGGTACTAAAATTGTTTGCCTAAAGTAAATAAATAATTAGTTAAGAACAATATTGTTCATGGAATGACTAAGCGTTAAGGTCTATTTTTCTATAAATATTAGATGCAAGATAACCTAAGCAAAAGCTGCAATCAAAATGAAATTTAAAATTTAAATGAGGTTATATACAGACACACACAAACTAGAATCGTATAATGCAGTAGGCGTAATCGTATAATAAATTTATATTCACGTGGATCTTCATACATACGAACTTCAAACTTGAGAATTCTTTAAATAGACGCCGCGTGCTTTTTATGTTTCTCGTACATTTCAATGTCAATGACTGTTTTAATTTAATGTTTACATTTGCACATTTACTAAATATTGTATTATTTTTTCTTTTTGAGATTTAACTTGATTTTCCAGTCTTAGTTATTTATGTAGCAAGGGTGAAAACAGGCATTTCTGGACCGTGGTATGATTATCTGCACGAGGCGCCAAGCGCCGAGGGTTAATAACATGCTCAGGGCCAGAAACGCTAATTTTACCCGTGGTACATACAATATTTTATGCACAACAACAGAACATTAATTATATGTTCAAAAGATTAAAATATGTACATAGGTTATATGTCAAAATGACATTTTGTAAAATCAAATATGCACAATAAACAAAAATTGTAATTTTATTATATATTTATATATCCATAGGAATTATTTTTTTTTATGGCCCTAGAGCAAAAATAAATTGTTTACGCCCGCTTTTTATGGCTACAACACATGAATATCGATCTTGTACATAAATAAATAAATATATCATCACACCTTCTACCAATTACTGGGTGTGGCACTCTGCAGTAGCAGATCTCGATAAATGATAAACTTTGCGTGTGAAGTGTGGTTACCAGTCGTCAAAACACGCCCCCAAGGATGTTAGTGGAGGGGGAGTCACTGGGGGCAGATTTAATGCAATGAATCGATAAAAAGCGTTGCAATTTTAATACATTTAGTTAGATGTATGTTTAGGGACCTAGGTTCGATTCCCACAGCCGACAAACAATTTTCAGCAACTGGAAAACAACGGTTTGATTTGATATTAGTTGTATTGTTGTGTATATTTTGTCTGTGACGATATCACTGAGCTATCTACCCAGAAATAAATATTTTATTTTATTATTTTAAAATGTAATTTGAAAAAAGTAGGTCGAAGTATTATTTAAATGCTTTCGCGTTACCTACCTACTGTTCTATTACGAGTCACGCCACATGCATTATGTATGCATTTAGTATTTGATTTTATGTTTTATCTTTATTACTTGCATTTCATTTCAAATATAGTTGAGAAAAAGTATAATGTGTTTGCTAAAACAAATTTATTAGTGTCAGAAAATAGTTTATTTTTTCTTTTCATACTAACGTACATTATTTAAGCTTTATGGCTAATATATGTTCCATATAAATGGTACGCTTAGAATTATAATGAATCAAGACCATTTTTTTCAATTTAAAATAAATGGAAGTACAGTCTAACTAACCTATTTAGTTACAGTAAATTTTTAAGCAATCGGTTAATATTTATCATATCTCAGATACTATCAATTTATATATATATATTATTATGATTATTATTTGAGAACCTTGGTTCGATTCCTACTGCCGACAAACAATTTTCACTTCAGTAAAATTACCATTGTGCTTCATTCTCCACTAACATCTTTTAGGGCCGTGACTCGATGGTTGGTAATCGCACTTCACGCGCATAAATTTATCAATTACCGAGATCTGCTACAAAAAAGTGCTACATCAACTAATGGGGAAAAGGCTATATATATATATATATATATATATATATATATATATATATATATATATATATATAATGGGGTGGCTAGCACAGTGGTATGAAGTCGGCCTGTGGATCCTGAGAACCCTGGTTCGATTCCCACAGGCGACAAACAATTTTCATAATTTCAAAAGCTACCCCTGTAGCTCCTCCACCACTAACATTTTTGGGGGCCGTGATTTGACGACTGGTAATCGCACTTCACGCGCAAAATATATCACTTACCGAAATCTGCTTTGGCAGAGTGCCGCATCCAGTAATGGGTAGAAGGCGTGATGATATATTTATTTTATATTTGTCATTTGCTAAACGGATAAATTTATTAGAAGATTGAAATATTGGTGCTAAGTAAATCATTTATAAATGTGTGTGGACAGCGTTACGGAATTCAAATCCGGATATCCCGAGTTCGAATCCCACTCAAGCTAAAATATATGAACTACCACATTGTAGCTCAGTGAGTCCAGACCCGGTACTATAATTGGGATTAAGTTCCTGTTGTACAAAGTAACGTAAATAACTTAAACCTTGATACATCATCACAATATAAGTAATGGGTAGAAGGCGTGATGATATATTTATTTATTTATTTATTTTTATATATACATATCATCACGCTAAATCCCATCAAATAATCATTTATTAAAGATTCACTTATTAAATTCATCAAATAATCAGTCCTCGTCATACATTCTCCTCCAAACATATCACCCTCACTTCAACCACATTCATAGATCACTCCATGTACTCATTTATTTATTACACTCGAAATCATTTATCACACAACAAACCTTCAATCACATCTATCCAATCATTCCTATTCACTTATCATTCATCTTCTTACTTCGACGTACATAACATATGCGCAAAACATCTCAAATTACTCACGCTTACTCCTAACAACGAATCTAATAACGAATTTAACAACGAATCTACAAAGATTAGAAAAGATGAAAGTGATAGCCTGCACTTGTGTATATGAAAGAAAAGTCCACACAATGCAGTAATTAAAAATAAAATAAAAAGGTAAGAAAGGAATGGAGTGTCGCCCTGCGCTTGTTTTTGAAAGTGAATTCCACACAATTGTAGTTAAACACTCAATGTAAGATCAGAAAACGAATAAAAAAGATAAGAAACGAAGGGAGTATCGTTCCTGCTCTTATTTTTGAAAGTGTATTTCACACAATTGCAGGTAAAAATTGTAATGAAATTACTAAACAACAAAACTTATTACTTCTTTGAATAAAATGTTATTTTAGTATAAAATACCCTGTATACCCCACTTACCGCGATGTACTAAGAGTGCCACTCTCAATAATGGGTAATGGGTCATGATACCTAAATAGAATCCGCACGATTTGAGTAAGCACTAACCACTCAATCACAACTGTTAACCATGTATGTGTTTCAAAATAATCTTCGCAAAATTCTAAAATTGTTTTCGAACCTTCAGCATTTTCTTATTCAATTGATATCTATACAATAAAATAAATCTGTACAAATAAAACTTTCTCGTACCTCGAAGAAAAACCTTCCTGAAACTTCTGTCAAGTGTAAAATTAAATTACGTCATCTCTGATTACCGTCCCGAACAATTCATCGAGTTGTAAAACAACTATCTCTCAGCCAGTATGTTCCGTTGAACGACCAAGCACTTAAGAAGACCGAAGAACTCATAAACTTATAGGAAATTTGTCTCTTGTGGCTAATTCGCCCTGGCTTATTCCAGAAATGTGTAAGCTTGCATATGAACCTTAGCACATGGTATTACAACTGCGGGATTTGTCTTTAAAAGGGCAAAGACCTCGGAAGAAGAGATAAAAGTGAAATGCCAATTTGCAGTTAGCTTTCTGCATAAATAAACTTGAAAAGGGGTTTAGTTTAAGTAATAGTATATTACATAATAAGTCAGGGAAGTGATATTTTACTTAGCGAAGCGGTTGTTTGAATTATGAGGCCGCAGGCCAAGTATTTTAATTTGCTGAGTCAAGTAAAAACACTTTCTTGACTTATGGAGTAGGTGGCGCAGTGGTTATCGTGTCGGCCTGTGGATCCTGAGAACCCTGGTTCGATTCCCACTGCCGCCAAACATTTTCACCACATTAATACTACTCCTGTGGCTCCCCCACCACTAACATCTTTGGGGCTGGTAACCGCAATTCACTCGCAAAAATATATCACTTGCCGAGATCTGCTTCGGCAGAGTGCCACGCCCAGTAATGGGTAGAAGGCGTGATGATATATTTATTTATTTACAATTTTTTTCTGAAACCGTTTAATTTAATCAATAATTAATCATAAATAATTCAAAATGTTTAAATTTTTTGATATGAATTCTACTGACATCAGACTACATACCCAAGGTTACAATAAAAATAACAGTCAGGTAAAATCTTTACTAAACTGTTTTGTACTTTACCAGACTGTTATTTTTGTTGTAGCCTTGGATACGTAGGTACTTTACTTGACTGTTTTTGTAAAAACCTACTTTCCATACTAAAATTGGTCAAGAAAGATCTCGGTAAGTGATATATTTATGCGCGTGAAGTTCGGTTATCAGCCGTCAAATCACAGTCCCCAAATATGTTAGTGGAGAGGGAGACATAGGGGTAATATTTATGTGGTGAAAATTGTTTGTCGGCTGTGGGAATGGAACCGAGGTTATCGAACAAGCAAATAAAGAATATTGGTTCTTATTTAAAATAAGAAAGTTGGAACCCATATTTTGAGAACCACTGTTTTTTTTTTAATTGTTAAATATTTTATAATAGACTTACAAAATGGTATTTCTTTGCTAATTTAACCAACCTTATAGCTCTCATATTTCTCGAGATAGCAACTAAATTGAACACTCTGTATATGTAGATTTGAGCTGTATTCTATTTGTCACTTGGTTCACTTAAATCAGTTCGGATAAATTAGACTAAGGGCCAGTTTTTCATTTACCGATTAATGTTAATCATGATTAAATAATTTACACTAATCGAGAGTAAACCGGCGATTGAAAAACTGGCCCTAAATGAACTGAATTAAGCAAACTGATGAACTTATTACAGTGAATTACTTCAAAGTAATTCTAGTGTTGAAAATAAATCAACGAAGTAATCCAGCGAAATAAATAAGTGATCTGGTTCAGTAAATGTAAGTTAGATTTGATCCAAATGGCAAATGGAATACGCGTTTGAATCGAAGCGATTGCGTTACCATGGAGCTAAATCTGTCCGTATTATATGTGTATGATTGATTTTGATAAATGTACGAGCAGAATCTGTTTGATATTTCAGTTCGCCGTGTCCGCGTGTCATTTTCTGTTAGATGAATTTCTACTTCAAACGACAAGGGCGAAATGAAAATTGATGTGAATACGGATTACTGTGAATGTGAGCCGTGATATCATATCATCACTTTCACATGGTCATTTCATATGACATTTGATATTTCAAAAAGTTCCTCCGGTACGAGTATTTCTGCGAAATTCCATTTACGAATATCAAGAGCTTTACTTTTTGTTAATTGTATTATTTTCTGTTAGTCCGTTTTATTATTTTGTTATGAATATCAAATTTACTATACAAATCAAATAAATAGATATTAAAAATGTATTCTATTAAAACAGGTACTTCCCAGTATTCCGAACAATGAGCAAAATAATTAATAAAACGTATCGAAATAAAGGGAAATTTCGTAGATTATTTTTTTTATGTTTCTCAAAACCAATGAAACGCTTCATTGTATGTCACGTGTCTACGTTTGAACCAATCCTGTCATTATTATACTGATTATTTTTTGACGTTTCTCAAAACCTATGAAATGCTTCATTGTATGTCAGGTGTCTGTGTTTTAACCAATCCTGTCATTATTATACTGAGAATAAAGCTCTTGTGATTATTCCCGAAAATAATCTCTGTAGGTCCTTTGGTTGTAACAAATGATAGGTAGTTGTCAAATAATTATTTAAAACTGTCAACGCGTCAAGTAAAATGTGTAAAAAAAATCGATTTAGTTCCATTTCAGATATAGAAATACACCATCAAATTTTGGAAACAACTTCCAAGAATACATTAATAAGTAATCAATCGATATGGACCCAGTTCAAAATCTTTTAAGTTGGATGAATCGACCTCAACAGCTAAGTCAAAAAATAATCTAATTAAATATAACTCTAGAGTTGAATAAATAAGAAAATAATTCTCCAGTATCTTTCTCAAACTTGTTGCCATTTGTCAATAGCCACTCAAGCCCTACAGGCTTTCGTGACTATTACCTGGCAACAAGTTTTCGAAAGATCTGTCATATTATTTTCAATTTATTCTCACTCTCTTGTTATATTATTACCGATAAAAACGCTTCCATTTGAAAAAATTTACTTAGACATCTGTATATATTTTGTCCGTGGTTGATCTGTATTCATATAGTTTATTGCAAATTGTTCAGTATGTCGTGTAGTATTCTAATGTAATCATTCAGCAATGACAAATGACAGAAATACAAATGTTAAACATGATTTATTACATTAATCTCTTGATATAAATTTGTAGGTATACTTCTGTGATTGATGAGCAATTGATAAGAAACTAGAAGCGAATGATATGAAAATTGTAACATTCGACATACATTCCACATGCCCAAACCATCTTAATTGATACACAAGTTGAGGAAATGCATTACGCGTGAGTTATTTTGCGTTTTCGCTTTCGCTCAATTTATTAAGCAAATAAAGGCACATTGATAGAACTACACCTACGCAAAGTCACTAAATTAACTTTGTATCAATATTTGCCCATTTCGAACAGTTTTCATCTTTCTGTTTGCTTATAAGACATTTTAATTATCAACAGACGTGTTATAATTCACTAATTTTATTTGCCGAAGGTAATAAATTAAATGCAAGTGGAATTCAGTCAAATTTACGCCCCCTTCCCTTCCCCCCTTAAATACACAATATCATTTTTTCTGACAAAAAAATAGAAATTTTGGGGCGTTCAATTACTACAGAATTTATGGAGGACGCAGAATTTTTGGAAGGCGCCAAATTTCTACAGAAATTATAAACTTTGGAGGTGGGGGCGCCAAGTTTCAACAAATTTACAATGTTGGAAAGCGCAAAATTCCAGACAAATTAAAACGTGAAATATAGTACCAAAGAAAAATAGTTATTTATGTACCAAGGGTGAAAACAGGCGTTTGGTTGCTAATTTCTCCCGTGGTAAATACAATATTTAATGCACAACTGGGCCGAAAAGTATGTGTTTTAGCCCTAAAAAGCGGGCTTAAACACTTTTTTTTCTGGCCCATGAGCCAAACAAAATATAATTCCTTTGGATACATAAATAAAATGACAATTATTGTTTATTGTAAATACTTGATTCTGCAAAATGTTATTTTGACATATAACCTAGGTACATATTTTAATCTTTTGAACATATAATTAAATGTTATTTTGTTGTGCATAAAATATTGTATGTACCACTGGTGAAATTAGCGTTTCTGACCCTGAGCATGTTTAAGCCCGCTTTTTAGGGTTAAAACACATGCTTTTCGGCCCGGTTGTGCATAAATACATTTGTGGACGCTACAATTCTACAAAATTAGAACTTGTATAGGGGGGCAAATGTCTAGAATCTAGACATTTGGCGCCTTCTAAAAGTATTCTAGAATCTGCAAACTTGCTGTTGTGTGTGCTTTTTAGTGTTTGATGGCGTTAAATTTATAAAAATGTTTAACATGTACAAGATTTCTATAAAATTAATTTTTGAAATTGCAAAATTTGGCGCTCGCTTGTAGCCTGCCCAGGGGCAGTTGCCACCGTCGGCCCCCCTCGCTACGCCTCTGAACGCATATTTTTATATAAGTTGAAGTCAGCGAGATTTAAACACACAATCTCTCGTTTGGTAAACGCAAACTGCTTGTTCTAAATAGATTGCATAATTAATTGCTAATTCTAGATTTAGCTGGAAGCTGTTTGACACGTTGCTATGCTGCCAATAATCAAACATATATTTAATCAATAATCAATTGATTCGCATATATCAAAGGTCCTGTTGTTATTGAAGTGTCATTATTAATTAAGGTCAATGGGATCGATTTGTTTGTAAATTCATTACGAGATTTGGTAATTAATGATGCTTTGTTGTTTTTGCCCAGATGAGGGAATTACTGGAAGTAAATAACGGCGAAACAGCAAATTGTATTTTGTATACTCGTATTTCATAAATTGATGAAGATAGCGAAATTTCAAATATTAATTAATATTATATAGTTATAGTTAATTTTCTAGAAAGATAATGAAGTTTGATATTATTACACTTTTTTCTCTGGATTATTTTCCTGTCGGTTTTGTTATGGTGTGTAATGGCGCAAGTGTAATTTTGGCAACACTGTCTCGCCTCCAGACCCCGGATCCGGAGTCAGACGTCCACGTCGCGCCGGAGCCGTCGCGACACTCGGTTGGGAAATTGCCAAGTCTCATCCAACACCAATACTATAAAACTGTCACAGTGTGTTTGGTTTTTGTACGTGCCAACTGTCTGAATGGCTTTTTCATTAAGTTGTGAAAATAATTATTAGAAAGGAATTACGCTTTTTGAGGTATTTATTTAACCTTGCGAGAAGACATGGAAAAAGTTTCTTTTTGGGTAATAATAGGAATTGTTTCTTTCTAGCCTGAAATCATTTGCTAAATGAAAAGAAAATATTTAGTAATAATTATTTGTATATATATATATATATATATATATATATATATATATATATATATATATATATATATATATATATATATATTAATGTCCGATTATATAAAACATTTTCAGATAATTACTAGGGATGTCAATTTTGAAAAAAAATTGTTTAACGAATATTCGGTCAACCGAAAAGTTCAAAAAATCTTTTTGGATTTTTCTCGATTTTAGGCTAATTTCATATTGTTTGCTCTAAAATTCCTTCTCGTATGAATATTGTGTCGAAAATGTACATACATACATATGTATTTTGACCCGCTGAATCCAATAGCAAAATCCCCAAATGTATATGGCTTCTAGTTTTTGAGACATTGTTCAAAAACTGCTCGATGAGAAAATTTTGGTGAAAACTTTTTGAAAAATAAAAAATACTGAAAATTTGTTTACAAATCAATTCAAGCACGAGAAATTCAGTGTTGTTGAGCGCATCTTCATATCGTATTTAGTTTTTGAGATATAGCTTTTGGAAACAACTTCCAAGAATACATTAATAAGTAATCAATCGATATGGATTAACTATAACTATATAAATGTCGATAATATGATGAGATATTTTTTTTGGAAAATTACACGTTTCCTGGAGTTTTATCTTAAAAACTAAACAATATATGAAGATGCGCTCAACGGCATTGAATTTCCCGTGTCCGAATTGACTTGTTAACAAACTTTTAGCGCAGTCCGAACTATTCGTTCATTATTATTTGACTAGTCGGTCTCAGTAACTATTTGAATATTCGAACTATTCGGGTTGTTCCATGCGCGAGCGGCAATACACTACTTTCTGCTTCAGGTTCACAAATAACTTTTTTACAATACTTGTACTGTAAGTTACCTATTAATGACAAAACACTGCAAGTACAACTTTTATTGCACAGTGGTTTCCATAGTTATATCAGGACTTTAATATTTACTAAAGCTACATTCACAAATCGAAATTAGTTTTTGTTTTATGCTTTATGTTTTAGTGTGTTTTTAGGTGCCATTCACAAATAGTTTTGCTTTTGTCGATTTTAGTTAGTAGTGACATCTATCATAAATTTTAGAAGATCGATAATGCAGTAAATGCAACTGTCAGATGTGCTAAGTTACACATGCAGTCATATATTGTTTGTTTACTTTCGTATTTTTTGGAAGAGCAAGATAAATATTATCATAATAAGAAAGTAGGTATTAAAATCTTGTTTTTATTTTCATTCATTTGACACTCGAATAAAAACAAACTTAGGTTATCGTCAGTGCGAAGGATGGTAGAAAGAAACAAGTATACTACATCATTCTACGCTTCGTCCTATTGGTCTATTCCTAAGTATAAAACGTAAAACTAAAACATAAGATTGGAGTTTGCAAACTTTTATGTTAAAACCAAAACTAAATACTGATTTGTGAATGACTGCATAAGATAACATGTCTACAAGGTTATTAAAACAAAAGTGGAAAACATAAAACAAAAATTAATTTCGATTTGTGAATGTAGCTTAAGTGCAACTTTTATTGCACAGTGGTTTCCATGGTTATATCAGGACTTTAATATTTACTTACTGTCCACCGTGAACTGTAAGTAAATATTACATATCAAGATCCTGTTTATCTTGACAACAATTTGACAGCTGTCAATTTTGAAACCGATTTTTCTTTTCCTTCTATTTGTACAAGTATTGTAAAAAAAAGCTTACTAACATCGAACTGTAAGTAATTTTTTATAGGTCATGAATGTTTAGGAAATCTCGATCCTTCGGGCCTCGATTTCCCAACTACATTCTTAACCTAAAAACTGTCACTTACAGTTCATGGTACGTAATATACTAATGTTGTTTTTTCTATAGAGTATCTAACGATGCGTCAACCGTAGCAGGCAATGTACTCTACATTGTGTATAATAGTCCTTACGTACTTATGTTGTTTGTTACAACACGGAAGTAACATTCCAACAACATTTTATCTCTCTATCTCCCACTTTACCCATTTCACATTTCTCACAAGGGAATCAAAACTCGCTAGACAATTCAAGCTATTACAGAGACAATCATTCCCGTCTCCGATTTCCTAGGACCACTGGGATCTCAAACTAAATTTCAACACAAATCAATACATTCCGTTTGGGGTTATTGCCCAGTTTCAGTTCTATCCCGTTATCTACTGACGTAAAAATAGAGAAATTCTAAAAGTTTTAGATTGAAGTGAACTGTAGTGTCAACTGTTTTACGAGGGCGGGGATTATCAATAATTCAGCGCTGCTGAATCACAAACAACTGCAACAGGAATTGTTTGCGAGGGTTTGTTTTTCAGGGTATTTACCCTAGGAGAAATTCTGAAATGTAGCTACTTTTTGTTTTAAATTTTGAGCGAAAATAGGATATGGATGCATTACGAGTACTTGTAACAGTGGCGAAGTACTGCTTCCCTTGTTCCATGAAAACTGCGACTTAAGCGATTTTCATCCCTTCACATACATATATACATACATATGGAATGGCTAGCTCAGTGGTATGAAGTCGGCCTGTGGATCCTGAGGTCTCTGGTTCGATTCCCACAGACGACAAATTTTCATAATTTGAAAAAGCTATCCCTGTGGCTCCTCCACCACTAACATGTTTGGGGGCCGTGATTTGACGACTGATAACCGCACTTCACGCGCAAAATATATCACTTACCGAGATCTGCTTCAGCAGAGTGCTACACCCAGTAATGGGTAGAAGGCGTGATGATATATTTATTTATTTATTTTATTTTATATCTTCACGCTATATCCCATAAAATGGGGTAGCACGAACCCTAAAGTCACTCATAAAATATTCACTCATTACATTCATCAAATAATCAGTCCTCGTCAAACATTCTCATCCAAACACACCACCCTCACTTTAACCACATTCATAAATCACTCCATATAAACACATTTATTTATTACACTCGAAATCATTTATCACACAACAAACCTTCAATCACATCTATCCAGTCACTCCTATTCACTTATCATTCATCTTCTTTCTTCGACGTACATAACATATGCATAAAACATCTCAAATTACTCACGCTTACTTCTCTAACAACGTATCTAATAACGTATCTAACAACGAATCTACATCAAGAGAAGAAAGTAAGATATTTCTCCCCGAACATGCTTTTTCAGAATTCTCGGTTTACAATATGGCCATTTTATTCCCACACATATAGACTTATAATCATAAGTAATAAAACAAATGATGTGATAATTGCCAATAATATTTTGACATGAATTATGAGCATATTTTCAACTTTTCCCAGGCTATATCTCAAAAACTAAACGAGATATGAAGATGCGCCCAACGGCATTGAATTTCTCGTGCTTCATTTACGTATAAATAAATTTTCTGCAATTTTTCATTACAAATTGTGCCTAATCTGCAATGGCAGATCTTTGGGCGGTTACAAGCCGTCAAATTAGTATAATATTTGTTTAATACAAGTTTAAACATCTTATTTTTAGCAAATTTATAATCAGACTGTATAATACTGTAATAATAGTAATTCGTTTAAATAAGGTATGCAAATAAGGTACTCTAAAATGAAGAACATTTGCATAATTTTGAATCAAAACTTTTACGTTAAATTTTCTTGACAGAAAGAGAAAAGAAAACTTTGCGCATTACTTTCATTCATAATCATAATCAAAAAAGTACACAAAGTTTTAAATAACAATGCAAACTTGGAAATGGAACTTTATTAAAAATTGATATTGTTTTCGAAAGTCATATTAAAAACTTTTAAAACCATAAAATACAACATTCAATGAAATATATCAGCGCTCGGAGCAAATTTTAAATCACTGCCTATAAAATTTTTATTAGACAGTTTTGTAAAGCACAAATTCCTTTCGGCACTCGTGCTTTTCGTTTACAGAATCGCACTAGGTCTGCATTTGCCTCTTTTTCACCCGTAACCAAGGCAATAGTAGTTACGTAATAACAAAGAAATCGCACAGTTGTAGGAAAAATTAGTCTCAAAACGCTCATAAAATAACTAAACTCCAGGCTATAAGGTAGTACTAGTGTGACGGTGGCGCCATCGATTGTCGAGTGGCGAAACTGTCGCTCAAAAAAATATAAAAATTGAATAAAATAAATGTTTTATATCTATTATGATTTGAATATCATGAATTGTTAACAGGTTGTTGGTCTAGTGAATTTTCAAATACCGTACCACCGTGTGGTGTTGCCATTATAAATTGGGATTCTTAATTTTTCGTTAAAAACAAGGCTTTGCATGGCTATATATCCATTACTAAACGATAAAAAACTTTCTCTTTCTGATACAATATACATGGATAGTTCTAGAACATCATACTAGTTTTTCAAATGAAACTGCAAAATTTTAGAGGTACACAAACCAAATATGTGCGATTCTGAGTGATGATCGCCATAAGCCCCGTGTATAAGAACTCAACTTTACAAGCGAATATATTTGTTCACAGACGATGAATGTGTTTCATATTTTAACAGGATGCGTATGACTATCCAATGTTTACATGCGCCAAATTTCATTCGGATCTGCAACAAAAATTTCACGCTAGTACTACCTTAAGTGTATGTCAGTGAAAAATATTGTTAATCTGATATTGTATACACCAAAACAAATTTTCCGAAACGAACAATCCTTTTGTTCACATCTCGGTTCGTATGTTCAAGTAACACCGGCTCATTAGCTTCCATTTTCCATATTTTGGTTGAGTTGTTGACCTTTCGTATTGAAATATGACTAACAATAACATCAATCAGTCGAGCTTGTCAGCGTCATTTTTCATTGTGATGTATTTTAACCCAGAAACTGAAAACACTGCTCAATTCTCTCTGCAATCTTGTTTTATTGCCCATCTGAGGCCTCATCTGTCGGTTGACGTGGATTAATCATCTTTTGTTTCACTCTATTTTCTTATCAATGCCCTAAAATAGTGGTTTTCAAATTGTGGTTGACGACCCCTCGGGGGGTTGCATTGACATTGGAAGGGGGTTGTCGGATGCTATTTACAAATTTTAATATACATGTTTACAAAGATTCATTCCGTAGCAAGCTTTTATTTAAATTTTAGGGAATAATAAAATGAAAAATATAATATATACCACTAGCTATTACCCGCGACTTCGTTCGCGTGGTCTACAATTTAATGCGAGTACCCGGCATGCGTTGCATTGCAACTCAAAGACAGTGTTTGTGTACAGCTGTCCGTGTGAGAAGCATCGATTTTCCAAATTTAATCCACACACTTGTAGCGATTATCCCTGTGTTTTGTTGATGGTCTTTGCAAATACGAGTCGTACCGGAAACTGCAAACATCTGAATTCGAATGGCATAGGACTGAAGATTTATTATACCTATAATGTTAAGATTAGTTCTCGTCTGTACCTATACCAAATTTGAATCGAATCAGTGCAGTACTTTTCAGGATAGCTAGCGGCCATTTTGTTTCAAGATGGCGGACTGAAGCTATATTATACCAATAAGATTGGTTCCCGTCTATGTCTATGCCAAATTTGAATTAAATCAGTGCAGTACTTTTCAAGATAGCTAGCGGCCATTTTGTTTTAAGATGGCGGATTGGACTTATGCTAAGTCAGAAACCTTCGTGGGCATGCACACAACAACTTGGCAAAGTTTCATCGTAATCGGATGAATGGTATAGGAACGCATGCGGGACAAACAAACAAACAAACATAAATTTTTATATATATAGATTTATTTATAATCCATTATTGACCGTTACTAAGGTAGCGATAGAGAAAAACAATTTCACGACTCAAAATGAAGTCAATAATGGAATACTGCTGGGCTAGTAATGAAAAAAATATAATTTATTACTTTGAAAATTTAGTAACTGCATATGAAAAAGTGGTAAACAAGAGTTTGGTAATTAAAACTATGTAATTAATCCAGATGTAATTAAAGTCCGGCAACATCTGCAGCGAACACTTTTACAAGGTGTTGTTTACAAACAAACGCCTGTCATTTTCAGACAAATTTTCAGCCGTGTTCACTGAATCATGATTCTCTTCTTACAATGTCATCTGCACTCATTTGTAAACACAAATTGGAATTGAACTAAACAACGTGCTACATACAACACAAAAAGTATTGTTTTGAAAAATTTATTTATTATTTATATTGTTACTCTGCACAACAGGAACTTAATTTCTTAATTAGAGTACAGACGGCCTACCGCGTATCATGGAATACGAACAACTCAGCTACAAACATATTTTTACAATACTTGTACTGGAAGTTATCTATTAATGACAAAATATAAACACTGTTGGCCGGTTTCAGCAACAAAAGTTAAATTTTAAACATGGATTAAGTAGACAAAAGCAAATCGAATATTTGACAGCAATTTTAATTATTCCATTTGACATGTAATTTCGATTTGCTTTTATTTATTTAATCCATGTTTAAAATTTAATTTTTGTTCGTGAAACCGGCCACAAGAGTGCAACTTTTCTTGCACAGTTAGCATGGTTATATCAGGACTTTAATATTTACTTACTGTCCACCGTGAACTGTAAGTAAATATTACATATCGCAATAGGCGTATTCCATTTACCATTTGGATCAGATCTAACTTACATTTACTGAATCAGATCACTTATTTATTTCGCTCGATTACTTCATTGACTTTATTTCCAGTAGGTACTAGAATTACTTATTCTAATTTATTTTAAAGTAATACACCCCAATAAGTGCATCAGTTTGCTTAATTCAGTTCATTTAGTCATGTTGTCAAATTTATCTCAACTGATTGTAATGAACCAATTGGCAAATGGAATACAGCTAAAATAAGAGTGTATCGCCGTATCCATGGATACATGAAAACTGTCGCCTGAATTTCCAAACAGAAAAACTGTCAAAAATTATTTGAAATTCTTTTTCATGCGTTTCTAAATGTTGATAGAAAAAATATTATGTGCATCTCGAGCAGAAAGTGTTCTTGATGCCTCGAACAACAAGCTCCATGCACGAATAGCAATAGACTACTTTCTGCTCGAGGTACACAAATAACAATTTTATATACGTTGAAGTCAGCGAGATTTGAAAGCACGATCTTCTACTGTTAATTAGTAAACACAAATTTTATTATCGTTCTTATCTTTGACGTATCGCGAATCTTTTCTTAGCGTTCATCTCGTTGCGTTTCCGTCTTCGTAACAATTTTCTTGCGGTATTCAATTGTTTCAGCTGTTTTGGCAATCAGACCGCGATGAGATAGCACAGTTTAACGTGGATAAGATTACGAATTGTGAAAGAGACTTTCTTTCCAAGCCTCTCTAGTTTAGTAATAAGAAAACTTTGGCCGTATTTGGCTTAGGATCCAGTTTTCCTTTGTTTTGTTGACGCTTTTGTTTTATACTGTTTACGTATTCCATTTGACATTTGGATCAGATTAACTTACACTTATAAAAAAGGTCGCTATTTTTAACTAAATGTATACAAATGGCTGCGTTTTTGTCAATGATATTTGTAGCTCTAGACGAGTTTCTATTGCAGCACTAATGTCGATTTAATGGACAAGGGCATTGGATTAGGTTACTAATTTCACCATTCACAATCCATTTTAAAAGGAATTAATTCACAATTAAAAATAAATTATTAATACGTAAGCTCTAATTTATCCCATATATATGGGATGGCTAGCACATTATATGGGATGGCTAGCTCAGTGGTATGAAGTCGGCCTGTGGATCCTGAGGTCCCTGGTTCGATTCCCACAGGCGACAAATTTTCATTATTTGAAAAAGCTTTCCCTGTGGCTCCTCCACCACATGTTTGGGGGCCGTGATTTGACGACTGGTAACCGCACTTCACGCGCAAAATATATCACTTACCGAGATCTTCTTTAGCAGAGTGCCACACCCAGTAATGGGTAGAAGGCGTGATGATATATATATATATATATATATATATATATATATACATATATACTCTAATTTATCTTTCATGAACAAATAGCCGGCATTAGCGCTGCAATACAGATTCGTTCAGAACTACAAAATAAATATATCATCACGCCTTCTAGCCATTACTGGGTGTGGCACTCTGCCGAAGCAGATCTCGGAAAGTGATATATTTTTGCGCGTGTAGTGCGGTTACCAGCCGTTAGGTCACGGCTCCCAAAGATAATAGTGGAGGGGAAGTCACAGGAGTAGTATTAATGTGGTGAAAATGTTTGTCGTGTGTGGGAATCGAACCAGGGTTCTCAGGATCCACAGGCCGACATGATACTATTTTGCCACCATAACTATAAAATCATTGATAGAAATCAATGCCATTTTAATACATCTAGTTAGATATCTGGTTATATTTTGTTCTAGGTGCATATCCTAAATCATAAAATAAAAATATACATAAATTTTCTGCCGTCAAACTTTTTCAAATTATTATAGAAAAAAAGATAAGTAGAGCTAAAATTCTTTACACTGTCTTTATTTGATTATAATGAAAGAAACATGTTACTTTGGAAAAGTGTTTCAGTCATTATCTTTACGATTATCAGAGGTATTAGTGAATTTACGAACTGAAACGCGATTACGGAAGCCTTGGCTGTCTGTTGAGAAACACGTATTAAGTGCTAAAATGAACCTTTCAGCAATTAAGTACAGTAATCTTATTTTGAGAGGTCTTCGTCCTTTAAACGCGCAATTTTAATCCCGTACGCTGTAGATTCTAGAATTTTACTACTTTCCTGTGAATTCAAATCATTCTTGAATGTAGTGAATTTAGTAGAGGGTACAGTGGTTGAGACACAGGGGATGAACTCATAGCTAGTTCTAGACAGCTCTGTAGTTTACAGACGAACAATGAAACAAACTAGTAGAAGTTGAGGAACAATAACAGAACTACAGAACTATGGAACTACAGGATGTTTAACGATGGTAATCTTAGACAACAAAGACTTAATTTAAACAAGATAAAAGTTAAGCTGAATTTGCGCTTAAATAAGTCTAATGTTTTTCAAACAAAATATTCACCTATATTATTATTATGGGGTAGCTAGCTCAGTGGTATCTAGTCGGCCTGTGGATCCTGAGAACCGTGGTTCGATTCCCACAGGCGACAAACAACTTTCACCATTTTAAAACTACCCCCGTGACTCCCCCCCCCCACTAACATCTATGGGGGCCGTGATTTGAAGGCTGGTAACTGCACTTCACGCGCAAAATATATCATTTACCGAGATCTGCTTCGGCAGAGTGCCACACCCAGCAATGGGTAGAAGGCGTGATGATATATATATTTTTTTATTATTATTATTACCTGTTTATGAGAACACTTTAAACCTTATAATATAATTATTTATGTACCAAGGGTGAAAACAGACTTTCTGGCCCGTGGCTTTGATTATTAGCACAAGGCGCAAAGCACCGAGGGCTAATAACATGCTGAGGGTCAAAAACGCCTGTTTTCACCCGTGGTACATACAATATTTTATGCACAACAAAATAACTTTTAATTACATGTTCAAAAGATTAAAATATGTAAATATGTTATATGTCCAAATGAAATTTTGTAGAATCAGGGATTCACAATAAACAATAATTGTTATTTTATTTATATATCTATAGGAATTATTTCTTTTTGGTCTGTGGGCCAAAAAGAAGTGTTTAAGCCCGCTTTTTAGGGCTAATACACAAGCTTTTCGGTCCGGTCGTGCATATAATTCTGTAATGGCCAGGTGAATCGCTGTTACTTAATTATATATTTTCTTTAAATGAACAAGATCTTGTCGAGATGAACTGTCTAATAAGCAATTTAACATTGTTGTCAAACATTTGATTCGATACTTTTGATTTAAAAAATCCTAAAATTTATGTGAACGCTGTGTAACTGGGTGAATCTATGAATATATGTTTTTTACAATTTCTAAATAGCATCCGGCGACCGCCCTCAAACGTCTTCACGATCCCTCCGGGGTTTGTAACTCACACTTTGAAAACCACAGCCCTATAAATTATTGTGTCAACATCAAGGTCGATTTTCCCCCATAAAAAATAATTTAAAAAATTTTAAAAATACTCTATATATTATATTTTAAAACATAAAATTTATAAAAACGAAAATATAAATAAATATATCGTCATGCCATTACTGGGTGTGGCACTCTGCTGAAGCAGATCTCGATAAGTAATATATTTTTGCACGTGAAGTGCGGTTACCAGCCGTCAAATCACGGTTCTCCAAAGATGTTAGTAGAAGGGGAGCCACAGAAGTAGTATTAATATGGTGAAAATGTTTGTCGGCACATAAAATTTATGTGCAAATGAAAGTAGAAAATTATTGTAAAATTTTGATTAACTTTCTCAAAATTAGTTAGAAGGACGATTCATAAAATAATTCCGTAACTTTACAAAAAACTTGTCATTATTAATTTTAAACAAGATTGTTTCTCTGATAACTTTCAAGAGAAACTTGAAAATTAATAATGAAATATTAAATATTATTCAAAGCTAAAGCCTAAAATGATGAGTTGATTGAATCCTGACAGCATCAAGTTCAGAGTGAACGACCTTTGGCACAAAAGCTTCTTTTAGAGTTCAGCGTTGACTTGACGACAATTCGTGAACTTTAAGCTTCAACTGAGATCGTAGATTACAAACAGAAATTCATATTATTTATTTATTATTTTTAGAAAGTTATGAATTCCTTTCATACAATTTTTATTATCATACTTCAGACAAACATTTAATATTATGCTCGTTTTTATTAAATTTTATTTCGATAATATCAAATTGTTAAATAATGTTCTGGGGTAGATTGCTCAGTGGCATCGAATCGGCTTGTGGATTCTGAGAACCTAGGTTCGATTCCCACAGCCGACAAATAATTTTCACCACATTAAAATTACCTCTTCGGCTCCTCCACCACTAACATCTTTGGGGGCAGTGATTTGATGGCTGGTACCGCACTTCACGCGCATAAATATATCATTTACTGAGATCTGCTCTGGCAGAGTGCTCAGGGTTGTTCATATTTTACCCACCTAGAAAAACCCACCTGTATTTTTAATAAAACCCACCTAAAAAAACCTAAATAAACCCATTAAAAATGCAATTATTACATATATATAAATATATCATCACGCCTTCTACCCATTACTGGGTGTGGCACGCTGCTGAAGCAAATCTCGGTAAGTGATACATTTTGGGCGTGAAGTGCGGTTACCAGTCGTCAAATCACGGTCCCCAAAGATGTTAATGGTGGAGGAGCCACAGGGTTAGCTTTTGAAATTATGAAAATTGTTTGTCGCCTGTGGGAATCGAATCTAGGGTACCAGGGTTCTCAGGATTCACAGGCCGACTTCATACCACTGAGCTAGCCATCCCATTAATAAACCCATAAAAACCCAAAAACCCAGTGGGTTGGGTTTTTAAAAACCCCAGGGATTTATCAACCCTGAGAGGGCCACTCCCAGAAATGGATAAAAAGGCGTGATGATATATTTATATTTTACTGTAACTCTTTTGTATAAATATAAATATATCATCACGCCTTCTACCCATTACTGGGTGTAGCACTCTGTTAAAGCAGATCTCGTTAAGTAATATATTTTGCGCGTGAAGTACGGTTACCAGTCGTCAAATCACGGCCCCCAAACATGTTAGTAGTGGAGGAGCCACAGGGATAGCTTTTTCAAATTATGAAAATTTGTCGCCTGTGGGAATCGAACCAGGGACCTCAGGATCCACAGGCCGACTTCATACCACTGAGCTAGCCACCTCATTAATAAACCCATAGAAACCCAAAAACCCAGTGGGTTGGGTTTTTAAAAAACCCAGAGGTTTATCAACCCTAAGAGGGCCACATCCAGAAATAGGTAAAAAGGCGTGATGATATATTTATATTTTCCTGTAACTCTTTTGTAGTTAAACTAAAATATAAAATCAAATTAAACCTAACTTTATGAATCTAATGGGTAAAAGTTAACCTTTGTAAATTTATTTTTGTGCCAACCAGTTAAGTTATAACGTGGAAACTTTAAATTGCTTCTAGATGGAGTAATTAAAGTTAACATTTGCAATTACTCCGAAAGCCAAAGCTGAAGCCATTTACATTTATATCTCATTCAAATTAAATTCCGCCTTCCACACTATTATCTACAAATATATGTTGTGAATTACGAGTAACCACCTCGGTTTACGAGTAAACGAACTGTTAAAAAGAAATAAAATGCAAAGTGGCTTCTGTATGTCACGTGCAGGCACTTTTATCCGCGTGTAAAACATTCTCAAGTGATGCAAATTGTTGTCGTTGCTATGACAATAAAGTTATTTTCGAATCGCTGAGAGAATTGTAGCGGAAGTTGGTTACTTACTGCCATGTAAGGTTTTAAAATTTAATTCCAGCTTTGAAATATGAAATAAATCAATTTGGAATTCTGATGGTGGAAGCTCTCGAAGTCTTTGCCAATGAATTGACAATTTATTATCCTCAGTAGCTTAGGTCTTTTCACATACTTTTTTTTACCGTTTGTAGACTTTTTAGAAAAGGGCCAGTTGCACTCTCACTTAAATTTTATGGATTGCTTAAGTGAATAGAATCAAATGTGTGACAGCAATGTTAAGTTTCTCATTTACAGTTCATTTCGATGCGATATAATTCATTGAAGGAAAACTTGAAATTTAAATAACAGTGATGCAACTGTGTTTTAGCATTAAAAAGCGAGCTTAAACACTTCTTTTTGGTCCATAGACCAAAAAGAAATCATTCCTATGGATACATAAATAAAATGACAATTTTTGTTTATTGTGAATACTTGATTCTACAAAAAGGCCTTTTGACATATAACCTATTTAATAAATATATTAAACTCCATTCCCTGTATGAAAACGATTACGTCACATTCGGTATCCATGTGATTCAAGATTTTGTACTTAAAACGTTTACATTGGTATTGGATTGACATTTTTAAAACATAACCTAAAATTTAAATGTCAGATAAAATATTTATCACTTCAAAGTTAAAATTTGAAATATCGATGAAAAAATCAAGTGAAAGAGACGATGATTTATCCACGTCACCAAGGATAGGCAGATGAACAGATGAGGCCTTAGATGGGCAATAAAAGAAGATTGAGAAGAAGACAAGAGCACTTGTTCTCAAGTTTAAAATACAGCGCGATGACAACCTAATTTGATTGATGTTATAGCCAGATACATTTCAACAAGAACGAAAATGTGTAGCTACTGTGTTTGCGTACACTAAATTTGTATTTATCAACATGTGTGACCCATTTCGTAAAATAGGTTTCAACTTTGAACTTTGAGTTCAACTCTTCATTTACATATTCCAGGACCATATTGTAACCCTTTCGGATCCTAGACTAATTATTATATATTTAGTTATTAAATGGAGCAGGTGGCACAGTGGTATTAAGTCGGTCTGTAGATCCTGAGAACCCTGGTTCGATTTTCACTGCCGACAAAACATTTTCACCACGTTAATACTACTCCTGTGGCACCCCCTTTGGTAACCGCACTTCACGCGCATAAATATATCACTTACCGGGATCTGATTCGGCAGAGTGCCACACCCAGTAATGGGTAGACAGTGTGATTTTGTTGTGCATAAAATTTTGTATGTATACGGGTGAAATTAGCGTTTCTGCGTGCTAATAATCATGCTACGGACCAGAAACACCTATTTTCACCTTTGATACATAAATAAATATTATGCACAACCGATATTCATGAGTTTTAGCCCAAAAAAGCGGGCTTAAACACTTATTTTTGGCCCTAAGGCTATAAAAAAATTATTCCTTTGGATACATAAATAAAATTATAATTTTTATTTATTGTGAATACTTGATTTTACTAAATGTCACTTTGACTTATAACCTATGTACATATTTTATTCTTTTGAATATATAATTAAATGTTATTTTTTTGTGCATAAAATATTGTATGTATCGCGGATGAAATTAGCGTTTCTGACCCTGAGCATGTTATGACCCCTCGGTACTTTGCACCTCGTGCTTATAATTATGCCACGGGCCAGAAACGCCTGTTTTCACCCTTGGTACATAAATAACTATTATATGTATATATCAAATAATAAAATGTTTGTGGAATAGCCTATTATGATTGTTAGGTGTGGGCGACATATCGATATATCAATAAATATCTTCATCAAAAATATAAAAATTTATACTTGACTACTTATTGAGGTGAGTGTTTAGACCACACATTGCAGAGAAAACAATATAAAACCGGTACAAACATACGATAAAAACGCGTGAGAGGAATACTCGTGTATTTTTTTTTGCCACGAAGGCAAATTGATTACGATGGGCGGACTGTTGGTTCTTCGTGTGTTTGTGCGATTTATTATCGGGACACCGGCAGCCAGCAGCTCACATTGACGAACATGGTTACAGTGTGGATTATACTCTAGCGAGGTGGATCTATATTTTCTGGGTTAGGTAAAAAAAAACACGCAATGTACAGATGTCTCCAACAGATGGCTTTTTTATTTATTTGTTACTCTGCACAACAGAAATTTTATCTGAATTACAGGAAGTCATAGTGGAATATGAAACATTTGGACACTAATATTTTTTATGTATAAGTTGAAGTCAGTGAGATTTGAACCCAGGAACTTCTGCTTGATAGACATAAGTTAAATCCACTGACAATACGTAGTTCATTTTTTCTATGATCGTGCAAAAAGTGAGCTATTATGTACCCATTTTTAGTGTAAAAAGTGTCTTTTTATTGCACAGTTTGCGATAAAATGTTTCTTATTGTACTTGCACAATAATTCTTGTTTAACAAACTAAAAAGCGTGTGAAAACACAACAATAATAGTATATTACATAATGTCAGCAAAGTAATATTTTACTTGACGAAGCGGTTGTTTGAAATACGAGGCCGTAGGGCGAGTATTTTAATCCGCTGAGTCAAGTAAATCACTTTTCTGACGTATTATGTATACTATTCTTTCTGGGGTAGCTAGCTCAGTGGTATGAAGTCGGCCTGTGGATCCTGAGGCAACAAACAATTTTCATAATTTCAAAAACTACCCCTGTGGCTCCTCCACCATTAACATCTTTGGAGGCCGTGATTTGACGACTGGTAACCGCACTTCACGCGCAAAATATGTCACCTACCGAAATCTGCTTCGGCAGAGTGCCACACCCAGTAATGGGTAGAAGGCGTGATGATATATTTATTTATTTATTTTATTTTTTCTGAAACCGTTTTATTTATTTAATATTTAATCATAAATAATTGTTTAATTTTTTTGATATGAATTGTACTGACAGGATACTATATATCCTGGGTTACAACAAAACTAACAGTCAGGTAAATCTTTATCGGACTGTTTTGTACTTTACCAGACTGTTATTTTTGTTGTAGCCTTGGATACGTACTTTACTTGATTGTTTTTGTAAAAACCTACTTTCCATAATAAAATTGGTGAGGAAAGTAGGCACTTTCTTGCCGGTTTCAAAAAATTGTATATTATGATACTAGTGTATAAAATATAAATATAAATATATCATCACGCCTTCTACCCATTACTGGGTGTGGCACTCTGCCGAAGCAGATCTCGGTAAGTGATATATTTTACGCGTAAAGTACGGTTACCAGTCATCAAATCACGGCCTCCAAAGATGTTAGCGGTGGAGGAGCCACAGGGGTAGTTTTTGAAATTATGAAAATTGTTTGTCGCCTGTGGGAATCGAATCTAGGATACCAGGGTTCTCAGGATCCACAGGCCGACTTCATACCACTGAGCTAGCCACCCCATAAAAGTGTATAAGCATGTCTCTAAAGCACGCGTGACGACTTAAAGTGACACTTTAACACTACATAACTATTTTCTACTGCCTTGTTTTAATTTACTTATTAAATTTGTATTATCTGTACTTTAATGACATTCATTAGAACACAGATTTTAATTATAACACGACCAAATTAACCAATGGTAACAACTTTTACTGTTACCATAGTTTCCATGATTTGCTCAATAAAATAATATTTTTTCTCTGGTACTCAAGGGTGACATTCATTTTAATAACGTGAATAGTGGAACAGGTCGTAAAAATAGGACATGCATCTCGTATTTAATGATTATTATAACTTGTTGCATAATATACCAAATAATACTCGTATGATAGTTACATAACTGGACAATGGATCATATTTTAGCATGATTTATTTGCCCATATTCAGCTTTTATACTGATATATTTTTATGTTTACGCAGGCATCACAATCTCTGGAGAAAAGTCACAAAATCTGGATTTACGAGCACAAATTTTATATCAAGTTATCTTGGCTGTTGCAACACTTCTTTGTCCTAGTTCCACCAGAATATTTATTACATTTTTATTACAAATGGTTTTATTTATATCTTTTGTAATTTAATTTTCCATTAAAGTCGAAGTATAAAACTTGAGATTAGCACTTACTTTAATCAAAGTTATATTATATATTAAGAGGTTAGTGGCTCAGTGGTATCAAGTCGGCCTGTGGATCCTGAGAACCTTGGTTCGATTCCCACAACAGACAAACAATTTTCACCACACTAAAACAACCTGCGTGACTCCGCCTCCATTTATATCTTTGGGGGTCGTGATTTAACTACTGGTAACCGCACTTCAAGCGCATAAATATATCACTTACCGAGATCTGCTTCTGCAGAGTGCCACAGCCAGTAATGGGTAAAAGGCGTGATGATCTTACTTTAGTCTTTTACAAAAATACTTGTGGATATACTTGAATAAAAACCAACTGTTTTTGTGTTACAGGTGGCATAAAAAAGTGATGAAGAACTTCGACTTCTGGACTTTTTTCTTGAAGGGGATGTTCATACTTCATCGATTATTAAATCGGCCAAAGGTCAGTGCTTTTAAATTGATTATATTTTATTTAGAAATTGCTCATATTACGTGCTCGTATTTACTTTTCAAACTTGTAAAAAAGAACTTTTGAATTCAAAGTTTACCATCATCTTCAAAAGTGTTTATTAATGTATTGGTGAATCCTGTTAATAATTAAATTAGTAATATGCATTTACCTGTTAATTATAATTATATTATTAAGCTGGTTAATTAACTAGTTAAATGAAATTCATAATGTACCATGGTTAATTATGCAATTTTTATTAAATTCACGAAGTTCTTAATCAAACTTTTATTTTGATACCATATACAGCAGATTTAGAAATTTTTTTGCCAATAACAAAAAATTAGTATTTAACAAATTAAAAATTGGAACTTGAATGAGTTTATATGTTTTTTACCTTTCAAATAAATATAAAATTAGAACACACTACAATAATATATTAAAAGCAAAAATATAGATATTTTAATTCTCTGATTCAGTTAATCAGAATTAAGTTCATCGATATTCAGTGATTGAAAACCAAGTCTTACGTTAATAAATTAGTAATAGTACATTATATTATATGGGGTGGGTGCTCAGTGGTATGAAGTCGGTCTGTGAATCCTGAGAACCTTGGTTCGATTCCCACAGGCGACAAACAATTTTCATACTTTCAAAAGCTACCCCTATGGTTCCTCCACCACTAACATCTTTTAGGGCCGTGATTTGACGGCTGGTACTATAAATATATCACTTACCGAGATCTGCTTCAACAAAGTGCCACACCTAGTAATGGGTAGAAGGCGTGATGATATATTTATTTAGTAAATAAGTGATTATACAAGATTTCACTCACGTATGATGTGTGATATACCTACCACGTTTTATCATCTTAAACTAGTGATTTTTGCACAATAAAGTTAGAAAAAGGTTCAAATTAAATTGAATGGAGATGCAGTTAAATAAGTGAAATATCACTGCTGTCAAGCTGTTGTATTGATATAAATTATTAGTTGTTTATCGGCTGTATCATGTAACATATCTTTAATAATAAGCGACGTCGATAAATTTTACAAGCTTTGACATCACCGGTTTTGTCTTGACGTTTGTCAAATTTGTATTTATATGAATACAAATTTGACAAACGTCAAAACGAAACCGATGTTGCCAAAGCAAAAAAAAGTTATCGATGTCGCTTATTATTAACGATGTGTTACATGATACAGCCGTATGGTTGTCATGGACTTCATCATTTTAGTCACATGTAAATAATTGTTGATTTTAGTCACTGTAAACTATGTACATCAAAAACCGCTACTGTCAATATTTAGAATACTGCTGATCGATGTTATACAACATATCCTGCGTTTAATGCTACGTTTAATCCTGCGATACAGTACGTCCTTATTGTGTAAACATTGTTGGTAGGTTCAAACCAAATTTGTATGCAATAAAAAAACACGACACTAACACATTTCCCGGGATATTTTTCCCTCGGTGCACATTTCGTTCTTAATGAAATGAAAATGCGTTGAATCCTGAAATATTTTCCAATTTATTCCTTCATCAGCAACAGTTCAACTGTTTTTTCTGTTCACATACACAAAGCTATTTGAAAGTTAAAATAAAGAGGAGCTAACATATAGTATAATTATTATTGTTCCCAAATTTATTTTAACAAAATATTTATCTTCATGGTTGATGGAAGTTTGCTAGAGATTGTTATCTTGTGTAAATAACTTTGTTAGCTGAGATTAAATTATAATTATGAGCACTGCTTTCTGGATTAATATTCATTAGCTATTGATTATCTTTCATAGTTCAGTGAAAATGATATTGTTTACGAATAATTAATTAAATCTTCGTCAGGGATAATCATATTGTATTAGTACAGTGATCAAAAGGAAGTGTTTTAGTTTGCAACAAAAAATACTTGAAATTGGTAAGACTGATAAATAAATTTATATCCTGTTGTTGACAGTGACATTTGAAAATTTATATCAATAAAAATCTTTGTTTTCTTTACTCACATCCTTTTATTTCGATATGAACTCAGTTCAAAATCTTTTAAGTTGGATAAATTAGAAAATAATTCTCCAGAATCTTTCCCAAATTTGTTGCCATTTGGCAATAGCAGAGCTGGGCAGTAGCTAGCTACTTTTGTAGCTTAGCTACTAGCTTAGCTACATTTACCTTAGCGGTAGCTTAGCTAACTGTGAAAAAATATAGCTCTAGCTTGTAGCTAGCTACTTTTTTTCTATTAGATTAAAAATAACAACTGAAGCTACTTTTAAAGCTACTTTTTGTAGCTTAAAGCTACTTTTAAAGTAGAAGGTCAATAAAGTACGCATGCGTACAAGCTAAACACACACAAAATAATTATTTGTAGCCGGTTCTAACTGGCTCTAATACGCAAAAATACAAAGTAGGTGCCAGATGGTATTTGCTATTTTTTATATTTATGTACATAATAGTAAATTAACAGTCATTATAACAAAAGACTGATCATATAACAATGGCAAATTTAATTATTTCACAATAATTTAAAAAAGAAGCTTTAAAATTTAACAGCTACTTCAACGAAAGCTTTTAGCTGTAGCTTAGCTATATTTTACAAAATATCTTATAGCTGTAGCTTAGCTACTTTTTTTAGAGAATAGCTGTAGCTGTAGCTTAGCTACTTTTTTTAAGTAGCTTGCCCAGCTCTGGGCAATAGCCACTCAAGCCCTACGGGCTTTCGTGACTATTGCCTGGTAAGTTTTCGAAAGATCTGTAAAATTATTTTCAATTTATTCTCACTCTCTTGTTATATTATTACTGAAAATATTGAATCTGTAAAAGTACTAAATTTAATTTAGATATTTAATTCCTTTATTCTCCATAATTAATTAGCAAACAGGCTTTACAGTAGAAACGTAATTGACCTAATTTTCTTCATCGCCTAATTGTTAATTGTTAAAAATTCAATGAATAAAAATAGAACCTCATGCATTTAAATTAGACTTAGAAAAAAATCAATTTGTTAAACGAGGACAGTGAATCCTAAAAGGAAGCTAAATATTTATGTCCTGTGATCCTTAATTAGATTTTTTTACACAACAAACTTAATTGTGAAACGTCCTAATTTCTCTTGCGGTCAATAACTTCAGTAAGTACCCGTCGTTTTGGAGTTACCAAAAATGTAAAATTCAGCAGTTTTAATTTCTGAAAAAGACAGAAGGTTCCAAGCTTCTTAATAATTCAAAAAAAATAATGTAGAAACCTTGTTTGTTGTCTGACATATTTGTGTTAATATTTGACTACAAAGAAATATTTATCAAGGACAATTCTGTTTAAATAAATTATTAGGTAATGAAAACTGGATACGAAAAGTCGTAAATGTTGAAAATGTTTCAATAACTATTGTGTTTACGAATTAATATATTTGTTACTCTTTATTTGAAGATATACAATAATAATTGTTCTTTTCAATTCATTATCTAGTGCAGTGGTTTTAAAACATTTAAGATATCACGTACCGCTCGGGGGTTAAAATAATAACAAACGGTAAACGTGATTATATCACGGTTTTTCCTTACCGTGAGGATGAGGTGCCGGCTCTCAGTGGAGACGGGGTGGTTCTAACTCGGAAAATAAGGGCGCCACACAATTGGGAAAGCTCTCTCACCCAAATACCTAATTGTGAAGGCGGACAGGAAAAACGATAGTTCTCGACGTGGTACGACTGTACGGAAAAGGATGTGTTCGCAGGTAAGTTGGAAATAATTAAAAGAAATGCTAATTTGTTGCAGAAAACGGAAATTGACGGACTATATTGCATGTAAGAAAATACAAAATAAAGCAAACAATAGCGTTGCAGCTACGTAAATGATAAATAAAGCTAAAGCGGTAAATCCAATTAAGAATCAGGAAGGAAAATTAAACAAAGTACTGAACGCAAGACAAATGAAAATAAAGGCGGGGCGCTGTGTCCCACAATAGAGACTAGGATCACGATGATGGTGAAAATACCTAGAGTACCTAAAACAATACACGTAGTTCGACGTATTACGAGTCGTTGGCCAACGATGCACGATACGCGACTCGATAGACTGACGTAAAACAAATCGTAGATCCTACTGGCTACTCGTCACATCAGCAACACACCTTAAGTGTGACAGACAACGTCCAAAACAAATAAATAAACGAAATCCAAAATCTAACGCTTAGTTGGATTTGTACAAAAATAAGGTAAGTACTTAAAATTCACATAAACTACTGTAAAACTGTTTTAACGATAATTGTCCGTAATTTCAGATATGTATGAAATTTAACAAAAAGAAAAATAAATCAAAGTAACATAAATAAAGTAATAAATCATAAGTATCTGGCCTGTAGGTGGCGTCTAGGCGTTGGCAGGATGCGAAATCGGCAGCACCGGCTCTATTCCACAATATGGATGTCACTTGACCGCACCCAAAATGGCGGCGTCTCTCGTAGCCTCGTGACGTCACACAGATCCTCGTAAATCGAAGTTGGGGTCAGTTCCTCGTCAACAAAAATGCCTCGGACAAGAGGAAAACTCAACCCGTCAAATAAAACACTGGATAACCCAGTTAAAGTTCAAAACAACAAGCCTAAAACAAAGGGAAGTCAAGATTAGGTTCACGTAGGACGGTGGAACAGCACTGATTCGCGCAAAACTCAACAAACGAATAACCGAATCACGCGAAACACTATCCAAAGTTTAATTTACGGTATTGAGAAAACAGTAATATTTACCTTGGTTCGTATGCGGCTTGAGAGTGAGAAGAAAAATATTTGAATCTTCGGCGATATTTATCCGGACTACGTCCGACGAATAAAACACTATTCTGGGTAGCTGAACTACTTTAAATCCCCAACCGGGTAATAATTTTACAACAAAATTCACACTTCAAAATTTGCAAAATCACAATTTCAATAGTACAACCTTTCGCTTCAGATGCTGATTTCTCAATCCCGTTTAAGAAAAACTAAGCAAAAATCATCCAGTCATTTCGCGTCTCATTAGTCATTACTTTAATTGATTCTATTTAAATTCGTACTATTCCAAGAAACCGTCCCACATAGCACCTACTCTTGACGTCCACAAAAGCATCCACGTAGTTAGGGTGGCCTACCGAGAAGTAAATAAGAAATAGAGAAAGAATGAGAAAATAATAACAGAACGAGAAAGAAAGAAAATATTGCGCGCCATAAAAATACGACATGAAAGATTTGTTTCCGAACGCAATCTGGGATAAATAAACAAGGGGGCAAGGAGTCTGGAAATTTTCAATGCATTAATTTATTGTGGAACTACCTACTGACGATTGCCTGACGCTGCGCTGGTGAACCAGCCTTTACATTTAAAACCAAACCGCGCGGCAGCGGCAAAACAATAGACTAATCGCTATCACTAATGAATTAGTGTCAACAACGGATTTGATAAAACTAATAAAAAAAGGAAATTAGTTAAATATACGAACAAATGAAGTTTTACTTAATGAAACGATGAAAAATTTAAATCTACGTAAGTATCTATTAACTGAAATATTTACTAAACAAAATTACAACCGACTAAATTATATTTTAGGTTAAAAGGACAAGGAATATGACTGAAAGGACTAAAGGATCAAATTGGAACGTAACAAATCCCTCCCTAACTTCCTTGAGGTTTAATTACGAAGAAATTAAAACTCACAATAGAAGAAAATAAACTAGCGATTTAACAAAGACTAATAAGAACAAAAAAAGAAGTGAAAGAAGAAAAAAAAAGAAAACTCAAATACATAATTAACTCAACTCGACATCATCCATAGAACCATCAGCAGCATCCTCAACATCGCTCAAGTCTCTATCTGGTCCAGCCTTCAAGTCTTTCACGTGCCATGTTCCACGTAAGTTTCCAGCTTTATCCTCCAGCTCGTAAACGCAATGTGAGACTTTTTTGCGCACCTTGAATGGTCCGATGAACTTTGCTGCGAGTTTACTAGCATAGTTTTCGGCGGCGTTGGACAGTTTAAAATTTCGTCGCCACACAGTCTGTCCTACAGTGTAGTTGACCGGTCTACGTCGCAGATTATAGCAAACCCTGGTCTTCGTTTGGGCCTGGTCTAAGCGCTGTCGTACTTCGGCGTAAATTTTCAGTAACTGCGCAGGTTTTTGATCAGTCACTCCGCTGCGGTCGACCTCAATGGCGCCATCCTGAGCTACAGCATCCACAACGTAGTCAGATCCCAACAAAATTTGCTCCCTACCGAAGTTTGCAAAATACGGAGTGAAGCCGGTGACTTCATGAACTAAAGTACGTATTGCACAACTTACAGAAGGTAAAAATGTATCCCACTTCTTTTGATTGTCCTTCACGTAGGACGATAACATGGTTTTGATTACTCTGTTCACTCTTTCGGTCGGGTTATTCTGCGGGTGGTACAGCGCGTTGAACAGGATACGCACGCCATATTTCTCGCACATCTGCCGGAAGTCTCCACTGCGGAACTGGACTCCGTTATCGCAGATAATGTATTGGGGCACACCAAAAAGAAGTAGCACCTCGTTCTCAATACTGTGAACGACAGCCTGACTCGTAGCACTGCGCAAAGGAAACGTAAGCACAAACTTGCTAAAATAATCGCAAACTACTAATATATAACGAAAACCTTTTGACGTTGCAGGGAGTGGACCAATAATGTCGGTGCTAACGAGTTGAAAGGGTCGAAAAACGCGAGGACGGGAACCCATCAAACCTGGGGGACGCTTCTGAACAACTTTATGCTCCGCACATACCACGCATTTGTTGACGTACGTCACCACGTCTGCCTTCATCTTCGGCCAATAATGCCGCGCACGCAACCGATGGTACGTCTTGGTGATCCCTGGGTGACCGGAAGTAGGTGTGTCGTGAGCTGAGTGCAAAACCTCGCGTCGTTGTTCTCGCGGAATGACGCGCTTCCACCTCTCTAAGTCGTCACTCAGGTCTGGAGTGGGAGAGCGTACATATTTGTAGAGTACGTTGTCTTGAATTCTCCAGGAAGAAAACCTGCGTGGCTGAAGAACAACACGGTCACGCATCCTATTATACCACGGATCCAGGACAGCTGATGCCTCGAGAGGAGCAAGTAAGACACCGTCGATAGGAGGTACTGATCTGGAAAGACAGTCAGGCACCAAATGTTCCTTGCCTTTCCTGTGTAGAATTTTGAACTTATGCTGTTGTAGTTTCACAGCCCATCTACAAAGACGACCCGACGGATCCTTCAAATTATTCAACCAAATAAGCGAGTGGTGGTCCGTAATGACGTCAAATTCCGTCCCTTCAAGATATGGCCGAAGCTTTTCCAAAGCCCAAACAACCGCAAGACACTCTCGCTCGGTCGTGCTATAATTACGTTCCTGCTTAGTGAGTGAACGACTCAAAAAGCAAACTACTTTCTCACCTTCAGGATATACTTGCGTTAAAACAGCACCAAGCCCATACGCACTCGCATCAGTTTGCACAGTGAAAGGACGCGAAAAATCAGGACAATTAAGGATAGGTGACGATACCAAACACTCCTTTAAGTTATCAAACGCTTTTTGACACGAATCATCCCACATCCATTTCTTGTGTTTTCTCAGCAGGTTCGAGAGCGGAGCACTAACACTCGAAAAATTTTGCACGAACCTCCGATACCAGGAAGCCATGCCGAGGAAACGACGAACATCAGCAACAGATTTGGGAGTGGGAATGTCCAAGATTGCCTTAATTTTTCCGGGATCTACCTGTAGACCTTGTTTATTGACGATATATCCAAGGTACTGTAGTTCTGGCCTACAAAACTTGCATTTGTCGGTACTTAACGTCAACCCAGCCGAAATTAACCGATCAAAAATCTTTTTCAGGATATCCAGATGTTGGGCCAACGTTTCTGAGACCACGATGATATCGTCCAAGTAAACGAAGACGTGTGGCTCCAAATCTGCACCTAAAACACGGTCAATCAAGCGCTGCCAAGTAGCAGGGGCGTTAGTAAGACCAAAAGGCATGCGTCGAAAATGATACAGCCCTCTACCAGGAATCGTAAATGCTGTATATGGCTTACTGGATTCCGCCATGGGAATTTGCCAATATGCAGACTTAATGTCTAGTGAGCTAAGATATTTTGCGCCTCGCAAACGATCCAAAATCGCAGACACGTAAGGAATGGGGTAAGCATCCTTTGTTGTAGCCTGATTAACTTTTCTAAAGTCAACACAAAATCTAAATCCTCCATCTTTCTTAGCCACCATTAAAATTGGCGATGACCATGGGCTGTTGGAAGGTTCGATGATTCCATCCGCGAGCATTGTGTCGAGCTCTTTGTCAATATGCTGCTGCATGACTGGTGACACTGGATAGTAGCGCTGCTTGATGGGAACATCCGATACCAGCTTGATTTCATGCTCTACTAACGTAGTACAACCCAATGACGATTTCATGCGCGAAAAATTATTGCTCAAAAACGAATCTAACTTTTGTTGTTCAAAAGATGTAAGTTCGCTGTGTGACAATAAAACTGACGATAAACCAATATGCATTTCCGGCGCAAACTTCCATTCATCTCTTCTAAAATCAGGTATAATATCCATAGTGCACCAGAAATCCATCCCGAGAATAAAAACACTAGATATTTCGGGCACTACCAAGAAATTTATCAATTTAACTTTACCCCTAAGGCTCACAGGTAAAAGAACTGAACCTATACTCGAACAAAAACTACCATTCGCAACTTTACATTGAGGATTATCAGTATCTATTAACGTAATACCTAACTTCCGAATGATTTCCCAACCTTTACTGCCAATAATGGAGCGAGATGCTCCCGAATCTAACAAACCCAAAAATTTATATCCAAAAATCGCAAATTCTAAGTAAGGTCGTTCATCATTCCCCAAATGAGACAGAAGATAGTCCAACATGGCGGTCTTGTTTGTCATGTGGTTAACGGAAGTATGTGAGGTTGATGTGGTCGCAATAAATGATGAAATTGGGCGAGGAGACGCAACGCGACAGTTTAACGTCTCCTGGGACCGTTTCCCGAACACGCAGGACAATTCCTTATCGTCACGTCTGGTTTCCCGCATCTGAAGCAATGGATACGTTTAGGAGCGGTACAGTTGGCTGCACGATGTCCTGGAGTCTGACAATTCCAACAATTAAATCGGTTCCTAGTTGCTGATTCTGCTGCATGTGAATCGGTAGCCTCGACACTCGCAGAGTGGGTGTGTGTTGTAAAAGCTCGTGATGTGGATTGTGGACGGTGATACGCTAAATCGGGTTCCAATGCGAGATTAGCAGCTGGTGGATTTCTAAAACGTTGAGTACGTAAGTGAATAGCTTCCAACTGACAACATAATTCGTCTACTTCATTTACAGAGCGCAACAGTTCTTTCCCAAGATGTAACTGAAGATACGGTTGGAGGTTACGTCGAATCAAAGTTACTCTTTCCTGTTCGCTTGGTGGATGTGATAGTCTGTTGAAGAGTCCTTGCATGTTGGCTATGAACACGGCAACTCTTTCGTCGCTACCTTGGGTTCTGTGGCGAATTTCGTCCCATAACTCAAATTCATAATCGCATGGCAGAAAAGTACGTCGCAATGCTGATATTAAATCGTCCCACGAAGTAAATGAATCCTTTTTAGATCGAAACCAAGTTAAAGCTGGGCCTGTAAATAATTCTACTGCTGACAAAAATAATTGTGCTTTACTTACATTTCGCGCCTGTCTTAATTCCTCAATACGCACAAGAAAACTTGATAAACCTGCATCTCCATTATATTTTAGATTCCATTTATGGATGGCACCTGAAATATGATCGGATCTACCAGTTACATGTAGATTTGCCGAAATATCTTCTACCGCTAGAGTCAACCGTTTTTCGAAATCTGATACAACACGACCTGGACTAGAGGTTGCTTCTGGAACTGCATCACTCTCAAAATTACCATCTCCAAACTCGTCTGATTCCGGTTGCTTATCTTCTGACAACGATGTCTCGTGTTCCGCTAACAAAACTGCTGAAGCTTTAGCCGAAAATTCTGATTTAATTTGTCTCAAAAGAACATCACATTTCGTACGCAGAATGTCGTACGAAGCCTTACTGTCTTTGTCAGTACTAATACGAGATAGTCGCTGGCTCACATGCATAAGTCTACTGCCTAATCTCTCATACTCGTTCTGGTAATTTTCAACATTAAATTTACTGACCATATTCTCTAACTCTAACAATTTTTCATTGCAAATTCGTAACTCAGATGCTGGAAGTAATGGCAACTCTAACTGCGCAATTGCTTCGCCTGAACGTTCCTTCCGCAAAAGGTCTCGAAGCTTTGTGCGTTTCTCCACAACTGTGCCGGAATGTGGGCATCCTCGCAAAAGTAATTCATACGATAACTCGTCGGAAAGTAATCGATTGGGATCGATGCGCGGATCCATCTCGAAATAAGAAGTAAGAAGAAAAGAAAAAGTTTACAAAACAGGAGAAAGAGACTGTAAGACTCTTTCTTGTAATCAAAATAAACAAAACAATGCAACGCAATGCGCAACAATGTAATAATGTGCAAAACAAATGCACAACTATGTACAACAAAACAAAACAAAACGAACTGCAACAAAATATGAAACAACGCAAAACAATGCCCCACGACAGGGTGTCAATTTATCACGTACCGCTCGGGGGTTAAAATAATAACAAACGGTAAACGTGATTATATCACGGTTTTTCCTTACCGTGAGGATGAGGTGCCGGCTCTCAGTGGAGACGGGGTGGTTCTAACTCGGAAAATAAGGGCGCCACACAATTGGGAAAGCTCTCTCACCCAAATACCTAATTGTGAAGGCGGACAGGAAAAACGATAGTTCTCGACGTGGTACGACTGTACGGAAAAGGATGTGTTCGCAGGTAAGTTGGAAATAATTAAAAGAAATGCTAATTTGTTGCAGAAAACGGAAATTGACGGACTATATTGCATGTAAGAAAATACAAAATAAAGCAAACAATAGCGTTGCAGCTACGTAAATGATAAATAAAGCTAAAGCGGTAAATCCAATTAAGAATCAGGAAGGAAAATTAAACAAAGTACTGAACGCAAGACAAATGAAAATAAAGGCGGGGCGCTGTGTCCCACAATAGAGACTAGGATCACGATGATGGTGAAAATACCTAGAGTACCTAAAACAATACACGTAGTTCGACGTATTACGAGTCGTTGGCCAACGATGCACGATACGCGACTCGATAGACTGACGTAAAACAAATCGTAGATCCTACTGGCTACTCGTCACATCAGCAACACACCTTAAGTGTGACAGACAACGTCCAAAACAAATAAATAAACGAAATCCAAAATCTAACGCTTAGTTGGATTTGTACAAAAATAAGGTAAGTACTTAAAATTCACATAAACTACTGTAAAACTGTTTTAACGATAATTGTCCGTAATTTCAGATATGTATGAAATTTAACAAAAAGAAAAATAAATCAAAGTAACATAAATAAAGTAATAAATCATAAGTATCTGGCCTGTAGGTGGCGTCTAGGCGTTGGCAGGATGCGAAATCGGCAGCACCGGCTCTATTCCACAATATGGATGTCACTTGACCGCACCCAAAATGGCGGCGTCTCTCGTAGCCTCGTGACGTCACACAGATCCTCGTAAATCGAAGTTGGGGTCAGTTCCTCGTCAACAAAAATGCCTCGGACAAGAGGAAAACTCAACCCGTCAAATAAAACACTGGATAACCCAGTTAAAGTTCAAAACAACAAGCCTAAAACAAAGGGAAGTCAAGATTAGGTTCACGTAGGACGGTGGAACAGCACTGATTCGCGCAAAACTCAACAAACGAATAACCGAATCACGCGAAACACTATCCAAAGTTTAATTTACGGTATTGAGAAAACAGTAATATTTACCTTGGTTCGTATGCGGCTTGAGAGTGAGAAGAAAAATATTTGAATCTTCGGCGATATTTATCCGGACTACGTCCGACGAATAAAACACTATTCTGGGTAGCTGAACTACTTTAAATCCCCAACCGGGTAATAATTTTACAACAAAATTCACACTTCAAAATTTGCAAAATCACAATTTCAATAGTACAACCTTTCGCTTCAGATGCTGATTTCTCAATCCCGTTTAAGAAAAACTAAGCAAAAATCATCCAGTCATTTCGCGTCTCATTAGTCATTACTTTAATTGATTCTATTTAAATTCGTACTATTCCAAGAAACCGTCCCACATAGCACCTACTCTTGACGTCCACAAAAGCATCCACGTAGTTAGGGTGGCCTACCGAGAAGTAAATAAGAAATAGAGAAAGAATGAGAAAATAATAACAGAACGAGAAAGAAAGAAAATATTGCGCGCCATAAAAATACGACATGAAAGATTTGTTTCCGAACGCAATCTGGGATAAATAAACAAGGGGGCAAGGAGTCTGGAAATTTTCAATGCATTAATTTATTGTGGAACTACCTACTGACGATTGCCTGACGCTGCGCTGGTGAACCAGCCTTTACATTTAAAACCAAACCGCGCGGCAGCGGCAAAACAATAGACTAATCGCTATCACTAATGAATTAGTGTCAACAACGGATTTGATAAAACTAATAAAAAAAGGAAATTAGTTAAATATACGAACAAATGAAGTTTTACTTAATGAAACGATGAAAAATTTAAATCTACGTAAGTATCTATTAACTGAAATATTTACTAAACAAAATTACAACCGACTAAATTATATTTTAGGTTAAAAGGACAAGGAATATGACTGAAAGGACTAAAGGATCAAATTGGAACGTAACAAATCACCATGACTTTCTTGAAGACATAAATCACAAATATATTATTTTGCGACCTCCTTAATTTTGTGTAATCAAAATTGAAGTTTATAAGAGGCAGATTTAATAATGTGCGTTACAAAAATAGTCCCGATTTCAGAAATTAGTAAAGGAAAAAGTCTCATTAAGAACTTTGGTATAGTTTTTTAGGAACTATACTATAATTGTGATTAAGTTCCTGGTGTACAGACTAGCATAAATAAATAAATAAGTAAATAAGAAAATTTGTCAACGGCCATGGCTGCACTCGTTGGAACTGATCTATGCGATAACGCGAGTTAAGCAACGTTGCGCGCGGGTAGTACTTGGATGGGTGACCGTCCAGAAAAACCCGCGTTGCTGTTGACTCTAAGACCTAAAACGCAGGATCAGGGCGTAATGGCGGCATATGACCTTAGTAGTTGATCCGCCAGGAAGCCATAAAAAAAAATATATTAATTGTTGACCAATAACACCCAAAACGCAGATCAGGGCGTAATGGCGGCATATGACCTGAGTAGTTGGTCCGCCAAAGAAGCCACAAAAAAAAAAAAATAAATAATAGATTGTAGAATTCATTGTATTTTGCTTTCAAGCTTGTAATAAATACTTAGATTTTTTTTTAAATTCCTAGTAGCACCCGGTGATCTCCCTTCAACAAATTCAGGATCTTTGGGAAGGTCACAGCCTACACTAAAATAAAACATTGATCTAAAATCTAGTATATTTATTTAGTTGCTACTCTACACAATAGGAACATAATATCCCAATTACAGTAGAATATAAGTTAGAATTCTTTTTGGGTGGATGCCTGCAGAACAGGAATTTAGTATTCCAATTACAGTCTGGACTCACTGAGCCGCAGTGTGGTAGTTCATATGTTTTTAGTTTGAGTGGAATCGAATGTTATATATTTATCAGTCAATTGGTAACTAAAATGATCTAACAGGATCAGGATGAATGAATGAATAAAGGATGTATGGTCACTGAATAGGTTGAATTTCAGCACGACGTCATTGTATGTTGCGGTTTCAGTTTCAGTTTCCCTGAATCCTAAATACCCCCTACTGAATTTACACAGATGTATCACTTACGAAGATCAGTTTCACTGTACCTGTATACGAATATATTCTATCTACAGAATACAATCCTCTTACAAAGGTATAAAGAGCGAATGTGGAATAGTAATTAAATTGTCATAAAAGTAACAAATAAATAAATAAAATATTTCCTAGCTATCGTCCACTGCTGTAACTATGAAATCTAGCATAAAATTCTATTTTTTTTCTGTGGCTTCTTTGGCGGACCAACTACTTAGGTCATATGCCGCCATTACGTCCTGATCTGCGTTTTAGGTATTATGGTCAACAGCAACGCGGATTTTCTCTGGACGATCACCCCTACCAAGTACTACCTGCGCGCAACGTTACTAAACTCGCGTTATCGCTTAGATTAGTTCCAACGAGTGCAGCCATGGCCGTTAACAAAATTCTATTTATTTATGTACTTATTTATTTACGCTACTCTGTACAGCATATATATTTTTTGTCGTTAAGTTCGTTAAAATATGTCTGTTTGATGGTGTTATAAGTTAATGTCTCCATCATTTTGATAAATTCCTTAAAATGTGTGTATATAAAAACAATAAGCGTTTTAATAGTCAAAATTTAGAAGCATACAAAAATGAGTGTTTTTTTCAATTACTTTGCGCACTATACAATAGTTTTTGTGAAATCGTACTGTAATATTATTTTGTGTACTCGCATCATTCAAAATAAGGTTTACATTACCTTGGAAACCAATGCAAAGTTTGATTTTGCGCATTTGTGCGCAAAGTAATTGATAAAAACACTCATTTTTTATTATTCCAAATTTTGACAATTAAAACGCTAATTGTACTTACATATGGTACACAAAAAATTACAAAAAAAAATTATATTTACATTTAATGAAAATATTGCAATAATTCGTGGCGCCTTCGTAAACACGCCCCGGCGGCTCTAGAGCGCCACTGTGCACAGTTTGCGAACTACTGAACTAAGATAATCGTACAGTTTATTTATTTTTCTTTCCGCAAATCTTGTTCTAGTTTTAAAATTGTATATAGTTTTATTAAAGTTTTCTCTGCTTTATATATAGATTTAAAGTTTCTCTCCTTCATCTTTTATGTTGGAGTAAAACTTTAATTATCACAGAAGGCTTTTATCACAATCCAATACCTTTTTTGTAGTTTGCAATTTAAATATACGATACTCGGTACTGTTTCTAATACAGTGAAAAATTAAAATGCTATTTTGTATTTACAGTGCGTGCGAAACGAGATCTGATTAAAGAGGATATCGCGGAATGGAAAATAAAGCATGTAGTAGTAAATTATGCGATCTGCATGGTGATACAAAATTTAATTACTTTTGAAGTTTTTCTAGTTAGGTATTTGTTTTTGCAGAGTAAAAATTAAGATTCAATAAAAACATAAGGAAATATATAAACATATAAAATATCATGCTATATCTCAACAAAGGGAAAGACAGGCAATCGTAGTCCAGCAAGAGGTCATGCGTTCAAATCTCACTGACTTCAATTCATATTAAAAAGAACGATTATCTGAGTAGTTCGGATTCCACTATAAGCTGTAAGCCATCTGTACCTTAATTGGAATTGTGCAGAGTAACAAACAAATAAATAAATATATAAATATGGTAGCACGAACACCTGAGACATTCACAGAACATCCACTCAACCACATTCACAAGATCATTTATTCCTCACACTCGGGATATTTCATCACGCAACAAACCTTCAATCACATCTATCCAATCGCTCCTTTACATCTATTTAATTAAGTTTTCATTTGACGTACACATAAGGGAACAAGTAAAAAATTTACTTGAATAAAAAATATAATTAATTGTATTTTTTTTATTCGAATCTCGCTAACTTCAATCAAAAATATATAGATTCGAGTGATTAAGACTCCACTATAAGTTGTAGCTCCACTATACAAATTAGGAAAGCAGTTAAATTAGGAAAACTGTCAAATAGATAACGCTATCAAATAGAGAAAGTTGTCAAATAGAGAAAGCTTTCATATTAGAAAAACTAACATATATGTCAAACTAGCTGTCAAATTAGGAAAGCTGTTAAATAGAGAAAGCTGTCAAATTAAAAAAGCTGTCAAATGGAAAAAACTATTAAATAGAGAAAGCTATCAAAATAGGAAAACTAACAAATAGCGAAAGCTGTCAAATTAAAAAAACTAACAAATAGTGAAAGCTGTTAAATATATAAATCTGTAAAATTAGCAAAGCTGTCAAAAAGAGAAAGCTGTTAAATAAAGAAAACTATTAAATAGAGAAAGCTTTCAAATTAGGAAAACTAACAAATAGATGTCAAATTAGAAAAGTTGTCAAATAGAGAAAGCTATCGAATTAGGAAAGCTGTCAAATATAGAAAGCTATTAAATTAGAAGAGTTATCAAATAAGTTAATTAGAAATTGTATGTAGCAAACGTGAAAAAAGGGCCATTGCAAAACTCGTACTATTGGAATACTCGCTATAGGTCGTACTCATTTTTCGATGATAGAAAGAGTCCTTACTAGTATTACAATATACAATTTTTGTAATAACAGAAAAATGACAAAGGCATAGAATTTACACATACGTATAAAGTTTCATAAACTTAAGTACGATTTTCTCTTTGTAACAAAATACCATGAGAAAGAACGTCATTATTCTTGGATGCATATTTTATTCAAAAGATAATGAAAGTGAAAAGCGGACAAAAGAAAAGAAAGAAATAACATAAAAGCTTCATTAACAAGTTGGAAGAAAACATTAGTTCCGGTAATTACTCGTACTGAATTAAAAATGAAGACACGCGTTCGCAACGTCTAACTTCTTCGAGATCCATTCCTCTTCAAATAACATCATCTCAATTTACTATCGCTTTATTGTGGTTAGTAGTTTTTGCTCTCAAAGCAAAAGTTAATGAATTTTAACCTCGTTAACTTCAAGTAGCGTATTTTAATAAGCCAAAATTAATATGGAGGGGTAATAATGGACGAAAGGCTTAAAGTTGTAGTTATTTTATTGAAGATATTCGACGATTTGACTCTTCAGGGCAAACATATAATTTAGATTCATGTTTTTTGCTAAGTTTAGATTCATACTAATTTTTTCATTTTAATATATGTTTGTCCTGAATAATTAATTTCGTAACTTTTTCTAAATTGTTGTTATTCGTTTTATTTTAACTTTTGACCTGAAGATGGCCATAACCTTGGCTGAAACGTTGTCTTAACATCTTCAATAAAATAACTACAACTTTAAGCCTTTCGTCCATTATTATCCCTCCTCGTTAACTTCAATTTATAACAGTACATAATAATTCTTTTAAACTTCCAAAATAACTATATTACTACATTTCCTTTGAAATATTTTGAAATAATATTTTAAAAGCAAATTTCTATTCTGAAGGGATAAAAAATATCAAATTTCCCTGGAGTGATTGCATATTTATAAGATTTGAAACAGCTGAAAGATTTCGCAGGATTTTGTTTTCATTTCACACTAGAATGGAAGTCAACAAAGTCCTTTGGGAGAAAAACAAAAATGTTCGTTCCTCTATCCTCAAATATTCAAATTTGTTTGCAAGGTTTGACAAATCACAACTTGTTAAATCTGAACTTAAACTGTGAAAATTGGAAATCCAACACATATGTATGAAAATATGTTTTCTTGCTCAAAAGCTCCTAACCTTTTATTTGCTCTAAAAAAGCGAGCTTTAACACTTCTTCCTATGGATACATAAATAAAATGACAATTTTTGTTTATTGTGAATACTTGATTCTGCAAAATGTAATGTTGAAATATAACCTATTCACATATTTTAGTTTTTTGAACATATAATTAAATGTTATTTTGTTGTGCATAAAATATTGTATGTACCACGGGTGAAATTAGCGTTTCTAACCCTGAGCATGTTATTAACCCTCGGCGCTTTGAGCCTGTTTTCAACCTTGATACATAAATAAATATAAATATATCATCACGCCTTCTACCCATTACTGGTTGTGGCTCTATGCCGAAGCAGATTTCGGTAAGTGATATATTTTGCGCGTGGTATGGGATGGCTAGCTCAGTGGTATGAAGTCGGCCTGTGGATCCTGAGGTCCCTGGTTTGATTCCCACAGGCGACAAATTTTCATAATTTGAAAAAGCTATCCCTGTGGCTCCTCCACCACTAACATGTTTGGGGGCCGTGATTTGACGACTGGTAACCGCACTTCACGCGCAAAATATATCACTTACCGAGATCTGCTTCAGCAGAGTGCCACACCCAGGAATGGGTAGAAGGCGTGATGATATATTTATTTTATTTTGTGAAATGCGGTTACCAGTCGTCAAATCCTTGATACATAAATAACTATTATGTAGAATCTGGTCGAAATTTATGTGTTTTAGCCATGAAAATGGGTGTAAACACTTGTTTTTGGCCCTAGGGTAATAATATAATCATTTCCTATGGATATATAAACAAAATAATAATTTCTGTTTAATGTGAATCATGTCACGGGCCAGAAATGGCTGTTTTCACCCGTAGTACATAAATAACTATTTTAAAACGTCGTACTGTTGGAATAGCGTACTGGCTGTAACGATATAACCTAAGGCAGTATTCCTGTAAACTATAAAGGTATAAAGGTCCAAAGCAGTAACGGTGAAGTGTCGTTTAATAATTCATTTCGTCGGTTGGCGAAGAACATCATTTCGTATAGCTACCACCGCGCCTGAAAGCGTGGCCTAGCCCTTGGGTTAAGATAACAGCCGCAGAGATGATGTGAAGTTTATGTTTTCGCTGATACGGTATGCTTATGTGCATGTTGTTGTGGAATAGCTTTCATTTATTATGAAAATTTACTTCAAAATGAAGTGGCAGTACATAAAAATCATGCAACAATATTCATATTTTTGTAAATGTCTCATCATTGAATATATATACATTTAATTCATTTTTCAATTATTCGCTCGTTTATTACTTCCCCAAACGTAGAATAATCTCCTATATTTTGTAACTGTATCATTATCTATTACTGATCGTTAAGTTAATTATAATTTTTATTATTAATTATTATATGGACTAAGTGGCTCAGTGGTATCGAATTGGTCTGTGGATCCTGAGAATCTTGGTTCGATTCCCATAGCCGACAAATATTTTCACCAAATTAAAATTACCTCTGTGGCTCCTCCACCACTAACATCTTTGAGGGCCGCAATTTGACGGTTGGTAACCGCACTTCACGCACATAAATATATCACTTACCGAGATCTGCTTTGGCAGAGTGCCACACCCAGTAATGGGTAAAAGGCGTGATGATATATTTATTTATTTTACTTTACAGATTATCACAATTTTGATATAATGCTCACTGACAGCTTCGTAAAAAGTGTGATTAATAGTATATTATGATACTAGTGCATAAGTAAGTCTTTAAAAAATGTATACGACGCGAAGCAGAGTGCTTTTAACGGCACTAGTGTTTTAAAAGCACTTATGCACGTGTCTCATTCGCTATTTTTTATTATATCTGCGTCACAATCTGAAAAGTAGAGCAGGACAGCAGTATTTTCATTTTGATTCATTTCATAATTTTGTATGTAATTTATTAATGTAATTATTAATGTAATGGTACTATGTGGTTTCGTTTTTGTTTTTTTTTTCAATTTGTTGTGATAAGTGGTACCTAGCTATATTCCATTTGCCACTTGATTCACGAAAATCTGTTCAGATAAATTAGACAACATGACTAAATGAAGTGAATTAAACAAACTGATGCACTTATTGTAGTGAATTCCTTCAAAATAAATTAGTCTAAGTAATTCTAGAACTGGAAATAAAGTCAGTGAAGTAATCCAAAAGAAATAGATAAGTGATCTGGTTGAGTAAATGTAAGTTAGATCTGATCCAAATGGTAAATGGAATACGCCTGTGGATGTATTTAAAGAGAAAAATTATTTTGTTGTTGCTTAGCAACTGTAAAACACGGCGTGTTTTAATGACGCGTTTTCTCCCACTTTTTAGTTTGTTAAAAAAGGATTATTGTGCAGATATAAAATAGTTTTTTTTTACATACTGACTGTTTTGTACGAGATTAAAATGCATAAAAATAAAACAGAAATATCAGAGTAAGTGCTTTTAGTCACAGAATATCGAAATGGTGGTAATTATACAGTAGTCATAAAAATATGGGTTGTCATCAACTTATCAATCAGTAACAGAGGGAAATATCCATCTATTTATTCCTAGATCGTCTATACAATTTCTCACCCTCAATTTTGACAATATACATATGTGACAAATAAATGCGAACTCTAAAATTTACTAAAATTAGCGCTATGTACCTATTTACCTTATTACATTATGGTTATGCTTAAAAGAATAATAATAACGTCAAGAGAATACAATTCAGACGAGAGAATATTTAAGTTTCAAAATAAACAATCTATTTGAATATTAAATATAGTGACATACCGTGACCATGAAACAGCATGAATGACACAACGGCCCGACGCCAAACGAGAGCACGACACACTTCGTCACACAAGCAGCGCGAGCATCACTGCCGGAACGGTGGAACGACGACGCTTCGACTCCGGTTCACCACCCACGCGCGTTCCGGACACAACAACACGGATGCATGCATGGAAACTGTACACGTGAATTTGTCACCTATACTGAAAATGTTATAAAGATGATTTGACGTCATCAAAAAATATATACTGGTGATAAAATAAACAATAACCATAAAGACGACTGTTATTCTCGAGAATGATAACCGTGGTTTTTGTAGAGTAGGAATGTTCGACAAAAATTTATTGCACGACGAATGAATCTAATGAATACTTGTTCAGTGAATGTTTGACGATTTCGTGCTATCCCATTTAATGGAACATGAAGTGTTATGTTATGTATGCATGTTAATGCTAAATTCTATAAATTTCTAGAAAATAATCATAATAAACTTAAAAATAAAAGATTATATCACTCGGTAAGAAAATAAATAATGTTATGTTAGAAAATACAATTACTGATTTTATTTTAGATGGATATAAATTTAATGTGTTTACATTTTCATAAAGAAGAGTATACAGTATACGGATTATATTCTATAAATTTTTGCATTTTTACATTCGGTAAATTATTTAAAATAAGTAGCTATTAAAATGATGTTTTTATTAATTCAAGATGTTATATTTCAGTTGTCTGGAGGCGTTTCTACGTAGTTCATTGTATATTTACAATGTATTTATTGAAAATATGATATTACAATTATAAAATCATTTATTTTAAAAGGCTATATTAAGCTATCTTCAAATATATTCAGGTTTTATCTTCATATCTGAGATTATTTGTGATCCGCCCCCCTCTGAAAAAATGTCTGTGGACGCCCATGGCTATATTTACTAGTTACTGCACATTTATTCATTTATAATATAAATTTGTTGATCCTAATTCCCAAAAAACATATAATGTTATAATATAGAGTTATAAACATGAATAAATATATTTTTACCTGCTCTGTAAATGGCCGCCGTTATCACTACACCAGTGACACCCCCTCCACTTACCGATTTCTGCTCCGGTGGTGTCACACCCAATAATGGGTAGAAGGCGTGATGATATATATTTTTATTTTAAACTGAGAAAACGATTCCAGCAACCGACTGTGTTTTAAATATTTTATTGAGCATTTTTTTGCTGTACGTAAATTAATTTATAATAAAGAATTCAAAGTATTTCGTGAAATATTCTTCGTTAACAACTTGGAAACACTTTGAGCGCGTTAATTACTAAATTAAGAAGCAGGTCACGATCTTGTAACTTTGCCTCCGGTTTTACCTTCATCACTCGTTCATTATCACACAGTTCACAAATTCTCAACCATCATCCTGAATCTTACAAGACTACTGAATAAATTGAAAACTGATTTTGAAGAGCATATTTCACCCGATATGTTTCTTAAACTTTCCATACTTTTTCATTTGTGCTGCCTTGGATTATTTATCTGTTACACTGCACAACAGGAACTTAATTCCCAATTACAATATGCAGTGATTTACATTCTAAAATGCTCGACTACCGTATCGACAAATATAACAATATAAGAAATATTACATCAAATTTAATGAAATTATGTAGTTTTTATTTTAATTTTTGACCTAAATCTCTTAAATATTAAATAGAGAATAATTTTTAATGAAGAAAAATTTAGGTCAAGCATAAGTATTTTTCTTTTCATTCCTGCTGAAATCTTTGATTAGCTATATCTCCAAAACTACTAAAGATATTTTATTTCTGTTTGCACTATTTTTCATAATTTAATTGTACTAACAAAATATATTTGGGGAAAAAAAATTGTTCCAAACGGCAGTAAAATAAATTTAAAAAATTCCTGCTGATTACCTGTATCTCTGAAACTATGTAAGATATTTAATTGCGGTTTTCATCATTAGATTTATCGCTATTTACTTAATATTCTAGGTAATTTTAATAAATTTATTCTAAAAATTTTGATATTTTTTAATGAAAATTATTTCAGTTACAAAATATACATATCATTTTAATTTAGAAATATTTATCAATATACAAATGTGGTAACACGGTCATAGTTCAGAGAGTTTACCAAGTAAAAAATCGCGGGTTCAAATCTCACTGACTGCAACTTACATAAAAACTGTGGGTCATTTCAAATGTACTATTTTATTTTTTTCTTGAAAGACTGTATAAAATTGTATATATCCGAACATATTTAACACCTCATAAATGTTTTATTTTTGAGGTATAATTTTTCAAAACAGTATTATTGTTTAAATATTCCTCGATCTACGTCAACGCAACGTCATTTATCCACGGCCAATAACAGTAATGTCACTCTAGCGAGCAAATTTGGAACTGTTTGTTTTTGGTATCGCGGCGAAATACAAATAAAAACTTTATTTTTATTATTGTACGACTTGTTTGTACATTCAGGAACAGCACAATATTTAACAACCATTTTATTTAAAATATATATTACTATTATTTCATATTTGTACATTTCAGAATTTAATTTTTTTTTGTACATTTCTGAATTTGATTTCAGCTATGAACGTTGATGTTTTACGTTTCAAGTGTAGCACTTCTGAATGTGTGAATGAAAATTATTATCTAATGTGTATTAATATATGATGTCACGAATACGTAGCCGCGAAAGTCTGTCGTAAAAATTATGAATAAAAAGTCTTACATTTTGCAATATTCAAAGATAAAGCCAAAATACATTTTGTTATTTGAAAGTAGTTTAAATTCCACTATGAGCTGTTGTAATTGGAACTTAGTATTAAGTTCCTGTTATGCAAAGAGGTAAATAAATAAATCATTTTTATTTTAGCTCGAGGTTTTGTTTATTTAGACCATCAATAATAATAATATTGATGTAGAGAAAAAATATAAATTTCCAACAAAAATATAGAGCTAGTCTTGTTCCACTTCCGATAACACTACTTTACGAAACAAAAACATTGTTCTAAGCATTTGTAATATGTAACCTTCAAAGCTCTACCCTTGAGCTTACAGATCGGCACTGAAAGCATAAACTAAACAAGATCAAGTTATCTTTGGCATCTAAAGCTCTCTAAAACTTTACATTTACAGCATTTCCACAAATTCAGATCCATTTTGCTTTGTACATATTTGAATTTTCTGTAACGGATTGAAATGTGCCTGTCATTTTGTTATGGATACTCGAAGCTTATGTTTTTTTTCATACGTGAAAAAATAACTATATTATCTTGACAACCACCCAAACGATTTTGAAAATCGATTTTAAATATTCTTTTTCTACAACTGTCAAAAAACATGACATTTTTATATCGCAAAATTTCTGTTTTTTTCATTGAAATGTCAAATTTTATAATCTTTGGCACTTTCAAATAAATTATTTATCAAATCAATAATTATTGCATTATTATGGGGCGGCTAGCTCGGTGGTATGAAGTCGGCCTGTGGATCCTGAGAACCCTGGTTCGATTCCCACAGGCGACAAACAATTTTCATAATTTCAAAAGCTACTTCTGTGGCTCCTCCACCACTAACATATTTGGGGGCCGTAATTTGACGACTGGTAACCGCACTTCACGCCCAAAATATATCACTTATCGAGATCTGCTAAGGTAGAGTGCCACACCCTGTAATGGGTAGAAGGCGTGATGATATATTTATATTTATTTATTCTTTTTTGACAGTTGTAGAAAAAATGTTGATTGTATTTCATGGGTGCAATTCGTATTTTTTGGTGGGTCCAACTATTTTTTATAAAAAAAAATTTTGTAACAAAAACACTCATTTGGCGCACTTAATGCAAAAAAACTATTTGTAGTAAAAAAAAAAAAACAGTCTTACGCGCGAAAAAAAACACCAACGAAATAATAAAACTATACTTTAGCGTTTCATTAATTAATAACAATATTTCCCAAAAGAATTTAAATAATAAAATAAATAAATATATCACGCCTTTTACCCCTTACTGGGTGTGGCACTCTGCCGAAGCAGATCGCGGTAAGTGATATATTTATGCGCGTGAAGTGCGGTTATTAGCCATCAAATCACGACCCCCAAATATGTTAGTGGTGGGGAACCCACAAGAATAATTTTAATTTTGGTGAAAATGTTTGTCGTCTGTGGGGCTCGAACCATGGTTCTCAGGATCCACAGACCGACTCGATACCACTGAGCCACCTACCCCATAACAAAATTTAAAACATCAAAAATGTTGTACAAGGGCAAAAGGTTAATGAATAAAACAGTGTTAGTGTTAACTCAATAATCTGCCAACATCAAACAAAAAATAATGACTTTGCCTCTCGTATTTTTCTTTATTCAGCTTCCTCTCTCCTGGCGTTCCATCCCATTCATCGCTGTTCACGTTTTACTCCAATTTCATGACGTCATTTCATCTCAGATAATGCTATTAGTTTCGTTTTAATTATTCATGTTAACTTTGCACTACACGGCTTCATTATTTAATGCTCATTACATTATGTATTGATTACTTGTTGTGCTTGTTACGTTTAATAGCTAAATCTGGATTCATGATTGTCGTATGAAATTCACAGCTAAATTGTGTTTATTATAAATTGCATACATGTGGGGTAGGTGACGCAGTGATATCGAGTAGGACTAAGAATTTGAGAACCCGAGTTCGATTCCCACAGACGACAAACAATTATCACAACATTAAAATTATCCTTGTGACTACCCCTCCACTAACATCTTTGAGGGCCGTGATTGGACGGCTGGTAACCGCACATCACGTGCATAAATGGATCAATTACCGAGATCTGCCCTGACAGAGTGACACACTCAATAATGGGTAAAAGGCGTGATGATATATTTATATTTATAAAATTATCCTTGCGGCTTCCTGTCTACTAACATCTTTGAGGGCCGTGATTTGCGGCTGGTAACCGCACTACACGCGTTATAAATATATCACATACCGAGATTTACTTCGGTATAGTGCCACACCCAGTAATGGATAAAAGGCGTGATGATATATTTATATTTATAAAATTATCCTTGTGACTACCACTCCACTAACATCTTTGAGGGCCGTGATTGGACGCCTGGTAACTGCACTTCACGTGCATAAATGGATCAATTACCGAGATCTGCCCTGACAGAGTGCCACACTCAATAATGGGTAAAAGGCGTGATGATATATTTATATTTATAAAATTATCCTTGTGGCTTCCTCTCTACTAACACCTTTGCGTGCCGTGATTTGACGACTGGTAAGCGCATTGCACGCGTTATAAATATATCACTTACCGAGTTCTGCTTCGGTAGAGTGCCACACTCAATAATGGGTAAAAGGCGTGATGATATATTTATATTTATATTTGTAAAATTATCCTTGTGGCTTCCTCTCTACTAACACCTTTGAGGGCCGTGATACGACGGCTGGTAACCGCACTGCATGCGTTATAAATATATCACTTACCGAGATCTGCTTCGGTAGAGTGCCACACCCAGTAATGGATAAAAGGCGTGATGATATATTTTATAAATTACATTCATATGGGATGGGTGGCTCAGTGGTATCGAGTCGAACTATGAATTTGAGAACCCAGGTTCGATTCCCACAGCCGACAAACAATTATCACTATATTAAATTTATCCTTGTGGCTTCTTTGAGGACCATGATTAGACGGTTGGTAACCGCACTTTACGCGCATAAACATATCACTTACCGAGATCTGCTTCGGCAGAGTGTCACACCCAGTAATGGGTAAAAGATGTGTTGATATATGTATATATGTTATTTTATAAATTTCCTTGGGGTAGTGGCTCAGTGGTATTGAGTCGGATTATGGATTCGAGAACCCAGTTCGATTCTCACCACTGGTTGTGGCACTCTGTCGTAGCAGATCTCGGTAAGTGATATATTTTTGCGCGTGAAATGCGGTTATCAACCGTCAAATTAGTTAATGGAGGGAGAGCCACAGGGGTATTTTTAATATGGTGAAAATTTTTTGTCGACTGTGAAAATCGAACCCGAGTTCTCAAATATACAGGCCCACTTGATACCTATGAGTTTCCTACCCCATAAAAATGCTTGTTAAAAAAAAATATATATCATCACGTCTTCCACCCATTACTGGGTATGTTACTCTATCAAAGCAGATCTCGGTAAGTGATATATTTTGCGCGTGAAGTGCGGTTACCAGTCGTCAAATCACGGCCCCTAAAGATGTTAGTGGTGGAGGAGCCACAGGGGTAGTTTTTGAAATTATAAAAATTGTTTGTCATCTGTGGAAATCGAACCCGAGTTCTCAAATCCACAGGCTGACTTGATACCACTAAGTTTCCTACCCCATAAAAATGCTTGTTGATAAGCCTAATAAAAACAAAACATGCAATTGCATAGAATCCGCTCTTTACTAATGATGTCCGGCTCTCTGAGGTCAATTATAGCGAGAGTTTTTCCCATTTTTCCTGAAACCTGAGATGACCACGCCGAGTTGAGCTTTTGAGCTTTTTGATCGCAATGATCTCTGAAACAGCTGCGCATCACAATGATTCGTTTCGGAAACGAAAACTCAACGAAGCGATGGATGTGCTATGGAAAATAATTAGCACCGCGCCAGCATTTCAAATAAAAAAGATGAAATTGGTACACTTGGATTTATTGGATTATTGGGGATGATTTATTGATTGGTTGTATTTGCTTTGATAACTTTGTTGTGCGTGCCATTGTGATGGAGCACAAATAAAATTTTATTTCTTTAATATCATCGTATAAAGAACTCAGAGAAATAAGCAGTCACATCTAAAATAAAGTGAAATGTTTAAATGCATGTTTCTTATAAGTTTTGGACAGTTAAAAAATGCTACACAATAGTTATATGTACGAGCCCAGTCCCGCTTCAGTTGGCCCGAATCTAATTTTATCGTTAAAATTTAAATAATACTAAAAACCCAGGTAACTTACATTTACTAAATTCTACAATTAATTTTCAACATTTTTAACTAAATTTAACGTTAAACATACCTTAAACACAAAATGTATAGCAGTTTAACTCTCAATTTTTTTTCGTCACATAAACTAAATCAACCCTCAAATGAACTATCATGATTATTATCTTGTGGGCAGTTTGGCGGATGAAATTGAAGTTAATTATTATTTAAAACAAACTTTATTATTATACAGTTTTTTAATAAAACTATTTTTTTTTAGTTAAAACAGAAATGTTTACTTCCTCTTTCAATGGCTGTCATTTCTAGATATATGTATCGATTGACTTAAAATTTTATCTGTGTATTAACAACATACTAGTATATGTCTCATTAAAATTTCATTTCATTATCTTGCATACTACACGAGAAATAAAACAGTAAAATATAACATCAAACGAAAAAATTAAATTGGGCCAACTAAAGCTATGTATATATATATATATATATATATATATATAGTTTTTTAATATTTGTGCAGAATGGAATTTTATTTATTTAAACAAAACATGTATAATGTATTCATACATATTTTATTTTTGTTTTTGTTTATATAGATGTATAAAATGGATGCTGGATCCGAAAGAATCTTCAGTGCAGAATGTTTGTGTTTTTACTGCAGTCTTCGCAAGGTCAGACACTTTTTTTGTACTTGTTATGTTTACTTTTGTATTCGCATGAAATAGAAAAAAAACTAACTGAACTAATTATTCTAAAACAGCAAATTTACTCTTTGACATTTACTTTAATTACTGTTGCATATTGCACCAACGAATAGTATGAAGATAAAACAAAAAGCACTATGCATAACAAACGGTTATTTTAATGAACAAATAAAACTAATGTTTTAACCTTTTCGTACGGTTTCTGTTTTTGTTTTGTTAAAATGGTAAATATTTATAAACAAGTGAATTATAAAACTCGGCTATGTTTTATTTTAAGCACATAAATTTTTATTGACAATCTGTAATTAGGCAACATAACATCTAACAATGTTATTTTAGTCTAAAAAATATTATATATTTTTATTTATCATTTTTATATTTTGTAAATACTGTAGTTGTATAAAATTCTAGTTGACATTTAAATTACTTTAAAAATAATAAATTATGATTTTAAATTTGTGCAAACTCAAAAACTACATTATTTAATGAAGAAACATCAAACAGTGAGTTTGAAACTCATTATTTTATCAATTTAATTTTTAATTGAAATAAATTTTAAATTAATAGCCAGAATTGACAAATTTTAAAATAAAACTGGCTTTATTAAATATTGAAACCACTAGCAACCAATAACATTCCGGATTAATTATGAGCTTTAATATCGCTTGCGGTTTCAAAATGTTCTGTAGAAGTTCCGCAGGAATTTCCTGCATCGTTGTATACAACCCTTATCGCAATTTCGTTCTAATTTCTGAACTTACTAATTTGTAAAACTGAAACTTCAAAGCTTACTCAATGTTTTATTAGTATGTAGTTAGTTCTACACAGGGGCGGATCCATAATTTTTGACGGAGAGCGTTCAAAATAGAAATGAATATAAAATAAGGAAATCCAGTTTATAACAAGTATTTATAATAAAATAAATAACAGAAACAAAACAAATTTTAATTAAAATAATATATGGGGTAATGGCTCAGTGGTATCCGAGTCGGACTGTGGATTCTAAGAACCCTGGTTCAGTGGTTCGATCCCCACAGCCGACAAAACATTTTCACCAATTTAAAATTACCCCTGTGGCTCCCCTACCACTAACATCTTTGGGGGCCGTGATTTGACGGCTGGTAACCGCATTTCACGCGCATAAATATATCACTTACCGAGATCTGCTTCGGCAGAGTGCCACACCCAGTAATGGGTAAAAGGCGTGATGATATATTTATTTATTTATTTTATTAAAATAATATTTTAATATGTGGATAAAATTCATTGATTTCCAAATATGCATCTATCAAGCTAGACGGTTTCTATAAACTTTTCTATATTTATAGATTTACGCATGATATAAAATTTAACGAAAAAAAAAAACTTTTTATTTTGAAGGATGTAGAACCCTCCTAAATCCGCCACTGGTTCTATAAGCTGAATAGTTTCATGAGTATGTTATATACATAGTTAGAAAATTTGACATGAATAATAATTAATTAGTGTAGATTATAAGCTAATTTGTTTGACCTAAAACCCTCGAATAATTAATAACTAGAATTAGACCACCGACCGCAGGTATTCTGTTTAATCCTTGTAAAACATAGTTTATTTGAGTATTACGAAGTGTCACTTGAAAAATGTTATTTATTACTTCACGCTTAAATAGGGCTCGAAAAGAAAAGTTTCATGAATTGGAACGTCTTCAAAATTGCTGTACGATGAAAAAAATCAACATGAACAAGAAAATGCGTTTTAGTTCGAAAATAATTTCGTGTTCGGTGTCAAACAATTTTTCTAAAGAGTTCTCATTTTTATAGGCCGGTTTATTTAAGAAATATATGTATTTATTTATTTATTTATTTATTTGTTACTCTGCACAACAGGAAGTAAATCCTAATTACAGTACAGGGGGCCTACAGCTTATAGTGGAATCGGAACCACTCAGACACAATCGTATTTTTTTGATATAAGTAGAAGTCAGTGAGATTTGAACGCACGACCTCTTGCTTGCTAATTAAGAAACGCAAGTTTTACCTCGCTTTTATCAACTGAGCTACGATTGCCTGTAAATAAATAAATAAATATATCATCACGCCTTCTATCCATTATTGGGTGTGGCACTCTGCCGAAGCAGATCTCGGTAAGTGATATATTTTGCGCGTGAAGTGCGGTTATCAGTCGTCAAATCACGGCCCCCAAAGATATTAGTGGTGGAGGAGCCACAGGGGTAGCTTTTGAAATTATGAAAATTGTTTGTCACCTGTAGGAATCGAACCAGGGTTTTCAGGATCCACTGGCCGACTTCATACCACTGAGCTAGCCACCCCAAAGATATAACTACGAATTAAAGAAAATTTATACAATTGCAAACTTTAGTAATATCAAATCTCGCTGATTTCAACGTATATCCAAAAAATACGATTGTGTCTGAGTGGTTCAGATTTTTTGTAATTGGGATTTAGTTCCAGTTGTTCAGAGTAACAAATAAATAAATATGTCACATCTTGTTTGGTTTTGAAGATATAGACCTCGGAAATCCTAAAATATAAAAAAACTCAAAGGGTCAAAAAGTCAATTTGGACACAGGAAATTGAATGCTGTTGAGGGCATCTTCATATTTTGTTTAGTTTTTAAAATATAGTGTCAGGAAAGATGAATTTTTTACAAATTTTACTTCATCGGATGTGTTGGTCAGTGAGGCAAACAGTTTATTTTTTCTTATGTCACTCATAAATTTCCAGTTCGCTATGCATATTTATCACAATCATAATAATTCTGTCACAAACATATTTCAGCCTGGACATGATACCTATACGAGTATATTACCATTTCATTTATTCCGATAACATGTTTTTATTCTGTGTATATGAGCGGAAAAATAATTTTCATTGAATAATGTTCCAATAAACTTTGTAAATCTGAATTTTAAAATTAATAACCACTAGTATAGAAGTTGAATAACTTATTTTTCTTTAATCAAACGGTCTCAATTTAATTTTGAAAAAATGTTTGAAACAAAATTGAACGAATATATAGTTCTGTGTAATTTGAGGCATTCTTCTGTAAAATAATTTAAAATTTTGAGAACTGAGAAATGAAGTAAAATAAGATCAATATTGTCAGACCAATTTTTAGTATGGAAAGTAGATTTTTATCAAAACAGTCAGATAAAGTACGTATCCAAAGTTACAACAACAAAACAGTCATGTAAAGTACAAAATAGTTTGGTAAATATTTTACCTGACAGTTTTTTTCTGTTGTAACCTTGGATACGTAGTCTGCTGTCAATATGATTCTATCAAAAACATTTTGAATTATTTATGATTAATTATTGATTAAATTAAACGGTTTCAGAAAAAATAGTATACATAATACGTCAGAAAAAGCTTCAAGTAAAACATCACTTTCCTGACCATGAAAATAAAAATAAGAAAATCAAACACACACTTGATTTGTCCAGTAAAATATTTATTTAAAACGTACGTTTCGTCCTTTCGGACATCATCAGACAAGTACGAAACGTACGTAACAAGTTTTAAAAAAATATTTTAGTGGACAAACGAAGTGTGTGTTTGATTTTCTTATATTCATTATGTTCCATCAAGTACCGACTACAAATTCTCTTTTAAATAAAAATAAGTTGACTACGCCAGCACTGAATTTAAAATGAGATGTATTTTCTAATTTAACCCGGTTTATTTATTTGACGGTGTTATTTTACCACAAGGATCAAGGGGCAGGTAAATTACTTTCGGCAAATGAATTTGTACCTCGCTGCGGAATGAAATTGTAACTTCCTAATCATGATAAATATTTATGGATTCTAACCTTAAAATAATATTTCTAACTTTGTACAAACACATTTACTGATTTATATCTCTTTAATTTTCATTAGCTAAGGTTTATAATATTCGTAATTATTTATGTGAAAACTTCATTAACGACGTTAAAATATCAATATTGGGTTTATTAACTATAGATTTTAGAATGCATTTAATTGATACTGAAGAATAAGGTGAAAGAAAATTTTAAAAATAGAAAAATAAAAATCAAATTTGATTCTAATATAAAAATTAACTAACTAAGGCTCAGTGGTATCAAATCGGCATGGAGATTTGAGGACCCGGGTTCGATTCTCACAGCAGATAAACAATTTTCAACACATTAAAATTACCCCTGTGGCTTCCTCTTAGCGATTTTTATGTATGGAAAATTTCTTAAGAGGTACCCGTTTTCTAGTTTTTGAGATATTGTTCAAAAACTACTCGATGAGAGATAAAAATTGTTGAAAATTTGTTTCAAAGTTAATTGAAGCACGAGATATTCAATGCCGTTGAGCGCATTTTCATATCTTGTTTAGGTTTTGCGATATAGCCTCGGGATAGTCGAAAATATGATGAGGTATATTTTTTGGAAAATTGAACTTTTCCGAAGGTTATATCTTAAAAACTAAACAATTTATTAAAATGCGCTCAATGGCATTGAATTCACCAAGTACGAATTGACTTATAACCTATTTTTTAGCGATTTTAATTTTTTGAAAATTTCTTAAGGACTGTTTGCTTTAAAATTCTTCCTCGTAGGAATATTGCAACGAAAATTTACATTTATATGTATTTTGAACAGCAGAATTCAATGCTAAAATCCTCGAATGTATATGTGTTCTAGGTTTTCAGATATTGTTCAAAAACTGCTCGATAAGAAAATTCTAATGAAAACTTTTTAAAATTGCTGAAAATTTATTTACAAGTCAACTAAAGCACGTGAAATTGGATTTCGTTAAGCGCATTTTCATATCTTGTTTAGTTTTTGAGATATAGCCCCGGGAAAGTCGAAAATATGATAAGGTACATTTTTTGTGCGCTCAACGGCATTGAATTCCCCGTGTCCGAATTGACTTATTACCAAATTTTTAGCGCAGTCCGAACTATTAATTCATTATTCGAACTATCTGGATAACCAAAACCGAATATCCGTTAAGTAAATATCCGAATAAAATCAACATTTCTATTTTTAACTTTTTATGTTTACTTTTATAATTAGCAAGTAAATAAATATTACTTTGGGAAAGTAAAATTGCAAATAGGTAAACGATATAAATCAATATATTTTTAAAAATTATTTGGTTATTTACAAATAACAGGACTAGTATACAAAAAAGTAATTCACTCACATACAACAATATACACAATGAAATATTTACAATTTGTACATAATATGTACAGATACATCTTTGGTAGGTAAAAAATGTTTACAGTAATTACAAACATTTAAAAGTAATAAAATTTTGAAAACGAAATATTTATCATAAATTATACTCGTACGTACATTCATAAATTTTTGGTATTAATTCATATGATATGTTTTCACTTATAATAAAACTAGTGCATTGATTATTACTGATAATTTTTTTGAGCTCACGAGTGCTTTTGTTGCTTTAGAAATATACACGAGTCGAAGACGAATGCAGATTTCTTAAAAGCAAACAAAAACCTGAGTGAACAGCAAGAAAAACATTTCTGGGAATATTCAATACACGTGTTATATTCGATAAGAATATTGTCCCACAAAAACAATCAAATATTTCACAAAATTAATAATTTGACGTGCGTATAATAATATATGCATTTGATTATTATATGTCAGACAATCTATTTGCTACGTAACAAATTTTTTTTTTAGTTAAACTGTCACTTTTTTATACTGACAATTATCAGTAATAATATAACAAGAGTGTGAGAATAAATTAATAATAATTGACAGATTTTCGAAAACTTGTTGCCAGGAAAGTCACGAAAGCCCGTAGGGCTTGAGTGGCTATTGCCAAATGCCAACAAGTTTGAGAAAGATACTGGAGAATTATTTTCTAATTTATCCAACTCTCGAGTTATATTTAATTAGATTATGTTTTGGCTTAGCTGTTGAGGTCGATTCATCCAACTTAAAAGATTTTGGACTGGGTTCATATCGATTGATTACTTATTAATGTATTCTTGAAAGTTGTTTCCAAAATTTGTTGGTGTATTTCTGTATCTTAAATACAACTAAATCGATTTTTTTCACACATTTTACTTGACGCGTTGACAGTTTTAAATAATTATTTGACAACTACCTATCATTTGTCACAAACAAAAAAGCATCTACAGAGATAATTCCCGGGAACAGTCACAATAGCTTTATTCTCTGTATAATAATGACAGGATTGGTTAAAACGCAGGCACGTGACATACAATGAAGCATTTCATTGGTTTTGAGAAACGTTAAAAAATAATCGTGATAATTTCACTAGTGAAAATAATCGTTGTAACTTCACTACTGCAATTATCACTTGTTAATTCACACAACGTGGTCAAATAACGAAACGTTTTTGATTGTTTAAAATCGTGGGGCAATATTCACTGTAATTAATTTCAATTAAAAAGTGATATGAACAGTAGAATAATAAAAATAACATAATTACATTATTGTATTAGATATCACAGTAGATCGTTTTCAAATTTATCATTCTTAGTTAATTTGGCACAAATTCACATTTTAATAAATCCCTAAAACTACCGAACTATCCTAAGCATTAACAATATACCAACAATCATAAACAAAACATTCAATTCCGTCTGCATTCTTCTACAACCACTGTATTCAGCCGTAGTATGCACCACAGTGGCAGTAGTCAAAGCACTAAGACTTAACTCACTAGCCATCCTAGGACTTTGTCTAGTAACCAGGCTGGCCAACTTCTCAGCCTCTTTCACACAAGCCTCAAGCTGCAGATCCGACGGTTGAGCAACAGTACTCCTCACCATAACAATCACATCAAGTTCTATACTTAAATAACCAGTTAAAAAACACTGCGCAATTTGAATTTGCCGCTCAAGAGCTTTCAAAATCGATCGTAGCGTCAACGACGACAAACTCTGTCCATGAAGAGCGTAGAGCGCGCGATCTATCTGTTTCCTGGAGTACAACATTCGAACAATCCCGCCACAGATCGGACAACAAGCCCCTGGTGGCGTGTAGCCAATACACTCCTCTCTCGGTAGAGGGGGACACTGTACAGCGTTGCCGCATTGCTCGGATTTGTAGTCGCTGATAACGCCGATGGTGCTGCAAGGACCTGGGTAGTCCATGGAGACGAGGTCGGATAATGCAGCGCATTCTGAAACGTATGTTTTGCCGTTCACTCCGCAGATGGCACCAGAGGCGTTGCAGTTGTGCAGACATGGACCACGATATGCAAAATGTTTATTGCTGCGAAGGAGGTGGCAGCCGGTGAGGTGGACCTGGTTGTCGGTGTCGCAGACTTGGTCTGGGGGGAGCTTACTGCAGTTTACTGTTGAATTTACTGGAAACATAACAAATTTGTTATAATGCACATAATTACAGCAAAATGAAATCTATACAGGGAAACTATTCGCGTTGAGCGCGGGGATATTTTTGCCAGTTTTATATAGATGTACGGTAATGAAGTACAAAATAAAGCACTAAAGTTAAATTTATTAGCGAAAACTCAAGGATAAGAATTAAAATACTTCAACCGAGAGTACCAAATTGCACAGATGCGACGCCCATGGTTTATAGTGTAACATTACAATTGAGTGGATTATTCTCCCTTACCGCTTTGGCATTCTTTTTTGGCAATGTCAGTATATATATATACAAGGTAGTGACCGCGATTCTCGAACATAGGATTTGAACATGTAAAAACATAATTTGAAATTCCTGTTTCCCTAATTATTTTCAACAAAAAAGCTTCAAATAAAAGTTTTAGGACATAAAATTCTTCATCTAAATCAATAAACAAAATTAATTTTGTAAGCTATGTAACGGCACAAATTAGATTTGAAAATGACGAAAATTACCTCAAAACTATCGATAGCCATGGAATTGAAACAAAATTAATCAAATGTTTGACGTTTCATATGTCAAAACTGTCAAAAAAATGTAACATACATATTTTAAACTTAATTTTAAAAGTAACTAAAGAAACAAAATATAATATCTAAATTAAAGCAGAATTTAAAACGTTAATGCTACTTAGCAATTTTTCAGTAAATATATTTTAAATTAACAAATTCAAATCAATTTTTTAGTGCCATTTTATCTCTTACAGAATTTTTTTTCTAGAACTGAGAATGAATTAAATTTGAAATGAATTCTTTTTATTTGTTGAATTTTTTAAATAAAATAAATAAATAAATATATCATCACGCCTTCTACCCATTGCTGGGTGTGGCACTCTGCTAAAGCAGATCTCGGTAAGTTTTTAAAGATTGATTAAAATACTTACTGCACTGATACTGCTTACACGGGTTATGCAGTAACGATAAACAAACTTTTGGATCAGGCACACATTGTTGTCCAATTGGACAAGGATTACTTTCACAAGGATCTTCACAGGATCCATATTCTATATCAGCATCTGGCAACAACGCACATCTAAAACAAAACATAAAGAAACATAATATAATACAACTATATTTCGGGAAACCTTTCCTATTATCATGATTATTTAGAAAGCTTTAGATATCACAAAAATTCTGCTCACCTCGCCAAACACAAATTAGGATAATTAACCCCATTCCTCCCACAAATGGGTGAATACTGCAACGGGCAATTACACGGCAACGTCGTATAAGCTGGATCATCCACACTTAACCCCGTAGCATCACATTGCTTCTTACTGCAGATGATCTCTCCCGCGAAACAGCTACACATATTACAATCCATCGAGAACGAAATCCCATGTTCAATTTTGTTCTTTCCTAACCAACATGGATCCAATAAAAAACATGGCAAGGGTTGACATTCTTCAATACTTCCATTAGTACATTTACAGATCTTCAAACAACCATTTTGCCCACTAGCAATTGGTATTCGAACATGTGCCCCATCAGGAACTAAATACTGAGAAACTTCACCCATTTTACATCCTGGCGTGCAGGTATATGGTCGACAGGAAGTCCCAGGAAGACAGTTCCGATTGATGGTACAGATTTGATTTGACCCACATGGGTCACCTTTACAAGGAGACGAAATCTGCTCTTGAGGAATTGTATAAGGATTATGAGAAGGCTTCATGAAATGTTGTAAGGATATACAAGGTGTATCAGGATTCTCCGGAGATAGTTTAGCGCATAAATTTGCTGCAGTGTATTCATAAGGAGTCTTTGCCCAATCCATACATTCGTTTAGTATTTCTTCGCAAGCGTCTTTGCAGATTTGAGTGGCATGTGCTTGAGGAGTGCATGGTTTGATCTGTAATGCGCATGCGATTGTTTTCCACGTGCTAGGAGAACAACGTGATATATTTCTGAGGGGTAGTTGCAGCCCTGGAAGGGTTAGATGTCCTTGTTGTTGCCAGTAGGCTACGTCGAAACGGGCTGCTTCATCGGCTTGGGAGTTGCAAGAACGGAATAGTTCTGTTGGACGGTTGTTGAAGTTAGTGCAGTAGCTTAAGCCGTCGCAGCCTAATTCGCATGGTTCTTCCACTAGAAATAAGACAGAAATTTGTTACTTTTTAAATTAAAATGCATATTCATTTGAATTTATATCGTTTTTAGTCGGCCTGTGGATCCTGAGAACCCTAGTTCGATTCCCACAGTCGACAAACAATTTTCACCATTTTAAAAACTACCCCTGTGGCTCCCCCACCACTAACATCTTTGGGGGCCGTAATATGACGCCTGGTAATCGCACTTCACGCGCTAAATATATCACTTACCGAGATATGATATATTTATTTGATTTATTTCTTGTTTAGTTGTTACAGTAGAGTAAGTGACTCAGTGTTAGCGAGCCGGTCTGTGAATTTGAGAACCTCGATTCGATTCCCACAGCGGACAAACAATTTTCACCACATTAAAATTATGCCTCTGGTTCCCTTTCTACTAACATCTTTGATGTCGGTGATTTGACGGCTGATAACCGCGCTTAACGCGCAAATATATTACCTTTCAGATCTGCTACGACAGTGCCACAACCAGTAATGGGAACAGATATCGATAAGTAATATATTTATGCGCGTGAAATGCAGTTACTAGCCGTCAAATCACGCCCCCCAAAGATGTTAGTGGAGAAGCAGCTACAGAGGGAATTTTAATATGGTAAAAATTGTCATCTTTGGAAATCGAACCGAGATTCTCAAATCCACAGGCCAGCTCGATACCACTGAGCTACTTACCCCATAAATAAATATATCCGTAATAATCACCTGCGGTTTTAAGGCTTATAAAAACCTAATCAACCCTGTATTACATGACAAAAAGTTCTTACATTGCTCTAAAAATTTGTGGCAAATAAAAATTTCTTACCTTCGTCAATGCAATTTCGAAGTTCTTCTTCGTTGAGTTGGCTGAGGCATTTGTTATCAAAGTCGTCCCAGAGTCGCGTCCAGTCGTTGGTGAAGGTGCGGGCACAAAGTTTGCGACACTGCGTGGAAGTAGCGCGATGGCAGCAATGCAACTTCGCGGAGTCCATTCCCAGACGGTCGATTCGCGAAGCCTCCACCGCAGCGGACACTGAGTCGCCTGTTGTTAGGAAACATTGCCAGAATGTGTCCTGCAACAACAAAATAACGATGTTAAACTAAATTAACAATGTTTGTGAAGCAAATTTAAGGTTTTACGAGAATGATTAAAGATTTATAAAATGATGGAATTATGAAAAAAACTGTAGCAACAAGAACTTGTAAGAAAATAAAATGTAAAACGTAAAACGAATAATAGAAATTAAGTGTAGGGAGTTATACTTAATTTCTGTTTGAAATTAATTAATGAATTAGTTAATTATGTTTTTACTTGGAAAGAAGGAGGTCCACATTCTTCTTGTAAGTTGTCTGCAATTTCTTGGTGAGTCGTCTTCGACTTTAAAACTTTCTTGCAAGCTTCTCGACACTGCGAATTACCAGACTTTTCACAACAATGCAAATCTGTAATAAAAAGAAATAGCTATTATAAATACAGAATACATTGGTTACCGTTTATTAACTCGAATATAATTTTGAACTTTCAAAAAATTTCAACACCTCAGTTTTTCGACTGTCCCGAGGCCATATCTCAAAAACTAAACGGGAGATATGAAGATGCGCTCAACGGCATTGAATTTCTCGTATTTCAATTAACTTGTATACAAGTTTTCATAGATTTTTAAAATTATCAAATATTTTCAATAATTTTTTTTTCTATAACAGTTTTTGGACAATATCTTAAAAACTAGTAGGCGTACGAACTTGGGTATTTGACCATTTGATTCAGCGGGTCAAAATACATATATTTGTAAATTTTCATTACAATAATCGTACGAGAAATAGTTTTAGAGCAAATTGTTTGAAAATCGTAAAAAACCTTGGAAAATAATTAAAAATATCAAAAAAATTAAATCGCTTCAAATGAGCTCAAATTTTGCTAATAAGTCAATTCGGACCCGGAGAATTCAATGCCGGTGAGCGAAACTTCGTATCTCGTTTAGTTTTTGAGATAGAGTGTACAACTTTCAAAAAATTTCAACAACTCAGTTTTTCGATTTTCCCGAGGCCATATCTCAAAAACTAAACGAGATATGAAGATGCGCTCAACGGCACTGAATTTCTCGTGTTTCAATTAACTTGTATACAAGTATTTATAAATTTTTAAAATTCTCATAAATTTTCACCAATTTTTTTTGTCTAAAACAGTTTTTGGATAATATTTTAATATTTCCCAAATAACTGGAATATAAATTGCCTAAATGATCATTTAACAAAATATCAATGTACGCCATTGGCATTAATATTTGAAGATCTCGAATATCAAATACTTTCAGAATTCTAGGTATTCGATTATTCCCAAGTGGTATTCTCCCATTTCAACATTTGATTCATTTTCTATTGTGTATCATATAAAACTTTACAAGAATTGCAAAAGACTAACAATAAATTATTGTGACATCTTACGTTTTTGAGAGTTAGTAGCCGGCGTAACCTTCGTATAATTCCTAACACAATGCAACACCTTCGTGCTCTCTTGACACGTGGTCGTCACCCTGCTCCTCTGTTCTCTACTCGGTGTCTTCGGCGCCCTGAAGATATCCTGACACGCTGTACGACACTCATCTTGCGTAGCTTGCGCGCAACACGAGTCACCTTGAGCTTGGCGGTCCACGCAGGCGAAGAGCTCCAGTTCGTCGCTGAGCCGACATCGGCCTGCAAGTGCAGAGCGTGACGCTGCGGAAGCGCACGCACGACGACAGGAGGCGGAACCTCCTAGGGAGCAGCAGGCGCGGCCTGACCAGTCCGAACCGAGAGACATCTCTGGAAGAAGAAGAGAATAATACTAAAATTAATACATGGAATAAATAAAATAGTTAATTGTGTGAGTTGAATTGGATATACACTGATTTTAATTTGGTTTTGTTGATCAGTTTAGAAACAAACATATATACCATCAAATGGTGTAACACGATCTCTGGAAATATTTATTTGATTTATCTTGTAATTAATCTTCGCCAAGCATTTATTTTCTGGCACACCATCCGCATGGATAATTCCTTTATTATATATACGCGGTCCTCGACATTTTAAATATTCATCGGGTAGATGGCTCAGTGGTATCGAGTCGGCCTGTGGATTTGAGAATCTCGGTTCGCTTTCCACAGGCGACAAACAATTTTCTCCCCAATAAATTTACCCCTGTGGCTTCCCCTTCACTAACATCTTTGGGGGCTGTAATTTGACTATTAGTAACCGCACTTCAAACGTATAAATATATCACTTACCGAGATTTGCTTCGGCAAAGTATCCCACCCAGTAATTGGTAAGAGGCGGACGATATATTTATTTTATTTTTATTTATATATCAAAATAACATTGTGCAAAATCAAATATTTATAATAAACAAAAATTATCATTTTGTTTATGTATCCTTAGGAAATTATTATATTATGACCCTAGGGCCAAAAACATGTGTTTACACCCGTTTTCATAACAGAAACACAAATTTCGGCTTGATTGTGCATAATAGTTATTTATGTATCAAGGGTAAAAACAGGCATTTCTGCACCGTGGTATGATTATTTGCAAAGCACCGAGGGTTAATAACATGCTCATGGTCAGAAATGCTGATTTATCTCGTGGTACATACAATATTTTATACATAACAAAAAAACATTTCATTTTAAATTTATGGGGTTGCTCAGTGGTATCAAGTCGGCCTGTGAATCCTGAGATCCTCGGTTCGATTCCCACTGCCGACAAACAATTTTTATCCATTAAAATTATCCCTGTGGCTCCCCCATCACAACAATTTTGGAAGCCGTGATTTAACGGCTGGTAACCGCACTTCACGCACATAAATATGTCACTTACTGAAATCTGCTCCGGCAGAGTGCCACACCCAATCATAGGTAACAGACGTGATGATATATTTATTTTATTTTTTTATTAAATTTAAAATAATATATATCATTACGCCTTCTACCCAATACTGGGTGTGGCACTCTGATATAAGTGATATATTTTGCGCGTGAAGTGCGGTTACCAGTCGTCAAATCACGACTCCCAAAGATGTAAGTGGTGGAGGAGCCACAGGGGTAGTTTTTGAAATTATCGAACCAGGGTTCTCAGGATCCACAGGCCGACTTTCTACCACTGAGCTAGCCGCCCCATATTAAATTTAAAAGATTTAAGCAGTATAAGTCAAAATGACATTTTACAAAATCAAGTATTCATAAAAAACTAAAATTGTCATTTTTTTTATGTATCCACAGAAAATTATTTTTATTATGGCCCTAGAGCCAAAAACAAATGTTTATGCCCAACTTTTATAGCTAAAATACATGAATTTTGACCCGATTATGCATAAATTAATTTATGCACTAATATCTAGTCATTATAAACAATCAGCATGTCAGTTACTTTGCTGTGTCTTCTTATACAAATAATAAAGAGCTCTTTAGTTAAAGAATTGTTTATCTAGCAACAGTATCAATTTGTTGAACCGTTAGTTGCTAATGAATAAGTAAAACTTTCATGCAATCCAGCATTAGTCTAGTAAATAAGACTTTCATCCACGAAGCAAGTTGACTTCACCTACGACTGTGTCTGAATGGTTTAGATCCCACTATAAATATAAACTAATGCAACTACGATGAAGTTCCTGTAATCCAGCGCAACAAAATAAATAATCCACCAGCTCTAGTAGCTAGTATAAGTAAATGAAGTAATCATAAACAACAAGTTCCCAATCAAATATCTCCTCCCACAGCACAGCAGCATTTCACGTGCGGTATCTTCAGCACGCATCAGCACTAGCAACACGGGTGCACCGCGTGTCTATAAATCCTGCAGAGTGGACAGCGATGCTGCGGAGCTCTCCAGAGCTACCAGCACCAGCACTAGAGCTGTAGATGTGCGATACAGCACGGATACAGCGGTAGCTTGGTGGAGAAGTTGGATAGAGCGGCAATTGGAATAGATCGGATATTCGGTAGTTTCCATATTCGATATTCGGATATTTAAAAATTATTCGGATTTGAAATTTAACTTTTCCGGAGGGTCTATCTTAAAAATTAAACAAGATATGAAGACACGTATTGGATTTCCCGTATCCGAATCAAGGGCGGATCCACGAGGGGGGGCATGGGGGCCATGCCCCCCCCCTTGGGTCATTTTTTGTAGTCGGGATTTTCTATAAATTTAATGATTATATTCGACAAACCTTGAACTGTAGGAAAAAATGTAAATAGTGATAAATTTATTATTCTGACAGAACTGAGTGAAACTGAAATTCGATTGTAAAAATGAAATTATTTCTTCTTGGTTGGCGCCATTTCATCAAGGTTTGTACATCAAATTTAGTTTTGCAATAAATAAAAAAAAAAAGTCAATGGCCCCCCTCTTGGACAATTCCTGGATCCGCCCTTGATCCGAATTGAATTATAAACAAATTTTTAGCGATTTTTATTTTTTGAAAATTTGGATCTTTCTCGATTTTAGACTATTTTCAGACGGCTTACTCTAAAATTCTTCCTCGTAAGAATATTGTAATGAAAATTTACATACATATGTATTTTGATCCGCTGAATCCAATGGTCAAATCCGCAAGTGCATATGTCTTCTAGTTTTTGAGATATTGTTCAAAAACTACTCGATGAGAAAATTGTGGTGTTTTTTGAAAAATAAAAATGCTGAAAATTTGTTAATTGAAGCATGATAATTTTAATGCCGTTGAGCGCTTCTTCATATCTGGTTAATTTTTTGAGATATAGCCTCGGGAAAGTCAAAAATATATTGAGGTAAATTTTTTGGAAAATTGAAGTTTTCCGGAGGCTATATCTTAATAACTAAACAAGATATGAAAATGCGCTCAACGGCATTGAATTCCTCGTGTCCGAATTGAATTATAAACAAATTTGTAGCGATTTTCATTTTTTGAAATTTCGTAAGAGGTTTATTTGATTTTTTCCGATTTTAGGCTATTTTCAGACTGTTTGCTCTAAAATTCTTTAAGATTAAAATTTTCATGCGTATGTTTTTTGACCCGCTGAATCCAATAGTAAAATCCTCAAATGCATATGTCTTCTAATTTTTTAGATATTGTTCGATAAGAAAATTTTGATGATTATTATTTGACGTTTCTCAAAACAAAATGCTTCATTGTATGTCACGTATTTGCGTTTTAACCAATCCTGTCATTATTATACTGAGAATAAAGCTCTTGTGATTATTGCCGGGAATAATCTCTGTGGATACTTTTTTGTTTGTGACAAATGACAGGTAGTTGTCAAATAATTATTTCAAACTGTCAACGCGTCAAGTAAAATGTGCGAAAAAAATCTATTTAGTTCCATTTCAGATACACAAACAAATTTTGGAATCAACTTCCAAAAAAAAATTTATAAGTAATCAATCGATATGAACCCAGTTCAAATCTTTTAAGTTGGATAAATCGACCTCAACAGCTAAGTCAAAAAATAATCTAATTAAATATAACTCGAGAGTTGTATAAATTAGAAAATAATTCTCCAGTATCTTTCTCAAACTTGATGCCATTTGGCAATAATCACGAAAGCCCATAGTGCTTTCGTGACTATTGCCTGGCAACAAGTTTTCGAAAGACCTGTCAAATTATTTTCAATTTATTCTCACTCTCTTGTAATATTATTACAGAAAACTTTTTGGAAAATAAAAAATGCTATAAATTTATTTGTCAATTGAAACACGAGAAATTTAATGCCGTTGAGCGTATCTTCATATCTGATTTTTTTAGATATAGCCTCGGGAAAGTCAAAAATATGATCAGGTAATTTTTTTGGAAAATTGAACTTTTCCGGAGGCTATATCTTAAAAACTAAACAAGATATGAAGATGCGCTCAACGGCATTGAATTCCCCGTGTCCTAATTGACTTATTAAATAAATAAAAATAAATATATCATCACGCCTTCTACCCATTACTGGGTGTGGCACTCTGCTAATGCAGATCTCGGTAAGTGATATATTTTGCGCGTGAAGTGCGGTTACCAGTCGTCAAATCACGGACCCCAAACATGTTAGTGGTGGAGGAGCCACAGGGATAGCTTTTTTCAAATTATGAAAATTTGTCGCCTGTGGGAATCGAACCAGGGACCTCAGGATCCACAGGCCGACTTCATACCACTGTTGACTATTCTCATTAACTATTTGAATATTCGAACAATTCGGACTGATCGGTTATTCGAATATTTAACAGTATCTTTTCGTGTATTCCGCATACCAAATCTGCTGACTATTACTACAAGGTGATGCATTCACGATTTTATTTTTGTCGTGTTAGTTCGATTTTTGCTTTTTGTGTCCGTGAGCTCGCTTCGGTGACTCGATCGCGCTCTCTGCTGCTCTGGGATCAATTAAATCGCGTATTTTATTTGCAGTGCTATTATCAGGCTTCGAACCACGAACTGCGGCGTGTGGAGATCGTATCCCATCTCACCTGGGTTACTTTATTTACTTTGGCACTGTCAGTTGTTTGTTTTTCCATGCTGTAATGTCTGATGAGGACTGCGAAGAGTTAATTAATTTTTGCGAGATGCCAAGTAATCTGATTGAAATTTAATTTTTTAATTTTGCAGTGTGTGATTATTTTTAACATGGCAGACATAATGTTGATATTGGATTGTTTTCTGTTATTTTTACTTGGTAATTAAAATAAGCAATTATATTTTTGCACGATCCTGTCCGAAAGCAAAATTATCTTCCTTCAGTTGAGAGTAAAAAGTGATACTTTTCATCCCTAGGGATGAAAGTAAACCTATGCTACCCACACCATCGTACGATCGTATTGTAAGAATAAATATAAATAAATATATCATCAAGCCTTCTACTCAGATCTCGGTAAGTGATATATTTATGTGCGTGTAGTGCAGTTACCAGTCGTCAAATCACGGCCTTCAAAGATGTTAGTGGTGGGAAAGCCACAGGGATAATTTTAAATAAAATATAAAGATAAATAAATAAAATAAATAAATATATCATCACGCCTTCTACCAATTACAGGGGGTGGCACTCTGCCGAAGGAGATCTCGGTAAGTGATATATTTTGCGCGTGAAGTGCAGTTACCAGCCGCCAAATCACGGCCTCCAAAGATGTGCCTGTGGATTTGAGAAACTCGGTTCGATTCCCACAACCGGTAAACAATTTTCACCACATTAAAATTACCCCTGTGATTCCCCTTTCACTAACAACATTGCATGCCATGATTTGAGAGCAGGTAACCGCACTTCACGTGCATAAATATATCGCTTATCGAGATCTGCTACGGCAGAGTGCCACTCCCAGTAATGGGTAAAAGGCGTGATTGATGATATATACATATATATATATATATTTTTTGTTTATAGTTGCAATCGTATTTTTTTTATAAAGTTAAATTCAGCAAGATTTAAACGCCCGAATGCGTCCTTTGTAAACGCATATTAAATAAAATAAATAAATATAAATATATCATCACGCCTTCTACCCATTATTTGGTGCGGCACTCTGCCGAAGCAGATCTCGGTAAGTGATATATTTTTGTGCGTGAAGTGCGGTTACCAGCCATCAAATCACGGCCTCCAAAGATGTTAGTGGAGGGGGAGCCACAGGAGTAGTATTAATGTAGTGAAAATGTTTGCCAGCAGTGGGAATCGAACCAGGGTTATCAGGATCTACAGGCCGACACAGTCCACTGTGCCACCTACTCAATAAACTACGATTATACCTAATAAAAGTTAGGACAACATTAACTTTCCAATCCATATAAAATTTCTTCCATTTTATAGGTTTCAATCCATCAACAAACCTTAACCGTTTCGTTTAAAACAATAGACAGTTAGATGCAACATATCCAAACACATGTAAGGCCGAGGTTGTATTCACTAACACAATAGAGGCGGGTTAGGCGGGGGTAACCGAGTCCGCGAGACCGCCCACATTTTATAACCGCAGCCACGACCAGGTGCTTTATTCAAGACAACAACATAACCAGTAACCAGCATCGGGCATTGGTACACGTTGAGATATATGATGTTGACAAAAGTGCTGTTGTCACACCATCGAAAACTAATGTTCGGTGGGCGAGAGATTACAGGGTGGGTTGTATAGGATGTTTTTGTTCTTGGTTGTGATTGGTTAACAAAATGTCAAAGTCATGTTTTTATTGTGACAGTAAATATCGCTGGAGGATTATTTTTCTTTTTGCCATTTCTAGAAATGTGAAATAATAAAATTGGTCATAAATATTTTGTAGGTACTACAAACACAAGTCTTCATTTTGAAATTTTTGTCAGCCAATCATTATCAAGAATCAGGTATACAGTGTTTTTATATTTCGGGAAAAAGAATTAAGAGTATATATTATATAATGTATTGATCCTAGAACTAGTTTTAAAAGTGTTACTTTATTGCACGGGTGGGAAGCTTGCAGCACGAGCCTTAGGCGAGAGCGCACAAAAGAAAATTTCCAAATAATTAAATCGCTTCAAATGAACTCAAATTTTGCTAATAAGTGAATTCAGACCCGGAGAATTCAACGCCGTTGAGCGCAACTACGTATCACGTTTAGTTTTTGAGATAGAGCCTCCGGAAGTCTAGAACTTAAAAAAAAATTCAACAACAATAATAATTAAAAATTAAAAAAAAACTAAAAACGCTTCAAATGTGCTAAAATTTTTGCTAATAAGTCAATTCGGACTCGGGGAATTCAACGTCGTTGAGCGCAACCGTATCACGTTTAGTTTTTGAGATAGAGCCTCCGGAAGTGTTGAAGTTTCAAAAAATTTCAGAACCTCAGTTTTTCGACTTTCCAGAGGCCATATCTCAATAACTAAACGTGATACGAAGTTGCGCTCAACGGCATTGAATTTCTCATGCTTCAATTAATTTGTATACAAATTTTCAGCAATTTTTAAATTTTTATAAAATTTTCGCCATTTAAATTTTCCTAAACAGTTTTCGGACAATCTCTTAAAAACTAAAAGGCGTACGCACTTAGAGTTTTGACTGTTGGATTCAGCAATTTTTAAATTTTTCAACAGTAATTTGAGACGCACGATATGTCAATGCTAGATAGCTCGACATATGCTACCATAAGCACACAGCAAAATCGCATAAGCTTAACCGTGCATCTCAGGTCGCGGGCGGCTACGCAATGAACTCTGCGAAGCTGTATTGTTTTACTCTGAAAGCAAAGAAAGCTACCGTGCAACGAGTTGGCTTTGTTTTATAAATTTACATGTTGTAAAAACAAAAGCAAATCGAGGGTGTATATGTTGTGTGTTTTGTTTCTGTGCACAGCCTACGTGATCTTAAGGTTATTATACGATATTAGCAAAGTCATTAATAATAAATTGTCAACGCATTTTTCTTGAATTAATTAAGTCGTCTTGGTTGATCGTGATGAAGTTTCGTATATGGTTATCAAGAAAACTTGTCCTGAAATTGGAATTTATAATCGGAGCTTCAACTTTTCAAGTTATACAAAAATAGGAGTAGTTGTGGCTTCATGGATAGAATGATCGCTGCGGAAGTGAGAGTTGGCTGTATCTGATGCGAGATACAATTCCTGTTGTGTAGTGCAGCAAATACAGAAATAAATATACGAATAACAGTTTTTTCAATTATGAACGTTTTGGAATGCACAAAAATAAACAGTATTTTAAAATAAAATAAATAAATATATCATCACGCCTTCAACCCATTACTGGGTGTGGCACTCTGCTGAAGCAGATCTCGGTAAGTGATATATTTTGCGCGTGAAGTGCGGTTACCAGTCGTCAAATCACGGCCCCCAAACATGTTAGTGGTGGAGGAGCCACAGGGATAGCTTTTTCAAATTATGAAAATTTGTCGAATGTGAGAATCGAACCAGGGACCTCAGAATCCACAGTATTTTAATATGTGGAATCTCAAAATGGAGATTCCGTTTTATTAAGTCGTTGATTTGATTGAACAGTTAGGAGTATATTTTTTCAACATTTCTACTCCTAACTGTTCAAATAGTATTTTACATATCGAGCCGGAAAATGCTCCATTACAGCCTAAGCACAAGGCTTGAATGAGAATCCGGTGAGGTGTGTATACTATTTTATTCACAATCAGTTAGTAATTTTAATTTTATTTATACTTTTATGCATAACCAGGCTGAAAAGCATGTGTTTTAGCCCTAAAAAGCGGGCTTAAATACTACTTTTTGGTCCATGGGCCAAAAATAAATAATTCTTATGGAAACATAAATAAAATCACTACTGAAATCTGCTACGGCAGAGTGCTACATCCAGTAATGGATAAAAGGCGTGATTATATATTTTTTTCTAAAATATTTGTCGATAAAACTATAGCTAACAAAGTTAATTTTATGCACAATCGAACCGAAAAGCATGTGTTTTAGCCCTAAAAAGCGGGCATGGGCCTTATGGATACATAAATAAAATGACAATTTTTGTTTATTGTGAATACTTGATTCTGTAAAATGTCATTTTGACATATAACCTATGCACATATTTTAATCTTTTGAACATATAATTAAATGTTATTTTATTGTGCATAAAATATTGTATGTACCATGGGTGAAATTAGCGTTTCTGACCCTGAGCATGTTATTAGTCCTCGGCGCTTTTCGCGTCGTGCTAATAATCATGCCGCGGGCCAGAAACGCCTGTTTTCATCCTTGATACATAAATAACTATTTGACAGTTTTGTTGATTTGACATTCACTTGAAACTGTTGACAGTTTCTGTGCAGCCATAGATACAAAAGTGGCTCTACGAACTGTAAAGAGTGTGTAAAGCATATACTTTATGCATGGTCATATAAAAAATTGTAAAATGTCAGTACCTATCTGTGCTATTTAAGGTAGTACTAGTGTGACGGTGGCGCCATCGGTTATAGAGTGGCGAAACTGAATTTTCAAATACCATACCACCGTGTGGTATTGCCATTATAAATTGGGATTCTTAATTTTTCTTTGAAAACAAGGCTTTGCATGGCTATATATCCATTACCAAACGATAAAAAACTTTCTCCTTCTGATACAATATACATAGATAGTTCTAGAATATCATACTAGTTTTTCAAATAAAACTGCAAAATTTTAGAGGTACACAAACCAAATATGTGCGATTCTGAGTGAGATCGCCATAAGCCCCGTGTATAAGAACTCGACTTTACAAGCGAATATATTTGTTCACAGACGATGAATGTGTTTCATATTTTAACAGAATGCGTATGACTATCCAATGTTAACGTGCGCCAAATTTCATTTAGATCTGCAAAAAAAAATTTCACGCTAGTATTACCTTAAAACATGGTATCACTTTCATGTTCTAAGTAATTCTAAGTAATTCTAAGTAACCAATACCTACTGCCATACTGCATTTTTTATTAACAGATAGTAATCGCTTAACGCCAAGGTGGAAGTTGCCTACGTAAAATATGTCAAGTTATTAGCAAAAATATTAAGCAGAGATAAATCGATGTCAATAATTTATAATCAGATTAGTGCGAACGCGTATGTAAACGAGGCTTTAATTTATTCTTTTCTACAATAAAACAAATCAACATCGAATTGCGAATGCAACAACGGTATCCACAGACTCAAGCAGACTACGGACTAGAGGAAATGAATTTGATAAACACTCTGCCTTTTAAGGTTTAAGATGTTCTTAAATGTTGTCAATATTCATTTCCGTCAGCCTACGTACAAGAATGTTGTATGTCCACCAATATTTAAAATTTGTGAGAATCTGAATCCGATTCCCACAACCAAAGGCAAGTTTTTATAGATAAAACTGCGTTCTCCAAATAGCCAATTTAGTAATTAGGATTAGCAATTTCAATTATCAATTAACTCTGGTTAGATTCCCACAGTCGACAACAATTTTCACCACGTTAGAACTACCCCTGTAGCTCCCCTTCCATTAACATATTTAAGGGTTGTGATTTGACGGCTGCAAAATATATTACTTATCGAGGTCTGCTACAGCAGAGTGCTACACCCAGTAATGGGTAGGAGGGGGTGATAATATATTTATTTTATTTTTACAATACTAATTAGGATGGCTAGCTCAGTGGTATGAAGTCGGCCTGTAAATCCTGAGAACCCTGGTTCGATTCCCACAGGCGAAACAATTTTCATAATTTCAAAAGCTTTCCCTGTGGCTCCTCCACCACTAACATCTTTGGGGGCCGTGATTTGACGACAGGTAAACGCACTTCACGCGCATAATATATCACTTACCGAGATCTGTTGCGGCAGAGTGCCACACCCAGTAATGGGTAGAAGGCGTGATGATATATATATATTTTTTTTCATTCGACATATTTTCCACATAACCAAACCTTCTCAACTGATACATGCCTACTCTTCTATTATAAGTTTAAAAATAGTAATCGTAATTGCGTGCAATTTCCTCCGTTACGCTATTACTGAATCTGTTAAAACGTTAATAGTAAAGAACGCTCTTGCTCACGTTCTGCTGCTAAACCAAGAAAATTGTAGACATTGTTGACTTAGTAGATGATGCTGATTAGTAACGCGTGATCTGGTTTTTATATAGTCTGTGGTTATGGTCTTCAGAGGATCTGATATGGCATGTTCAATTATTCTCGAGTTTGCTCGGCGCTCGATATTAAAAAGCGAAGTATTTTAAACAGTTTATTAATAGCGCGTAGTGGATAACAAGTCACATTATGTATTTAGTTTGTTTTTAGATATTTTGTAATTTGCAGTTTAAATTGATGCTGGATATGCAAAAAGAATCAACATTCTGCCAGGCGATAGAGTATGTATATTTATAATTAAAATTGATATTGAACGACATTCGAATCCGAAGATGTCGAGTTCATATTCCATTGAAGCTAAAAATATATGAACTAACACATTACGGCTTGGAAATCTGCACGAGCACGTAACAAACCTTTTTCGGCACTTGTTGTAAAACTAACTATTTTTAAATTCTTAAAATTTTTTACACTGTCATCTGAAGTACATATTTTCGAACGTTATTTTCTTGGCACACCATCTCTGATATAGGCCCCAAAATATTTCATTCACACAACAAACCTTCAATCATATCCATCCATTTATTCCTACATTTAAATATAAAGTATGAGGAAACAAAAAACAACTTACCATTTAAAGTTCCATTTAGGCATTCCCAGAAAGTTGTCTGAAACAAAAAATATAATATTTACTTAGATCAAATCTTATGTAAAAAGAATAATTGCAAAAACTTTGCATAAGCTCAGAAATGACAGTTAAACTCATCGATTTATGTTTGACATTTTTACAACTAGACTATTTGACAACCTGAATTTCACCCTAAAATGAGAGTTCCTTCATCAATTCAAGGAATATCTAAGTTTTTACTACCACATTTTATGAAGGTAAACAGCAGGTGAACCATACGAAAACAATGTCCAGAATTCGGAAACCATTCTTTGAAAACTAAACCAAATGAAATCCCCAATTAATCTAAACGATAAAATTAAAATTCCCAAAACCGCTACCACGCAACAACATTCTCACAACTATAAACATAAGACCGGCACTTCTCGAAGTCGTTCCACCTGACACCATTCAACTGTCTCTGAAAACGACTTCAACATTCTTAAAGACGAGTAATAAAGCACTTGTGCTTCCAGTGCAGTGACAGTCCTCAGTCCTCCAGTTCTGTGGATGGTGGCGCTCCAAGCGGCAGCGCAGAGAGATAATAAACATAACCTCACCGAGACCCGGTTGCCTCGTGTGACAAATAGCTGATAGTTGACGTAGCAGATAACGTGCGGCAGATTGATGGCCGTAAAACGGCAGAGCGAGAGATAGAGAGAGAATGCAGAGTTGGACTATACTCCATTCCAGTTAAGAACGGGTCTTAGAGAAATTCACAAAGCAAAATACGCCATGTTCAGTAGAGACAGATGGCTGACCAGGGCCTGGACAGCTGTATTAGTTACCCTGTTACGCGATTTTAATGCCATGTCTTGTTGCCCCAAATGAACTAAATCAATTTAAAATTAATAACGGGAATCATAGTAGGTAATATTTAAATAGTTGACATTGTTAATCAGATTACATATTTAAATGTTTGACAAACGGTGTTTTATATTTTGACAAGTAAAATTTGTAAATAATAACATATCTGTCGTTATTATTGCAAAATATATTTAATGGTGTGTAGGTATCTTTTATAATTTTATATTTAATTTTATACTATTGTAAAATTTTAGGAGTGTCTGGTACCACATTCTAATAGAAAAAAATGGTGTTTATTTATATTGCATACTAGTATGTGTTTAATTAATATTTTAAATATGATTCAATAAAACTAGCTTTTTGCTAATTGTTTGTTTTTGTTGTTTTGTAATATATTTTGATTATAATAATTTTGAAATATTTTAGTCATTCCGATCACGAAAATGATAAATATGTATCCTATATTATCGATATTTTTAATAATAATTACTTGGGGCAACAAGAGATGTCACTAGTAACTGCGTAACAATCTTTTGTTATAGCTGTCCCTTCTTCTATGATTACTTGTTCGGTGTGGCTGACTTAGCCTCCAAAAATATTAGTGGTGGGGGAGCCACAGGGGTAATTGTAATTTGGTGAAAATGTTTGTCGACTGTGGGAATCGAACCAGGGTTCTCAGTATCCACAGGCCGACTCGATACCACTGAGCCACTACCGCATTGTAATATAGTACATTTGCAATTCTGCACAACAGGAACTTAATCCCAATTACAGTAGCATGTAATAGGGTAGGTGGCTCAGTGGTATCGAGTCGGGCAGTGAATTTGAGAAACTTGGTTCGATTCCCATAGCCGACAAATAATTTTCACCAGATTAAAATAACCCCTGTGGCTTCCCCTTCACTAATATCTTTCGGGACCGTGATTTGAAGGCTGGTAACCGCACTTCACGTGCATAAATATATCACTTATCGAGATCTGCACCGGCAGAGTGCCACACCCAGTAATGGATGAAAGGCGTGATGATATATTTATATTTTTTTTATTTGTTTAACAAATTACATTATTATGGATGATAAACCTGAGCATGTAAAAGCGATCGCGTACACAGTGCCATGTTCTTCATTCTTAACTGGAATAGAGTATAGATGTTATCTGTTACATATTTTGTTAATGGATCGCTCAGTATTGGAATATGTCACTAATAAGAGATGGCGCTGAAACCTATATGTCAAAAGATGAACAAAAGAGCAACATTTCTGCCTTTATTTTATTCTTATATTTACAGTATTTTCTAAATTTTGTTGCCGACAAACAATCTCTCTGGTTCCCCCTCCATTAACATCCTTGAGAGCTGTGATTTGACGGCTGGTAACCGTGCTTCACGTGTTTTGGGAATCGAACCAGAATTTTCAAATCCAGTCAACAATCGATACCACCGAGTCATCTATCCATTTATATAAAATGTAATATTTATGATTTTATGTGCTAGATGGATCAGTGGTATCAAGTCAGCGTGTGGATTTGAAAACCCGGGTTCGATTCCCACAACCGACAAACAATTGTCACTACATTAAAACTACCCGTGTAGTTCCTCCTCCACTAACATATTTGGGGGCCGTAATTTGGTGGCTGGTAACCGCACTTCACGCGCATAAATATATCACTTATTGAGATCTGCTACGGCAGAGTGCCACACCCAGTAATGGGTAGAAGGCGTGATGATATATTTAACATGAAATGATGAAATATGAATGTATAATTTCGTTAGCTTTGAAGTCCTTCTGTTCCGTTAAAATATTTGACTCTAATGACTAGTTGGTTATCAGACTCATAAATTGATTTAAGTGTAGTGCCTAGATAAATTGATTCTGTTTTGAAGTGTTGCCTTTGAACTTTTCAAGTTATTTTAATGAATCCGTGAAGATGAAAGTAAACCAAATTTTATTTTAAGAATTGGGATTTTGGAAACAGTTCTATAATTTACTTTTAACAAACTGAATTAAAAAACTCATGGAAATAAGTTGGATTCAAATTAAAAACTTTAATGTTGAAAAACGCGGGAGAGATGTTGATAATTATAGATTATTTAATGATGATATTTATTATAATTTAATTAAAATATTATACTTACAAGTTGTGTAGAGCAGAAAGTATGAAGCTTAGTGACAGTCTTGTTTCTTGTACTTGCATCTGCGGCCATTTCTACCAGTGACATCTGGAACAAATAATAATATATTTATTAACAATATTAATACTAACAGGAACTAATAGAAGTAAGCGTGGATAATTTGAAATGTTTTATGCATGTGTTATGTACGTTGAAGAAAGAAGATAAATGATAAGTGAATAGGAGTGATTGGATGGATGTGATTGAGGGTGAAGGAATAATTTCGAGTGTGAATGGTAATGTTTGACGGGGGCTGATTATTTGATTATAAATATAAAAATAAATAAATATATCATTACGCCTTCTACCCATTACTGGGTGTGGCACTCTGCTAAAGCAGATCTCGGTAAGTGATATATTTTGCGCGGGAAGTGCGGTTACCAGTCGTCAAATCACGGCCCCCAAACATGTTAGTGGTGGAGGAGCCACAGGGATAGCTTTTTCAAATTATGAAAATTTGTCGCCTGTGGGAATCGAACCAGGGACCTCAGAATCCACAGGCCGACTTCATACCACTGTGCTAGCCATCCCATTATGTTACGAGTGAATGTTTTATGAGTGATTTTAGGGTTCGTGCTACCCCATTTGATGGGATATAGCGTGAAGATATGTATGTATTAATACTAACAAATTATATTACAATAGCACCCAGAAATGAATATAGAGTTCCGATGATATATTTATTTACAAAAAATTCTTTAAACTACTCTTCTTCGGCTCGAGAAATGATACAGCATCTTCGGGAAGAAATGTCTCACTTTCTACCTTTGATATAAAAATAACTATTATATTTATTTATCAACTTTCTCACGAACGGCACTGAATACGAGCAAATCAAATACTTGCACCTCATATCATATAATTGCATTCCGTTTCTATCTTTTGATGTTCCAATAAGACGTGAATTAATTGGCGCTCGAGAAAAACAAAAAGTCCGCTATATTAATTAAGTCACACTTTATTTATCATCTTTGGCATCTGCGATTTATACGTTTAAGTATATCGATGTTTCTTAACTGGTTTGCACATTTAAAACATTCTTCTACCTGCTACTCGCTTAGTATACTTCGCAAAAATGGAATCCGTACGATTTTACAAAATATCAATAAGATACTCGTAGAATGTAAATGTTGGTAGAAGAGGAATATAGATCGTATATCGAATGAAAGATTGATGTTGGTGAAATTGAGGATGAAAGGTTATGTAGATAAATGAACGGATATTATTGAAGGTTTCTTGCGTGAAGGAAAAGAGGAATGTCCAATGTATATTTCAAGAGTTCGTACTACCCCATTTGATGAGACATAACATAATTTCTTTATTTATTTGTTATTCTGCACAACAGGAAGTTAATCCCGTTTACTGTAGCGTTAGTGGAATCACAACCATTCAGACACAATCATAAGTCAGAGAAATTTGAACGCACGACCTCTTGCTTATTAATTAATAAACACAAGTTTTACGGTTGTATGTATGTGTGTGTGTATGTAATTATTTATAAATACTTTCTTTGTAAGTTGTCGAAAATGAAGTATGTTAATTTGGAGTGGTCTATTTTCGCAAGCGTGTAAAATCGGAATGATCCATTTATAATGAATAATTTTATGGTGAACATTTCTTGCTTGTCTGGTCTTTGAGTTAAATCCAGTGTACGTATGTCCGTATGTTGAAGCTTCATTACTGCTAAATTATTATTAGACAGGTGCTGCTCATGCGACTTTTCTTAGAATAGAAATCTAATTACGCATTTGCGTGGTTAGAAAATACAAATTAATAGAATAAATACAAAATTATCTATCTAATAAATTTGTTATTTGTACTTAATTTTCTTACATATATATATTTGTTTAGTTTATTATTCATTTTGTGAAGTTGAAATGGTTACAAAAAATGAAACAAAAATTAATTTCATACTATGGGATAATTAATAAATAGATTAAATGGTGATTAATTTAAATAATGTTTAATCAAGAAAGCAGGCTGCATGGACCTCCAATCTTGAATGCTTTATGCAAGCGTCCCAAAATTCAAACACTCAGTAGCGTATCTACCTCAAATTTTACAGTGGAATAAAATAAATATATATAGTTTAGTTCATCCTGAATTTTGGTTTACCTAAACTTATTGAATATATAAATATAAATATATCATCACGCCTTCTACCCATTACTGGGTGTGGCACTCTGCCGAAGCAGATCTCGGTAAGTGATATATTTTGCGCGTGAAGTGCGGTTACCAGTCGTCAATTCACGGCCTCCAAAGATGTTATTGAATATAAAAATATAAATATATCATCACGCCTTTTACCCATTACTGGGTGTGGCACTCTGCCAAAGCAGATCTCTGTAAGTGATATATTAATGCGCGTGAAGTGCGGTTACTCAAAGATGTTAGTGGTGAGGGAGCCAAAGGGGTAATTTTAAATTGATGAAAATGTTTGTCGGCTGTGGGGATCGAACCAGGGTTCTTAGGATCCACAGGCCGACACGATACCACTGAGCCATTACACCATATACTTATTAAATATAATGTTCTAAAAGTAAATAATATTGATAGATAAAGAACTCATAACATAAAATAAAAATAAATATTTCATCATGCCTTTTACCCAATTACTAGATGTGGCATCCTGCCATAGCAGATCTAGGTAAGTGATATATTTATGCACGTGAAATGAGATTACCAGCCGTCAAATATCGGTCCCTTAAAGATGTTACTAGAGAATGATCCAGAGAGTTAATATTTAATGTGATGAAAATTGTTTGCCAGCTGTTGAAATCGAACCCGGGTTCTCTACCACTGAGCCATCTACCCCAAAATTCAGAATGGTCGATTATTTTGTTTCGTTCTTATAAAATTAAATTACAATTGTGAAATTCGTTCGTTAATATACTATTATGCACAACCGGGCCGAAATTCTTGTATTTTAGCCCAAAAAAGTGGGCTTAAACACTTCTTTTGGCCCTAGGGCTATAAAAAATCATTCCTATGGATACATAAATAAAATGACAATTTTTGTTTATTGTAAATAATTGATTTTACAAAATGTCATTTTAATATATGACCTACCTGTATGTACATATTTTAATCTTTTGAACATATAATTAAATATTTTGCTGTGCATAAAATATTGTATATACCACGGGTAAAATTAGCGTTTGTATCCCTGAACATGTTATTAGCCTTCGGCGCTTTGTGCCTCGTGCTAATAATCATGCCACAGGCCAAACACGCCTGTTTTCACCCTTGGTACATAAATAACTATTATCTCTCTACTGTAACTGGGATTTATGGTGAAATTCTGTTTAAATCTATAAGTTTTATAGATTCATAAATTTGTAAATGATGAACAAAATCGCAACGAATTTTATGACGTTATGATATATTTTCTACTTATCAACAAATATTGATGTGATTTTGTTTATTATTTACAGATTTACGAATCTATAAACCCATAGATTTATTACATAATATCACCATAAGTTTTTGTTTTGCAGAGTAACAAAATAAAAAACACCACATTGAAAATCTTGCACGGCCCGCCACTGTCCGTAAGCAGCGGGTGGCACGGCCCCTGCCTCTTTGACAAATAGGCGGAGTGTTTGGACAGAACATGTCTCCCTGCTGAGCGCCACGATCCCTCCTCGCCCCTCCGTCATCCCTTTGTTTATAAAATAATTTATGTCTTGTGGGTCCAGAGTCGTGTCGCCCAAATTAATTGGGTGCGGTGACAAACAAATAAAAACGCTGCACATGTCACTTTGTCACTTGACGTTGTTATATTTGTGTTGCTCTTTTGTTCTTTTCGTTCGCAGAAACTGGATGGTGTCTACGACAGCTAACTTATGCATTATTCAAATTGATGTTGATGAATGATGCGAATTTGTTTTTGGATTAAGAAGGCGACGATTTTGGACGCTTGGTTTTTTGTTTTGATTTAAATAGGAACATTTGTCATGATGTTAGATATAATTGTTTTTTGGTTAGGTGTTTTTATTACAAGGAATGTTGATTTAAACATGATATTTAACATATGTTTTAATCGGTTAGATACATATACTTCATTTCACATAAGAGTGCAGGCGTATATTGTAATATTTGTACATCCACTGACAAAATATACAGACATCTAACTAAATATATTCAAATGGAAACGCTTTTTATCTTTGACAACTGTAATTCTGGACGAGTCTTTATTGCAACGCTAATGTTGATTTAGTTCACGGACAATGAATTATGGCACTAAATATAAAGGAATTATAATTCACAATGCACAATTTATTTTAAAAGGAATTAATTCACAATATAAAATTAATTGTAAAAACATAAGCACTAACTTATCGTTCATGAACTACTCATCCAGAACTATAAAGTTCATTGATAAAAGTACTGCCATTTGAATGAGTTTAGTTATGCCAATGGCACACTGGTCGAGGAGCATGAATGAGCGTCGAGGAACTCATCGATGAAACAACAGAACGCACCCGTCATCGATGAAAAATAGAGGCGCCTCTATTTCCATCGAGGAGTTCCTCGATGAAACGATTGTGTCTCATTTCACACGTATTATTGTGTCTCATTTCATGTTAGCGTGGGCTGTCATTTTGGTTTTGCTTTGTGCTATTTTTTCGTGTTTGTTTATTTTATCAGTCAGGGTAATTAATCAGTCAAGTTGTAAGCAAATTTTGAGCATTTTTTATTTTTCAAAAAAATTTTCACCAAAATTTTCTCATCGAGCAATTTTTGAATAATATCTCAAAAACTAGAAGACATATGCACTTGGGGATTTTACCATTAGATTCAGCGGGTCAAAATACATACGTATGTAAATTTTCGTTACAATTTTCGTACGAGGAAGAATTTTAGAGCAAACAGTCTGAAAATAGCCTAAATTCGAAAAAAATCCAAGGGGTACCCCTTAAGAAATTTTCAAAAAATTAATATCGTTGAAAATTTGCCTATAAGTAAATTCGGATACGGGGAATTCAATGCCGTTGAGCGCATTTTCATGTCTTGTTTAGTTTTTAAGATATAGCCTCTCTAAAAGTTCAATTTTCCAAAAAAATTCTTATTTAAAAAGCCACGACATTTTTTGCATGAAACCAACTGTGGGTGGTAACACTAATGACAATTCGAAATAATTATCTTATGTAATAGATAATTCGCAGAATTCACCAACTGTCACTGTCAATTTAACATCTTTCCGAAGAGTGCAAAAGAAACGCGGAAAGGATATGACAACAGTGGCACTCACATGTACAACTCTATATCTTGTCATTGTGCCGTGGTTTTTCTTTTGTAAAAAGCCGTGCATGTTTTATCGAATGTTCACATGTGCGGTACATACTCCTCTGCACTTCGACAGAAGGCGTGAGAATGATAATCACTTGATCTTAGTTGCTGGTTACTAGTTTTACAGTTTTTCTGTACGGTGTTGAATTTCATCTGCTTGAAATGAAAGAGTTGTGTACTCGTATATCATGTTTGTGTCCACCCTTCTTACGTTTACGTCGTCGAAGGAATGACAAATGAATTTGTTTCAAATACTTGAAAAAAATGATCAAAGAATATAAAATCTAATTGTTCTACAAAAAATAAAATAAATATATCATCACGCCTTCTACCCATTACTGGGTGTGGCACTCTGTCGTAGCAGATCTTGGTAAGTGATATATTTATGCGCGTGAAGTGCGGTTACCAATCGTCAAATTACGGCCCCAAAAGATGTTAGTGGTGGAGGAACCATAAGGGTAAATTTAATGCGGTGAAAATTGTCGGCACTAGGAATAGAACCGAGATTCTCAGGATTCACAGCCCGACTCGATACCACTGAACTATCGAAGTGCGGTTACCAGCCGTTAAATCACGGCCCCCAAAGATATTAGTAGTGGGAAAGCCACAGAAGTAATTTTAAATAAATACATATATCATCACGCCTTCTACCCATTACTGGGTGTGGCACTCTGCCGAAGCAGATCTCAGTAAGTGATATATTTTTGCGCGTGAAGTGCGGTTACCAGTCGTCAAATCACGGCCCCCAAAGGTGTTAGTGGTGGAGGAGCCACAGGGGTAGTTTTTTTTTAATTATGAACATTCTTCGTCGCCTGTGGGAATCAAACCAGGGTTCTCAGGATCCACAGACCAACTTCATACCACTGAGCTAGCCACCCCATTAGGGGTAATTTTAATGCGGTGAAAATTGTATGTCGGCACTAGGAATCGAACCGAGGTTCTCAGGATCCACAGGCCGACTCGATACCACTGAGCTACTGAAGTACGGTTACCAGCCGTCAAATCACGGCCCCCAAAGATATTAATGGTGGGGGAGCCACAGAAGTAATTTTAAATTGGTGAAAATGTTTTGTCGGCTTTGGGAATCAAACCAGGGCTTTTAGGATCCACAGGCCGATTTGATATCACTGAGCCATTACCCCATAGCATGAAATTTCATAAAACTAATATCCTATGTTAAATCCCTATATTCCTATGTTCGCCCTTACCAGATACCACCCGTTACATAATATATGTCATAGTTTTGCCGCACATTGCCCCCACCTGAAAAAAATTCTATGGGCGCCCATTGTCGATAGTAAGATAGAATGTTTGTCTAAGATTCATTACTTGTTTTAAGGGTTGATGCTACCTTACTACCCCATTTAATGAAACATAACGCGATGTTATTTAACCAATTTAAACGATAAAATAAATATATCACGCCTTTTACCCATTACTGGGTGAGGTACTCAGCCGAAGCAGATCTGGGTAAGTGATATATTTATGCGCGTGAAGTGCGGTTACCAGCCGTCAAATCACGGCCCCCAAAGATGTAAGTGGTGGAGGAGCTACAGGGGTAATTTTAAATTGGTGAAAATGTTTGTCGACTGTGGGAATCGAACAAGGGTTCTCAGGATCCACAAGCCGACTCGATACCACTGTTCTGCACAACAGGAACTTAATCCCAGTTACAGTACCTTGTAATGGGGTAGGTGGCTCAGTGGTATCGAGTCGGGCTGTGAATTTGAGAAACTTGGTTTGATTTCCATAGTCGACAAACAATTTAAAATATGTCAGACATCCAAAAGAATCTTACTTTAATCTGATAACAAACCGATAAAACAATTAAAAATAACATCAAAGAAGAATCATTCTTCAAACAATATAAATAAAAATTCCTTCCCCTCAACAAATATTTTTCTTGCACACATCGCGTCACACATGTCGACTCAGTCCAAGTTAAAAGATTTCACCTGAAATAATACACAGTAAATCACTCAAAGTTCAAAGTAAAAAACAAAACACACTCGGGGAGTTCTAAAACAAAATAAGTCGCTCGTTGATATTTTTAAAACCGCCTAGTAATAGCCAGTGCTCAACGCATAATAAAAACATTAAGAGCGGAATATTTCTCGGTTCAAATCTTTCAATGTCCGCAGGAAATCATGCGCAGTATTTCTGTCAGCAGGACTGAAATAGTTACGCTGCTGCAGCGGGAGCAGGAACGAGATTCAAGAGAAAGACTTTTACTAAATGTTAATAAACTTTCATTAAAATCTCACCAAAATAAATATGCTTGTTTACTCTTTAAATTATTTGTTTTTTGGAAAGTTATGACTAACTGCAAGTGCAGTTTGTTTAATGTACTCTACGAGTAAGTTCATGCCACCCATAAACAAAAATAAATATGAGGTTTTTGCTATCATTACTTTCCTACCTAATGTAAAGAAAAAGGATATGTGTAATTAAATTCTGCATATAAATTAATGGCTGAGTGGTATTGAGCCGGCCTGTGGATCCTGAGAACCCTGGTTCGATTCCCATAGCCGACAATTTTCATCAAATTAAAAATTACCCCTGTGGTTCCCCCACAACGAATATCTTTGTGGGGCATAATTTGATGGCTGGTAACCGCACTTCACGCGCATAAATATATCACTTACCGAGATCTGCTTCGGAAGAGTTAAAAAATTGCTTATAAGTCAATTCGGGCACGAGGAATTCAATGCTGTTGACCGCATATTCATATCTTGTTTAGTTTTTAAGATATAACCTATCTAAAAGTTCAATTTTCCAAAAAATTTACTTCATCATATTTTCAACTTTCCCGAGGCTATATTCGTAACTTATCGATCATTAACAGATAATGATCCAGTTACAGAATAGGGTGGTATGTTATATTTGATCAATGATATTGAGTAACCTAGGTAACGTGAGAAACGAGACAAATTTTGTTTTTCTATGAACCATCATTTGAATTATAAAAATATGTCTTCTATTGCTTTTAAATCATTTATGTTCTAATGTTTTTAATATTAGATGTCTGTTAGAGTTTTTTTTTTTGACTTATTTATTTGGCAAACAAAGTACAAATAAAAAGCAATCTTCATTCGATCAAAGCGCCCCAGAATTTACTTCCTGTTGGTTGTTTGTTTGTATTAAAACTTGAAAGCCACGAATGTATCTTGTGGGTATTTATTTATATTTGAATATTTTATTAATGTTTAGCGATAACTTACAGTACCTGTCATTTGCTATGACAGACAAGACACAAGTAAGTACTGTCATTAAAATGATGATATTAAATTTATTTATACGAGTATACGGTCAACGGTCATTATGATCTATTATAGCCATTATCATCATTTAAAAATTTAAATATTATATTTTATATGTAATAATAATTTAACAGCTCGTAAATATGATTTATATTGCAATTAAAAAATATATAGTCATTGTTTCATATTTCCGCTAAGATAAGCTTTTATTTTGAGTTTAATTTTTATTAATTATTTTATTGATGTGTTACTCCGCACAATAAGAATATGTTTTATTTGGTCAATGAGAACACTTCAATACTTGTGATGTCACTATATTTTTAATCGTTTATATCTATAGAGTAAAACATTATTTATAACTATTTTTTTTGGTTAATAGTTATGCTATGTTTCTATCATTAATTCTTGTTATTTCGATTATGGTATAGTAATTGTTTGTGTGAGGTCGTGCATTATCCTGATGGAAATTTTTTTTTTTTTTGTTAAACCTCTTTTTTTACAAATTATTCCCATTCAAATACTGTTCACTTATTGTTTGAAACAGAAAAAGATAAAATTCATTTAAAAACACCAACCACCACGAGGACGTGGTGTGTGTCCAACACAAAGAAAACACCGTGAAATCCCCATCCAAATATTTTGGTTCCTTCCGAAATATTCGTAGCGAACAAAGAGTTATAGGCCTGCAAGGCGGCGGCGGTAAATGAAACAGACGCGGCTGTAAATTATGAGGGGTCATTTTTTAAGCCGCGGGACTTGGACGACTCGTCGCCGTAGGGGGCCGACACCAGCCCTACCCGAATAAATGTGTACCTGTACACTCACACCACAGCTCGAAACTCATAACTTATCGATGGTGTGAGATGTGACTGTACGTTTCGTGCTTACTTGTCCAAAATTAAAATAGCTAAAAGGAAGTATTTGAATATATCATGTGCAAAACATAAAATTTTTCCTATATCGTTTTTACGAATTGAATTTTATTAACTGTTTTTGTTAATATATTTAGGCGATATATTTGTGAAGTTGTAGAGTTGTCTAGTTATAAAAATATTAAACATAAATTTATTACTTTAGCTGCCATTACACAGCTCATGTAAAATTATTGCAATTATTATTATTTTTTATATGGAGTAATGGCTCAGTGGTTTCAAGTCGGCCTGTGTATCCTAAGAACCCTGGTTCGATCCCCACAGCCGACAAAACATTTTCACCAATTTAAAAATTATCCCTGTGGCTCCCCCACCACTAACATCTTTAGAGGCCGTAATTTGACGGCTGGTAACCGCACTTCACGCTCATAAATATATCACTTACCGAGATCTGCTTCGGCAGAGTGCCACACCCAGTAATGAGTAAAAGGCGTGATGACATATTTATTAATTTGGCTCTGGATATCGAACCTAGGTTCTCATATCCACAATCCGCATCGGTGCTACTGAGCCACTTATTAAAATAAATTTATCTGCAACTTGTGTTAAAATGTTACTTTTAACACGAGTTGCATACATTGTTTATTCTACGATCAGGATATAATCAATCCAAATATCAAAAACATTTATTTTGTAGGTTATATAGTTAAATTTGTGTGACACTCTGTATATGGCGAAATTATAACTTATTATAATTCATTCTCATTTTTGCCGAAGACATAGTGTATTAAAATAAATATAAATATATCATCACGCCCAAATAATAAGTAAATTTGTGATCACGCCTTTTACCCATTACTGGGTGTGGCATTCTGCCGAAACAGATTTCGGTAAATGATATATTTATGCGCGTGAAGTGCGGTTACCAGCCGTCAAATCACGGCCTCCAAAGATGTTAGTGATGGAGGAGCCACAGGAGTAATTTTAAATTGGTATTAAATTATATTAAAATGTGTTGCTTTATACGTACTATCAATAAAAAAATATTCAATATTCGTCGCGGGTCGAATACGCAGTTAACAAACCAGGATGTCACCTTATTTAGTAATTTATCGCGGCATCCCAGAGTGCTATGACTGCGACTCGACTTCGTATTGTTGCATTGCACTTTTTTCAGCACCAGGACAAGTTTGCAAGTGTTGCCATGGTGATATTTATTGAAGCAGGGTTGTAAATTTCGCTGTATCTGCGGTTATGTTGCCATGTTGGAATTGTTATGTTATGATAGGTACTCGCCGGAATAATGTTCGGAATTTATGGACTTGGATTTTAGATGCAAATATTTTGTCGAGATTATTATTGCATATGTTGAAATGAATAACCTGGAATGATTCATCTCGACGTTTGAAATTTATTTCGAATATTGTGTTTTATTTTTATTTATTTGTTACCTTGCTAATCCCAAATACAGTAACATATAATCCAATCCAAATCACTCAGACACAATGTGATTTTCTTGATATAAGTTGAAGTCAGCGAGATGTGAACTTTCGTGAAATATAAAAATGTAGTTTTACAGTTTGAAATGAAATTTAAATTTATTAAATAAATATATAATCATGCCTTTTGTCCATTTCTAGGTGATTGACAATAAACACATAGCAACACGATGATGATGATAATATTAAAATTATTTAAATTAATCAAAAAATTAATATTAATTTTAAACAATCGGCAAAGAAAAATTATGTGTTTAACACGGCAGAAAAGCAGGTTTAAAACTGTTACTTTTTTGTCTAGTTAAACAAATTGCTATTTTTCTGAGTGAAGTGCGGTTACCAACTGTCAGATTGTAACCACCAAAGATGTTAATGGAGTAATTTGAATGTAGTAAAAATTAGTTTTTGGTTTTAGTACTCGAACTCGGGTTTTCAATTTCACAGACCGGATATGTCGCCACTTAGCTATTAATTCTGTTGGTTTTGTATATGTTTGTACCTACAAAGTGTTATATGTATATTGTAAACAAACATAAAAGATTAATGTTTGTTTAAATTATAATTTTTTGCATAAATATTTAGATAAAAATTTGAGTGATGTATAAATAAATTTTGCTGTTATAAAATTAAATTTATGATATACAAACTGTATCTGAGTGGTTCTAACTCCAATGTACTTTATTAGGATTAATATCCTGTTGTGCAGAGTAACAAATACATATAATAAATAAATAAATAAAAATATAGACGCAAAATACTTAATTCAAGAAATGAATTTTGGTTTGATGATAGTTCAAAGTTATATTTTCAATAAATAAGAAAAAAATAGGAAAAAACTAATTTTCCATCACTTGTCTCATAATTCCACAAGGTTTTTACAGCACGTTTGCATCAACTATCAGGTCATCAACAAACGGCTGGTCATGTCATGACTATTTCCGAGTTGGTCTAGTTGGATAAATGATTGTGCCATACTGATGAGTCTGTAAGGACGAAACGCGTCTATGGTTAAAGCTGAACTGACCAGCCGTTTGTTGATGACCTGATAGTTGATGCAAACGTGCTGTAAAACCTTGTGGAATTATGAGACAAGTGATGGAAAATTAGTTTTTTCCTATTTTTTCTTATTTATTAAAACTCAATTCCACATCGCAATAGACATTTTGTCTTTTGTTTTATATTTTCAACTTACATACATTCATTTTTAAATGTATAACTGGCCATTGGAATTCAATTCCTGTTGTACAGACTAGAATAAACCCTGGTTCGATCCCCACAGCCGACAAACATTTTCACCAATTTAAAATTACTCTTGTGGCTTCTCCACCACTAACATCTTTGGAGGCCGTGATTTGACTGCTGGTATCCGCACTTCACGCGCATAAATATATCACTTACCGAGATCTGCTTCGGCAGAGTCCCACACTCAGTAATGGGTAGAAGGCGTGATGATATATTTATTTTTATTTATTTATTATCTTAAACAATTTTCATAATTTCAAAGAAAACTACCCCTGTGGCTCCTCCACCACTAACGTCTTTGGGGGCCGTGACTTAACGACTGGTATCCGCACTTTACGTGCATAAATATATCACTTACCGAGATCTGCTTCGGCAGAGTCCCACACTCAGTAATGGGTAAAAGGCGTGATGATATATTTATTTATTTTCTTTCTACTTCTGGTTTTTCTTGCACGATATGGTGACTTTACATTCACGAATTTCTCGCCGATGGTAGTGCTCTTATTCAGTGAGTATCGTGGTCGTACAGTGACCGCCACCGTTTCAGTGACCCCAAGTCGACCTCAGTACGACCTGCTGCTTGCTGGCTACCAGTTTCTAACAAATACACTTGACACTGTCTCATGTTCTTGTTTATGGTATTTTATGAACTCGAATATGGTTTGCAAGCACGATGCATGAACTAAAAATGGTTTCATGTTTATGGTTAGGGTTTCTAAGTATTCTTGGGAAGCTTACTATAGTTATAAAAATTTCTTTCCTTGAAATTTGACATTTATGACTAGTATATGTACCGCCAAAACTTGATATAAATAAACTACAGCAAAGCGATATTACATGTCATGTTGAATTACACGCAATTGTAGCTTAGTGAATAAAATCGAAGTAAAACTTGCGTTTCTTATTTAGCAAGCAAGAAGTCGTGCGTTCAAATCTCACTGACTTCTATTTATTTCCAAAAAAATACGGTTGTGACTGAGTGGCTCGGATTTCACTTTAAGCTGTAGGCCCCTTGTACTGTAATTGGGATTACTACCCCTGTGCCTCCCCCGCTACTAATATCTTTGGGGGCCGCGATTTGACGACTGGTAACTGCACTTCAAGCACATAAGTATATCACTTATCGATCTCTGCTACGGCAGAGTGCCACATCCAGTAATGGGAAAAAATGTTAAGTGCAACGAATTTTAGTTAAATTTCACATGAAACTTGGCAAAACTGCTACTAAAACTTATAATTTATTGAAAGAAGCACCCGAATTGTGGTAGGACAAGTCATCAAACAATGCGTGGCTCATTCCGCAATGTCTGTCAAGAGATTTCTAGGCAAGTACAGCATCCCAGTATTGGACCATCCGCCTTATTCGCCAGATCTTGCACCGTGCGACTTCTATCTGTTTCGTAAAGTGAAATTTGCCTTAATAGCAACAAGATTTGAGTTTTGAAAAAGAAATCGGCACGCGTTCTGAAGGAACTAACAGAAGAAGACTTCCAGCACTGTTTCAAACAATGGAAGATTCGCACAAGGATAGAGGAGGGGTGTATATTGAAAGTGATAATAAGTAAATAGGTATGGAATAAAAATAAAATGTTAAAACAGCATCAGTCTCGTTATTTAAAAGCCACACCTCGTATATATTTTAATTTAATGTTTACTTTTGATTTATTCTGCTTTATTTAAAATATGACGTTCTAGTTTACTAAACGTACAATTTAAACCAAAAGAGTATTTTAGTTTTAATCTATGAGTTCTGAAATATTTTTTTCTATCATTATTATAACGTTTAAATTGCTGTACATATTTCAAAGTCATTATTATGAAATGAGGTTTGTAGACATAGAACAGAGATTGAGTTCTAACTTCTAACGCAGTAAAAAATCAATTTTCTGGGCAATTGACTACGCAGAGTTTTCGTTTCGCCTAATAATTTTTAAAGCCAACCTTATATACCGCAGTAGGGTAGGTATAAATGTCATCTTAAAATGGAGCCGCAACTAATCATCTTGTTAGCAAAATAAACAACAAATCATTAAGATTATTATTAGACTGCATTCCTTATTCTTAAAGTAGTACTAGTAGTAGTACTAGTAGTAGTTAAAATTAGCGAAATACTAATTTATTAGAAATGTACTTTGCACACAAATAGTTACAATACTTTCAAAATTCGACATTATTAAAAAATAAACAAAAATATATCATCACGCCTTCTACCCATTTCTGGATGTGGTACTCTGTCGTCGCAGATCTCGGTAAGTGATACATTTATATACGGTTTCAAGCCGTCAAATCATAAACCCCAAAGATGATAGTGCAGGAGTAGCACAGAGGTAATTTTAATGTTGTAAAAATTGTTTGTCAGCTTTGCGAATCAAATCCCGGTTCTCAAATCCACAGGCCAACTCGATACCACTGAACCTTCTACCCCATATGTACATATCTAATGTTTCTAAATTATTTTAAATGAAAATTCTTTTGATAAATTATGCTACCCGTTTAAATGAAAAAATATACATATTTTTATTGACATCACTGTTATTTTTTTCTGAAAATTCTATATTTAATGTTAAGTTGGTCGAAGGAAAGATGAATGAAAAGTGTATATGAACGAATGGATGAATGTGATTGAAGGTTTGTTACGTGATGTATAAATGAGCTTCTATGGAGGGAACTAATTGTGGTTGAAATGAGGATGGTGTATTAGTATGAGGATGTTTGACGAGGACTGATTATTTGATGAATCTGATGAGTGGATTATTCTATGAATGATTCTAGGGTTCGTGCTACCCCATTTGATGGGCTAGAGCGTGATGTTATGTATGTAAGTATGTAAATTAATTATGACTAGAACTTCACATTCTCTGAGACATGAAAGTAAATAGATAATAGACAAATAGAAACAAATTCTGAATACGATAGTCGTCAGAAATATAACATCCGCATAAAAGGCAATATTCAGTTCATTTACAAACAAAATACATAATGCAGGAACTTTAAATTTAACATACAAATATATGATTCTACAGCACGCAAGATGTACACTTGTCTCCATTTATTTTAATGTAGCGGATGTCACAACATGGCTCGACTAACATATGCACCATTATCTTTTAAACAGACAATTTATTTCAATGAAATTGACAATAATATCAACACTTTCATCAATTGGGATAAATGGAAGAAAGTTTCTTCGTTTAAAATACACTTTATTACTCATATATGAATAGTTTACAAGTAATATGAATTCATATATTTTTAGTAATTTCTACTTTATCTATCACATTCACTGAACATTTACAGCCCAATTCTCAAAAGTGTTTTAGCTAAAATCTAGCTAATCCTGAATTTTGAATTTGTGAAATTAAGCTAAACCTTATTCCCAAAAAAGTTTAAATAAACTTTAATACAATCTTCTTATCATTTATTTTTCGGAAAGTGAATTGAATTAACTTGTTTAAGTCGGACAAGCAGGAGATTAGCTAATTCAAAATTTAGGATTAGCTAAAACTTATTTTAGAATCTGGCTGTTAGTTATTAGATGAATCCTGCAATTAATCTTCGGCAAACATTTTTATCCTTAATTATTGAGAGAATTTTCGTAGTAATATTTTATGAAAAGTTATCTCGTTAACGAACTATTAACGGTGGAAAATATTAAAGTCCTGATATAACCATAGAAACAACTGTTACTAAGTTTAAATTTTGTCATTAATACGTAACTTACAGTACAGGTATAGTAAAAAATAATAAAAAAAAATATATCATCACGCCTTCTACCCATTACTGGGTGTGGCACTCTGCCGAAGCAGATCTCGGTAAGTGATATATTTTGCGCGTGAAGTGTGGTCCCCAATCTTCAAATCACGGCCCCCAAACATGTTAGTGGTGGAGGAGTCACAGGGGTAGCTTTTGAAATTATGAAAATTGTTTGTCGTCTGTGGGAATCGAACCAGGGTTCTTAGGATCCACAGGCCGACTTCATACCACTGAGCTAGCCAGGTATAGTAAAAAAATATATTAAGGCCACGGGTCGCCAGTTTGCAGGGGACCTGCTCTAAACATTTATTTCAATATTTTTCTTGTAAAATAATCAGAACAGCAATAGTTTCCCAGTTTTCGTGTGACACTCTGTATACATATTTCCTCTTTGCATCTCCATACTGCATTCCCGCATTACCATGTCTCTATTTTAGTCCAAGCGTGTGACAAACGCTTCTAATGAAAATTAACATCAATGAAAAGTCCGTGGTAATTGAGTCTCCGAGAGCATTCTCCTCTCTCGTTGGTTGATTGTTTATGCAGACATACGGGTGTCGCTCTTCATCTACTTCCATCAGCCATCATCTGCACACAACAGAACGTAGCGTTAACGTAACGCAACGCTGTCGCTCGTTAAGGGCGATGAATTATGAGTCTTTGTTGTTGTGGTTTGCAGCGAGGCGGTGAGATATTGTTCTATGATTGTAGGTGGCTGAAAGAGTGTTTGTGGATAACTAGATGTTAAGTAGCTTGTTTGGAGGATGGATGCTACTGTTGGATGGCTGAATGAAGTGAGAAGGTGTTCGATTGTGCAAAACTAATTTTGTTGAGCGTTTCAAGAATTGAAAATAGAAATTGTTTAAAGAGAAAATCTAGTTTCAAACTTTAAACCTTTTGTTAATGCCCAGTATTATAAAGGACAAAATAAATTGGCTTCCGTAGTAATAGTATATTACATAATAAGTCAGGAAAGTGATATTTTACTTGACGAAGCGGTTGTTTGAAACACGAGGCTGCAGGCCGAGTCAAGTAAAAACACTTTCCTGACGTATTATGTGTACTATTTTTCTGAAACCGTTTAATTTGATTATTTCATCAAAAATAATTCAAGATGTTTAATTTTTTTTTTATATGAATTGTACTGACTACGTATCCAAGGCTACAACAAAAATAACAGTCAGGTAAAATCTTTACCAGACTGTTTTGTACTTTACCAGACTGTTTTGTACATTACCAGACTATTTTGTACTTTACCAGACTATTTTGTACTTTACCAGACTGTTATTTTTGTTGTAGCCATAGATACATACTTTACTTGACTGTTTTTGTAAAAACTTACTTTCATGACCAATTTTATTAGGAAAAGTAAATTTTTACCAAAACAGTCAAGTAAAGTACGTATCCAAGACTACAGCAAAAATAATAATTTAGTAAAGTACAAAACAATCTGGTAAAGATTTTACCGGACTTTTTTTATATATATATATATATATATCCTCGGATACGTAGTCTGCTGTCAATACAATTCATATCAAAAAAATTAAACATTTTGAATTATTTATGATTAATTATTGATTAAATTAAACGGTTTCAGAAAAAATAGTATACATAATACGTCAGGAAAGTGTTTTTACTTGACGAAGCGATTGTTTGAAATACTCGGCCTGCGGCCTCGTATTTTAATCCGTTGAGCCAAGCAAAAACATCACTTTACTAACTTATTCTGTAATATACTAATAACCAACAAATTCGAATAAATTGTATTTATTTTATGCACAACTGGGCCAAAAAGCATTTGTTTTAGTCCTAAAAAGCGGGCTTAAACACTTCTTTTTGGCCCATGCACCAATTCCTATGGATACACAAATAAAATGACAATTTCTGTTTATTATCAATATTTTATTCTGTAAAATGTTATTCTCTCATTAACCTATGTACATATTTAAATCTTTTGAACATATAATTAAATGTTATTTTGCTGTGCATAAAATATTGTATGTACCACGAGTGAAATTAGCGTTTCTGACCCTGAGTATATTATTAGCCCTTGGCGCTAATAATTATGCCACGAGCCAGAAACGCCTGTTTACACCCTTGGTATATATAAATTCCTATGTTCGCCCTTACCAAGTACCCACCCTGTATATATTTCTAATTACGTTAGAGTGACAGTTCTCATTTTTAGGTTAGTAGCAACAAAAGCGTAAAACATAAAAATAAACCGTGCAACTGCAACTGCAATTATGTGCAATTCTCGTTGTAAACTGGGCGTTTTAATTAAATAGCTATGTGTACCTAACTGTCAATTAGTTAATAGTGAAATAAAATGCTCAGTTGTGAAGTATCGCAGTGAGCTATTGCAAAAATGATGACTGATGCTATCGAAAGGCTTTCTCTGGGGTGTTGCACACATTACAAATACATACAGACATGTTCACTTTAATTATAAAGTAGATTAAATGAACTTATGTGCTTATTATATTGGACGTGCTTACCAATTTTAAATCGTTCGATATCTGATTTTGAACATAAATATAAATATATACTCGTATAAATAAATAAATATATCATCACGCCTTCTACCCATTACTGGGTGTAGCACTCTGCCGAAGCAGATCTCGGTAAGTGATATATTTATGCGCGTGAAGTGCGGTTACCAGCCATCAAATCACGGCCCCAAAAGATGTTAGTGATGGAGGAGCCACAGGAGTAATTTTAAATTGGTAAAAATGTTTTTTGTCGGCTGTGGGGATCAAACCAGGGTTTTTAGGATCCACAAACCGACTCGGATACCACTGAGCCATTATCCCATAAATATATCATCATGCATTTTACCCATTCTAGGTGTGGTACTCTGGCGTGGCAGATCTCGGAAAGTGATATATTTATGCGCGTGAAATACGGTAACCATTCGTCAAATCACGGCCTAAAATATGTTAGTGGAGGGCACAGGGATAATTTTAATGTGGTGAAAATTGTTTATTGATCGTAGGAATCAAAACCGGGTTCTTAAATCAACAAGCCGACTCGATACCACTGATACACCTACCCCATAAAACTTCGGTAATTGGGATTAAGTTCTTATTATACAGAGTAAAAAATAAATATCTATCTATTTATTTCTAGGATGTCTAAGTAGTTTTGCCACCCTGAATTTCACCCACATATATCATTTCACCAAACTTTCATTCTGAAATATCTTCAATATATTAATAACATACAGAGCTGGGCAGTAGCTAGCTACTTTTGTAGCTTAGCTTAGCTACATTTACCTTAGCTGTAGCTGTAGCTTAGCTAACTGTGAAAAAATATAGCTGTAGCTTGTAGCTAGCTACTTTTTTTTCTATTAGCTTAAAAATAACAACTGAAGCTACTTTTAAAGCTACTTTTTATAGCTTAAAGCTACTTTTTATAGCTTAAAGCTACTTTTTAAGCAGAAGGTCAACAAAGTACGCATGCGTACAAGCTAAACCCACACAAAATAATTATTTGTTGCCAGTTCTAACTGGCCCTAATACGCAAAAATACACAGTAGGTGCCAGATGGTATTTGCTATTTTTTATATTTATGTACATAATAGTAAATTAACAGTCATTATAACAAAAGACTGATCATATGACAATGGCAAATTTAATTATTTCACAATAATTTAAAAAAGGAGCTTTAAAATTTAACAGCTTCTTTACCGAAAGCTTTTAGCTGTAGCTTAGCTATATGTTACAAAATATAGCTTATAGCTGTAGCTTAGCTACTTTTTTAAAGAATAGCTGTAGCTGTAGCTTAGCTACTTTTTTAAGTAGCTTGCCCAGCTCTGCTAACATAGCATTAAAAAATAATTTTACAGAAAACAAACTTGATAAATTAAATCAATTTAATTTAATTCTACTCAATGGCATATCAAATTAATCACATTATTTATTTAAAGTTGGCACTAAAACACTTTAAGAAAAAATGATCTTATGGTTGTGACTAATATTCAATCATTAATCAAACCACAAAATCAATCACTTTCCAACTGTTTGAAATAACATGTCAAAAACAAATACCTCTGCATTTAATACCAATAAACAAACCGTTCCCGTGCTTTGTGTAGCGCTCGCATATTTTCTCCCATTCAAGTTATGAATTATAGTGCGTTTAGAAGATATTTTTAACTCGGTAAAAAAGTAACATCAAAACACATAATTATTTAGTGGCACGTTCGCTGTTAAGCTGCAATAAATTCTCCAGCACGATACAAAACCTCGCAGTGACATTATTTCCAAAGTCATTCTATATTTGGATGCATTAATTCACAATGTGAATTGTCCCAAGTGGGATCAAGTGTGTCATGGCTCGGCTTTTTTGTTACTTGTTTATCGGGAAGAAGATTTAGGGTAGATGTTTTTCTCTCAAGTTAGGGGAAATAAAGAAATAAAAAACGAAGTATATCATCACGCCTTCTACTCATTATTGGGTGTGACATTCTGCTGTAGCAGATCTCGCTGATATATTTTTACGCGTGAAGTGTGGTTACCAGTCGTCAAATCACGGCTACTAAAGATGTTAGTAGAGGAGAAGCCACAGGGGTAGTTTTAAAGTGGTGAAAATTGTTTGTCAGCTGTGGAAATCGAACCCGGGTTCTCAAAATCACAGGCCGACTCGATACAACTTATCCATTACTGGATATGACACTCTGACGTATCAGATCTCAATAAGCGATATGATGGATACTAGGCTTTTCTCCATTAATTTCATGTATGGAAAGTTGATGTTTATTTCCTACTGTGCAGAAAGTACAACTTTCCCCACACGTTTGGAAAGTAAGTTTTTCTGATTAAGATCATCGTATTCATAGATACATGAAATCTTTCCGGATGTTTCACCTTAAGGTAGTTCTAGCGTGAAAAAAACTCGGCGCACGTAAACATGGGATAGTCATACGCATCCTGTTAAAATATGAAATACATTCACCGTCTGTGAACAAATATATTCGCTTGTAAAGTTGAGTTCTTATACACGGGGCTTATGGCGATCTTCACTCAGAATCGCACATATTTGGTTTGTGTACCTCTAAAAATTTGCAGTTTCATGTGAAAAACTAATATGATGTTCCAAAACTATCCATGTATATTGTATCAGAAGGAGAAAGTTTTTTATCGTTTAGTAATGGATATATAGCCATGCAAAGCCTTGTTTTTAACGAAAAATTAAGAATCCCAATTTATAATGGCAACACCACACGGTGGTACAGTATTTGAAAATTCACTAGACCAACAACCTGTTAACAATATTCAAATCATAATAGGTATAAAACATTTATTTTATTCTGTATTTTTCTTTCCCCGAGCGTCAGTTTCGCCACTCGACGACCGATGGTGCCACCGTCACACTAGAACTACCATAAGTAGCATATAATGTCCGGCAGTACGGTGGTGTGGATAGCGTTACGGCATTCGTATCCGGAAATCCTGAGTTCGCATCCCACTCAAGCTAAATATACATAAATTATCATACTACGGCTCAGTGAAATCGAACCCTGTATTGTAATTGGGATTAAGTTCCTGTTGTACAGAGCAGCATAAATAAGATAATCATAAAGAATTTACATTCTGTCTTTGCTCGCGCTCTTCTGACTGCAAGTCTCGTACGCAACGCAGGTCTTACGATATTTTAAGCACTGGATTTACCAATGATTAATGAAAGTCACTGACTTCCGGAATACGTGAGGTTTTTTCTAGAATTGGGCGTTATAATTCATGAGTATTTTTACAGCTCACTTGAACCCGAGAACTCTACGTTTATTTTCATTAAAAAAGTAAAGTAAATATTTTGAGATTTAGTCACCAGTACTTGACATATTTATAAGAATATTATTAATTTGTAAGTATGTATACATGGTCTCATCATATAAATCTGAATTTTTCTGAAGTTTTACAATATTTTGAAAAATAAATATACATTTTTCTACAGTTTTACAATTGCACTTGCATTTGTCAATACAAAATGTCTCTTTGCCATTTATGCGCGACATAACAGAAAAAACGCTCTTTCTCTGAATTTTTAAATCTAAATCAAACGTTTACTAAACGTTACGATAACAACCAGTGACATAAAAAAAAAATATATCATCACGCCTTCTACCCAGAGTGTGGCACTCTGCCGAAGTAGATCTCGGTAAGTGATATATTTTGCACGTGAAGTGCGGTTACCAGCCGTCAAATCACAGCCCCCATAGATGTTACTGGTGAGGGAGCCAAAGGGGTAGTTTTTAAAATGCGAAAATTGTTTGTTGCCTGTGAGAATTGAACCAGGGTTCTCAGGATCCACAGGCCGACTTGATACCACTAAGCTAGCTACCCCATTGCCATAAAATAAACAATTTTCAATTAGAATATTCTGTAATGCTGAAAACTTGTAACAGCCAGATTCACAAACAAAATTTTAACTAATCCTGAATTTTGGATTAGCTAATCTTATGCTAGTCCGATTTAAAAAATAATAATTCAATTCATTTTCCGAAAACTAAATGATAAGAAGATTGCATTTTAAGTTTTTTTTGGGAATATGGTTTAGCTTAATTTGACAAATCTAAATTTCAGGATTAGCTAAATTCTAGCTAAAAATCTTTGAGAATTGGGCTGTTAATTCTTAAAATGTAAAATTTACTATGGAGTAATGGCTTAGTGGTATCGTATTGGCCTGTGGATCCTAAGAACCCTGGTTTGATCCCCACAGCCGACAAAACATTTTCACCAATTTACAATTATCCCTGTGGCTCTTCCACCACTAACATCTTTGGGGGCCGTGATTTGAGGCTGGTAACCGCACTTCACGCGCATAAATATATCACTTACCGAGATCTGCTTCGGCAGAGTGCCACACCCAGTAATAGGTAAAAGGCGTGATGATATATATATATTTTTTAAATTACCCCTGTGGATCCCCCACTACTAACATCTTTGAGGGCCGTGATTTGATGGCTGGTAACCGCACTTCACGCGCATAAATATATCACTTACAGAGATCTGCTTCGGCAGAGTGCCACACCCAGTATATGGATAAAAGGCGTGATGATATATATATATATTTTTTAAATTACCCCTGTGGATCCCCCACTACTAACATCTTTGAGGGCCGTGATTTGATGGCTGGTAACCGCACTTCACGCGCATAAATATATCACTTACCGAGATCTGCTTCGGCAGAGTGCCACATCGAATAATGGGTAAAAGGCGTGATGATATATTTATTTATTTCATTTCACTTATTATGGCGACTGTAAAAAAAATCAACCTCTTAGTCGATTATATACTATTTTGCGTTCTTATTACTCAAACAGCTATTTCTATTCCCATACTTTAATTTACTTATGAAATATGTATTACTAGTAATGACACTGATTATGACACAGATTTATTTATATTTTCACTTTTATGCTATCTAAGAATAACATTTAATATTCCGTTTTACCATTGCTTGAAAAAACGAATAGCGAATGATATAGCATGTCACAAATAGCATCAATTTCTTAATAAATAATAAATTAAAGTATCCATGTCATGCGAGTACATCGTTGTTCAACTATTAATGCGTTAATAGCACGGTAATAGCGACTGATCGACCAAAGACGGTCATATGCATGTGACCCGTTCTCACAATGATTTAAAAAAATGCGTCATCGGAATCGAAATCAAATGCACGAACACGGATACGTACTATACTCCTAGTTAAACAAAAGACAACGTGACTGCATGCATAAATAGTATAAGAATTTCAAAAGATGTTGATATCTTAGACCTTATGATATGGGTACATTTACTGCTATCAAATTTTCCTAAATTATTTTAGAAAAAATGCTTCAAACAAAAGTATTAGAAACTTTTGACCTTCGAATTTTTTGTAATGAATTCTCTTTCTCATACATACATACATACATATCTTCACGCTATATCCCATAAAATGGGGTAGCACGAACCCTAAAATCACTCACAAAACATTCACTCATAACATAATCAAATAATCAGCCCCCGTCAAACATTATCATTCAAATACACCACCCTCACTTCAACCACTTTCATAGATCTCTCCATATAATCTCATTTATTTATCACACACGAAATCATTCCTTACATAAAAAAAAACCCTCAATCACATTCATCCAATCATTTGTCAATCTTTCTCTGAAATATTAATTTAGGACCGATAAAAGCGAAAAATATAGGAACATTATTTATGTTAATGATATAATTTAATATCTTTTTCATAGTTATTTACGATACAAGTACATAAAGTTAGTCTTTAGTTACGAGTGAGACAAAGTTAAAAAACGAGCGAAGCGAGTGTTTCAAGACCTGCGAGTTGTCATTGTGATAAAAATAATTTTGTCAAATTTAAATTGAATAAATCTGCAAGATTTTCTAAATAAATAAATAAATATATCATCACGTCTTCTACTCATTACTGGGTGTGGCACTATGCCAAAGCAGATGTCGGTAAGTGATGATATATTTTGCGCGTGAAGTGCGGTTACCAGTCGTCAAATCACGGCCCCCAAAGATGTTAGTGGTGGAGGAACCACAGGGGTAGCTTTTTGAAATTATGAAAATTGTTTGTCGCCTGTGGGAATCGAACCAGGGTTCTCAGGATCCACAGGCCGACTTCATACCACTGAGTTAGCCACCCTATAAATAATAATAAATAAGTGGGTAAAAAAATAATATGTTTCAATCCGACAAAAAAAATCTTTTTCGAGTCTCGTAATATTGGCTTTATATCTTTATTACGCAACCAGAAAACTTGTATTTTTAATTCTAATGAAACAAATACAAGAAATTATTTAATTTTTAGATCTTTGTATTTTGTCAAATTATATCAATGGTTAGTTGTATTCCATTTGCCACTTGGTTCACTTAAATCAGTTCAGATAAATTAGACATCATGACTAAATGAATTGAAATAAGCAAACTGATGCACTTATTGGGATGAATAAGTTCAAAGTAAATTAGAAACAGTAATTCTAGTATTGAAAATAGCGCCAGCGAAGTAATCCAGCGAAATAAATAAATGATATGGTTCAGTAAATGTAAGTTAGATTTGATCCAAATGGCAAATGGAATATGCCTATAGTTGCGGATTTCATTGTCTCATTGTCATTGTTCTGTGTATGACAACCGAAAACGGTAATGTCATTCGGTTGAGACATGAGTGCAGAAAATAATCACTTTCCGCACGCAAATGAGTCCAGAAAATAAGTACTTTTCACATTATTGTAGTAAAAAATATTGCTTTCATTACCTATTAGTTATTTAAATAACTATAGAGAGATATCATGAACTAAAAATAAAAATGAATTAAGAATAGGCATAAAAATAACAATTTTCTAGTGTTCTCTGTTTATATGTCGTTATATAAATGTTTTAATTATACATGGACGCTTAAAATTACATGAAGATTTGAACAAGTTCATTAATTATAGATGATTATCGAACAACACCTCATATATTCAAATATTAAGTTTTTCTTAATTGCGTAGGATGTAGGTACCAGCATAAATTACGAGTTTTATTTGTTCATATTTAAATTATAATGTTTGTTGTTAATTATTACATAAGTATAGATTTAATCGTCATGATTTATAAGATGATAATTCCATTAATGGGCATTCATGTCATACAAGTATTATCTTTATATTTTATTATGAATTCATTTAGATTTAATTATAACTGTCTATACGAGTATATCCGGCATGTTTGAATTGCCTACGTTATTATTATAGTGTTCAATTTGTCTTAAATTATCAGATTTATGTAACATCGTAATATGTTCCCTCAAATGGGTTAACACGAACCCTTAAAACATTCACTGAACCTACTGTTCAACCCCATTCAAATACAAAAACAAATTGATTAACTGTCAAAAAAATTGAAATTTCAATTGTTTGTGATGAAAGAAGTACTACCAACACAACTCACAAAAAGTACGATATTTTTGAAAAATCGCATTAAAAAAAACTAATAATTATAAAATTTCATCAATACAAAAAATTTGTATAAAGAATACGTTTCATAAGGTCTGTTATCGTACTCATTCTTTGTAAAACTCGCCGCGGAGTTATTCGTTTGGACTTTTGGATTTTTAAAAGATGCCTTATGAAACTAGTTCTTTAATATACTAGTTTGGATAGATTGACGTTTAAACATTGATGTTTATTAATCAAAAACAAAGCTACAATTTAATAGAAATTTTTGAAATGTATTTTTAAAGTATAAATCCCAAGTTATGAAACAGCCTGTATAATCCACATGACCAAACAACAGAACATTCTAATAAAATTTTAATATCCAATATAAAAATGTATCATGTAAATGCTTGCTGATGCTATATTTATTTTTCATTTAATTTCAGTAGAACGATACTGAACAAACGATATCTTTTGTGATGTACTGAGGCGTCAAAATCAATCCATCGCTCTGTCACGGACTGTACAAACACATTTCACAGTTTGACAGTTGTCCCTAAACGCCTATTATGCTTCACTTAGCTGGCTCGGGTATTCAATTTCTTCTGGAGCTCGTGAGAAGCGCTGTACCTGCATGAGTCCATTCAGAGCGCGTTCGCAGTCTTTCCGACAATCGGCACCAGAGAAAAAGGAAATACGGGAATTATTTTACAATTCTTTGCCACTGCTCTAGATTATTATTCTCTTTTTATTATTGTACCGGTACCTAACATCTGTTACGGCGAGGGCTTATTGTTCAATTTGCACCTTTGTTGGTAGATTAGTAATATTAGTTTTCACGGGTTTTACTAACTTTACTTTGCTTTTTATTTCAAAGACTTTTTCGTGTGAAATTTATTTGGTAAATCGTCTCCGGAAGAACACAATAGAATAATACTGTCTTTGAATTTATATTTCAAATGGAACATAAAAAATACTGAGATATAAAAAAAATATACTTCTGTAAATTTAAATAAATAAATAAATATGAATATATCATCACGCCTTCTACATATTACTGGGTGTGGTACTCTGCCGAAGCAGATCTCGGTAAGTAATATATTTTTTTCGCGTGAAGTGCGGCAACCAGTCGTCAAATCACGGCCCCCAAAGATGTTAGTGGTGGAGGAGCCACAGGGGTAGTTTTTTGAAATTATGAAAATTGTTTGTCGCCTGTGGGAATCGAACCAAGGTTCTCAGGATCCACAGGCCGACTTCATACCACTGAGCTAGCCACGCCATAAAAAAATATACTTCTGTAAATTTAAATAAATAAATAAATAAATATAAATATATCATCACGCCTTCTACGCATTACTGGGTGTGGCACTCTGCCGAAGCAGATCTCGGTAAGTGATATATTTTTGCGCGTGAAGTGCGATTGCCAGTCGTCGAATCACGGCCCCCAAAGATGTTAGTGGAGGGGGAGCCATAGGAGTAGTATTAATGTGGTAAAAATGTTTGTCGGCAGTGGGAATCGAACAAGGGTTCTCAGGATCTGTGCCACAAGCCGACAAACAATTTTCGCCACATTATAAAACTACCCCTGTGGCTCCCCCTTCACTAACATCTTTGGGGAACGTGATTTAACGGCTGCTATCCGCACTTCATGTGCATAAATATATCACTTCCGGGATTTTCCACGGCAGAATGCCTTCATCCAGTAATGGGTAAAAGGCGTGCTGATATCTTTATTTATTTTATTTATTTATTTATGCTACCCTGTACAACAATCTCAATTATAGAACTGGATCCGGACTCACCGAGCCGCAGTGTACTAGTTTATATCTATTTAGCTTGATTGGGATTCGAACTCGGGATTTCCTATCAAATATAATACATACTTTATTGTGGTTATAACTATGTAAATTTCGTCATATTTTGCTGTCAAAACGTCCATGTGACAATCGAGAATATATTATGTTATTTTATATACCTTACATGATATATTTGACATTTCTCTTTTATTACTTTAAAACAAACAAAAAATGAAAAGAACAAAAGTGTAGGATCAGTTTCGTTTGTTTTATCGGAGAAGGGAAAAATAAACGAAACGAGTCAACGATCGTGATCGTAGGATTGTAAATCACGTTTTATAGACCAGAGCACTTGAATTCGAGAAGTTAAAACAGAAAACTGACGTTTCGACCCTCAGCTCGGCTATAAACTGATGAAGTTGTACACTCTAAATTTTATGTTCGTTATATAGCGATGTTGGTTTACGAATACTGGTGTTCTCTATCACCTTTTTCACCATAGCTCTACATATGTGTATGCTGGTGCAACACAAAAGAAAGAGCTAAAATTTAAACAACAGTAACTTGATCCAAACTTAATTTTAACTATAAACAAATAAATAAAATGAAATGAATAGACTTAATAGCAGAATTTAATTACAAAATAAAAAACACACAATTTATAAATTATCCTAGACAAAGGATAAAACCAATCACAAATCAGTCATCAACTTAACTGTTTTACAAAAAATTTCCGTTAATGCACAACTGTTTTTACAAAGAAATTATGTAAATGAAAGCCGAAACAGACACTAGTATAAAACATTTATTTTAGAAGGCATTTCTGCCTTCTGTAACTTGTATTTTAATATATTATAACAGATAATGATCAATGATTAAACCAAAATAGTTATTTATGTATCAAGGGTGAAAACAGGCGTTTCTGGCCCACGGCATGTTTATTAGCACGAGGCGCAAGGCGCCGGGGGCTAATAACATGCTCAGGGTCAGAAACGCTAATTTCACCCGTGGCCGTGGTACATGCAATATTTTATGCACAACAAAATAACATGTAATTATATGTTCAAAACATTAAAATATGTACATAGGTTATAATGTCAAAATGATATTTGCAGAATCATACATACATACATACATACATACATACATACATACATACATACATACATACATACATACATATCTTCACGCTATATCCCAACAAATGGGGTAGCACGAACCCTAAAATCATTCATAAAACATTCACCCATCACACTCATCAAACAATCAGCCCTCGTCAAACATTTTCATCCAAACAAACACTTCAATCACATTCATAGATCACTCCATATAAACTCATTCATTTACTACACTCGAAATCATTATCACACAACAAACCTTCAATCACATTTGCAGAATCAAGTATTCATATTAAACAAAAAATGTCATTTTATTTTTGTATCCATAGGAATTATTTTTCTATGGTCCTGGGGCCAAAAAAAATTGTTTAAGCCCGCTTTTTAGGGCTAAAACACATGAATTTCGACCCGGTTGTACATAAAGTAAATTCATATACATTTAGAACGTTTTGCAATTTTTTTTTTAATTCTTTAAATCCTGGTATAGATCTATATCTTTGTTTTTCTGTTTCAGGTGTTCCAGAACCAGATTCAGAAATCAAGAATATTCCAAACTGTGAGTACCTACCTCTATTTTAGTACATTTTTGTTTTTTTAAACATTGATGGTACCCTCGTTTAGTAATTATATTTTAATTAAAATTAAAATAATTTAGAAAGTAATATTTCTATAATTTAAAGACAGATTTGGTATGTATTGTAGTTTAATAAAAATACTTCGTTATTATTAATTAAAATTTGAAGCACAAAAACTTAAAATTATAAATAAAGCGAAATGAAATTGTATGTCAAATGGAATAATTTACGTTACTGTCACACATTCGATTTTCTTTTATCGATTTAAACCAAGTTTCAAATAAAACTTTTGGCGGTGCAACTGATCTTAAATGAACTTAAAATAAAGAATGCACAGTATGTCCTTATAATAAAACTAGGTCAATTTTTGATGAATTAATTAAGCAAGCGTTGACAAACTGAAACAACTTTCTTCATTTTGTATCACATGTTACATTCCTGTAGGATGAATACAAATTATATTATTAATCTTAACTTCTTCTTAACAATCTTAAAATTATTCTAAAATTACGTTCCAAAGCACCTACTGTCTTTGAAACGAATTCCTCAGATTATATTAAAACCATTCGTTGAGTGTTAAAAATAATCATAATAAAATCACAAGTGTTTTATTTCTGTCCATTTTTAAGAGTCATATTTGATGTGTTTCGTTGGCAGAAGCATTTATTTTTAGTGCTTGTCAAAATAACGACGCAAAAAAAACTCATGGCGATTGGCTAAAATTGGTGCAAATTAAATTCAGCGCACGCATGTGACCGATCTGTTTTGCCAGGATAGACTAGTCAGGCCCGTAATCAAGACCGGCTTACATCATGAAGGGGGGCCATTGGGCACACAAAATTTTTGGCCCTTTTAAAAGTTAAAGAAAAAATGTTAATGAAAACATCAGTATGTTGTTTTATTTATTGACTTTATTGGTTATTTTGGTTAACTTTATACAAATCAAATATAAGTGAAGTGATTACTACTCGTATTTTAAGATATTCGACTTATGTTAATGATGATAGTTTCCTCCAGGGTTCCTGTTGTGAAAAATCTTTTATTATATCCTCAAAGTTCTTTTAAATATTTGAAAGTTATTTTAATATTTGTATAAATTTTATAAGATTAATTAAGAAATTTTAAGTTATGTATTTTTTTTTTAGATTTACTGAAATTTTGTTTATTGTTTAAAAATTATTTAGAAATCACCTCTGGTTTTTACGACGGCTTGGGAGGACCACGGTAAAATATATTTTTGGCTTAAATCCCGACTTTTTAAAGTCAGGACCCGACTTTTAAACACGGGATTCCGACTTTTAAACTCGGGATCCGACATTTTAAACTTGGGATTCCGACTTTGTAAACTCGGGATCCAACTTTTAAACTCGGGATTCCGACTTTTAAACTCGGGATCCAACATTTTAAACTCGGGATTTCGACTTTTTAAACTCGGGATTCCGACTTTGTAAACTAGGGATTCCGACTTTGTAAACTCGGGATCCGATTTTTTAAACTCGAGATCTGAATATTTCCGATATTCGTCCATATTCGGAGTCGGAATCCCGAGTTTAAAAAGTCGGAATCCCGAGTTTAAAAAGTCGGAATTCCGAGTTTAAAATGTCGGAATCTCGACTTTAAAAAGTCGGATCTGGAGTTTAAAAAGTCGGAATCCCGAGTTTAAAAAGTCGGATCCCGAGTTTAAAAGTCGAAATCCCTAGTTTAAAAGTCGGAATCCTGATTTTAGAAAGTCGGGAATTTAGCCAAAATTGAATTAAAAATTTATTTTCTCCATTTTCCGTGTAAACGATGACCACGGCATTTTGAGGGCCCCATCAAGCCGGGGGCTCTGGGCTCGTGCCCCATGTGCCCTTATGGTAAAGACGGCACTGCCCGTAATGGATTATTTTTATTGTTGAAACGATCTTTATTTAGATCCTGTTCGTTTAAAATAGATGTTTGTAGAGTGTAAAATTATTATGTAGAGTAGAAGTTGTAGTTGAACGTTTAAATTGCTATTTTACGTGTTGTTGTTGAGATCCAGTGGATTAACCGTGGATCACGTGAGCTACTTTATGCGTACACTTCTAATAAACGGAAATAATTGGAGATTGCACACTTGCAGGTATTGATATTATAGGAAGTATATTTCCATGATTGTGATTGGCCTGAATGAAAAACAAAATAAAGACAAGTTAAAAAGCTAAAATTAATACGAAATTTGTAATTTTTATTCAATTTCAAAAAATAATAAAAATCGCTAAAAATTTGCTTGTAAGTCAATTCTGACACGAGGAATTCAATGCCGTTGAGCGTATTTGCAAATCTTGTTTAGTTTTTAAGAGAAAACCTCCGGCAAAGTTCAATTTAAAAAAAAAATACCTCATCATATTTTCGACTTTCCCGAGGCTATATCTCAAAAACTAAACAAGATATGAAGATGCACTTAACGGCATTGAACTTTTCGTGTTTCAATTGACTTGTAAGCAAATTTTCAGCATTTTTTATTTTTCAAAAAGTTTTCACCAAAATTTTCTCATCGAGCAGTTTTTGAACAATATCTCTAAAACTAGAAGATATATGTACTTGGGGATTTTACCATTGGATTCAGCGGGTTAAAATACATATGTATGTAAAGTTTCGTAACAATATTCGTACGAGGGAGAATTTTGGAGCAAACAGTCTGAAAATAGCCCAAAATCGTAAAAAATCAAAGGGGTACCCCTTAAGAAATTATCAAAAAATAGAAATCGCTAAAAATTTGCTTATAAGTCAATTCGGACACGGGGAATTCAAGGCCGTTGAGCGCATTTTCATATCTTGTTTAGTTTTTAAGTTATAACCTCCGGAAAAGTTCAAATACAATCATTTTTTGTTTTATATTTGTGTTTCATGTCAACAAAATTATGTGTTCTATTTGTGCTTAAAGTTATTAACTTGAAAAATTTACATAATAAATTTTATTATGTGGGTAATTTGATCAAAAATAATGTCGTAATATAGGAACAGTAAACAGCGATTGGCTTAACTAAAAAACTTTCAAAGCCAATAAAAATATTTTTATTTTTCTGAACCAGTCAGACCCTCCCACATCAAATTTCGTAAGAAAATACAAATTCCACTCTAGCAAACAAACCAAAACCATTTCCTACGTCCTGTGTATTCCAAAATAAAACCTGCCACCGTTGAACAAAATTCTGGAACACAACAATGTTTGAACGGTTCTAAATGATTTTATTATTACATAATAAGCCTGTTACAATAATTATTTGAAATAAATAATAATATGTTCCAAATATTTTTGCTAACATCTTTTATTTGAAACTTTTTTCGTAACTGATTCCATTTTTGAAATAAATGGAATTTATTGTTTTGTGTGTCCAGTAAACTTCCTCTTCCGGTTTTTCAATTTAATTCAAAATCAACTCAGCTCTTCGTATTTTCATGAAACTTATAATTACCAAGTTTCGTTAACAAATCTTGTCTCGTTCATGAGATATTGCACACTCGGACACACATCCATCCATCCAACCATCCACACACACACAGACATCATTGAGAAAATGATGAAAAAGGATTCAGTGGACCTCAAAACACGTATTTCCGTGAAAATCTCGTCAACGATTTTTTTCACGATGCCAATACTTCCTTATACTGTGTATAAGAAAGTAAAAAGGATAACAAGGAACACAAATTGATTAGAGATACAAAATGGGTTAAACTTGCCAAATCACCAATATAGCTTGGGCAGTAGGATCAATTCAGGAACTGTTTTGGGTTACTTAAAACGTGACAATTAAACAAAAGTAACCTACCGGGTTACTTTAATAATGCCAAATAAATACTGTCAATATGACTAATTGAAAACATGTCAAGGGAAATTATCAGTAATAATATAATAAGAGAGTGAGAACAAATTGAAAATAATTTGACAGATCTTTCGAAAACTTGTTGCCAGGCAATAGTCACGAAAGCTCGCAGGGTTTAAGTGACTATTGCCAAATGGCAACAAGTTTGAGAAAGATCCTGGAGAATTATTTTCTAATTTAACGAATACTCGAGTTGTATTTAGTTAGATTATTTTTGACATAGCTGTTTGATTTGATTCATCCAACTTAAAAGATTTTGAACTGGGTCCAAATCGATTGAATACTTATTAATGTATTCTTGGAAGTTGTTTCCAAAATTTCTTCATGCATTTCTGTATCTGAAATGCAACTAAATCTATTTTTATAATGATTTGACAACTACCTTTCATTTGTCACAAACAAACTAACCTACAGAGATTATTCCCGGGAATAATCACAAGAGCTTTATTCTCAGTATAATTATGACAGAATTGGTTAAAACGCAGACACTTGATATACAATGCAGTATTTCATTGGTCAAAACATAATCAGTATAAAATTGTACTTATTGGTTGAATTTTCAAATATTTTACAAGAAAATTGAGCTAAAATGCAGTATCGCTGACCAATTTTTAAAATTTCCCTCACCACTATAATGACATTTACTTATCAGTGATCCTAAAACTTTTTCAGAGATTTGAAGCTCATAGCAAAGCAGTATGAATGTCCTAAATGTATCAGAATGTCAAACACTGAAATAAGGTTTGGTTAGGTTAGAAAGAATTATTTTTTATTTCTTGATAATAGTAGATTAGGTACATCATGCTTGAGGTTTGAAGGTAGCAAAAATTTTTCCAATAACAGTTTCGAAGCACTGGTTTATTTAGTAATTTTTAGGGAGTTTTGAAATACACAAAATTTTACCAACCTAAAATGACATTTTTAAAAATTGGTCAGTGATATTGCACTTTTGCCGAAAATTGTTTGAAACCAGGTCAAAGGAACTGAGCTACAATATCCTTCCCTTAACTCCCTCTGGACATAGCACCATTTCCCCATTTCCCATATCTCCACCTGCTTCCTCCGTATTCCCAAACCTCTTCTCCACTCTCAACTGTCTCGTAACGTAACCAGGGCAAGCTCACATATTATCCGCTGGCCGCCTTTGATGTCGCCTGCGCGCGGCGAACTCTTTCAAGTTGTTTAGAGAAGGAGAGCGAGAACGCGAGCGCTACTCGTTCTTCGCACCATCGAGGAACGTTTTGTAGACGCCGGTAGATTTATCACATCGCGCTGGTTTCGTTTATCCGAGCAACTGTTCATTGCAAGACGTACAAGACCAGTTGCGAGTCATCTGTCAAGAGGAACTTGCCGGACACTTGGCGGTTTTTTAGTGTTTTGTTGTGTGGATGATGATGTCTTTATGTCAGTCAATAAAAGGAAACGTTAGATTTTATTTTGACTGGTTTTAGATTGGATGGTGTATGGTGAATGTGAGATTGACAAGAAGGTTGTTAGAAGAGTACGTGCGCTTGTTGAGATTGTTTGGGTATTTAGGGAAGCAAAGGGTGCAAAATGGCGTGAACGTCGTAGGAATAAATGGATAAATATGATTGAAGGTTTGTAGGAGTTTGTATGAAAGAAATTATGAATATGAATAAATAGGGATATTTGTGAATACAATAACTGGGATAAAAGAATGGGAAATCCGAGGAAATTAAACAAGTAATTTTTGTGTTAAATGCACAAAATGAGTGATTTTTTTATTGTGCATGAGAATGTCATTTTCAGTCGAAAACGCTAGGTCATTTGAACAAGCCAAAAAACAAGAATTTTATCCACGAAATACAATTAATTTTTTTCTACAAGTGTATTTCTTTAATTAATTTATTATTTATTTATTTAATTAAATAAATTGAAGAAAAAAAATATGATATTAATGATATTATTAATTTGTTGCCAAGGGAACGTCAAACTGTTTGATAAAAATATAAAAAAAATAAAGTTCTTGTTGTGTAAAGTAATAAATAATTAAGTACGTAAAAATAAAAATAAATAAATATATCATCACGCCTTCTACCCATTACTGGGTGTGGCACTCTGCCGAAGCAGATCTCGGTAAGTGATATATTTTGCGCGTGAAGTGAGGTTACCAGTACGTAAGGACAACAAACGATGTTCATTGTTCACCTACTCATATAAAAAATAGAATTGTATTCGAATGGTTCAGATTCCACTATAAGCTACTGTAATTGAGATTAAGTTCCTGTTGTGCAGAGTAACAAATAAATAAGTATATAGAGACAGTTATTTTTAAACCGATGTCCAGTCTTCGTTCACAGAAACAGTTTAAATTCATCGTGACCTTACGTTTTATGTGATCAAAATTGCAATTTATAAAAGGCTGATTTAATAATGTACATTATAAATATAGAACCACAATTACAAAAATTAATAAATAAAATAAATATAAATATATCATCACGCTTTCTACCATTACTGGGTGTGGCACTCTGCCGAAGGAAATCTCGATAAGTTATATATTTATGCGCGAGAAGTGCGGTTACCAGCCATCAAATCACGGCCTTCAAACATGTTTGTGGTGGGGAAGCCACAGGGGTAATTTAAAATTGGTGAAAATGTCTGTCATCTGTGAGGATCGAACCTGGGTTCTTAGGATCCACAGGCCGACTTGATATCACTGAGCCGTAACCCCATATAGAAATTAATGAAGGAAAAATTTCTCATTAAGAACTTTAGTGTAGTTTGTTACGAATTTTGATATGTTGGTATAATAGTTTGAAGAATTAGTTGTGTTTTACTATCAAGCTTGTAATAAATTATTTGATGGCCAGTTGTATCGGCGTTACTTATTATAATAATTTTTCCTTAAATTAACAAGATTTTGTCAAATGAGTTGTTTAACATTGCTGTCAAACATTCAATTTGATATTATTCATTTAAGTAATCCTTAATATTTAAATAGACGCATGAAATTGGATTTAACTGCAGATGGATCATTGAATACATATGTTTTAATTTGTAATTTGCATTCGACGATTCCCGTCCAATGTCTTCGCGACCCCCCAAGGGGTCATGACCCACAGTTTGGAAACCACTGGCATATAGCAACAATACACACAGCCAGAATGATAAAAATTGCAACCCACGCTATGCCGGTGCTTCATTACACCATAATTTTCAATTCCCAACCATAAACACAAAAACAATATTTAATAATTGCGCATTCCTTACCACGCACTTAAATTTATACTTCCGTTGACGGGCCAATAATTTATAGTACCTGCATGTACACAACATAAAATTATTCATTCAAGCCTTATCTCTCTCGATAATAAAAACAAATTTATTACAAATTCTACAATAGAATCACAAGTTCCCAGAATCCAAGGCAGCTCTAATGACAAGAAAGACAAAACACTAAAAGTGTTGACACTTGACGACACATGTTACATTTATAATTCTCCTCCGTCGCCTTCCACGTAATTGTAAATATGTTTCGGTTGCCATGGCGACGTGTTTGAGATGCGAAGATATTCTCATTGAGGAGAGTGGAGATGCCATCTGGATTCGTTCACAACTTCACTGCGATTTGTTTCTGTGAGTGTGTTATGTTTTATTTACACGAAACAGCTTACTGGATCGCTCGTTGATGTACTACTACTGCATGTGGTTTTCATTTCTGTTATGATGTTGTTACTGTTACAGCGTGTTTAATTACTAATTATTGCTGATAGTAATCAGGACGATGAAGTGTTGTTATTAACACTTTAGGTTGTGGGGATATGAAGACAGAAATAGATCTAGAATTACTATAACACATTTATTACTCTTAGACAAAGGACACTTACAATTATGTTTGTGGCACCAGTATGCGAAATTTGTTTACACGAATTCGAATATACTTACGCAATTCATATTTTAAGACTTCTACTATACGAGTACATGTATTGTCATTGATTTTGCGTTTGAAATAATTTGATGAAAATTCTAATTGAATCTAATTTCAGACCTAAACAAAAAAGCGTTAGCTAATTCAACACTTTAATATGAGCAAGTCTTATTGGACATAATTTGAATACAAATTATCTTGGGATTCAAACTCAGGATCTCCGGATTCGAATTCCGTAATGCCTAGCCACAGCAACGTATTGCCGGACTGTTATCTGCATGATAACTGTATCTGCCAACTGTCAAATAAGATACAATATCACACCAACACAAGAAACAATAAATAAGAAGTAATTATGATGCACAAACATAACTATCAAAATAATTCCAAGATTTCAACCAGTTCTCTTTATGTAGTAGCCATCACTTATTAATATTCCTCGTGCATAACGCAACCGGAATATTGTCCGGCGCTCTCCGACAATTCCCGACAGCTACTTCCGGTGTACCACGTGACTACCATCGCCCGGAAATCACTCGCCAACAAGCACAATTAGCAAGCGTCATTAGATGATTGACAGACATCGTAGGTGGTATTCACAAACAAATTTAACACTGTTTAAAACTTATCAGTTAGTTAACAGGTTAATTACAGATAATAATGACAATTTTTGTTTATTGTGAATACTTGATTTTACAAAATGTCATTTTGACATATAACCTATGTACATATTTTAATCTTTTGAACATATAATTAAATGTTATTTTGTTGTGCATAAAATATTGTATATGCCACAGATGAATTTAGCGTTTCTGACCCTGAGCTAATAATCATGTCACAGGCCAGAAACACCTGTTTTTACCCTTGGTACATAAATATCTATTATACACAACCGGGCCGAAAAGCATGTGGTCCTAAACAACGGGCTTAAACACTTCTTTTTAGCTCATAAGCCAAAAAGGAATAATTCCTATGTATACACAAATAAAATGCATATTTTTGTTTATTGTGAATACTTGATTTTACAAAATATCATTTTGACATATAACCTATGTATAGGAATGATTTTTTATGGCCCGGGGGCCAAAAAGAAATGTTAAAGCCCGCTTTTTAGGGCTAAAACACATGAATTTCGGCCCGGTTGTGCATAAAATAAATAAACAAAACCACACATCAACTTGTCATAATTATACTAAGTATTGTTCAAGTTTAAACATTAAAGGAAGCCATTAAACCCTAAACAAACAACACACAGTCCATCATTCACCCAGTGAGGTAGTGTGCGTGCTGCGTTGGCCGAAGAACCGACAATCCGAGGCGCCAGATAAACACTCATCATAATCTAAGAACCAAGTCACAAACTCAAGAGCCATCTAGCAGATTTGAATAATGACACTCGAACAAGAACCAAGCCCAAGAACAGGCGGCTATGCTGAGTTGTGTTGTCTTATGTCGTGGTGGGCGGGGCCTACATGACCTCATGGTTATCACTGAGTGTGTTATCGGTCAAGAGGTTGCTAAAAGGAAATGCACTTAGAGAGAGATTGTTGTAATGGATAGGAGGCATGTGTTTTATGTTTTGTTGTTTTGTTTTAAGATCAGGAAGTGCAGGATTGTGTTTGTTATTGGTTAAAAGCTGCATCTAGTAATCCCTTTTTTATCTAATAAGTTTCATTATTGAAATAGATAAATAGAAGTTATAGAAAACAATAAAGAATGTACAATTCAAATACAAAACAAAAATAAATACGTATTTCTTAATCAACAGTGGTAGCTTTAAGCTATAAAAAGTAGCTTTGGGCTACAAAAAGTAGCTTTAAGCTACAAAAAGAAGCTTTGAAAGTAGCTTCAGTTGTTATAACAATATTTTTAAGCTAATAGAAAAAAACATAATTCGCTACAGCTATATTTTTTCACATTTAGCTTAGCTACCTACAGCTACAGCTAAGGTAAACGTAGCTAAGCTACAAAAGTAGCTAGCTACTGCCCAGCTCTGTTAATAAGCTAAGATAATGTAGGAATAGCTAGTAATGGACGTAGGCTTAAGTTGTAAAACATTTATTGACATTACCGAAATGTTGTCAATAAATCAAATGATTTCGCATATGTATTTAATACGGGAAATAGGAAATATAACTCGGGCTGCAGATTCGCTATATTTCCATTACCATAACTCATAAATCATGTCAAAATATTATCGACAATTATCGTATCACATGTTATATAAGATATGATAAAAATGATTTTATATATTTCATACAGTTTTTAATTCTGAATTTTTTATATCTTCATTTTCTTTTAAAATTAATAGACACAAAAATACTGTCATATGAAATATCTTATTAACACAAATAAAGTAAACATCAGATATACGCATACCTGTTGCTTAACATACATTCCAATTTCAATTAATCAATTAATTCAAATCATAACATATACTGCACGCGTATAACGTCAATGAGTTATGTTTGTTTTTGAAATAAGGTTGTATGTTTCAGTAGATTACGCGTAATAAACATGAAGTAGCTCCACTTCGGCTGTTCGTAGCTTGTACGTAAAATGTTTGTTAAATAAAGATATTAACTTTTATGAACATTATGTATGATTTACAGGTACAGCATAAATCATGTTACAAACACACGTGTTTGTCATATGTTTTTATTAATAATAATTCTGTAAATGTAAACTGAAGGTAGGCGTATGCATAATATTATAATTTTATTACTATAGTATTTCCTGTCACATTTTATTATCTATTTTCATAATGCATATTTTATTTGTTTACATATTTACTTGTTACTATTAACAACAAGAAATTAATCTTAATCTGAACTACTCAGACACAATCGTATTTTTGGAAGATGTCACCGGTAAAATGTAAAATTGAGGCAAAGTACAAGTTTTGCCAAAAACAAACATAAAGGCTTGCGATTACGGTAAGTGGCTCAGTGGTATCGAGTCGGACTGGAAATTTGAGAACCCGGGTTCGCTTTCCACAGCCGACAAATAATTTTCACCATATTAAAACTATCCCTGCCTCTCTCTCACCAATAACTTCCTTAGGGCTGTGATTTTACGGTTGGTAACCGCACTTCACGCCTATAAATATATCAATTACCGAGATGTGCTACAGTAGAGTAGAGATAAATGATTTTATACAATACTTGTACTGTAAGTTACCTATTAATGACAAAATTTAAACACAGTAAGTGCAACTTTGATTGCACAATGGTTACCATGGTTATATCAGGACTTTAATATTTAGTCCATCGTGAACAGTAAGTAAATATTACATATCAAGGTCCTTTTTATTTTGACAACAATTTAACAGCTGTCAATTTTGAAACCTATTTTCTTTTCCTTTTATTTGTGCAAGTATTGTAAAAAAATAGCTTACTAACCTCGAACTGTAAGTGATTTTTTTAGGTCGCGAATGTTTAGATAATCTCGACTTTTCGGGCCTCGATTTCCCAAACTACATTCTTGAGCTAAAAACAGTCACTTACAGTTCATGGTACGTAATATACTTACTATTTATTTGTGTGTGGAGTATGCGTTTTTAGGATTTGGGATTTAATTCTAAGTGATCCGGCGACCTTTCTCTAATGACTTCACGGTCCACACTTTGAAGACCATTGGCCTAGACAATATATAAGATTGCTTGAATTTTATACTTTGCCTGTAGCATAATAACTTAAAGCCAGCGAGATTTGAACCTGTGAACTATTGCTTGATAGACACAAGTTATACCCACAGATCAACGACTGCCTATATCGCTAATAGCCTCAATATACTTCTAATCCTTTTATTATATTCTATCTTGCGAGGCAAATTCTAAAAATCACTGAAAATCTGCTTCTAACTAATGGTTCAAATTACGCATCATCCAAATTTAGCTCGCAGCCGACACATATAAATTATAATTAATACCTTAAGTTAGCGCACGTGAAATAGTAACGGCAACGAACGTCTGCAGAGGAAAACGAGTAAAACAATGCCATGATTTACTTGGGGCTTGTGGATGCGTCGTGCTGCTGCTTGGCATCGCGCCCAGCCTTCGCTTCATCGAGAATATCCTCTTGAATGCATGAATTCGTCAACCGAATTCGCATGCCGTGAATATGAATTTGAACTGTACAAGACAATAAGCTAGTTCAACAGTGCGACGGTGTTTAAAGAAATATTTAACGTATATCAATGTTAGTTGTAAATACATACATACATACATATCTTCACGCTATATCCCAACAAATGGGGTAGCACGAACCCTAAAATCACTCATAAAACATTTACTCATCACACTCATCAAACAATCAGCCCTCGTAAAACATTATCATCCAGACACACCACCCTCACTTCAACCACATTCATAGACTACTATGTTAGTTGTAAATGTATTATAAAGAAATATAAATATATCATCACGCCTTTTACCCATTACTGGGCGTGGCACTCTGCCGAAGCAGATCTCGGTGAGTGATATATTTATGCGCGTGAAGTGCGATTACTAGTCGTCAAATCATATCCCCCACAGATGTTAGTGGTGAGGAAGCCACAGGGGTAATTTTAAATTGGTGAAAATGTTTTGTCGGCTGTGGGGATCGGACCGAGATTCTTTGGATCCACAGGCCGACTTGATATCACTGAGCAATTACCCCATAAATAGATGTATTATAAGAATGTTAAAAAAATTATCAAAAGTAACGTATGGCTAGCTCAGTGGTATGAAGTCGGCCTGTGGATCCTGAGGTCCCTGGTTCGATTCCCACATGCGACAAATTTTCATAATTTGAAAAAGCTATCCCTGTGGCTCCTCCACCACTAACATGTTTGGGGACCGTGATTTGACGACTGGTAACCGCACTTCACGCGCAAAATATATCACTTACCGAGATCTGCTTCAGCAGAGTGCCACACCCAGTAATGGGTAGAAGGCGTGATTATATATTTATTTTATTTTATTTACGTATTAATATCTAAAATATTGAATTGAAAAGTGAATGATTCAAAACGATCGCCATTGATGTTATTATGACCAGTGCCGGTTTAAGACATTTTGCCGCCCGGGGCTAACTTTTAAAAATCGCAATTTTTGACAAAGAAAAATACGTTTTTCTAAAATCAAACTGTTAAATTACAAAGGGTAGTCATATAAAGTCCACTAAGAAAAAAAGTGGATTAAAAGACTTATTTTTCTTATAAAATTTTATTAACATCATAACTAATAAGAAAATATAAAAATAAATAAATAAATAAATATATCATCACGCCTTCTACCCATTGCTGGGTGTGGCACTCTGCTAAAGCAGATCTCGGTAAGTGATATATATTGCGCGTGAAGTGCGGTTACCAGTCGTCAAATCACGGCCCCCAAACATGTTAGTGGTGGAGGAGCCACAGGGATAGCTTTTTCAAATTATGAAAATTTGTCACCTGTGGGAATCGAACCAGGGACCTCAAGATCCACAGGCCGACTTCATACCACTGTGCTAGCCATCCCATAATAAGAAAATACACACCAAAAAAAAAAAAACAAGTACAAAATAAAAACAAGTCCTGCCTAATCACAATAAATGAAGAAAATTTTTGTTTCCGGGCTTTTAATTCCGAGAATTTGTCATTACGGCATTAATATTAATTTCGTCTCATAATAACTAAAAAACATGAAATCTAAATTTTTCCTGTTTTTTTTTATTACTTTGTTATAAACACCCTACTAAGGGAGAAAAATAATAAAGATTAATTAATCAATCGTGACGTAGGTAGCTCTTGATGACAAAGATAGCATTAATATGAAGAGAGAAAGCATATTAATGAGAAAGAAGGCTTTCTTTTTTGAGAGAGATGGGCATCATATATTTCAGCATCGTTGCGTTGTTTGTACACGTAGTTTTATCCCGGTGAATTCATAAGCGTAGCCAAACTCGACAACCGTTTATAAGAATTATAAATATTCTTTGATGTCGCGCTATGAAGTCGGAGTATGCTGTGTAACTAACCAAGCAGAGAACTGAGAAGTTCAAAGTTTCAACGTTTCACAACAAGGTAGAATTTCTGAGCCGTTGAAAATAATTTCACTTGACAGATGATGCATTTCCTGTTGCACTTGTTTTTGCTTTGGGAATTATGAGAATTTAGAAAGGATTTAGTTTCCATTGAGTTTTAATGATTTGTTTAACGTACCTTTTCGCAAAAACTTCGACATGATCCTGACACTTGAGAACAGCACTCCACATCTGAAACAATACAATATTGAAATTAAAAATGGCGTATTTAAATATAAAAAAATAAATAAATATATCATCACGCCTTCTACCTATTACTGTGTGTGGCACTCTGCCGAAGCAGATCTCGGTAAGTGATATATTTTGCGCGTGAAGTCGTCAAATCACAGCCCCCAAAGATGTTAGTGGTGCAGGAGCCACAGGAGTAGTTTTTGAAATTATGAAAATTGTTTGTCGCCTGTGGGAATCGAACCAGGGTTCTCAGGATCCACAGGCCGACTTCATACCACTGAGCTAGCCACCCCATAATAAAATAAAATAAATATATCATCACGCCTTTCTACCCATTACTGGGTGTGGCACTCTGCCGAAGCAGATCTCGGTAAGTGATATATTTTGCGCGTGAAGTCGTCAAATCACGGCCCCCAAAGATGTTAGTGGTGCAGGAGCCACAGGAATAGTTTTTGAAATTATGAAAATTGTTTGTCGCCTGTGGGAATCGAATCAGGGTTCTCAGGATCCACAGGCCGACTTCATACCACTGAGCTAGCTACCCCATAATAAAATAAAATAAATATATCATCACGCCTTTCTACCCATTACTGGGTGTGGCACTCTGCCGAAGCAGATCTCGGTAAGTGATATATTTTGCGCGTGAAGTCGTCAAATCACGGCCCCCAAAGATGTTAGTGGTGCAGGAGCCACAGGAATAGTTTTTGAAATTATGAAAATTGTTTGTCGCCTGTGGGAATCGAATCAGGGTTCTCAGGATCCACAGGCCGACTTCATACCACTGAGCTAGCTACCCCATAATAAAATAAAATAAATATATCATCACGCCTTTCTACCCATTACTGGGTGTGGCACTCTGCCGAAGCAGATCTCGGTAAGTGATATATTTTGCGCGTGAAGTCGTCAAATCACGGCCCCCAAAGATGTTAGTGGTGCAGGAGCCACAGGAATAGTTTTTGAAATTATGAAAATTGTTTGTCGCCTGTGGGAATCGAATCAGGGTTCTCAGGATCCACAGGCCGACTTCATACCACTGAGCTAGCCACCCCATAATAAAATAAAATAAATATATCATCACGCCTTCTACCCATTACTGGGTGTGGCACTCTGCCGAAGCAGATCTCGGTAAGTGATATATTTTGCGCGTGAAGTGCGGTTACCAATCGTCAAATTACGGCTCCTAAAGATGTTAGTGGTGGAGGAGCCACAGGAGTAGTTTTAGAAATTATGAAAATTGTTTGTCGCCTGTGCGAATCGAACCAGGGTTCTCAGGATCCACAGGCCGACTTCATACCACTGAACTAGCCACCCCATAATAAAATAATATACGCATTTAGGATTAACTTAAACCATGGATTAAACACCTAAAAAAAGGTAACAAATTCATAGGAGTAAATGTCCATAAATGCTTTATTCCAGAGAGATTAATATTTCGATGCAGCGCTACTTTCGAATATAAAATTTATAACAAAATACCAAATATTATGGGGTAGGTGGCTCAGTGGTATCGAATCGGCCTGTGGATTTGATAACCTGGGTTCGACAAACTATTATCACCACATTAAAATTATCCCTAATGGGGTAGTGGCTCAGCGCTATGAACATTGAGAACCTTGGTTCGATCCCCACAGCTGACAAAATATTTTCACCAATTTAAAATTACCCCTGTGACTCCTCCACCACTAATATCTTTGGGGGCCGTGATTCGATGGCTGGTAACCGCATTTCATGAGCATAAATATATCACTTACCGAGATCTACTTCGGCAGAGTGCCACACTCAGTAATGGGTAGAAGGCGTGACTATATATTTATTTATTTTATTTATTTATTCAAGTCTATTTATTTCTCATGTTAATCACCTGTGGCACAGTTTTCGTGGGACAAGATAAAATTATATATTTTCTTATATGAGTACATATATTTATAGAGATAATTAAATGAAATAAAACCTCGTGATATCTCTATTACACTTATTTATACAGGAATGCAGCATATTTTTTCCAGAAGATGAATGTTTTATATTAATTCTCGGTTGCACATGAGCACGGCATTTAATTTAATTGTAATGTAGTACTCAAGCAAATAAGAAACTTTTTGTTTTATCTGTTTAAATTATCAATATCATATTAAATGACTCGCTCATATCAAGTTGTTGTGCATACAATTATTAGCTAGATTTGCATAATGTGAATTTTTATTCATGTGACGCAAATATCAGCATAGCATTTTTTATTATTTCAACATTAATTTTGAAATTATCTTGTCAACGCAATATTTTTATCTTTTTACATAAAAGGAATATTAATAAGTATGTGTAGATAAGCATTTCTATTTATATAACAGCGAAATACAGTTGTCTACAGCGCTTCTGACGGACAGTAAAGCTCGGAAGATATGAGAACTAAAATATAATTTCGTCTGAATCTCTATAAAAATTTATCAAATTTGACCAATGCGTTGAAAACAGCAAAATATTGACAGATTTTGTTTCAATAAAATGTCGTTTGAACTGTGAAATGTAAAAACATTCTTCTATTGCTTTTTTTCACGTTTCTGTTCAAAATATAATTTTCTACCCTTAATTGTGAGAAGAAAGTGACATTTCTCATCAACAAGAGAAAAGTAAATAATCCGGTAAGAAAGTGCCTACTTTCCTGACCAATTTTAGTATGGAAAGTAGGTCTTTACAAAAACAGTCAAGTAAAGTACGTATCCAAGGCTACAACAAAAATAACAGTCTGGTAAAGTACAAAACAGTCCGGTAAAGATTTTACCTGACTGTTATTTTTATTGTAACCTCGAATACGTAGTCTGCTGTCAGTACAATTCATATAAAAAAAATATAAGTATTTTGAATTATTTATAGTTAATTATTGATTAAATTAAACGGTTTCAGAAAAATTTACACATAATACGTCAGGAAAGTGTTTTTACTTGACGAAGCGGTTGTTTGAAATACGAGGCCGCATGCTAACTTATTACGTAATATACTACAGAATGATCAAAAGAAATTGTTACAGTTGGCAATAAAAAAAACTACTTGAAATTGGTAAGCCTGATACATAAATTCATTTCCTGTTGTTGACAGTGACATTTAAAATTTAAATTTGAATACATTTATTATTACATTTATTTCTACAGTATTTCTATTACTTAAAAAGTCAAAATTCTATTAGCTGTCAGATTCCTGACATAACCTATTTGTATTTCTTAGAAATGTCAAATAGCATTTCCGCCTTTATCTGATTTTGTACCAACTGTGCAATAAAAAGATCTCTGGAATTGTATTGCCAACTATAACAATTCCTTTTGATTGCCCTGTATTTTCTTCTCTAAGAAAAAAAGTGATATAATATCTATGGAAATGGCGTTATTTGTTTTACCTAAATTTTTTAAATTAAAAAATTAAAATAAATATGTCATTACGGTTTTTACCCATTATTGGGAGTGGCACTCTGCCATAGTAGATTTTGATAAATGATATATTTATACACGCGAAGTGCGGTTATCAGCCGGTAAATTACGGCCCCCACATATATTAGTGTAGGGGAAGCCACAGGGGTAGTTTTAATGTGGTGAAAATAGTTTGTCGGCTGCGGGAATCAAACCCGGGTTCTGAAATTTAATTTAGTTTTTTTATGAGGTAATGGCTCAGAGGTATCGAGTCGACCTGTGGATCTTAGGAACCCTGGTTCGATCCCACAGCCGACAAACATTATCACCAATTTAAAATTACCCCTGTGGTTTCCTCACCACTAACATGATTTGACGGCCGGTAACCGCACTTCACGCGCATAAATATATCACTTAACTAGAGCTGCTGCGGCACAGTACCACAACCCAGTAATGGCTAAAAGGCGTGATGATATATTTATTTATTTTATTTATTAAACAAAAAATCTAATTCACTCTAAGAGCCCGAGATTTACTTTTTGTTAGTTTATCTGTAGAGTAATACAACCCAAAGCTGCTGGCTGCCGCATGCAAATACATAAAACTAATTTATCTATAAAAAGTTCCAGTGACAACTCGACACCAGAATTCAATTAGCTAGAAATATAAAATAAATAACCTATTGTAAATAATAATTGAAACTCAATAAGGAAAATCATTAAAGTTTCAACATAACATGATTATTCTCTTCTCTTACACAATTCACTAATAAATCAAATGTGAAATTTATCATCAAACCTTGAATAATTAGTCAGCACTTAAAAAACACAACAGCATCGCAACTCGCACTTGTCGCGATGCGTTTTTATTTAAACAAAAGCAATTAGCGTGAGGCATAGCCACCTTTATTGCATAGCTAGCAAGGATAATTAGCTGGGTGTCAATCAAGAACATGTTCAGTTAGAACTTAATTAATTATAACATTTCATTTGCGTATATTATTATTCATGTTGTGTAATTGTCAAGGCGGTGTTCGTTGCACTCGTATTTGCTGCTTGTTTATCGGTTCGTTGCTGATAGTAATTGATCACGACTTCAACTTATTATCTTATTATTAGCGCTATTCAGTTTTAAATACGTTGTTTATTTATTTTATTTTGTTTTAATATATCTTTCATGTGGAATAATTTATATTCTCATTTGAAAAATGAATGTGGAAATAAGAATTCGAATACAATTTCCACAAACTAAAAACACATTTTCTTATCTTCACTCCTAAAGATGTAAAGGAACAACTACAGGTGATCAGAATAAAGTGTTTCAGTTGGCAATACAATTCTAGGGATCTTTTTTATTCCTCAGTTGACATAAAGCCAGGTAAAGGTGAAAATCAAGGACCTTGAAAGGAGGGGATACGGCATTAAAGTCAAGACAGTGAGGCTCGGCAGATTGACAGAGGCAGAAGTACCGTGCTTAGCCCCTGCTATTGCGCATGAGTCATAAAGAGATTTGAAATTTAAACAGGATGGAACAATCATTCTCCCTAAAAGATTATAAATTTTTACAAGGAAATTATCAACGTTTATTATTAGTGTGATCTATCGATTAAAATGAATATTTGTAATTGTAACTGTTGAACAATATTTACTATTAATAATAAATATAAAATCCGTTAATATGAAGAGCAAGTTTGAGAATAAATATCAAATTGATGTTTTTAAACAAATCAAAATTACAATTACTTCAAGAAACATAAGTGTACAAACTAAAAACTTAGTTACCATCTTATCTACAAAAAAATATGTCCAATTCCACACAGCGCAACGATTGAACACCACGTGGTAATATATTCACATACAACAACGCCCCCTGGCAACGACTAAACGTCACTTTTCTTACACAAAAATTCAAAATATTTGGAAGAAGAAGAGATTTAGCTAAGCACGGTGCAGAAAAATTATTGTTGTCTCTTTCCCTTGCCCAAGCCTCACTTCAAGCAATGCTACAGTATCGTAATGCCATATCCCCTCCTTTCAACGTCCTTGGTGAAAATACTATTTGACTTGTCATTTTTATAATAAATACAAATAGGTTGTGTGATAGAAATACTTTAGATTATTGTGCTGTGAGTAATGTTAAAATATAAAATGATGTGTGTAAGGGAAAAAACGAGTATTATTAATTCAAGTTCTCAAATGTCACTGTCAACAATAGGAAATAAATTTATGCATCAGTCTTACCAATTCTAATAATACAAGTAGTTTTTTTTTATTGCCAATTGAAACACTTACTTCTGATCTCTCTTTATTTGCAACAATTACCATTGCTAATTTTAAATTTAATTTCTCTCAAAGTAAAAAAACAAAACAAAGTTATAACAGCACCACGTCGTTATTTATCTTTCTTATAATAAATAAACAAGTCAAAGCAACTCATTAAACCTAGTTTTTACTCACCTGCAAGTTAAATCAGACATTAATGACCACAAATCAGAGAAATATATTTATAAATTTGATATAAACTGATATAAAAACCCAAGCAAATCTATTAAAAGAACGTGAAGGTGATAAACCCGGCACATTACAGTGGCACGAGGCGTGAGAGGCACTCGGAGACCTGTCACTCGCTGGCAAATGTTGTTTACACCAAGACTTAAATGCAAATAATGCTTTATAAACTATAAACACCAATTTGTATTCAACAGGCGCGAACAGAATTCGAATTCAGTGTTCTCGACGGTAAGACATGGAGACAGGGAATTTCTTAATTCTAGCAGTAGTATTTTGTCTTATTTTATTTATTTATTTTATTTGTTACTCTGCACAACAGGAACTTAATTCCAATTACAGTACTTTATAGTGGAATTCGAACCACTAATCGTATTTTTTTATATAAGTTGAAGTCAGCGAAATATGAACGCACGATCTCTTGCTCTTAAGAAACGTAAGTTTTACCTCGCTTTTATCCACTGAGCTACGAAATAATATGATAGCCATTTATTTTAGTAGTGAAGATGTATTTATTTGTTTATGGTTGTCAAAGATTTAACCATTTTTGTCAGTTACACAGTCTAAAATTGGCCTAAAATCGAAAAAACTAAAAAACTCCTTAAAAATTTTCAAAAAATGAAATCGCTTAAAATTAACAAAAAATTTGCTTACAAGTCAATTTGGACACAAGGAATTTAATACCGTTGAGCGTATCTTCATATTTTGTTAAGTTTTTATGATATAGCTACCAGAAAAGTTAATTTTTTTACAAATTTTACATCATCAGATTTTGTCCTTTCCCGAGGCTATAGCTAAACACTAAACTAGATATGAAGGTACGCTCGACGGCATTGATTATTTCGTGCTTCAATTGACTTATAAACAAATTTTTCAGCAATGTTTATATTGCAAAAAAAATCACAAGTTTTCTCATTAAAAAGTTTTTTGAACAATATCTTAAGAACCAGAAGACATACACACTTAGGGACTTTAGTATTAGATTCAGTAGATCAAGATACATATGTATGTAAATTTTCATTATAATACTCGTACGAGTATCTTTATATCGTGTTAAGTTTTTAAGATATCTTCTTAAAAGTAGAATTTTTCTGAAATTTTATCTTCGGCTCGTGTTGTTTATTCTCATCCAATAAAACCTACATTAAATTCCCATTATATAATATACTATTAACCACTCGTTGCTGGGCATCTTGTGACTAATGAAATCTTGTTATTAAACACTCATTTTACGAAATGAAAACAGCCAACTAAATCAGAGTACATCAAAAACCGCTACTGTAAGATAAATAGTACATTTCGTACCATGTGACAGTTTTTAGATCAAGAATGTAATTTGATATCTGCGACTTAAAAAATCACTTATAGTTCGAGATTACTAAGCTATTTTTTACAATATCTGCACAAATAGAAAGAACAGTAAAATAGGTTTCAAAATTAATAGCTGTCAAATTGTTGTCAAAATAAATATGACGTTGATCTATAATATTTACTTACCGACCACGGTGGATGGTAAGTAAATATTATAATACTAAACTAACCATAGAAATCAACTGTGCAATAAAAGTTCTAGTTACTGTGTTTAAGTTTTGTTTTGATAACTTACAGTACAGGTATTGTAAAAAATAAATTTGTATGAATGATCCCTTAGAAGCATCCCTGTGAGAAAATTCTGGCTACATCATCGCGTCTCTGTATTCCTGATTTGAATATAAAATTCTCTGCCAGCTTTATATGTATGGGATACCTCGTATGCAACCTATACTCACAATATATATTTTATGTGACGCGGGACACGTTCATTGTTCTAAGAACTCATCCATGAATTACAGTTTTATTAGAACGTATTTGTTTTAACGATGTTGCTCATCATAAATAACTTAACGATGCTTTTCTATTATCTCTTTTACATTTCCGAAGAATTTTTGGTAGCCGTGAGAAACAAGAATACAAAACACTTCATTTAATTCACCCTAAATAACCAATAAAGAATACTTATCAGAAAAGTCAAACTTGAACGGTTTCTGTGGAGTTCTGAAATTGTCATCTTTTTCTGACGTTTGAAGAAAAACTGTCTTTTAAGTTTTCTTCGCTAAATTGAGCGAATGAAATAATACTTTTCATTCTTAAGAAGGAAATTAAAACTTTCCTGTACCCTAATTGGAATTATTTTCTATTGTGCAAAGTAGCAAATAAAAAATAAAACGAGGGCAGGGTGAAAAGTCCCTGAAAAATAAAACAGATTGCGCCACAATCGCAAATCTCATGTGACAGTTGTGATGTACCATCTTTAACTAGAACGCATTAAAATTTTCAGACTGATATGTTATTCAGTTCTGTTTTGACACCCATCGAAAGCAAGCAACCTTGCAGATTTTTGAAAACATGGAAAAAAGTGAATTTCGCGTCTTGATTAAACATTATTTCTTGCGTGGAAAAAACATTACGCAAACCAAAGCAACGCTTGTTAAACATTATGGAGAGTCCTCACCATCGATTGGAACGATTCACAAGTGGTTTACTGATTTTTGTTGTGGTAGTATGACCACAAAGGACGCCGAACGTTGTGGTCGTCCAATTAAGGTTACAACGCCAGAAATCGTCGATAAAATCCATGGTAATATTGGACGATCGGCGAGTTAAAGTGCACGAGATGGCTGAGGCTATGAGCATCCCAACCGAACGGGTATGAAACATTTTGCATAAATTTTTGGATATGAGAAAGCTATCTGCCAGATGGGTGCCGCATTTGCCCTCTGTTGACAACAAACGCGACCGTGTGACAAGTGCAAAATTGCATAAATTGCGCTACGAATTGGTTCGTCATCCACCATATTCTCCAGATTTGGCCCCCTGCGATTTTTATCTATTTCCAAACTTGAAGAAATGGCTCGGCGGAAAGAGATTTGGCTCCAACAATGAGGTCATCGCTGAGACAAACGCCTATTTTGAAGGATTACCAAAATCTTATTATTTGGAAGGGATCGAAAAATTAGAAAAACGTTGGACGAAGTGTATCACGCTACAAGAAGATTATGTTGAGAAATAAAATATGTTTTGACCAAATAAATCATTTCTTGTTTCATTTTTCAGGGACTTTTCACCCTGCCCTCGTAGTAATATTTTAGTTAAAATTAATTATATATGACTATTCTGTGACAGAACGGAACGCATACTACAAAAACACAAATTCACAAACTTCAAAATATGCTTAGCATGGTGAGTGTTCGGGATTCAAATAGTAAGTAAGAGTTCATTGACCAGTAGCAATATTTCACATTTAGATTCGAGGCGGCAGCCTTTGAAGTTCGCATTTGTTATGCAACAAATGACGAAGCGCTAGTAAAAATAACAGAACAGTTGACAGTCGTATGCAACATACAGGAATCGTTCACCTGATACGAACTACAAGCAGAAACACATGTACGAGAATTTCTCACAGTATATTATACACCAAGGGAGAGACGTGCATACATTCATTTTAGTCCCAGCGATTTTAGCATACATACGTAACATCAAACAATATATCCCATCAAAAGGGGTAGCACGAACCCTCGAAATATTCACAGAGCATCAATTCATCAGATTTATCAAAGAATCAATCAGTCTCATCATGACACTTTATCTTCGCTCCAACCACATTTACGTTTTCTCCATGCAAACTCATATACTATTCTTCTCACTCAGTATCTTTTATCACGCAACAAACCTACAAATACATCCATTCTCTTCTATACAATCACATTTCATTGATTAAAACACATCAATAGTACCAGATGCATATTCTTTCAGATTTTTTCCTTCACTTTACTTAAATAAATCAATAATTATTGTATTATTCTTTTTTGATGCTTGTAGAAAAAAATGTTGTTTGTATTTCGTGGACAAAACTCTTGTTTTTTAACGCGTTTAAATGATTTTTTGTCGCGATCTAGTGGTCTCGACTAAACAATACATTCTCACGCACAAAAAAAAACACTCATTCCGCGCACTTAAATCAAAAATAACGTTTTTCTATTTCCATACTTATTATGGGGTGGCTAGCTCAGTGGTATGAAGTCGGCCTGTGGATCCTGAGAATCCTGGTTTGATTCCCACAGGCGACAAACAATTTTCATAATTTCAAAAACTATCCCTGTGGCTCCTCCACCACTAACATCTATGGGGGCCGTGATTTGACGACTGATAACCGCACTTCACGCGCAAAATATATCACTAACCGAGATCTACTTCAGCAGAATGCCACACCCAGTAATGGGTAGAAGGCGTGATGATATATTATTATTATTATAATTTACTTATTAAATATTATATGTATCCGGCAGTACTGTGGTATGGTTAACGTTATGGCATTCGAATCTGAAGATCTCGACTTCGAATCCCACTCAAGCTAAAAATATATAAACTAGCACACTTCGGCTCAGTGAGTCCGGATCCTGTACTGTAATTGTGATTAAGTTCCTGTTGTACAGATACAAAGTATTATAAATAAATAAATTATTTGTACTTCAATGACGGTCATTATGACACTAATTTGATACATATTATTGACTAATAACAGTATAGTATTTATCGTTTTCATGGCTTCCATAATTTACCTAATAAAATAATATGTATGTTTTGTTTTCTTTAATTTTAATATTCAATGATGACATTTGTTTTAATAATTTAACATATTATATTAGAGAAAAATAGTGTACCTCGTGTATGAATAGCTACAGTATAAATTTGTTGCATAAAATACTATTATTTATTTCTTTGATTAATAAATAAACAAATTAGGCAATGATTGCCTCATGAATATTTTGAAATATTTATAATAAAAAAAAAAATTTAAAATTCATATTGTTTCTTTCTGTCGATGAATAAACTTATGAATAATGGAAATGATATTTTTATTTACACAGTAGAAAAATATTGAACCAGATAGTGTATTGGTAATATACTTAATCAAATGTAAATTAATGTAAGTGTGTAACTAAATTTTCTCAGAATTCAGTTTTAAATTTAACCACATATGACGAGCATATCAGGCAAACCATTATGTCACCTTAAAAATGAATACATGAGCAGAAAATAGAATAAACATTTCAATAAATTTTGTGACATCTACATTTACTCTTGTTAATTTTATTACTTATGTTGACTTGAGTCTGACCTTAAACTTTAAGACATTTTAAAATAGTACTTTGTTAAATATTTAATAAAACAACGGGCAGTCGTTGTCCAATGGATACAATTTACATTTATAGTTTATTTTTAATGGGGTGATGTGTACGTCATTACTGATATTTGTATGGTTTAAATGAAATGTAGTAGAAGTGCGAAAAGAAGTTAAACAAATATAAAGAAATACAATAAATATATCATCACGCCTTCTACCCATTACTGAGTGTGGTATTCTACCGAAGCAGATCGCGGTAAGTGATATATTTTGCTCGTGAAGTGCGTTTATCAGCTGTCAAATCACCTTAAAGATGTTAGTGGAGGGCGACCCACAGGTTCATTTTATAAAATAAATAAATATATCATCACACCTTCTACTCATTACTGGGTGTGGCACTCTGCCGAAGCAGATCTCGGTAAGTGATATATTTTGCGCGTGAAGTGCGGTTACCAGAAGTCAAATCACGGCCCCCAAAGATGTTAGTGGTGGAGGAGCCACAGGGGTAGCTTTTGAAATTATGAAAAGTGTTTGTCGCCTGTGGGAATCAAACCAGAGTTTTCAGGATCTACAGGCCGACTTCATACCACTGAGCTAGCCACCCCATAGCGATTATTAGCGATATTCATTTATAAATACAATGTTTATTTATTTTGTTTTGTTAATATATTTTTTGTTGCGAATAAATTATACTTTATGCTTTCTAATTTGAATAATGGCAGTGGATATAAGAAATCAAATTCAATTTCCACAAACTAAAAACGCAAAACCAAATAAATAAATAAAAACAGAAATGAACGAAGACTGCATAATTTACTTTTTTATTTTATAATAATTCATATTTACATAACAAAATATTGAAACAATTTTCATTAAATTTATATATCTAAAAATTTCAATCATTCTACAAACTTCCCGATGACTATGATCATTAACGATAACTAACAATCAATTTTCAAATGAAAACTGTCATTATGTAAAGGTGGATCTACAAGATACTATGTAAAAATAAATGAAATGAACTCGCGTCACTTATTGAATCAATTTGAAATATTAAACAGTGGACAGAACTTAGACTTCTGTCTGTCTGATACGTTTAAAATGATATGTACATTTCTAGATATTATCTAATAAATTATGCATGCGCACTCATACATATACATACATACCTACATGTTATATAAAGCTAGTTTTGTTTTAATTTGTTGATTTAATCAAGAATTTTTTATTGATATATTAAATAACATTGGAGAGCTTGTACCTCGACTTGCTCTTTTAATTAAAATTAATATAAATTGTTAGATATTAACATTAGTATAGTAACAACAATAGAAAATACTCCTGGAGAGAAAAGAAAATAAGTGCCTTCATAAAAAAGCCAATAAAATACTTGATGAAAAATTAATAACCATATTACAAAGTAAAATTTTCTTCCCTCAATTTAAAGAAGAAAGTGATACCTTTCATCCCTAAGGAAGAACGCACATTTTTCTTCTTTAGGAAAGAAAAGCTATATCCATGGTAGGTGGAAAACAGCGGTATAATTTGATATTAGTGATATTCATGTGACATCTGTCAATAAAATAATAAATTTTATCTAAATTCTAATTGTACTTTCTTAATGAGTAATGAAAAACGGCCCGTCGCGTCGTGAAGAAATGTTTCACTTTCTTCTCTTGATATATAATAGTATATTGTAATACATATGTTGAAAGGTTATTATTGGAAAGCGTGTTTGTAAAATTCAGCCAAGTTTGCAATGTCTTTTCAACACGTGTATAATTTGGCATTTTCAACTACAAGAAATTACTTAATTTAAAAGATAGTTATTTATGTACCAAGGGTGAAAACAGGCGTTTGTGGCCCGCGGCATGATTATTAGCACGAGGCGCAACGCGCCGAAGGCTAATAACATGCATAGGGTCAGAAACGCTAATTTCACCCGTGGTACATACAATATTTTATGCACAACAAAATAACATTTAATTATATGTTTAAAAGATTAAAATATGTACATAGGTTATATATCAAAAAGACATTTTGCAGAATCAACTATTCACAATACACAAAAATTATCATTTTATTTATGTATCCATAGGAATGATTCTTTTATGACCCTGGGGCCAAAAAGATGTGTTTAGGCCTGCTTCTTAGGGCTAAAACACATGAATTTCGACCCGAGTGTGCATAAAATAATTTTATTTTCTCAAAGGTGGATTCCATTGTCTCACTGTCATTAATGTTGTTCTGTTGACACATGAATGCAAAAATGATTAGATTCCGCACACAGATGAGTGCGGAAATTCAATATTTTCCGCACTGTTGTAGGAAAATGATAACTTTTAATCAATTTAATTATTTGACATGCAACAAAATATACAACATAGATTTGAATGTACAATTTAATATTATAAAATCTAACTGTAAAAAATATGTGAGTGGAAATAAATATTGACATAAAATACAGATTTGTATAATTATTCAACAAATTAGCTATGCAAACTGTAAAAACTATAAATTATAATAACAACAATCATAAATCATTGAATTAAATGTATAAAGTAGAATGTTGAATGACAGTAACCCCAGTAGCTAGCATAAAACTTTATTACAGTTTTTATACGCATCGCAGCGTAAAAATGCAAGCGTTTCATGTTGGCATGTTATGTTTATATGGTCATCACATATCGAAATAAAAACGGGTATATTATCATCGGTAACAGCAGTGAATGAGTGGGGTATCATCAGTCAGTAAACGTCAACTGTTTGACATCAGCAGCGTAATAACAAGTGTTAACCACTTCCGTTTCCGACAGCTTTTCCGTGCGAGATAAAAATTACTGTGGCACACACGATATGCGATACGAACGTGTTATTTTATCAGTTTACTTATTACATACTTACTACAGTTACATTACTTGACAACTTATGATATGATATCAAATTAGTCGAGGGTAAAATAGGATGTCCGTCATACCGTCATATCAGACTTCAGACAGTTCGTTTCATCGTTCACGGAAATTTTTATTTCTCTATTGAAAAAAATAAATAAATATATCATCACGCCTTCTACCCGTTACTGGGTGTGGCACTCTGCCGAAGCAGATCTCGGTAAGTGATATATTTTGCGCGTGAAGTGCTGGGTTGAAAGAAAAAATAAAGAATTCTTTAGTTAAAGAATTGTTTATCTAGTAACAGATTCGTTGTTAGGAGTAAGCGTGTGTAATTTGAGATGTTTTATGCATATGTTATGTACGTCGGAGAAAGAAGATGAATGATAAGTGAATAGGAATGATTAGATAGATGTGATTGAAGGTTTGTTGTGTGATAAATGATTTCGAGTATAATAAATAAATGAGTTTATATGGAATGATCTATGAATGTGGTTGAAGTGAGGGTGGTGTGTTTGGATGAGAATGTTTGACGAGGACTGATTATTTGATGAATGTAATGAGTGAATATTTTATGAATGATTTTATGGGATATAGCGAGATGATATGTATGTATGTATATATGTATGTAGTATCAATAGCGATTTTCTGAAACATATTGAACCGTTAATTGCTAATGAACCGATAAAATTTTCATGCAACCCAACATATATATTTTTTATATATACTTACTTTAAAAGGTATTTTATTGCTTTTTATTGTCAAAATGCATTTGAAATCATTAATAGTTATTTAACTATCAAATGTGTTAATGAGGGATATTAATAATTGAGACATTATAACGCGAGAGCGTAGTGAGCGCGTTAATTATAGAGATTATTAAACTCCGATTAATGTATGAGTTCGTTACAATATATTTCCGTTCATCACACCAATTTAATTTGAAAAAAATCTAATTTTATTCCATAACAATTTGGTTACATTAGTAATGTTTGTATTGTTAGGTTAGTAACATACCTGTCACATATGTTTTAACAGGTTTTACGAGTTTTCAGAGAATGCTTTTAGTTTACTTTAGGTTAGACCAGCGGTCTTATCGTTTTTAGAATAATGTTTTTATATTTATTTTAAAGGAATACTATCTGAATATTATTTAGCCAAAGGTGTCAAAATCATTTTGTTTAATTCTATTTGCTACTACTTAGCGGTAGCCAATATATGCTATAAATCGTTCATTAATAAAAAAATCGTGCATTAATAGGAGTCATTAATGATATTATTTTGCATATAATAATGAAACCCATTAATGAACGATCAACAAAAATATAATTCATTACTTATATTTGGAAATGTAACGCTGCCAAAAATTCTGCAGACATTGTTGAAGCGAACATTGCCGCTAAAGTTCAATGTACGATCTAAAAATTAAATAGGTATACTTCAAATAAATTTTATAGGTTAAAATAATATAAAAAGTAATTGTTTTCTTACAAATACAAAATATTACCTACTTGATTTTATCTTACAGGGAATAAATGATTAACATAAATTTAGAAATTAATTAACAAGCATAACTTTCACATTTAAATAGCATTTGTAGAGATTATTATAATATAATAAGCAACCTTTTCATATTTATTCCGTTTTCCACTACGAGATATCATAGTTTTACACAACTCATATCCTTGCAAACCATGTATTTTTTTAATTACCTTTTCTTTTTATTCAATTTTATTTGCAGTATCATCTTGCGCTCTTACTTTTGTATTGTAAACAATTTACTTAATACGTTAACAACATCTATTACACTCTTATTCAGTAATTAGCAGGTGACATTTCGTGTAATTATTTTGGGTTATGATTGCATTTTATTGGCAGTTTATAATTTATTTAATGAATATTGAGTACCTGTATTACTAAAAGATGAATGTATTGAAACTTGTTGAGCGACACTACATTCTATATAAAATTGTCATGTGATATGACATTGCGTAAATAACTGAAATGACTTTTTAAGTACCTACAAAATATGCGTCATCAACTAGAATTATTTGGTACAATGTTGCCTACTCAGTAATGAAATATATTTTAGTCAATGTCATTTATCAGTCACCATTTCTTCGATTAATCGATCAGGTTTTAATTTTAATTGTGTGCATACAAATAAATAAGAAAAATCGTCTTATATTAAGCTTGTTTATCAATACTACAAATTTTAAGAACAACCATTCTACGGCTCGGTGAGTCTGTACTGTAATTGGGATTTAATTCCTGTTGTACAGAGTACAAAATAAATAAATAAATATATCATAACGCCTTCTACCCATTACTGGGTGTGGCACTCTGCTGAAGCAGATCTCGGTAAGTGATATATTTTGCGCGTGAAGTGCGGTTACTAGTCGTCAAATCACGGCCTCCAAATATGTTAGTGGTGGTGGAGGAGCCACAGGGGTAGCTTTTGAAATTATGAAAAATGTTTGTCGCCTGTGGGAATCGAACCAGGGTTCTCAGGATCCACAGGCCGACTTCATACCACTGAGCTAGTCACCCAGAGTAACACAAATAAATACTGTCATGAAGTTTTACTCGTACTATTGGAACATTCGCTATCGTTTGTACTTCAACTTTCATACTAGTTTTGCAATGATTTGCAATGAAACCCTTTCCCACGTATGTTACATACTATTTTTTGAGTATTAAATATGAAAATTTCATTTTTGTGTTTGCGTTAGTCAATACAAGAAATTTAATTATTATTTTATATAAATCAAAGGAGTTGTATTTGCAAATGCACATCACGTTTCTTTGATCACCACAAACAAAAATAATAAGGTACGTGTCATTTTTTTTCAAAGTAACATTTTCTTCATTTAATTTAGTTGAGATAGTAACCATTTCCTTCACTAGTGATGAAAGTAAGTATTTCAATAGCCGTTGCCACACGTATGTTACATACTATTTTCGGTCGTGAACTTTTATTTCTTAAAATCCATCTTTTACATTTGTCATTTACTGTTATATTTCACATTAATTCAAATAAAAAGATTGTTCTACAATGGTTGTATTGGAAACAACATCATATACGATTTTTTGCCGCACTAAGTATTGTTAAGAGATATTTTCCACACTCATTTAGAAAGTTGATATGTTAACTTCTCGACACGACCGTGAGAAATAATATATTGTAGCACAAGTGTGATAATGGCCGTTGCCACATGTATGTTACATACTATTATTACTATGGTCGTGAATTTTAATTTTTTTTAATCAATATTAGATATTTATCATTTACTGCTCCATTTCACATTATTCAAATAAAAAATTGTTCCACAATGGTTGTCTTGCTTCTTCAATAGAGTTTATTAAGTTAGATCTGATCCAATTGGCAATTGGAATACGCCTTTAGTCATATGTCAAATTTATCTGAACTGATTTAAGTGAACCAAATGGCAAATAGAATGCAGCTTAAGATGCCGGGTTGCATGAAAGTTTAATCGGTTCATTAGCAACTAACAATTCAATAAATTTCAGAAAATCGCTATTGATACTGTTGCTAGCTAAAAAATTCTTCAACTAAAGACCTCTTTATTTTTTACTTGCAACCCAGCATGAGTGCGACAAAAAATCATGTCGCATTGAGTGTTGCAAAGAGCTACTTTCTACACTTAGTTTGAATGTTGACTTAGCAACACGACTATCGAAAAAAGTATATTTTAACATTAGAAATACCCGGTGATCAAAAGGAATTGTTATAGTTGGCAATACAATTATAGAGATCTTTTTATTCCACAGTTGGCACAACGTCAGGTAAAGGCGGAAATGCTATTTGACATTTCTAATAAATACAAATAGGTTATGTCAGGAGTCTCTCAGCTAATAAAATTATGACTTTAATAGTAATAGAAATACTTTAGAAATAAATGTACTCAAATTTAAATTTTAAATGTCACTGTCAACAACAGGAAATGAATTTATGTATCAGGATTACCAATTTCAAATAGTTTTTTTTATTGCCAACTGTAACAATTCCTTTTGATCACTCTGTATTTATCCAAGACATATAATAATCAAACAAAACTCGCACAAACCTTGTGCACATATCCTGGCAATCATCACCCCCACAAGCACCACCACGACAGCACAAGAGTCACCACACATCACCCGCGTCATATCAGCCTCATCTGATCACCAACATGCACATGTGTTACGTCACGCGGTTCTAAGCGACATTACCATCGCGTGCAACGCGGCGAAGCAAACTGACAGTCAGAGAGTCAGTACTCGTAGTCAGCCAACTCTGCGATGTCGAGGAGGACGTCCCGCGCCCCGCGGACGAGTGGGCGGATGGCAATGTTTACATTGATGCTGCTGGATGCTGTGGTTAGCGTAGTGCTGATTCGAACACTTGGAGGAATTGAGGAAAGTTATATCAGGAAGATCTTTCTTTCTGCTGTTGAAAATCTTGGTTTATAATAGTGGTTTATAAACTTTTCGGAACCATGACACCCTTGGAGTAAAAAATCACAAATAAATTATTTCGCGACCCCCTTATATTTTAAAATATAAATAAATAAATAAAAATATATCATCACGCAGATCTCGATAAGTGATATATTTTACGAGTGAAGTGCGGTTACCAGTCGTCAAATCACGGCCTCCAAAGATGTTAATGGTGGAGGAGCCACAGGAGAAGCTTTTTTGAACTTATGAAAATTGTTTGTCCTCTAGGGGAGTCGCAACCCATACTTTGAAAACGCTGATTTATAATATATTTATATATGTTAGATGCAAAATCATGGTCTCCGGAGGAGACTTATTATTAAATTATACAGAGAAAAATTGGTATACCTTCACGATTTAAACCTGGAATCTGATAATCTCTTGTCGTACGCTTCAACTAAGATGAGTCAAACAAATTTAAGAAATGTACGAAACGGAAGAGGCTGAAACGGGAATGGTTGTATTGTATGGTGTTAAGACTGTATACTTATATGAAGTAGAGGTTGGTTAACGAAGCATGCCATGGCCTGCTGCGTGGTTAACTGATTAATTAACGGGTTTAAGCTTGATTAAACAATTGACTACTGATGCGCTGGAATGCGATATAATGAGCTTTCGATTAATTGAATTGTTATTCTTGATTTGGATTGATTAACTTTTTATAGAGATGGCGGGGATCAATTAATATTGATGACGCCTTCAGATATTTTAAATCTTTTACGAGTAAATAAACAAGATTTCGATAATGATTAACAGCTTTTCTGGACGATGTATAAAATATATTTTTTCTGAAACCTACAAGAAAGTGCCCACTTGTCTGATCAATTTTAGTATGGAAAGTAGATTTTTACCAAAACAGTCAGATAAAGTACGTATCCAAGGTTATAAGAAAAGAAAACAGTCAGATAAAGTACAAAACAGTCTACTAAAAATTTTACCTGCTTTTTTTGTAATCTTGGATACGTTGTCTGCTGCCAATATGATTCTTTTTAAATTATCTGTGATTAATTATTGATTAAACGATTTTGGAAAGAAATAATATATGTAAGTTTTTTTTTTACTTGACTCAGCAGATTAAATTACTACTCGGCCTGCGGCCTCGTATTTACAACAACAGGTTCGTCTAGTAAAGCAACACTTTCCTAACTTATTATGTAATATACCATTTCTACGGTCGTGTAGAAAAGTCACCGAATACCGTACCAACATTCAAAATGAGCGTGGAAAGTATTTTTTAACAATACTCAATACGGCATGATTTATAATGTTGTTTCCAAGACAACCATCTTTTTATTTGAATGAATGCAAAATATAACAGCAAATGACAGATATCAAATATCGATTTTAAGAAATAAAAGTTCACGACCGTAGAGAAAATAATATATAACATGAGTATGGCAACGACCATTGCCACACCTGTGTTATAATGTACTATAAATATTTCTATGTTATTCTGTCTAATAATATTTCTATTTATACTTAGAAGAATAATAAAGCTTTTTAATTAAAAATTGGTCCTCAAATTTTCTTGGAAAAAGTGTTTGAAATTAATGTTTTTTTGAACAAAAATATTAAAATATAGTACATAGTTGAAGTTAGTAATATTTTACAAGAAATATGCTTAAATACAAATGATACTCAGCATCACCAGCAAAAAAACAAAAGCAAATGTAGTATTATAATGTTTCATCAACTACAAAAACACACCAATTCTGCAGTAAACATCAAAACAAGTATTATGATTAAAAACACACCGACCATTTTGAATGAATCCAACCAAAAAATACTAAATCATATTAATCTGTGTCGCACTATCGTCTCGAATTCGTTGATAACTCGATTCTACGAAATATCGAGTGACCTTAACTGCCTTTGCTTGACTCTAGTAGCAGTAGAGATAACACGCAACGTGGACGCGGAGAAGAATATTATTTTTTGTATCAGGAACGGATGCTGTGCATAATCGTTAATCATTAATAAAGACGCAGATGGGTGATAGCTTTTACAGACGAATATAGAAACTAATTTGCTTTTATTTTATGTGGTCTTTAGTTACTGCTTAATTGACAGAGATAATAAAATTGCTGATAAATTATTGCATTCTGGAATATGTATAACCTTATTTATATTTTTTATTGTGTCAATATTCAAAATAAAATAAATAGATATATCATCACGCATTTTATACTTTACTGGGTGAAGTACTCTGCCATAATAGATGTCAGAATGTGACGTGAAGTGCGTTGGTCAGCCGACAAATTACACTCCCCAAAGATGTTACTTGATGTAATTTTAATGTGGTGAAACGAGTTTGTCAATTGTGAGAATCGAACTCGGGATCTCAAATCTGCAAAACCGACGCGTTGCCATTAACCTATCTACCCCATTACCCCATATTATATTATTATTATTGCCTTTAAATCAGTTAGAAACAGAAAAGTAACTACTATCATTTATTTGTATATCAATGGAAGATAGTGAGATATTTCATATGATCAAGCTTATCAAGCTTATATGACAAATTTTCATAATTTGAAAAAGCTATCCCTGTGGCTCCTCCACCACTAACATGTTTGGGGGCCGTGATTTGACGACTGGTAACCGCACTTCCTGCGCAAAATATATCACTTACCGAGATCTGCTTCAGCAGAGTGCCACACCCAGTAATGGGTAGAAGGCGTGATGATATATTTATTTATTTTATTTTTTATCAAGCTAGATTCGTCTGCATTTATTTCATCTATAGAAAATGTACATTTGCAGCCTACTCGTGTAGAAAGTGCTAATTTCCGTATAGTTGCAAAAAACGAGTTTATCTGATCGAGCGGATCATCTTCCATGGATATATGATCAACCTTTTCAAACAAATTTCAAAACAGAAGATTTGTTAAAAATTATTTATATTTTTTTTAATAAAAATATTGTGTGCACCTTGAGCAGAAAGTGTTTTTAACGCGCCTGCATGATTACACTTCGATCAACAATGCTCATGAGCGGCAATAGACCACTTTCTAATTGAGGTGCACAAATAAATATTCAACCCTAGAGATGAACAGTATCACTTTCTTCTCTCAAATGAGGGAAGAAAATATTTTTTTAGATAGTATCAAAAAGTAACTTTTTCCGGTAGAATATTTGTACGAAAAGTTAACCTTTGCTGTGGTTGCTAAGTGATGATTATTTTACCGTCCGTACAATACTTTTTGTACTTGCTGCATTCAAAATAATGTTTACATAACCTTGGAAACCGATGGAAAGTTTAATTTTGTGCACTAGTGCACAAAGTAATTAAAAAAACACCCATTTTTTATTATTCTAAATTTTGACTTTTAAAACGCTAATACACACATTTTAAGGAATTTATAAAAGAGATAGAGCCATTAGCTATATGTTTTTTCCTTGAGTCATAAACTATTTTCTTTAAAATATTAAATATTAGAATATTAAAAATTGTGTAATACGGTCCTGTTTGTTAGCAAGGCGCGGCCGTGTTGAATGATTGAGGGTGACAATGCATGGCGACACACCATAGCAAGGAGCAACACATTCATCCCATCCGGCTACACTCACTTGTTTTGTTGTTAGCTATTCATTTGTCTCAATGCACAACCAAACCACAGATTCTTCTTCTTCTGGTTGATCTTGATTCATGACGTCCATGTTGTGATTGAATGTTGAATGTGCGGTATTTGTTTTTATGTTTCAATTGTTTAGATTGTTTCATGTTCATTTGTCTTGGAATTAATGTTGTATAGATATTCTGATAGGTTCAATGCACTCTTAGGCAATGATATATAAAAGAGGAATTTGGATAATTTGTATTTCAACCCTAAATTGTTTTCGTAGTTCAGGAATGGCAGTTCTAGAGATTTATGGATGTGAGAATAGTTTCATTAGAGCTGGAATAACAACGATGTTTTGATTTCCGGATCCCTCTGATGATGACATAAGATTCATAGTGGTATCTGACATCGATAGTTTCAACTTACATATTCGGAGTCGGAATCCCGAGTTTAAAAAGTCGAAATCCCGAGTTTAAAAAGTTGGAATCCCGAGTTTAAAAAGTCGGAATTCCGAGTTTAAAATGTCGGATTCCGAGTTTAAAAGTAGGAATCCCTAGTTTAAAAGTCGGGAATTTAGCCAAAAATATATTTTACCCTGGTCCTTCCAAGCCGTCGTACTTTTGAATGTAGTGTTGGACCAAAATATTTATTCCTATCTTAAATCCTGAATATTTACAAAAATTTCCTGAAGCCGTCTCTGCACGTCGAAGACGACACTCCAGTGTTCAGTGTTGTATCTTTTGCCGAGCTGGAGTCAGAGCCGAGAGCCGATGCTCATGCATGACGGATGGGTTTATGTTTAAAGATTAAGATGTGTCCTGTGATTTATTACTTAAGAAAATCTGAGGACCGTCAAGTGGATGAGAGATAAGGGTGGCTATGAATTGTTCTGGGTGTGTTTGTTTTAAATCATTCATATTTGGAGAATTTTGAGGGTTTTTTTTGTTTGTGATTATAGTTAGATGATAAGAACTATGAAACGAAATATGAATTAGTAATTTCGTCATTTTAGTGAAATTGTCCAAACACCATTCTATTATTTTTCAATGAAAATACTTGAACTTTTCAGCTCTTGAAAGTTAAAATGAATACTTTTAGGTTTCTACACTAAATAAATAGTTTTATCGTCGCTTTCAAATCCGCAAATTTCGATTTTTTCGCAAATGTGTTTAAATGACAAGAACAAGTGAGTTCTAACCTACGAATAGCATATAACGCTTCCTAATGAGTTACTCTAGGGATACAAACAGCAAAACATCAATATTTGTCCGTCAAATTTAAGTTGCGATTTTTTATTTGCCGATTTTTAGGTGAAACTTCATGAAATTTGAGGGTTTTTTCAAGTTTTTGACCTATAACTTTCAGAAATCCGCTTGTATGCTACTTTTGGCACTTTGGATGACTTCTCCATACATTTCTCTATAAGTTTAGTCAGAAACAACAAGTACTAAGTTATGGTTATATAGAGTTAATTCAGCATATTCGTGAAAACATTTTGTTTTCAAAAAAAATTCGTCCTGGGCGCAAAAGCAAACTTTTCGGCTTGCGACTATGATTTTCCTGAATGATTTTGTATCAGAAACCTAGCTGAAGTACTAAGAAAGTTAGGCAGAACAGAAAGTCAAATTTTGTTACATAGTCTAATCAATAATGAATAACCATAGTTTCCATTATTATTTAATCATGATTAACATTAATCGAGAGTAAACCGGTCATTGAAAAACTTATCCTTAATTATTTAAATAAATATAAGAAACTGATATTGCTTTAGAAAAATAAATAAATAAATAAATATATCATCACGCCTTCTACCCATTACTGAGTGTGGCACTCTGCCGAAGCAGACCTCGGTAAGCAGAGCTGGGCAAAATCACGAATAAAAATAATTAAATCACAATTCACAAATCAAACAATAATTTTTTTGTGACAATTCACAATTCCACTTCATTTTCAAAGTGAATTAATTTACAAATCAAAGTGATTCGTGATTTATTTATGTGAATTATAAATCACAAATCTTTTTGTGAATTGGGGCTTGAGGCTTGGGGCTTGAGGCTTAAATCTCATTTACAAGTACTAAATATTATCAATTTATTTAATATTTATTTTAGAAAAATACTATGTGCATTGCAATATGCCAAAGATATGTGCACAACCGAATGAAAACAGATTTAAGTAGATTTATTCAAAGGATTGAATTACATCATAAAAAAATGTAATTAAATGAATGACATGGGTTAAATCTGTACCTGGTTTTACATTGTATTGAATTGCAACAGTTTAGCTTTTAAAAGTACTATAGACTAAGAGTCTTCAAAAATACGAATTTTCTTTGTAAAAATATACAAAATGGCTAGTAATTTGAAACAAATGTTTAATGTAACACAGCCAGAAATGTAACATTTAAACGTACACCAGCATTGCCAATCTCTATAACAAAAATAATGTACTTATATAATCCAAAAAATAAAGAAACCGTTAAAAATGAACAAATATTATTTATAACGCAGGATAACAAATTTGTCCTTTTAATTGAATTAAGTCATTTCAATTGAATTAAGCCCTTTTAATTGAATTAAGCTCTTTCAATTGATTTAAACACTTTCATTTGAATTAAGCCCAGAAAAAGGATTTAAACCTTTTTTTCAGCTCTAGAACAATTCACAAGCTCAAATCAATTTCTTTAAAGGTCTTAAGTCACAAGCCAGATTTGCAAAAAATTTTAAAAGGCTTAATTCACGTGATTTAAATCAAGGAATATGATTTAAATCAATTTATAATTCCTATTGATTTTATTCATGCCCAGCTCTGTCGGTAAGTGATATATTTTGCGCGTGTAGTGCGGTTACCAGTCGTCAAATTACGCCCCCCAAAGATGTTAGTGGTGGAGGAGCCACAGGGGTAGTTTTTGTAATTATGAAAATTGTTTGTCGTCTGTGGGAATCGAACCAAGGTTCTCAGGATCCACAGGCCGACTTTAGGATATTTAAATATTAATATTAAGTAGATGGCACAGTGATATCGTGTCGGCCTGTGCATCCTGAGAACCCTGCTTCGATTCCCACTGCCGACAAACATTTTCACCACATTAATACTACTCCTGTGCCTCCCCCTCCACTAACATCTTTGGAGGCTGTGATTTGACGTCTTGTAACCGCACTTCACGCGCAAAAAATGTCACCGAGATCTGTTTTGACAGAATGTCACACCCAGTAATGGGTAGAAGGCGTGATGATGTATATATTTTTAATTTTTACATTAAATTCTCATATTGAACAGCATTTTTAATTGATAAAATAAAATAATATCTTGATGAACAAAATAAATAAAAAGTCTAGACCTTGACATAATTCAACACACCCAAAATCCCCAACAATATAAACACACACACTTGAAAAATCAAATTACCATAATACAAACAAAACAAAACGCAATCACTCCTCCACCCTTCATTCTTCAAGCTTCACTTCAAGCAATAGTATCAGCATATCAGCAAGACTCCATCAGCAACAGCAGCAAGCAAACAGCATCTTCACAGACACAGAACGTAGGTGTTGAAGAATAAGAAATGGTATCAGATAACCAGCAGACGTGGACATGATGAATCACACTACATCATAGTAACCGTGGAATATAGATTGTCAACTTGAATCTCACCATCCTTGGTTCAACTCACAATGATGAGTTAATCGCATTTAGATCTGTTCTTCTTTTTTGGTTTTGGTAGAGAAGGCAACGATGGTTAAGCTCTATCTCGGTCACTGAAATATTTAAATAACGATGCGATCATAGTGGTGAAAATTGAAACTATACTGAAAACGTTACAAGGATGGACTGACGTCATCAAAAAACATAACTACAAAGTGATCAGAAGTAAGTGTTTCAGTAAGCTATAAAAAAAAAACTACATAGAATTGGTAAGATTGATACATACATTTATTTCCTGTTGTTGACAAGAACATTTGAAAATTGAAATTAATAAAAATTGTTGTTCCCTTTTATTTTTTTTTTAACATTACCCACTGAGCTATAATTTAAAGAATTTATATTACTCAAACTATTAATATTATAAAAATGACCTGTCAAATAATATTTCCACCTTTACCTGGCTCTGTGTCAACTATGGAATAAAAAGATCCCCAGAATTGTATTGCCAACTGAAACACTTACTTTTGATCACTTTGTAGATGAATGACAAAAGGTAATTCTACGTTTACATGGTATATTTGTAACCAGTTTTAAATTGTATTGCGCGTTGTTTTTTTGGAGATGACAAGATTTTAATTTTCTTTGACTTCGCAGATATTTTAAAGACAGTAATTTTTAGTGCGTCCAGTATTTTTTAAATTAATAATTAAAATTAATAACATATATACCAATTTACCTGTCGTATAACACTTAGTGTAAGAACGGCCCATTATTTGCATATTCTTGTTCAATAGTTATTTATTATACCTACAAGTGTTTTATTAGGTATATAAAACACGCAAGAAAAGTTTAAACACGAGACCGAAGGTCGAGTGTTTAATATTCTTAAGTGTTTTATGTACCAATAAAACACAAGTGTAATACAAAATTTTATCCACAACTCATAATTATAGACATCGAAGAAGATTGGTCGTAACGTTTAACGTTGATTCAGTTATATAGTTTCTCAAAATACGGTAAATCATGAAGTGGTTGCTAAGTAACAAGTTGTTTACAGTGTTTTATGGAATATAATACACTAGTATTTTATGAGCCATATAATTAAACTGAAATCAGTTTAATAATGTATTTATTATATATGAGTTGTGGATAAAATAAATTATTAAATGAAGAATAAGCAATTGACATTCCTTTGACAAATTTCTTTCCCCCGACATTGTTATAATATAGCTTTTTAAAACTACTATATTTCAAAATCCTTAAACAGATTTTTTTAATGTTTGAAATAATTGATAATGAATCTGACAGATCAATGACAACTCGATATAGACAGAAATTATGTGTCATTTGAAATAGCGCTCATGTAAAAAATATGTCTTCGCGCGCTCGTTATGTAAATAGCCTTTACCGAATGGTACAAGCCGGATTATAAGGGTTAGTGTTACCCTATTTGATACGACATATCATATACGAGATATAGCGCCAAAAGAAATTGAAATTATAGTAATTTTTTCACCAAATACAATCGAATGCATATTAAAAGAATCACCATTCAATTGTTAGAGATCGGGTACGATGGTACGAATATTTATGCTTTTGTCGCTTAAAATGAAAAGTGCGGCGTGCAGTAAAAGTAAATGTATTGTATCTATTGTTTGGGACTTTAGGTAAATCTAAATCTCGTTTGTATTTCTGTCAGGTAACTGCTGCTGCTGCTGTTGTATTGTTGACGGTTTTTTGATGCAGTGTGACAGAGGTTCTACTCGTGATGAATGAATGAATAGATGCGTGAAAGGATTATGACGGGGACAATGATTTGTTGAATCTGTGGTTCTGTGCGTTACTTGATTTATAATAGGATGAATATTAACTTTCTTTTTAAAAGAAATTTTTGTGGTATATATTTTCAGAAAAACTTGGCAATCAATGCTGTGCATATCTGAATTATTTTAATATTAATATTATTTGTTTATAAATTAATTCAAGATTGTTTAACAACAAGAAAGTCTTCTAAGTGATACAAATATTGTTTTCGAATGTTTATATTGTTAAATTCAGTGCAAATTAAATTTAAATTAAAAAAATATTTATTTTTTTCATATTGTATCGCATTTGTATGTTTATAAGTCAATTAGAGGACGAGAAATCCAATGCCCTTGAGCGCATCTTTATATTTTGTTTAGTTTTTGAGATATAGCCTCGGGAAAGTCTAAAATATGATTTTTTTTGGAAAATTGAACTTTTCCGGAGGCTAAATCTTAAAAACTAAACAAGATATGAAAATGCGCTCAACGGCATTGAATTCCTCGAGCCCGAATTGACTTATAAGCAAATTTTTAACGATATTTATTTTTTGAAAATTTCTTAAGGGGTACCCTTAGATTTTTTTCGATTTTAGGCTATTTTTAGACTGTTTGCTCTAAAATTCTTTCACGTACGAATATTGTAACGAAAATTTACATACAGATGTATTTTGATCCGCTGAATCCAATGGTTAAATCTCCATATGAATATGTCTTTTAGTTTTTGAGATATTGTTCAAAAACTGCTCGATGAGAAAATTCTTGTGGAAACTTTTTGAAAAATAAAAAAAGCTGAAAATTTGTTTACAAGTCAATTGAAGGCCGAGAAAATCAATGCCGTTAAGCACATCTTCATATCTTGTTTAGTTTTTGAGATATAGCCTCGAGGACGTCGAAAATATGATGAGGTAAATGTTTTGGAAAATTGAACTTTTCCGGAGACTATATCTTAAAAACTAAACAAGATATGAAGATGCGCTCAACGGCATTGAATTCCCCGTGTCCGAACTTATTAGCAAATTTTTAGCCCAGTCCGAACTATTCGTTCATTATTATTATTTGACTATTCTTTATATTCATTAACTATTTGAATATTCGAAGTATTCGGAAAGTTCGGGTATTTGAATATTCGATCAATTCAGATATCCGAGCTATTAGGATATTCAAAATATCTGGATAGACAAACTATTCGGATAGCCGAACTATCCTGATAGCCAAAACCGAGTATCCGTTATATAAATTGCCGACTATTCAAATATCACAATAAAATTAACATCCCTGTAAATTAGCAACTTTAAACAACAAATTAAATAACTTATATCCAATAAATACGTCTGTATTTGAGTTGTTCGGATTTCATTATAATTGATTGTAATTGGAATTATGTTCCTGTTGTACAGAGTAACAAATACCTTGATATCTAAATACCTTGTAGATATCGCACTGTGACAAATAAAACAAAAGACTCATATGTAATCAGCAATGCCACCCGCGATTCAAGGAGTCTCCCAGCGAATTACGATGCGTACACTGCGCCTTGCAAGGTACATAGAATGCATATGCAGATGCAAACAGTATTGTAGCTGTCGCCCTCGTCCCGTCCTAACAACATTGCATACTTCCACAAGTTCTTTACACGATATAAGGAAGTGACAAATATCGTAAATAAATAAATATATCATCACGCCTTCTACCCATTACTGGGTGTGGCACTCTGCTGAAGCAGATCTCGGTAAGTGATATATTTTGCGCGTGAAGTGCGGTTACCAGTCGTCAAATCACGGCCCCCAAACATGTTAGTGGTGGAGGAGCCACAGGGATAGCTTTTTCAAATTATGAAAATTTGTCGCCTGTGGGAATCGAACCAGGGACCTCAGGATACCACTATGCTAGCCATCCCATCACATATCGTAATGTACTCATAAAGCAATAACCCAATGACAGTCACTACTCTTGCTTCTAATAAAAAATATTTAAACCTAATTTAATTTAGGCATTGGAGGCAACTTTCGGGTCGGAAACAAAAGTTTATGCTAACGACTGTATCAGAATGATTTGCTGTGGGATTAAATTCCTGTTGTGCAGACTAGAAAATAATTAAATACTTAAGTTTGCGGATAAAATTCTGAGAAATTGTTAAAGTATAATCAGTTAAAACTACATGCAATAACTGAGATAATCTCAAAAGATAAATTGTATATTCGTGGCACGATTGTTTGGCTCGTCTTGAACCTGGCCAAGCCCAGCAGATTTGAATTGAATGATGGCTGAATTTGATGAATATCAATCAAGTTCACGTTCAATTTCTCTTATTTCAAACATGTTCTTCACTACATAAACTACGCGAACATTGACACAAATTTCATGTCAATATATGGTAAATAAATAGAACTCTATATATTAGATAATAGTAGATTGTTTGACAAGTAAATAAAACCCACTTTTCTAACGTGTTGACCATGCTATTTTTTGTGTAAGTAAATGTTGATATTAAAGTAATTTTTTTAATACATCGAAGTTGTCTCTTTACGAAAACATAGAAACATCTACATACGTTGGCCGTATTTATTTGGGATTTTTAAAGTAACCTGCAGGTTACTTGGCACACTTTAAGTAACCTGGAACTAACCTTAAACTGACCTTACTGCCCCAGCTATTCTAGCGGATTGGTTGATTCAACCCGTTTACTATCTCTATCTAATCAACTTGTGTTCCTTGTTATTCGTGGCGGCATCGCGATTTGTAATAGTATAGAGAGGTTAGGAGTTATTTTTATGAAAAACATAAGTAATTTTATAATAATATTTTGAAAAAATATACTAAACTATTATTTATGCAGATGATGGAAGACCAATATGCATTATGTGCTTCTTGCAATATAAGTCACAGAGGATAATATTACGACACATTATTACGACTCCGAAATTCATTATTTTGATAGTGCTGATGACAAAATTATAAAAAAACAGACCCTGACGTTATTTGCTTTTTGACTACATATAAAAAATATAAAGATGACTCAAAACATCCAATTAAAAGCGCAATTTAACACACAAACAAAACTAAGCAGATGTCGCTTCGAACATGCATTCAGATTTTAAATTTACCGCCAGTGTTTACAACTGACACTAGATGCATCATTTATTTGGAAGTAACACGAGTTAGTTCTAGGTCAGTTCAGGGTTGGATCAAAATTTCCCAAACAAATACGGCCATAGTAACAACTAAACAAATAAAATATAAAATAAATATAAATACATCATCACGTCTTCTACCCAATACTGAGCGTGGCACTCTTCCATAGCAAATCTCGGTAAGTGATATATTTATGCGCGTGAAGTGCAGTTATCAGCCGTCAAATCACGGACCCTAAAGATGTTAGTGGAGAACGAGCCTCAGGGTAATTTGAATGTGATAAAGATTGTTTCTCGGTCCGATATTTCAATCTTCTAACAATGTTCCTAATAAATTTACCTATCGTACAAACAAAACATATCGCTTCGAAAACATAGTTTTAATTAGAAAAAATCATATTAATTTTTCGATGTACTTTTTAAATTCCATCATACGAGTAGATTATGCAAATATTTTTGCGGGTCAAATTCAAAACTAGTTACATGTTTTGCGAATTCACGTGGTTTACAAATCAACTAATTTTTATTCATAGAGCAACTAAGGAAACAACGGTATACAAGTCCATTTACAAGGGTCGTTGTCCTTCTGCAGAATTAAATGAAACACATGGTTAAACGACACAAATTTAACTATCTCAGCTATATATGAAAGTGCATTTCATAACAACAAACAAAAACAAAATGTTGTAACATAAATTACAGTATCGATATTCAATTTACTTTGATACTGTAATAGTGATATCGGTTGTCAATTGTTTACCAATGAAATTACATGTTCTAAAGTGATATTTATGGTAGAAAATTATCAAATACATTGTACATGATAATATCTTGCAATAATGGATAGTTACTACAAGTTTTCTTAGTATATATCCCTTTCTCTTTTCTAAATTTTAAACAATTGTGAAATGTTAAATAATGAACAATTATTTATTGTAAAATATGCCTGCGAGAAAGCTCTAAATTTAACAATAGAAAGTAAGTTAATAAACTTAACCTGTAATTTTCTGGTTCCATTTATTAACTGAGATCTAAGTTATACTACTTTCAAAATATTTTGACGTATTCGGTATAAAAATATTCGTATTTTTCTTGCTGTTACGGTCATTTTACACGGGCGATATTTATCGGACGATTTGTTATCGTACGATAATAGTATATTACATAATAACTTTACTACTTAACTGTTTTGGTAAACACTTACTTTCCATACTAAAATTGGTCAGGCAAGTAAGCATTTACTTGCCGGTTTCAGGTAATAGTTTATTACAGTATAAGCCTTGATTATACAGTTATTAGTCAATCAACGGTATAAGTCAGAAAAGTGATATTTTACTTGAAGAAGCGGTTGTTTGAAAAACGAAGTCGCAGGTGGAGTATTTTATTCCGCTGAGTCAAGTAAAAACACTTTCCTGACGTATTATGTATACAATTTTTTCTGGAACCGTTTAATTTAATCAATATTTAATCATAAATAATTCAAAATGTTCAATTTTTTTGATCTGAATTGTACTGACAGCAAACTATGTATCCAAGGTTACAACAAAAATAACAGACAGGTAAAATCTTTACCAGACTGTTTTGTACTTTACCAGACTCATAGACAAAATATACTATTTCATTAGTCATTTGGTTCTGCCAATTTTTGTTAAAAATAGTCAGGTAAAATCTTTACCAGACTGTTATTTTTGTTCTAGCCTTGGATACGTACTTTACTTGACTGTTTTTGTAAAAACATACTTTTCATAATAAAATTGGTCAAGAAAGCATTTTCTTGCCGATTTTAGAAAAAAGAAAAATTACCGTAAGAAGCAATGTCATTGCATTCAATTTATTAAGAATTACAAGCCCAAAATCACATTATTTTGCCTATAATTATTTTTCGTTAAAAATTTAAATAATACTGAAAAGTAAGGTATCTTACATTTACTAAATTCTACAATTAACTTTTATACCAAATACTAATTTGACACATAAATAGATTACCATGTAGGCAGTTTGAGGGATGAAATCAAAGTTAATTATTATTTAAAACATACATACATATCTTCACGCTATATCCCATCAAATGGGGTAGCACGAACCCTAAAATCACTCATAAAACATTCACTCATAACATTCATCAAATAACTTTATTATTAGACAGTTTTTTAATAAAACGAAAAAAATTAGTCAATACAGAAATGTTTACTTTCTCATTCAATAGCTCTAACTTCAAAATGAATGTATCGCTTGACTTCAAATTTTATCTGTGTATTAACAACATACTAGATACTAGTATATGTCTCATTTATATTTCATTTAATTCTTTTGCATACTACACGAGAAATAAAACATCAAACGAAAAAATAAAATTCGGGCCATCTGATATCACACAGAGCTCATAGTACGATGTTTTTATCGTATGGTAAAAAAAATCGTCCAATAAAATATTGCTTGTGTGAAATACCCCTTAGCTAAATATTCCTAAATTATTGTAAAAAATTACTACTTTTCCATTAGTTTTATTTGATGCAAGTATCCTAAAAAGAATTGAGAAAATAAAATAAAATTCTTGTTCAGATTCTTGAAACATTTAATTGATTTATGATTTAATCAATTATACTTTGAACATTTTAACGCAGTTCAAGAATTAAATTAAAGTTAACTTTGTTTCTGTCAACCGTCAAATGTATTTAAATATAGATGCATTTGTTGTATTACATCAGTAATATTTATTTGTTTTACTCTGACAAAACATAAACGCAAACCTATTATTAAACATCTATTCATGAGTATGCATATGTTTGTTTTGATGTGTTTCTGTTAAATTTCGTGATTGTTGGAAAATTGCCCAGGAAAGTAGGCAATGACTCGCTTCCGATGATTGCTGGTTGCGTTTGAAACATTTTTCTCCATTTAGAAGTTATTTGAGAAAAAAAAAACATTTCTGAAGCAGAATAAAATTACCCCTGTTGCTCCCCCACCATTAACATCTTTAAGGGCCGTAATTTGACTGCTGGTAACCGTATTTCACGTGCATCCAGTAATAGGTAAGAGGTGTGATGATGCGATACAAAAAAAAGTTTGAGAATCACTGTCTATGAGGACTAATAAATTAAAATTTAAAAACTAATTATTATGCTTTAAATTAGAACAAACCATTATAATAACTTATTTATAGAGTATTTAAAAAATAAATAAATAATAAAAAAAAATCTATTTCAGTAAGGCGTTTTGAACCTAGATTGTGATCTTCCAAAATGAAAATGAAATTTGAAAATGGTAATAAAACCCGGTTTCGTCTTGAATGCAAAGTCCTCGTTTTCTCCGAAGTCCCGGGGAGCCTTTTGCGGTCCTCGTTCAGTCCGAACCCACTGGCCAATGTGACCTCGGGGCCTAGGATGAGCCACTGACCACCTCCGAGAAAACGTGCGAGATCCGCTCAAGACGAAACCAGGTCTTGCGCGTAGCACTATTAATATAAAAAGCCAATATGATATTTAAAATCTCGGATAATAAAAAAATTTTAAAAATTATGTAACTTATCTGAAGTTTATCCCGCCAAACTTAAATCATTTCCTGTTTTAATTTTCATTAAACATTTTATCACTATGTGACGTCACACATAAACGCACTTTAAATTGGCGCACAGAGAACATCAATAGTGTATTCCGAAAATGAACCGGTTAGTTTTTTCAATAACCGGTTCCATTACGGAACACGGTTTTTTAAAATTGTGGTTAGTTTTTAATAACCAAACTAACCGTGCTCGAGCGGCGGTTAGTTTGGTTACTTCACAGCTGTTGTTGACAAGTTTGAATCGTGTTTGGCGGCTTTTGCAGTGTTTGTGGATTTTTGTCTTATAAAACTATATTTTTATGATGACTGATAAATAAACATGTGATACAAAATGTATTTTTATTATTTAACAGTATATATTCATATTAGATGAATTTATTACTTGTTCTGAAGCTCATATTTACTTTTTTCTTTGTGTTATTTTTATATCCCTATATTTAAGTTAAAGCAGGTGTGATGCAGAATACAATATTTTTATAATATAAACATTTTACCATATTAAATAAATTTCACATTTCGAAACTCATCTGTCAAGTGACAACTGTCATCGTGAAAGTGTTCCGTTATGACGTCATTCTAACCGTAACCGTGGTAAAATTGAACCGCACCGTGGTTCATTTTCGGAATATACTACAAGTAATTGAATTCGTTTGGGCTTGGTTCTTCGCCCGGAACGTTGGTCTGTGACTTCTCCGAGGAACGGAAGACGCCTGATCAACGGCTTCCGCCTGGTGAGAACCGCAAAAGGCCCGGCTGCGCAGACGTTCGGGGAAAAGAAAGACTGTATCTCTGGTAGTCCGAGCAGTCGTCCCAAGCCCGAACGGATTTCTTTTACAAAATTAATTTTGAAAATAAGAAAACAGCCCCGGGTTCGATTCGCACAATTAATTTTTTTTTAATTTTCTATATCGTATGACAAATTAATAACTAATTATTTTATTATACAAAATGTAATTAATTATTGATTTTTATATTTATTTGCCAAATAAATCAGTTAATATTTTAGTTCAGGCAATTTATAAACACAGGAGTTGTTCGGCTCACATATTTAGAGATCTGGATTTATAATACTTTTTACGTTTGTGGTCACCAGCCGTCAAATTTTCGTGATTGGTACCGAAAGGTATAACCGAAAAATAAACCATAATAGTAATAAATAATGAGTTTTTGTCTTGAATTAATAATTTTTATGAAATATATGAAATGTGTAGGCAATATATAGACACGCATGTAATTATTTAGCTTATATACGTACTAGTCTAGGGATATTTAGCGCGCAGTACCAATCTAGGGTATTTCATATTCCGTGAGTGGTGGTTTAGCGGCTGTCAGACAAACGAACGGCATTCCGTACAGTCAAAAATTTGCTTGTAATCATACGTTGACAAGTAAATTTAATTTAGTGAATTGTTCTATAAAATTCAAGATGCCAGACCATTTAGGAGATGATATGAGGAAAATAAAAGGCGAAGAGAAGGAAGAAAAAGAGAAAGAAATTCGATGTAAGTAACAATTTAACTTTGTCATGAATTACTTTATTCTGTGCATGTTATTCTGCTTCACAGCTCTCGATGAAGGTGATATCGCACTTTTAAAAACCTATGTAAGTTTATAATCTTGTATATAATATTTTATTATCGATTTCTTTGTGTTAACAAATGAGGTTATGTTTATAGGGCCAGGGACAATACACAAAGAGTATTAAAGTTGTAGAAGACGATATTCAAACAATAATTAAACGCGTAAACGAATTAACTGGAATTAAAGAATCAGATACCGGTCTTGCACCTCCAGCTCTGTGGGACTTGGCAGCTGACAAACAAACTTTACAAAATGAACAGCCTTTGCAAGTCGCTCGGTGCACAAAAATCATCAACGCTGATTCAGATGACCCTAAATATATTATCAATGTTAAACAATTCGCCAAATTTGTTGTGGATCTCGCTGATTCAGTAGCTCCTACAGATATCGAGGAGGGCATGAGAGTAGGGTAAGTTTACACCTAAATTTTCTGGAATCAATAATTCTGTATGAAATATTTTTAGTGTGGATCGTAACAAATATCAGATTCATATTCCTCTACCTCCAAAAATCGACCCCACGGTCACTATGATGCAGGTTGAAGAGAAACCTGACGTCACGTACAGTGACGTCGGTGGATGTAAAGAACAAATTGAAAAGTTAAGAGAAGTCGTTGAAACTCCACTTCTTCATGTAAGTTAATATTATTATTTATTTAATGGGGTGGCTAGCTCAGTGGTATGAAGTCGGCCTATGGATCCTGAGAACCCTGGTTCGATTCCCACAGGCGACAAACAATTTTCATCATTTCAAAAACTACCCTTGTGGCTCCTCCACCACTAACATCTTGATTTGACGACTGGTAACCGCACTTCAAGCGCAAAATATATCACTTACCGAGATCTGCTTCGGCAGAGTGCCACACCCACAATGGGTAGAAGGTGTGATGATATATTTATTTTTATTTATTTAATAACCCTGGCTCGATTTCCACAGCAGACAATTTTCACCACATTAAAACTACCCCTAGCTAGCTCAGTGGTATGAAGTCGGCCTGTGGATCCTGAGAACCCTGATTCGATTCCCACAGGCGACAAACAATTTTCATAATTTCAAAAACTACCCCTGTGACTCCTCTACCACTAACATCTATGGGGGCCGTGATTTGACGACTGGTAACCGCAGTTCACGCGCAATATATATCACTTACCGAGATCTGCTTCGGCAGAGTGCCACACCCAGTAAAGGGTAGAAGGCGTGATGATATATTTATTTTTATTTACCCTGGCTCGATTCCCATAGCCGACAATTTTCACCACATTAAAACTACCCCTGTGGCTCTCCCTCCACTAACAATATCACTACCAACATCTGCTACGGAAGAGTGCCACACTCAGTAATTGGTAGAAGGCGTGATGATATATTTATATATTTTATTTGTATGGAGTAGGTGGCACAGTGGTACCGTGTCGGCCTTTGGATCCTAAGAATCCTGGTTCAATTCCCACTGTCCACAAACATTTTCATCACAGTAATACTACTCCCGTGGCTCCCGCTCCCCTAACATCTTTGGGACCGTGATTTGACGGCTGCTAACCGCACTTCACGCGCATAAATATATCACTAACCGAGATCTGCTAGTGGCAGAGTGCCACACCCAGAAAATGGGTAGACGGCATGATGATATATTTATTTATTTTATTTCTACCCTCACAAAATGTATTTATTTCCAGCCAGAGAAGTTCGTGAAGCTGGGTATCGAGCCTCCGAAAGGTGTGTTGCTCTTCGGGCCTCCTGGCACCGGTAAAACCCTCTGCGCACGTGCTGTGGCTAACCGCACAGATGCGTGCTTCATCCGTGTCATCGGCTCAGAGCTGGTGCAGAAGTACGTAGGCGAGGGAGCTCGTATGGTGCGAGAGCTCTTTGAAATGGCTCGCTCTAAGAAAGCCTGTCTTATCTTCTTTGATGAGATTGATGCTATTGGAGGCGCTAGGTTCGATGATGGTGCTGGTGGTGACAACGAGGTAAGGAAGATATTATTCTAAATTTGTAAATGACAATGGATAACTATTTTTGGTACATGGCCAAGTTAAAATTGTTTGCGTCCCATGACTCACTTCATTTTAACATAATATTTTTATTTTATTTTGCATCTGATATTTTATTTTTATATTGTAGGAAAATTGATGAAAATTAATTAAAAATTTAGGTAATGCAGATCCTATCAATATATTGAGGAAATAGAGAGTAGGTCTCAGGATCAAAAATTGCACAGAAATCAGTCTAGCAATAGAATATAATTGGACGTTTCGTCCAGCGAACTGGACATCATCAGCACAAACAAAACAATAATGTTGTAACAAAATAAATGTAAAGTAATTCTAAACAAATTTTACAAAAGTCAAAACAATTAAAAATAAATAAATAAATAAATATAGTCACAAATAAAATAGTACATAGCATGTCAAAGATAATAGTCAAAATGGCCGAATAAAATTCAAACATTATTTATTTATTTATTTTTGATTGTTTTGACTTTTGTAAAATTTATTTACAATTACTTTACATTTATTTTGTTACAACATTATTGTTTTATTTGTGCTGATGATGTCCAGTTCGCTGGACGAAACGTCCAATTATATTCTATTGCTAGACTGATTTCTGTGCAATTTTTGATCCTGAGACCTACTCTCTATTTACTGAAAATTAATTAAAATTATTGAATTTAAATTGAATTTAATTAAAAATAGCGGCGTACTTTGGCAATTTAATAAAATTTATCAATTTTGAAATTGAAATTCACTCTCCTGTACATTTCAGAGTAAAATTTAAAGAGTCATCAAATGAGATTTTATTTAATTTGTTTTTTATTTTCGAACCTATATGATTTTTAACAATAATGTCACATTGTATTTTTCTAGTACTAGACATGCTAGTATAACAAATTTAAACTTTTCTAGCATAAAATTTGATTTTAAACATTTTGTTTATTCTTGTAGTTTTTGCTCTAAAATGTACGTGAGAGCCAATTTATGTGACTGCAATTATATGCGAGCCCCATTGTTTGAGGACAACATGTCCATAATTCCAACAATTTAAAAAAAAAATCATTGTTTAGTTAATACTTTCTAAAACTACATAATTTTCAATTCAATGAAATTAATCCTAAATTTGTTCTGGTAAAAATATAAACTATTCCATCTTCCAGGTCCAACGTACCATGCTAGAACTAATCAACCAACTGGACGGTTTCGACCCTCGCGGTAACATCAAAGTCCTCATGGCGACCAACCGTCCGGACACTCTCGACCCGGCGCTCATGCGTCCCGGACGTCTCGACCGCAAGGTTGAATTCGGTCTGCCAGACTTGGAGGGCCGCTCGCACATCTTCAAGATCCACGCGCGCTCCATGTCCGTCGAGCGCGACATCCGCTTCGAGCTGCTGGCGAGACTCTGCCCCAACTCCACCGGCGCGGAGATCAGATCTGTCTGTACCGAGGCGGGAATGTTTGCTATTAGGGCCAGGAGGAAGGTTGCCACCGAGAAGGACTTTCTTGAGGCGGTGAATAAGGTTATTAAGAGTTATGCGAAGTTCTCGGCTACACCGAGATATATGACTTATAATTAAATTGTGTAAGTTTCTCGTAATAAAAATTATTTTATGTAGCTATTTTGTTTTGTATGGTAAATTATACTAATATTGAAATTTATGTTATTTATTTAATGTGTCCTTTATCTAGCTATTGGAGGAGCTTGACACTCTAAGAAATGAGGAAATAATGAAGAAAGTCAGTAAGATAATTAACAGCAATTAATTTTATTTTATGCTCCTCTGTACAACAGGAACTTAATCCCAATTACAGTGTAGGGTTCGGATTCACCGAGTCGTAGTGTGGTAGTTTATTACAGGTGTTCAATTTAATTCTGCCACCATTGCTATCTCCAGAACTATAAAAGCTACAAGGTTGGTTAAATTAACAAAGAAATACCGTTTTATAAGTCTACTATAAAATTGTTAACAATTTTGTTTTTTTTTAATATATACTTCAGACTACGAGAAATCGAATGCCGTTGAGCGCATCGTCATATCTTTTTTAGTTTTCGAGTTACACCGATTTTTTTCTTTTTAAAAATCTCAACTTTGAAGATCCATATCTCGAAAACTAAAAGAGATAAAGGATGCGGGCACTCACGTGATACTGTAACCTTTTGTGACGTAAAAAACAGCAGTTCGGACAAAGATCACTTCGCCATCTACAAAATGAACTATTTTTTGGGACGAGATTTGAAAAGAACCGTTCTTTTCAAATCTCGCCACAAAAAATAGTTCATTTTGTAGATGACGCAGTGATCTTTGCCCGAACAGCAGTTTTTTTACGTCACGTGAGTGCCCACATCCTATTGAAATGCGGTTTGAACTAGTGTATGTATCATGCTCTAATTAACTTATGGTGAAATTTTGAAAATTTTCATATTTTTTCGCCTATATTTCAAGAACATGAGATAATTAAAATCTGTAAAAACGAGTGGATTCCTCGCATAAAAATACATATTTATGTAAAATTTTATTATTTTTGCTGTACGGATAATATTTATAGAGCAAAAAAAAATCAAAATGGCCAAAATTCGTTAAATTCTTAAGAGGTACCCCTTAATAAGTAATTAAAAAACAGTGCTTTTTTATTTTTACTTTATTTTTCAGCTAGCATTCGGTAAATATTTTTACAGTGCTTCAATTAAAAACAATAACAGCAGGTTAATCACTCTTAGGGCCAGTTTTTCAATCACCGATTAATGTTGATCATGATTAAATAATAATGGAAACCATAGACATTAATCGAGAGCAAACCGGCGCTTAAAAAATTGGCCCTTAATCGTTTGTTCATATATTGTTTGCTGTTTTTATAAATTTTAACATTTTTAGCTTAATCTCACATTAAACGGTGGGATGTAATGATTGCATTCAATGTTCAGATTTTTTTGTAATTTCGGGAACATGTCAGAATTATAAAATATTCTTTTTATTCTGGAGTTTATAATATGTGTCGAACATCCGTTGCAAGGAAAAATATTAACATATAGAGTACAGTTGTCAAGTGAATCTGGTGCCTTTAGAATGGCGTTAAACTCTGCATGGAACTCTGTAAAATAATAACAAAACTATTTTATCCTGCATCTTTTAGAGTTCTCGAAATAGTATTGCTGGCACCTGTACGAATTGGTACTTTTAACATTACAGCATTCAAAAACTAATAATAATCTAAATAATTCTTCGAGTTTGATCTGGAATCACCGAATTTAGTAATTACTATTCCGTTTCTTTTATTATTATTTTAGAAAATACAACAAAAACATATGTTTTGAATAAATAGCTATTGCGCCAACGAAATATGAATTTGTATGAAAGGAATATTGAATGTGGTTGAAATGAATCTTCCAGGATTTAAAAAGAAGTGTTTAAGCCCGTTTTTTAGGACTAAAACATATTAATTTCAGCCTGGTTGTGCATAAACAAATTTATTAAAAAAAATATATCATCACGCCTCTACCCATTACTGGGTGTGGCACTCTGCCGAAGCAGATCTCGGTAAGTGATATATTTTGCGCGTGAAGTGCGGTTACCAATCATCAAATCACGGCCTCCAAAGATGTTAGTGGTGGAGGAGCCACAGGGATAGTTTTTGAAATTATGAAAATTGTTTATGATTCAACTAATTAATTACTAAATAAAAATGTTAGTTTTTGAACAACGTACTTTCATCCCATCCTTGACTATCGTCATCCATACATGAATTTTCTTGATATGGTGTTTGCATGAAACCAGTACTGACAATTTGGTTTTCATCATTCACAATGCAGGCTCCAACAGGTGAATTGTTTCTTCGAGCCACCAAATATGCAAATGCCATAAATAAATGATTCCACACAATACCTGGACTGAAAAATCATATTTATTAGAAGAATATAATAGGTACAGGTTGCAAAATCGACCAGAAATGAATTCAAGGCAAAAATAAACTAAGCGCCGAAGAATAAAAAATTTCTTTTTTTTATTTGGTAAACACTTTTTTTCTCTGAACAGATTCTAGTTTTCCGAAGAATCGGGTAGTAAATTTTCCCGGGTAGCTAAATTATTTTTTGACTTAGCTGTTGAGGTCGATTCGTCCAACTTAAAAGATTTTGAACTGGGTTCATATCGATTGATTACTTATTAATGTATTCTTGGAAGTTGTTTCCAAAATTTGTTGGTGTATTTCTGTATCTAAAATACAACTAAATCGATTTTTTCACACATTTTATTTGATGCGTTGACAGTTTTAAATAATTATTTGACAACTACCTATCATTTGACACAAACGAAAAAGCATCTACAGAGATTATTCCCGGGAATAATCACAAGAGCTTCATTCTCAGTATAATAATGACAGGTTTGGTTAAAACGGAGACACGTGACATACAATAAAGCATTTCTTTAGTTTTGAGAAACGTCAAAAAATAAACATGAATTTAAAATTTATTTGAGAATCTTCTTCAATGGCGCTACAGCCCAAATCGGGCCTGGCCTACTGGGCACACCGAGCCGCAGTTTTTACGCTGCTGTACTGCCGGTTTTCGTAGTCGATGTTACTTTTTTAAGGCATATGTATAAGTGACTAGCTTATAGCGCCCGAGTATAATTAATACAAGTAACTATATTTTTTTTATTTAATGACAAATCATACTTTGTCGACAGGCGGATTCGAACTGACGAACCTTGGTTCGGGTTACGTCACAACATGTTAAGAGATGTGCATTAACACGTTCGACCACCGCGCCTTAAAGACACATTAAAAGTTAGTAGATCCACGGTCTCTAAAATATCTGCGAAGTCATAGAAAAATTAAATCTTGTCATCTCCAAAAAAGCAACGCGCAATAAAATTTAAAGCCGATTACAATATACCATATAAACATAGCAGCACCCTGTGTCATTTATCTAGTTATATTTTTTTGATGACGTTAGTCGTTGTTTATAACGTTTTCACTATACTAATACAATAATTTTGAAGTAAGTAGTTTTGCCATAAATTGCTTATGGTTGATGAGACCACATGAATCATATCCGATCTATTTTGCATTTAGATTCTGCCATTTTTTAAAACATATTTTCATAACCATTTTAAAACATATATCATACTATTCATCACGTTCTTCTCTTTTGGTGAAATTTGGATATGTTCCGTGTTCTTTGAAATTAATATACATATTTCCTTCTATAATTTCTTGTGGGGTGTAACAAATACGTTGCACGCCATAATCTTCAAGTTTTTTGGATATTTCGGGAAGCTTATCCTGACTGTAGATAACCGTCTTAATTCCGGATTGAATGATTAAATATGCACAATTATTGCAAGGATGTAGAGTTACATATAATGTGCAGTTTTTCACTCGTTGGGATGATTTTGCAATTGCGGTTAGTTCTGCGTGAAACACTACAAAAAATAAATTTATCAACAAACTTAAATAGGCTCCTATACCATATTCGAAATAATAAGAATGATGGAAAAAGACATAAAATATATATTGATTAATATAAAAATAAATAAATATATCATCACGCCTTCTACCCATTACTGGGTGTGGCACTCTGCTGAAGCAGATCTCTGTAAGTGATATATTTTGCGCGTGAAGTGCGGTTACCAGTCGTCAAATCACGGCCCCCAAACATGTTAGTGGTGGAGGAGCCACAGGGATAGCTTTTTCAAATTATGAAAATTTGTCGCATGTGGGAATCGAACCAGGGACCTCAGGATCCACAGGCCGACTTCAAACCACTGAGCTAGCCATCCCATATTGATTAATGAATGAAAAAAATAATGTGTTTACATTAGATATTATATAAGCGATAAAAAATATAGTGACATCACAAGTTTGGGATGGCTAGCACAGTGGTATGAAGTCGGCCTGTGGATCTTGAGAACCCTGGTTCGATTCCCACAGGCGACAAACAATTTTCATAATTTAAAACTACCCCTGTGGTTCCTCCACCACAAACATCTTTGGGGACCGTGATTTGACGACTGGTAACCACACTTCACGCGCAGAATATATCACTTACCGAGATCTGCTTCGGCAGAGTGCCACACCCAGTAATGGGTAGAAGGCGTGATGATATATTTATTTATTTACATCGTAAGTTCGGAAGGCTTTCATTGGCCACAAGTATTTTCGCACGATAAATAAGAGATATATGGTGAGTAGAACCTAACTAACTGTGTATCTATATTTTTAACACGTTATTTATTTACAATAATTTAATATCGTTTTCTTGGACTTTCGACTACTAAAAAAAATTATTTTCAACATGGTAAGATTTTAATGGGATGGCTAGCTCAGTGGTATGAACTCGGCCTGTGGATCCTGAGGTCCCTGGTTCGATTCCCACAGGCGATAAATTTTCAAAATTTGAAAAAGCTGTCCCTGTGGCTCCTCCACCATTAACATGTTTGGGGGCCGTGATTTGACGACTGGTAACCGCACTTCACGCGCAAAATATATCACTTACTGAGATCTGCTTCAGCAGAGTGCCACACCCAGTAATGGGTTGAAGGCGTGATGATATATTTATTATATATTTATTTATAAGATTCTTTTTCAAGAATTCAATCTTATGTTATTTGCACTCTTTGAACGAAACAAGTGCCACTGAAACGAACTAGGGACGTCACAACTCCAATACAAAACTTCAAAAAATCATATCTCTTGTAACAATAAATTTTCAACCCAGGTTTTTACTGATCGTCATAGTTTATCATGTAGTTACATTATTTAAAAAAAATAGGTATAGGAGCTCATTCTGCATTTCAGGATGAGGCGACCTAAAAATAAAGGAATAGATATGACAAGTTTCTATGAAAGAAATTAAGAATATAAATGATGTACATGGATCTAATGTATAAATTTTCATTAAATGTTATGTAATAATATCACAATCCATACTTTACGAACCACTGATAAAAATAATTACAATTACGTCACAGATTGTGCTTAATTTATTAATCAGATTAATTTTGGCACAATTTTGTACTGATAATAATTTAATTCTGTTCGATGTATCAATCGATTGATAAATAAAAGATAACTAAAAATAATATAAATATATAAATTATATTTAACAGGCAGATAATTATAATAGTATATTTATACTTTATACTTATATTTAACACGAAGATAATTCAAGAACGTCTATGGTTAAAGGTGAACTGACCAGCCGTTTGTTGATGACCTGATAAGTTGATTCAAACGTGTTGCAAATTTTGTGGGATTTGTGACAAGTGATGGAAAGTTTTTTCCTATTTTTCTTATTTATTAAGAAGATAATTATAATAGACACATAACTTAGCGTTAGTGATGAACAAATAAAAATATAAATAACCTAATTTCGTATGTTCGTTTATTTTTATTTGCAACTAATTCAAAAAAGCTTTGGTTTAGCAGGGAAAATTTACTGATTTTTTTAAAACTTTTTAATTAGGTCTCTTCTTCCACCTAACCCTTATAAACACATCACAAACATCCATCCCCTGGTCGGGATTCGAACCCGCGACGTACGACATGCAATAGTCAAGCTCTACACACTCAACTTGCGCAGTTCTTTTAAAAATAGCTCACTTTAATGATACTTTTGATACTTACATCCATCCGAATTGTATCCAATCCCAACAATTTCATTTTTTTCGTTCACAACACATGCACCAACTTTTTCGGGTGATTTACTCCTTTGTGCAATTAAAAATGCTGCTGTCATGAAGAACTCATGATCTAAATTATTACTAAAGATGTAGAACATATTTTTTAGTTGTATGTAAAAACAATTACATGTTGACATATGACTCACCCGTCTGCCATTGCTGATGCATAAGTACTAATTTAAAATGTTTACTGCCAGTACAGATAAGTAAATAAATAAGCAACATATTTACTTATACAGTATTACTATTTTTATCGTGAAAACCAGCGGGAAATAATAATTACTATTACCAGTGGCATGCAACGTACTTTTATCATTAATTGATATAAATAAATAAATAAATATATTTTTTTCAGAAAAATTGATAAAATAAATATATTATCACGCCTCACGGTGTGGCACTCTACCCTAACAGATCTCGGTAAGTGATATATTTATGCGCATGAAGTGCAGTTAATAGCTGTCAAATCACAGCCCCCAAAGATGTTAGCAGAGGGGGAGCTACAGGAGTAATTTTATTGTGGTGTAAATTGTTTGTCGGCTGTGGGAATCGAATCCAAGTTCTCAAACTCTACAGGCCGACTCGATACCACTGAGCCATCTACTCCATTTTTCAGAAAAATTGATAAAATAAATATATCATCACGCCTTTTACCCATTACTGGGTGTGGCACTCTGTCCCGGTATGTGAAGTACGGTTATCAGCCGTCAAATCATGGCCTCCAAAGATATTAATGGTTAAGGAGTAATTTTAATGTAGTGTAAATGTTTGTTGCCTGTGGGAATCGAACCAGGGTTCTCTAAATCCACAGGCCGACACGATACCGTTAATAATGTATTTAAAATTATTTAATTAAATAATTTTTTTCTGAAATCGAAAGTTTCTCCTTTCTTGATCAATTTTAGTATGTAAAGTAGGTTTTCACAAAAACAGTCAAGTAAAGTACGTATCCAAGGCTACAATAAAAATAATAGTCTGGTAAAGTACAAAACAGTCTGGTAAAGATTTTACTTGACTGATATTTTTGTTGTAACCTTGGATACGTAGTCTGCTGTCAATACAATTCATATCAAAAAAATTAAACATTTTGAATTATTTATGATTAAATATTGATTAAATTAAACGGTTTCAGAAAAAGTAGTATTCATAATACGTCAGGAAAGTGTTTTTACTTGACTATTATAATACTCGGCCTGTATTTCAAACAACCGCTTCGTCAAGTAAAACATCACTTTCCTGACTTATTATGTAATATACTATTATGTTACCTCTGTGACTTTCCATTTTCTAACATTTTGCGGAACGTAATTTGACGTCTGGTATCCGCACTTCATGTGCATAAATGTATCACTTACCGAAATCTGTTACGGCAGAGTGCCACACTGGATAAAAGGCGTGATGATATAATTATTTTATTTTAATATTATACATAATTATTACATTCTAGTTTCTTTTTTTATATCATCACGCCTTCTACCCATTACTGGGTGTGGCACTCTGCCGATGCAGATCTCAGTAAGTGATATATTTTGCGCGTGAAGTGCGGTTGCCAGTCGTCAAATCACGGCCCCCAAAGATGTTAGTGTAAGAGCCACAGGGGTAGTTTTCTTAAAATGGTGAAAATTGTCGCCTGTGGGAATCGAACCAGGGTTTTCAGGATCCACAGGCCGACTTGATACCACTGAGCTAGCTACCCCATTTTAAGATAATTATTAAATAAATTTGATAGGTACGCCACTGACAGTTATCACTTGACAAAGGTTATTTAATTACTCTTACTGCTCAACTGCAGGGTCGCCATAGTAGCGGACACAAAGGGGCTTATTTTCACCCTCTGACGAAGCATTTTTTTATATTTGAATATTAATTTAAAATATATGTTAGCTCAGTGGTATGAAGTCGGCCTGTGGATCCTGAGGTCCCTGGTTCGATTCCCACAGGCGACAAATTTTCATAATTTGAAAAAAGCTATCCCTGTGGCTCCTTCACCACTAACATGTTTGGGGGCCGTGATTTGACGACTGGTAACCGCACTTCACGCGCAAAATATATCACTTACCGAGATCTACTTCAGCAAAGTGCCACACCCAGTAATGGATAGAAGGCGTGATGATATATTTATTTATTTATTTTATTTAATTAAAAATATGTTAAATAGAAATTAAATAAATATATCAACAACATTTTTACCCATTAATGAGTGTGGCACTCTACCGTAGCAAATCATAATAGGTAAAATATTTAGCACGAGAAATGCGATTACCAGCCGTTAGATCACGGCCTGAAAGATATCAGTGGTGGGGAAACCACAGGGGTAATTTTAATGTGGAGAAAAGGTAATATTGGATCGAACTAATATTGATTAGTATAATAAAACAAAGTCAAAGTTTATTTATTTATTTGCTACTCTGCATAATAGGAATTTAATCCCAATTACAGTAACTACAATTTACATGCGGTTTATGGATGAATCACTTTTTTTTAAGATGGTAAGCATACTTAAATCCAAAATCAAAGAATATAGCTATTTAGTTTCTTTCAATGAATTAAGTATCCAGTTTACATTTCTTTGATTCTCCATGTTAGTTTTCAACGTCGTTTAAATCTTCAGCAAGATTTGAAATGTTAGTGTCATATGCCGCTATGCTTTCGGAATAATCGATGTATATATGATTTGGTGACGAGTACGGTTCGCAAGGAATTGATGATATCTCCAGGAACTTCTTTCCGTTTGCGTACTTGCGTCCAGTTGGAATCTCACCATTATAAAAAACTTTTTTTATTTTGTTAGCTCTTATCAGTTCTGCGCAGTCAATGCACGGATGTCGAGTTACATACAATATGCAATTTTCAATAGGTAGCGTTGCATTGTCAAATGCCGCTTTTTCTGCATGGAGATCTAAACAGGAAATTTATTAGAAAATTATTTTTTCGTCTTTTTTAATCGAAAAATTGTACATGCTCAGGATTGGTTGCATAATACGCCAGTTAATCACTTTGTTAACTATGTGAAAAGATTAAATTAGAATAAAAAACGCTTCTGAGAAATGTCAAACTTTTTGACAGTTAAATATTTTAAAACGTAATAATTTATATAATATGCGTTAAACTAATAATTATTTGTTACAAATATTGTTTTACCATATTAAATACTACTCCTGTTGCTCTCCCTTCACTAACATCTTTAAATGCCGTGATTTGACGGCTGGTAACCGCACTTCACTCGCAAACATATATCACTCACCGAAATCAGCTTCGACAGAGTGCCACACCCAGTAATGGGTAGAAGGCGTAATGATATATATTTTTTTACGCTTCTTTCGTTAATTTATTTCTTATACTAGATCAGATAAATGACTATTTGTAGAGTTTACAATTATAATTTAAAAAATAAATAAATATATCATCACGCCTTCTACCCATTACTGGGTGTAGCACTCTGCCGAAGCAGATCTCGGTAAGTGATATATTTTTTCGCGTGAAGTGTGGTTACCAGTCGTGAAATCACAGCCCCCAAATATGTTAGTGGTGGAGGAGCCACAGGGGTAGTTTTTGGAATTATGAATATTGTTTGTCGCCTGTGGGAATCGAATCTAGGGTTCCAGGATCCACAGGCCGACTTCATACCACTGAGGTAGCCACCCCATAAATTATAATTTAATTATTAATGTATTAGAAATAACTCTTCATATAGAGTGCAAATAATTTTATACATTTTTCAAAAATTCTTTTTGATTCGAGATCAGTAAATAAAAAAAAAATATATCATCACGCCTTCTACCCATTACTGGGTGTGGCACTCTGCTGAAGCAGATCTCGGTAAGTGATATATTTTGTGCGTGAAGTGCGGTTACCAGTCGTCAAATCACGGCCCCCAAACATGTTAGTGGTGGAGGAGCCACAGGAATAGCTTTTTCAAATTATGAAAATTTGTCGCCTGTGGAAATCGAACCAGGGACCTCAGGATCCACAGGCCGACTTCATACCACTGAGCTAGCCATTCCATCAGTATATGACATTTAATTTTGTCCCTGAAGTAATAAAGCATCTTGTATTTTCTTGCACTTACCCTCAGAGCCTTCAACAAGCTTATTATATCCGATGCCTACAATTTGTTTCTCTTCATTAACAATACATGCTCCAACAGCAATTCCATTTTTTTCAATACAATCACTTTTTCTGGCAATTACACTTGCAATTGTCATGAACAAATGGTGATCATCGTCAATTGAACTAAAAATAAATAATGTTATTTATAACTAAACTAAAATACCTAATAGTAATTAAAACTAATAACTCACTATTGCGCCTGCATTTTATAGATTCTTGGTTTCGTTTCAAGATAAGTACTATTAATGCAATAATTCTGTTGAATTTATTCATTCGCATTTATATCGTTAATTAAATAAAAATTATGATAATGTTTTCTGATATCGGAATCAGTGAGATAATATTGTCGCTAAAGCTACACCCGTTATTAAAATGTCATTTTTTTGAAAACGGCAAAAAAGTGCCTACTTCCCTGATCAGTTTTAGTATGGAAAGAGGTTTTTACAAAAAAACAGTCAAGTAAAGTACGTATCCAAGGCTTCAACAAAAATAACAGTCTGGTAAAGTACACAACAGTCTGGTAAAGATTTTACCTGACTGTTATTTTTGTTGTAACCTTGGATACGTAGTCTGCTGTCAGTACGATTCATATAAAAAATTTAAACATTTGGAATTTTTTATGATTAAATATTGATTAAATTAAACGGTTTCAGGAAAAATAGTATACATCAGGAAAGTGTTTTTACTTGACTCAGTGGATTAAACCATTCGATCTGCGGCCTCATATTTCAAACAACCGCTTTGTCAAGTAAAACATCACTTTTCTGACTTATTCTGTAATAAACTATTACCTGAAACCGGCAATTAAATGCTTACTTTCCTGATCAATTTTAGTATGGAAAGTAGATATTTACCAAAAAATAGTTAGGTAAAGTACAAAGACTTTACCTGTACCCTTTTGATGATGGTAGCAACGCTGAAGTTGCAATAAAGATTTTGTTATTAAGTTATTATGTTTTGTGAAACATACAGAGCTATTTTTTATCCTTCCCTGATTCATCATTTTTACCGAGTATCAACAGCTTCGTCAATTAATTTTATTTACCTGATTGTTTTGTACTTTACCTGACTGTTTTTTGTTGTTGAATGTAATCATGTATACGTAGTCTGCTCTCAATATGATTTTTATCAACAAATTTAAACATTTTGAATTATTTATGATTAATTATTGATTAAATTAAACGGTTTCAGAGTAAATAGTTTTTTTCTTCCTCGGTAAATAATGAAGCACATTAAGTAATGATTTTGATAAGAATAAAGTAAAATATATCATCAGGCCTTCTACCCACTACTGGGTGTGACACTCTGCCGAAGCAGATCTCGGTAAGTGATATATTTTTGCGCGTGAAGTGCAGTTACCAGTCGTCAAATCACGGCCCCCAAAGATGTTAGTGGTGGAGGAGCCACAGGGATAGCTTTTGAAATTATGAAAATTGTTGAAAAGTTAACATTATTTAACGAATGTATATAAATATAATTTATATATCATATGCATATCAAGTAATATATTTCATTATTTCACGGTTGAGAGCTGGTTGTCATCTCTACTGTACCTGCCTGCTGTACCGCTCTTGTGCTCTTCAATCTAACAGTTCTTGGTTCTTGTAAACAATTAATCATGCTTCTTTTTCTTCACTTTAATTATGGCTTATATAAAAACATATGATTCGCGTCCATTCTGTTACTGTTTTTGGTTTAAAACAACAGTTTATAAACAATTTTGTGAATTATCGTGCGTAAGGAAATATATTTAATGAAAAATTATTTCAGTTAACAAGTGTTTCTGTGTTTTTTGGAGATATAGTGCGCAAAAAAAATTGTTTTCCTAATTTTCTTGTATATTTATATTAGATATAAAAAATAAAATAAATATATCATCACGCCTTCTATCCATTACTGGGTGTGGCACTCTGCCGAAGCAGATCTCGGTAGGCGATATATTTTGCGCGTGAAGTGCGGTTACCAGTCGTCAAATCATGGCCCTCAAAGATGTTAGTGGTGGAGGAGCCACAGGGGTAGTTTTTGAAATTATGAAAATTGTTTGTCGTCTGTGCGAATCGAACCAGGGTTCTCAGGATCCACAAGTCGACTTCATACTACTGAGCTAGCCACCCCATTATTAGATAATTGTCTTATATATATATATATATATATATATATATATATATATATATATATATATATATATATATATATATATATATATATTTTAAACTTAATTTAATAGTTAGAATGAAATATTTAGACTGAATTCAATTCTTTACAACTTTTATTTGAAACTTTTTCTTATGAAATAATTAAGGCAGCAATGGTTGCGAAATAGTTATTTATGTACCAAGGATGAAAACAGGCGTTTCTGGCTCTGCGCCTCGTGCTAATAACATTTTTTCAAACGGCGGACAGTTAATTTTCGGATCTACTGAACCGATTTTCATAAATCTTTGCGCGTTTCATTTATTAAACTATTCTACACAATAATTCACCACAATTTGGCCAAAAAATAAAAAAATAAAATTTTGGCACAAGAAAAAAGGATGAAAAAAGGGTTGATTTTTCACACTTTGTTTTAAAAGTCCGCCATTTTTTTGTTTTTTCCGATTTTTCATTAACGGTCGTGAATTATTGTGTGAGACACCTCCCTTTTTAAAATGCTTTTTGATTATTTTGTTTCTGACTTGCCAATCCTGAGATTAACTGTCCGCCATGGGACAAGGATTTTTAAAGGACTCAACTTTGGCGCCATCTATAAATTGGATAAAAAGACAAAAAAAATAATAAATAAATTGTACTCTCGAAGGACTCACTTACATTATAGAAAATGTTGTATGGTCATATCAAATAAAGAAGCTGGAAAAAATATTCTCGAAAATTTGCTTTTTTTTAAAATAAATAAATAAATAAATATATCATCACGCCTTCTACCCATTACTGGGTGTGGCACTCTGCCGAAGCAGATCTCGGTAAGTGAAGTGCGGTTACCAGTCGTCAAATTACGTTAGTGGAGGAGAGCCACAGGAGGAATTTTAATATGGTGAAAATGTTTGTCGGCTGTGGGTATCGAACCCAGGTTCTCAGGATCCACAGGCCGACTCGATACCACTGAACCACCTACTCCATAAAGTAAACAATTCAATCACGGATATTATGTTTACTCAGTAAAGCAAAAATTATAATAAAGCTGTTAGTGGTGGAGGAGCCACAGAGGTAGTTTTTGAAATTATGAAAATTGTTTGTCGTCTATGGGAAACGAACCAGGGTTCTCAGGATCCACAGGCCGACTTCATACCACTGAGCTAGCCTTCTAATAGGTACTAGTCCCGTAATATAATATTATATAGTTGTTCTTTTGTTTCAGATGTTCCAGAGCGTTCTCCAGAATTCCGGCATATTCAAAATGGTAAGTCATATATTTTTCACATTTTTCTTCTGCGGTATGGTGCCTTGTATTATTATTTATTATTTTACTAGTTAAAAATTGAATCTTTATTGCATAATTTGTCTTACAAAATGAGAACAGCAATAAACAAACAAACAAATAAAACAAAAGTAGCCAATTGCGGTTACTCATTTATGCACAATCTTATTTTACTTTCCATCAAATTATTGCCGAGAACTAACAAGTCAAGCTTCCTAAAACAGCATCACTAGATAGCACTAGCTTTAGCCAAGTCACTAACCCGCTGCGCTATCTTCAAATGCAGTGACACCTTGAAGAATCGCATGTTTTCTTCAACACTTGGCACTTGTCATCGTAGAACAAACTGACTTTCCACCGAGAACGGCAATTAAGATGCTTTTTTGTACTCTGTATAATTTTTCGTGCGTAAATAATAGCTTGGTTTGGTACATGCTGCTAGGTTGGCAGCAATGTTAACAGTTTGTCGCGTGCTTTGTTTCTAACAACACATCTTTTTCGTTCTTCAAATGTTTTAAGTTTCACATGTACCGCAGTGTAGTTTACAATGTGTTTTGTTAAAAGATTTTATTCGAAGCATTTTAAAAAATAAAATCATTCGTTTTACCTTCATTATATTAAAATCATCTGTTAATTGTTAACCAAAAGTTCTAGGGATTAAATCTCGCTACCTTTAACTTATATCTAAAAATTACGATTGTGTCCGAGTGGTTGGGATTCCACTATAAGTTACTGTAATTGGGATTAAGTTCCTGTTGTGCAGAGTAGGAAATAAAATAAATAATCAGCCTAATTCTTAAAAAGTTTTAGCTAATGTTATTTAGTCCGATTTGAAAAAGTAAAATAAAAATCAATAAATATATCATCGCGCCTTCTACCCATTACTGGGTGTGGCACTTTGTCGTAGCAGATTTTAGTAGGTGATATATTTTGCTTGTGAAGTGCGGTTACTAGCTGTCAAATCATGGTGTCCTAAGAGGCTAGTGAATGAGGAGGCATACGGGTAGTTTTAAAATAAATAAATATATCATCGCGCCTTCTACCCATTACTGGGTGTGGCACTTTGCCGTAGCAGATTTTAGTAGGTGATATATTTTGCTTGTGAAGTGCGGTTACTAGCTGTCAAAACATAGTGTCCTAAGAGGTTAGTGTAGGAGGAGGCATAGGAGTAGTTTTAAAATAAATAAATATATCATCACGCCTTCTACCCATTACTGGGTGTGGCACTCTGCCGAAGCAGATCTCGGTAAGTGATATATTTTGCGCGTGAACCAGTCGTCAAATCACGGTCAAAGATGTTAGTGGAGGGGAAGCCACAGGAGTAGTATTAATGTGGTGAAAATGTTTGTCGCCAGTGGGAATCGAACCAAGGTTCTCAGGAACCACAAGCCGACACGATAACCACTGTGCCACCTACTCCATAAGTAGGGGTAGTTTTAATGGAGTGAAAATTGTTTGTCGGCTGTGGGACTCGAACCCGGATTTTAAAAAGTGAATCCATGTAACTTACCGAAAACTAAATGGTATCAAGATTATAATAGAATTGTTTAAACTTTTTAAAGATTATAGTTCAGCCTGTGGATCCTGAGAACCCTGGTTCGATTCCCACAGGCGATAAACAATTTTCATAATTTCAAAAACTACCCCTGTGGCTTCTCCACCACTAACATCTTTGGAGGCCGTGATTTGACGATTGGTAATTGCACTTCACGCGCAAAATATATCACTTACCGAGATCTGCTTCGGCAGAGTACCACACCCAGTAATGGGTAGAAGGCGTGATGATATATTTATTTATTTATTTTATTTAGTTTAACTTAATTTGACTAATCCAAAATTTAGGATTAACTAAAACTCTTTTGAGAATCGAGCTGTTAGTGTTTCTTTCAACTTTTAGTTTGTTGACATGTAGTTAAATAACAAATGAAGTGAAATTCAAAACAAAATAGTGTGTTACAGTGTTTTAGTTAAGTAATATACTAATTTATCTGTGAAAAAACTTTTGATACATTTAAATACAAAAACTTCGACTGTGTCTGAGTGGTTCGGATTCCACTATAAGCTACTGTGACTGGGATTAAAGTCCTGTTGTGCAGAATAACAAATAAATAAATAATAAATAAATAAGAGTTCGCCATCTTCACCATGTGTATCCTAGACTTACTTCGGCTCCACGTGGGGTCGAAACGACGTGGTGCTTACTCGCGCTCGCTGACGTTGTCCTCCGTAACTGATATGTCCATGGTGAACTGGAGCCGGCGTCGTCGTAAATCGTTCTCCAGGTCGCCCTCCGAGCGGTTGCTGCTGGTACATGTGTCGGACCTGGACGATGAGCCCATGGGGATGATGCCCAGTCTACCTGATGAGGATTCGATCTGTTGCAGCGAGTTTATTATTAATGGGGGTGTTTGTAGTAAACAACATTGTGGAGAACTGGGAAATGATCGGTGAGATATTTTAACTTTTTGACAAGTTTCTCAGAAAACTTTCCTCGTGTACGATATATTATTTTTTTAAATAATTTTGGAACTTTTCGCAATAGGGAAGGCAAAATAAAATTGTGAAATACAAATACTTAACTAGATAGGTATTTAATAATTTATGATACAAATTACGACATTTTATAATATAGTTTTTATGAGTGGTATATTTATGATAACGAAAAGATAATGTAATATGGATTTACGTATTTGTATAACAATGCTTATTTTGCAATATATTAACAATCTACAGTATAATAAATATAATTTTTAATACACGTGTAGGTACTTGATACCTAGGTGACTTGTTTATAATAAAAATTATGCTAGTTTAAGTATTAGTACACTTAGAATTATTTTGCAATAAGTTAACAAACTAAAAATCATATAATCTATTAATTCTTTGTAAGAATGAATAATCACGTTGAATGTACTTACATTATTTATATTATATTATTCGAATTAGTTATCAGTGATATTTTATTTACATTATGATATGAATGAAGCAATCGTAGCCCAGTGGATAAAACCGAAGTAAAATATGCATGTTTAATTAGGCAAACAAGAGGTCGTTCATTCTAAGCTCACTGACTTCAACTTTATAAAAAAATATGATTATGTCTGACTGGATCGGATTCCATTATAAGCCGTACGCTTTCCTGTAATTGGGCTTAAGTTTCTGTTATGCAGAGTAACGAATATAGTTATTTATGTACCAAGGGTGAAAACAGGCGTTTCTGGCTCGTGGCATGATTATTAGCACGACGCGCAAAGCGCCGAGGGTTAATAACATGCTCAGGGTAGAAACGCTAATTTCACCCGTGGTACATACAATATTTTATGCACAACAAAATAACATTTAATTATATGTTCATGTTTATGGGGTGGCTAACTCAGTGGTTTGAAGTCGGCCTGTGGATCCTGAGAACCCTGGTTCGATTCCCACAGACGACAAACAATTTTCATCATTTCAAAAGCTACCCCTGTGGCTCCTCCACTACTGACATCTTTGGGGGCCTTGAATTGACGACTGGTAACTGCACTTCACGCGCAAAATATATCACTTACCGAGATCTGCTTCGGCAGAGTGCCACACCCAGTAATGGGTAGAAGGCGTGATGATATATTTATTTATTTTATTTATATGTTCATAAGATTAAAATATGTAAATAGGTTATATGTCAAAATGACATTTTGCACAATCATGTATTAACAATAAACAAAAATTGTCATTTTATTTATGTAGCTATAGAAATTATTTCTTTTTGGCTCATGGGCCAAAGAAAAGTGTTTAAGCCCGCTTTTTAGGGCTAAAACACATGCTTTTCGGCCCGGTTGTACATAAAATAAATTATGGAATTGTTAAGTTTACATTTTTATTTTTACAACAAACTCTAAAAAGAAATCAGATTTCTTCGAATTCAAAACATTATCAGAAAGAAATATAGACCGGACACAAATTATTAATACAAGTTAATTATTTAAGGAAATGAATAAAATGTGCATGTTCCTGTTGAACGAATTCTCTGTCACTTTAATTGTAAGAGCAACGTAGTTCTGCAGCGGTTGTTGTGTAATAAACCTATAATAAACTTTAGTAATTATAAAATTTCACTTTTTGGTTGTCGCCGTGTGATTAGTACCAACATAAAAACAATGATTGTCTGTTCGCAGTCAAATTTTCCTAAATTATTTAGAGAAAAATACTTCAAATTAAAAGTACACAGAATTCTGCTATCATTTTTACTTTCTTATACGCAGTATAAGGAAGTATTGTAATCGTGAAAAAAATCGTTGACGAGATTTTCGCGGAAATATATATATATATATATATTAGGGTGGCCCTTATTTTGGGTAAGTTCGAATTTTGTCGGTTTCCACCCGAAATCTGGTTTAAAATCACAAAAAAGTAATAAATGAATTTTTTGAGATTTTTAAAATAAGTTTAACCCGTGCCTTATGGCCATTTTCACTTTTGCCTTAAGCTTTATTCAAAACGCAATAACTTTTTTGTTTTTTAATATTTTGACACAATTCCAAGCGGGCATTAAACTAGATGAGATAACGAATTTTAAATGACTATTTATTGCTAAACGGGTTGGTAAAATTAACGAAAATTGAGTTTTTTTAAATACGCAAAAAGTGATTCACAGTACTGATTCTTTTATAACAATTTCGTTTTATAATCTTTTTTTGACTGTTTTTGGAAAATATTCATATTGATTATAACATTTTTATCATATTTTTATTTCATTTTATCATATTTTTATATATATATATATATATATATATATATATATATATATATATATATATATATATATATATATATATATGTACCACTTACTTCTGATCATTCTGTACTTCTGCTAGTATTTGATAGTATGTGTTTAAATGTCGCATATATTTTTGCGTGCACTATACACGCACAAAGTGCTTCCGTGTGCGTTTCGGTGGCTGATTTCATGCGGTAGATATTTAAAACCAGCGGTTTTTCTGTGTAATCTTTCTAAATTATAAAATTATATACATATAATTTTCTAGCGTAGCAGTTTACTCTAATAACAAAATTGTTCAAGGCGATATAAGTGCAACTCAGATTTATAGTATATTACGTACCATGAACTGTAAGTGACAGTTTTTAGGTCAAGAATGTAGTTTGGGAAATCGAGGCCCAAAGGGTCGAGATTTCCTAAACATTCGCGACCTAATCACGTACAGTTCGAGATTAGTAAGCTATTTTTTAAAATACTTGCATAAATAGTAGGAAAAGAAAAATAGATTTCAAAATTGAGAGCTGTCAAATTGTCAAAATAATCAGGACCTTGATATGTAATATTTACTTACAGTTCACGGTGGACAGTAACTAAATATTAAAGTCCTGATATAACCACGGAAACCACTGTGCATAAAAGTTTCACTTACTGTGTTTAAATTTTGTCATTTATAGGTAATAGGGTTGTTGATTTCTCAAATATTCGAGACTTCGAACGATCGGATTTATTGAACCTTCGAATTTAGATTCGAACTTTCGAATTTTTGAATATTCCGAATTTTCGAATTATTCGAATTGTGAATCTGGATCCTAATGTGAACACGGCATGTTGATATGAATTATTTTCAGAATAAACTCATTTGCAGAGTTTTGTATTAATTCATAAGTAATTATTATTAATTATTATTATTTGCCAAATTAATTCAATTTAGAGTTAAAATTTTGCTACCCTGTCAAAAACGTTTTGAAAATTTTACATGGGAAATCGCTGTTGCGAATCGAAACCGGACTTACGGTATAACGACCACTTAGTACATATTATACTTCGATTAAAAATCTTAACTGTTCTTCAACAGTCGAACTTATTTTTTAGAAGACATCTCATAGTAAGACCGAGAATCTCAAACGAACAAAGATTTGCTGTTTCAATAGAACTTTCATGTTTAAGCAGTCATAAAAAGACCTTTATTTGATTTATGACTTTATCCCTGTCTAAAATTATTTTCTTCTTCTGCAACCCAGTATGCTTCTATGATTTTGGGAAATGTATACAAGTAAGGAGCAAACATGAAATATTTTTTTAGTATGGAACGCCCTTAAGACTTTTTTGTATCCTTTTTATTGTCATTTTAAAACGTTTTACTAAAAGTCCGTAGCATTTAGATGGGCGGTAAGAGAATAGATGTCTTAATTAAGACGCATAAATTTGCAGAGTTTTTGCAGGATACTTCACCGAGTTTATTAATTAATTCGTGGCCGACTTTTCGCGAATTATGCGTGTGCATGTTTGGAGATGACAGATGGAGTTAATTCAGTGGCAAAAAATTCGAAAATTCGTGAAGTCGAAGCTTCAAAAAATTCGAAAATTCGAAGCTTCCAAGTGTTTTTGGCGAAGATCAAACCATTCGAAGGTTCGTACGTTCAGAAATTCAAACTTCGGTGGAAATCAACGATCCTAATAAGTAACTTACATTACAAGTATTGTAAAAATAAGTTTTTTGAATAACTACTGAATCACATTATTTTCCATTCACTTGGTATTAAAACCACATATATAGTAATAAATAATAATTTCTCTAATTAAAATAATTAGATCAACCACATATGCATAAGGGTATAATCTAATCTATAAAAAAAACGATCAAAGTAGTTTACTTTCAAGTGTAATTTTAACCATCTGCCATATTGTGAGTTTTATCTAAGAAAACCGCTCTCAATCATCATCGTGTTACTTTTTGTCGATCTCTGCTGTTTCTCATTGGAAAGTAACGCCCGGGTTTTGTAGAAAGAACTTTCCTACATAAAATAAATTTTCTTATGCTTCGAACTTGTATATGCAAACGTGACTTTAAATAATAAGCAGTCGTCGATTTGTTTCAACCGTTATAAGTGAAACCAATTTCTAAATAGTAAATTTTGTTTGATTTCAACTTGAAGCGAGTTTGTTTTGACAGAAACAACTAACAGTTGTTTGTTTCAGAGCCTACTTGTCACTTCTACCAAGTATTTTGTTGAAGGCAATATTTTTTTCTTATAAACATTCTTTTTGTTGAGTTTATTTATTTATTTATGCTACTTTGTACAATAGGAAATTATTCCCAATTACAGTACAGAGTCTAGACTCACCGAGCTGTAGTATTGTAGTTCATATATTTATAGCATGAGTGGGATTCGAACTCGGGATCACCGGATTCGATTGCCATAACGCTAATCAAACCACTGTATTTTCGGAAAGAATTTCATAATATTATTATTAAATTCCGGTAAAGCGTTTTATCAATTACACCCTGAATTTATATTTAAAAAAAAATTAATTATATATTATGTATTAATTATTTATTAAATTATATATTATAAAATTATTTATTATAATTTTTGCTTTACTGAATAAAACATAATATCCGTGATTGAATGATTAACTTTATGGAGTAGGTGGTTCAGTGGTATCGAGTCGGCCTGTGGATCCTGAGAACCCGGGTTCGATACCCACAACCGACAAACATTTTAACCATATAAAAAATTACCCCTGTGGCTCTCCCTCCACTAACATCTTTGGGGGTCGTAATTTGACGGCTGGTAACCTCAGTTTACGCGCATAAATATTTTACTTACCGAGATCTGCTCTGGTAGAATGCCACAGCCAGTAATGGGTAAAAGGCGTAATGATATATTTATATTTTATTTTATTTAACTATGGAGTTGGTGGCTCAGTGGTATCAAGTTGGCTTGTGAATCCTGAGAACCTCGGTTCGATTCCCACAGACGACAAACAATTTTCACCATATTAAAAATTACCCCTGTGGCTCTCCCTCCACTAACATCTTTGAGGGCCGTGGTTTGACGGCTGGTAATCGCACTTCACGCGCATAAATATATCACTTACCGAGATCTGCGTTGGCAGAGTGCCACACCCAGTATTGGGTAGAAGGCCTGTTGATATACTCATTTTAAATTTTTTAATTTATACTTCATGTGTAAGGAATTAAAGAAATGAAACTAATATTTATTTATTTTTGAAATATTTTTAATTATTTGTAAAGAACGAAGTGAACTCCTCCTACTTTGGTTTGGTTATGTTAAAAAGCTGTAAAAACCAGTGATGTGTGTTAGATTATCTAATTTATGACGTTTGGAATATCGATGATCAGTTAAGCAAGCTTAGTAACAACTGCCGCACGACTAGCTGCTGTTTTCATCAAACAGTTTCACTTTTATATCTATCCAGTGTTTTTGTGTAAACAACACAGTGTGTCTACTATTCAATTAATTTGTTTTTGGTGAGTCCAAAGTTCATATTTCCTTTATTCTGTCACTATTTTTAGTATATTGTGAAGGGTGAGCTATTGGGGTAGTTTTAATTTGATGAAAATTATTTGTCGGCTGTAGGAATCCAATCGGGATTTTTATATCCACAGGCCGACTCGGTACCACGCAGTCACCTACCCCATAATATATAATAATCAATGGCGTACCTAGAACTTTTGCCGTCCAGGGCGGTCTCCAATTTGCCACCCTTTCTAGTCAATAAAATGGTGGTTTTTATAAATTAAAAAAATAAATATATCATCACGACTGTTACCTATTACTGAGTGTGGCACTCTGCCGAAGCAGATCTCGGTAAGTGATATATTTATGTACGTGCAGTGCGGTTACCAGCCGTCAAATCACGGCCCCCAAAGAAGTTAGTGGTGGGGAAGCCACAGGGGTAATTTTAATTTGGTGAAAATTGTTTGTCGGCTGCGGGAATCGAACCGGGGTCCTCAGGATCCACAGGCCAACTCGAAATCAATGAGCCATTACCCCATTAAATTAATAAATAAATCATTGTAATTGAGACAAACTATAGGTCGGGAACTTTTTTACCATTGGATGGCATATTTAAATTAGGCAGTAATAAAGGAATTTTTCGAGATAATATTTTCAACCCTACATTGACTTGACGAAGAAAAATATTCGAAATCATATAATAATTCATAATTCGTACAAAACGAATAGTAAACTTATGAAGTGAACAAGTTTTTTTTTACAACTAAAACTAAATATAAAAAATGCCGCCCCAAAATATGCGCCGCCCGGTGCGGACCGCTATAAAGATAATAGTTGTTTGGCAAAATATTAAGATATATTAGATTAACAGTTCATCTTCAGAATTCTTTTAAAAAATGAAGTGTATTTACATATTTTCTAACCTATAAAATGGTCAAAGAGAAACTCGTGCAAAAATGTAAATAACTAAAATTGCATCGTTACCGGAACATATTTACATAACGTTTCGTAACGTAATAGTTCCGATCTGTGAACCGTTACCGGACAATATTCACCCACCGTGCCTACTCGGTGGTTCGTTCATACTTTCCAATCATTATCGATTCTCATCGAAACACGCGGTTATCTCACCTTCCGTAAACACACAAATTCCCCACGTAATGATGATGCGTCGATTGCTTTAATCTGTTTAATGAATCGTGATGACGGAGGAAAACTTTAATCACGGGTGGCATATGGTCTGCTGGAAGGAATCAGGGATTTGATTGGTTCTTGATTATCTATTGTTTTATTGATAATTACTTGGTGTTTGTTTTCTTTTTTATTACGTTTATTGGTGCTTGTTTGGAAATTTTGTTTTGAATATCATGTACCAGATGGGGATTTGATTGAAATTTCTTTGTTTATAATTTTATTGATATTGTTGTATGATGACTAGTAATATAGGTAATATAGCCGTGTGGATAAAACCGAAGAAAAAATTACGTTCATGCGTTCAAATCTCGCTGATTTATATTAAAAAATTTGTTTATGTTTGAATAGTAGTGATTCTTCTGTAAGCTAATGTAATTGGGATTAAGTTCCTGTTGTGCAGAGTAGCAAAAAATATTCATTTTATGCTATATTCAAAAATAAATAAGGATTATTAAGTATTTTCTCCACAACTTTGCCAGAAAGTAAAATTTCTTCCCTTAATTAACAGAAAAAAGTAATATTTTTAATTGCTAGAGAAGTTTTTTCTACTACAAAATTAGAAAAAGGGTCAAACCAAATTAAGTGCAATATCACTGTTGTTATTTGAAGGCTGGTAACCGCACTTCACGCGCAAAATATATCACTTACCGAGATCTGTTACGGCAGATTGCCACACCCAGTAATGGGTAAAAGACGTGATGATATATTTATTTATTTTTATTTTATAAATATTTTGAATCTCATACAATATTCGTGGAATAATCCGTACATGAAATAAATAGTACCTAAATAAAAATATATTTCAACATATTGGTTGTTAAATGCAGGTTCTTTCGAGAATATTTATCAAACAGGTTCCCACGCAACTTAACGCAAACTAGTGCTTGTATTGCGAAGTGAATACCTTCGTACGAATTTAGTTGAAAACGTGAACCTGTAGTGTGTGCATCTAGTTGTAGTATGTGATTTATTATAAAAACGCAATGCGTTTGTGCGTAATTTTACTGACTTTTCGTCTGTTCAACTGGGAGATAGATTTCTGCTCTATTTGTGCAAGGTTAGTGACATATTATGACGCATATAATAATTATAATCAGGGTAGATATTTTAATTTAACAACTAATTTTATTTATTTGTTAAAATTAATTTTAAAAGTTATCAAAAATTGATAAATAGCTATTTATGTAGTTAGTCATGAAACAAATATAAACAAATGTGTAACGTTTAATTGTCACCTTTGACAATACAAAGAAGACAAACAGACAAACCATAGGGTCATTTGTTGTGAAGTCAACACATCCTAAAGTGGGAGAAGGGAAATTGCCCATATAACTTTGTTTACAAATACGTTTCTAATTAGAACTGCTATAATATGAGTTTGTTTTTATAATAATATTTTAATTTTACTTGAGTATTATAGATTAATAATAATAAATGAAATTTCTAACGCTTTGCATATTTTATAATATACAAATATTAATTAATATTTTGTAATATTTAAAATATAAATAAATATAAATATATCAACACGCCGTTTACCCATTACTGAGTGTGGCACTGCCGAAGCAGATCTCGGTAAGTGATATATTTATACGCGTGACGTGCAGTAATCAGCCGTAAAATCACGGCCAATAAAGATATTAGTTGTGAGGGAGCCACAGGGGTAAATTTAATATGGTGGAAATTGTATGTCAGCTGTGGGAATCGAACCAGGGTTCTCAGGATCCACAGGGCGACTTGATACCACTGAGCTATCTACCCCATTAAATATGAATTAATATTTTATAAAAAATCTATAATTGGGTACACTCAATGGACATCTTCGGGCATCATAATGTCGATACTATTTTAACAAAATGTACCAATATTTTCAACCAAAAGTATTCTTTCTTTGTCTTTGAGTTCTGAAACATTTTCACAATATTATAAATCAGATATTTGTTTGTTTCAAGAAAAAATTATAATATATATAATTTAAGTGAACAGAAAACATAATCTTTCACTTTAACATTCAGTTGGTAGCTGTTGCATGTTAGGAATTTTAAGTTTAGTGATATACTTTTGCCTCAAGATATAATTTTCTTAACTAATAGACAATCATTTTCTTGTTAAGTTTACGCGAATTCTGCACGCAATATTTCTGTTTCATACATGCTGACTCAAAGTATACACTAATTTAATATTGAATATGTTTTTATTTTATCTTAGAAAATTTTAATTATCCATTACATATTAGTTCAATTAGTAATGCCCAATTTATTAACCAGTAAAACTGCATTTATTCAACAAGATTTTTTTTCAATTTTTTTAAAATAAAGTATTTTTATTTTTTGATACACAGTATGTCCCAAAAATAACGAAACTCTTTAGGTATAGAAGAAATCACGCATTGTATTATGTTTGAAACTTAATATTTATTCAAAATAGGTTCCATTTGAATCAATACACTTTTTAGAACGATCAACTAGAGCAAGCATAGATTTTTTATGCCATCTAAAGGAACGTTCTTTAACACCTGTGTCACGGGTGCTTGAATGGCTGGAATATCATCATAAAACGCACCTTTCATGGCAATTTTCAGTTTTGGGAAAAGATAATAGTCACATGGTGATAGATCAGGCGAATACGGAGGATGGTCGATGACACAAATATGTCTTTTCATCAAAAATTCGTTGACTTACACGAGCGACTTTTTGGTCTTAATTCATGTGGAACAAAACGTGAACAAACCTTTCTTTTACCCAAATCTTCAGTTAGAATTCTCCAAATAGTATTTTTACTCGTATTTAATTCTCCACCCAATCTAACAGTAAAATTCGCATCGACAGCTATGATTTCACGCATTCAGCACGATTTCCGGCTTTTAGACGTCCAGATCTTTCATCCATTTAAATCTTCACGACCATTTTTAAATTTGCAAACCACTTATAAACTTGTGAACGAGATAAACAATCATCACCATAAACTTTTTTTCATCAATTCGTATGTCTCAGCAAATTTTTTTCCAAGTTTAACACAAAATTTAATATTTGCTCGTTGTTCCATTGTATTTTTACAACATAAACACAAAAACTACTGTCATTAAAATGCGCGTACATTTTTAAACTGTGTGCGTTAGAAAGAGGAAAGATGTATCTTTCTAACAATGTGTATGTTCAATAGATTGCGCTATGTGTTCTATGATTTAAATTAAAAGTTTCGTTATTTTTGGGACATACTGTGTATGTTTGTATAGAGAAAAAATTACTCTTTCAAATGGGATAAAAAAATTATAACATGCCATTTGAAAAAATATATTGTCTTCTTCACTGAGAAAAAATGATTATCAATGAAAAGTATATAATCTTGCCAAAATATCCGCAATTATTTTTTAATTATTTAGATTAAATGATTATTTCTGGAGATAATATCAATATTCCTTACTTATGTTACAGACAGATAATTATAACAGAAACATAACAGTTGAATGAAAAACTAATTATTAGAGGTTTAGTTTATTAACAGAAAATTTATATTTATACGGCGTATTAAATTTTAATTACATTTACGTAATATCCTAAGTTTAATTTGAAAAGATCTGCCGCGTAGTATTCTGTAAAATATAAAACAAATTACAGTTTCCATATAAACATTTAATATTTATAAAATAAACCTGTTGTTAAGCACCGTCTATTCACAATAACATATGCGACAACATGTGCATTCTTTTATTTTCACATATGTTTTATTCAACAAAGAATAAAACTTTCTTAAATTATCTGCCCACACAATGTTTGTATTCACAGTCGAATTCCTTTAAATATATTAGATCTCATTACCAAACAATGGAGCACCATTAATTCTTTCTTCAAAATAATTTAACACAGAAATTGACAACTTTTTTTGGCAAAAACTGACACATTCTTTTAAATAATGGCAAATGAGAGTAATTGTGCTACATAGTTTTTAAATTTTAATTAGTTAATGTATAGAGTACAGATATTTGACATAAATATTATATTGACATTTGTTAATAATACAGTAATATTCAAAATAATTTAAATAAATTATTTCTTGTTTTCTTATTTATCTACCATCTGACAGAATATTTCAACTTTTATTGCGCAGTTGGTTTCCATGGTTATACCAGCACCAGAACTGGGCAAGCTACGTAAAAAAAGTAGCTAAGCTACAGCTACAGCTATTCTTTAAAAAAGTAGCTAAGCTACAGCTATAAGCTAAATTTTGTAAAATATAGCTAAGCTACAGCTAAAAGCTTTCGTTAAAGTAGCTGTTAAATTTTAAAGCTACTTTTTTGAATTATTTTGAAATAATTAAATTTTCCATTGTTATACGATCAGTCTTTTGTTATAATGTCTGTTAATTTACTATTATGTACATAAATATAAAAAATAGCAAATACCGTCTGGCACCTACTGCGTATTTTTGCGTATTAGAGCCAGTTAGAACCGGCAACAAATTATTATTTTGTGTGGGTTTAGCTTGTACGCCTGCGTACTTTGTTGACCTTCTGCTTAAAAAGTAGCTTTAAGCAACAAAAAGTAGCTTGAAGATACAAAAAGTAGCTTTAAAAGTAGCTTCAGTTGTTATTTTTAAGCTAATAGAAAAAAAAGTAGCTAGCTACAAGCTACAGCTATATTTTTTCACAGTTAGCTAAGCTACAGCTACAGCTAAGGTAAATGTAGCTAAGCTAGTAGCTAAGCTACAAAAGTAGCTAGCTACTGCCCAGCTCTGACCAGCACTTTAATATTTACTTACTGTCCACCGTGGACAGTAAGTAAATATTACATATCAAGGTCCTGTTTATTTTAACAACAATTTGACAGCTATTAATTTTGAAACCAATTTTTCTTTATGGGATGGCTAGCTCAGTGGTATGAAGTCGGTCTGTGGATCCTGAGAATCCTGGTTCGATTCCCACAGGCGACAAACAATTTTTATAATTTCAGAAACTACCCCTTTGGCTCCTCCACCACTAACATCTTTGAGGGCCGTGATTTGACGATTGGTAACCGCACTTCACGCGCGAAATATATCACTTACCGAGATCTGCTTCGGCAGAGTGCCACACTCAGTAATGGGTAGAAGGTGTGATGATATATTTATTTATTTCTATTTATTTTTCTTTTTCTTTTATTTGTGCAGGTATTGTAAAAAATAGGTTACTAACCTCAAACTGTAAGTGATTAGATCGCGAATGTTTAAGAAATCTCGATCCTTCGGGCCTCATTCTTTACCTATGAACTGTCACTTACAGTTCATAGTACGTAATATACTATTAAGTTCCAGTTTCTAATCTTGAATTTAAAATAAATAAATATTGAACTAACATTAAAGTACATGTAATTTATTTTCGAATTAATAATGAGTCTACCAGATAAATCTGAATATCCTGTAACTTTCTGTAGTTTCAATTTCTCCTTTCCGATATAAAATACAGTGTAATCACTGTGAAAATAATTAAAATACGCCTCTGTACGAAGAGTCAACAATTAAAATGATAATGTCTTGCAATTATGGATGGAGAGCATTCAATTTTACGATAGGTTAGTTATATAATATAGGTCAAGTCGACGTCAGAAGAAAGTATATCAAATCAAGACATATACTCGCGAGCTGGACTAAATGTGCTGCTATCTTGCATTTATTTCACTATATTATTACTTTGGCTAATTAAAAATTAATTATTGAATTAAATTTACACCCTGAACGGCTATACTTAACTGTAGTTTAAAAATTATTATTAATAAAACACGCTTAATGATTTTAAATGGTGATTTTTAGTGTTTATGTTTGTTTTGTTAATTATAAAGTATAACTGTTTATGACTAACATATATTTCTTAAATTTGTTAAGTTAAAATTGTTGAAGAGAAGGGCTCTGCAGTTGCAGAATTTGTTTGCTAAGCAAGGAGAAAATAAGGTGTGTGCATCTGTTGAGATGGTTTGGTTATGTAGGACGTATGTCAAATGAAAGATTGGTGAAACAGGAAAATGTTGATGTTACGACATTCAAATTCGGAGATCCCGAGTTCGAATCCCACTCATGCTAATAATATTGGAATTGAGATTAAATTCCTGTTGTACAGAGTAGCATAAATAAATAACGGAATATATATTTTTTAATTCGCTGTTTTAAGTACAGTTTGATAGAAGTAAACATTTTTAGTACCACTGGTTCGATTCCCAAAGCCTTCAAATATTTTGCACCACATTAATACTACTCCTGTGGCTTCCCCTCCACTAACATCTTTAAGGGTCGTGATTTGACGGCTGGTAACCGTACTTCACGCGCTAAAATATATCACTTACCGAGATCTGCTTCGGCAGAGTGCCACACCCAGTAATGGGTAGAAACAGTTAAATTAAATAAATAAATAAATATATAAAATGTAAATAAATATATCATCACGCCTTCTCCCCATTACTGGGTGTGGCACTCTGCTGAAGCAGATCTCGGTAAGTGATATATTTTGCGCGTGAAGTGCGGTTACCAGTCGTCAAATCACGGCCCCCAAATATGTTAGTGGCGGAGGAGCCACAGGGGTAGCTTTTTTGAAATTATGAAAATTGTTTGTCGCCTGTGGGAATCGAACCAGGGTTCTCAGGATCCACAGGCCGACTTCATACCACTAGCTAGCCACCCCATAAATAAATATATCATCACGCCTTTTACCCATGACTGCGTATGGCACTCTACAGGAGCAGATCTCGGTAAGTGAAATATTTATGCGCGTGAAGTGCGGTTACCAGCCGTCAAATCACGGCCTCCAAAGATGTTAGTGGAGAGAGGGCCATAGGGATAATTTTTAATGTGGTGAAAATTGTTTGTCGGTTGTGGGAATCGAACCGAGGTTCTCAGGATTCACAGGCCGACTTGATACCACTGAGAGCCACCAAACTCATAGTAAAATAAAATGAAATATAAATATATTACCACGCCTTTTACCCATTACTGGATGTGGGACTCTACGGGAGCAGATCTCGGTAAGTGATACATTTATGTGCGTAAAGTGCGGTTACCAGCCGTCAAATCACGGCCTTCAAAGATGTTAGTGGTGGGGAGCCACAGGGGTAATTTTAAATTGGTGAAAATGTTTATCGTCTGTGGGGATCAAACCAGGGTTCTTTGGATCCACAGGCCGACTTGATACCACTAAGCCACCTACCCCATAGTTAAATAAAATAAAATATAAATATATTATTACGCCTTTTTCCCATTACTGGGTGTGGCACTTTACCTAAGCAGATCTCGGTAAATGATATATTTAGTTTACCAGGCGTCAAATCACAGGGGTAATTTTAAATTGGTGAAAATGTTTGTCGGCTGTGGGGATCGAACCAGGGTTCTTTGGATCCACAGGCCGACTTGATACCACTAAACCATTACCCTATAGGTGAAACAGTTAAATATAAAAGTATAAAGATTTTTTTCCTAAATGAAAAGAAACAGTTGCAGTTCATGGAGGCACCTGCAGAATACAAATTAATTTATTTAAAAATACGCATACATAAGGAAACATTATCTAACGGCCAAATCACCCAAAACGCAGCTTTCCAAAATCCATATTTCGATAACAATCATAACCTCTTCTATAACAACAATAAAACGCACATTCCCCACCCGCGATCAAACAAATAAAAACACCAGCAGATTTCAGAAGCATCTTGATTATCATAAGTCGCCCCACTTCCGTGACCTACTTAACCTCAATGTCAATGGCATGAACACAGCCAACAGCGAATCTCACCTGTCTGAAAGTAGCTCCGTGCCTCCGCGGAAACCTTCTCAATTCAAACACTCGCTGTTCGAACGTCAGTAGTGTTCGTTCAGTCTCGATTGCCACAATCTCGGTTTCGTACAGTGTTAGTGCGTTTGACATTTGTTGTTGATAGCTGTCAAAAGTTGTGATTGTTGTGACTGTTATTGTTGGTGTGTTCCTGTTGTTTTTTGGAGTTTTTGACGGAGCGAAAAGGTTTGATGTTTTTGTTGTTTATAATATAATTGTTTAGTATACATAAATAATTTTTATTACTGAGTTTTATTGTGCTATATTTTTAAGTGATATACGAATTGTTTGATTTATTGTGGCTTATAGCTAATAGCATTCGTAAAGTAATATACCTTACGATCTTCGTATTTAATTTATTACTCGCACAACAGGAATTTAATCCAAGGGAAACTATACCGGGTAGTGCTTGGTAAGGGTGAACAAGTAAAATCATAATATTGTAATTTTCTGCTACCCTAATTATTTTAAGCAAAAAAGCTTTGAGTAAAAGTTTTAGGGCATAAAGTTCTGCAGATAAATCAATACACAACATTAATACTGCATACTGTGTAACAGCACAAATTAGATTTGAAAATGACGAAAATTGTGTCAAAACTATCGATAGCCATGGAATTAAAACAAAATTAAACAAATGTTTGACGTTTGATCTGTTAATACTGTGAAAATAAATTAATCCACCCTATTCTTTAACTCGATCATTATGACAACCCTTATTTTTTATGAGTAATCTGCAGACTACCACCATTTCGGCATTCTGTGATTAAAATCATTTATTCTTTTATTTCTATTTTACTTTTATGCATTTTGCTTTCGTACAGAATTGCCAGTATTAAAAATATATTAATCTTAACCACACTTTTTACGAAACTGTTAGTGAGTTGTCATTATATTATTTTTATAATAACAGCTTCATATATTAGTAAACAAAATGTATCAATGTAACATAAAAATACCAGGGTAAATTATTCTGGTTTCAGTATACTGAAATTGTGATCATCTATAAAATAACGATGCAAAATAAAAATGATCCTTAACTTATAGATCATTAACAGATAATACAGTTACAGAATATAGGGTATTTTAAAAAAAAAATGGATATGTTACCGGTAAAGTATGAAATTCAGGCAATATACAAAAATTACACATGCAAAAATTGTATTATTTATTTTATATTATTTTTATATTAGAACGCATTCTTGGCGAGACTCGCTTCGCCCACATTTCTAACAAACAAAGTCAAGTCCGTAGAACGTATGCTCTATACACGCCAGCCATTATATTTAATTTTACGTCAAATTATTCTGAATTTCGTACATTTATTTGTCCGGTAGTAAAGTGATGTGTATAGCATTATAACATTCGAATCCGGAGATACCGAGTTCGAATCCCACTAAAGCTAAATATTTACTATCACACTACAGCTTGGTGCGTCCAGACACTGTACTGTAATTGGGATTAAGTTCCTGTTGTACAGAGTAGTATAAATAAATAAATATTAAATGTGTTCTTGACAAAGCAGGCTTCGCTCTCATTTTAAACAAACAAAAAGTCTTTGTATTAGTTAACATTTTCATGATGTACTGCTGCATTTCTTACTTTGTCGATGACAGATAGGAATAAAAATAAATGAGATTTGAACACAGGAACTCTTGCCTGGTAGACTTAAGTTATATCCACTGAGCTTTTAATTCTCGGGAATCTAATCTATTAGGAAATATTCCCATGTGAATTAATAAAATTGAATTATTTTATTGCGCAAGTAATTTATAGTTTTTCAAAATTTACTTGCTTTCAAATAAACAAAAAATTCCATATAATGATTAACAGTTTTCAACCGATTAAACTACAATAAAAGTCATTTTGTATTACAAATGTTTATGAGTTAAAAACTCATGTTTTCCCGTTATCAGAAATTGAAGTATTTTTCTTTAAATTCATCAATTTTATTGTCTGGTTTTCGTTCAACTACACCAGTTCTTCTCAAACTTATGAATAGGCCTATTTAAAATAATTACAAAATATTGGAACTCGCATTGAATAAAAAGAAATTCGAAATACAGACAAATAATAGGAACTTCGTTCTGTGCGTCCTTTGCAGGAAATTAAATAAACTTTATTATTACATTATTTATGATGAATTGAATCCACAAATTTTTCTTAGCTCCGTACAGATCGTCAGAGATCGATTTTTTTCCATTAAAAATATAGTTTTTTCTTCTAGGGAGCGAGGGGGTGCGGAAGGGGTTAACTTTAGGATCGCATGTAGCCTCTTAAAGTAGACACACAAAGTGTCATCGCAGACGATTCTTGTGTTAAGTTTTTCAGTATATGAAAGCTGCCTATGACACAAAATAAAAATAGAGAAAACATTGGAATAGAATCAAATTTGAATCCAGGATAACCGTGGCTTAATTAGTTAAAGTATATAACCGGAGTTCAAAAGCTCCTAGGTTCAAATTCTGACGGAATCTCAATTTTTCTCTTTATAAATTAATGGGGTGGCTAGCTCAGTGGTATGAAGTCGACCTGTGGATCCTGAGAACCCTGATTCGATTCCCACAGGCGACAAACAATTTTCATAATTTCAAAAACTACCCCTGTGGCTCCTCCACCACTAACATCTTTGGAGGCTGTGATTTAACGGCTGGTAACTGCACTTCACGCGCAAAATATATCACTTACCGAGCTCTGCTTCGGCAGACTGCCACACCCAGTAATGGGTAGAAGGCGTGATGATATATTTATTTATTTTTTTATAATTTAATGGGGTAGGTAGCTCAATGGTATCGAGTCTGCCTGTGGATCCTGAGAACCCTGGTTTAATTCCCACAGGCAACATTTTCATCACATTTAAATTACCCCTCTGCTCCCCCCACCACTAACATATGTGGGCGGGCCGTGATTTTACAGCTGGTAACCTCACTTCACGCGCAAAAATATATTACTTATCGAGATCTGCTTCGGCAGAGTGCCACACCCAGTAGTGGGTAAAAGGCGTGATAATGATGATATAAATAAAATAAAATAAATATATCATCACGCCTTTTACCCATTACTGGGTGTGGCACTCTGCCGATTCAGAGGTAAATGATATATTTATGCTCGTGAAGTGTAGTTACCAGCCGTCAAATCGCGGCCGCCAAAGATATTGGTAGTGGGGGAGCCACAGGGGTAATTTTAAATTGGTGACAATGTTTTGTCGGCTGTGGGGATCGAAACAGGGGTCTTAGCATCCACAGGCCAACTTGATACCGCCATTACCCCATGATATATATATATAACAATAAAACTATCGACCTTCAAGGGGGACGCGTTCCACATTTTGGGAATTGCTGATCTTACAAAATTATTATTGAAGCTCATTTATTTGACCATAAACCGTTAAGACAACAAAGAGTACATATCAGTTAATTCGCAAATAAAACAAGAAAAAAATATATTGGATTTTTGGCGTGCCAAAACGAACAGAAATTTGAGAACCGTTTTCTGAACTTGTCTGTGACGTCAGTGCACTGCACTTCGCTGCATCTTGACGTGCTGTAGCATCGTTTTGCTCATTACAAAATATAGTCATTATAATTTTTTATTAGGAACGGTAATCACATTTCATTAATCACAATCACGCCTGCTCCGCATTCTTGCGCTCGAGAAATTTAACATTTTACTATTTTTATGTGGAGATGTCAAATTAATGTTCCAGAACACTCCAAACTGTTTTGACATGTAGGATGGTAATTGTGATATAATTTCAAAAGTTGACAGTTATACAACTGTCATATGAAATTGAAAATGATTTAACTTTTATGCACAACCAGGCTGAAATTAATGTGTTTAAGCCCTGAAAAGCGGGCTTAAACACTTGTTTTTGACTCTAGGGCCATAATAAAATAATTTCTTATGGATAAATAAATAAAATGACAATTTTTGTTATTGTAAATACTTTTACAAAATGTCATTTTGGCATATAATCTATGTACATATTAATATGGAGTAGGTGGCGCAGTGGTTATCGTGTTGGCCTGTGGATCCTGAGAACCCTGGTTCGATTCCCACTGGCGACAAACATTTTCATCACATTAATACTACTTCTGAGGCTCCCCGTCCACTAACATCTTTGGGGACCGTGATTTGACGGCTGATAACCGCACTTCACGCGCAAAAATATATCACTTACCGAGATCTGCTTCGGCAGAGTGCCACACCCAGTAATGGGTAGAAAGCGTGATGATATATTTATTTATTTTTATTTTATTTATTGAACATGTAATTAAATGTTATTTTGTTGTGCATAAATTATTGTATGTACCACGGGTGAAATTAGCGTTTCTGACCCTGAGCATGTTATTAGCCAGAAACACCTGTTTTTACCTTTGTTACATAAATAACTATTATGAGCAACCAGGCCGAAATTAATATGTTTCAGCCCTGAAAAGCGGGCTTAAATACTTGTTTTTGACCCTAGGACCATAATAAAGCGATTTTTGCATGCTTTTATACGTCTGCTTTTAAATTTTTATTTCTATTTCAATAACTGTAAAAATTACCAAGGTAGTTAAGTAAAGCACGCTGATTTCAAATTTTAAATCCGATTTTAATTATCTCTATCAGTTTCCAAGTTGTGGTAATTTTAAAATCATCATTTTTCGTAACTTTAATTTTTTTCGTTTAACTGTAATAAAATTAGTATTTTTCAAGAGAACGTAATGAAAATATATATACGTACTAATTAAGTAATGATAAGTTCACTGGTAAAGTCAGATTTTAAGTACTTTACATATTTTTTAAGTTATAGTGGTACGTCGTTTGGGCGACACAAAAACTGAAATTTTAAATCATCGATATTTCGAAAAGCAAGCCTCGGACTTCACTTTACATAATTTTTTCGTAATCTATGGGTCAAAAATAAGGGGGATAAGTAGAAAAAAGTATTTTATTTCGCATAAATTTTTTTGAAAATTTTCTAAGGGGTACCCCTTGGGTTTTTTTCAATTTTAGGCCATTTTCAGTCTTTTTGTTTTAAAAGCTTTATCCGTCGAGCAAAAATTATCAAAATTTACATACTTACGTAACTTTTTTCGTAGAATCGAATGGTGTAGTCCGCAATAGCGTAACTCTTTTATTTTTCAAGTTTTTGGACAAACTAGGTCGTTTTTTGACCTAACTTCAAATCGCAATATATCGGAAACGGGAAGAGCTATCGAAATGCGGTTTGAAAATTTGAAATCCTCTCACTGAGAAGATACTATATTCATATTTTAAAAAAATTTTAGAAAAAAAAATTTTTTACTTCAAAACTTCATAAAAAAGGCGTGATGATATATAAATATAAATAAACCTTAATGCCAATGGCACACTGGTCGAGGAGCATGAATGAGCGTCGAAGAACTCATCGATGAAACAACAGAACGCACCCTGACTGATAAAATAAACAAACACAAAAAAATAGCACAAAGCAAAACCAAAATGACAGCCCACGCTAACATGAAATGAGATATAATAATACATGTGAAATGAGACACAATCGTTTCATCGAGGAACTCCTCGATGGAAATAGAGGCGCCTCTATTTTTCATCGATGACGGGTGCGTTCTGTTGTTTCATCGATGAGTTCCTCGACGCTCATTCATGCTCCTCGACCAGTGTGCCATTGGCATAAAAGTAAATTCATAGATCTCATTTATAGGCTACATAACTTTTCAGAGTAACATAGTAAACTTATGAGAAATCCTTTCTTCCGCGCATCATCTTCAATGTCTTCATTCTCTCCGGTTCCCAGGCGTGTTTATGTTTCTTACTGATCACTTTTACTAGTCGCGCCTGCGTTTGTCATTCTTTACTGCTTCACATATTCACTCTCCGAATACAGTTAGAACCACGGATTTTAGGTTAAACGCAACGAGTCGTATCCGCGTAACTAACTGCCTGCGAACGTTACTGTGAATATGAATTTATAATTAGCGCGGAGGCGGTCGGATGTAACAAGAATACTGCTTTTGGAGTAAATTATTTTAAGAAAATTATGGTATATAGAGTAACTGTTCATTAATTAGTGGAGTATGGTTTCTTTATTCGTTAGAAACTTTTAATAATGGATTGTTTTTTAAGGTTACTTGTATCTTGAATATTTGGTGTTATTTATGGGATGGCTAGCACAGTGGTATGAAGTCGGCCTGTGGATCCTGAGGTCCCTGGTTCGATTCCCACAGGCGACAAATTTTCATAATTTGAAAAAGCTATCCCTGTGGCTCCTCCACCACTAACATGTTTGGGGGCCGTGATTTGACGACTGGTAATCGCACTTCACGCGTAAAATATATCACTTACCGAGATCTGCTAAAGCAGAGTGCCACACCCAGTAATGGGTAGAAGGCGTGATGATATATTTATTTATTTATTTATTTAACATGAAATGTAAATAAAAAAATAAAATTAGTCTCCCAAAGATGTTAGTGGTGGGGGGAGTCACAGAGGTAATTTTAAATTGGTGAAAATGTTTGTCGGCTGTGGGGATCGAACCAGGATTCTTAGGATTCACAGGCCGACTCGATACCACGAAGTCATTACTGAAAATAGAAAATATCTCGTCTCATTTTTGATAAGCAATAGACGTATTCCATTTGCCATTTGGATCAGATTTAACTTATTTATTTCGCTGGATTACTTAGCTGATTTCCCAGAATTACTGATTCTAATTTACTTTGAAGTAATTCGTCCCAATAAGTGCATCAGTTTGATTAATTTAGTTCATTTAGTCATGTTTAATTTATCGGAACTGATTTAAGTGAACCAATTGGCAAATAGAATACAGTTAATATCAATCTTACTTTTGCATGAAATTTACTGTCTGTCTAAAATTAAACGTCATTTAATTCTTTGTAAGTGAATTAAATTATAAGCAAATTTTTAGAAATATAAGATTTTGCCGTATGTTTTTATAACTACATAACTGAACAAAAAATATCCCTAAAAAATTTGTACAAACTTAATTTTGTAGCAATGTTTTTGACAAAAAACAGTTGCATAAAATTCCATTTGTAAGCGCGATATAGGAAAATGATTTGCTGCTCTAGGAATACAAATAACTATCACGGAACTTATTATGCATCTTATGTTTCTTATTATTTAAAAATAATCACTTTACACATTTGTTACGTAATATGCTATTCCGAAACATAAACTGGAAACTGGTACAAGTTGGCATCAATATTTGTTTACAAACTTTATTTAAATTGAAAACAATTGATATTGCACAGTTTTGTTTATCATTGACAGAAATGTTAATAAGAAATAAAAGATTTATTGCGTTTACATTTGCAAAATTGTATTCTTATTTGCAATCATTGAAGTGATTCATTCATGATTTAACTAATCGATTTATGCTGAGTATTATAAAGGACAGAATAAATTTACTTATATACTAAATTCAATTTAATTAACGAATTTGAATCATTTTGATTAAAAAAGGCGAAAAATAATAGAGATATTCATTTATTTAGTTTTTAATAAGAGAGTGATGAGTTAATTTAAAAAAAAGTTAAAACTAACAAATTTGTTTTTCTTTTGTTTTTTAATTTGTTTATCTGTCAATTGTAGTTTGTTATCATCTAATTGTGTACTCTCATTTTTTAATTGGTTATTTGATGAACCATCAGTATTTTAAGGTAGTACTAGCGTGAAAATTTTTTTTGCAGATCTGAATGTAATTTTGCGCACGTAAGCATTGGATAGTCATACGCATCCTGTTAAAATATGAAACACATTCATCGTCTGTGAACAAATATATTCGCTTGTAAAGTTGAGTTCTTATACACGGGGCTTATGGCGATCATCACTCAGAATCACACATATTTGGTTTGTGTACCTCTAAAATTTTGCAGTTTCATTTGAAAAACTAGTATGATGTTCTAGATCTATCCATGTATATTGTATCAGAAGGAGAAAGTTTGTTATCGTTTAGTAATGGATATATAGCCATGCAAAGCCTTGTTTTTAACGAAAAATTAAGAATCCCAATTTATAATGGCAACACCAGACGGTGGCATGGTATTTGAAAATTCACTAGACCAACAACCTGTTAACAATTCATGATATTCAAATCATAATAGGTATAAAACACTTATTTTATTCAATTTTTATATTTTTTTGAGCGTCAGTTTCGCCACTCGACAACCGATGGCGCCACCGTCACACTAGTACTACCTTAATATTAAATTAATTGTCATGATGATTATTTATGGGGAAATGTATCAAAATGATAACAAATTACAACTGACAGATAAACAATAAAAAAATAAATGAAATTTGTTAGTTTATAACCTTCTACAACTTTTTCCAGCATTAATTTATCGTCGTCCTTATAAAAAATTAAAGAAATAATATCTCTTTTATTATAAAACTTTTATTAATGTACTTTCACGTTTTTTGCCTTCTTTCGACCTGTAGTATCACCCATTATAGTTATTTATATATCAAGGGTAAAAACAGGAGTTTCTGGCCCGCGGCATGATTTTTAACACGAGGCGCAAAGCGCCGAGGGCTAATAACATGCCCAGGGTCAGAAACACTAATTTCACCCGTAGTACATACAATATTTTATGCACAACAAATTAACATTTTATTTTATGTTCAAAAGATTCAAATATGTACATTATATGTCAAAATGACATTTTGTAAAATCAAATATTCACAATAAACAAAAATTGTCATTTTATTTATGAATCCATAGGAATTATTTTTTTATGGCCCAGGGCCAAAAACAAGTTTCTAAGCCCGCTTTTTAGGGATAAAACACATGAATTTCGAGCCGGTTGTGCATAAAAAAATATTTCCTTTAAGATAAAAGTTATTAATTTTGATGAGCAGTCAAGTAAGTGGTAATTTGAGTAAGTTTACTCGTATACCAACAAAACAGATAAATAAGTAACTAATGGACATAAACATACGAGTATATCTCATATATGCATCGCTAACTGTAACTTTGCAAAAAGATTGAACATTTTAAACCATGTGTTTTTTGCGCAAAATTTAATTTAAAGTGTAAGAAAATGATAGCACATTACAGTAAACAGTTATAATATAAAATTTAGTTTGTGAATGAGAAAGTGATGATCGAGCGTCATCTGTGCATCGTTCGTTTATTATCCGCCATTTTGAATGCTTGTAAACTAATTTTGTTGTTTTGTGGTGTGTCGGTTCAGCATCTGCGGTTTTGTGTTTAAATGTCGTTAAATACTTTTTCTTTTATGGATTGACAGATGGCAGCAGGAGAGAGAGAAAGATTAGCAGGAAAGTTTTATTGATTTACTTATATAGTTTATTTGATAGTAACTTTTAATAAGGTATTTAATGATTTGGTTTATTTTGATTTGTTTTATAAAATTAGTAGTAAAAGTTAATTTGTATTTATTAAGTATCTATTAAAGCTGCATTTAAATACTTGCTGTAACAGTAGAAAGAGATAAACATTGCTGTAACGTACACTTTTATAACGAACAAAAGAATATTGTTTACCCTGTTTAATTGGTAAGCCTCTTGAATATTTTTTTAAGTTACAGTTTGACCAATTTGATGTTATTATAAATAACCATGGGATTGGTGGCTCAGTGGTATCGAGTCGGCCTGTGGATTTGAGAACCCGGGTTCGATTCTCACAGCCGACAAAAAAAATTCATCACATTAAACCTACCCCTGTGTAGCTCCCCCTCCACTAACATCTTTGAGGCCGTGATTTGACTGCTGGTAACCGAACTTCAGGCGCATAAATATATCACTTACCGAGATCTGTTACGGCAGAGTGCCATACCCAGTAATGGGTAGAAGGCGTGATAGTATATTTATAAAATAAAATAAATAAATATAAATATATAATCACGCCTTTTACCCATTACGGGGCGTGGCACTCTGTCGAAACAGATCTCAGTAAATGATATATTTATGCGCGTGAAGTGCGGTTATCAGCCGTCAAAGCATGGCCCTCAAATATGTTAGTGGTGGACGTGCCACAGAGATAATTTTAAATTGGTGAAAATATTTGGTCAGCCGTGGGGATCGAACCAGGATTCTTAGGATCCACAGGATATATTTATGTTTATTTACATATAACCAGTTTTATAAATAAAGATTAAATAAAGTTTGATAATGACAGTTAATCAAATTACAATTATATTTTACTGAATATATTTGTATTTGACATAAATAAAGGTAAAATAAAATTTGACAAAGACAAGTGAACAAATTACAATTATATTTTATTTGACAATCAGGTATACCACCATAAAACTCAAAATATATAGGTATCATTAAAAAAGAACAATTTAAATTATTTATAATCATCCGGTATATCACTTACCGAGATCTGCTACGGCAGAATGCCACACCCAGTAAAGGGTAACAGATGTGATGATATATTATATTAATTTAGTATTCTAATGTGAAACAGGTAGTATTTTATTTTATATCTTAATATACTGACTACATAGAGTAATTGAAAGTTTTAAATAATGTATTTGTTGATAATAATTGTCCCTAATTTTGTAATTAAAAAAAGATTATTCTTTGTTTGAAATTGGTAGGCAATTAAATAATTTATATTTTTGTGTCACATGTTCCTTGTACAATTATTTAATTTCATTATAATTGTAGTAAACAAAAATTAAATCTAAACACAATAAAAACAATTAGAATAAAACAATTATTCGAATGACTTAATTTCTTCTATTTCATAAAATAATTAAATATACTCTAACAACAAAAGAAAGTAAAATTAAAACAATTAAACGCTTTAATTAACAATAAAAACAATCAAATAAACAAACAGAACAAAAACTATCACAAATATTAAAATAACGCAAATCTACATTCAGAGAGAGTAACCCACACATATGCATGTGAGTGTGAGTGTGTGAGTGAGAGAGAAATAGGATAGTACAGCAGCACTTTCCTCTCGATTTCTCCTCTCAAGATCGAGGTCTATTCGCGCCTCAGGCGGCTATGACCGTCGCCTACTGAGACGAAGTGTTGTATGTTCACGGAGCGACGTTCTAATGCAGTGTTTCTCAAATTTTGCTATTGTTATTTTCAAATAAATAAATATATCATCACGCCTTTTATCCATTACTGGATGTGGCACTCTGCCGAAGCAGATCTCGGTAAGTGATATATTTATGCACGTGAAGTACGGTTACAGGCCGTCAAATCACGGTCTCCAAAGATGTTAGTGGTTGTGGAACCACAGGGGTAGTTTTAACGTGGTGAAAAAGTTTGTCGAATGTTGGAATCGAACCATGGTTCTCAGGATTCACAGACCGACTTAATTCAAGCAAATTCAATTATACAATTGTTTTCCCTTGTCACATGGATTACATTTAATTTAAGTAGGCACTTATAACTTAATTTTTAGAAGAATTTTACAATTAGATTACCAAAAAATTAATAATATTTAGGAAATGATCCCATTAGGTTTTCAAGAAATTTTAATAATGGAATCATAAAAGATACCTTTAAATGAATTTTTTACAATACTTGTACTGTACCTATTAATGACAAAATTGAAACACAGTAAATGGAACTTTTATTGCACAGTGGTTTCCATGGTTATATCAGGACTTTAGTATTTACTTACTATCCACCGTGAACAGTAAGTAAACAAATTGACAGCTGTTAATTTTGAAACCAATTTTTCTTTTTCTTCTATTTGTGCAAGTATTGTAAAAAATAGCTCACTAACCTCGAACTGTAGGTTGCGAATGTTTAGGAAATCTTGACACTTCGGGCTTCGATTTCCCAAACTATATTCTTGACCTAAAAACTGTCACTTACAGTTCATAGTACTTAATAAACTATTATACAACTTTTATTATTCTCCAAAATAAAATAATAAGAATATTTGGCATCAGGAAAGATACGCAAATTTTTGATGAATTCATGAGGTAAATGGCTCAGTTGTATCGAATCTAGTCGACCTGTGGCTTTGAGAATCTCTGTTCGATTCCCACAGCTGACAAACAATTTACACCACATTAAAATTGCTCCTGTGGTTGTCCCTCCACTAACATCTTTGGGGGCTGTGATTTGACGGCTATTAACCGCACTTTATGTGTATAAATATATCACTAATCGAGATCTGCTAGGGTACCACACCCAATAATGGATAAAAGTCGTGAGTATATATTTATCTCTTTTATCAATTTCGTCCAATAAATGCAGTAGATAGGTCAGTTATATCGAGTCGGCCTGTGGAGTTTGAGAACCCGAGTTCGATTTCCTCAGCTGACAAACAATTATCACTACATTAAAATTACTCCTGTGGCTACTCCTGCACTAACGTCTTTGGGGGCTGTGATTTGACGGCTATTAACCGCACTTCATGGTAGAGTGACACACCCAGTAATGAGTAACAGTCGTGATGCTATATTTATATTTGTTTTATCAATTTCGTCTAAAAATCTAAAGAATCATTTCCGAAACATTCTATTGGCAAATCTGCAGTTCTGTCACTACAGTTAATGAAATAATCAAGTCTGCCTTGTATCTATGGTATTTATTGGATGGTACAGTGGTGAGAAAACTTTAAGAAGCACTGTTGTAATGTTCTAGTGAGGCGGCTCACCTGCGTTGTTGAATGCTTGTATGCAGACGCTGAGATGCCTCGGGCGCTGTACTAGTTCTCGCTGTTCAATGGAAGATTTTCGATGACTTTTATGTCTGAGTAATGGTTCTGTTTTCACTTTATTAGAGTTAATAGAACATCTTTTATTAGAAGGAACTAATGTTAATATGCGCAGCAATGTTTTCTTTTACATCCTGGATACTGTAACAAATTCATTTGTTTCAATCGTTTAGACAAAATTAGCTAAATTAGGCATTTTATTTTAAACAATCCCCTCTATTCTGTAACTCGACCATTATCTGTTAACGATGGATAAGTTAATAACAATCCTGATTTTTTTATGATTAATCTGCAGATTACCACCATTTTGGCATTTTGTGACCAAAATCATTTATTCTGTTACTTCTTTTTATGCATTTTGCTGTCATACAAAACTGTTAGTATAAAAAAATATTATTTTAAACCACACTTTTTACGGAACCTGTCAGTGAGCTGACATTATATTATTTTTTATAACAGCTACGTATATTAGTAAATAAAATCCATAAATATAACATTAAAATGCTAAGGTAAATTATTCTGGGGGGGGGGGGGCAAGATGTTGTCATCTAATTATCGTATTTAGCGCTGCACTACAGATCCGCCCAGAACTACAAATTTTATGGATAAAAACGCTGCCATTTGGATATATTTAAGGCGTATTCCTTTTGGCATATGGATCAGATCTAACTTACATTTACTGAACCAGAACACTTATTTATTTCGGTGGATTACTTCGTTGACTTTATTTCCAGTACTAGAATTACTGATTCTAATTTACTTTGAAGTAATTCACCCAAATAAGTGCATCAGTTTGCTTAATTCAGTTCATTTAGTCATGTGTCAAATTTATCTGAACTGATTTAAGTGAACCAAGTGGCAAATGGAATACAGCTTATTTTAGGACGTCTGCATATATTTTGCTTGTGGTATTACCATGGTTATACCATTTACAACAGTGAAAAGCATCCATTGCATTTAAAAGCATGAAACATACTCAATCCAGAAACAAAACATCATTTCCTTTACACACTATTTAGCGTAACAAATGACAGCGTTTGTTCATAGTACGTGCTACACTAAGTACTCAAGTAGGTAGGTTCACAATGCAATGCGTGTTCAACATAGCGCTTAACTTAACATCTAAGTACATGTATTGTTAACATTCTTCTTCTTCTTGCTATGCTATCTCTGCCTCATATCATCTTACAAATATAATATGGTGTAACTACTTGGTAAATATGTACCTATTGTTATTATGGGGTGGCTAGCTCAGTGGTATGAAGTCGGCCTGTGGATCCTGATTCCTGAGAACCCTGGTTCGATTCCCACAGGCGACAAACAATTTTCATAATTTCAAAAGCTACCCCTGTGGCTCCTCCACCACTAATATCTTTGGAGGCCGTGATTTGACGACTGGTAACCGCACTTCACGCGCAAAATATTTCACTTACCGAGATCTGCTTTGGCAGAGTGATACACCCAGTAATGGGTAGAATGCGCGATGATATATTTATTTTATTTATTTATTTATTGTTATTACAATGGGGTGGCTAGCTCAGTGGTATGAAGTCGGCCTGTGGATCCTGAGAACCCTGGTTCGATTCCTGCAGGCGACAAACAATTTTCATAATTTCAAAAACTACCCCTGTGGCTACTCCACCACTAACATCTTTGGAAGCCGTGATTTTACGACTGGTAACCGCACTTCACGCGCAAAATATATCACTTACCGAGATCTGCTTCGGCAGAGTGCCACACTCAGTAATGGGTAAAAGGCGTGATGATATATTTATTTAATTTATTTATTTATTGTTATTACAATGGGGTGGCTAGCTCAGTGGTATGAAGTCGGCCTGTGGATCCTGAGAACCCTGGTCCGATTCCCACAAGCGACAAACAATTTTCATAATTTCAAAAGCTATTCCTGTGGATCCTCCACCAATAACATCTTTGGAGGCCGTGATATGACGACTGGTAACCGCACTTCACGCGCAAAATATATCACTTACCGAGATCTGCTTTGGCAGTGTGCCACACTCAGTAATGGGTAGAAGGCGTGATGATATATTTATTTATTTATTGTTATTACAATGGAAATGAAAATGGTTTATTATGTAGATCTGATTATACCAACGAAAGATGGTCTCATAAATAGAAGAAAATGCCTTATCAAAATTCTTTACCTTTTATTTTAATTATTTTTTATTCTTTTTGACAAGTTATAGTTTTCTTAATATAACTGAATATTTTATGTGTCGTATCATACAGACCTTAAAACCTATAGATTCACAAGTTCGTTTGAAAATGATCCAATGAAATGAAACCGATTTGGATTATTTTTTGACGTTTCTCAAAACCAATGAAATGCTTCATTGTATGTCACGTGTCTGCGTTTTAAACAATCCTATGTTTATTATACTGAGAATAAAGCTCTTGTGATTATTCCCGGGAATACTCTCCGTAGGTGCTTTTTTGATTGCGACAAATGATAGGTAGTTGTGAAATAATTATTTAAAACTGTCTACGCGTCAAGTAAAATGTTTGAAAAAAATCGATTTAATTCCATTTTAGATACAGAAATACACCAACAAATTTTGGAAACAACTTCCAAGAATACATTAATAAGTAATCAATCGATATGGACCCAGTTCAAAATCTTTTAAGTTGGATGTACCGACCTCAACAGCTAAGTCAAAAAATAGTCTAATTAAATATAACTCGAGAGTTGGATAATTTAGAAAATAATTCTCCAGTATCTTTCTCAAACTTGTTGCCATTTGGCAATAGCCACTTAAGCCCTACGGGCTTTCGTGACTATTGCCTGGCAACAACAGCTGTATTCCATTTGCCACTTGGTTCACTTAAATTAGTTCAGATAAATTTGACACAAGACTAAATGAACTGAATTAAGCAAACTGATGTACTTATTCGGGTGAATTACTGTAAAGTAAATTAGAATCTGTAATTTTAGAACTCGTAATAAATGTCAGCGAAGTAATCCTGCGAAATGAATAAGAGATCTGGTTCAGTAAATGTAAGTTAGATCTGATCCAAATGGCAAATGGAATACGCCTAAGTTGTCGAAGGATCTTTCAAATTATTTTCAATTTATTCTCACTCTCTTGTTATATTATTACTGAACATAAAACCAGATTCTAATTACCTTGTTATCTTTTAATTTAAATAACAATATCATTAAAATTAGGAACAAACTCCTCGAAACAATCACCCGATTGTTTCTTCGTCAATTACGCCACCTCCAAAAGAAAGACATTCCACCACTTTTTACCATCATCCCATGGGTTGTGGGTAAATTTTAATTACCCACCCATTGCTGCTGTGTTCAAACATTCTAAATTGCGAAAATCTACGCTAATTTGTTCCACCGCTGCGACAGAGGCTGAACTTTCCGGGTGAACGACCACGTACTGCACTGCTCGAAACAATAGCCTCCCAGGTGACGGACGCCCCTGTATCTCACATCCGCTGACGCTACCGTGATACCATTGTTACACAACTGCTGGTTGGTCGTTAGTTCACTCGCGGATCATTTAGTTTGCATGTGGTGATCTTCGAGTTCACATACGCACTATTTCGATCATCGAAAGAGATTTTTTTAACGAAGATTTCGAGATTACTTTGTCTGTTTTATGTGATTGGATTTTACGCGCTGTGTAGAAGTTTACCACTTAATCAAAATGATGATTACTAAAAGTTTTGTAAATGACAGTTATATCTAATCATAAATTTTGACGTTTTCTAACAGTGTCGAATTTTGTGCAACTGAAACATCAATTTATTAAATGTAATATTCTTGTGTAAAGTTTGGTACTTATTCTAAATGAAAGTGCGAGTTTTGTGTATTAAACAGTAACATAATAAATATTTTAGCGGATGAAAATTGTTATAAATATTTGGTGTTTGCAACTTTAAACATTAACAAAATATACGTACCTTGTTAACCATCTAATCTAATAAATAACAAAATAAAATCGTCTAATTTTCAAGAGGCTAAAATTGTAATGTCAACGATAGTTATTAACTTTTAATAATAACAACATATCCACATTTAAAATCTAATAAGTGCAGAAACTTTATACATTTTAAAAGTTGTAAAAATAGTTTATTAACAGCATTGTCAAAGGTCAAACTTTGACAAACTAATAGTATTTCAAAATCTAATATTTAACAGTCATTTTAAAAAGATAAAAGTTATTAAAAATGTCGTATTAACTGCAGTCTATAACTTTAAATGTTAACTAAAATAAGTAATTAAAGATTCGGCAGTACGGTGGTGTAGATATCGTCACGGTATTTTAATCAGGAGATCTCCAGTTCGAATCCTACTCAAGCTAAATATATATAAACTACCACACTACGGTTCGGTGAGTCTGGACCCTGTACTGTAATTGGGATTAAGTTCCTGTTGTACAGAGTAGCATAAACAGATAAATCTAACGAGTGCAAGAATTTTGAACACAATATAATTTGTTTAAATATTTTACTAACAACAATTCACTTTAAACTGTTTATATGATAACAGGCAATCGTAGCTTAGTGGATAAATGCGAGGTAAAACTTGCGTTTCTTAATTAGCAAGCAAGAGGTCGTGCGTTCAAATCTCACTGACTTCTACTTATATCCAAAAAATACGATTGTGTCTGAATGGTTCGGATTCCACTATAAGCTGTAGGCCCCCTGTACTGTAATTGGGATTTACTTCCTGTTGTGCAGAGTAACAAATAAATAAATAAATAAATAAATAACAAGATAAGTGAAGAAAATTTATACACAGTTGTTAAAATATTTAACTAACAATAATATGAAACAAACTTTAACAAAGATAGTGGTATAATAGTTAATAATTTAATAAGTAATAATAAGTGAGAGTAATTTTAACCGGATTAACTGCAATAATTTATACTTTACTTTAACAAGCCATAGGTAGTTAAAAAACTAATTACAGCACAGTTTAATATCAAAGTTTAACAGGATAAAAGTGGTAAAAACAGGCAACAATTTATCATCTGAGCAAATTTAACAACTAGAGATTTTCCAACTCTAGTTTGATATTATAAAAATTGAATATGTGCACTTCTAAAATGGCTGCAAAATGACTATTCTCCGCCGGTTATTCAAATGTCTGTGTGTGTGTATTTGCATTGAGAAAGGATCCTGGTCTCCTAAAACCGAGAAAATAGCTTCAAACCATAAAGTGGTTGTACAAAAACAAACAAAGAATGAAAAGTTTAGAAAATGCAGTGAAACCTACAAACCAGAATGGTTGAAACAGTGGACAATCAGCAAAGGATGGATGCATGACAGAACGCATATGCTAGCACTAGGAACAAAAGATAATTTTGTTGCTAAAACAACTGAAGTTACAATAGAAAACAACGAAGTAGCATCAACATCAAGTGTAGACAACGCAAGTGATTTGTTATCTATTATAGATAATATAGAAGAACATGCTACCTCTTCAAGAACAGATATGAAAACTTTAGAAATCCATTCTTCTTTATGCAAGAAAAATATCGAGGATGATTTTGATAGAATTGAAGTAGATAGAACCGATGTATATTCCGAAGTAAATGTAAACTATCGTAACAATTTTCCTGTGATTAAAAAACCGTTTGTAGTAGAATCCGAAGTTGCAAGTAAACAATCAAATTATTTCACGTTCAAAAAATATTTCAAAACAAAAGACAAAGAAATTAAATACAGTAAAATAGTGTTCCCATCGCGCCAAACGTTATTTCGCAACCCAGACGCAAAAGAAAAGTTGAACAACACTTCGGTAACAAAATATAAAACATTCGACGATCTAACTGCATTAGAGTATGAAGATAAACAAAATCAGACAAACAAAGACGAATCAACCATGCCAAAATACACGCGAAACGTTCAACAAGACACAATATATGAATGCTCCGAAGATAGCTTTAGTTTATACAACAACCCTATATATCAATCACACCAGGAGTTCCAAAACGGTGTACAAATCCTCGATGATAAACCAATGACAGAGCTCTACGACTTTAACAAAAACTCAAGTTGCGAATATCAGCAATTCCTAAACAACGACTTAAACACTAACAAATTCGCTAAATTCTCCGCCAAAAATGAATTTGTCAGAGGAAGTCCTTTACGATCTCTTAAGTCAAGATTTTCTTCCGATAAATACATCATACGACATATCAGGATTAGGATAATGTTGACTTTAAGACTGAAGAAGTTTCAGAGGTTGTACAGGAAGAGACTGAGGAACACAAGGCAGATTTATGCGCATACACGAGGAAAAAGAAGAATGAAAGGTGAGAAGAAAAGAGAAAGTGAGGAATGTGACACTATGAGAAGTGAAATATTGAAAGTGCATGATGAACAACGGAGAATTGGGAATGGGAAGACTTCGCTGAAGATACAGAATTTAAGGTAGAGTTTTAACTTTTCTTATAGCCTATGGGGATTTCCCCAACCATTGCCTTTTTTTTGCCAACTATTGACTTTCGAGAAAAATATACATAAAATAATCAAGAATAAGAGGTTAACTTATCAGTAATAACAAACTATATATTCAACCCGTGATTCTCAACTGATTGTATAATATATTTTTTCTATTTCGGTGTTCTTATAGCTCTATAAATGCAATGTAAACACGTCGTCAAGGAGATTTATAAGCACACTGTTTTTGGCGCTTTTTATTTTGTAGGAGTGGTATGATTCTGACAGATGAGTGACATATAACCTCAAAATTGTAAATTGTCAGTGTCGAAATATTAGTAAAACAAAAAAAAAATATATCATCACGCCTTCTACCCATTACTGGGTGTAGCACTCTGCCGAAGCAGATCTCGGTAAGTGATATATTTTGCGCGTGAAGTGCGGTTACCAGTCGTCAAATCACGGCCCCGAAAGATGTTAGTGGTGGAGGAGCCACAGGGGTAGTTTTTGAAACTATGAAAATTGTTTGTCGCCTGTGGGAATCGAACCAGGGTTCTCAGGATCCACAGGTCGACTTCATACCACTGAGCTAGCCACCTCATATATTAGTAAAACAATATGCTATAATAATACCAATATCACAACATGCACAATACAGAAAAAAAACATTGATTAATTGTCAAAAAAAATTATTTATTTATTGTTTTTGTTATGAGAAGTGCTACCAACACAAATGTAAAAAACACCAACTTATATATTTAACAAGTCGTATTTTTTTAAATCTAACAGAATTATAAATTGACCTCAATAGAAAAAAATAGTATAAAGAACACGTTTCATAAGGCATGTTATCGCACTCGTCCTTTGTAAAACTCGCCGCAGGGCGGCGAGTTTTTCAAACATGGACTCGTGCGTTAACAGATTGCCGTATGAAACTTGTTCTTTAATATACTAATTATTGTGCCAAATCGTACAAAAAATTAATTGAAACATTTCGAGATGAATACTTATTAATTTATAATATTTTTAAAAACTGGCATTGTTAATAGTATTTTCAAGACGTAATTGTGACTAAAACGCATTTATAAGTTAGCAGAATTCTATTATATTTAAAAGTAATCTGACGTTACTATTTTATTTACTATATACCTAGCATAATAGGAACAATGAACTATATAGTAACATAAGTTCAGTGTACTCGTATTGATTGTAAAATCATTGTATTTTGTTATGGTTTCAATCTGATTGACAGTTTGATTAAACAATTGAAAAAACCCATAGAGTTCATTATTCTGCATTTATTGCATTGCCCAAATGTTAATTAATGAATAAATGTTCTGTAAATATTTCAAAGGCTCCTGCTACCCCATTTTATGGGGTAGATAACTTAATAATATCGCGTCAGACTATGAATTCGAGAACCTGAAACATTTTCAGTAATAATATAACAAGAGAGTGAGAATAAATTGAAAATAATTTGACAGATCTTTCGAAAACTTGTTGCCAGACAATAGTCACGAAAGCCTGTAGGGCTTGAGTGGCTATTGCCAAATGGCAGCAAGTTTGAGAAAGATACTGGAGAATTATTTTCTAATTTATCCAACTCTCGAGTTATATTTAATTAGATTATTTTTTGACTTAGCTGTTGAGGTCGATTCATCCAACTTTAAAGATTTTGAACAGGATCCAGATCGATTAATTACTTATTAATGTATTCTTGGAAGTTGTTTCCAAAATTTGTTGGTGTATTTCTGTATCTGAAATACAACAAAAATCGATTTTTTCACACATTTTACTTAACGCGTTGACAGTTTTAAATCATTATTTGACAACTACCTATCATTTGTCACAAACAAAAACGCACCTACAGAGATTATTCCCGGGAATAATCACTAGAGCTTTATTCTCAGTATAATAATGACAGGATTGGTTAAAACTCAGACACGTGACATATAAAATAAATAAATATATCATCACGCCTTCTACCCGTTACTGGGTGTGGCACTCTGCTGAAGCAGATCTCGGTAAGTGATATATTTTGTGCGTGAAGTGCGGTTACCAGTCGTCAAATCACGGCCCCCAAACATGTTAGTGGTGGAGGAGCCACAGGGATAGCTTTTTCAAATTATGAAAATTTGTCGCCTGTGGGAATCGAACCAGGGACCTCAGGATCCACAGGCCGACTTCATACCACTGAGCTAGCCATCCCACGTGACATACAATCGCTAAAATCATCTAAACATATAACAGTGTAGAATATACGTTGATAGCTGTATTCCATTTGCCACTTGGTTCACTTAAATCAGTTCAGATAAATTAGATAAGATAACTAAATGAGCTGAATTAAGCAAACTGATACATTTATTTAGGTGGATTACTTCAAAGTAAATTAGAATTAGTAATTTTTGTACTGGAAATAAAGTCAACAAAGTAATCCAGTGAAATAAATAAGTGATCTGGTTCAGTAAATGTAAGTTAGATCTGATGCAAAAGGCAAATGGAATACGCCTAATATCAGTTATTCAAGATTAGTATCATTATAAAAATTTTGATAATTTCGTAAACATTAATTCCTATTTCACATTACAAAATGTTACATCAACCATGAGTATTTATTCCTAATAGAAAGTTCACAGTTACACATTCCAAATTTTGTCCCAATTCATATAAAATTGACATTTGAATGAGTACATCAAACTTATTAAATCTAATAACACATGACATATACAATGAAATATTTTTCTCTCTCTTTCTCTCCGGATATGCGTGCTTGTATATGTGTTGTATTTACCGGTTCCGGTTGAGGAAATAACGCCCCCTGTACCCCGCGCCCTTGGTACGGTTCGTGAACCGGTCAGTCATATTAATCAGCAGATGAGACATTGGTCAATGGTCAATTCAGAGCGAAGCGCCATAAACAAGGTCATATACTACTAATTTATTGAAATGGAGTAGATGGCTCAGTGGTATCGAGTCGGTCTGTGGATCCTGAGAATCCTGGTTTGATTCCCACAGTCGACAAACATTTTCACCAAATTGAAATTACCCCTGTGGCTTCCCCACCACTAACATCTTTCTGGGGCCGTGATTTGATGGCTGGTAACTGCACTTCACGCGCATAAATATATCATCGAGATCTTCTTCGGCAGAGTGCCACACCCAGTAATGAGTAAAAGGCGTGATGATATATTTATATATTTATTTATTTTATATTGGTATTTGGATTGAAAAGATGAGTGTTAATGGTTTTGTACAGTTTTGCTTTGAGCGGTGATTTGAATGCGTGGTTAAGTTGCATTATCAAATTGTTTTACAGTTTTTAATTAGTTTAATATTGTTGAAGCGTTTATGCTAAACAATAGATTATAAAAAAGGTGTAATGAAATTCATAGTCGTTAGGGATCGTGTGTCCCACGTGAATTGAAATTATTTAACAAGAGAATACAGACAATCGAAGTCCAGTGCATGAAACTTGCATATTAAGAGATCCTGCGTTCAAATCTTGCTGACTTCTACCCATTACTGGGTGTGGCACTCTGCTGAAGCAGATCTCGGTAAGTGATATATTTTGCGCGTGAAGTGCGTCAAATCACGGAACTCAAAGATGTTAGTGGTGGAGGAGCCACAGGGGTAGTTTTTTAAATTATGAAAATTGTTTGTCGCCTGTGGGAATCGAACCAGGGTTCTCAGGATCCACAGGCCGACTTCATACCACTGAGCTAGCCATCCCATAAGCTATATACTATAAGCTATAGAGTAACAAATAAATAAAATCAGTTTACGTATACGAATACAAAATTTCTTGAAGAGAATAATTATGGGCATCTTAAAAACTAATTTGTAAAATTAATATTTTAATTTTTTTTTGTGAAAAAGACCTTTATACCTACCCTTCTTGTGAAATATTTTGACAATTATGTTAGTGAATTGTTTATATGTTTCTAGGATTGCAATAATTTTGTTTTTGTTATTTTATATTTTCAAATTTTGTCAATCATTGAAACTTCACCTGATATGTTAGAAGTGTGCGTTATACTAACATATTAGTGTATGTTATTTTCAACTTTCCGTACTAGTTTATGATGTTTTTATGGTTACTTTCATAAGTGGTCATCTGAAAATACAACTGTTGTCTAATTGAAGTAAAGTCATAGCTTTGAAAATGATTAAAATCCCAATGGCATATACATGAAATAAGAAACACCTTCTTGTAGTTACATATTTTTTAATTGTTTAATAATTGCATCAAAATTGGACTCACATGTTTTGCTGGTGTTTCTAATACAAAGAAACTAAAAATATGAATAAACAAAATAGCGGTATGACCTCGTCATCAGCTATCAGGTACTTAGAACAGGAATCACGCATTTGGGCCGCAATGTCATCGGATGTATGACTGAACACATCTGTCGCAACATACACACAGCGTGCGGATATACACTTTGATGTGACGCGAAAGATACATACATCAGTGGCAGCTCTTTAGGAACATGGAGAGACAGAGGAACATAACCCTAATTACTGTATCTTGTAGTGGAATCCGAACCATTCAGACACAATGGGGGATTCAAGTGGTAGAGCTTTTTAATATATATTTATTAAAATAAATTCTTGACCGTACATCATATTTAATATAAAATCATACTATAAATTATATCTTTGTTGCTGAAATATGAAAGTTAAAGTTGAATAATTTAAAACGTTCGCACTGCCATATTGCAATGACGTAGTTGCATTAAGCCAATCACAGAGCTTTGTCTGAAACGTTTGTCGGTGCTCAAGAAGACGAAGAAGAAATAAGCATTCAGCATTCTACGATTCTACCAATGACGTATAATACTAGACGAATTATGCCGTATTCAAGTCAATGCAGTGTTGTGAAGCAGAGAGGAATGGAATAACTTGAGGGTCCGCCGGATGCGCGGCAAGGAGCGACTACACTTTGATGTTATGCAATTTGCTCCTTGCCGCGCACCCGCCTCACCAACCAGTTATTCTATCCCTTTCTGACCCACAACAAACGCCGATGTTATCCGTCTAGTTATGTTTTGTCTGAGGATTCCACTGCCAACGACAAGTTACGTGTTATTTATCTCTGTCTTATCTGTCTCTCTTTAAGCTAAGATGCAACTACGTCATATTCGTTTGTTCCGAAAGTTTAAATATTTTTATCATGCTTAATACAAGTTTAAAAAAATATATATTTTTTGGGTATAATAATTTTATAAATAAAATAAAATAAATAAATATATCATCACACCTTCTACCCATTACTGGGTGTGGCACTCTGCTAAAGCAGATCTCGGTAAGTGATATATTTTGCGCGTGAAGTGCGGTTACCAGTCGTCAAATCACGGCCCCCAAACATGTTAGTGGTGGAGGAGCCACAGGGATAGCTTTTTCAAATTATGAAAATTTGTCGCCTATGGGAATCGAACCAGGGACCTCAGGATCCACAGGCCGACTTCATACCACTGTGCTAGCCATCCCATATATGGGATAATTTTATTACGTAGATTAATATATACAAAATTCAAAAAAGTCTTAAAAGGCCCATTGTATTTTTTAATAGAAGTTGAGATTTGAACGCACGACTTCTTGCTTGTTAATTAAGAAACGTAAGTTTTACATTGCTTTTATTCACTGGGCTAGGATTGCTTGTAACATGATTTCATTAATTGTTAAGTATTTGCTTAAAAATACGAATTAAATTTCTAATCAAAATTATAAAAATTATATTTTCTTTCTCCCTGGATAAAAATGATTGTGACGCCACTGGCACATTGGCAAATACAAACAAATGAACGTATATAGGGCTCATTGGTTATTTATTGTTCAATAGCGCGAATCAAACTTCTCAGTTCGGTATTAGCATCGATACAGTTCGATTTGAGCTAATTGTTACTAGTTTATTTAGATTTAATTGCTTCCGGAAAGTGAAATTAACTGGTAAGAACGTTTGTTTATTTTTGGAGGCTAAACTTAAGTAGTATGGTCATGGTGCAATCTTGTTGTTACTGTTATTATACTTCGGAATAGACCTTGATAAATACGTATACTTGAACTTGAATTCTATAATTTTGGTAGTATTTTAAATAAGTACCATTGTGTTGTTTTATGTCTTTGTTGCTATAAAAAAATTAATTATATTTACACAGGCATCAAATACATAACATTAAGTTAGATTTCAACAAATGGGGTAGCAGGAACCCTTAAAACTTTCATTAAACACATTCCACAATTAAGCCGCATTCACATCTGGAAATTTGGTGAAATTTGTAAACACGAATTTCTGTAAATTACTTCGTGCGTTCACAATTCGAAATTTATATAATATCGACATCTATTATCTTTTCAATGTACCATCTCCCAGCTATTTTCCGATTGGCTTGTTACTGACCACGTGTTAGAGAATTCGTTCAATTTGGGATGGCTAGCTCAGTGGTAGGAAGTCGGCCTGTGGATCCTGAGGTCCCTGGTTCGATTCCCACAGGCGACAAATTTTCATAATTTGAAAAAGCTATCCCTGTGGCTCCTCCACCACTAACATGTTTGGGGGCCGTGATTTGACGACTGGTAACCGCACTTCACGCGCAAAATATATCACTTACCGAGATCTGCTTCAGCAGAGTGCCACACCCAGTAATGGGTAGAAGGCGTGATGATATATTTATTTATTTATTTTATTTGATGTACTTTATTTGTAGAACGGTCTCTAAATTTGGTAAAAAGTTTGGAGTTTGCAAACTTTTGTAGAAAGTGAAATTTGTGCGCATCAAATTTCAGAGCTGTGAACGGATACATACAAAGCTATATGTCAAACTCTACTAATTTCACCGAAGTTCACCAAATTTCGAGCTGTGAATGCGGCATTACTCTCCGCTATACATTCCTATATTATTACACCATTCACATTCATAATTCCTTTCATCCTATATTATCCATAATTTCTGTCATAAAAACTTGTTTCATCTTTCGTTTACGGAACAAACCTTCAATCATATCCATCCATTTATTCCCAAATCGTTCTCGCAATCTCTCATCCACAATTTTACATATCTTTTCTAATCTTATAGATTCGTTGTTAGTTTCGTTATTAGATTCGTTGTTAGGAGTAAACGTGAGTAATTTGAGATGTTTTATGCATATGTTATGTACGTTGAAGAAAGAAAATGAAAGATACGTGAATAGGAATGATGTGATTGAAGGTTTGTTGTGTGATAATGATTTCGAGTGTAATAAATGAATGAGTTTATATGGAGTGATCTATGAATGTGGTTGAAATGAGGGTGGTTTGTTTGGATGAAAATGTTTGATGAGGGCTGATTGTTTGATGAGTGTGATGAGTGAATGTTTTATGAGTGATTTTAGGGTTCGTGATACCCCATTTGTTGGGATATAGCGTGAATATATGTATGTATATAATATGGGAATTCTTGACTTCTAGATGTATAAAACGTGAATTTTAATGTTGTTTGAAAGTCACAATAGGAGGTGGGATAAATGGGGACAGCGGGAAAGAATTTATTACATAATAAGTCTTGAAAAATTTGGTTTATATTTCGGCATTGAATAATGCCATCTTCAGCTATAAAATAAACAAAAATACAAAGATGTGAATAAACTAAATAAATTACTTAAAACAAATAATAAGTTATACAATAACAAAAATACTTACACAATGTGATGATGGATGATATGTGAATGGAGGCGGATGATGACTGAGCGAGTGAACAAAATAATAGTGGGGTAAGCAAGTGTGAAGTAAGAAGAACTCGTCAACAAAACGAACTAAGACAAATAGTACCGCTGTTTCTCAATATGTATGTATGTATGTTTTATTCGACATACGTTCAATATTCTAATATTTAACATGGAAACACCAATAATAGTTATATGCACAAAATGATACTTTTTTAAATTTTTATATATTTTTACCAGTCGTCAAATGGCAACCCTTAAAGATGTTAGTAGAGGAGAAGTCACAGGGGTACTTTGAATCTTGTGAAAATTGTTTGTCGGTTGTAAGAATCGAACCCAGGTTCTCAGATCTACAGACAATATGAGACTGGTGAGCCTGTTGTTCTCAAATATTGGAATAATTCGCGGTGCACAGTTTGGGAGCCACTGGTATAGAAGAATGAACTATTTCTTTAAAAAGAATAATTAATTTCTTAGCTTTGCTGCCAGTGGTTTAAATTCCTCTAAGCTATTATAATTTGTATTAAGTTCTGTTGTGCAGAGTAACACATGAATAAATAAATCATTTGCGAACTATCCATTTATAATTTCTTCATGTAAAATTAATCTAATACAAAATCTACATACATTCATCACGCTTAGTCAAACATCAATTCATCTAGTAACAATTCTTTATAAATATTTAAATAATCTTCAAATAAAACACGGAACAAATGGCTATACATACATCCAAGTACATTACCATAACAATCATAAACAAATGAAGAAGAATTAAACCATGAAGAACATAACACCCGGTCGTGTCAGCACTCACACACGCTGCACAATGCACGCGCACTCGCGCACGCTATTCCTGGAACGCGAGAAAGCGTGCACAATTTATTTATTAGAAAAAATGTGAATGCATTTGTTCTTGAAAGTTCCCGTTCATGACCGCGTAGAAAGCAGAAGATCTGTTGCTACCCCACTTTTAATTACTGAACTAGACTCTGTTGTAATTTCGGTGGTTTAATTAATAAATTATTGAAATAGAAATGTCTAGTAATTTGGAGAAATTTGTGTGTACATTTACTTTTAATGGTTTGTTGTTTAATTTATACTTTTTTTCACATGAACATGTGGAGGAAATTGTAATTGTTGATTGTGATTGTGTAATTACAGCGCATTGTTTATTTGTTAAACATTTCTTGGTTTTACTTTCTTGATACTGTTTTGACGCTTCTAGGAAATGGATTAAACTGAATATTCATTGGTTTAGACCACAGTGACGTCAGCGACAAAAGTACGACTTGTTTAAGTATAATATTTGTTTTTAAAACTTTTTTAACAATCAATGCAAATTTTATATAAATATACATACATACATACATATCTTCACGCTATATCCCATCAAATGGGGTAGCACGAACCCTAAAATCACTCATAAAACATTCACTCATAACATTCATCAAATAATCAGCCCCCGTCAAACATTATCATTCAAACACACCACCCTCACTTCAACCACATTCATAGATCCCTCCATATAAACTCATTTATTTATCACATTCGAAATCATACATAACAAACCCTCAATCACATCCATCCAATCACTCCTGTTTACTTATCATTCATCATCTTTCTTCGACGTACATAACACATGCATAAAACATCTCAAATTACCCACGCTTACTCCTAACTACGAATCTAATAACGAATCTAACAACGAATCTACAAAGATTAGAAAAGATGAAAGTGATAATCTGCACTTGTATATGAATGAAAAGTCCACATAATGCGGTAACTTAAAATTAAACAAAAAGATAAAAAAGGAAGGGAATATCGCCCTGCGCTTGTTTTTGAAAGTGAATTCCACACAATTGCAGTTAAACATTCTACGTAAGAACTGAAAACGAATTAAAAGATAAGAAAGGAAGGGAGTGTCGCTCTACGCTTATTTTTGAAAGTGAATTCTACACAATTGCAATTAAACAATCAATGTAAGATCAAAAAACGAATAAAAAAGATCAGAAACGATGGGAGTGTCGTCCCTGCGTTTGTTTTTGAAAGTAAATTTCACACAATTGCACATTCAACATCAAACACATATAACTCTGTGCCAAATCATTGTAAAAACTTCGTTCTTTGTGTCCTTTGCAGGAAATTAAATAAACTTTATTGCCCTGATGGTGAATCGAATATATAAATATTTCTTAGCTCCGTATAGATCATCAAAGATGGAGGTTTTTTTCCACTAAAAACATTTTTTCTTTTTCTAGGGGGTTGAAAAGATTGGAAGGGGTTAATCCTAAGATCGCATGTATCCCCTTAAAGTAGCTATATACCTCAGAAGAGCGCTTGACCGGAATTTAAAAAGTTCTAAAGTCCTAATTTCATATCTCGGTAGCGTCAGAATTTTTCTCTCTATAATAAACTTTAATAAATTATACTATTTATTATATAATGAGATTCTATTTCAAAATTAAGTAAATATTATAATCGAACAGCTTCTTTCATGCGAAAGTAAGAAACAAGTTTAAAATATGTCGAGTTGCCGGAAACATCAAAATTTAACAAATTTATGAAAGTTCAAAAATTACATAAACCGCGCATTTCCCACGATACAACGATACAAATTCAATATATTAACTTAAACAACCAAACCCATCAATAAGAAATAATAACTACAAGTCACACAAATACAAACCTATTAGCATCAGCTTGAAAGATGTAGAGTAAATGGTCCATTTACCGTACACCACAAACGCTATACTAATCTAATTATGAGTCGCGCATAACTGCACCAGAGTGATGAGTGACTACCGACACTACCAAGCATCAAGAGAAGTGTCTGGATTTGTCCGAAGGAGATTCTTCCGAAGCGTACTGTTACATAATCATTTCATTTATTCATTCACATAAAAAGTTGTTATATTCTATATCAACAGGGCATTTTGAACGCCTTGGCAAAATTGACAAATATTAAATATAAATAAAATAAAAATAAATATATTATCACGCTAAGAAAAAATTAAACCCCTAAGCCTTAATAAATATAAAGATAAATCTAAATACGTATTTCGAGAACTAACTTCTCATCATCAGTAGACGAAGCAAGGGAAAAAAACCAAGATTACACGACTTGTGAACCAAGCTAGTGGTGAAGGTTGAATCCTTTACTTTTTATTTTATATTATCACGTCTTCCATCCATTTCTGGGTAGCAGATCTCGGTATGTGATATATTATGCGCGTGATATGCGGTTAACACCCGTCAAATCACAGCTCCCAAAAATGTGAGTGGTGGGGAGCCACAATGGTAGTTCTAATGTGGTGAAAATTGTTACTTGCCCCATAGGGACCTGTAATTAAATTATTTGTATATCAGAGGAAGAAATGGAGTAGTGGCTCAGTGGTATCGAGTCGGCCTGTGGATCCTAAGAATCCTGGTTCGATCCCCACAGCCGACAAACATTTTCACCTATATATCACATATCGGGATCTGCTTCGGCAGAGTGCCACACACAGTAATGGGTAGAAGGCGTGATGATATATTTATTTATTTATTTTTGTATGAATTCTGGGTGTAACCCCGCGGAACGAAACACCATCCGCCAAACGGAATATCCGGAGCGCGATGCAGTTCCTGCTGCGCTGTGGCGGGTATCAAGCATGCATCACGCAAACGACTCGCTAACTCGCTGTTCATATGTGTGTCAGTGCTGTACTATTCGTACCTTACCGGTCAATTTACGGACTGGAATGTCCATAACTGCGTCATTAAGATGGAGATGTATACAGTACATGGACAACGAATTTAATTAAATATTGCGAACTCGTAAACTAGGGTATACTAGGATGCTACAAGAAATTGTAACTAGAAAAAATGTTGTCGTTGTTGATAAGAGGTAGGTGGTTAAGTGGTATTGAGGCGGACTGTGGATTTGAGAACAAGGTTTCGATTCCTACAGCTATCAATTTTCATCACATTAAATTTATTCTCACTAACATTTTTCGGAGTCGTGATTTAACGGCCGGTAAGCGCACTTCACACGAATAAATATGTCACTTACCGATATCTGCTACGGCAGATTGCCACATCCAATAATGGGTTTATGGTGTGATAATATTTTTATTAATAATAAAAAAATAAATTAAATTAATGTATCATCACGCCTAGGTCTAGGTAAATGATATATTTATGCGCATGAAGTGCGATTACCAGCCATCAAAACACGGTCCTTAAAAATGTTTGTGGTGGGAGAGCCACAGGGGTAATTTTAATGTGGTGAAAATTGTTTGTCGACTGTAGGAATCGAACCGAGGTTCCCAAATCCACAAGCCGACTCGATACCACTGAGCCACCTATCCCATTGTTTATTCATACATCAATTTAATCATGTTTTTTTCACCCACTTGAATATGACACTATTATTTCAATTTTACCAGTAGTAAAAGAACGCTATTTGACAAATGTTTACATTACTAATAAAACAAAAGACAAAATGTCTATTGCGATGTGGAATTGAGTCTTAATAAATAAGAAAAAATAGGAAAAAAATTTCCATCACTTGTCTCGTAATTCCACAGAGGTTTTACAGCACGTTTGCATCAACTTCTCAGGTCATCAACAAACGGCTGGTCAGTTCAGCTTTAACCATAGACGCGTTTCGTCCTTCCGGACTCATCAGTATGATGCGATCATTTATCCAACTAGATCAACTAGGAAATAGTTTTTCTTATTTATTAAGACTCAATTCCACATCGCAATAGACATTTTGTCTTTTGTTTTATTTAAATAGCTGTCAAGCAGTTTGCGATTTTGTCGGTAGATGGCACCACGAGTGGCTCCATAGCTCTCATGTCATGTTACCGTTGTAGATAGGTTAACATCAGTCAGTTCAGCTAAGTCGGTATCACAATCCACTATTTCCTAGTTGATCTAGTTGGATAAATGATCGCACTATACTGATGAGTCCAGAAGGACGAAACGCGTCTATGGTTAAAGCTGAACTGACCAGCCGTTTGTTGATGACCTGAGAAGTTGATGCAAACGTGCTGTAAAACCTCTGTGGAATTACGAGACAAGTGATGGAAATTTTTTTCCTATTTTTTCTTATTTATGTTTACATTACCATGGATACGTCATCATTTTTTGGTTTTAGAACCAAAAATAACATGTTTACTACTGTTGTCAAGATGACAAAAATAATGTAGTCAATTTGTTACATTTTTATTTGAAGAAATCTGTGAAATTTTCTAAATAAATGGATACCAAAAATACTATGTTTCAATCAGATTAAAAATACTATTTCGAGTCTCCCAACTTTTATTCCTCGACCCGAATACTCGTACTTATATTTCTAGTCCTAATGAAACAAATAACTTGTTTACCGCAGCGAAATATATTAAAAGTAACTGTGAAATTAATCGATTTTCACATAAAGGTAGATAGAGCAAGAGTGGCAAATTTTATATCAATCATAATTTGACAGATGCTACAAGTTACAAGAATTAAATCAGTTAAGATTTGATGTTGAACATAATTATTGATTACCGATAGACAACTGCTAATTCGTCAGATGTTCGAATTCAAATGTTATTTATTTTAAAAAAAATATATTCATGATTTTTTTTTTAATTATGAAAATCCGTTATGCTGAATATATAAGGAAGTAACGTAAGAAGTAACGTCAATGATATCAGTAACGTAAAAAAATTAGCGTGTACTAGAGCTAGAAATGATTTATAATAAAGTAAAGTAAATAACAAAGTAAAAAATCCCGATCTCTGTGGCTCAGTGGTTTAGACTACTAAGCTACTGACCCAGAGGTCCCGGGTTCGATTCCCGGTCAGGGCTGGCATCAATCAGCGTCTGTGCTGACTACAGCGCAGACGCTTCCATCATCATACCGGCTAGTAACCAAAGCAGTTGAAGCCGTATCACAATAAATTAAAAAAAAAAAAGCAAAAAATGCAAAGAGATAACCAACTTTTATCTACGACTAATGTTATATATCTTAAATGCTGTATAATGACTAAATTAAAATTACCTTTGTGGCTTCCCGTCCACTAACATCTTTGAGGGCGATTGGTAACCGCACTTCTTGCGCATAAATATATCACTTACCGAGATCTGCTAGACAGAGTGCCACACTCAGTAATGGGTAAAAGGCGTGATTATATATTTATTTATTTACCTCTATTCATTCATTCACTTCCCTTCGACTTTACGAGAAATTAGTGCAGTTTTTTTTTACGACCCCATGAGGTGGCTAGCTCAGTGGTATGAAGTCAGCCTGTGGATCCTGAGAACCCTGGCTCGATTCCCACAGGCGACAAACAATTTTCATAATTTCAAAAAACTACCCCTATGGCTCCTCCACAACTAACATTTTTGGAGGCCGTGATTTGACGACTAGTAACCGCACTTCACGCGCAAAATATATCACTTACCGAGATCTGCTTCGGCAGAGTGCCACACCCAGTAATGGGTAGAAGGCGTGATGATATATTTATATTTATTTATTTATTTATTTTTTACGACCCATTTGAGTTAAACTTTTATGAAAAATGGCCCTCGGTTCAAATGAGTTTGACATCCCTATACTAGATAATTAAACAACATAAATAATAAAATTAGTAATTATTTATCGATTGCAAATTCTCTGGCGCCTATCAGAGTTCTCCACGCGTGTGCTCCCGAAGATGTTCGTTCGGTCCTGTTGTCTTCAGCTCTTCGGTCAGCAGCAGCTGACCGCATTAGCAACAGTCAAGTTCGCGGACTTGCCGCGCGCAGTCGCGAGATCAAGTTAATATCGCGTGTAATGTGTTCACACGTGTCATAATTGTTCGTGATTCAAAACTGCGGTTCATGGTAGGTGTTTGTGTTGTGATCGGACGTTGAAGTCTCCGTTGTGATTGATCGTTGAAACCTCTATCGTACTATTTGGAATTTTAACTAAATATAAAATATATATATATATCATCACGCCTTCTACCCATTACTGGGTGTGGCACTCTGCTGAAGCAGATCTCGATAAGTGATATATTTTGCGCGTGAAGTGCGGTTACCAGTAGTCAAATCACGGCCTCCAAAGATGTTAGTGGTGGAGGAGCCACAGGGGTAGTTTTTGAAATTATGAAAATTGTTTGTCGCCTGTGGGAATCGAACCAGGGTTCTCAGGATCCACAGGCCGACTTCATACCACTGAGCTAGCCACCCCATATGTAATAAATATAACTAAATAAATAAATATATCATCACGCCTTCTACCCATTACTGGATGAGGCACTCTGCTGTGGCAGATCTCGATAAGTGATATATTTATGCGCGCGAAGTGCTGTTACCAGCTATCAAATCACGGCCCTCAAAGATGTTATTGAAAAGGGAGCCACAGGGATTGTTTTAATGTAATGAAAATTGTTTGTCGGCTGTGGGTTCGAACCCGGGTTTTCAAATTCACAGATCGACTTGATACCACTGAGCCACCTACCCCATAAAAATGTTTTTAAGGGAAGTGTCAATTATTTATCTTATATAGTGACAAATAGAAAATATTGATCTTGCCTCATTTTTTGAGTAGCAATATTGATCTCACCCTTACACTAACTAGTATGGTTGTATGATATTTATTGTATCTCGCGCCTCGATATTGCTTCAAAGTTTCACGAGAGTCTTGTTAAAATTCAAACTAAACGGCATTACATTTCTTGTGTCCGAATTGACTTATAAACAAATTTTTACGATTTAATATTTTTTAAATTTCTTTATGGTATTGGTTGAATTTTGTGCAGCTTCATATGTCGTTTAGTTTTTGAGATATAGCCTCGGGAAAGTAAAAAATCTGAAATGAGTAAAATTTGGATAAAACTCTACTTTTCAGGAATCTATATCTTAAAAACTAAACAAGATATGAAGATGCGCCCAACGACATTGAATTCCTCGTGTCCGAATTGACTTGTAAGCAAATTTTGAGCAATTTTTATTTTTTGAAAATTTCTTAAGGGGTACCCCTTGGATTTTTTTCGATTTTAGACTATTTTCAGACTGTATGCTCTAAAATTCTTCCTCGTACGAATATTGTAACGAAAATATACATACTTATGTATTTTGACCCGCTGAATCCAAATGTAAAATCCGCAAGTGCATACGTCTTCCAGTTTTTTAGATATTGTTCAAAAACTGCTCGATGAGAAAATATTGGTGAAAACATTTTGAAAAATAAAAAATGCTGAAAATTTGTTTACAAGTCATTTGAAGGACGAGAAATTCAATGCCGTTAAGTGCATCTTCATATCTTGTTTAGTTTTTGAGATATAGTCTCGGAAAAGTCGAAAATGGGATAAGGTAATTTTTTGGAAAATTGATCTATTCCGGAGGCTATATCTTAAATACTAAACAAGATATGAAAATACGCTCAACGGCATTGAACTCCACGTGCCCGGATTGACTTATAAGCAAATTTTGAGTGATTTTTATTTTTTGAAAATTTCTTGAGATTTTTTTCGATTTTAGGTTAATTTCATTCAATTTTTATATCGATCTCGTCTTGAATTTTATATTCTAATATCATTCTCAATTACGTCACACAAGCTTTTCTCGTACTGTAATGTAAAATCCCAAACGATGTTTATGTCGTTAGGATTGTTATTTACAACCGCTATTTTTTTTCATTCGGCCTTCACATATATACTTACTCAGGAACGTAGCGGTTTTGCGGTCCTATTGGTTCCCATTCGCATAAATCTGTATTAACGAACACAGCGCAGCGTACAGTAATCGCAACATAACGTAAGAACGTAACGCGTGGTGATGGCACGATGTTTACTGTGTAGTAACGGCGGTTCGCACAAGATCCTCATAACTTTACGTATTTTTAGCCAGTTATCGACGTTTTTTAGCAAAGATGTACCTATATATTCGACATCTTAAAGATGTAAGCGGAAAACACAAAAACAATAAATTAATTCAATGGATTGTATAGTACAAGGAATACATATACGTTGAAGAAACAAATTATGCGGTAAAATAGCATTGTAGATTTTTGACTTTAGCACTTACCGGTTTACAGGGTGTTCAATTTAGTTGTGCCACCATTGCTATCTCGAAAACTATAAGACCTACAAGGTTGTTTAAACTAGCAAAGAAATACCATTTTATAAGTTTATTGCATAACTATTGAAAAAATTTCGACCAGTGGTTCTCAAAGTACGGGGTGCAACTTTCTTTTTGGAAACTATTTTTTAATTTGCTTATTCAATTCAGTATTTCTGAATTCGACTAGAAAGTTCAGTACCTTTACATTACAAATTTTTTAACAAAAATACATATTAAATTGATATTAATTCAAATCTCATAGGAATTAGCACGCTATGCCAGAAACAAATGAAGAAATCATAATATTTTTGTTTGTTTGATTCATTATTACATGTGAATTCAACTATTTTGTGAAAATATAAGTAAATAAATTTATGTACAACCGGGCTGAAACGCATATGTTTTAGCCCCAAAAACCGTGCTTAAACACTTCTTTTTGACCCATGGGCTAAAAAGAAATAATACCTATGAATACATAAATAAAATGTTTATTGTGAATACTTGATTCTGCAAAATGTCATTTTGACATATAACCTATGTATATATTTTAATCTTTTGAACATATAATTAATGTTATTTTGTCGTGCATAAAATATTGTATGTATTAGCCCTCGGCGCTTTGCGCCCCGTGCTAATAATCATGCAACGGGCCAGAAACGCCTGTTTTCACCCTTGGTACATAAATAACTATTTATTAGTAATTTATTTTCCTCTTTTTTTATTTATGGGGTAATGGCTTAGTGGTATCAAGTCGGCTTGTGTATCTTAAGAACCCTGGTCCGATCCCCACAGCCGACAAAACATTTTCACCAATTTAAAATTACCCCTGTGGCTCCCCCACCACTAACATTTTTGAGGGCCGTGATTTGACGACTCGTAAGCGCACTTCACGCGCATAAATAAATCAATTACCGAGATCTGCTTCGACAGAGTGCCACATCCAGTAATGGGTATTTTTCTCTTAGCACGCTGATTCTTATGAATATGAAATATTAGTGTGTTTATTGGTGAAATTAAGGGTGAGAGATTATGTGGACGATGTAGGAATAAATGGATGGATATGATTGAAGGTTTGCTGCGTGATCGAAAGATGATACAAACTTGTATGAAAGAAATTATAAATATGGATGAAATGTGTAGTCTATCAGAATAGGAATGTTTGGCGAAGATTAATTGCGGGATGAATCTAATAAATAAATGCTTAGTGAACATACGTTTTCGATTAAATAGCAGAAAGAATAAATACTTCCAATAGTAGCTCAACGTGTCTATCAATATATAAAGTTCGTTTACTTTTAATGACTCACGCCGAATGTTGGTTTTCTCGTGCAAGTTTTTTTGTAACATAGTAATTATGTACAATAAAACATCATATTTATCTACCGTAATATAATTTACTAGTAAACATTAACTTGTGGCTATTAATATAATTATTATTATTATTTCTCGTTTATATTAAATTATAAATATAAGAAAAGATGGTGATTAATTTTAAAATACTTTCTAATCACTGAATGATAGAAAGAAGAAAGAATCAAAGAACTCGTAATTAGACATAGAACAATTTTCAAATATAATTAATAACATACACAGTGTTCATGTTACCCCATTTTATTGGATATAACTTCATGTTCGACAATACCATAAATACTTGATTTATGTGGCTCCGTCTCCACTAACATCCTTGGGGGCCGTGACTTAACGGCTGGTAATCGCACTTCACGCGTATAAATATATCACTTACCGAGATCTGTTATGGCAGAGTGCCACATTCAGTAATGGGTAGAAGGCGTGATGATATATTTATTTATTTATTTTTGTATGAACTTTGGGAACCCGGGTTCGATTCCCGCAACCGACAAACAATGTTCACCACATTAAAAATTAACCCTGTAGCTTACCCTTCACTAACATCCTTGGCAACCCTGATTTGACGGCTGGTAACCGCACTTCCCAAGCAAAATATATCACTTACCGAGATCTGCTTCGACAGAGTGCCACACCCAGTAATGGGTAGATGGCGTGGTGATATATTTATTTATTTATTTTTGTATGAACTTTGAGAACCCGCGTTCGATTCCCACAACCGACAAACAATGTTCACCACATTAAAAATTAACCCTGTGGCTTCCCCTCCACTAACATCCTTGGGAACCCTGATTTGTCGGCTGGTAACCGCACTTCACAAGCAAAATATATCACTTACCGAGATCTGCTTCGGCAGAGTGCCACACCCAGTAATAGGTAGAAGGCGTTATGATATATTTATTTATTTATGTATAAACTTTGAGAATCCGGGTTCGATTCCCACAGCCGACAAACAATGTTCACCACATTAAAAATTAACCCTGTGGCTTCCCCTCCACTAACATCCTCAGGAACCCTGATTTGACGGCTGGTAATCGCACTTCACGCGCAAAATATATCACTTACCGAGATCTGCTTCGGCAGAGAGCCACACCCAGTAATAGATAGAAGGCGTGATGATATATTTATTTATTTATTTATGTATAAACTTTGAGAACCCGGGTTCGATTTCCACAGCCGACAAACAATGTTCACCACATTAAAATTAACCCTGTGGCTTCCCCTGCACTAACATCCTTGGGAACCCTGATTTGTCGGCTGGTAACCGCACTTCACAAGCAAAATATATCACTTATCGAGATCTGCTACGGCAGAGTACCACAACTAATATATTATTTAATTTATTTACATTTGCTTTAATATTTTATTTGCTAAATACAAGTATGCTTGAGTGGTTTGGATTACGCTATTAAATGTAGGTTCCCTTTTACTGTACCTGTAATTAACTTCCTGTTGTGCAGAGTAGCAAATTTCCACTTTAACCAAATACAAATTCCAATCTGACATTTGAAAATCTAAATTCACTCCATCAAAACCGAAAACAATTTCGTTGATTTCTTGAAGTGGTAGAAGCACTCTAAGTTGTCAAACAAATGAAAGTATATGAATGATCAGAGCCTCCTTCTCCTCACATCTTAATTATAAATAAACGCGCGAAGTGGACAAGACGAAAAAGTCATTTCTGTTAAGTATTTAAACATACACACACAGGCACACTCGCAAAGAAGTTGGAGTGGTCTAAGTTTTCATGCGACATGCGTAATTGCACCAAAGAGTCTTGTCGGCACTCAGGGGAACGACTGCAAAGATTTTTTTGGAGTTTGCTACGATTTTAGAATATTAATAATACGGAAGTCGGTATAGAAGGATTCTTCGAGTTAAATAACTTGTGTTTATTTCTGTTTTGCATATTCTGCTTCAATGATTTCAACGAATACCTGGAGGAATAGTTTCTTATAGGTATTAACTGAACGAACAGTAATTTTATTAAACTGTGTAAGATTTTAATAGCAAAGAAGTAAAATACTGCAAATGTATGCAGGGCCGTATTTAGATGCTTCTGGATCATAAATATATCATTATTTTTAGAAGCTCCTTTTTAAAAGTTTGAATATATAAATAAAATAAATAGATATATCTTCACGCCTTCTACCCATTACTGAGTGTGGCACTCTGCCGAAGCAGGAGACCTATTCTAATGGGGGATTCAAGTGGAAGAGGTTTTTAATGTATATTTATTAAAATAAGTTCTTGACCGTACATCATATTTAATATAATATAAAATCATACCATAAATGATATCTTTATTGCTGAAATATGAAAGTTAAAGTTGAATAATTTAAAACGCTCATTGCAATTACGTAGTTGCATTAAGCCAATCGCAGAGCTTTGTCTGAAACGTTTGTCGGTGCTCAATTTTACTGAGAGGAAGACGAAGAAGAAATAAGCATTCAGCATTCTACGATTCTACCAATGACGTATAATACTAGACGAATTATGCCGTATTCAAGTCAATGCAAACGCTGTTGTTATCCGTCTAGTTATGTTTTGTCTGAGGATTCTACTGACAACGATACACGTTACGTGAAGTTACGTGTTATTTATCTCTGTCTTATCTGTCTCTCTTTAAGCTAAGATGCAACTACGTCACATTCGTTTGTTTCGAAAGTTTAAATATTTTTATCATGCTTAATACAAGTTTTAAAAAAAATTAATTTTTTGGGGTATAATAATTTTATTACGTAGATTAATATATAAAAAATTCAAAAGAGTCTTGAAAGGCCCATTCTTGGCGACTAGTTTCAGTCGCTAAGTCAATGACGTCACAGTACAGTCAATAATATCATGGGGATTTTAATTTCTTACGTTGGTATTAATAGGAACGACGGAGCATTTTGTGTTGGTACTTATAATTTCTGACAGCAACTTGTTGATATTTGTTTTTCTTTGTTAAACTCAAATATTTGTATGTTGTTGCTTAAACTTGACAAATTGCAAATTGATGTAATTTTTAGTCATTTTCAAGCAATTAGTAATATTTAAAGAAAAATCATAAAAATTTTAACAAACTCTTACATTGTTACATTAAAAATTATTATTAATGTGCAGACAACAATGTTGTTATCCTAATTGTTGATAATGGACATCTGCAGCTGGATTTTGTGTAATAATTATAATTATTAATTTAATAATATAAATAATTAACATTTTATAATAATATACACTGTACAAAACATATAACATTTTTCTAAGTTCAACACTAATCAACCAAAAAATGCTATGCGACTGACGCCATGACACTTCGCAACAGCCCTGTACTAGTCGCCAGCATACGCGACTCCCTAAGCGACCAGTCGCCAACAATGACATCAGGACTGGACTTTTTAACTATACCAACAGATGGCGCCAGTATCAAAGTCGCCAAATATAACGTGAAACGGTCGCTAAATCCAGTCGCCAACGAATTAGAATAGGTCTCCAGATCTCGATAAGTGATATATTTAGCGCGTGAAGTGCGGTTACCAGCCGTCAAATCACGGCCCCAAAGATGTTAGTGGTGGGGGTGCCACAGGGATAGTTTTAAAATGGTGAAAATTGTTTGTCGCCTAACACAAAATAATCTCACTCGCAGATAGTTTCCAGTAATCAATTTGCATTACTTGATTTACCTAAATACGGACATTATCACTAAAACAGGTAGCTAGTTCATAACATCAGTAAGTTACTACACGTACTGGTTGTCGTTACTTGTCAGTAATTGTCAGGGTCAAGGAAGAGATAGAGAAGGAAGTACTGGCAGTGAGAGTAACTCTGCATGATAACGACTGCATCTGCAGTAACAGCAGTCGTCGTCAGTAAAGCGCGTTTACTTTATTTACTTGAATCGCCAATTATGGTTCGTGGTTATGTAAGCTACACTAGAAAACGGTATAAACCCAGTGGCAGTTACCAACTGACGCTACACGCAAGAAGAATCTAATTTAACCCGAAGACAGAGCTAGAAATGAAGTCGATTTGTTTTGTTATCATCAGCCTGAGGATTTGACAAGCTTTGGTCGAATTGTAGAGCCGACAAACAATTTTCACCACATTAAAATAATCCCTGTAGCTTCTCCTCCACTAATATCTTTGGGGCTGTAATTTGATGGCTGGTAATTGCACTTCACGCGCATAAATATATCACTTACCGAGATTTGCAACGGCAGAGGACCATACCCAGTAATGGATAAATGCATGATGATATATTTATATTTATTTATTTATTTATTATTTATAGGGTAATGGCACAGAGTATCGTGTCGGCCTGTGGTTCCTGAAAACCCTGGTTCGATCCCCACAGCCGACAAAACATTTTCACCAATTTAAAATTACTCCTGTGGCTCCCCCACCATTAACATCTTTGGGGGACTTGATTTGACAGCTGGTAACAGCACTTCACGTGCATAAAAATATCTTTTACCGAGATTTGCTTTGGCAGAGTGCCACACCCAGTAATGGGTGAAAGGCGTCATGATATTTTTATTTTATTTTATATTTATTTATTATTTTGTACAACAAAAACTTAATCCCAATTTCAGTATAGGGTTTGGACTAACTGAGTCGCAGTGTGGTAGTTCATATATTTTTAGTTAGAGTGGGATTTAAACTCGAGATCTTCGGATTAGAATTTCGGAACGCTAACCACAGTACAGTATTGCCGGGCAAAGATAATGAATGCATTTTTTATAGTCGTGAAAATATAAATAAAGAATCAGCTATTAAGACTTACAATTTTTCTACGACCGAATAGAAAATAGATATTTCCAATTGTCAGCTGAAAGCAGAAAGTTGACATTTACCGCTTGCTTAGCGGTAAACTAAAGCTACATTCACAAATCGAAATTAGTTTTTGTTTTATGTTTTATGTTTTAGTGTGTTTTTAGGTGGCATTCACAAATAGTTTTGCTTTTGTCGGTTTTAGTTAGTAGTGATATCTATCATAAATTTCGGTTATACTCAGAAGATCGGTAATACAGTAAATGCAACTGTCAGATATGCTAAGTTACACGTGCTGTCATAAGTTTGTTTACTTTCGTATTTTTTGGAAGAGCATGGTAAATATTATTGGAAAAACAAGATAGGTATTAGTTTGTTATTAAACTATTTTAGATGATTTGATTAGCAAAACTACACTTAAAATCTTTTTATTTTCATTCATTTTGACACTTGAATAAAAACAAATTTAGGTTACTGTCAATGTGAAGGATGATAGAAAGAGACAAGTATATATCACTATATCATTCTACGCTTCGTCCTATTGGTCTATTCGTAAGTATAAAACGTAAAACTAAAACATAAGTTTGGAGTTTGCAAACTTTTGTGTTAAAACCAAAACTAAATACTGATTTGTGAATGGCTGCATAAGGTAACATGACTACAAGGTTATTAAAACATAAATCGAAATTAGTTTTTGTTTTATGCTTTATGTTTTAGTGTGTTTTTAGATGCCATTCACAAATAGATGGGATGGCTAGCTCAGTGGTATGAAGTCGGCCTGTGGATCCTCAGGTCCCTGGTTCGATTCCCACAGGCGACAAATTTTCATAATTTGAAAAAGCCATCCCTGTGGCTCCTCCACCACTAACATGTTTGGGGGCCGTGATTTGACGACTGGTAACCGCACTTCACGCGCAAAATATATCACTTACCGAGATCTGCTGTAGCAGAGTGCCACACCCAGTAATGGGTAGAAGGCGTGATGATATATTTTATTTTATTTATTTTATTCACAAATAGTTTTGCTTTTGTCGATTTTAGTTAGTAGTGACATCTATCATAAAGAAGATCGGTAATACAGTAAATGCAACTGTCAGATATGCTAAGTTACACATGCTGTCATATGTTATTTGTTTACTTTCGTATTTTTTGGAAGAGCAAGATAAATATTATCATAATAAGAAAGTAGGTATTAGAATCTTGCTTTTATTTTCATTCATTTTGACACATAAAACAGAAACTAATTTCGATTTGTGAATGTAGCTTAAGTGTGTATCATCGTATCCATGGATACATAAAAACTCTTTTCCAAAATTCAAACAGAAAACTATTAAAAAATGCTCGTTACAAAAAACATTGTACAAACCTCGGGCACGAAGACGTCATTTGCACCATTCGCGCAAATGAAAGTACTCGCTTCGCTTGTGCTTTAAAATTTCGCTCATGTGAAAAGTATGTCTTTACGCACTCGTTATGTAAATAACTATTTCAAACGTTTCTAAATCGTCTTAAGACCAGTTTTTCAATCACCGATTAATGGTAATCACGATTAAATAACTATATTTACCAATATTATTTAAGCATGATTAACATTAAACGAGAGTAAACCGATGATTGAAAAACTGACCCTTCGAAAAAATATTGTGTGCACCTCCAGCAGAAAGTAATCTATTGCAACAATCATGTAAGGGCGAAAAGGATACACAAATAACTCTTTTATTTATTAATATTACAGGCGACAAATTTTCATAATTTGAAAAAGCTATCCCTGTGGCTCCTCCACCACTAACATGTTTGCGGGCCGTGATTTGACGACTGGTAACCGCACTTCACGCGCAAAATATATCACTTACCGAGATTTGCTTCAGCAGAGTGCCACACCCAGTAATGGGTAGAAGGCGTGATGATATATTTTATTTATTTATGAATGTCTTATTATGGTTCTACCTTTTATTTTTACACACTATATTTCTATTAGTCCAATGATCCGATCTACATTCATCTACAATTGTCTTTTGTTAAACCTATCACACAATGTAAGATCACTAAGTAATTGTTACACTGTTAGACACTTAAGTAAAGTCTCTTCAGACATAAAACCATGTAATATGATCGGTTAAGAGATGTTAGCTTGAGCTACTTTAATCAATAGGTTTAATGTGAACAATATGCGCATTTATCATTCATCATACGGTATCCGATATGTGCTGAGTGATGTGCAAAATGATAGAACGAGATTTAGAAACGGTAGCTTCTTTTAAACAATGCTTCAAGTGGGTACACTCCGCGGTGGTGATACACTCAGTATGTGTGGACTAGTTTGATATATAACGGTCTCATGTTTAAATATTAAGTGTATAATGTTTAAAACAGCAATAAGTTTTCATGAATAAATATACCGCTGTTTTAAAAGAGTCTTACAATTTATAAATTTTAATAAGTAATAAAAACAAAAACTGTAAACGATAATAAATAAATCAAATAAATATATCATCACGCCTTTTTATTCATTACTGAGTGTGGCACTCTGCCGAAGCAGATCACGGTAAGTGATATATTTATGCGCGTGAAGTGCGGTTATCAGCCATCAAATCACGGCCTTCAAAGATGTTAGTAATGGAGGAACCACAGGGGTAATTTTTAATTTAGTGAAAATGTTTGTCGGCTGTGGCGATCGAACCAGGGTTCTCAGGATCCACAGGCCATAAAAAATAATTTACAATAGATACATAAACAAAATGACAATTTTTGTTTATTATGAATACTTGATTTTGCAATGAGGTAGCTAGCTTAGTGGTATCAAGTCGTCCTGTGGATCCTGAGAACCCTGGTTCGATTCCCACAGGCGACAAACAATTTTAACCATTTTAAAAAACTACCTTTGTGGCTCCCCCACCACTAACATCTTTGGAGGCCGTGATTTGACGGTTGGTAACAGCACTTCACGCGCAAAATCACCGAGATCTGCTTCGGCAGAGTGTCACACCCAGTAATGAGTAGAAAGCGTGATGATATATTTATTTATATTTGATTTTGCAAAATGTCACTTTGACATCAGAGCTGGGCAAGCTACTTAAAAAAAGTAGCTAAGCTACAGCTACAACTATTCTTTAAAAAAGTAGCTAAGCTACAGCTATAAGCTATATTTTGTAAAATATAGCTAAGCTACAGCTAAAAGCTTTCGTTAAAGTAGCTGTTAAATTTTAAAGCTACTTTTTTAAATTATTGTGAAATAATTAAATTTGCCATTGTCATATGATCAGTCTTTTGTTATAATGACTGTTAATTTACTATTACGTACATAAATATCAAAAATAGCAAATACCATCTATCACCAACTGTGTATTTTTGCGTATTAGAGCCAGTTAGAACCGGCAACAAATAATTATTTTTTGTGGGTTTAGCTTGTACGCATGCGTACTTTGTTGACCTTCTGCTTAAAAAGTAGCTTGAAGATACAAAAAATAGCTTTAAAAGTAGCTTCAGTTGTTATTTTTAAGCTAATAGAAAAAAAAGTAGCTAGCTACAAGCTACAGCTATATCTTTTCACAGTTAGCTAAGCTACAGCTACAGCTAAGGTAAATGTAGCTAAGCTAGTAGCTAAGCTATAAAAGTAGCTGCCCAGCTCTGTTTGACATATATGTTTTAATCTTTTGAATATAAAATTAAATGTTATTTTGTTGTGTATAAAATATTGTATGTACCACGGGTGAAATTAGCGTTTCTGATCCTGAGCATGTTATTAGCCCTCGGCGCTTTGTGCCTTGTGCTAATAATCATGCCACGAGCCAGAAACACCTGCTTTCACCCTTGATACATAACTATTTTGTTTAAGATAGAAATCAATCTATTCGTAAAAAGTTGCTAACGGTCATTAATAAACTAACAGTCATATAACTTTAATAGCAGTCGTATTTTTTTTTGTATGCATAACGAAGTATGAAATTGAAACTAGAAATTGATGGACCTTACTGTCAACAGCGCCACAGGCGCAGTGGCAACTGTAATTAAAAGCTAGCAATGCCATCAGTTAGCGCGACACCTATTTATTCACACGCCTTCGCCTTAGAAATCATAATTTTCTTGTCGAGATTCAAATTAGATGATATTTATTATTGTGCATCTGTTGCTACAGACTAGGACCGCATGGACAGATATGTATATTAAAATATGTAGTGTTCAGTTATATTAATTGATATTTTTATGAGAGGTAACGCCTACTCTAAAACTGCTTCTATTAAAATGAGTAGATTAAAAATTAATTGTCTGCGATATTTTACATCTGTTGCTTCCCAGTACAAAACTAATTTATACTCCATGTCAACTGGTTTGATAATTACGTCATTTTTAAACCATAATGATTGGCTGTACAGCAATTGAGATGGTGTAGGCATGTGGAACATATGTCAAATGACAGATTGGTAAAATTGCGGATTTTCGATCATATAAAACAGACAAACTATAGGACATTTATTATGAAGCCAACACATACTAAAGTAAAGGAACGAAAATAGAAAAAAAATTCGACTGTGTCTCTGTAGTTCGGGGTCCAATAGGATGCGGGCACTCACGTGACACTATGGCGTTTTTGTGACGTAAAAACAATTTTCATAATTTCAAAAGCTACCCCTGTGGCTCCTCCACCATTAACATCTTTGGGGGCCGTGATTTGACGCCTGGTAACCGCACTTCACGCGCAAAATATATCACTTACCGAGATCTGCTTCGGCAGAGTGCTACACCTAGTAATGGGTAGCAGGCGTGATGATATATTTATTTTATTTTTATTTTAAAACAGCTGTTCCGGGAAAGATCACTGCGCCACCTACAAAAATTAACTATTTTTAGGTGGCGCAGTGATCTTTCCCGGAACAGCTGTTTTTACGTCACAAAAACGTCACAGTGTCACATGAGTGCACGCATCCTCTATAAACTATAGGCTTTCTGCTCTATTGGGATTGAAATCTTGTTGAGTAGATTAGCAAGTAAGTAAAAAAAATAAATGATCAACGTATGTTATATTTTGTTTACGATCAGTCTGAAAGAGCTACTTTATACGCTTTATTTATTGATAGAAAGTTAGCATTTGCAGATCAAATTTATTTTTAAATCGTTGCTAATAGCAACGGTTTGCAGATGTATGCAGACCGTCTTTAAATAAAACACATTTTTATATATATTTGTTATTTGTTTATGGTTTGATGTTTTCATATATTGTTATAATGATGCAGTTCAATATATATATATATATATATATATATATATATATATATATATATATATATATATATATATATATATATACAAACAATTATTATAATTATTATTCGAACGTAAACAAAATGTTGTATATATCTTTAGTTGAAAGACCTCAATTAATTGCAGCGCTCGTGATACAATCCCTATCCTCGGTCTGCAAAGATCTACTTTCAACCCCAAATAATTATTGTAAAACAAACTACTTTATTGATACAAAAAAGGGTGCACAACGCACAAGAATAATAATAAAAAATTGCTGTTAATGCTCATTGAGCAAATCTACTTAATTTTTAAAACCAACTCTCTGTCTAAGTAAAAATGCACCTAGTGCTCACGCACCGCTCACACCACTCTCGTCTTGTTGGTTGCAGGTACGGTCGGTTGAACGTGTTGCGCTGGTTGCTGTGGGAAACCGAGTGCGGAGACCGCGAAGCAATGCCCGCTCTGGAGCGCGACAAGCCGACCGGCGCCATGGCTACCCCACCAGGACCTGGAGCTAGTAACAGCAGCACTCTGGCGCTACACTACGCTGCCGCTAGAGGGTGTCTGGATTGCGTGCGGCTGCTGGTGGACTCTACCACGGAGCTAAGGTAGGAACAGATTTTATAAATTTGTTTAAGAATTTAGAAGTGCGTCATTTGATTGTTTAGGGCGAACTAGAAAACGAAACTATAAATTATGTACTTAATTTTTGAAAGGATAGAAGCTGCATTAATAAATATGCTTTTATAATATCGTCAAACGACATAAAATTTGCTATTGTTGGAGCCGATTAAATGAGAGACAACTAAAAGTTACAAATACAATAAATTTAGTGAATAGGTTAGTAAAAGTTCAGGCTGCAGTATGCAACTACAAATACTAAAATTTATTTCCTAAACACCAAATTTCACATTGATTTTTTTTTATTCTTTATATTACAACTCCATAAGTTTAGTCTTTATAAAAATGGATCTAACGCTACAGTAAAGGACCAATATTTTAATCACCTGTTTATTCCCGATGAAACTAAACAATAATGAGTAACCATAATTGGTATGATTATTTAATCATGATTAACATTAATCGAGAGTAAACCGGTGATTGAAAACGTTATGCTTTGAATCTAAAATTTTAGAATGCACCCTTCATTTCGGTACGTCGTAGCAGAAACTAAATTTTTCGTACTTAATCTTCTGAATTAATTATGTTTTTACAATTCTTGTACTGTAAGTTAACTATTAATGACAAAATTTAAACACAGTAAGTCCAACTTTTATTGCACAGTGGCTTCTGGAATTTAATATTTACTTACCCACCGTGAACAGTAAATAAATATTACATATCAAGGTCCTGTTTATCTTAACAACAATTTGACAACTGTCAATTTAGAAACCTATTTTTCTTTTCTATGGGATGGCTAGCTCAGTGGTATGAAGTCGGCCTGTGGATCCTGAGGTCCCTGGTTCGATTCCCACAGGCGACAAATTTTCATAATTTGAAAAAGCTATCCCTGTGGCTCCTCCACCACTAACATGTTTGGAGGCCGTGATTTGACGACTGGTAACCGCACTTCACGCGCAAAATATATCAATTACCGAGATCTGCTTCAGCAGAGTGCCACACCCAATAATGGGTAGAAGGCGTGATGATATATTTATTTATTTTTTATTTTATTTTTATTTTCCTTCCATTTGTGCAAGTATTGTAAAAAATAATTTATTAACCTCGAACTGTAAGTGATTTTTTAGGTCACGAATGTTTAAAAACTGTCATTTACAGTTCATAGTACATAGTATACTATTATAAATGCTATTATATTTGGAAATTTATTATCAGATTTATATCTAGAATTCGAGCTCTAAAATTTTGTATAAAAGTATTAATGCAGTATTTTCATAATTAACTTAATGCAAATATAAAGTTTAACTTTGGTTACAAAATTTCGTTAACTAAATACTTTAGATCTTAATAACCAAATCAAAAACAGGTAAATTAAATGATCACTATTCGAATTCTATAAATATGTAAAAACTTTTACTTACAGATCTACATAAAAATTATTTGCAAATAGAAAAATAATTAATTTGAACTTCCATTTTCATGTCGAACTCAATTACTTGGCAATTAACAGTTCTTTAATTACCTATCCCGTTTTTAACATCTATTTACTATACTGGTGGCACTGACTTTAAACCAACTACAAGAATTAAAACGCAAAAAAAGTGTAAAAACTATAACAATTTACTACGGGGTGATCAAAAGGAATTGATATAGTTGGCAATACAATTCCAGAGATCTTTTTATTCCACAGTTGACACAATGCAAGGTAAAGGCGGAAATGCTATTTGACATTTCTAATAAATACAAATAGGTTATGTCAGGAGTCCGACAGCTAATAGAATTTTGACTTTTTAAGTAATAGAAATACTTTAGAAATAAATGTACTCAAATTTAAATTTTAAATGTCACTGTCAACAACAGGAAATGAATTTATGTATCAGGCATACCAATTTCAAGTAGTTTTTTTTATTGCCAACTGTAACAATTCCTTTTGATCACCCTGTAGAACATATTAACACTTCATTCCTTACAATCACTTTTATTTTATTTCATTCTTGTTATTAATTTTGACACCACTTTATCGAATCGTCCAAGATTACTTCGCGAATAGCGGAATAATTTATGTCAGCGTACTCGGCATTCCACAATCAAGACAGAAAATTTATTACAACGAGTGCCAACCATGGCTAGTCTTCGATATAAATTAATATCTATATCGAAAACCAGAACACGCTAGTTACAGTAAAAATACAATGTTATATTGCTAAAGTACAACTGCATATCTTGACAAGTAATAAAGTTTTCATCTCGACAATATTTATTCGATTAATCAGAAAATATGAATTAATAATCGATTGATGCTATTGACAGATTCATAGATTGCTATGATTAATTATACAATCTAACGGTTAGGAAATTATTTCAAGTTCTGTATTTATTTTTAATTTAATAACTGTGTAGATATGTACTTAGTAATAAATATGTAAATTAACATTACTAGTATAAAATAAATAAATATATCATCACGCCTTCTACCCATTACTGGGTGTGGCACTCTGCCGAAGCAGATCTCAGTAAGTGATATATTTATGCGCGTGAAGTGCGGTTACCAGTCATCAAATCACGGCCCCCAAAGATGTTAGTGGTGGAGGAGCCACAGGGATAGTTTTTGAAATTATGAAAATTGTTTGTCGCCTATGGGATTCGAACCAGGGTTCTCAGGATCCACAGGCCGACTTCATACCACTGAGCTAGTATAAAATATATAAATTATAATCACAGTTAGGTACCGCGGTGGTATCGAACCGGATTGTAAATTTGAGAACTCGGGTTCGATTCCTAAATGAAATAAATAAATATAAATATATCATCATGCCTTTTACCCATTATTGGGTGTGGCTCTCTGCCGAAGCAGATCTCGGTAAGTGATATATTTATGCGAGTGAAGTGCGGTTACCAGTCGGATAATCACGGCCCCCCCAAAGATGTTAGTGGTGGGGAAGCCACAGGGGTAATTTTAAATTGGTTAAAATTGTTTGTCGGCTCTGGGAATCGAATCGGGGTTACAGGATCCACAGACTTGATACCTCTGAGTCATTACCCCATAGCCGACAAATAATTTTCATCATATTAAAATTATCCTGGCTCTTCCTCTACTAACATATTTGGGGGCCGTGATTTGACGGCTAATAATTGTATAAATATATCACTTACCGAGATTTGATATAGCAGAGTACAACACCCAGTAACGGGCAAAAGACGTGATAATATATTTAATAATTTATTTATTTTAAAATTACCCCTGTGGCTCGTTCTCTTCTAACATCATCGGGGGCCGTGACTTGACGGCTGGTAACCGCACTTCATGTGCGTAAATATATCACTTACCGATATCTGTTTCAGCAGAGTGCCGCACCCAATAATGGATAAAAAAAGTGATAATATATTTGTTTATTTATTTTATAATTACACCTGTGGTTCTTCCTCCCTAACATCTTTGATGACCGTGACTTGACGACTTTTACGTAAATAAATATATCACTTACCGAGATTTGCTACGGCAGAGTGCCACACACACACAGTAATGGGTAAAAGGCGTGATGATATATTTATTTTTTAATAGTTTGTTTTTATGCGGAAATGTGAAACCCAGTCCAAATGATGTGAAAATATTTAAAAATCACTTAAAATTGAAATTTAACGTCATTAAACGAGAAAGTGTATGACATTTACCGTAAATATTCATTTCCGCATCATAAATGTTTGATCGCGGTTTTGATTGTTTAAAAACTGTCTTTATTTACTTTAAATGGAATCATTAACGGTTTCATTACTTGAAGAAACTTACCCGATACAATTACTTTGATTATGTTAATCGTAATAAATGCATAGAATGGTTGTTTATTATAAACATGAAGACAACATGCACATAAAGTTTTATAATAAAAATCAGAATAGTATATTAAAAATACAACTTACACAAGGCTACTTATATTAGAATTATCTTTTGCAACGTGTGTTTTATACTATTTTCTATGTTTCAGCATTCCTTTACATAATTTCTTTATAAAAATAGTTAGCATTTTTCATTAAGGGAAATTTTTGGAAGCATAATTAAGTTGGTGACAGTGATTTGCGATTAATTGTATCTATTGCCTAGATATTTGTGTAAATTGTGTTTTTTTTTTATTTATCCGTTACCTAGATATTTTGTATATTTAGTGCAGTTATACCAATTTGTTATAACAATGTGTCACCAAAAATCATTTAAGAATGAAGCTCATTCTACAGGGTGATCAAAAGGAATTGTTATAGTTGGCAATACTATTCCAGAGATCTTTTTATTTCACAGTTGGCACAACGTTAGATAAAAGCGGAAAGGCTATTTGTCATTTCTAATAAATACAAATAGGTTATGTCAGGAGTCTGACAGCTAATAGAATTTTGACTTTTTAAGTAATAGAAATACTTTAGAAATAAATGCAATAATAAATGTACTCAAATTTAAATTTTAAATGTCACTGTCAACAACAGGAAATGAATTTATGTATCAGGCTTACCAATTTCAAGTAGTTTTTTTTATTGCCAACTGTAACAATTCCTTTTGATCACTCTGTAGTTTCAATATGCGTGCGAGAATATTTTATTCTAATGTTGAAACAGAGATAGGACTTTCACTGCATTGTTAAAATACGACAAAGCAAACCTAGCCAAAAATATGTTCTTTATTATAAACATTTATATACGTACATAAAATCGCCTATGGATACATAAATAAAATGAGAATTTTTTGTTTATTGTGAAACTTGATTCTGCAAAATGTAATTTTGACATATAACCTATGTACATATTTTAATCTTTTGAACATATAATTAAATGTTATTTTGTTGTGCATAAAGTATTGTATGTATTACAGGTGAAATTAGCGTTTCTGGTCCGCGGCATGATTATTAGCACGAGGCGCAAAGCTCAGGGCCATAAACGCCTGTTTTCATATAATAACTATTATATTTTTTATTTTACATTTTATGCGTGTTTATTGTTCAGTTTTTTGAAGGGCCTTAAAGTGAAAAGTGAAAATCTAAGGCTAAGAACTAACTAAAAATTTTAGTTAAGGGCCTTAGTTTATGAAACATTATTCATTTTGTCGTCTAAGAATGAATTAAATGGCATGGAAATATATCCCCATCAATTAATTATTTATAATGTGTTAAAATGAAGGATGATAAACATATTGCAACAGTCTCACCTTTCTAATTTATTGTTACACACGTAAAAACAATAAAGCATCGAGGGAAAGGCAGTAGCGATTAATTTTAAAATCATATATTTTACGAATTACGTAACATAAACATAAAACAACAATTAATGTACTCTTCATATTTTACGTTATTACGTATTATAAAAGCTAAAACATTAAAGAAATTTAATATAAATACTTGCAAGTTGTAACTTTTACATTAGAGGGATAATATATGTTATACATTATTACAAGCACAGAGTCGGATTTAGGTAAAAACAAATGCAAAATTTTTATGGCCAGTTGTACCAACAAATTTTATATTTTAAAATTGAACGTGATGAAGGTTTGTTACGTGATGAATGATTCCGCATATGATGAATAAATAAGCTTGTTTGGAAGGAACTGTGAATATGGTGGAAGCGAGGATGGTGTGTTTGGATGAGAATGTTTGATGAGGTCTGATGAGTGAATGTGCTTTAAATGTTTCTAGGGATCGTGCTACCCCATTTGATGAGATATAGCGTGATATTTTGTATATAAAAAAAAAAATATATATATCATCTCGCCTTCTACCCATTACTGAGTATGCACTCAGCCGAAGCAGATCTCGGTAAGCGATATATTTTGCGCGTGAAGTGCGGTTACCAGTCGTCAAATCACGGCTCCCAAAGATGTTAGTGGTGGAGGAGCCACAGGGGTAGCTTTTGAAATTATGAAAATTGTTTGTCCTCTGTGGGCATCGAACCTGGGTTCTCAGGATCCACAGGCCGACTTCATACCACTGAGCTAGCCACCCCATATATTTTGTATGTATGTATGTATATATGTTTAAATTAATAAAAGCAAAGCAAATTGAAGTTACATGTCACGGGAATTACTTAGTTAAACTAATTTTTTTATTTAAATTTTGTTGGTGCAATTGATCATTATTTAGCTTTCAAAAACTGTTATTTATGTATTCAGAATTTGATGAATTTAATGTTATATTTTGTTTAATTCTTTGCATAACAAGAACTCAATCCCAATCCCAAGAAAATAGTTCTGAATATGATAGAGTCCGCCTCTGTATAAAAAACAATTACCTATTAGCAACAACAACTAACAATTTCAACATTTCAACACTTAAGACTAAACTAATTATCACAGATAATTCTACAGTTCCGAGTGAACAAACTAGAGCGGGCAATCTTTTTATATCTCAACGGAGTAATAGTCGTACAATTGATGGATGTGATGTGTCAAGTTAAAATGTCTGTTTGTCTGCATTGGCAAATGTCATACTAGCATAGTTCTCTGATATATTCTTGTTAGACCAGTGGTCTTGAAACTACGAGTAGCGAAACTATTTTCAGGGGGTCGCGCAAAAAAAAAGTACAAATAAAAACAATATTAAAAATTTGAAACCGAAAATTATTATTCTATTATTAAATGTATAATTATAATATCTTGTACGGATGTTTGAAATACGAGGCTGCAGACCGAGTATTTTATTCCGCTGAGTCAAGTAAAAACACTCTCCTGACATATTATGTATACTATTTTTCCTGAAACTGTTTAATTTAATCATTATTTAGTCAGAAATAATTCAAAATGTTTAAATATATGATATGAATTGTATTGACAGATCCAGATTTACAAGAAAAAAATAAATATACAAAAGAGTCAGGTAAAGTCTGTACCAGACTGTTTTGTACTTTACCAGATTGTTATTTTTGTTGTAACCTTGAATACGTACTTTACTTAACTGTTTTTGTAAAAAATAACTTTTCATACTAAAATTGATTAGGAAAGTAAGCACTTTCTTATCGGTTTCAAAAAAAATATACATTGTAATAATATTACCTCTACTAGAGCCTATGAATGAGAAATTTATAGTTTTTTCAAAAAAGATTACACTCAATGGGTCGTATATTTTAAAAGTTTGAAGACCACTGTGTCAGACGACTAGTGCTGCCGCGTTAAATCCATTAACAAAATAGGCAGCGAGTCTATGTCTGTTCCTTTCACGTTACGAAACGTTTATCAATTTTTCCGTGGTAAATGCGAACAGTTGAACGTCTTTTGTTAGTTATTATGACTAGTAGCCTTTGTTTTAACACAGTTTTTAACACGTGTTTGTTTTATTTTTGTTATGCTGGATATAACTGTGCTGTCGTCGCGAAGGACTTGGGCCATTATTACGTCATTTGTTTCGATAAATAATGGGAAATTACTATGTGGATACTGTTAGTTATAGAAATTATGACACAATAGGTCATTGCGACAACATTTTAAAATATAATATTTATTATATTCATCTCGATCATATCCGGAATAATACGATCTCAGAATCACATCATTTGACGCATAATTTTTCTTTCGTTAAACATTTAAATAATACTATAAATGCAAGTATCTTACATTTACTAAACTCTGCAATGAATTTTCAACATTATTAACTAAATTTAACATTAAATATGCCTTAGACACAAAATGTATAGCAGTATTACTAGCCCTCGGCGCCAGAAACGCCTGATTTCACCCTTGATACATAATAACTATTACGTTGCTGAAATGTATATTACATTTTTTCACTCAAGTTAAAATGAACTTGTTTCATACATTGAAAAGAGAGTTAAAATCGAAATAAAAAATTATGTTAGCGTTAATCCGCTTTATGAATCTGCCTGTTAATTGTTACATTTACTTTATCCCTTTTATTATATTATCATAATTTCAAAAACTACCCCTGTGGCTCCTCCACCACTAACAGCTTTGGGGGCCGTGATTTGACGACTGATAACCGCACTTCACGCACAAAATATATCACTTACCGAGATCTGCTTCAGCAGAGTGCCACACCCAGTAATGGGTAGAAGACGTGATGATATTTTTATTTATTTTAAGTTTTGGTACCATAAAATGCCACCCTTAATATTATGCCTCATCGCCTTTACTATTGCGCCAACCCTGTGAATAAATGTTTAAAGGGTTTGTGCTACTCCATTCAATGGCACGCAGCGCAATGTTACATACGTTTATCGGTCTTATGTTTTCGAAAACAATTGTTTATAATCGCATAGATGTCGCGTTCAATGCAAACCTGTTGCTAGGTAAACAAATTCTTTACAATTATTAAACATACTTTTCACATATCTACTAATGTATGTAAATACTTTGATTTGATGGCACTTCTACTAAAATATGCAACTGAAGAAATTATGAAAAATATCTAATGATGTGCGTGTTTTAATTACTTTACGTTGCTTATTTGATTTGTGTCAAAACTTTGACATTTGCCAATACATAAAATTAATAAGTTAGAAAGTGTTTCACAAATTCAAAATGTCAAAAGATGATCGCGCTCATTTTACGAAAATGAGTCCGCACATATTTTACATTTCTGTCGTAAATTAACTTCTACAATCTAGATTTATATTCGATATTTCGATGAAGTAATTACTAACTAGTTAGCTTCTAAAGCTGCGTTAACAGCGACCCAGTGGTATCAAGTCGGTCTGAGGATTTGAGAACCTCAATTCGATTCAAATAGCCGATAAACAATAAAACTACCCCTGGGGCTCTCCCAGAGCTGGATAGTAGCTAGCTATTTTTCTAGCTTAGCTACTAGCTTAGCTACGTTTACCTTAGCTGTAGCTGTAACTTAGCTAAATGTGAAAGAATATAGCTGTAGCTTGTAGCGAACTATTTTTTTTTCTATTAGCTTAAAATATTGTTATAACAACTGAAGCTACTTTTAAAGCTACCTTGTGTAGCTTAAAGCTACCACTGTTCATTAAGAAATACCTATTAATTTTTGTTTTGTATTTGAATTGTACCTTCTTTATTGATTTCTATAACTGTACGATAACAAGTTATTATATAGTGTAAAATCTATTAACATATTTTATTTTTCACTTGTTCTGAACATATTCTACTTTTGTATTAAATATTCGATGAACTCAACATTGACTGTTTAGAAGTCTTCTGTTAATGTGACTGTTAATTTATTCCGATATAAATAAAAATTATAGCATCAAAAATTAACAGTACATTTGTCCATATGCGATTTTTTATATTTATTTATGTACATAATAGTAAATTAACAGTCATTATAATAAAAGACCAACTGATCATATGACAATGGAAAATTTAATTAATTGAAAAAAGTTGCTTTAAAATTTAACAGCTACTTTAACGAAAGCTTTTAGCTGTAGCTTAGCTATATTTTACAAAATGTAGCTTATAGCTGTAGCTCAGCTACTTTTTTAAATAATAGCTGTAGCTGTTGCTTAGCTACTTTTTTTAGTAGCTTTCCCAGCTCTGAGCTCTCCCTCGGAGGCCATGATTTGACGGCTGGTAACCGTACTTCACGCGCAACCGAGATCTGCTACACCCAGTAATGGGTAAAAGACACATATTTTTTTTATTATTTACCATTTAGTTTTCATGAATTTGAATTAACTTTTAAATTCAGACTAAAATAATAAGATTAGCTAATTCAAACTACAGTATTTAGGAAATATGGAGATGTTATTATTTAAAATAACTAAAACCTGTATTCCACTATTTTTAGATGATTTGTGTTGTTTGTTTAATAATTGTAATTTGGAGCACAAATTTTAAAAGGTTTCCACTGATTGATAATTGTAATTGTTAATCATAATTACTAATTCAATAGCTGTGGACCCAGCATAACATTTAATATGTAGAATAGCAAATAAATGAATTGCACAAATTAAATTCGATATTTTTAAATGAAATATTACGTAAGAAATTATTCATCAGTCAATCTATCATTTTCAACAGTCACGATATTATCAAATAATAATAATACCGTGATGATAAAAATTAATTACATACTAAATATTGTAGAAGGTATAACACAGCTATTACTGACAAAGTAACAGTAGTAACTTGAAATGCTTTTCAATCTGGAGTAATTGTACACTCCGCAAACATTACATCACATTAAATCATTATTTTCAGCAAATTTAGATATGAGATCGTTTCAGATATTTCTCTTCCTATTACACTTAGTTTTTCAAATCCATTAAGAAGATTTTCTGGAAATGGGTTATTGTTGTATAGCAGTACTTTCCAGTTTGTACAACATTTCAATATTTAATAAAAACTGTTTTACTTTTCTGTTATTTTCATATACATAAATAATTTAAATTGAGGTTATGTTCTTGTATTTGTATGACTTTCTTTGAACAGATGACACCGTGATATGAATCGGCATAAAATTGAGTTAATGGTTTAGTTGTTGATTGCTTGAACGATAAATACGATAAAATGGAAATGTGGTTTATGAGAATGCTTTTTATGCACAAGGTTTTATTTTTATTTCCTAGTTAAAGTGAAACATATGCGTTTAAGTTGATACCTGAATAATGATAAAACAAACCTACTTTTCGTCACGTTCGAATAAAAAAATATTTAATATATAGTTTTAGACTTAATCATTTACCCCTTGAAAAATATGTACAATACATACAGAGTTATCAAACGAAATTATTTCAGTTGAGAATAAAAAAAATATACTTGAAATAGTTGAGCTTTATACATAAATTCATTTCCTGTTGTTGACACAGTGACATTTAAAAATTTAAAATTAAATTTGAGTACATTTAGTTCTTATTCGCTTTTAGTTATATTTTTCTTAAATATCCATAAATAAAATTATTGTTTCCTTCAGCCTTCCTTTTATTTCGTAACATAGCAATAATCCGAAGTATTTCTATTACTCAAAAAGTTAAAATCTTATTAATTGTCAGACTCCTGACATAATTATTTGTTTTTATTAGACATATCCTCAGACCAACCATAAGTAGACGGAGAACTACGGCGTTTGTTGTGAAGTAGAAAGAGTTAGAATAACTGTAGATGAGACGGGTGCGCGGCAAAGAGCTAGTACCCCTTGGTGTTATGCGGGTTGCATTTTTGTTGATGACAGTTATCAGACACGAGCATTTTATTTATTTAAATACAAATGTGCGTATACAAAACACTGAATATGTCAAAAACTAACCTTTACTTTGATGTATGAAAAGTAAGTAATTGAATATAAAAATAACTACACAAATGTTTGCAACTCGCATAACATCAAAGGGTACTCGCTCCTTGCCGCGCACCCGCCTCACCCACAAGTTACTCCAACTCTCTCTACTTCACAACACTGCATTGACTTGAATACGGCAGAATTTGTCTACTGATGGTTGGTCTCAGGACATATTAAATAGTATTTCTACCTTTACCTATCGTTGTGCCAACTGTGGAATAAAAAGATCTTAGGAATTGTATTGCCAACTGAAACAATTCCTTTTGATCACTCTGTATTTTATATTTCTTTCATATTATGAAATAATAATAATATAATAAGTAGATTATTTGCCTTAAATATTCAATTCTAGTTTTATTTTGTAATAAAAAATATAAACAGTTATGAGATCATGGTTAAAACGATCGCCTTAGATGCAAGAGTTCTTTAATTAAACCTTATGGACCTCCGATTAAAATTAAGATTTCCTGTTGCACACCACACAAATAAACAAACAAATGCGCTTATGATTGATAGACAATTTGCAATTTAGTAATCAAGTTTAATTAAAGTCAAACATTGCAACACCCAATCGATGTACAACAACCGCTAAAATCAACTGAAATTAATCATTCCACAAATTACTATAATTTCATCAAACAATTATAATTCGAGTCGATTAGTTCGGACACATGTTCGCATGTTCCGCCTGTCGCCGGCATAGCTAGAAACTCGGGTTTGAATCGCGACCTAAATCAGACGAGAAATAGAGACAGCTTCAAGCCATATGGCTTAGAACTGACTTCACTCTGGTACAACAATTGTATTATGTTCGAATGAAAGAAAGTATCAATGAGTATTCTAAAGCATTTATTAGTGGTCGTACCGTTTGGTGGCAGTATAGGTCAATGTCGAAACTTGCAAGTTGAGACGAAGAATAATTATTATGAAGTTATGAAAATATGGGGTATGTGGTTCAGTGGTATCGAGTTGGCCTGGTGGATTTGAGAACTCGGGTTCGATTGCCATAGTGAGCAAACAATTTTCAGTAATAATATAACAAGAGAGTGAGAATTGAAAATAATTTGACAGATCTTTCGAAAACTTGTTGTCAGGCAATAGTCACGAAAGCCTGTAGGGCTTGAGTAGCTATTGTCAAATAGCAACAAGTTTGAGAAAGATACTGGAGAATTATTTTCTAATTTATCCAACTCTCGAGTTATATTTAATCAGATTAGGTTTTGACTTAACTGTTTTTAAATATAGTTCTGTATAATTCAGACTACGAGAAATCGAATGCCGTTGAGCGCATCTTCATATCTTTTTTAGTATTAGAGTAACAGCGATTTTTGTCTTTTTAAAAATCTCAACTTTGAAGACCCATATCTCGAAAACTAAAAGAGATATTGAAATGCGGTTTAAACGAGTGTATTTCTCGTGCTTTAATTAACTTATACCGAAATTTTGAAAATTTTGAAAGTTTTACTATTTTTTTCAAAATTTTCATTTCTCAAATTTAGAAAAATTTAAAAGATAATGCAAATCTGTGAATACCAGTGAATTTCTCTCATAAAAGTACATAGGTATGCAAATTTTCAGCCAAAAATTCGCACAGATAAAGTTTTTATTACAGAAAAACGAAAAATCACTGTTTTTTAATTATTTTTGAAGGGGTACCCCTTAAGATTTTTACGAATTTTGGCCATTTTTAGTTTATTTGCTCTAAAATTTTTATCTGTACAGTAAAAATTCTGAAATTTTACATATATATGTATTTTTCTTCGAGCAATCCACTGGTTTTTACAGATTTTCATTATCTTGTCAAATTTTTGAAATATGGGGCAAAAGAAAATTTCGAAAAAAACATGAAAATTTTCAAAATTTTCTAAATATTAGAATAAGTTAATTAGAGCATGAGAAATAATCTCGTTCAAACCGCATTTCAATATCTCTTTTAGTTTTCGAGATATGGGTCTTCAAAGTTGAGTTAGAAAAAAAAACAAAAATCGCTGCAACTCGAAAACTAAAAAAGATATGAAGATGCGCTCAACGGCATTCGATTTCTCGTAGTCTGAGTTATATAGAAATATATATTTTTTAAATTCAATATTTATACTGGTTCAACCAAAAAAATCTCATTTTCTTCATTAACCGAAATTTTTGCGATCATGATTTCGGCGATTTAAAATAAATATTTTGAGGATCAAAATATGCATATCTACTTAAAAATATATGTGGAATCGAATGATGATATTCTCAACTTCATATCTAGTATCATATTATTTTAAATTAATTCTTAAAGTGGTACTATCATGGAAGTATTTCCGACAGATTTTAATGAAATTAAATATGTTATTTTTCATGAGTTTCTACATTAGTAAGCAGATCTCGATAAGTGATATATTTATGCGCGTGAAGTAAGATAACCAGTCGTCAAATCACGGTCCCCAAAGATGTGGGAAAACCACAGGAGTAATTTTAAATTGGTGAAAATGCTTGTCGGCTGTGGGGATCGAACCAGGGTTCTCTGGATCCACAGGCCGACTCGATACCACTGAGCCATTACCCCATATTATTTTTTTAATGTAATCGTTAAAATTAGTTTCTTTCAGAATTTCAGATTTCTAAGTCTAATTTTTTACGGAGTCTTTTCAGGACTGATTACCGCAATTTCACAAAAGGTAGATATTGCGGTATCAATGAACTGCATTTATTAGTTTGTTTTTTTTTTGTCGGTGTTAACAGTAGTAGAAACTGTAGCCATATGCCACAGCAAGACAGTTAGTTGCATACGTGACTGGTTCAGCGTGAAATTCGGCAGAAATAATTTATTTGTAATGAAAGCGAAATCAAAAACCGTAAAATTTAATATCCAGTTTGCTTGAACAGTTAGCTAAGTAGGTAAACTAGGTACCACTTTATTACAATGATTTTCCTTTTTACATAACTAGAACAATTTATTTCAGTGTCACACACTGTTAACCATTGGAATATTCTACTTTTTTTACATTAAATTATTTATTTAATAAATATAATAGTATATTAAAGATCTAGTTTCATAAACAATTGTGAATGTTTTGAATTTTATCTGATTATACAGTGATCAAAAAGGATTGTTACAGTTGGCAATAAAAAAAAACTACGTGAAATTGGTAAGCCTGATACATAAATTCATTTCCTATTGTTGACAGTGACATTTAAAATTTAAATTTGAGTACATTTATTATTACATTTATTTCTAAAGTATTTCTATTATTTAAAAAGTTAAAATTCTATTCGCTGTCAGACTCCTGACATAACCTATTTGTATTTATTAGAAATGTCAACTAGCATTTCCGCCTTTATCTGACGTTGTGCCAACTGTGGAATAAAAAGTTCTCTGGAATTGTATTGCCAACTATAACAATTCCTTTTGATTACCCTGTAGCATATTTTGTTAGTAATATTACAACACCGACAATTTACAATTTTGAGGTTATGTGTCATTCATCTGTCAAATTTAAGAGCATTCATACCACTCCTACAAAATAAAAAGCGCCAAAAACAGTGCGCTTATAGATCTCCTTAGCAACGTGTTTACAATGCGTATAAGAACACCGAAATAGAAAAATAAATATATCATCCCGCCTTTTACCCATTGCAGGGTATGACATTCTGCCGAAACAAATCTCGGTAAGTGATATATTTATACCAGAGAAATAGAGTAGTGGGATAAGGCTCTTGGACGACTGCGCATCCAATTTTCAGAGAACGCTATGGGTGAGAATCGAATCAGGGTTCTCAGGATCCACAGACAGACTCGATAGCACTGATCCACCTACACCATATTTAATAAATGTATAGTGTTTCATTTTAATTTAATTAATAATGTCATTTGACACATGAGTGAGAAGATTATAACTTTCCGCATGCAAATGAGTGCGGATAGTGCTTATTTTCCTAACTGTCGTAGGAAATAAATAATTGTATGCAACTGCAAACTTGCTAGATACATAAATCAAAGTATATATATTTTTCAGTTATTTACACATGGAAAACTAAATAATTCAATAATAAATCAAATGTTTAATAGGCAATAAAAATGTAATAAACTGTCAGGTTGGAAATAATATAATACGTTAAATATGTAGGTAAACAAATAAATATTTACACATTTCAACAAAGAAGGAATCTAAATAGCCACATGCGTATATTATAGTTGCTTGCAAACAGTGATGTATCTACGTTAGTTCTGGCATAACAATAATTAAGGTATTTATTTACTTATTTATTTGTTACTCTGCACAACAGGAACTTAATCCCAATTACAGTATCGTATAGTAAAATTCAAACACTCAGACACAATCGTATCTTTTGGGTATAAGTTGAAGTGAGAGAGATTTGAACATACCACCTCCTAAATTTCAAATTTTGTCATAAGAATGATTTTGACGTACAGTGACAATGATAAATATAAAGTAACTTTTACCCGTTATTATTATTTCGCATCTAACATCAACATGCAGATATTTCACCCAAGGTAATTACAAATGACTTCTTGAAGTAATGGCGGTTTCTTGTTTCGGAGTGCATCACATAATGTGTCGGCGATGCAAAAACGAAGTAATTTTCTATCATCAAACGTTGAGTGTTGCATGTGGTCGATGCATTATGGTCTCTTGAGTCCGGTAACGGAATGATGCAGATGAGGCAGGAATTAAGAGATGTTATTTGACATTTGACCTCTAGGCGCGTAAACAACTGTAATTTACTATCGGACTTGGAAAACGGTGTCTTTGATGGAACTGACACTAAGGTAATGACTCATTATCTTCATTTATCTTTACGTACTTAGCGCAAAATGATAAATTTGTTCCATATTATAACTAAATATTTTTTCTCCTAAAAAACAAAAGATTGTATTTAATTGATCAGTATTAAATTCAACGTTTGATTAGAAATTTTTTACTTTTACCAGTAATATATGTACATTTTTATTTGTATTTTATTGGTTGGTAATAGTATATTACATAATAAGTCAAGAAAGTGATGTTTTACTTGACGAAGCAGTTGTTTGAAATTCGAGGCCGCACTTAAAGTATTTTAATCCTCTGAGACAAGTAAAATTTTTTCTGAAACCGTTTAATTTAATGGTTATACAATAATTAATCATAAACAATTCAAAATGTTAATTTTTTATTAGAAATAAATAAATATATCATCACGCCTTTCACCTATTACTGGGTGTGGCACTCTGGTGAAGCTGATCTCAGTAAGTGATATATTTATGCGCGTGAAGTGCGGTTAGCAACCGTTAAGTCACAGCCCCTAAAATTATAGTGGTGGGGGAGCCACAGGGGTAATTTTTAAATTGGTGAAAATATTTGTCGGCTGTGGGGATCGACCCAGGGTTCTTAGGATCCACAGGCCGACTTGATACCACTGAGTCATTACCCCATATTTTTTATATAATTTGTATTGACAACAGACTACGTATCCAAGTTTACAAGAAAAAGAAACAGTCAGGTAAAATACAAAACAGTCAGGTAAAGTCTTTACCAAATTGTTTTGTACTTTATCAGACTGTTATTTTTTTTTAACCTTGGAATACGTACCTATGTGTTTTAATAAAAATCTTTTAAAATCTAGATATTATCCATTACCAACAAATTCCATGTCAAATCTATTACCACGACTTATTAATTTATGTTTTATATTTAGTTTTTTATATTTTTTTTTGGAATACATAACTTGTTTATTAAATAACTTCTGATCGTGCGAATTATAACGATTTTATAATTCAGCATGAATTTACTATCTACTCTAAAATATATTTAGAAATATCTAAGAATTTTTGTCCAAATAGCAATATTTCAACTACAAATTGATTTCGTATGAAATCCAGCACTTCTAGGCCACCAATTAAGATTTATTATCACTATAAAAACATCTAATTAATTTAATAGATGCAATCTCTTACATAATTATCCTGCTGCAGTTTGTTCAGATTAAAACCTGTCCTTGTAAAGAATTTAATGATAATGTTCATATACTAAACATAAACCCAGTGGAATAAGACTGTGTAATTCGCAATAAAGAAATTGCGAAGCGGTTTATAGTTTTGCTGACATTTCTCTTATTATGTATGCGAAATTACTATAATCATCATCGTATGTTTACCTAGGAAAAGTGTATAAAAGTATGGTCATTATATTTCTTTATAATAAATTATAGTACTTTCGCGAAATTAGTATCTGTTATTTTACTACTCTCATAAGTACGAATGTATGATGTGCATAATTGTGGAATTGGAATTCCTGACATCTACAGAAGCGTGATATCCCCCCTCTCCCTCGATCATTATCTGTTATCGATCAATCACATCCCTTAGTTGCTATTAAAATCTTTCTAGTACAATTATTGTAACTAAAATTTGCAAACATATGTATTTTGATCCGCTGAATCGAATAGTCAAATCCCCAAGTGCGTACGCCTTCTAGTTTTTAAGATATTGTCCAAAAACTGTTGTAGAAAAAAAATATTGAAAATATTTGAAAATTTTTATAATCGCTGAAAACTTGTGTACAAGTTAATTGAAACACGAGAAATTCAATGCCGTTGAGCGCATCTTCATATTTCGTTTAGTTTTTGTGATATGGTCTCGGGAAAGTCGAAAAAGTGAGGTGTTGAAATTTTTTGAAAGTTCCGGAGGCTCTATCTCAAAAACTAAACGTGCTACGAAGTTGCGTTCAACGGCGTTGAATTCCCCGTGTCCGAATTAACTTATTAGCAAAATTTTAGCTCATTTGAAGCATTTTTAGTTTTTTGAAATTTTTAATTATTTTTAAACAATTTGCTCTAAAACTCTTTCTCGTTCGATTATTGTAATTAAAATTTGTATTTTGACCCGCTGAATTCAATGGTCAAATCCCCAAGTGCATACGCCTTCTCGTTTTTATGATATTGTCCAAAAACTGTTTAAGAAAAATAAAATGACGAAAGTTTTTCAAAATTTTAAAAATAGCTGAAAATTTGTATACAAGTTAATTGAAGTACGAGAAATTCAATGCCGTTGAGCCCTTCTTCATATCTCGTTTAGTTTTTGAGTTATGGCCTCGGGAAAGTCGAAAAGCTGAGTGTTGAAATTTTTGGAACAACATTTCCGGAGGCTCTATCTGAAAAACTAAACGAGATATGAAGTTGCGCTCAACGGCATTAAATTCCCCGGATCCGAATTTACTTATTAGCAAAATTTTAGCAATTTTTTTTTTTATATTTTACATTATTTTTCCGATCTCTTAGGTTTTTGAAACAATTTGCTCTAAGACTCTTTCTCGTACGATTGACAATCGAAATATTTTCAATTTTGCACGCGAGCCTTTCAAAAGACCTGTCATTTGATAAAACACGATAAGTTTTAAAACACTTACACTAAATCAATTGACAATCGAAAAAATTTAAATTTTTCACATTTTGCCCTTCTAAAAGAACTTTCATATTATACCAAATACGATAGATTTTGATACACTTCCAATTAAACAATTATCGATAAAAAATTTAGGAGTGCCCAAATATATAAATATATAAATACGAGTATATATGGACACAAGAAAAATTGAATTATTACGAATCTAAAATATTGTCCGTATGTGTTTAATTATTTTTTTGTGAAAAAAAATTATTGTAATATTGCTTTACATTTTGTGTCTAAGATATACTCGTATTTAATCCTAAATTTAGTTTAAAATATAGAATTTATTAATTGTAAAATTGAATTTAGTATTATTCAAATTTAACGAAAAAAATTATGTATCAAATTATGTGATTTTGGTCTAGTAAATTATCATCATTTCAATAAATACACACTGTTTTTCGTTTCTTATTAATCTTTATCAAAAAATAAATAAATAAATATGGTCACTATATAATAATAATTACTCCAGAAGCATCTAAGTTAAAATAAAAATGATGTTTCTTAAATGAGGGTAGCACGTAATAGATGTATATTAATTTAATAATATACGTTACCTGAATTGAAAATTAATTACAAATTCGTGAAATGTGCTTTGCAAAATAACCGTTATTTCATAACACAACAATATTTTTATGACTATGAATGATAGTTTGATGAACGCTAATTACCTAAATGCAAATATTTTTAGAAAGTGTATAAAACCTGCACGCTCTTTTAAAATATATTGACAGTTTACAGTTTGAAGCGATAAGTGTAACTGAAAGTCCGTTATTATTTTCAAGTGATTTCATCGGAAGAATTGATTTAAATGTGAAAGTATATAGTCGTGTTCAATTCTAGAACTGCTGCATGTGGTGAATGGATAAAAAAATACGTTCTTGAAGAATTAGGGCTCTATTAGTAAATTAACCTACTTAATTCACCACCGAAATATTAGTGCGTACTTTCAGAATTTGCTAATTGAATTGAAGTAATCATATTGAATGATATTTTGAAATATTCAAGAGTGATTAGTAGATAAATAAATATTGATCAATGTATCTACATCGCACCGTATATACGAGGGCAGGATGAAAAGTCCATAAAAAATAAAAAGATGGCGCCACAATCGCAAATCTCATGTGACATTTGTGATGTACCATCTAGAACGCATTAAAATTTTCAGACTAATATGTCATTCAGTTCTGTTTTGACACCCATCGAAAGCAAGCAACCTTGAAGATTTTTGAAAACATGGAAAAAAGTGAATTTCGCGTCTTGATTAAACATTATTTCTTGCGTGGAAAAAACATTACGCAAACCAAAGCATCGCTTGTTAAACATGAGGACTCCTCACCATCGATTGGAACGATTCATAAGTGGTTTATTGATTTTCGTTGTGGTAGTAGGACCACAAAGGACGCCGAACGTTCTGGTCGTCCAATTGAGGTTACAACGCCAGAAATCATCGATAAAATCCATGGTATGATATTGGACGATCGGCGAGTTAAAGTGCACGAGGTTGCTGAGGCTACGAGCATCTCAACCGAACGGGTACAGAATATTTTGCATAAATATGAGAAAGCTATCTGCCAGATGGGTGCCGCATTTGCTCTCTGTTGACAACAAGCGCGACCGTGTGACTAGTTCAAAGGAGTGTTTGGCGATGTTCAAGCCCAATAAGAAGGACTTTTTGGCCCCCTGCGATTTTTATCTATTTCCAAACTTGAAGAAATGGCTCGGCGGAAAGAGATTTGGCTCCAACAATGAGGTTATCGCTGAGACAAACGCCTATTTTGAAGGATTGCCAAAATCATATTATTTGGAAGGGATCGAAAAATTAGAAAAATGTTGGACGAAGTGTATCGAGCTAGAAGGAGATTATATTGAGAAATAAAATATGTTTTGATGAAATAAATCATTTCTTGTTTTATTTTTCAGGGACTTTTCACCCTGCCCTCGTAATTCTGACAATAGAATCGCTGACACCTATCAAATAAAATTTTAATTTCCTAGTAAAGAAACATTATCTTAATGATTGTTTTAAAAAGCGAATAACTGTAAAGTGAACATTACTGATGATAATTGCAGTAACAATTTTCCTTTTTCACGGTTGTCTCGATACGGCTGACACGATAATTTATTTGCAATTATATCGACTGTACAGAAAACAGTAAAACTGTAGATTTATATAATATTTTTTTGTAGAATTTATCATGTTTATAACGAACTGCATTCTGTCACTTCTTTTAATGTTTCTGTAAGGTATTTTCAAAATATCTTGACACATCTGGCTAGCTCAGTGGTATGAAGTCGGCCTGTGGATCCTGAGAACCCTGGTTCGATTCCCACATGCAACAAACAATTTTCATAATTTCAAAAGCTACCCCTGTGGCCCCTCCACCACTAACATCTTTGGGGGCCGTGATTTGACGACTGGTAATCGCACTTCACGCGCAAAATATATCACTTACTGAGATCTACTTCGGCAGAGTGCCATACCCAATAATGGGTAGAAGGCGTGATGATGTATTTATATTTATTTTTATTTTATCTGGCATCAAAATCTTTGAATCCTTTCTGTTGTCAATCAACAAAATTATTAATAAAAAAAACGTAGTATAAAAGATACATGCTAGGTTGCATGAAAGTTTTATCGGTTCATTAGCAATTAACGGTTCAATAAGATCAGAAAATCCCTATTGATACTGTTGCTAGATAAACAATTCTTTAAGTAAAGAACTATTTATTTTTTCTTGCAACCCTGCAACAGATAACGAAATTTTATTTGACAAGTATTGTTCAATAATAGTATGTTACGTACAATGAACTGTAAGTGACAGTTTTTAGGTTAAGAATGAAGTTTGCGCGTTCTAAAAAAATCACTTACAGTTCGAAGTTAGTAAGCTATTTTCTATAATTCTTGCACAAATAGAAGGAAAAGTAAAATAGGGTTCAAAATTAACAGCTGTCAAATTATAGTCAAGATAAACAAGACCTTAAAATAAATAAAATAAATATATCATCACGCCTTCTACCCATTACTGGGTGTGGCACTCTGCCGAAGCAGATCTCGGTATGTGATATATTTTTGCGCGTGAAGTGCGGTTACCAGTCGTCAAATCACGGCCCCTAAAGATGTTAGTGGTGGAGGAGCCACAGGGGTAGTTTTTTAAATTATGAAAAATGTTTGTCGCCTGTGGGAATCGAACCAGGGTTCTCAGGATCCACAGGCCGACTTCATACCACTGTGCTAGCCACCCCATCAGAAAGGACCTTCATATGTAATATTTACTTACTGTTCATGGTGGATAGTAAGTAAATATAAAAGTCCTGATATAACCATGGAAACCACTACTCAACAAAAGTTCCACTTACTGTGTTTAAATTTTGTCATTAATACGTAACTTACAGTACAAGTATTGTAAAATAGTTTATTACGTACCATGAACTGTAAGTGACAGTTTTTAGGTTAAGAATATAGTTTGGGAAATCGAGGCCCGAAGGCTAAAGATTTCCTAAACATTCGCGACCTAAAAGAAACACTTACAGTTTGAGGTTAGTAAGCTGTTTTTTAGAATACTTGTACAAATAGAAGGAAAAGAGAAATAGGTTGGAAAATTAACAGCTGTCAAAATAAACACCATCTTGATCTTATTTTTTACAGTACTTGTACTGTAAGTTACCTATTAATGACAAAATTTTAACACAGTAAGTGCAACTTTTATTGCACAGTGGTTTCCATGGTTATATCAGGATTTTAATATTTACTTACTGTCCACGGTGCATGGTAAGTAAATATTATAGTCCTGATGTAACCATGGAACCCATTGTGTAATAAAAGTTCAACTTATTTTGTTTAAATTTGGTTATTAATAGGTAACTTACAATACAAGTATTATCAAACATAATTTATGAATATTTGTCAGGGGAAAATATACGAAAGTTTTGATGTTGAATGTGTCAAGATCTTTTGAAAGTGCTGTAGATATGGAAGAGGAATGTAGAGGCAAGTGTTTACAAACATCACAGAAAAATTTAAATTAATAATTCCTTTTCCGCATTTATGTGTTACTGTATTTTTATGTACGCATAAAAAGTAAAATATTTTAATTTGTGATTATGAATATGAAGAATCTTTCTAAAGGTTAATTATAGAAAATTCTTTTCAATAAAGTCGACATCAATCTTGAAACCAATTTTTACTTTTCAACTTCACAATTCTGTTATTTACCTATTAATCTAATTTTAAAGTTCTTTCATAATAAATTAATGAATAAATGCTTATATCATCAAATCATGTTACCCTACTATGAGCTTTATACCCACTTAGTACGTGTCTAGATAGATAAAATAGTTCATTGTTTTAAAATGCAGATTAATAAAAAAAGGTGTTTAACAATGAACCATTATTCAACATGTGTTAAGTCAATGAGGTTGCGGCTATTATTGCAACGCGGTGCATTAATTACTATAATTATTATTTTCATTAAAAAAAAATATATAAATACATATATCATCACGCCTTTTACCTGTTACTGGGTGTGGCACTCTGCCGTAGTAGATCTCGATAAGTGATATATTTATGCGCGTGAAGTGTGATTACTAGCCATCAAATCACTGCCCCCCCAAAGATGTTAGTCGAGGGGGAGCCACAGGGGGAATTTTAATGTGGTGAAAATCGGGTGGCTAGCTCATTGGTATGAAGTCGGCCTGTGGATCCTGTGAACCCTGGTTCGATTCCCACAGGCGACAAACAATTTTCATAATTTCAAAAACTACCCCTGTGGCTCCTCCACCACTAACATCTTTGGGGGCCGTGATTTGACGACTTCACGCGCAAAATATATCACTTACCGAGATATGCTTCGGCAGAGTGCCACACTCAGTAATGGGTAGAAGGCGTGATGATATATTTATTTATTTTATTTTTTATAAAATTGTCGGCTGTGGGAATCGAACCGAGTTTCTCATATCCACAGACTCGATACCACTGAGCCACAGATGGTTGCATATACCAATTTTGCAATAGTTGAAACCATAATACTAGCAAAAATTTAATTTCATAATAAACTCTCCATCAAGTAACTAAACCGAATGTTGTCCAAATGATATTTGCGATAGTCATTACAGATTAAAGAAAGTAAAAACTATCTGCAATAAAATACCATCATTTTTACTCCCGCTGCTCGTATATTAAACAATTAACGATCACCTGAAAATAATGATTGTCGTGACCTTCTCAAAAGCTTTCATCAGCACGTTTCCGTGGCTGCTGTAAATGGAAACTGAACAAGTATTTAACACTCTTCCAGGAAAAAATGTTAATAATCAGTCACGACGATTTAAACTGTCAAAATAATTACTATGTATAAACAATCTGTGCTCTAATTGTTTCCTAAATGACTAAGTGCTGCGCATGCGCCTAGCTGGCCGTGAAAGTGCTAGCGCAGCTCGACAACGAAATTGTTATAGATGTTGATTTTCTCTCGTAGAAATTGTCGTAAATTGTTATAGTTATGTGGAAGAAAATACGTTAAGTGCTGGATGCAATATTACTTGTTTTTATAAATGTGAAATTGTTAAATAGTCGCTTTAAATACGACAAGTTCTTGTTAAAGTCTAATCACAATAATAATTGTAATAAAAGAACGCACTTCAAATCATTGATACTTTATATTTTCTCTGCTCGTATATTAATTAAAAAAAAAATATGTTTTAAAATTTAGTTTACCGTATATTGTTCCTAAATAGCTTAGAATTATTTGGCAATAGGAAAATATATTGGATTTCGAATCTGTTACGAGCCCAATAGCGGAATCATGCTATATAGAATTTTGTAAATAAAACAAATAAATAGGCCAATTTGATACCAATGAGTCTGTACCTCGCTCTATACGATACGTTTTACTCTACACGCAGCCTCTTTAAAGAATCTAGAGTTATCTAAAGTCCTCTCGCGTGTCCTCACACTCTCGCACGCACGTACACTCATTCTCTTTAAACATAACTATTAACTTTAACTTGCGTGTGTGTACGTTCTACGCGCTCCACAGCACTCGACTTTACTTTAATTCATCGTTATCATTTCGTGTTTGTGTTTGAGGTATTCTTTGACTGCATCCATTGCTGCAGAAATAGAAACTGTTTAATTATTGTCACTTGTCAAGCTTCTGTGACATTACGTGACGATGATTTGATGATACTTAAGTTTTTTTAGGTTGTTTAATTTCTGTTTGTTTTTGTTTTGTGGTTATTTATTTTAGTTTGTGGTTAAACTATTCTTGGAAAAAAATGTAGGTAAATTGAGTTATTAAATGCAGTAATTATAAAATAAATAAATAAATATATCATCACGCCTTCTATCCATTACTGGGTGTGGCACTCTGCCGTAGCAGATCTTGGTAAGTGATATATTTTGCGCGTGAGGTGCGGTTACCAGCCGTCAAATCACGGCCCTCAAAGATGTTAGTGGTGGAGGAGCCACAGGGGTAGTTTTAGAAATGGTGAAAATTGTTTGTCGTCTGTGGGAATCGAACCAGGGTTCTCAGGATCCACAGGCCGACTTGATACCACTGTGCTAAGTACCCCATAAATAAATAATTATGTAGATAATATTTAGATGGGTAATTACCAAAATAATTAATTAAATAATTATAATGTCGAATGATCTGTGATATGATTAAGGTTATTATAATATTTATTGGGATAGGTTTCTAAGTAAAATCGATTTTGACCTGTGGATTTGAGAACCTCAATTCAATTCCCGCTGCCGACAATTATCACGACATTAAAATTACCCCTGTAGCTTCCCCTCCACTAACATCTTTGGGGGCCGTGATTTTACGACTGGTAACTGCACTTCGCGCGCAAAATATATCACTTACCAAGATCTGCTACGGCAGAGTATCACATCGAATAATGGGTAGAAGATGTGATGATATATTTATTTATTTTGAAGGCAAGGTCTCTTGCTTCAGACACAAATTTTATCTCGGTTTTATCCTACGACAGCCTGTAAGACAATGACAGACGGTAGTCGTGGTTCCGTAGTTAAAAGATCGTTTCAAAAGTAAACGTTAGTAATTGTAAATCTCACTAACTTATATTGATTATAAAAAATACGGTTTTATTTGAGTGGTTCGGATTCCACTATAAGCTGTGGGTCCTGTATATTGTAACTGGGAATTATTTTCTTTTATGTAGCATAGTAAATAAATAAATATATAATTTTCATAATACAGAATTGTAAATATATTGTGTAAATCAGAGAAATTCGTTCATTAAAATTTTATTTTATTGTTTCCGGTGTACATGTGCCTGACAATAAATTATTAATAAACATCGTCTTCCTAAATTTAAGAATGTAGGAAGTAACTTTCATTTGGATATAATATTAAAATTCACAATATTTGTTTGTTTCATCAAATGTTAAAATATTTAAAAAAAAACATTCTTTCCTTTGAAATAAAATAATTTCTAATTTCACAATGCGATACAGGTGTATTTGCTTGCTATTGTTAATAAATATTTGAATAAATAGGTATCTTATTATTGAAATAAACTGTCAAATAAATAATTCAACATTAGTCGTATTCCATTTGCAATTTGGATCAGATCTAACTTACATTTACTGAACCAGTCCACAAATTTATTTTGCTGGATTACTTCGCTGACTTTATTTCCAGTAGTAGAATTACTGATTCTAATTTACTTTGAAGTAATTCACTCCATTAAGTGCATCAGTTTGCTTAATCCAGTTCATTTAGTCATGTGTCAAATTTATCTGAACTGATTTACGTGAACCAAGTGGCATATGGAATACAGTTATTGTTGTAAAATATTTGATTCAATATTTTTCTTTTAAGTAACCCTTAAAATTTAAGTGAACGCGATGCAACTGGATGAATGTTATAATTTCTAAATTGCATCCGACGACCCCTCTTCAATGTTTTGCGACCCTCCAGAAGGTCACGATCCATACTTTAAAGCCCACTGTTCTAACAGATTCACGAAAAATATAGTATTTAAAAGACTTGCACCCTGTATCACGCCATATTAGATTCTATTTGCGACAATAGAATCGCTTTCATCTGTCAAGTAAAAATTATTATTTTATGTGATATAAACCTTTTTTTGTATCCGGCGTACACAAAATATTTTAACGACATAATTACAACGCATTACTAGTTCTGTGATTTGGATATTATCGCCTGCATTCTACTGTATGCGGTAGGTGGCTCAGTGGTATCGAGTCGGCCTGTGGATCCTGAGAACCATTGTTCGATTCCCACACCAGACAAACATTTACACCACATTAAAATTACTCCTGTGGCTCCTACACCACTAATATATTTGGGGGCCGTGATTTGACGGCTGATAACAGCTCTTCACGCGCATAAATATATCACTTACCGAGATTTGCTTCGGCAGAGTGCCACACCCAGTAATGGGTAAAAGGCGTGATGATATATTTATTTATTTATTTTAATTATATTTTTTATTAGTTGAATACAGCAACTACAAATTAAAGTACTTACATTTAAGTTTATCACTTTCATAAATTAATATATTTTTCACAAGGGTCAGAAAAAAAAGTGTTTCGTGCAAAAGGGCTCGCGTGTAAAAAATGTTTAAGAACTTCTGTTCTAGAGAAAGGTAGAGGTGTGATTTAGTCGGATGTTGAAGTCGAGAAAATGATTGAGGATGTCAATCAATATTGATTGATTAAATTGATGTACATTCCATTCAAATTATACGTTGGTAAAGCTATTTAATTAATTTATATCAAGTAGAATCATCCGATTATATCTATCTTGTTTGCTTTGTCGTTATCGCGTCAGTAAAGTGATATCCTTTGTTAAGGATGTCCTCAGGTAGCAATATTAATATTTATTTTTATGGGGTAGGTGGCTCAGTGGTATTGTGTCGACCTGTGGATTTAAGTACCTCGGTTTGATTCCCACAGCCGACAATTAATTTTCACCATATTAAAATTACCGCTATAGTTCCCTCTCCACTAACATCTTTGAAGGCCATGATTTGACGGCTGGTAACCGCAATTCATGCTCAAAATATAGTCCATGCGGAAAGAATGTCTTCCCACAATTTTAATGTAAATAACTATTTTACCATAAAAATAATGCCAAATTTGTATTTACCGTACTAAGGCGGTAAATGTCTCTTTACATCTTTTGTAGCAGAAACGCTACAACGCGAAAGACTAACAATCGGTGAAATTGCCAGAGACTTCAACGATCAGTAACACAACGAAAAAGAAATCATTGTCATTTGATCCTTGTTCATTCCCAGCAAAATTCCCAAAAGAGTTTTAACTAATACTGAATTATGAATTAGGCAAATTAAGCTAAACCATATTTTCCAAAAAGTTTAAATAAACACTAATATATAAATAAATTACCCCTGTGGCTCTTTTTTCACTAGCATCTTTTAGGGCCGTAATTTGACAGCTGGTAACCGTACTCCAAGCGCAAAAATATATCACTTACCGAAATCTGCTACGGCAGAGTGCCACACTTACAGTACAGGTATGGGGTAATGGCTCAGTGGTATCAAGTCGGCCTGTGGATCCAAAGAACCCTGGTTCGATCCCCACAGCCAACAAAACGTTTTCACCAATTTACAATTACCCCTGTGGCTCCCCCACTACTAACATCTTTGGGGGCCGTGATTTTACGGCTGGTAATCGTATTTCACGCCCATAAATATATCACGTACCGAGATCTGCTTCGGTAGAGTGCCACACCCAGTAATGGGTAGAAGGCGTGATGATATATTTATTTAATTTTTTTATGGGGTGGCTAGCTCAGTGGTATGAAGTCGGCCTGTGGATCCTGAGAACCCTGGTTTTCCGAAAGTTATTTTGGATTACCTTTTAAAATTAGAAAAGAATAAAATTAGCTAATCCAAAATTCAAGATTAGCTAAAACTTTTTAGAGAACTGGGCCCTTAAAATTCATATTAAAGCATTTTAGTAAACAGTATTATGTCTATTTTACCAATTATCGGAAGAAAATACTTGGAGACTTTAATGATAAGTTAGACAGCAAAACAATAAAAACTAACCACAACGGCGAGCTATTCTAAATACTGTTAATCGTACTACTAATGTTAGTCCAGTAATTGTGTCCGTACAACTGCTAATAATCTAACACTTTTAAAATCTATCCATTTGTCAACTTAAGTGCAATTTCTCACTCTCCGCTATTATATCACTTACGCAACACTTAACAACATTTTAAACCATAAAAATATATCTTAATAACAACAAATAATCCTTTATAGATTTGTCAAGCTCAAGTTACACTAATAAATCGCGCTTCTAGCCTTATGTGAAGCATTGCATATTCAATATTAAAGTGCAAAACTCAATGCAAGAGAAAGTCGACACCGAGTGTTTAATTTTTGGATTCACATTTTATGGATTAACGACTGCGCTTGCGAAACAAAGATAATAATGCGTTTGTTTCCACTTTATTTACATAACAATCAATGTTTAACCAATAACAGTTTATTCGATAACATCTTGAACAATGAGTACAATTCGTAAACATGAAAGTAGATATTGTTTCATTTCCTTTTTGTAATCATATGCATTCAGTATAAATGACATAGTATTGTGATTGTAAATATGGAATATATAAATTAAAGTGTTTAACAAATATTGTTATTATAAGTATGGCTAGAGGGCGTCCCACGAAAACTGGGCCAAAGGCGAATAAAATAGGAAATAAGTTTTTTTTCTGAAATCGGCAAGAAAGTGCCTACTTTCCTGCCCAATTTTAATATGGAAAGTAAATTTTTACTAAAACAGTCAAGTAAAGTACGTATCCAAGGTTACAAGAAAAATAACAATCTGGTAAATTACAAAATAGTACATATATACATACCTTCACGCTATATCCGAACAAATGGGGTAGCACGAACCCTAAAATCACTCATAAAACATTCACTCATCAAACAATCAGCCCTCGTCAAACATTTTCATCCAAACAAAAAACACCCTCACTTCAACTAAATTCATAGATCACTCCATATAAACTCATTTATTTATTACACTCGAAATCATTATCACACGACAAACAGTCTGGTAAAGATTTTACCTGACTGTTTTGTATTTTACCTGACTTTTTATTGTAACCTTAGAGACGTAGTCTGCTGTCAATACAGTTCATATAAAAAAGTATAAACATTTTGAATTATTTATGATTAATTATTGATTAAATTAAACGATTTCAGAAAAATAATATACCTACGTAATACGTCAAAAAAGTGTTTTTACTTTCTTGACTTATTAGGTAATATACTAATATTATGTAAAATGTGAAATGGCGTAAAATTTGGAAAAAATCCTCTTCCAGAGGTTATATCTCAAAAACTAAGCAAGATATGAAGATGCGCTTAACGGCATTGGATTCCTCGTATCCGAATTGACTTGTACACATATTTTCAGCATTTTTTATATTTTTGATATTTTGACCAAAATTTTCGATTTACACAAATTTAGGCCAATATCTTCAAAACTAAAAGAGATACGAACTCGGGGATTTCACCATTGGATTCTGCGTATCGAACTACGTATATATGTAAATTTGTAGTGTAACATTCGGATGAGGAAGATTTTTAGAGCAATAAGTCTGAAAATGGCTTAAAATCAATAAAATTTTAAGGGGTACCCCTTAAGAAATTTTCAAAAAAATCAAAATCGCTGAAAATATGTTTATAAGTTAATTCAAACACGAGAAATTCAATGCTGTTGAGCACATTTTCATATCTTGTTTAGTTCTTGCGATATAGCCTCCGAAAAAGTTAAATTTTGCTCAAAGTTCATCTTGTTTTGACCATTTTCCGCTAACTGCCCTATATTATTATATTTGGGAACGGGTGGCGACTATAGATGGCGACGATGTGAATGCGTCGATTTTAAGGTTAGTTGTTGATATATTTTTACATACTAATTTTCAGTTTAAATTATAGACTTTGGTATAATTAAGTAATAAAAATGGTAGACAGAAGTTTTGGCCGGTGACGCATGCGTGACAAAAACGGTCAAAGTAAGCAATTTTTATGGTGTCGTGTGACATATTACTACTTGTTCACAACGAAGACATGACAAAAAAAATATTGGCAGAAATTATTGCTGGTTGATCATTGATGACAGAAGCTCTGAAAGTGGACTGGTGTAGGGATCAACAACCACCTTTAAAATCTACGCATTCATATCGACGTCGTCTATAGTTTCCACCCGTTCCCAAATCTAATTTGATTTTTTTCATGTTTATCATGACATCTATTAAAAAATCCATTTCTGTCACTGGAATAAATGAGACATCATTTTGCACCCTATCTCTCTAACTATAAGTTCCTGTTGTACAAAGTAGCATATACAGGCTGTTAAAAAAGTTCCGTGACGGTGAAATATCTCGAGAAAAACACATCGAATCAAGAAACCAAAAAACACGTGTTTCATATTTTGCAAAAACACACCAAACACAAACCCCAACCCCCACCCTCAGGGGGTGGGGCGGGGGGCAACGTTGAAACCTTAAATGGGAACCCCCATTTTTAATTACAGATTCGTATTCTGCGGAAAAAAATAAGTTAATTTTATCTGAAACTTTTATTCCAATTCGGAATAGATGGCGCTCTAAACGCAAAAATAAGTTTTGACATGATTCTGAAAGAAAAGTAAAAAACGGTCTAATATCACAAGAAATAAACATTGAATCAAATAAAAAAAATCAACATAATCACAAGTAGCCACAAGCCTTTTTTTTCAAAATATGAAACACGTGTTTTTTGGTTTCTTGATTCGATGTGTTTTTCTCGAGATATTTCACCGTCCCGGAACTTTTTTAACAGCCTGTATAAATAAATAAGTTGAAAATCGCTTAACCTATAAAATGCGATTCATTTCTAGTTTTGTAGAGTACCAAATATCATTAATTTAACATTTTAACCGTGCCAATTACTAATAAAAGTTGCAATAAAACTACAATTTAATATAAAAAATGCATTATCAACAAATACATTGTCTAAGTTTCAACCTACTTCCTACTGTTCTCACTTAACAAAACTTATTATAAATACAGTCTTAGGGTGTTGTAGTCTAATAACTACAACTAAAGCCCCATAAAAGAGAAAAAATCCGGCTCCCCTCCCCAGATTAGCATAATTCATCACTTCCACAGCACACTTTCATATCTCCTGCAGTGAGCGTCGTCAGTACCGTTCTAACTGTTGGCAGAGATGCGTGAGTCGTGCTTGCGGATGTCATGTGTTCAGTGACCGTCAGTTGTTGCGCTAACAGTGAACTCGAGGAATTGTTCAGTGAAGACAGCGAGCTTGTCTAGAAGGCTATGGATTTATTTGACAGTTGATAGTGACTTGTTTTATGAGCAGTTTTGTTGATTTTGTGATGGCTAACGTTAACGTGGTCTGCAGGAATAGTGCTAGTGCTACAGGACGCAGAAGGAACAGGATGGTTAACTCCAAAATCAGGTAGATGCCACAGTCAAAAGAATTAGTTTATTTCATTTGTAACAATTTTTCAATTATTATTATACTATGGAGGGTCTTTTTACTTTCTTATGCGCAGTATAAGGAAGTATTGGAATCGTGAAAAAAATCGTTGACGAGATTTTCGCGGAAATACCTGTTTTGAGGTCCACTGAATCCGTTTTGAGCATTTTCTCAATGATGTTTGTGTGTGGATGGATGGATGGATGTGTGTCCGAGTGTGCAATATCTCATGAACGAGATAAGATTTGTTAACGAAATTTAGTAATTATAAGTTTCATGAAAATACGAAGAGCTGAGTTGATTTTGAATGAAATTGAAAAACCGGAAAAGGAAGTTTACTGGATACACAAAACAATAAATTCCATTTATTTCAAAAATGGAATCAGTTACGAAAAAAAGTTTCAAATAAAAGATGTTGGTAATAACATAAAATGTTATTTGCAATTTTTCTGTATATGCGTCCAATTTTGAAAAAAACTAATTTTTATATTTAATAATATATTTCAATAATCATAGTAGCAATAGAAACAAAAAATATAGATTTTAATTTTCGCTTTATCTAGTTATCTATGTCTTTTTTCGGAAAAACAAATACATCATTAAAATGGTCAACTACTTTGGCAACTTTACCTCAATTTATTCCCCTTCGTATCTCAGGGTTCTTGAGATACCAAGGGTTAGACTCGAAAAAAGGACATGCTGTATATGCCTCATCAGTAAAGTTAGACATAAAGTAGTCGACATTACTAAACAAATTATACGTAAACAAATTTGCTATTTTATATGTTTCAAACAGATAAATGCTGAATTACTTAATTAATCTAAATTAAATGTTTAATAATATTATATAACATTCATATATTCTAAATATTAAATATGATGTGTATAAGAAAGTCGTGTGGTGCCCACACCAGATTTTTTATTAGATGTTTTAATTAAAACATCAAAATTACCTCAAATTACCTCAAAATTACATGTCAAATTAAATAATTGTTTTACATTAGATTTGTATTTATTTCCAATTAAATTACAAAAAAAAAAATGAGATACCGCTAGAATTTGAACCTGGGACCTATGAACTTCGGTTAAATACTTTAATTCAACTAAGCTACGGTCGCCATGTGATTCAAATTTGATTTTATCAATTGTTAAGTGTTTACTAAAAATACTAATTAAATTGCTTTTATTTAATCCAAATTTAAAATATAACTTTTGTAAGTAATTAATAAGTAATAATAATTAATATAATCTATAGAATACAAGTTAATTTTTGTCATATGATAATTTTAAAGTTAATTTTTCTGTCATAAAACTAACTTTAAAATTATCTATAGAATACATTTAACTCACTGTTAGTTAAATATTGGTTTAATAGACGTTGGTGAAAACGGCCTTAAATATATTCAACTAATCCTGAATTTTAGATTAGTGATACTCATGGAAAAGTTTAATTACTTGTGTAACTATAAAATAATTATAACAAAGCAGGAAATTATTTACAATTACAATATTTATGTATGGGATAGATAGCTCAGTGGTATCGAGTCGGACTGTGTATTTGAAAACCCGGGTCCGATTCCTACAACCAACAAACAATTTTCACTACATAAAAATTATCTATGTGGTTCTCTTATAACTAACATCTTTGAGGGCCGTGATTTGACGGCTTTTAATAGTATTTCACGCGCATAAACATATCCGGATTCACCGAGCCGTAGTGGGTAGTTCATATATTTTTAGCTTGAGTGAAATTCAAATTCGGGATCATCTTAACACATAACAGTACAACATATCCCAATCCTGCATAATTTATGCTATTGTAGATACTATAAATTCTTAAAATTTCTTATTTCTTAGAATACATAATTTTTTGCTCTAGTTATTAACAACGAACAAAACATTCTTTTTCATTTAATTTCAGGTTTGGTTCATTCAAATTATGCAAATAATGATTCCGAAACTTAGCGTTAACTAACATCAAATATTAATTTATTAATTCGCACAAATTTGGAACAAACGTTACAGAATCACATAAATTTTGTCATATTTTAAAGATAATTCATTCCATTGCTTTTTTTTTAATATTTGCATAATTACTTTACAAGTAAAGATTTGAGAACCCAGGTTCGATTCCCATAGCCGACAAACAATTTTCACCACATTAAAAACTACCCCTGTGACTCTCCCTTCACTAACATATTTGGGAGACATGATTTGACGGTTAGTAACAGCACTTCACACGCGTAATATATCACATACCGTGATCTGCTACGGCAGAGTGTCACATCCAGTAATGAGTAGAAGACGTGATCATTTATTTATTTATTTATTTACTTTACAACTATTTTTTACAATACTTGTACTGTAATTTACTTTTTAATGACAAAATTTAAACACAGTGCAACATTTATTACACCATGGTTTCCATGCTGACATCAGGACTTTAATATTTTCTTACTGTCGACCGTGAACAGTAAGTAAATATTACATATCAAGGTCCTTTTTATTTTGACAACAATTTGACAGCTGTCAATTTGGAAACTTATTTGTCTCTTCCTTCTATTTGTGCAAGTATTGTAAAAAATAGCTTACTAACCTCGAACTGTAAGTGAATGTTTAGATAATCTCGACATTCTTGACCTAAAAACTGTCACTTACAGTTCATGGTACGTAATATACTATTTCCGCAATGTTCCGAATGACAAATTTTGTAAATAATAAAATAAATAAATATATAAATATATCACCACGCCTTCTACCCATTACTGGGTGTGGCACTCTGCTGAAGCAGATCTCGGTAAGTGATATATTTTTGCGCGTGAAGTGCGGTTACCAGTCGTCAAATCACGGCCCCCAGACATGTTAGTGGTGGAGGAGCCATAGGGATAGCTTTTTCAAATTATGAAAATTTGTCGCCTGTGGGAATCGAACCAGGGACCTCAGGATCCACAGGCCGACTTCATACCACTGAGCTAGCCATCCCATAACCAAAAACAAAAAAGGAATTGCATCCAAGTAGTTCCGTTTCCACAATTGTTTTTTTTTATATTTACTACTCTTACAACAGGAATTCTGTACAACAGGAACTGAATCCCAATTGCGTACAGTGCTCCTCTACTGAAATTAGAATTAATTTCCTGTTATGCAGTTTAGTTAATAAATAATCAATAAATTGTTCAACAGAGTGATCAAAAGTAAGTGTTTCAGGTGGCAATAAACTACTTGAAATTGGTACGACTGATACATAAATTGTTGACAGTGACATTAGAAAATTTAAATGAATAAAAATCGTTGTTTACTTTACTCACATCCTTTTATTTCTTAACATTACTCACAGAGTAATAATCTAAAGTATTCCTAACACTCAACCTTTTTGTACTTATTTGAAAAATAACTTGTCAAATATTATTTCCTCGTTTATCTGGCGGTGTGCCAACTGTGAAATAAAAAGATCCCCAGAATTATATTTTCCAACTGAAACACTTCTGATCACACTGTATTTATTTGTGATTGGACTTCAAAAATTTGGTTTCTATTTATGTGATAGAGACAACAAATTAAGAACAATATTAGTAAGAATGAAGTAATTGCAACAAGAAAAGAAATTGGAAAGTGTTGGCACCGTTTACGCTAAAAACGAAAATAATTTAGAATGTGCGTGATTTATATTAGTTAATTAGTTATTAATAAATTTTAGAAATTGTAGTTATTGGGTTATGACCAAACAATACATGTAATTAGCGCTTAAACGGTATTTAAAATGTTAATTAATCCGGCTGTACATTCGATATTAACTTTTTAATTGATTTGTATTTCAATTATTTTATCGTTTTCCATCAGTTTAATTAAAAGTTACACAAATGCGTTCCGGTAAATATCGTGAATGCCGCCGCATCCTAGATAAATCCTTATTGTGTTTATCTTTTGTTTCGATGTTTTAACAGCGAATACATTTAATTGAACTCAAGTGTTGTGCTAATTATATTACAAGTAGAACGATTTGTTACCGAGTATTTTATGGCTTTTTTATTGGCGTTGAAAAATTTTGACAATGTCGTAAATACAGACCTGTTCTAAATTAAATCACCGTTAAGTTGGTATTATTAGTATGTTCTGTCTTACTTTGAAAAGAAGTGCCACATTAGAAAAAATAAATTCTACTTATTTAGCATCATTTTGCGCTGTGATTTTATATATATATATATGTTTTTTTATTTATTTATAATAGTTATTTATTATACAAGTGTTTTATATACCAATAAAACACAAGTGTAATACAAAATGTTATCCACAACCCATAATTATTGGTATCGAAGAAGATTGGTCGTTTAACGTTGATTCAGTTATACATAGTTTCTTAAAATACGGTAGATATGGGGTGGCTAGCTCAGTGGTATGAAGTCGGCCTGTAGATCCTGAGAACCCTGGTTTAATTCCCACAGGTGACAAACAATTTTCATAATTTCAAAAACTACCCCTGTGGCTCCTCCACCACTAACATCTTTGGGATCCATGATTCGAAGACTGATAACCGCACTTCACGCGCAAAATATATCACTTACCGAGATCTGCTTCAGCAGAGTGCCACACCCAGTAATGGGTAGACGGCGTGATGATATATTTATTTTATTTATTTATTTATTGTTATTACAATGGGGTGGCTAGCTCAGTGGTATGAAGTCGGCCTGTGGATCCTGAGAACCCTGGTTCGATTCCTGCAGGCGACAAACAATTTTCATAATTTCAAAAATTACCCCTGTGGCTTCTCCACCACTAACATCTTTGGGAGCCATGATTCGAAGACTGGTAACCGCACTTCACGCGCAAAATATATCACTTACCGAGATCTGCCTCGGCAGAGTGCCACACCCAGTAATGGGTAGAAGGTGTGATTTATTTTCTTAAATTTTAGAATCCTCAAAAAAGTTTTAACTAATCCTGAATTTTGGATAAGTTAATCTTATTCTAGTCCGATTATAAAAATTTTATCCAAATAATTTTCCGAAAACCAAGTTATATTAAAGTTTATTTAAACTTGTTTTAGAATATTGTTCATCATAACTTGACTAATCAAAAATTCAGGATAAGCTAAAATTCTTGTGTAAATTGGACTGCAGTTTTCAAAAATGTTGCTTGGTATTTTAGAAAATATAATTGAAGAGAAGAAATTATTTTTGTGTAGCTTTCATCTCGTTGGTTTTACTATGTTTATAATAATATGTCCATGTTATATTTTCTTGAACTAAAATGTACATATAAATATATGATTAAAGTTTCTCTATGTGTACAAAAGTAGCACTGTAGCAATCACAGCTTTTCTTTTCTGCATAACTTTATAATTTTCACATGTGCATATACGACTAAGTACTAATTATTAGTAGTTTGTTGACTTTTGTTCTGTTACACTGAAATAGAAGTTTTCTTTTTAAAAGTTAAACAATTAATTCTTGCTCTATTAATTACAACTTACTCATTTCCGTGACTTTAAGTTTTAAACAAGAACTTTAATAATAAGGTATTTAAAGACTGATAACTAAATAAATATATATAACATAAATAAATAAATAAATATATAATCAAGCCTTCTATCCATTACTGGGTGTGGCACTCTGCCGAAGCAGATCTCGGTAAGTGATATATTTTGCGCATGAAGTGCGGTTACCAGTCGTCAAATCACGGTCTCCAAATTTGTTAGTGGTGGAGGAGCCACAGGGGTAGCTTTTGAAATTATGAAAATTGTTTGTCGCCTGTGGGAATCGAATCTAGGGTACCAGGGTTCTCAGGATCCACAGGCCGACTTCATACCACTGAGCTAGCCACCCCATTATATATATATGTAAAACATCACGCCTTTTATCCATTACTGGATGTGGCACTGGGCCGAAGCAGATTTAGGTAAGTGATATATTTATGCGCGTGAAGTGCGGTTAACAGTCGTCAAATCACGGCCCCCAAATATGTTAGTGGAGGAGGAATCACAGGAATAATTTTAAAATAATAAATAAATAAATATATCACCACGCCTTTTACCCACTAGAGGGTGTGGCACTCTACTGAAGCAGATTTAGGTAAATGATATATTTATGCGCGTGAAGTGCGGTTACCAGTCGTCAAATCACGGCCCCCAAAGATGTTAGTGGTGGGGGAGCCTACCACTAGGCCAAAAACTGGACTTTTGCGAGTACTCGCGAACAGTTACCTATTACTTAAGTAAAATAAATATATCATCACGCCTTCTACCTATTACTGGCTGTAGCACTCTGCCGAAGCAGATCTCGGTAAGTGATATATTTTACGCGTGAAGTGCGCTTACTAACAATCAAATCACGGTCCCCAAAGATGTTAGTGGTGGAGAAGCCACAGGGGTAGTTTATGAAATTATGAAAATTGTCGCCTGTGGGAATCGATCCAGGGTTCTCAGGATCCACAGGTTGACTTCATACCACTGAGCTAGCCACCCATTTAAGTGACATTTGATATTTAAAGAAAGGTACAATTCGCCATTAAAGTGCATCTCCAATATTTATAATTAACAGTGAAACAAATTGTCCACTGAATTAAAATTTTTGCGTGACGTGTACTTCAGCACGCTTTTGTGTTCTCGGCAGCTACAGTTTCACAAATTAATCAGTATTATCTCTGGTTCTTCGAGCCGTAACACTTACTGTGTCGTTACGCGCGAAGATGTTTCTTGTAGAAGGCGTTGGCGCTGCGCAACGCGCGTTCTGCTCTTGTCATTCTGCGCTGACAGTGAAAGTGCGTACGCTGCGCAGGAGAGGAGATGAGAGGAATGAAAAGAAAGTCGCGGCTTTGAATGAAAAGCCACTGAGATAAATATGGAAATTTTGCGTTAAATCTATGCTAGTTTAGTTAGACTTTCTTTATTGCTTGCTGTAATGAAATTTGTTTTAATTATTTGGACCGTTAAGAATACATTTCGCGATTTGATACAGATTTCTTTCTCTTTGTGAATGAATTTAATGTTCTAGAATATAGTTTATGGTACCGCAAAAAATAAATTTTTACAATACTTGTACTGTAAGCAGAGCTGGGCAAGCTACTTAAAAAAAGTAGCTAAGCTACAGCTACATCTATTCTTTAAAAAAGTAGCTAAGCTACAGCTATAAGCTATATTTTGTAAAATATAGCTAAGCTACAGCTAAAAGCTTTTGTTAAAGTAGCTGTTAAATTTTAAAGCTACTTTTTAAAATTATTGTGAAATAATTAAATTTGCCATTGTCATATGATCAGTCTTTTGTTATAATGACTGTTAATTTACTATTACGTACATAAATATCAAAAATAGCAAATACCATCTGGCACCTACTGTGTATTTTTGCGTATTAGAGCCAGTTAGAACCGGCAACAAATAATTATTTTGTGTTGGTTTAGCTTGTACGCATGCGTACTTTGTTGACCTTCTGCTTAAAAAGTAGCTTTAAGCTACAAAAAGTAGCTTTAAAAGTAGCTTCAGTTGTTATTTTTAAGCTAATAGAAAAAAAAGTAGCTAGCTACAAGCTACAGCTATATTTTTTCACAGTTAGCTAAGCTACAGCTACAGCTAAGGTAAATGTAGCTAAGCCAGTAGCTAAGCTACAAAAGTAGCTAGCTACTGCCCAGCTCTGACTGTAAGTTACCCACTAATGACAAAATTTAAACACAGTACGCGGAACTTTTATTGCACAGTGGTTTCCATGGTTACATCAGGACTTTAATATTTACTTACTATTCACCGTGAGCAGTAAGTAAATATTACATAACAAGATCCTGTTTATTTTGACAACAATTTGACAGTTATCAATTTTGAAACCTATTTTAATGGCACAGTGGTAGCAAGTCGGTCTGTGGATCCAAAGAACCTTGGTTCGATCCCCACAGCCGACAAAACATTTTTACCAATTTAAAATTACTTCTGTGGCTCCCCCACCACTAACATTTTTGGGGGCCGTGATTTGACGACTGGTAACCGCACTTCACGCGCATAAATATATCACTTACCGAGATCTACTTCGGCAGAGTGCCACAGCCAGTAATGGATAAAAGGCGTGATGATATATTTATATTATTTTAACAGTAACTAAATAAGCAAAATATAATATCTAGGTTGATTTATGAGCAGAATTTATTACTCTAAACATTATGTGAATATTTTTCCTGTAAATCAAGACAATAACGGTAGCAAAAAAAATTATTACCCATGTTATTCGTTTATGGCATAGATTTGATGGAGTATTCTATATAAATATACTAGCTGACCCGACAGACGTTGTCCTGTCTGAATTATGAATATTCAGTTCAAAGTGGAATTAATTTTAAATTAATAATTATTTCGAAAAAATAGTGTTTATTGAATTAAATTTCAGATTCAAAATAAGATAGCCGGCGAATTGATGACATACAAATAGGTTGGTTCCGTTACTAACCAAGATGATGTTGTCAACTATCCAACATAATTCTTAAATTCGCGCTAAAATCACCTGATTTCATTTTTTCATGAAACTAACAAATCAACAGGTAACTTTATTGGTTAGACAGCAGCAATGGAATCTTTCGAGAATTTTTCTTATATTCTGTGTGAAATTAGTACACTACTTTTAAGAATTATATGCTCTTTTTAATTATAGTGGCACGCAGCCAATTTAACGACATCTATCCACATAGAGGAAAAGTAAAAGTACAATGTGTTCTAACCCCTGTAATCATTTTTTTGTTTTTTTTTTACGTAGATCGATATTTTAATAGTTATTCTGCTATTCGGGGCGGAGACGAATTCAATAAATCTTAGATCATCAAAATCGGTCCAGTCGTTCTTGAGTTATAAATGGTGTAACTAACCCGACTTTGTTTTATATATATAAAGATTACGCAGATCGATATTTTAATAGTTATTCTGCTATTCGGGGCGGAAACGAATCCAACAAATCTTAGATCATCAAAATCGGTCCAGCCGTTCTTGAGTTATAAATGGTGTAACTAACCCGACTTTGTTTTATATATAAAGAAGATTATCGTTTCAAAATGCGTAATTCAAAAGTGAACGTTTTTCACAAGATATTTCTTCGCTCATTGGCATAGAAAAATATTATGTCTTATGTAACTAGCCGCTATATTTACATAACTGTTAAAAGATCTTTCCACAGTTACATATTTTAAATTTTAAATAACTCGCATCTTCTTCATGCAGGTGCAACGTACTGTAAAGAAATTAAAATGTAATTTAAATATTTAGTTTTTTTAAAATATCACGGTCACTGTAACAATGACATTACAGGCTAAATTTAAGCAAATATTTGAAGAAAGTTAATACATGGTCCATGAAACACAGACGGTAAAAACTCTTAATTCAATTTGAAAGAAAAAGTCGAAGATTTAATTAGTTGTATTTGCATTATACATTTCGGTTTTCTTTGTTTTAGTATGTATACTTCCATTTTGGCTATTTTTTAATTATTACACTGCGCAACAGCAATTTACTGCGCCATAATGTAACTCGATTATTATCTGTTAATGATCGATAAGTTAATAATAAATACATGATTAAGTATTTTATTGTTGACTAATTATTAATTTATTAATTTAATGAGACAGGTAGCTTAGTGATATCGAGTCGGCCTGTGGATTTGAGAACCTCAGTTTGATTCTTAAAACAGGGAAACAGTTGTCACCACATTAAAAAAAACTACCACCTGTGACTTCCCTTCTACTAACACCTTTGGGGACCGTGATTTGACGGCTGGCAACTCCACTTCACGCACATATATATTTCACTTACCGAGGATCTGCCACGGCAGACTGCTATACGCAGTAATGGGTAGAAAGCGTGATGATATATTTATTTATTTATTTACAAAACTGCCAGATGTATGTATGTATGTATGTGGCACTCTGCTGTAGCAGATCGCGGTAAGTGATATATTTATGCGCGTAAAATGCGGTTACCAGTCGTTAAATCACGGCCTCCAAAGATATTAGTGGTGGTGGAGGCATAAGAGTAGTTTTAATGTGGACAAAATTGTTTGTCTGTTATAGGAATTGAACCCGGGTTCTCAAATCCACAGGCCGATTCGATACAACTGAGCCACCTACCCCGTAAAATAAGCTGAATCATATTCTCAAATAAGTTTTATTAAACTTTAATTTAATATTGTTACCATTTAGTTTTTGGAAAGTAATTTGGATTAACTGTTTAAAATCGGACTAGAATAACATTAGCTAATATAAAATTTAGGGTTAGCTAAAACGTTTTTGAAAATCGAGCTGTAAATAATTTAGAAAAGTTGTCAATGAATACTTAGTTAACTGCTAGTTAACAACCCATTATTTGTTGTTCATATTACAGCTAATTTATTTTCAATTTAATTGTTCAAATAAAAATACACACTTATAAGAGATGCGGTGTTTGTTATGAAAAATGTAATATATACTTTCTTATACAACTGACGAGAAAGAGAATTAAAATTAATGTTAATTAGATAATGAATTTCACAAATCACCTGTTGATAGAGAAGAAACATAAATTATGCAAATATCAATGGTTGTCGTAAACTTTCAAACTAGAATTTCCATTTTATTGAATATTACTCGTGATATAAATGTCCATTCCTTTCCAAATATATACACAATTAATTAATATAACTTACTGGAAATATATGAAAGTAATTTTTTAAAACACATTTTTACTAAAAAATTGAAAGTTGATTTTATATAATATCCTTTATAAATATTTATCGATTATCGAATATGAAAAAAATACTGTCTTTATGCTATAACTCGATCATCAAACGGTTCTGCGTTCAACTCTCACTGAGTTCAACTTATATTCAATAATTATTGATGTATTAAGGACATAATCAAAAGATTATAGCACTGAGGAAATGCATAAAGCTCGATGCGTAGCGGAGAGTTTTAAATTTCCCGAGGGTTATAATTTTGATTATTACTGTGGTACATACAACGTTTTATTTTATTTTGGTCCTTGAAATTAAAGGATTCAGTCAGTAAGTATGCATTATCGTTTTTCTGACGTTAATTTTAGATATGCTGTGGTTTCTATGCATATACGTAGATTGTTCTTGTTTCATTTCATTTTTTATTCGTTTTCAAATAAAAATGGAATATATCAAAAACTATTCCAAAGAAACATTGAATGATTGTACTGGAAAAAATAGTGCCACAGAAGTCAAAAGAGCTGTACGAAAAACAATACCAATTTATTGTGTTGTCTGACATTTATCCAAAAAATCACAATTTTGATTTGTTTGAAGAGCTGTTGCTTGGAAACTTTATACGCCCTAGGGCTATAATAGCCAAATTATGCCCGCTTTTGAGGGCCAATAAACAAGTTTATGATGCGAAAATAAAATTTAAAATATTATTGTTTCGGATTCGGATTTCACTATATGTAAATAAAAAATAAAAAATATATCATCACGCCTTTTAACCATTACTGGGTGTGGCATTCTGCCGAAGCAGATCTCGGTAAATGATATATTTTGCGCGTGAAGTGCGGTTACCAGCCGTCAAATCACGGCCCTCAAAGATGTTAGTGGTGGGGGAGCCACAGGGGTAATATTAAAATGGTGAAAATTGTTTGTCGGCTGTGAGAATCGAACTAGGGTTCTCAGGATCCACAGGCCGACTTGATACCACTGAGCTAAGTACTCCACTTTCACTATATGTTATTATTATTATTGGAATTAAGTTCCTGTTATACAAAGTGGCAAATAAATAAACTGGTAAGAAAATGGGGTGGCTAGCTCAGTGGTATGAAGTCGGCCTGTGGATCCTGAGAACCCTGGTTCGATTCCCACAGGCGACAAACAATTTTTATAATTTCATAAACTACCCCTGTGGCTCCTCCACCACTAACATCTTTGGGGGCCGTGATTTGGCGACTGGTAACCGCACTTCACGCGCAAAATATATCACTTACCGAGATCTGTTTCGGCAGAGTGCCACATCCAGTAATGGGTAGAAGGCGTGATGATATATTTATTTATATTTTTTATATGGTAATAATGATAATTATTTGTTTTGCTAAATTTAAAAATCATCCTAATTGCGGTAGTTCTTTTATGACCAAAATCATTTCTATTTTACTTCAATACAATTTGCCCTTTTAAAATGACAAATAACATTAACTTTAATTCGAAGTTATCATAATAAAGTTTATAATATATTTATTGTAATTAAATAATATAAAACAAAGCAAATAATTCCTAGAATACCTACTAAAATAATAATAATATGAAATATAAAAGGTTATTGATTCATTATTGATAAGTACAGAATAAGAATGGTAGTTAAAACAATAATAAAAAAAAATACACAAATAAATTTTTGCGGAATACTCGTACAATTCTAATGAAATTAGAATAATAAAATAAATATAAAAACATATTCTATAATCTAGATATCTAGAATAATAAAGTAATAATAATCGTAACACTATTTCACAATTTTTGCGTAATGAGTGTATGATTTAAAAGGAAAAGTAACATTAATTCACTCACAAATATTTTAATTATATGTTCTCATTGTTTTTATACCATAAATAATTATACAAATTTTTGTTTCTGCTATTGTAAGCAAATTGATACAAGTTTCTAACTTATGGTGTGACAATAATTTACGAAGCGTAATTAAAAAAATGATATTATTTACCGCTGTAGTAATTATGTAGAATTGAATGCGTGCTAGAGAAGTAGTGAATGTGTGATCGAGTCGTATGAAAGGTGTAATACTACTATCAATTTAAATAGAAATAATTGTTGACAATAATTCACTTTAAGAATAGTTGTCTGCTACCGAGAAATTGTATTTCTTCGAAGTTTAATTGAATAATTATTACCTTTGAGGTTTTGCTTGCGAACAGTATGAATCGATACATGAAGATGTGTTCTTAGTGGTATCGGGTCGGACTGTGGATATGAGAACCTGGGTTCGATTCCCATAGCCGACAAACAATTTTCATCACATTAAAATTACGCTTGTGGCTCACCTTCCACTAACATCTTTAGAGGTCGTAATTTGACCACAGATAACCGTACTTCATGCGCATAAATATATCACTTACTGCGATCTGCTACGGTAGTGCCATACACCCAGTAATGGGTAAAAGACATTATGATATGTTACATACTATTTTTTTTTACGATTGTGACCTTTTATTTTTTTAAATTGATGTTTAACATCTATCATTTACTGTTATATTTCACATTAATTCAAATAAAATAGTATATTATGTACCATGAACTGTAAGTGACAGTTTTTATGTTAGGTTAGTAAGCTATTTTTAACAATACTTGCACAAATAGAAGGAAAAGAGAAATAGGTTTCAAAATTGACAGCTGTCAAATTGTTATCAAAATAAACAGGATCTTGATATGTAATATTTACTTACTGTTCACGGTCGACAGTAAGTGAATATAAAAGTCCTGATATAACCATGGAAACCACTGTGCAATAAAAGTTGCACTTACTGTGTTTATATTTTGTCATTAATAGGTTACTTACAGTACAAGTATTGTAAAACGATTATTTCATAATGGTTGAGTTGGAAACGACCTCATAAACGATTTCTTGCCACACTAAGTGCTATAAAGAGATACTTTCCACACTCATTTTATATATTGATACGGTGAATTTTCAACACGACTATAGGAAAATACAATAGAAAATCTGTCAGCATTTTACTGTTTTCATTGCTATTATCATTGGTTATATTTCAAAGAGATTCAAATGAAATTACACTACTTTAGTATACATATTTCACTTCAAGGGCGGATCCATGGAGCCATGGTCCCCTCCTTGGGCTTATTAATTTAATGTTTTTTATAAGCGTTATTATTATTCGCGTCTTATAATCCTCATAGAAATCAAATCGCTGAAAAACTTTGTAATACTCTGAAACAACTCTGAAAAGCTTTCAAAATTTGGATTGTTTTGGTTTTTCAAACTGTTTAAAATTTAAAAACTAAGAACAGAATACAAAATACATACAAATATGTATTCCAACATAATTAAAATAAATAATAAATATAAATATATCATCACGCCTTCTACCCATTACTGGGTGTGGCACTCTGCCGAAGCAGATCTCGGTAAGTGATATATTTTGCGCGTGAAGTGCGGTTACCAGTTGTCAAATCACGGCTCCCAAAGATGTTAGTGGTGGAGGAGCCACAAGGGTAGCTTTTGAAATTATGAAAATTGTTTGTCGCCTGTAGGAATCGAACCAGGGTTCTCAGGATCCACAGGCCGACTTCATACCACTGAGCTAGCCACCCCATAAAATTACATAATTGTTTATCAGTATTATATGTTTTCCTTAAAAAAATGGGACCCTCTTGACAATTTTATAGATCCGCCCTTGTTTCACTTCCCATTGGATGATGCACTGTACAAAAAAATTCAATTACAGGATTGTTATTCCATTTTATATTTGGTTAATCTAAATTTAAATTGCCTTTATTCAAACTCTTACATTTTAAACTAGAATACATCAAACAATTTTAAGTAAACTAATGAAATGTACAAGTACATTCAAAGTAACAAGTGCTCTGCACGTGTAAGTTTTCCAAGTGCCATTAATTCATCCTCTTCAACATGAAGTAGATCTTATTCATCTACCGTTACAAGTAGATTTACGTTGTTCATTGCCATAACAATATCTAAACTAGTTCTCTCTTTCTCTTCGAAGCCATCAAACATAATTCGCCTTTTCATTTCTCTTCTTTTAATCCTTCAAAACTAACTTTTGATGCTAATTACTCACAGATGTTGTTCGTAACAGTACAGAGAATATTTCTTCGCCAATAAAAATTCTTGTGGATTGGAGTAATTAATTTGCTGTGTAATTACAAAGTAGTGAAATGTAATTTGTGTTTTTGTTGATTATCGAGCGTTGATTACATTAATTAACTCGTAATTATTGTGAAAATTAGCTGATAGATTTCTAGGGAAAAGATTTATGAAGTGAAGACGAGATGTGGGTATTTGTTTATGTTGTGTGTTTTATCAATTTAAAAGTAATTAAGAGCAAATGAGTAATCATTAAGTTGTGGAATGATTAGTATATAAGAAGTTATTAGAGTGGAGCATTGTTTTCTGAATACGAAATTAAAGAAATTGAGATTAGATGAAATTTAACACTCACTTTATTCTTAGTATGAGTACTAGATTACACACAAAATATATACAAACGTCTAACTAAATATATTCAAATGGTAACGTTTTTATCAATGAAATATGTAGTTCTGGACAAGTCTGTATTGCAGCGCTATTATCGATTCTCGATTTAGTTCAATTAAGAGTTTGAATTAGGACACTAATAATTATGGAATTAATTAAATATATATATATATCATCACGCCTTCTACCCATAACTGGATGTGGCACTCTGCCGAAGCAGATATCGGTATGTGATATATTTTGCGCGTGAAGTGCGGTTACCAGTCGTCAAATAACGGCCCCCAAAGATGTTAGTGGTGGAGGAGCCACAGGGATAGTTTTGAAATTATGAAAATTGCTTGTCGCCTGTGGGAATCGAACCAGGGTTCTCAGGATCCACATGCCAACTTCATACCACTGAGGTAGCCACCCCATTAATTAAGGAATTAATTAAATAAATAAAAAAAAAAAATATATATATATATATATTTTTTTTTTTTTTTTTTGGGGTAATGGTTCAGTGGTGTCGAGTCGGCCTGTGGATCTTGAGAACCCTGGTTCGATCCTCGCAACCGACAAACATTTTCACCAAATTAAAATTACTCCTGTGGCTCATCCACCACTTACATCTTTGGAGACCGTGATTTGACGGCTGGTAACCGCATTTCACGCGCATAAATATATGACTTACCACGATCTGCTTCGGCAGAGTGCCACACCCAGTAATGGGTAAAAGGCGTTATGATATATTTATATTTTATTTTATTTATAATTAAGGAATTATAATTTCACAATATCATTTTTAAAAGGAATTAATTCACAATTCAAAATATATTGTCAATACATAAGCCCAAAGTCATCTTTTATGAACATTAGCGCTACAATATAAACTTGTCCAGAACTACAAATTTCATTGATAATAAACGTCTATATATATTTTGTGTGTGCTCGAACTTTGAGAAAAGATCTCAGATGAGAGAAAGTAAAATTGCTTTCGTGAATATTATGTATTAAGTGAGAAGCAGAAATTATAAATATTTATGAGGTCTAATTTACATAAAATTCTTTTCTCTGCATGTATTTTTATACTGTAGTTGCCGAATTTAATTTTTCTATTTGATTACCTCCATTTTTATCCCATCATTACACCTTTTGCCCTTTTGCCAAATACCGGGTGACTGTAAATGATTGACATTGTTTTTTTTAATTATATCTATATATTTTAAGTTTTATGTTGGTATACCTGATTGTCAAATTCAAATATATCAAATAAAATATACCCTTATATTCTGTATCTGGATCATTATCTGTTAATGATCGATACACAAATCATCATCATCACACTTTTTACCCATTACTGGGTGTTGCACTCTGGCGAAGAAGATCTCGGTAAGTGATATATGTTGCGCGTGAACTGCGGTTACCAGCCGTAAAATCATGGCCCCTAAAGATATTAGTGGAGGGGGGCCCACAGGGGTAATTTTAATGTGGTGCAAATGTTTGTCGGCAGTGGGAATAGAACCAGGGTACTCAGGATTCACAGGCCGACTAAATATCACTTAGCAATCTACCCCATCTTTTTTCAATGTTAAGGGTAATATTGCGTGATGACTTTATTTATTTATGTTTATAATAGCCAGAAGCAATAAATTTGCTACAATATTTCTTGCATTAAAATTCCTTCTCTACGCCAACGTTAGTATCTTTATCAAGCTTTTCTTACGAAACCATCTACACTATTTACAAAAATGTCTGATTTACGGGTGTGTTCTACATAGCTTGAGTATGAGCGTGCGTTATGGGTGATTTCCTCACAAAGAACATTCCAGATTCTCAAATAAAAATCTTCGACCAGTTAGTAGTGGTCACTGAAGAATTCAAAGTTCCGCTACGTATAATTCAGTTTGTGTCCACGTCCAGTGTCCTCGAGGTCGCGGTACTGTTTCTTATTTTACACTAGATACTAAAAATTATCCTCGCATTAAAATCTTGTATCCGAACAGTATCTGTATGATTAAACATGGAATCAATCAGTTTAATATCTGAATTTATAAATAATATAGGTACATTGCAATTACTGCAGATGACTGCGGAACGTTTATAGTTATTTTAATATTTCAGCGTTTTCATAAGTCTATAAATGCACTGTATGAATACTTTTAAATCTGACAAATGAATGACATATAACCTCAAAATTGTTAATTGTTTGTGTCGAAATATTACTAAAAGAATATACTATCAGAAAAAATTCACAATACAGAAAAAGTATCGATTCATTGTCAAAAAAAATTAAAATTTCAATTGTTTGTATTATAAAAAGAGTTAGTTATGGAGTGGCTAGCTCAGTGGTATGAAGTCGGCCTGTGGATTCTGAGAACTCTGGTTCGATTCCCACAGGCGACAAACAATTTTCATAATTTCAAAAGCTACCTCTGTGGCTCCTCCACCACTAACATCTTCGGGAGCCGAGATTTGATGACTGGGTAGAAGGCGTGATGATATATTTATATTTATTTATTTACCAACACAATTGATAAAAAACATGAACTTATATTTTTGACAAGTCGCAGTTTTTTTAAATCTAACAGAATTATAAAATAACCTCAATAGGAAAAATTGTATAAAGAACACGTTTCATAAGTCCTGTTGGAAAACGAGCCGTTCAAGATAATTTCTTAATATTATTATCTTTATTTTGATAGATAAAACGTCAATCATATATTTAATTTTGTGTCAATACCTTGGCTATCAATTTTCGTCATATTCAGATCTAATTTGTGCCATTACAAAGCATGCAAAATTAATTCTGTTTATTGATTTAGATGCAGAATTTTAAGCTCTATAACTTTTATTTGAAGCATTTTCGTGTAAAATTATCTGGGAAACAATGCGCACGGAAAAACCGTTTTCCCATGTTAAACATCTATGGCCCGCTTTTCGCGATCACCCGGTATATTTTGTCTATGCTTATATCTACTCTTTTAGCAACATTCTTCTCAATAAAATTTAAAAAGTTCCAGAAGTATGAAGATAACAGATAAGAATGAATTACTTTCAAATATTTGTTTTCAGTAGACCATTTATTTTATTTAATATTTTACTTTACACCTAACATGATCATAGAGCATACGAATAAATAGATTTCTTTCATTGTTTAGTATTACTCAATACTGTGTTGTTAGTATAGTAACAAAATAATAATTAATCCTAATAATAACAATACGTATTTTACTATTTTAGTTAGTAACATAACACGTATTGTCTGATTGATAACGAACAATAATAAATATTGCCAACGCCGCGAGAAATATTTCGTAAGTACATAACAATCATATTTTTTCAAATTTAATTGCTTTTAACACTATTGCCGACTAGTAACAGTAACTTTACACTGTATTACATATATTACTCGTTTTATCAAAAAATTATTTAGTTAGTATATGGTTAAATTGAGAATAAAATATCGAGCGCCTTTCACTACTATTAATTAGTATAGCACTGGTTTTCTTTTAAACTAGAAAATATTTTTATTAATTTTAATACTCATTTTAATAATAATGTTCAAATTTATGGCACGCGCTTAATTAACATGAATTAATTAATTTAATTAACAAAGAAGTAGAGTATATGCTGTTATGTATGCAATAATATTTATTAGTAAAAATAAACTTAGGTATTTCACCGTAGTTATTTTGTACAAAAATGAAACTTTTTGGTACGAAAAAATAAATATTTCTATACCTTCTACTAATTATTTTAATCTAATTTGGACTTTCGTTATTAAACTAGATTCATATATCGGTATAATAATTTAACCAATTTTATTGTCATATTCCTTTCACTAAATATAGTAGTTTTTAATTTTCATAATACATAATTATATTCAGATATGAAATTGACATGTTTCTTATAGATAAAGGAAATTTCCAATGGACAGTAATCAACTAATTTTTCTATCTTGCACCGTAATTCTAACAGATATATAGAGTTCATTATAATAGTATATTAAATAACTACAGTCCATTCTAGTTAATAGCGCATAGCTTTAGATAGGGCCAATCATTTTTGTCCTCTGATTGGTCGAAATCCAGATTTGAGAAACACCGAAATAAAACAATTTGTTTATGTTCAACTGTACCATAAGTAAATAAGAAAAAATATTCTATCACTTGTCTCGTAATTCCACAAAGGTTTTACAGCACGTTTGCATCAACTTCTCAGGTCATCAACAAACGACTGGTCAGTTCAGCTTTAACCATAGACGCGTTTCGTCCTTCCGGAATCATCAGTATGGTGCGATCATTTATCCAACTAGATCAACTAGGAAATAGTGGATTGTGATACCGAGTTAGCTGATCTGACTGATGTTAACCTATCTACAACGGTAACATGACACGAGAGCTATGGAGCCACTCGTTGTGCCATCTACCGACAAAATCGCAAACTGCTTGACAGCTATTGAAATATTTTTTCCTATTTTTTTCTTCTTTATTAAGACTCAATTCCACATCGCAATAGACATTTTGTCTTTTGTTTTGTACCATAAGTATTTGATTTATGACACTGGTTAGTGTCCATAATATAAAGCACTTTATTGGATTCGAAAGCAAAATAGGACTTCTGTCAATGTCAAAAAATAAAAATAATTTTCATAGCTAATTAATTAATACCTGGGCAAAAGTGCAGTATCACTGACCAATTTTTAAAAATGTAATTTTAGTTTGGTAACATTTTGTGAATGTCAAAACTCCCTAAAAATTACCAAATAAACCAGTGCTTCGAAACTGTTATTTGAAAAATATTTTCTAGCTTCAAACCTCCAGCATGATGTTTATAAAATATAAATATATCATTACGCCTTTTACCCATTAATGGGTGTGGCACTCTGCCGAAGCAGATCTCGGTAAGTAATATATTTATGCGCGTGCAGTGCAGTTACCAGCCGTCAAATCATGGCCTCCAAAGATGGAGGAGCCACAGGTGTAATTTTAAATTGGCGAAAATGTTTTGTCGGTTGTGGGAATCGAACCAGGGTTTTTGGGATCCATAGGCCGACTTGATACCACTGAGCCATTGCCCCATAAATTATATATATTCTCCTATATTTAACAACAGAAATATAACAGTGGAATGAAAAATTGAACATTAGACAGTCGTATCTTTTAAATATAAGCTGAATTTGGTGAGATTTTAAACGCACGAATTCTGTTACTTGAGGTAAAGTATTCTGTAAAATCGTACAACAAAAGCAAATTTGATGCATCACTGAGAAACCATACTAAACTACATTAAATAGAGCATGAATCATAGATTTAACAACCATGTAAAGACTTTAAATAAATAATGAAAAACCATGTCCGCTATAATTTTATATCTTTTTAAACAAAAGTAATTCATTATTTATTTTGAAGTGTCACTATAAAAGAAACAAGTTGATTAATATATACTTTATCGTTAAAGTTTCTAACATAATTAATATTCGATTATTTCTCAACTTCCTACATATTAAAGTAATGAACTTGCATCTAATAATAAACATAAATTAATCAAAATAATTACAAACAAACTAACTCAACCATAAACAGCTCAATCAACCATTAACTTTACCCATAATTTAAGGATATACCAATTTGCTAACATAAAACTAAAGTACTCGTAAGTAATCCACTTTTTACTATTCACTGATGAACAAGTGAAGTCGGTTAACAAGACGAAGATGCAGCCGAAGATACTTTGAAGCTGACACGGTTTTGAAGCAATTTGCTTAGAAGAAAGTTCATAAATTACTGTTCAATTTCCTTGGCTAATTATGTAGTTGTTTATAATTTATACAACAAGTTGACAAGAGTTTTTTAAGATCCCATAACTCTTCGTGAAAATGAGATTGTTTATATGATTTATTAGGTCAATGAAAGTGTGCCATTTTACACTTTTATATGTTCGAAAAAGGATAAAATTATGATGATTTACTATAATTCAAATAGAAAAGGTGATATTTAATCTGTAGTACATATGTTGTTTTGATAGTTTTATTATTTATTGATCAATTTATTAACATGTTAATTACTTTCATTTTATTTATTAGTAGAAAATATTTAAGACACATCTATAAATAGGTAATAGTAGCTCAGTGAATAAAAACAAAGTAAAAGCAAGAAATTGTGCGTTTAAATCGCGCTGACTTTAACCCTTGATTATACAGTTTATCAGTGGCGTACCTAGAACTTTTGCCGCCCAGGGCGGTCTCCAATTTGCCGCCCTTTCTAAGTCAATCAAATGGTGGTCTTTATAAATTAAAAAGTAAATATAAAATAAATATATCATCATCACTTTTACCCATTACTGAGTGTGGCACTCTATCGAAGCAGATCTTGGTAAGTGATATATTTAAAATAAATATAAATAAATATATCATCACGCCTTCTACCCATTACTGGGTGTGGCACTCTGCTGAAGCAGATCTCGGTAAGTGATATATTTTGCGCGTGAAGTGCGGTTACCAGTCGTCAAATCACAGCCTCCAAACATGTTAGTGGTGGAGGAGCCACAGGGATAGCTTTTTCAAATTATGAAAATTTGTCGCCTGTGGGAATCGAACCAGGGACCTCAGGATCCACAGGCCGACTTCATACCACTGAGCTAGCCATTTAGATACATCTAATTAGATGTTTGTACTTCGACTACCAATAATTGAAGCGATTAATATTAATAATGATTATTTTGAATTGTCGATAATTTTGCAAATTTTGCGTATCCTGATATTTGTAATAGGAACGCGGAAAACGTTTTGCTACAATTTAGTAGACGATTGATTGGCAAGCTGCAGGAAATTAGCGAAGAGCTAAAGAGTACACTCCAATATAAAACTTGTCGGTGTCGGTATTGCACAATGAATGCTATGTTTGTCTTGTCATTATCTTATGTAACAAGAACTCGGTTTGTCGGCAGCTAATATTGTTCTGTTCCTGTCAGTGTGAACATCTTCCTTTGCATTTTCACTTGGTTTTTTTATTTTGGTTTTTCAATTGTCTTGTTTTCTTTACACTTTAAAGTAAACAAATATAATTAAAAAGTAAATACTTAGAAATTCTTTACCGTGATGTAAACGTAAGAAGTTTACTTTAATACATACACGATTCTGTTCACAAAATTTATCTATCTTTTACAATACTACTTCATTTTACGTTGCTATAGCAACAGAAATTAAATCAACAGTGAACCCATATCCATGGCAACTTGGAAACAAAACAAAATTATTTGGTATTAGTGACATCCAGGTGACATCTATCAATTTTTAATTTACTTATCAGTTTTGGCATTAGAATAATATATTCTCGCACGAATATTGATGCTGGAATGAGCTTCATTCTTAAACAATTTTTGGTGACATATTGTTATTATAGATTGGTATAACTGCATTAAATAATAGTATATTACATAATAAGTCAGGAAAGGATATTTTACTTGACGAAGCGGTTGTTTAAGATACGAAGCCGTAGGCCGAGTATTTTAATCCGCTGAGTTAAGTAAAAACACTTTCCTGACGTATTATGTATATAATTTTTTCTGAAACCGTTTAAATTAATTTAAATTAATCAATATTTAATGGGGTGGCTAGCTCAGTGGTATGAAGTCGGCCTGTGGATCCTGAGAACCCTGGTTCGATTCCCACAGCCGACAAACAATTTTCATAATTTCAAAAAAACTACCCCTGTGGCTCCTCCACCACCGAGATCTGCTTCGGCAGAGTGCCACACCCAGTAATGGGTAGAAGGCGTGATGATATATTTATTTTTTATTTATTTTATTTAATTATAAATAATTCAAAATGTTCAATTTTTTTTAAATATGAATCGTACTGACAGCGGACTACGTATCCAAGGCTACAACAAAAACAACAGTCAGGTAAAATCTTTACCAGACTGTTTTGTACTTTGCCAGACTGTTATTTTTGTTGTAGCCTTGGATACGTACTTTACTTGACTGTTCTTGTAAAATTCTACTTTCCATACTAAAATTGGTCAGGAAAGTATGCACTGTATTGCCGATTTCAGAAAAAGTATTTAGGCAACGGATAAAATTAATCGTAAATCAGTGTCCCCAACTTAATTCTACCACAAATTTTCCTTAAAATGTCATCTATTTTTATCAAAAAATTGTGTTTGTCAGTAGATAAAAACTTTCGTTCTTTAATTCGTGCGATCAAATTTCGCTAACTTGAATTTATATCGAAATAATAAGATTGTAACTGAGTGGTTCGGATTTCACTATAAGCTACTATAAGCTGTATTCCATTTGCCATTTGGTTTACTTAAATCAGTTCAGATAAATTAGACAGTATGACCAAATAAACTGAATTAAGCAAATTAATGCACTTATTGAAGTGAATTACTTCAAAGTAAATTAAAATCTGTAATTCTAGTACTGGAAATAAAATCAGTGAAGTAATCCAGCGAAATAAATAAGTGATCTGGTTCAGTAAATGTAAGTTAGATCTGATCCAAAGGCAAATGGAATACGTCTGTAATTAGGATTATTGTTGTGCTCACTTACAAAGTAACAGAATAAATTAAATAATTAATAAATCTTTACTCTAGAAATCTGTAAAATTCCATAAAAACCTCATCACCTGAACTAAATACCATCCATATAGAAACCCTGCTCAACTCGTTTGACTTTCCCGCCCGACTGCAGCGTTGCACGCGTATGAAAGTGATACTGTTGATGTTGTTTATTAACGATAGTTTGTTGTTTGTTGACAGTGCCAACACGCAGATGGACAACGACGTGACACCAGTGTACCTAGCAGCACAGGAAGGACATCTGGAGGTCCTCAAGTTCTTAGTCCTCGAAGCAGGAGGATCGCTTTACGTCCGTGCCAAGGATGGCATGGCGCCGCTACACGCTGCCTCGCAGATGGGATGTTTGAATTGCGTTAAGTGGATGGTGAGGAGAAATTAATTTTGTGTTCTATTTGATATTTAGGTTAGATTAAATATAAACTGCATTCACAGCTAAGTAACTGGTAATTAATAATTACAATTATTAATTAATGTAAGCTAATTGAAACTTGTGATATAAATTACAATTAATAGCACCATAAGTGAATTAGTGAGGAATGACATTTGATGTTTGACTTTGAAAAGAAACAAGTATTAAGGTAGTACTAGTGTGACGGTGGCGCCATCGGTTCTCGAGTGGCGATACTGACATTCAAACAAATGTAAAAATTGAATAAAATAAGTGTTTTATACCTATTATGATTTGAATATCATGAATTGTTAACAGGTTGTTGGTCTAGTGAATTTTCAAATACCATACCACCGTGTGGTGTTGCCATTATAAATTGGGATTCTTAATTTTTCGTTAAAAACAAGGCTTCGCATAGATAGTTCTAAAACATCATACTAGTTTTTCAAATAAAACTGCAAAATTTTAGAGGTACACAGACCAAATATGTGCAATTCTGAGTGATGATCGCCATAAGCCTCGTGTATAAGAACTCAACTTTACAAGCGAATATATTTGTTCACAAACGATGAATGTGTTTCATATTATAAAATGTCATTTTGGCATAGAACCTATCTACATATTTTAATCTTTTGAACATATAATTAAATGTTATTTTGTTGTGCATAAAATATTGTATGTACCTCGGGTGAAATTAGCGTTTCTGACCTTGAGCATGTTATTAGCCCTCGGCGCTTTGCGCCTCGTTCTAATAATCATTCTGCGGACTAGAAACGCCTGTTTTCACCCTTTATACATAAATAACTATATTGGCTCTCAAAAGTTAGCGTAATTTGTCTATTATAGACCTAGAGCGTAAACAGTTGCCAAGCAACAATTATTCAAATAAATCAAAATCATCATTTATGTATAACTGTCATGCTGGGTTGCATGAGAGTTTTATCGGTTCATTAGCAACTAACGGTTCAGTAAATTTCAGAAAATCGCTATTGATACTGTTGCTAGATAAACAATTCTTTAACTAAAGAGCTCTTTATTTTTTTTTGCAACCCAGCATCAAACAACAAAATAAATGGTATGGTACTAATTTTCCATGTGCAAACTCAAATTCATCTAATATTTCTTTGGAATAGTTATTGATATATTCAATTTAAAAAAAAATCTTTTATGTTAATTACGCTGAACAATTGTTACCAAGTAATCAAATTATATATATTTCAAATTATTGCACTCTTACCTGACACGAAGTGTACATAGCAAAGACAGAACATAAATTAGATAGGTTTTAGTTCAACAATAAATAAAATGAAATATGTTCATGTTTCCTTAAGATGTATTATTATTGTTATTATAATTATAAATGACAAACAAAATAAATAGTATATCTTGTAAAACAAAAAGCAATTTAAGTTGTTTACCAATCTGGCATAGTCTATAAAGACAGAGGTTGTAAATATAATAAAACATTTTCTATTGTCCTCATAATTACATCTAAATATAACGCAAATCTTTATTTGTTTGTGGAAATAATAACACCAATTAATATAAATGTTATATAATACCTAATAAACAATATTCATTATTCATTAATTTAATAATAATACATATTTAACCTTTTCTTCGACAATATTACTAACTCGTTGAAATTGATCATTAAATAAAATGTGAATTTATGAATATTAAAATATTTTCACAATATTAAACTCGATAAACTAGTGAACAAACGTGTGGGCTAGGCTTTTATATAACAACAATAAACCTCAATTTCTGCGAAATCTAATAGTATATTATTATACAAGTTTCATAAGACGATATATTATCGCATGAGTTGTTTGGAATGCTGTAAAGAAACAAGTGTGACAATATATCGTATAAGACGAAATAATATATATTTTTTAAATTTTAATCCAAGTTTCTTCTGTAGAAAAATAAATAAATAAATAAATATATCATCGCGCCTTCTACCCATTACTGGGTGTGGCACTCTGCTGAAGCAGATCTCGGTAAGTGATATATTTTGCGCGTGAAGTGCGGTTACCAGTCGTCAAATCACGGCCCCCAAAGATTTTCGTGGTGGAGGAGCCACAGGGGTAGTTTTTGAAATTATGAAAATTGTTTGTCGCCTGTGGAAATCGAACCAGGGTTCTCAGGATCCACAGGCCGACTTCATACCACTGTGCTAGCCACCCCATAAAGAAACAATTCCCAATCGAGAATATGACAGTTCGATAGATCCACTGATGTTTGCAGATTTTCAATATTTTTTAAATTTTTTGAAATATTGAGAAATGAAAATTTTTAAAACCTCAAAAAAATTAGTATAAGTTAATTGGAGCACGAGAAATACACTCGTTCAAACCGCATTTCAATATCTCTTTTAGTTTTCGAGATATGGGCCTTCAAAGTTGAGCTTTTTAAAAATTTCAAAATCGCTGTATCTGAAGAACTAAAAAAGATATGAAGATGCGCTCAACGGCATTCAATGTCTCGTAGCCTGAATGATATAGAACCATATTTTAAAATATGTCTATTTTCATCTGGTTTAACAAAAAAAATCGCATTTTCATTAAACGAATTTTTTGAGATCATAACTCCGGCGATTAATTTTTTTTGACTAATGGAATACGTCTTATAGTTTCTCTGAGGATATTTCATCCAGTTTGATTCTAAATACTGTGATAAGTGCAAAAGAGGTAAAAAGTTGTTGTAAATGAGTCGCAAGTGAATTGCTTGTCGGCTGACCGACTGATGCCCCACATATCGCGGGGTATTTGCACATCAACCGCGGTGCTGTAATTAGTAGTTTGCTGTCGAGATGTTATCAGTATGAGTGAAGTTAACTACTTTCGTTTGTGCTGGATTTCAGACAGGATAATTCACTGTCTTCATATTCAGTATTGTTGTTTTGTTATTCAACTTTAAAACTATACTCTATCTGTTTTAACTATAAAGTATATGGCGCTTCGAGCGCCGCCGTTTTTACATGCAGATGTATTTTCAAATTACGCAGGACTTTAGTCAATAACTTATCTTTATTTTAACCGACAACATCGATTCGTTGCCCACTGCAACTTCTTCAGGAATCTGCAGTCCAAGAACATTTTTCTTACTATTTTTATTTATTGTTTTTACTTACTTTAAATATTCTTGGACTGCAGATTCCTGAAGAAGTTATAGTGGGCAACGAAACGTCGTTGTTGTCGGTTATAAAGATAAGTTATTGACTGAAGTCCTGCGTAATTTGAAAATACATCACATTTTCCCAGTCACTTAATTGTTATACTAATTAAATACTGAATCTAAATTCTGTTGTCAGTCCTAGTCCCTAGATTAGTTAGAAAAAGGTAAACAAAAATATAACTATATGGCCCATATAGTTGGCCCAATCCCATTACCCTGTGTTGACTTCACAACATTGTGTAGCTGAGTATAGAGAATTATCCAAGTTAGAATTTGAGATAGAATTGAAGAACCCCGAACGGTTAACTCACAAATAGAAAAGTAAAATACTTCTTCTATATCTACGCAATCAATCTTTCTGAATGCTATATGATTCCTTTCTATCTAACATTAACTGTTTATATGATAAGTTTTATGATGTTATGAGTCATAAAAGTTAAACATGGCTAAATTTACGGTTCTTTTTATCTTATTATGTACTTCATATCAGAAAACTGTGCTAATAGATGAATAATATGAGAAATAACCTTTGTGTTACTACTACTTCCCAAATTACCTTGCAGAAAAAATACTCAAATTTCCGGAAAAAATTTCATCAGAAAATGGTATTCAATATAATTATTATCCTTTGTACTGTGATTTCGATGCGATATTTTTTATTTATCCCGCTGATAATTATTGGAAACTTTATCTGGAGATGGATTACATTTTAATATTTAGTTTCTGTTAAAATCAAGTTTTAAATATGTGTTACTTTATTATATACCTTGAGTCCCACATAAACCACAATACTGCAAAACTTATTTCCCATATTTATCACCAATGGTGCAGTTTTTGTGGAACACCCTGTATACTTTTGTTTAAAGACTGCTTTCTATTACCATCTTGTACGTATTGCAGATCCAAGAACAAGGCGTCGATCCAAATTTGCGCGACGGTGACGGCGCTACACCGCTGCACTTCGCGGCGTCGCGTGGTCACCTGGACACCGTGCGCTGGCTGCTGCGTCACGGCGCTCGTCTCTCCCTCGACAAGTACGGCAAGAGCCCCATCAACGATGCTGCCGAGAACCAACAAGTCGAGGTAATGTACAAGACTCACTAATATTACAAGAACACTACATTTACAATGTCATGAAACAGTTATTTATTTATTACTCTGCACAACACGAACTTATAGTGGAATCCGAACCACTCAGATGCAGTCGTATTATTGGATTTTAAATTGAAGTCAGTGGGATTTGAATACACGACCTCTTGCTTGTTAATTAAGAAACCCAAGTTTTATCTCGCTTTTATTCACTGGACTACGATGGGCCTTTCAAGACGTTTTTGAATTTTTTATATATTAATCTACGTAATAAAATTATTATACCCAAATTTTTTACATTTTTAAAAAACTTGTATTAAGCATGATAAAAATATTTAAACTTTCGAAACAAATGAATATGACGTAGTTGCATCTTAGCTTAAAGAGAGACAGATAAGACAGAGATAAATAACACGTAACTTGTCGTTGTCAGTAGAATCCTCAGACAAAACATAACTAGACGGATAACATCGGCGTTTGTTGTGAGTCAGAAAGGGATAGAATAACTGGTGGGTGAGGCGGGTGCGCGGCAAGAAGCAACTTGCATAACATCAAAGTGTACTCGCTCCTTGCCGCGCATTCGGCGGACCCAAAAGTTATTCTATTCCTCTCTGCTTCACAATACTGCATTGACTTGAATACGGCATAATTCGTCTAGTATTATACGTCATTGGTAGAATCGTAGAATGCTGAATGCTTATTTCTTCTTCGTCTTCTTGAGCACCGATAAACGTTTCAGACAAAGCTCTGTGATTGGCTTAATGCAACTACGTCATTGCAATATGGCAGTGCGAACGTTTTAAATTATTCAACTTTAACTTTCATATTTCAGCAATAAAGATATCATTTATGGTATGATTTTATATTATATTAAATATATGTACGGTCAAAAATTTATTTTAATAAATATATATTAAAAAGCTCTAACACTTGAATCCCCCATTGTAAAATAGTATATTACATACTATGAAGTAAGCTATTTTTTCAATACCTGCAAAATAGGTTTCAAAATTAACAGCTGTCAAAATAAACAGGACCTTGACCTATAATATTTACTTACTGTTTACGGTGGGTGGTAAGTAAATATTATAGTCCTGATGTAACCATGGAAACAACAGTGCAATAAAAGTTCCACTTACTGTGTTTACATTTTATCATTAATGAGTAACTTACAGTGCAAAAGAAATTAATGTTTGTCCCGCTTACTAGTTTTTAAAACCTGGCATCCCTGACTCCATGTCCCATAAAATGGAGTAGCAGAAACCCTTTAAACATTCACTAATCAATTCGTCCTACAATTAATCTTATCCAGGCATCATCCACATTCATAATTCGTTTCATACAAACTCGTACCATTTTTTATTCACGCAACAAACTCATTTATTCCTAAATCATTCATTAATCTTTGTCCGTTTCGTGCTTTAATTTTCATTCGTAATAGTTACTTATTGTTGTCATGACTACAACAAACTTTCTTAAATAAATTAAAGTACCCATAACTATAAATAATACAACAATAACAATTTTCAAACAAGTCACAAACATTTCCTACAATAGTAGAATTTTTTTGTATCTGGAAAGTTGTACAAAATTATTACATGCATTCTAGTTTGTCTACAACAAGTAACAGGTTAGAATAACAACCACGTTTTCCAATTTGACACATTTCCACGGTACCGTTCAGCATATGGTGGGCATATAATATGCTCGCTGCTTGAAAAATCGCCGGGTAAACACACAAACAGTAGCGTCATATGGTTCAGTGGTGCTATATTAACAGTAACAAGCACCTGCTACCTTCGAACTGTCAATGGAATTTTTATATTATCTTGGAAGATTATCTGATGTTACATCGGAATAGTTCTCATTTAAAAAAGTAACATGTGTTTCGTCTGTTTGCATTACCGATAAAAAAGTTCTGTTAGTTTTATTGTTGAGGAAACAGTACTTAATTAGGTATTACATTGAAATCGTCTTGAAATTTTATGCAACTACTAATAAAAAATAATTGTTTATAACTATGTATTCATATATTTATTTAGTAAATAATAAAATAAATAAATATATCGTCATGTCTTTTACCTATTACTGGGTGAGGCACTCTGCCGTAGCAGATCTCGGTAAGTGATATATTTATGCACGTGAAGTGCGGTTACCAGTCGTCAAATCACGGCCTCCAAAGATGTTAATGAAGGGGGAGCCACAAATGATATTAATGTTGTAAAATAAAATAAATAAATATATCATCACGCCTTTTACCCATTACTGGATGTGGCACTCTGCCGAAGCAGATCTCGGTTAGCGATATATTTATGCGCGTGAAGTGCAGTTACCAGCCGTCAAATCACGGCCTCCAAAGATGTTAGTGATGGGGAGCCATAGGGATAATTTTAAATTTGTGAAAATTTTTTGTCGGCTGTGGGGATCGAACCAGGGTTCTTAGGATACACAGGCCGAATTGATACCACTGAGCCATTACCCCATATTAATGTTGTGAAACTATTAAAATAAATAAATATATCGTCACGCCTTTTACCCGTTACTGGGTGTGGCACTCTATCGTAGCAGATCTCGGTAAGATATATTTATGAAGTAAAGTGCAGTTACCAGTCGTCAAATCAAGCCACAGGAGTAGTATTAATGTTGTGAAAATAATAAAATAAATAAATATATCATCACGCCTTTTACCCGTTACTGGGTGTGGTACTCTACCGTAGCAGATCTCGGTAAGTGATATATTTATGCACATGAAGTGCATCACGATCCCCAAAGATGTTGATGGAGGGAAAACCACAAATCAAGCCACAGTAGTAGTATTAATGTGGTGAAAATATTAAAATAAATAAATATATCGTCACGCCTTTTATCCATTACTGGGTGTGGCACTATGTCGTAGCAGATATCTCGATAAGAGATATTTTTATGCGCGTGAAAGAGGTTAGTGAAGAGGGAGCCACAGAGGTAATTTTAATGTGGTGAAAAAATTGTTTGTCGGCTGTGGGAATCAAACCGAGGTCCTTAAATCCACAGGCCTACTCGATATCATTTCGAATCGATAAAATAATATTTATTTTAATTCTAATTCCGTGAGCAAACTATAATAATTGCAATAGATGCGAGTAGTACGAATATAAAGGCGAAACGCGACGTCCTAAGTAACAATTTCGGACGACGCTGTGACGTCACTGGGCATTGCAGTTCGTCGATCAGCAACAAATTTTCTTTCTTGCTGAGCCCCTTGAATCTCTGTTCGTATACAATCCCGTTACACTCAATGTAAATGCGGGTCTGTATAATTCGCTACCTTCTGTAGAATCAGTTGCCTGAGCTTGCAAATTTCTCATAACATAAACTTTATTGATAATGCGTTTGAATGTGTTAGAATAATAGTTATTTGTATACCAAGGCCGCGAAATCTCTAGCGTACCGAAAGAAAATTTCCGCCGAGGCAGGACAATCACGAGGGGTCTAAAGGATTTCGAGGACAACAGGTGCACACAATATTTTAAGTGCAACCGTGAAAAATATGTAATTGCATATTTTATTGTTTTTAAACAGTTTAATTCAGTGTAAACAAAAAGACGGTTTTCATGTCACTTTGGGATTGATATTTATTTATTTATTTATTTATCCATCCACAACTCATACATATGAAGTCGGCCTGTGAATCCTAAGAACCCTAGTTCGATCCCCACAGCCGACAGAACATTTTCACAAATTTAAAATTACTCCTGTGGCTCCCCTACCACTAACATCTTTGCGGGTCGTGATTTGATGGCTGGTAACCGCACTTCACGCGCATAAATATATCATTTACCGAGATCTGCTTCGGCAAAGTGCCACACCCAGTAATAGGTAAAAGGCGTGATGATATATTTATTAATTTTAATATTTTAAATTAAAGTTATCTGTAAAGAAATAATGTTAAAAATACCACGAATAGGAAGCTAAGAAAGTACTAGGACGCGTCATCTTTATCCGTGTAATTTAAATTGTGAAGTTTTTATGCAGTAGCAAATAAATTAAAATGCGTGAGACCTTGATTTCTAATATTGTGTTGTTTATATATTTTGTTTATTTCAGTGTTTGAATGTTCTCGTTCAACATGGTGCAACTCCTGATTACAACGACTCCGATCGTTCCGCTAGTTTGAAGAACGGCTGCTCGTGCACCAGGAAATCCGATTCTCAAAGCAGGGTACGTAGGAAATACACCCATTTTACAACACACAATTTAACACGCATTTTCAAATGACACTAATATCAGAATTAATAACTAAAGTACAACTAGTTTATTGTGTGAATAATTTGTTGTGTGTTAGAGCTCCCACGGCAGCGAATGCAACAACTGCGCAAAGAACGGTTCGGAGCCATTTTATCTGCATCCACCCAGTCTGACGTCTCAACGTTCCAATACTTCCATCGAGGCTCCGCACGCCCCACAAGACGGACTCTACATCAACCCCATGAACAACCATAGGCACAGGTGCGTCACCCCCTCATATTCACTACTAGAGCAAAAATATCCAATATATGAATCCGATTCAAAATCGGATCGAATGTCCAAAGTCTGGAAGAAATATCTGATCCGTAATTCGAATGAAACATACCTCTCTATATTCTGTAATTGGATCGTTTACTGTTACTGCTCGATAAGATAATAACAATCCTTTTACTTTCTTATACGCAGTATAAGGAAGTATTGGAATCGTGAAAAAAATCGTTGACGAGATTTTCGCGGAAATACGTGTTTTGAGGTACACTGAATCCGTTTTGATCATTTTCTCAATGATGTCTGTGTGTGTGTATGTGAAATATCTCATGAACGAGATAAGATTTGTTAACGAAACTTGGTAATTAGAAGTTTCATGAAAATACGAAGAGCTGAGTTGATTTTGAATGAAATTGAAAAACCGGAAGAGGAAGTTTACTGGACACACAAAACAATAAATTCCATTTATTTCAAAAATGGAATCAGTTACGAAAAAAAGTTTCAAATAAAAGATGTTAGCAAAAATATTTGGAACATAAAATGTTATTTGCAATTTTTCTGTATATGTGTCTAATTTTGAGAAAAACTAATTTTTATATTTAATAATATATTTCCACAATCATAGTAGCAATAGAAACAAAAAACATAAATTTTAATTTTTGCTGTATCTAGTTATCTATGTCTTCTTTCGGAAAGAAATTAAATTACGTGTTTAATAACATATATTCTAAATATTATATATGCTGTGTATGAGAAAGTCGTGTGGTGACCACACCAGATTTTTTTTGTCATGATTATTATATAGATTATCACCACTTCAACTTCTTGTGACTAAAATATTTTATTCTGTTACTTCTGTTTTATTTTTAAACATTTTGCTCTTATATGAAACTGTTAATATAAAATATATTACCTTTTAATTACACTTTTTACGAAACTATCATTAAACAAACTATCATTCCATTCTTTTTTATAATAACAGCTTTAGTACACAAGAAAAATGTATGAAAATAACATATACATGCAAGGATAAATTATTCTGGACACAGAATACCAAAATTTGTACAATAATCATGAAAACTAAATATGGTTATTTACATAATCGATAAATTTATGATAATTTTTATTATTCATTATTATTTTACATATGATCACAATTTTGATGTTCTAAATAAATAATTTTAGCCACAGGAAGTTAAAGTGGTATCAACCTATAGACTAATAATGAAAAATAGGGGTATCATTAACTTATCGATTAGTAACAAATAATGATTCAAATACAGAATAGGGGAAATAGCCTTTTCAGTTTATTTTTTCACAATTTAATTTTATCTATAACGATTATTTTTCTTTCCGGATCGGATCGGCTTTCATACGAATTGGATTTCAGATCGGACTAGATCTCGAATCGGATAGAGAATCGGATTTTGGATCGAATATAAAAATTTTCTGAAATGCCGATCCCTATTAGTTAGTTGTAGTTATATTAGCAGTTATTCATTTCTTGTTATCGTTAGCACTTCCAGTAGCTCTGGCAGCTGCTCTGGCGATAGTGTGAACGGCGAGTCCTTCTTCTTGCACAACCCTCAAGAAGTGATTTACAACAGGGTGCGCGACCTGTTCGAGTCCAGCGCGAATCAGACCAACCAACAGAAGCATCAGCCTCTCTCAGCACTCACAGGTAAGACAACAATTTTTTCTAACCGTTACTGATATTAATGTTTATGAATATTACGTGTAAGTACTGACAGTCTAAATTGTTGTATTATTAATTGACTATTTGGTATTTGTTACTAATTAGACGGTAAAAATAACCATTTTTATTTTTATTAGTAAATAAATTTTATATTCTACCGGTAAATAATGTTAACTTTATTCTTATCAAAATTATTATTTAATGTCCTTCATTATTTACCGAGGGAAATAAAAAAAAGACTAGTACTCCCTAGGGAAATAAATGATTTAAAGTTATTGACAATGCCACCTAGAAAAAAATTATTTTTTTAGTATTCCATAGACCTTCTTCAATGTTTTTATGCGCATGTTATAGAAAGACCTCCCAATTTTTCTGTGAAATTATTTACATGAAAATATTTGTAATATTTGTTAATAACATTAAAAAAATATGTAGGTTTTCGTTTAGAGGAATATACTTCATTCTTACTAGTTTTAAATGCTGTTGATATTCTCTTTAGTTAAATAACGAATTTTTGCGATATATATGTAAAGCATTAATAAATATAAAAATGCTTTAACTTAACTTGAAAATGAAGATGAAGAAACATAGACTTGAAACTTGTATATTTTTAAAATATATTACACGAAGATGAAGAAAAAATTGAATGTTGAAGGCTTGAAGTAACATAGTAGAATTATTTTAAATTCGGTGTTGATAGTTTGAAGAATAGAATTGGAATTTTTTAGTAAACAAAAACAAAACAAATAAACAAATAAATAAATAAATATGAAAATATTGTAGTATGCGTTGCTACATTTATAATATATTGTATATAACACGTGAGTACAGTGTCATTATTTACCTCAAGCGATTGCATCTTAAGGGCGTAACTTTTCTCTCGACAAATAATGACGAACTTTACTCCCTTGTTATATAAACTACTATTATATACTATACAACGTTATGGTTGTTTATTTTCTGCTTTGTAGTTTCGTTAATATTGTCTCATTGTATTTTAAAAGAAAAATATTTATTATTCAGTTCGAAAACATTAGTGACATTGCTGTTCTTTTAAGATCACCTATTTAATTAGTAATTTTAATGAAGTGACATAATAATTACAGCATGATAATTTAACAATTTTAGATTGCAACTCTCAACTATTGAATTCATCGGAGTTTCAAAATTAATCGCCAAGTGGAAAATATAATAATACTCAAACAAAAATATTAAAATGTATAGAATGTGTTCTATGCCTTTTCTTTATAAACGCTGTTGCCAGCCGTCAAACACTTTACCCACTAAAGGAAGATAAATCACATCGCTATGCATTTCTACTTTAAAATAAATATATCGTCTTCTTTGCGATCTCTACTTAGAAATAATTAACAGTCGAAAACATTAACATTATCATAATAAAATTATTATCATTTCTAAAATGTTCAGTTTATCGAAAGTATAACTGTGAATTAATAACTAGTAGATGCACCAAACCGTTAATTATATACATATTAGCTGTTTTGCTGCCCAAAGACGTATTAAAATTTCCAGTGAAAGTCGAAGTTCACTCCAGTAGCTCTGGCGCGGGCTCCGACGAGAATCTGTCTTCGAGTGACCTTTCCGAAAGGTCAGGAGACCACGAACATGACTACGAAGATATCTACATGGCGCGCGAGGAGTCCAAGACGTCCACGAAGGAACGTTCGACCGGTGTGCGTTCACGCAGTCGTGACTCCGGAAGTCACAGTCGCTCTGGTTCCGCCAGCTCCAGCAATTCCGGGTTTGTAATTAGTTCATTTCCGGATAATACTCACATATGATGAACGTTTATGTAGAGTGACATTGACAAAATTATTGTGAAAATGTGGAATGTATGTCGAAAAAGAAGGTGAGAAATTGCGTGGATGATCTAGGAATAAATGGATGAATGCTTGAAGGTTTGTTGCGTAAACGAAAGATGAGACGAACTTTTGTACCTAAAACAGAAAGTAGTGTATTTCCGCCCACGCATGGAAATTGTTGATCGAGATACAGCCGAGAGCAACAACCATGCAAGAACGGCAAAGACACTTTCTGCAAAAACCTTTGAAAAATAATATAAAATCATTTTTGACACTTTTTCTGTTTTAAAAATCATTTGAAAATGTTGATAGTTTTCATGTATCTATAGATCTCTTACTTTAGCACTCAGCGAGTGGCAAGCGTCAACTTTTAGGATTCAACTGAATGAAATAAAAATCTAAGAAAAAAATTATTAACCTGAATGAATCGAGATTAAAAATGATAGGAATACTTGGCGCAGATTAATTCCTAAATAAATTTGATGAATGTTTTAAGGGTTCGTGCTATTTCATTTTATGGGACATTATATATTTATACGTGAAACAGGTGTATGTTGGTAAAATTGAGGGTGAAAGATTGCATGAACGACCTAAAAATAAATGGATGAATCTGATTGAAGGTTTGTTGCATAGACAACAGAAGAAAGAAAATGTTGAAGTAAAGCGAAATATTTGGTGAAGATTAAATGTTGAATGAATCTATTGAATTGAATGAATGTCCGAAAGGCTCGTGCTACTTCAATTTATGGGGCAGCGCAATGTTTTGTACGTATGTATAATTCAGAACTAGTTAGAATTGTTTTTGGTTGAGAAAAACTTGCAAGGTAAATTTAATTATAAAGAATATAAAATAAATCTTAAGAAACAATTGTTCCAAAATAAAACATACATATCTACATACAAAACATCACATCTAGATCCGATCAAATGGGGTAGCATGAACACTAGATTCATTCATATATTAACTTATCAGATTCATTAAATAATCAGTCCTCGTACAAATATTCTCATCCTAACTCACCACCCTCACTTCAACCACATTCATAGACCCCTCTATATAAGCTCATTTACTCATCACACTCGGAATCATTCATCACTCAACAAACCTTCAATCACATTCATCCAATCGCTCCTATACAGTTACATTAATTAAAAAAGATGAACCTTCCATTTATTAATTAATAAACATGAAATAAGAAGTCGTACGTTCAAATCTCACTGACTCATGCCAATGGCACACTGGTCGAGGAGCATCAATGAGCGTCGAGGAACTCATTGATGAAACAACAGAACGCATCCTGACTGATAAAATAAACATACACGAAAGATTAGCACCAAGCAAAACCAAAATGACAGTCCACGCTAACATGAAATGAGACACAATAATACGTGTGAAATGAGACACAATCGTTTCATCGAGGAACTCCTCGATGGAAATAGAGAAGCCTCTATTTTTCATCGATGACGGGTACGTTCGGTTGTTTCATTGATGAGCTTCTCGACGCTCATTCATGCTCCTCGACCAGTGTGCCATTGGCATTAAACTTATATACAACAAATACAATTATATTTGAATGGTTCGCATTCCACAAAAAGCTACTGCAATTGGGATTCAGTTCCTACTGTGTAAAATAACAAATAAAATAAAGTTTATCCGGAAATGAACAATATCTGTGCTTCTCCGTCACATTAGGTGCAACGTCATCGTCAAACTCACCTCCAACACTCCAAAAGAGAAACTCGAACTCAAACGCACCAACGAGTTCCTGCCCAAACCCCAAAAATACGAGAAACCGAAGAAAGACGACAAGAACTCCCAAGAAAGCGGTCTCTCAAGCTCTCCATCCGATCTGTACTCTGAAGAAGAGCACGAGAAGATGAAGCTACAAGCAAGACATTCCCTGCAGCCGCCGAAGAAGGAGAACAACAAGATGTTGAAGCGCGTGGTATCGGTTCCGATTGATATCTGTCCGCCGCCGCCACCACCACCACTTCCTGCTGTTGGCGCTCCTGATCTGAAGGAAATGGATGAGTCTGTTGAGGTGCTGGAGGAACCGACGGTGAAGCCGTCGGATGTTATCAGAGGAATGGTTAGAAGTATGTCGACTATTAGTGGTGAGTCAGATATTTCATATTTGTGTTTTAAACAATGGGAATTTTAAATTTCTAATATATTATGTACAGTGCTACCAACGTAAAGTAAAAACGAAATATATGTTCCATGAGCTATGGAAATTTAAGTTTTTCATTATAGTTGCTGGCATGATTATATAACAGGAAAAATATTTAAATGAATGTTAAGAGTATTAAAATCTGCTTCTATATCAGTCTTGATATTATATTTTACTTATTTAATTACTGTCAAACTCAAGTTTAAAATATGTATATAACAGTTAAACGCTATACATTTGTTTGCATATGTTCTAGTTTCATGACTAACTAGAAAGATAATATCAATTTTTGAGAAGTAACAAAATTAATTTATTTTATTTTGGTAAATAAACTTGTTTATTGGGCATCAAGAGTGAACGTAATTTTGTTTATGCACAACCGGGTCGAAATTCATTTGTTTTACCCTAAAAAGCGGGCTTAAACACTTCTTTTTGACCCTTAGGCCATAAAAAAATAATTCCTGTGGATACATAAATAAAATGACAGTTTTTGTTTATTGTGAATACTTGATTCTATAAAATGTCATTTTGACATATAACCTATGTATATATTTTAATCTTTTGAACATGTAATTTTAATATTATTTGTTATGCATAAAATATTGTATGTACCACGGGTAAAATTAGCGTTTCTAATCCTCAGCATGTTATTAGCACGAGGCGCAAAGCGCCGAGGGCTAATAATCATGCCGCTGGCCAGAAACGCATGTTTTCACCCTTGATACATAAATAACTATTTTATCGGTCGAGGGTTTATAAAGTTGCCAAGTTGCAAATTTCAGACAACACAATAAATTCGACAAATTACAATTTAGATTTAATTTTTTTAGCATTTTATTATTCAAACGACATGCTTTTGTGCAAACTCAAATTCATCCAATATTTCTTTGGCATAGTTATTGATATCTTCCATTTTTATTTAACAATAAATTAAAATTTGTTTGTTTGTAAACAAACAATATCAATTCACGTACATACATAGAAACCACAGCATACTTAAAATTAACGACACCAACAGAACGATAACGAATACTTACTGACTTAATCCTTTCATTTTGAGAACTAAAATAAAATATTGTATATCTTAAGGGCATATTCAAAATTATAGCACTCGGGAAATATAAACATTTTCTCAGTGTTACAATCTTTTGATTATGCCCTTAATATATAAATAACTATTTAGCAGTAATGAAATAAATAAAATAAATTGCATTAACTTTAATATTATTTGAATCATTTTCCTGTAAAATTATTCCGAAAGCAATTGTACCGAAAAACTTATTTCCATATTAATCGATATGACACAGTATTTATGAGACACCTTAAATTATAACTTCGTCCTAATCATTCCAACAGCAAAATTAGTATACTTAATGAAGATTTAAAGCGTTAATAAATTCCCTTTTTCTTTGTGTGACTTTCTAACTACAAATTGCTTAATTTTTTCTACTACTATTTTGTAAGATTTACATAATTTTTTGTTGTAAATGCCTAATTAAAATTATAATTGTCAACAGCACTTAATTTATGGATGATAAAAATATCTGATGAATTTTCAGAAGTTGCGAGAAAAATGCACGCTCCAAATACTTTTACTTTTTGTCTTCATTTCAAAGTTAAAAGAATATCATTTTATAACGGTTTAAATAATTAGTTCAAGATGTATAAAAGACTTATTTTATATTAAGTAGCCAATTTATTTTATTATGATATAAATACAATGATACGAGCTCTTTTATTCTAGTAATTAATTTAGAAACTTGAGCAGTAACATGCTTCTTGTATAAAATAATTAAACAATCGGATTCATTTGTCCCACTTACGAAATGGTGCAGCGTTTCAAACAAGGTTAATATTTTTTTCCATGAAAATTTACCTACCTGAAAATTTAAACTATTATTACATGAATTATACATATTAAACCACTAAACATTTATGGTTTTAACTGTTTACATATTTAAATATGTAGTATTAAAAAAAGTTACTAAAATATATGTTAACAAACTGCTGACAGTTATGGCAGAAATAAAAACTTCCAATTTATCACAAAACGAGGTAGAAATACAACTGCATCCGACCGGTTCTAAGTTCAGAATAAACAGCAGATCGTATCGGCTGTTTCGAAACAATTACATGTGTTTTAAAAAAAATGTATTTACAACAAATAAAATAATATTTCACTTTATTTAATATACGTATACAATAGTTATAACATATTGTGAAAAGCAATATATTCGAATGTAAAAATAACGTTATTTTCCCACGTATTATAATTGGAAATACATAACTTGTTATGAAAGCTAAAGAAATAAATAAATTGTTCAGAAATGTCGTTACGAAAATAGCGGTTTTGTCACGTTTAACAAATTGTTAACTGTACTAAAATTAATATAATTATAAATGTCTGTAAAAGTTTACTGTTAAATTATGTATTCAAAGATAAATTTCTCCGAAATTGCACCAAAAATTTTCACTTTTACCAGGCAAATTTAACCCGTATTAACTAGTTTCAAATCCAGAAAATAAATAACCGAAAAATTTATTCGCATATAATTTGCAAACAACAACAAAAAATGTAATAATTAAAGACAATTCTAGATTTCACTCTTACGGTATAACACTTACCAATGAAACCTGAAAATAGCCGTTCTTATGCTGTTGACTGTTGAGTAATCCCCACTCTGTCTGTGCCAGCTGCCAAGCGGCTCAATTCCAGCTGTTCAGACCTGACCATCATCAGTCTGCACGATGCCGACGAGACGGATAAACCCGCTCCAAACCTCGTGAACAAACAACGAGTGCTACCTTTCATTCCGCCAAGTTTTCCAGGCAGCGGAGATTCCAACTCTCTCATCAAACCATCGGAATACTTACGCAGCATCAGCGACAAACGTTCAAGTGTATCATCTAGTCGCTGCTCGGATTACGATGATAATTGTGTGGTGATTGAAGAAAAGAAGGAAGAAATCAAACCTCCCGCTTGTCCGCCACCGCCACCACTTCCGGCTCCGGTCAAGGACCAATCACAAGCGACTTTAAAACTGACAGATGATAAGGATACTGCTACTAAGAAGCAACAACAACCTTTGTCGGCTATCAGCATCCACGATTTGAATAGTGTGCAGTTACGGAGAACGGATAAAATGCTCGCTTCGAAAACTTTTTCTGCTCCGACCAGGAGCATGAGCTTGCAATGTCTGCAGAGTGACAACTATTTAGCGCAGAAGAATGATTTGATTTCGGAGCTGAAGATGTCGAAGGATATTACAGGGATTAAGAAATTGAAAGTGGAAAGGGCTAAAGTGGAGGAGAAATCCGAGAAGGAAATTATTACGGAAATTACCAAGCAGTTCACTGCCAGCAATTTTGTTGAAAAGGTTTGTTGATATTTATTTTTTTTTTAATATTTTATTGTAATCTTGATTGAACATCACTAAATTCTGGGTTCAAGTCCCAGTCTCAATTAGTCTTTCTGAATTTTATAATTGATACAGTGTGGCCCAAAAAAGATTATTATTCATGAGTAAATATGCGCAGAGCGATTGATTTTTTTTTTCAAATTATTTTAGTTCATAAATAGTGTTAGATAAAAAAAAAGTTTCAAATAAAAATTATAGATACTAAAGCCCTTTTTACACTAGATAATTAATATAATTTTTTCAACTATCTACTTTGAACAAATATTTGAAAATTAATTTAACTAGCATATATTTTCACCAATTTAAAATTATCTCTGTGGCTCCTCCACAACTAACATCTTAGAAGGCCGTGATTTGACGGCTGGTAACCGCACTTCACGCGCATAAATATATATACCGAGATCTGCTTTGGCAGAGTGCCACATCCAGTAATGGGTAAAAGGCGTGAGGATATATTTATTTATTTATATTTTTCTGAGGTAGGTGGCTCAGTCATATCGAGTCGGTCTGTGGATTTGAGATCTCGGGTTCGATTCCCACAGCTGACAAACTTTTTCATCAAATTAAAAAAATACTCCTGTGAGCTTCCCCACCGCTAACATCTTTGGGGGCCGTGATGTGTCGGCTGGTAACCGCACTTCACGCGCATTAATATATCACTTACCGAGATCTACTATGCAGAATGCCACACCCAGTAATGGGTAAAAGGCGTGATGATATATATTTTTATTTTAAAACTACCCCTGTGGCACCTCCGCTACTAATATCATTGGGGGCCGTGATTTGACGGCTGGTAATCGCACTTCACGCGCATAAATATATCATTTACCGAGATCTGCGACGGCAGAGTGCCACACCCAGTAATGGGTAAAATGCGTAATGAAATATATATTTTTTATTTTAATACTCCCCCTGTGGCACCCTCGCCACTAATATCTTTGGGGGCCGTGATTTGGCGGCTGGTAACCGCACTTCACGCATATCAATATATCACTTACCAAGATCTGCTATGCCGAATGCCACTCCCGGTAATGGGTAGAAGGCGTGATGATATATTAATTTATTTTATTTTATATTTTTCTGTTTTTAATTATTGAACCGATCTCGTATGTCTTCCCATTGCTTTGCTTTTCTCGAACATCCTATATAGCTTGATGGATCTTGTCAGATTCCTGATAAAGACAATATCGGCAACACGATCCCCGTCTGGAAACGGCAGATGATGGCGAAGAAAGCAGCGGAACGAGCACGCAGAGAACTGGAAGAACAGTTGCAGAAAGAAGCAGAGGAAAAACGCCTACAGGCCATCCCACAATGGAAACGACAACTCATAGCAAAGAAGGAAGAAACGGAAAATAAAATGAAGTAAGTGCATTTTACTTTATTTAAATTGTTTATTAATTAATTTAAAAATATACAGCTTGAAGAAATACATTTCTCTTTCATCTATGAAAAGTTTACTTTTATGCTTACAGTTGTCAACGTAAAGTTGATGGTTACTAAGGAACAAGTAAATTAATATTTTACCGCGCGTCTCCCACGGCAACAAGCGATAAAATATTTTTTCTACAAATACTATTATAAGTAGGCTTTTTAACGATTGCTTAGCCTGTTAAAAATGATATTAACACTAGTGCTGTAAAATAACATTTAAAAATGTGATTTGAATTATTACAATTTGTTATATTTACGGCATTTGTTGTGTTGTTTTTACAATATTTTCTGAATTATTTTATAAATTTAAAGAATTACAATTCAATACAAAAGAAATAATTTTATAATTGAGTAATTTGTCCAAAGCGTAGATGATTTCCAAATTTTTCTTTAAAAAAAGGTCAAGAGTACATGTTCAGAATAATAACCATTATTTTTATTACACCATTTAATAAATCTGTCATATGCTAAATTCATATTACTGTTTCGATTTTGTCGGAAGTAGCTCTTGAAGCAGCTTCAACATGTTCTTTTGGTAATGCGTTATTCAAAATACACAATTAGTACTAGTATAAATGTAAAATGCAACACAATGCTACATTCACTTGTCAAAAACTTTCACGTAACTAATAAATAACTTTCAATTTTTATTGAATTCATAGTTTACATGTCTCATTACATTACTGTAAATTTTCGTTTGTTACTAAATTGTCCAGAATGATTAAATAAATTGTTTGTTAAATAAAAATGTAAAATGATGTTCGTAGAAAAATGTTGTATGATATACGTGTTAAAAGTTTCCCACTCACAAAATAAAACTACTTTCAAATGTCAATTTTAACACTTATAAATAACTACCATCGCGCACTAAAAAAAACTTAAAGATATATTTATTCATTTCTGACTAAATCATGATTTGTAAAGAAATGGCAGACTGAAATTTTGATTGTATATATTGTTATGGTTACAAATGAAACATGAATTGGTTGAACGTAGATTAAACTAACCGGATATAGTTATTTTCAATTTAAAAATACCTATTTTGATAATTTAAGTCGTAGAGAAAATTATGTGTTTCACGAGCGTTAAATATTTTTGTTCCTCTTGCACTATTGCATCTCTCGCCTTCGACTCTCGCTGTAATTACCGTGCACGAATAATAAAAGACCACTTTACGCTCTTAATACACATATAACTATTATATCGTTAGTAATATACTAGAAACTGCTTATAGCATGTTAGTAATAACGGATTTTTCAGTTTGTATATTTTAAACATTAAAACAGTTACCACGATTCGTTCGTTATGTAATTGGTTGGACAGAGTTAACGCGCATTCATAACGCGATTATATATAACTACTTTAAAATATATTTCTTTTAATGCCTACCGTTATTTTCACAATCGTATAAACTTTAAACAAAGTACCACAATTGATAGATAGTTAATTTAAATATTTATACGTATCATTTAATTTTAAGTATCATATTAAAAAGCACAATTTCATATTTAATGATTCCCGTCTTTGTGTGAGCGATTGTTAGAATTTTAGAAATGCAAGAATTACATTCGTTTATATGACGTAATATAAAATTAATAATAATTGAAGTATGTCATTTGTTCCACCTTTCCAATCATCTTGATGATCATGAAGTAACAAAATATTACAAGCACGGAGCGTGTGAAAGATTTGATATTAATTTTTAACTATGTATTAACAACATTTATTCATTTTCAAGACTAAAAAAATGTATAAATAAGTGCTTGGTTCTTGGCCATTTTCTGCCCAAATAATAAATTTTATTACTGCTATTTTACAGCCAATCGCAACTTAGTTACCGTATTTTGCCCTGAAGATGGTCCAAATATCAAATCTGGGCCGAAACGTTGACAATTTTAAATTAATAACCACCTAGTAAGACAAGAATCTACGAATTTTATTTCCTCACTAAGAACAAGTACTTTTATGTGCCTTAGAGCAACAGTATACACACCGAAAGTTGAAGACTCAAGAACTGTGAAAGCTGATCAAGAAGAAATTTGGCGCCAGACTTACGCACAGGAACCTCCCGTCACAGAAAAACCTTCCGTCAACGGAGACTGCTGCAACAAAGAAAACAGCAAACCGGAAATTTTAGTGGAGCCCCCCAAAGACGAGGAAACTCGTCTGAAGGAAGACGAGAATATCATTCCTTGGAGAGCGCAACTTAGGAAAACAAATAGTAAACTTAATTTGCTTGATTAAATATGTAAAGTTTCAGTATTTTAATGGTGTAATTTATAATTATTTAGAATGTAAGGATAATTGCAGGATCATCGAAAAGTCATGGTGAAATTCATTTGATTTATAATGGGATTCTGTGTAAATCCATAAGTTTTATAGATCAATAAATCTACAGGACTATGAAATATTTTATACAACAAATATTGATGGGATTTTGTCCATTATTTATAGATTTACGAATCTATAAACATATAGATTTATTACAGAATTCCACTATTAATTTTACAAAATGTCAATAAACATAGATTGTTTTCATTTATGTTATTCGTTGTTCTTTATTGGAGAATCATCTGTTGTCAATCAGTTGAACTCGAACTGCTATGTTTGCTAAATTTGCGTTATAATAACGTATTAGCATTGTCAACTTTCCGTAGAAATTTAGGACGTTGTTATGGCTACTTTCAGTGGTTGTCTGAAAACTTGTATTTCTATGAAACTTTAGGAAAACTTTAAATTTAAAGAATTAGTGAAATGATTGATTGTTTTTGCTTGTATAATATATAAAATGAATATTTGAAGCTGAGCCATGACTTTTCGAGGACTTGTATTTAATAAATCATGTCAATCTGGTCGAATATTTTAAATTAAATTGTATATTTGTACCTCTAAGTGATGTATATACATATTATGAATATTGTTAACTATTCTTTTATTGAATGTTGATAGGTTTAAGCTATTTTACCATGTAATTTTTAAGAATTCTCCAATATAATTGCTCATTTTAGATATATTTTTCTGGGAAATTTACATTTGATGACAATAGAGTTTAATTTAAACCGAATATTTTGGTGTGGTGTCCAATATTTGTTTAAGAAATAAAAATATATTTACACTATGCTTCTGTTATGCACATTTATCATTAATTTTATGAATATATTTTATTTACGTGTTAAATAAAATTTGTATAAATGAATGTAAACTTGAATATATTAATTTATGTAACCATTATTACATATGTAACATTGAGTTGCGCTACCATACAGTCTGCTATTTTTGATATTTTCCAAGTCTGTAAATCAATAAAAATATGTAATTCATTTAATACTGATAATATGATTAATCCTGCATACGATAAATGATAAAATATTTGTTAATATTGCACAATATTTCAAATCAGTGATTCTCAACTTTGTACATGCTGAAAGTTATATTTATTTATTACTACGAGTTGAGTTTTTAGGTGTTTTGAATATATAGGTTGCGGGCACTCACGTGACACTGTGACGTTTTTGTGACGTAAAAACAGCTGTTCGGGTAAAGATCACTGCGCGACCTACAAAATAAACTATTTTTTTGGAACGAGATTTTAAAAGAACCGTTCTTTTCAAATCTCGCCACAAAAAATAGTTCATATTGTAGGTGGCGCAGTGATCGCAGTCCAACAAGATTTGAAAAAAACCGTTCTTTTCAAATCTCGTCCCAAAAAAAATAGTTCATTTTGTAGGCGTCGCAGTGATCTTTGCCCAAACAGCTGTTTTTACGTCACAGTATCACGTGAGTGCCCGCATCCTATTGTAAGGGGTTATTTTAACATGTTAAAGAAAGGTTGTTTTAATATGTTAAAGATAGTTAAAATCACCTTCTTAGTACATCTAAAACCGAGCTTTTTATGTCAGTCAGTCGTAGAATTTAAAATTAGATTTTAAACATAATTTTATCGAAAGATTTTTGATGAAAGTTTAAAGCAAAGTTACTAAAGTTTGGGAAGAACTGGTTTCGTTTGTAAAGAGTTATATATTATGCTCATATTGGTAGTACTGCTTCAGTGTTGTGTAGTTGAACAGCTGGCAGACAGCGTAATTTTTGTATTAGTGTGCTTTTGTTACGTTATATTGCGCAATATTAGAAATTAGATAAATTAATAGTAGTATATAATTGTTAATTTATTTGTACTTAAGTGTTTAATTGTAAAATTGAAAGATGTCTTCTCCCTGGGCAAAAATACAACAAATCGAACCAACTAACCTAGAAGATATTATGTCAGAGCAAGTAGCTATAGATTTACAAGCCAAAGAAAATAAAAGGTATGATGAATATACAAAAGAATATCAAAATATTATTGATGAATTATCTGAAAATGCAACTGCTGTAAAAGAATTACATAATATTGTTGATGAAGATGCAACTGCTGTAAAATATCAAAATATTGTTGATGGATTATCAGAAAATGCAACTGCTGATTTGAGAGATGACGCTATTTGTGAATCAGATGCAGTAATTGCAATGATGTTGCAAAGACAATTCGATAAAGAATACGATGGAATGCTGAAGAAAACAGAAGATAAATTCAAAGGCAAAGTGTCTATATCATACAATAATTACCGAAGATCAAATAACTTTGGTAACGACAGTGAATCTGAAGATGACGAATTGATCGACATACTTGACAGAAAAGATTGGGATCGTTTCGATGGTATTGAAAGAAATATTTCTCTCATCCCCCGCTGTGGTTACAGAAAACAAGAAGATGGTAACATAGTAACTAAACATGACATGACTTTATCTGGTCAAAAAAACGCTTGTAAATTATTGTCCTTTCCACCCGGATTTCAAACTGGTGATGGTGCAGGATTCGATCTAAAAATTTCAAACAAAGTTTTTAATAGATTAAAAGCACATTCGAAAAAAGAAGAACATAAACGTAATCGAATCCACGACAAAAATGATCACGCTACAGCTGAACTAGGTGTTGATGAATTTACTCGATTACTTCTTTACAAATTAATCAACAACCAATTACTCGAAAGAGTGAATGGCGTCATCAGCACAGGTAAAGAAGCAGTAATTCTACACGCAGACAGCGATCCATCTTACACAGAATGTATTCTTCCAAAAGAATGCGTTGTAAAAGTATTTAAAACAACTTTAAGTGAATTTAAGCAACGTGACAAATATATAAAAGATGATCACCGTTTCAAAGATCGTTTTGGCAAACAAAACTCGAGGAAAATGGTTCAAATGTGGGCTGAAAAGGAAATGCATAACCTCGTAAGATTGCACAAGGTTGGTTTGCCTTGTCCGGAAGTTGTAGCTCTGAAGAAACATGTCTTGGTGATGTCATTCATTGGAAGCGATCACAGACCAGCGGCGAAGTTGAAAGATGTGAGGTTAAAACACGCTGATTGGATTGTGGCGTACGAGGAGGTTGTTGATGCGATGAAGAAGATGTACTCCGAAGCGAAATTAGTCCATGCTGATTTGTCCGAGTATAATATATTATGGCATGAGGGCAAATGCTGGTTTATTGATGTGGGGCAGTCTGTCGAACCATCGCATCCAAATGCCTTCCAGTTCTTGTTTAGAGATTGCACCAACATTGCTACCGTAAGTATCGAAACGTTTGTTTTTCATCAAAAGTTACAAATTTGTATTTAATCTTAAAACTAAGATTTTAAAGTACATACATATCTTCACGCTATATCCCAACCAATGGGGTGGCTAGCTCAGTGGTATGAAGTCGGCCTGTGGATCCTGAGAACCCTGGTTCGATACCCACAGGCGACAACAAATTTTCATAATTTCAAAAGCTACCCCTGAGGCTCCTCCATCACTAACATCTTTGAGAGCCGTGATTTGACGACTGGTAACCGCACTTCACAAATATATTACTTACCGAAATCTGTTTCGTCAGAGTGCCACACCCAGTAATGGATAGAAGGCGTGATGATATATTTATTTATTAAATCATGTATTTTTCTTGTTTAGTTCTTCACGAAACGAAAAGTTCCAGAAGTGAAAGAACCCGGAGACCTTTTCATGGAAATAACAGGTTACGATTTCTACGACAAACATTCACTGCCTGTATTCAACAACAAAATCAAGCCGAAGCCGCATCTTATCGATCGACCAGAGATGCAAAACTCTAGCAGATTCGAATACGAGTGGGACAATTCCAAAATCCCCAATAAAATCGCGTCCGAAACCGAGAAACTACAACTTGTTGATACGCCCGTCGCTTAGATTTCTTTCTTTATTCGGTGCCTAGCACATATTGGAGTATTTGCAAAAAGGTAGCATAATTTTTATCAGAAATTTTCCTCGTATTCTATAACTTGATCATTTTCTGTTACTGATCGATTTGTTAATTTTCATGATTATTCTATAAATTACCGCCATATTGACATTCTGCGATTAAAATAATCTGTTCTGTTAATTCTAATGATTACCGAGTAATTATAATTATGATCATTAACCACTTAATTGAAATTCATAATTTACCGTAATTAATTTTGTATTTTTTATTAAATTCAAGAAGATCTTAATGAAACTTTTATTTTGATACCAGATACAGCATATTTAGCTAATTATTTAAAACTTAACTCAAAATATGAATTCAAATGATTTTCTTTGTTTCAAATTAATAGCAAATTAGAACACACAATTTATTTATTTTTTTAAATAAATATTATGACAATGTTAACAAAACTAACAACCTCTTTCGTGTAAAAAGAAAACAAAGTATCGATGTAAAGTAAGTAAAATTGTGATAATCTATAAATTAATCATGAAAATAAAAGTTCATAATTAACTTATCGATATCGATCATTGACAGATGATATAAATTACAGAATATAGAGGATTATCTTTTGCAACAATTGATAGTAATGATAATAAAGGAAAAAATTGGGATTATATTTTTCATAAGCATGTATATTGGTATTTCCAAATTATTTTTATGCATTTTTGATAGTGAAAATTCTACTTATATTTTATATTTTTTGTTTATTGTTGTTGCGGGTGTTGTTCGGTATTCTTATATTCAGAAAGTTTTATAAAGTTTACAGCCTATATTTTATTTATCCATCGTTCCATTTTTCTACATATCATTTAAGTCAAAAATATTAAGATTTGACGCTATTTTTTACTCTGAGTTCGAATAATATGTAACATATTACCGTTGTAGTAAGTAAAAATGGTTAATCTGTAACCTGTAAGCAACATGTAAACTAATAAAATGTTTATAGAACTTTCTGATCATAGTAGCTGGTTCATTTATTGGTGTTTCATTCAACCTTAAATAGCTCAAACTCAATTACAAAAGTATTCTTTACTTTTGTATTCTATTGTGAATTTGATTCGTACATACTAGTATTAAATGGTAGCACAGGCCTTAAAATCTTTTACAGAACATTTACCCATCTAATTCATCAAATATTCGTATTCAATCACACCACTCTCGCTTGAACCACATTCATAGGTCCCTCTATATTAGCTTATTTACTCATCACATTTGAAATCATTTATCCCACAACAAATATGTAATCACTCCTATTCACTTTTCATTCATCTTTCTTCGATGTACGTTACATGTGCACAAAACATCTCAAATTACTCACGTTTACTCCTCTAACAACGAATCTACAAAGATTAAAAAAATAAAATACCTGCACTTGTATTTGAGAAAAAAAATCCACACAATACAGTGTACGAGTGTAAGAACTTAAAATTAACAAAAAAATAGGAAATAAAGGGACTGTTGTCTTGCGTTTGTTTTTGAAAATTCATTTCACACAATTGCAGTTAAACGCTTTATGTAAGATCAGAAAAGGAATAAGAAAGGTAGGGAGTATCGTCCTACGCTTGTTTTTGAAGGAGAATTTCATACAATTGCAGTTAAACACTCTTTGTTAGGTCGGAAAACGAATAAAATGGATAAGAAAGGAAGGGAGTGTCGCCCTACGCTTGTTTTTGAAAGTGAGTTCCATACAATAGGATTCGGGCACTCAAGTAACAATGCGACGTTTTGTGACGTAAAAACAGCTGTTTGGGCTTGCGATCACTGTACCACCTACAAAATGAACTATTTTTTTGGGACGAGATTTGAAACGAACGGTTCTTTTCAAATCTTGTTGGGCTGCGATCACTGCGCCACCTAAAATTAAACTATCTTTTTGTGACGAGATTTGAAAAGAACGGTTCTTTTCAAATCTCGTCCCAAAAAACAGTTCATTGTAGGTGGCGCAGTGATCACAAGCTCAAACAGCTGTTTTTACGTCACATTGTCACGTGAGTGCCCGCATCCTATTGCATTTAAACATTCGGCCAAATTCTCAAAAAAGTTTTAGCTAATCCTGAATTATGGATTAGGTAATCTTATGTTAGTCCGTTTAAAAAAGTTAATTCAATTCACTTTCCAAAAACTAAATAGTAAGAAAATTGTGTTACAGTTTGTTTAAACTTTTTTGAGAATATGATTTAGCTTAATTTCACATATCCAAAATTCAGGATCAGCTAGATTTTAGCCAAAACTCTTTTGAAAATTGGGCTGCTAATGTAAGATCAGAAAACGAATCAAAAAAATAAGAAAGGAAAGACTTGTTTTTGAAAGTAAATTTCACAGTTTTGCAGAAAAAACACTCATGTAATTATTAAACAATATGTTTAACAAGATATCTTTTCATTTTTGTCATTATTTTATTTAAAGTATAATAATACATCATTAAAAATATACAATAATAACAATATAAAGTATAGTACATAATAATAAGATAAAATGCTGCCTATATAAAAAATAATTAACACATTTTCAGAGTTGGTGGATTTTCAGGAATTTTCCTAAATTCAAATGTTGCACCTTCAAAGCATTTTATATCCGTTTCACTTAAATCTTCTATTTTTGAATAAATGGTAGTGTCTTCTTGTCTTCTGCTTTCAACTACTTGCGACTGCATTACTCCAAATATAGATTTTGCATGTTCAGCTAAAGTATCGACTGTACCTTGGTTTTGAGAATGCAGGACTGAATTTTGTCCAAACGTACTTGTGGGGAAAAGTGACTGAGTTGCAGGGATATTTTGTTGAAAAGTATCAGCCACTGTCTTTTGTTGAAAGACATTTTGTGTGAAAGGATCGGTATTTTGTTTAAATGACTCAGTAGTAGTAGTAGTATTCTGTTGTGGTCTAAATGGATCAGCAGTGTTCTGAGCAAATGGAGCATTATTTTGCGTAATTGGAGTATTATTTTGCGTAAATGGAGCATTATTTTGCGTAAATGGACTGTTATGAGTAAAAATATTTGTTCCAGTTGTTGATTGTTGTGGGAATACTTGATTTTGTTGATTAGCAAATATGCTACCAGTATTTGGGCTAAAATTTTGGTTTGAAGGTGTGGTTGTTTGAAAGACATTTTGTGGAAAATTTTGTTGTGTATTAGCAAAAATAGATTTTGTAGGACCTCCGCCAAAAATATTATTATTTGTTGGAAAGGTTGGCTGATTATTCTGACTAAAAATTGAGCCAGAACTTATTTGGTTGTTTGCACCGAAAATACTTTTGTTTTCCGGTAGCGCGAATGTAAAATTACTACCGGTGTTGGCTGCAACTGGTTGTGTTGGTTGTTGAGTTGGAAATACATTTTGTGAGACTGCATGAGTATTTCCAAATATTGTGGACTGATTCGTAGGATTGTTACCAAATATACTATTTGGACTAGTTTCACTTGGACCGGAGTTAAATAATTCTTTTAGTACATTAGTTGCTTCTAGTGTGGGATTCTGTAGTGACCGCATTTTCATTCTTGTTTCATTTAAAAGTTGTGTTAATTGCTGTTTCTATAATATAAAGATTTATATTTATATGGTGTGGCTAGCTCAGTGGTATGAAGTCGGCCTGTGGATCCTGAGAACCCTGGTTGGATTCCCACAGGCGACAAACAATTTTCATAATTTCAAAAGCTACCTCTGTTGCTCCTCCACCACTAACATCGTTGGAGATCGTGATTTGACGACTGGTAACCGCACTTTACGCGCAAAATATCTCACCGAGATCTGCTTCGGCAGAGTGCCATACCCAGTAATGGGTAGGATGCGTGATCATATAGATATATATTTATATGGGGTGGCTAGCTCAGTGGTATTAAGTCGGCCTGTGGATCCTGAGAACCCTGGTTGGATTCCCACAGGCGACAAACAATTTTCATAATTTCAAAAGCTACCCCTGTGGCTCCTCCACTACTAACATCTTTGGAGGCCGTGATTTGACAACTGGTAACCGCACTTTACGCGCAAAATATCTCACTTACCGAGATCTGCTTCGGCAGAGTGCCACGCCCAGTAATGGGTAGAAGGCATGATGATATATTTATTTATTTATGTATTATTTATAAATGAGTAATGTAATATTACGTACATATTGTTCCGCGACCCCATTTCTCTCTGCTTCATATAAACCTAATCGTATTTCTTCAAAACATTTGTCCTCAAATCCAGGGAAGCATGATTTGCCTTGAAATGGACCATAACAGGAAAAGGGCCATTGATTTCCGTTTTCTGCTTTTTCCATATCATTGCTAACAGATTTGATTATTATATTTGGATCAATATCTTGTTTTTTCCTTAATACTGATCCTGAATTATCTGTAAGTTAAAAATACTTTGGATAAATAATATCCGTTAAGGTTAGGAAGCAACATACCGTTATAAATGTGCTCATTTTTACAATTTTCGCCGAAACGACAGGTACCCCGAAGAAAGTATTTGCAAATAACCATTTGGGAAGAATTTTAAAATAATACAGTAAATATTTGACTGTCCAACGTTACACCTCTAAAAATGTGACAGCTTTAATATTTATAAATAAATCTGAAGTTGTGTGCAGTTGTCGTGCCAGCGACAGCGAAAAGTTGAAAACAAGAATGCAGTTTCCGGTTAGTATATTTTATACGAATGATATAAACAAAAAGGAATTTAAATTTAATATTTTTATGGTACTTATTTAAAATTATATTTATAAACACAATAAAATAAACGTTTTTTTTGTTTGAGGTTAAATTTTTGAATACAAATTACACATTGATATATTTGTTTACTTTGTGTTATCTACAATTTGTAAATGTGTTATCACCTCATAAATAAAATAATAGTTATTTATGTACCAAGGGTGAAAACGGGCGTTTCCGGCCCGTGGCATGATTATTAGCACGAGGCGCAAAGTGCTGAGAGCTAATAACCTGTTCAGAAACGCTATTTTCACCCGTGGTACATACAATATTTTATGCATAACAAAATAACATTTCATTATATGTTCAAAAGATTAAAATATGTACAAAATTGTCATTTTATTTATGTATCCATAGGAATTATTTTTTTTTGGCCCAAGGGTGTTTAAGCCCACTTTTTAGGGCTAAAATACATGCTTTTCGGCCCACTTCGTGAACGGCGGATAGCGTTCCCTTTTCTCCCCAGTAAAATGATAACGAATACCCACTGATTGAATCCTTTAATTTCGAGGACCAACATAAAATAAAAGGTTGTATGTACCACGAGCATAATCAAGAATCAAGAACTCGGAATATTTAAAGGTCGTTTTTAGAGTTATAATTTTTGATTATGGCCTTACATTACATTTTTTTTTAGGGAAGATGACTATTTTTTAAATGTTCTTCAATTTTTTTTTGGGATCATAACTGTCTGAAAAATAGTTTCGGATTTTTTTAGGAAAGTTGGTTATCTTACAAATGTGCTTCCGATTTTTTTTGGGTCATAACTGTGAAAAATAGTTACGGAATCTTTTACGGAAGAACATATATGAGATAATTCTTCAAAAAAAAATATTTGTGATACAAACTTTTCATACTAAAAGAGAAAAATGAATATTATTGAAACATGTATAAATATATTTTTCATGAACATTAAATTTTCCATGTAAAATATGTAGCAAAACATTTTGATGTGCACTGCAATTCTGCTTGCAGATTAGTTGGCTAGGAGCGCTGCGTGCAGGGCATGCGCCGTGCATTATTCAGTTGTTTATACAAGTTTGTTGATTGATACAAATATTCGTTAATAGAAAATTAGTGTATTTACGTAAAAATATCAAGAAATATTAATAAAATATAGTGCATTTTGTAAGTATATGCGTTGTTCTAAACATTTGGATATAAATTTCATCTGGAAATATTGTTTTTATAATTTGCGTTTACACTCTAATTACTGTTGTATACAACTTTGAAATAATAATAAATATGTTTAAAATGACAAGTCTTTATTTTATTTAGAAATATAATATCCTATACATGGGCTCATCTTTGCAGCAGACTTGGAGCATGGAACTCGACGTCACCAACAGCATTATCAGAGCTGCAGAAATCTCAGAGTCAACATCGTCTTCTAGGTTACTCGCAAGATTCTGGCACAACAACTAAATGACTGCTAAAAATAAAATAACCGCTCCAAATAATATTGTCACCCATTATATATTGTATTAAATTGTACTTGTAATATAAATGTTAGTCTCTGTTGTATACAGTTCCAAAATGCCAATAAATGAATTTAAAATAACTTATACTCTTTTATTTATAATATTTAATCACACAAATACTTTTGTGAGATTTATATCTGTGTGAGTGGAAGTGTATCTGTGTGTGTGAGCTACTTTTATTTATCGATTTTCTCAATAACTAATGTAAATTTTAGGGTCGTCCGTGCACAGCGCATTCAGTATTAGGCCCTAGAAGAAGCCTGCAAAATTTGAGCGATCTCTATTATGCAATAAAAGACCAGAATCTCCCATAAATAAAACGTCAACCGTCATTCAAAATGAGGAAAGTGCAATTCCGTTTCATTTCGCTGACTATTGTGAAAATAAGACTTCACTATAAATGTTTTTTGTTCCTAACAGTTCAAAAATATATTATTGTTTTACTTTAATTTATGTCAAATTATGACGTTTAAGGTAAATTGTATGTATAAAGTACAGGCATGCATTTCACAGCCCGAAGCCACCCTGAATGACAAGATTTATTGAAAAACCGTTATAAAATTATTATTGAGCCACTTGACAACATGTGGATAATTTAAATAAACTAAAAATAAAATTTTCGCGTAACACTAATAAAATTTGGTCTAGTCTTCTTTTGTGCAAGAACTTTGCAAAGGAACGAACGGCGTATAACATTTACAAAAAGAAGTGTTCTTTTATCTGCGAAGTGTCGGCGTCGCGGCTACGGCACATTACGTACGCGCCCCATTGTCAGCGCCACCTCTGAACGTGTGAATATTAAATGCATTTCCGGATACAGACGACATTACTGACATTAGCACCGAGTTAAAACGAAAGTTTATCAACGTTGCAAAGAACTTTTATCTTTTTTCAGAGACGAATCTTGCTGTTTTAAAAGAAAACATTTTTGTTTCTTTCAGATTGCTGCGAAGAATGTTATTAGAAGAGTCGGCGTTTGTCAGTTTAGATGATTTGGGCAAGAAGAACATATACGTCGAATGAAAGATTGATGATGTTTGTGAAATTGTGGATGAGGAATTTTGTGGACGATCTAGAATTTCTAGGAATAAATGGATGGATATGATTGAAGGTTTGTTGCGTAAATGAAAAATGAGATGAGCTTGTATAAAAAGAATTATGAATGTTGATTAAGCGAAAGTGATGGGACAGGAAAGAAATGTTAGAATATCATTCAAGCAATAATCATCTTTCAATATTAGATTTTTTCTATGATCATTTTATCATGTGTTTTAAATAAAAGTTTAAAAATCCGATATATGAATAAATAAATAAAATAAATATATCATCACGCCTTCTACCCGTAACTGAGTGTGGCACTCTGCTGAAGCAGATCTCGGTAAGTGATATATTTTGCGCATGAAATGCGGTTCCTAGCCGTCAAATCACGGCTCCCAAATATGTTAGTGGTGGAGGAGCCACAGGGGTAGTTTTAAAGTGGTGAAAATTGTTTTTCGCCTGTGGGAATCGACCAAGGGTTCTCAGGATCCACAGGCCGACTTGATATATGAATAAATAAATATCTGACTTATCTGAGGATTGCTATGAATCCAAGGGAGGAAAACAGTTACTTTCCTCCCTAGCAAACTTTCGATTCACATGAGAGAAGAATTACGAATGTTGATTAAGCGAAAGTGATGAATTGCATAACGTGAGAGGAAAGTATATTATTTCCTCACGTGAGAGCAGTTTAATAATCATACAAGAAAAGAAATGATACTTTATTCCAGAGATACATAGTCGATTTTTTACGACCATTTTGTCATTTAATTAAAATTTCAAAAGCATTTACGATATAAAAAATAAGAATAAATATATCATCACGCCTATTACCCATTACTGAGTGTGGCACTTTGCCGTAGCAAATCTCGGTAAGTGATATAATAACGCGCCTGAAGTGGAGGGACATCTACAGGGGTAGTGTTAATGTGGTGAAAATTGGGAATCGAACTTGGGTTCTCAAATCCACAGGCTGATATATGAAAAAAATAAATATCTAAGACTGTGTTGATGGTTGCTATGAAATCAACAATAAAATAAGGGAAAGAAACAGTTGCTTTCCTCCCTAGAAAGAAAATAGTAAACTTTCGATTCGGATATGAGGGAAGAAAAACCTACTTTCGATCCAGGTCGTAGAAATAAATAAATAAATATATCATCACGCCTTCTACCCATTACTGGGTGTGGCACTCTGCCAAAGCAGATCTCGGTAAGTGATATATTTTGCGCGTGAAGTGCCGTTATCAGTCGTCAAATCACGGCTCCCAAAGATGTTAGTGGTGGAAGAGCCACAGGGGTAGTTTTTGAAATTATGAAAATTGTGTGTCGCCTGTGGGAATCGAACCAGGATTATAGCTATAGCAAATGTTTTAAGAGTTCCTACTGTTATGTATTTTTTATTATTTTTGTTTTGTTTTGTGCTAGCTATTTTGTACAACAGGAACTTAATCCCAATTCACACAATATTTAACACTGACAGAATAACATGAATTCTTAAAACAATTATTCATTAGGATTAAATTCATCCTTCAATTAATCTTTGTTAAACATTCATATTGTGGCTAATCATCTACATTTATGTTCGTCGAAGAAAGAAGATAAATGATACGTGAATAGGAGTGATTGGATAGATGTGATTGATAAATGATTTCGAATGTAATAAATAAATGAGTTTATATGGAGTGATCTATGAATGTGGTTGAAGTGAGGGTGGTGTGTTTGGATGAGAATGTTTGACGAGGACTGATTATTTGATGAATTTAATGAGTGAATATTTTATGAATGATTTTAGGGTCCGTGTTACCCCATTTGAAGGGATCTAGCGTGATGATATGTATGTATGTATTATCTACATATTATTTATTTCAATTACCTCGTGAGTAATGTAGAGTTGGGGTGAGAAAATGTCCTTGTTGGGCGCCCCTGGTCTGGTTCTTGTTTTGTTTCTCGCATCTCTATTTTTCTCCGGCTCTGACACAATTGTAAGCTCTCATCATTCTTTTTTCGCGTATTCGTATCTTATCTTAAGCCCGCTGTGCCTCGTTCGTCGGCCGAGTATAATTTTTCGTCGCTAGTGCGCGGTTATCTAGCGAGTAGCGAACCCGCTTTGTGTTCCTCTTTTTTTGCCGAGTATTTTTCTTTCGCCAAACAGGATCGGAATATCGGTGGCTGATTAATATGTTTCGTTTTATTTTTGTTCAGCAACTGCTGAGTTTTTGTCCGATAAAATGTGTGTGTGTGCTGCGTTTACGATGTCTCTGGAATAAATTAACAACAGAAATATTTCATTCGGCGCTTGGGCCACCAGATTGTTCATGCGTCTTTTTTTACAGTCATTAATGTCGTTGGAAAAATGGACAAAATTTTGTCATAAATTAATAAAGTTAACATGGTTTGAAGTGATAGTGTGTAGTTTATTACATTGTTGTCTAAATAAATAGAGACGTTTAATATGGAAAATCAGATTCTTTCAAATCAAAAGTTTCCGCTAAACAATTATAGTATCAAATTGCTTATGACAATACTACACATCTTTATTATAATTATTAGAAGTTAATAGTAGCGTTTCATAAAAATATTGCTTTTTTACGACTTTGCCTGAAAGTTATACATTTCATCTCTAGGGAAGAAAGTAATTTTTTCTTCCCTAGGAAAAGAATATCCATAGCAACTGGAAAACAACGATATGATTTGACTTTAGTGACATCCAAGTGATCAGTCTAGAGAATAATAAAACATACTTAAATTTCTAATTTATTTCAGAAAATTTAACTTTCTGATTGGGTACTGAAACAATTATATGTATACCTCGTGAAGAAGGTGTCATTCTTTCCTAAGGTGCTTTATAGCCCTTTGTAGCAGTAAAATAAGGTAATAGTAATGTGGTGAAAATTGACTGTATTTACTATTACACTTACTTTTGTTTTTCTAGGTTGCCAAATCTTCATCATCATTTTGTAATAATGTAGTTAAACTCCTTTTCGGTCCATTGTTCCTTGTACTTCTTCCAGCTTCGTCTTTATCCATTATATTCTTCTTCAATACCTACAAAAAGACAATAAAATTTAGAAATTGATATAAATTGTTAAATATTTAGTAATGTTTTAACCTAAATTCTGTTCGATGACAAAATGCAGTGTGGTTGTGTAACAGTTATTTGATTGGCTGTACAAGATGTCAAAATGAAGACATGTTTACATGACACACAAGAAAAATTTAACAGTTACAGCGCTGAACTAATTTTATTGTTTCACATTTTTATAGCTCTTTGTAAATATCTAACAGGCAGATACATAAAGCGGATTAATGCTAACACCATGTTTTATTTAATTTTTAACTCTCTTTTCAAGTTTATTTTAACTTGAGTTAAAAAGAGAGTTAATTAGCATCAAATTTAGTTCATTTCTTGAATCTGTTTTAATTTGAAACAGAGTTATAGATAATATTAAAAACGGTGTTAGCGCTAATCCGTTTTGTGAATCTGCCTGTAACACTCAGATTCTCAAAACGTTTTAGTTAATCCTGAATTTTGGATTAGCAAATCTTATGCTAATTCAACTTAAAAAAGTTAATTCAATTCATTTTCCGAAAACTAAATGGTAAGATGACTGTATTAAAGTTTATTTAATTTTTTTTGGGAATATGGTTTAGCTTAATTTGACAAATCCAAAATTCAGGATTAGTCAAATTCAAGCTAAAACTCTTTTGAGAATTGTACAAGTTTTATAAAACACATGATCAAATTGTAGGCTATGTTTATTTGGAGCACAATTTACGCTGTCACCATTAAAAGTTTTTAGGTTATGTAAACAAGCTTTGATTTTGACATTTGACGTCTTTGCTAAATCAATCAAAATTAAAATCACTGTAATATCTTATAAACTATAATATATAATTCTTAATACAAAAAAGATATTAATATGTACGGCCAAATATTTAGACAACTTATCAAGCGCGAACCCCGTCCCGTACTCCAATTAGTTGTTGGTGTAGTGGTAGTCCTGTTAGCGTATGTGGAGCCGGCAGGTAATTTCCGGGCGCCCTTCCACTCACGGCCTACTCCAATCCTATTTGCATCCCCAATGAATCCGTAATATGTTTATTTACGGGCCGATGCGACCGGCCAACAATTGTATCGTTAATTACTGGACTTTTCATACGTCATGCGCCTCCGTGTCGCCCGTGCCGCACCCAGCACAACATGTCACATAATAATGTCCGCAACCAGAAACACGCGTCCGTAAATATGTTTGCAGTTAGCCGATTGCCAAAGAGATACAGATAAATAATACATTAACAAACAAACAAACAATTACTCGACAAAGCAGACACGGGGATGTTTTTGTGCCTACATTAATTGTACTTATGTATTATTCACTATTAATTGTTTGTTATTGACCGAGTTATACGTTGAATCCATTATTTCATCAATCTCGTGTTTATCTCATTGAAAACTGTGCTTTAGGAAATTACTATTAACATGGGAATAGCTATTTGTGCAATAAGACAAAGTGATATTTTTCTATATTAGGCGCAGTCGAGACAAAAAAATACAACGAATACCGAAAAAGATATTTTTCTATGTTTTTACTACTACCGGTTAAAATCTCTTGAAAAAAAAGTAATAATAATTATTCTACGAACGAGCAGACATTTCCAAACTGCTGAAAGTAGAAAAAAAAACTAAAATAGTTATTTATGTATAAAAATCAAAAATAAATATATCATCACGCATCCTACCCATTACTGAGTGTGGCATTCTGCCAAAGCAGATCTCGGTAAAAGATATATTTTGCGCGTGAAGTGCGGTTACCAGTCGTCAAATCACGGCCCCCAAAGATGTTAGTGGTGGAGGAGCCACAGGGGTAGCTTTTTAAATTATGAAAATTGTTTATCGCCTTTGGGAATCGAACCAGGGTTCTCAGGATCCACAGATCGACTTCATACCAGTGTGCTAGCCACCCCATATATTTATTTACTCGTATTTATGTATCAAGGGTGAAAATAGGAGTTTCTTGCTCGCAGCATGATTATTTATACACGGTTTCATCAACAAAAGTTAAATTTTAATCGTTGTTTAAATAAATAAAAGTAAATCGAATATATGACAGCAATGTCAATTATTCCATTTGACATGTAATTTTGATTTGCTTTTATTTATTTAAACAATGATTAAAATTTAATTTTTATACGTGAAACCGGGCATTAGACGAGGCGCCAAGGGTTAATAACATGCTCAGGGTCAGAAACGCTAATTTCACCCGTGATACATACAATATCTTATGCACAACAAAATAGCATTTAATTATATGTTTAAAAGATTAAAATATGTACATAGATTATATGTCAAAATGACATTTTGTAAAATCAAGTATTCACGATAAACAAAAATTGTCATTTTATTTATGTATCCATAGGAATGATTTTTTATGGCCCTAGGGCCAAAAACAAGTGTTTAAGCCCGTTAAAACACATTAATTTTGGCCCGGTTGTGTATAAAATAATTTTAAATAATTTTTCAAGAAAAAATATTGTGTGCACCACGAGCAGAAAGCGTCCTTACTGTTCTTGCATGGTTGTTGTTCACGGAAATAGACTACTTTCTACTCTAGGTGCACAAATAACTATTTTGACATTTTGTTTTTTTTGGAAATTTGTACAAAACTGTTACAAGCTTTCATGGATACGATGACATACCCTACTATAAATATAATTTAGTTCCATTTTCATACACGTACAGAAAAATACAACTTTTCCTAACTCTTATGAATGTTGAAATTAAAGACTTTTTCAAACGGTAGCAGAAAAAATATATTTTTCACGACCCTGTCAGAATGTAAAATTTCCTTCCCTCAATTAACAAAATATCTAAATAATAATTCAATTATTATAGTTATGTTTATTACTTCATGCGCATACAAATATCATTTACCGACATATGCCATAGCAGAGTCTCACACCCAGTAATGGGTAAAAGGCGTGATAATATATTTATTTATTTATTTAAATACAAAATTCGTAACTTACGAAATTTAATTTTATAAGTTGTGTATTTATTTATTTATACTACTCTGTACAACAGGAACTTAAACCCAATTACAGTACAGGATTCGGAGTCACTGAGCCGTAATGTGGTACTATATATATTTTTAGCTTGAATGGGATTCGAACTCGAGGTCTTCGAATTCAAATGCCGTAACACTAACCTCGCCACCGTACAGCCGGATTTAGTAGATCACAAAATATTGTCCAATACATAAATAGCATAATAAGCAATCCTTTCCCCAAAAAACATCAAATATTAAGTCCAAGTACAAATTGAATCCCACAGATAAAATCAATACACAATCATAGCGTGTGACATTGCGTAAAATCAGTATCGTTATGTTACGTACGATCAGGGACATTGGACGTTACGGTTACGCCGTTACGGTAACGGTTTCGGACTGGTCACAAAAACTCCAGGGTAAATTATTGGCGATGTGGGAAACCGCAGGATATCGGGTCACCTCACTGGCCACGTGGTCACTGGTATGCCACGTACGCAAGCTATGTGTGTATGTGTGTCATCTATGTTAATAGGCAAAGAAGGTTTTATGCTGACGATATCAAGAAAATATTTTTTCTTGAATAATTAAGACTGTAACTTTATATAAAGATGGTTTGCGGATAAATTATACGTAAAAAAATAAATATATTATTACTTCTTTTCCAATTACTGAGTGTGGCAAGAGAAATATTATGAGCGTGAAGTGCGATTACTAGTCGTCAAATTACGGCCTCCAAAGATGTTAATAGATGGCTCAGTGGTATTAAGTCGGCCTGTGGATCCTGAGAACCATGGTTCGATTCCCACAGCCCACAAACATATTCACCATATTAAAATTACCTCTGTGGCTCCCCTAACAACTAACATCTTTGGGGGCCGTGATTTGACGGCTGGTAACAGCATTTACGCACATAAATATATCACTTACCGAGATTTGCTTCGACAGAATGTCACACTCTGTAATGGATAAAAGGCGTGATGATATATTTATTTATTTTTATTTAAAGATGAAACAGGGGTAACTTTATTCTGGAGTAAAGTAAGAATCGAACTCTGGTGCTGAAATACACAGTCTGATATAATTCCACTGAGCTATCTATCTCACAAATTTAATATTTCCTAAATATAAAATAAAATAAATATATCATCACGCCTTTTACCCATTACTGAGTGTGGCACTCTGCCGTAGCAGATCTCGCTAAGTGATATATTTATGCGTGTGAAGTGCTGTTACCAGCCGTCAAATTAGGGCCTCCAAATATGTTAGAGGAGAGGGAGCCAAAGGGGTAAATTAAATGTGGCGAAAATCGTTTATCGGCTAAATATAATAATAGTTATTTATGTATCAAGGGTGAAAACAGGCATTTCTGGCCCACGGCATGATTATTAGCACGAGGCGCAAAGCACCGGAGGCTAATAACATATTTTAGTACAGAAATATTGATTACGGCCTACGTCGCTTATATATACTTAAATTCTACAATTATTCTCTTCGTATGAAAGAATTATATATTGTACCAACTTTTTGTAAAACTACATTTAAGAATTCTTTTTCTTATCTGGCGCCCACTTTATATAATACCGTTACGCTTTCATTAAAATCACTATCTCTGTGTACTTTTAAATATCATGTAAATAATATGTTCTAACTTGTAATAATTTTAACCATATGCTATTTTGAAATACACAATTTTAGATCAGTTTGTAAAGATTCTGTTATAATTTTTTGCTGTTTGTTAATTTGTTCGTCCTTTGTATCTCGTTGACATTATTTTCTTTTGTACTTATTATGTATGGTTGGGTGGTAGAACAGCCTTAGCTGAACCCTGCCTTTGCCTTTCGTCAATAAATATTATTATTATTATTATATCTAACCTACTGACCCTTTACCTCACTTAAGTTTGCGATCCGGGTCTTATGTTTTCGTAAGTAATAATTTTCTTTGCTAGTGAAAATGCTAGTGTAGCAAGCAACATAATTCTGAAACAAGGCTTGACAGATGAACGTAACGATGACGTCAGTGAATTCCCACCGCTACTGCTGCTTGCTTGAGATCCAACCCTTCAGACCTCGAGATTCGGGGCGGTGGCGCTCCGGGGCGGCGGCACTCCCCGGAGACATCCGTTAAATACCGCTGTCTAATTCAAACCTACAATAAGATTACGTTGCGCCGAGCAAAACTAATTTCAAAATTGATTTGAAACGTTTGTGTTTGCGAGCTTGTCGAGCGATTTACCATAAATAACTTATTCTGTCGAGATATCAAATATACGAACTTATTTTTCACAATCAAATATAGCATTGTTCATATTTTATGCACAGCCGGGCCGAAATTAATGTGTTTTAGCACTAAAAAGTGGGCTTAAACACTACCTTTTGGCTCTAGGGCCATACAAAAATAATTGCTATGGATGTATAAATAAAATGACAATTTTTGTTTGTTCTGAATACTTGATTATGCAAAATGTCATTTTGATATATAACCTATGTACAAATTTTAATCTTTTGAATATATAATTAAATGTTATTTTGTTGTGGATAAAATATTATATGTACCACGGGTGAAATTAGCGTTTCTGACCCTGAGTATGCCACGGGCTAGAAACGCCTGATTTCACCATTGGTGCATAAATAACTATTAAATCACTACTGAAATAAAATTTTTAAGCGATTGTTTATAAAACAACAATTTTAATGATCTGTTTTCAGTGAAACATACGTTTATAAGGCAAAATTGAATAAATATTTTTTTCTACGACTGCTATGATAAGTTGATATTTATGCTTCAGTTGTCATCGTAAAGTTGATGGTTACTGAGTAACAAACAATAAAATACTTTACCGCGCGTCTCCTATAGCAACAAGTGGTAAAATACTTTACCGCTCGCATAGAAAAATATAAATTGTTGCTGAAATCTTAATTTATTGAAACAATACTCACAAAATCTAAAATATAGGTTAGATTCATTTTTACACTTTTACATATATTATACATGAAGTTTGCTGCGCTATGATTTGAAGTTGAACCAGAACGCAGCTGGGCAGCAGTGCCAACTGCATGAGAATGAGGGATGTTAAAATTGAAAGTGCAGTTTTGACAGTTTTGTATATTTATTCCGGAACTTGAAATGGTGTTTGATAAATTTGAGGATAAATTAGATTCTGTGATATTCTCATTAGAATTTTCAGTTAGTACGCCAATCACTATTTTCTGAAATTTTTGAGCACATTATTAATTTATGTGTGAAAATTTATCACAAACAATGATTGTTGATAACAGAATTTTTAAATTATTTACTTGGATACTGTTATCGTTATGGTTACATACAAGGACGTTGAAAGGAGGGGATATGGCATTCAAGTCAAGACTGTGAGGCTCGGCAGATTGACAGAGACAGAAGTATTATTTTCTGTACCGTGCTTAGCCTGCTATTGATTGACATGTGTCATAAAGAGATTTGAAATTTAAATAGACAGAACAGAATCATTCTCTCTAAAAGATTATAAATTTTTATAAGGAAACTGAAATTATAAACACTTTGTTACCATTTTATCCACAAAAAAATATGTCCAATTCCATACAACACAAAAATTGAAACACAAATGACACTTCGTGGTTATGTTTACATAAAACAACGCTCCCTGACAACGTCTAAACGTCACTTTTCTTACATAAAAATTCAAAATATTTGAAAGAAGAAGAGATTTGGCTAAGTACGGTGCAGAAAAACTATTGTTGTCTCTTTCCCATGCCTAAGCCTCACTTCAAACAATGCTACAGTATCGTCATGCCATATCCCCTCCTTTCAACGTCCTTGGTTACATACAATACAGAAATTGGTGGAAACGTGAATTGAACTAGCCCCATATTATTTTTTTAAATTTTTTAGTAAGTAAAGTCGTAGAAAAAATTATGTGTGTGCCTCAAGCGTAAAGTATCTTTATTGCTCTCGCTCTATTGCAGCGCGAGCGAATTACCGAGCACGGGCAATAAAGATTCACTTTACGCTCTTGATATACAAATAACTATTATATTTTATCCTTAACTTTTGATTTATAATTCATTAGATGTAATGAAATTTACCTAAAAATGGAATATTTATATGTTATTATAAAAATTTGTAAGTAATACATCCAATAATATATTTTTATTTTTTTTATACTGGAATCTGGAACCACTTGGACACATTTTTTATATAAGTTGAAGTAAGCGAGATTTAAACTCATTGTTCGATAGAAGTCGTTCGGGTGATTCTGATTTCTCTATAAGCTGTAGGTTCCGTGGGGATTAATTTCCTTCAGTCGCAGTATATAAATATATCATCACGCCTTCTACCCATTGCTGGGTGTGGCACTCTACTGAAGCAGATCTCGGTAAGTGATATATTTTGCGCGTGAAGTGCGGTTACCAGTCGTCAAATCACGGCCCCCAAACATGTTAGTGGTGGAGGAGCCACAGGGATAGCTTTTTCAAATTATGAAAATTTGTCGCCTGTGGGAATCGAACCAGGGACCTCAGGATCCACAGGCGGACTTCATACCACTGAGCTAGCCATCCCATTATGTATGCAGTATGATTATTGCATTTTAAAACTTTAATATTGAATATAATAAATATAATTTGTAAGTCTGTGTTCTGTCTAAACTAAACCGTAAAACAATTTCTCGTCGGTAGTAAAGTTATCGTCTCCATGACGTAATTCAACTCCAAGTGCATATATTTCTCCAAGTTTGTTAAAAATAAAATAAAAATAAAGCAAGTGAACGAAGCGGGAGCCATCAGTCTTCAGGCCAACCAACTAGAACTTCAGAAGCCATTATCCGACTAGAGACGTACACGCCAGATAATAGAGCCGATAGTTCGTAAGTTGGTCGCCGTAAAGTGCTAAACGTGACACTATTAGCGACGAGGAGGACTGGACACTATCAAAGATAGCTTGCAGTCAACATGAACCAGATTCATTTTAAACTGGAGCTTAAGTCCGCCGTTAGATTAAAATTTATTGAAAATGCTACGATCGCAGATAAGTCTTGTTTTAACTGCGGCCAAATCATATTGAACTAGTTTTTAATTTTGTACTATTTAGGACCAGTTTTTCAATCACCGGTTTACTTTCGATTAATGTTAATCATATTATAAAATAAATATATCATCACGCCTTTTACCAATATTCAAGTGGTAGAGCTTTTTAATATATATTTATTAAAATAAATTCTTGACCGTATATCATATTCAATACAATATAAAATCATACCATAAATGATATCTTTATTGCTGAAATATTAAAATTAAAGTTGAATAATTCAAATCGCTCATTTGTATTTCGCACTGCCATATTGCAATTACGTAGTTGCATTAAGCCAATCACAGAGCTTTGTCTGAAACGTTTGTCGGTGCTCAATTTTACTGAGAGGAAGACGAAGAAGAAATAAGCATTCAGCATTCTACGATTCTACCAATGACGTATAATACTAGACGAATTATGCCGTATTCAAGTCAATGCAGTGTTGTGGAGCAGAAAGGGATGGAATAACTTTTGGGTCCGCCGGGTGCGCGGCAAGGAGCGAGTACACTTTGATGTTATGCAAGTTGCTCCTTACCGCGCACCCGCCTCACACACCAGTTATTCTATCCCTTTCTGCTTCACAACAAACGCCGTTGTTATCCGTCTAATTATGTTTTGTCGGAGGATTCTACTGACAACGACACACGTTACGTGAAGTTACGTGTTATTTATCTGTCTCTCTTTAAGCTAAGATGCCACTACGTCATATTCGTTTGTTTCGAAAGTTTAAATATTTTTATCATGCTTAATACAAGTTTAAAAAAAAATTAAAAATTTTGGGTATAATAATTTTATTACGTAGATTAATATACAAAAAATTCAAAAAAGTCTTGAAAGGCCTATTACTGAGTGTGGCACTTTGCCGAAGCATATCTCGGTAAGTAATATATTTATGCGAGTGAAGTGCGGTTACCAGCCGTCAAATCACGGCTGGCCCCCAAAGATATTAGTGGTGAGGGAGCCACAGGGGTAATTTTTAAATTGGTGAAAATGTTTTGTCGACTATGGGGATCGAACCAGGGTTCTCAAGATCCACAGGCCGACTTGGTACTACTGAGCCACATACCCCATAGGTAAAAACTTGCATTTCGTAAGTAGCAAGCAAGAGGTCGTGCGTTCAAATCTCACTGACTTCCACTTATATCCAAAAAAATACGATTATGTTTGAGTGGTTCGGATTATAAGCTGTAAGCCCCTGTATCATAATTGGGATTAAGTTCCTGTTGTGCAGAGAAACAACAACAAAAAATTCAATAGTGCGTCGTGCAGTAGCAATGTGAGTTGTTTCGAGGAGAGACAGTTGAACGAACACAAGAGCAGTGAATTCGACTACCGGATGTGGCGGGGTAATATATACCGCCTACTCACTTCCGGCCAGATTGAAACTCGATCCGAGCTTTCTTATTCCAATGAACTCAAAGAGAAAAACAATTTCGATCCACGAATCACGATTTAAGATTACTTCTACTGGTTTTGAGAAGGTAAAATAATATTCGTCGTTGGAGATATTTTAATCTACGACATGGCTATTGTTATAATTCATGAATGCCCGGTATTACAAACGACAAATAAATTTACTTCCAAAGTAAATAAAATGTAATCATTTACAGGCAGATTCACAAAACGGATTAGCGCTAACACCGTTTTTTATATCATCTATAACTCTGTTTCATATTAAAACAGATTAAAGAAATGAACTCAATTTGATGCTTATTAACTCTCGTTTTAACTCAAGTTAAAATAAACTTGTTTCATCCATTGAAAACAGAGTTAAAAACGAAATAGAAAATGGTGTTAGCGCTAATCCGCTTTATGAATCTGCCTGTTAAATGACAGATGGATTACAGCTAACACCGTTTTTAATATTATCTGTAACTCTATTTCAAATTAAACCAGATTAAAGAAATGAACTAAATTTGATGCTTATTAACTCTCTTTTCAACTCAAGTTAAAATCAATTTGTTTCGTATATTGAAAAGAGCGTTGAATTAAAAAATGGTGTTAGTCCTAATCCGCTTTATGAATCTGCCCGTTAAATGACAGATGGATTAGCGCTAACACCGTTTTTAATATTATCTATAACTCTATTTCAAATTAACACAGATTTAAGAAATGAACTCAATTTGATGCTTATTAACTCTCTTTTTAACTCAAGTTAAAATAAACTTGTTTCGTATATTGAAAAGAGAGTTGAATTAAAAAAATGGTGTTAGCGCTAATCCGCTTTATGAATCTGCCTGTATATGCATAATTACTGTAAGATAATAATATTTGGCGAAGATTAATTGCAAAATGATCTAAAACTAAATAAATTATGTTCAGTGTATGTTTCAAGGGTTCATCCTACCCGACTTAATGGAAACAGCGTGATGTTATGCATCAAAAAGTTGATATTAACGACAACAAAAATTATCGATTGCGTAGTTAAAAACTTTCTATGCACGAGTATACTAAAGGAAACAGTGCATTGTAGTGCTTATATGAAATTCGTAGTGAAATTTTCCGTCGGATCTTGTATCGCAACCGGATGTCAGATGCACGCTGCATTTCCGGATCCGGACCGTAGTTGCGAGTTGTTTACTGTTACATATTATCAGAGAAACTTCTAGTTTAAACTTCAAACTTACCTCTTTACTTAGTTCAGGTGACTGTTGTTCATACGTCATACCTCCTCACTGGATTGTTTCTGATCTGTGCTGGCTTCTGATTCCTGTCCTGTAAAGAAGGAAAAATAAAAAATAAATAAATAAATAAAAAATAGAGAAAGGTAGAATAATAAATATAGGACAACTGTTCATGATTTTATAATTTCAATAATTTAATATTGTGTGATTGCTTACAGTGTAATGTGCACGTCATTCATTTGTTCTACTTAAATAATTACATATCCGTATATAAGTTAGTGTTAGTTAACTATTATAGTTCTAGAATTTATCTATGAATATCGTAGAGTATATACATCGTCCATAGTTATTTGGCAGTTTTAGACCCATCCAAGAGCGGGGCTCATCCAAGTTGGTTCTATTTATTTACATTTATTCCCGAGCTGAACATTTCGACAATACGATGCGGACACTCATGTGACAATGTGACGTAAAAACAGCTGTTTGGGCTGCGATCACTGCGCCACCTACAAAATGAACTATTTGGGAAGAGATTTGAAAAGATTCCTTCTTAGTTATACGCTTTGGTTGTAAACTATTATTTAAAGTTATCTGTGTTGAAATTATCGTTTATTTATGATTTATGACAAATTTAATGGGTTGCGGGCAGACACGTGATCAGTGCCGTCTTTAGCATAAGGACACAAGGAGCACAAGTCCAGGGCCCCCGGCTTGGGCCTCAAAATGCCGAGGTCGTCGTTTACACAGAAAATAGATGAGATCAATTTTTAATGCAATTTTGCTAAGAATTGCCGTTAATTTTTTTTTAAATTTAAATGTAAATCGAAAACTAGATGAGATTTTTAAATAATATTTAATCAACGAACAAACTTTAACTAAAACTAAAAGAAAAATACATAACTTAAAATTTCTTAATTAATCGTATAAAATTTATACAAATATTAAAATAACTTTAAAATATTTAAAAGATCTTTGAGGACATAATAGAAGATTTTGCACAACAGAAATCTCGGAAGAAATTATCATCATTAACGTAATTCCAATTCTCAAAATACGAGTATTAATCACGTCACTTCTATTTTATTTGTATAAAGCTAACCATAATAATCAATAAAGTCACTAAATAAAATTACATACTGATGTTTCCATTCACATTTTTTTTTTGACTTTTTAAAAAGGGCCCCAAATTTAGTGTGCCCAAGGGCCCCAGCATGACCTAAGACGGCCCTGCATGTGACCGACCTGAAGTTGACGCACAACCCAATATAATTATAATTCACAATTAATAAAATAAATAATAAATAAACAGACATGTATAATACAGGGTGATCAAAAGGAATTGTTATAGTTGGCAATACAATTCCACAGATGTTTTTATTCCACAGTTGGCACAACGTCAGATAAAGGCGGAAATGTTATTTGACATTTCTAATAAATACAAATAGGTTATGTCAGGAGTCTGACAGCTAATAGAATTTTGACTTTTTAAGTAATAGAAATACTTTAGAAATAAATGTAATAATAAATGTACTCAAATTTAAATTTTAAATGTCACTGTCAACAACAGGAAATGAATTTATGTATCAGGCATACCAATTTCAAGTAGTTTTTTTTATTGCCAACTGTAACAATTCCTTTTGATCACTCTGTATTATATACAAACGATAAATATAAACACAGAAAACTTTAAATAATTATTTACAACCAAAGCGTATAAAATTTTCAAATCTCGTTCCAAAAAAAAATAGTTCATTTTATAGATGGCGCAGTGATCGCAGCCCAAACAGCTGTTTTTACGTCACAATGTCACATGAGTGCCTGCATCCTATTACAAAACTAATAGAATGTTGAACAGATATACAAATGTGTTGGAAAGAAATAGAAATAATTTCTGTATTATCGATATATCCAGCTCGAATTACTCGTATAAATAATCAACATTTTCAAATGCGATTCATTGCGAAGAAAATAATGTACAGTGGTGTTACAGAACTCTATATCGCATTTAGAAATTTATGGTGGAATTTTATGTAAGTCCGTAAGTTTTATAGATTCGTAACTTTGTAAATGATGAATAAAATCGCAACGAAACATAAAATAAAAATATTATCAGACCGTTAAGCTAATATTGGGTGTGGCATTCTGCTGAAACAGATCTCGGTAAGTGATATATTTTGCGCGTGAAGTGCGGTTACCAGCCGTCAAATCACGGCCTCCAAAGATATTAAAGGTGAGAAAGCCATAGGGGTAATTTTAATGTGGTGTGGCTCCTCCACCACAAGAGTAGTTTTTGAAATGGTGAAAATTGTTTGTCGTCTGTGGGAATCGAACCAGGGTTCTCAGGGTCCACAAGCCGACTTGATACCACTGAGCTAGCTAGGGGAAATTTTAATATAGTGAAAATTGTTTGTCGGCTATGGGAATCGAACCAAGGTTCTCAAATACACAGGACGACTCCACCGAGCTACCTACTTTTGAAATATTTTTCTTCTGAAACCGGCAAGAAAGTGCGTACTTTCCTCACCAAGTTTAGTATGGAAAGTTGATTTTTATCAAAACAGTCAGGTAAAGTACGTGTCTAAAGTTACAACAATAAAACAGTCAGGTAAAGCACAAAAACAGTCTGGTAATAGACTTTACTTGACTGTTTTTTTGCTGTTGTAACCTTGGATACGTTGTCTGCTGTCAATATGATTCTTATCAAAAAATTTAAATATTTTTAATGATTTTTGTTTAATTATTGATTACATTAAACAGTTTCAGAAAAAATAGTATACATAATACGTCGAGAAAGTATTTTTACATAACTTTCTTAAATAAATAAATCATCACACCTTCTACCCATTACTGGGTGTTGCACTCTGCCGAAGCAGATCTCGGTAAGTGAAGTGAAGTGCGGTTACCAGTCGTCAAATCACGAGCCCCAAAGACGTTAGTGGTGGAGAAGCCACAGGGGTGTTCTTTTTTTAAATTATGAAAATTGTTTGTCGCCTGTGGGAATCGAACCAGGGTTCTCAAGATCCACAGGCCGACTTCATACCACTGAGCTAGCCACCCCATAATAACTTTCTTGATTTATGTAATATACTAGTACTTATCGAGATATATTGATGTGATGTGGTCCATTAATTCCAGATTTACGAATTCATAAACTTATTGTTTTATCACACAATTCCACCATTATAACAAATTTTTAAATAATATAATATACAACAAATATAGTAACACTTAAGAATACAACCAAATTTATCATTATTTATTTATTTTTACATAAAATTTCAACTCCGCGAAACAGAGAAGAAAATTTGACAATTAAGTTCGCGAACTCACCTAGTACATACAGTTTATTTAAAATCTTGTGATGTTTACGTCATTGTTGATATTCATATGGTTTAAATAAAAAATAGCAGGGCGCGGAAGAGACGTTATATTCATTGAAAATCTGTTTAGAAAGATGCAAGAGACGTTAGAAAAAGTGCATTACATCTTAAAGGAAATATTTTTCAAAGGGAAGCACAAAGATATCAGACTATAATATATACCGTGATGAGTTCGCGAACTTAATTGTCAAACCACTGAAAATGGTAAAAAGAAATTTTTTAAATTGTCAATATTAGATTCACATGATTTATAATTTATAAAAATGAGTGATGAAATTAGTAATTTGTAGATTTACTTCTACGGGCAATAAAAATTTAACACATTTATTTTGCTCGTGAGAAATAAGTCTAGATTTTGTGCGTGTGAAGATAAAATGAAAATTAAAATTCATACACTTTGTATCCTTCTTTAAACATGTTCATTTATACAGTTGCGAAAATTATTTAAATATCTAACAATCAACAAAAGAATAAAAGCAATGTTAATTGTACAATATTTTACAATAATTAATGATTTCTACAAATTTTACAATACGGCCGAATATAAAAATGTTTAACTATATAAATACAGGAAAACGTGAACACATATTTGTGTAAATTCAGTCCGGCACAATGAATTATTAACTCGTTTCTTTAATCCACCAGAAAATTGGATTAAAATGTTTTTATTACAAATAAATCCAGTGAACACGAAATAATGTGAACTCGAAATCCATACTAATACATGCCTCAACATAAAACAAAATATATTTTATAATAAAATACATGAAATTTATTTCCCATAAGAGCACGCGATCGCATTGTATAAGTGTAATGGTGCAGAAAAAATTATATGTACCAATATTTTAGTTGGTACATAAAATTAACAGGATAATAAATAATAATATTGCGGACTTATTTATAAATACAGAATGATCGTAAATTTTCCACTACCATTGCTTTTCAGATTACTTTACAGAATTTTTTTTTAAATAAAAGTTGTAGAGAATTCAATTCTGCCTCTAAATTATGTAGTACAATTCATTTTATTTATTTAATTACTGCTAAAGTTACTTTTAAAAGTTATCAAAAATTGATATTATATACATTAGCCATGAAACTGGAACAAATGTAAACAAATGTATAGCGTTTAACTGTCACATATTCATTTTAAACTTGATTTTAACAGTATCGAAATTATATTGTTTGGTAGTACGGTAGCGAGGGCGAGTTACGGCATTCGAATTCGGAGATCCCGAGTTCGAGTCCCACTCAAGCTAAAAATTATATGAATAAGCACAGAGTAGAATAAATAAATAAAACATATTTAGAAAAAGAATTTAATACTCTAATGCTGGGTTGCATGAAAAAAATAAAGAGCTCTTTAGTTAAAGAATTGTTTATCTAGCAACAGTATCAATGGCGATTTTCTGAAATTTATTGAACCGTTAGTTGCTAACGAATCGATAAAACTTTCATGCAACCCAACATCAATCCGGGATTTTAAAAAGGGGTCTATGGATCCCAAAAGGGTACGTGAAGCTCCCATACAGGCTATGTAAATTATTTTTTTCATGACCCTGTCAGAAATTAGTTGCATACAAGTGATATTTATCAAGAGTATAATAAATCTGATTTAAATTTCTATATTATTTCTTAAAATTTTACTTTGCGAAAGAGTAGTGAAAAATAGTTATTTGTGTATCTAGAGCAGAATGTAGTGTATTGTTGTTCGCGCATGGAGATTGTTGATGTAAGAGCGGCAAGGATATTTTCTGCTCGAGGTGAATACAATATTTTATCTACGACCATTTACAAACTCGTGAAAAATAGTTTAAATAATTTTGGACAGTTTTTCTGTTTTTAAATTCGCTTGAAAATTTTAACAATTTTCATGCATCCATGGATACACTCTTACTTTACCGTCCGGTGAGCGGCAAAATCTTATTACCGCACGGCGAGTTGCAAATGTCAACTTTCTGTAATCAACAGACAGTTGGAAATGTCTACTTTCTGTTTGATCGTAGAAATAGTATATTACGTACCATGAACTGTAAGTGACAATTTTTAGGTCAAGAATGTAGTTCGGGAAATCAAGGTCCGAAGGGTCGAGATTTCCTAAACATTCGCGACCAAAAAAAATCACTTACAGTTCGAGGTTAGTAAGGTATTTTTTACAATACTTGAACAAATAGAAGGAAAATAAAAATAGGTTTCAAAATTGACAGCTGTCAAATTGTTATCAAAATAAACAAGACCTTGATATGTAATATTTACTTACTGTTCATGGTGGACAGTAAGTAATATTAAAGTCCTGAAAGTTCCACTTACTGTGTTTAAATTCTGACATTAATAGGTAACTTAGAGTACAAGTATTGTAAAAACAATATATGTTTACCTAGCGAAAAACGCGCCATTCTTTCCTCAGAGATTTATATATCTCGCCTTCATCCCGGAAAATGAAGTGGCACCTTCGAGAAGAAATATCTCACTCTCTTCCCTTGATATACAAGTAACTATTTCATTTTATTCCAGCTTTTTTTATACTAGTAATCCATAATTCTCTATATTAATACTCGTAGTATAAATAAAGTTAGTTTCCAATAAATCTTGTTTAATTTGACAAGAAAAAAAATACATTTCCAATTGACAAGGGGTAAATGCCGCTTCACAATGAAACCAAGGGGCACATTTATTAAAGAGAGTTTAAAACCACTGTTCTAAATTTGAATATTTTTTCTGTAAAGTAATCAAGAAAGCAATGATAAAAACCTATTTCCCATATCTTTCGGTTATCGCACAATTTTTGTGAGACAGCTTGTATATATTATCACGATTTTTATCCATTTCTGGGTGCTGTACATTCTGCAATTGCAGATCTCGATAGATAAGACATGACAAATCAAAAGTACCTATAATATTTTACTCCAAAATACTTTAAATTAAATTCTGCATTTGTATATTCTAAAAGATTCACCAACACAATTTTAATATAATTTGCAAGTAACAGATTCCATTAATAACATCAACAAGATGTAATAAGATCTTGGTAATCCTGTAAAATAATACAGAACTGGTAACAAGAAATACTTTGACAGACGCGAGTGTCACAATTAATAAAGTAAGAAAATAATATTTTAACATCTTTGGATCGTATCATCGAACAATTCGCACGGAAATAATTCGATTTGAGTTTCGTTCGCTTTACTTAATTAACACAGATACCGGTAGATGGCAAGGGCGAAGCCGAACTCTGCAACGGGCGTCTTTTTTCTTTGCTTCTTTTTTGTTTGTACATTCAGAGGTTTGAAAGTTTCTTGATAAAATTTTTAGCATTAATTAAAGTTGGAGAATTCGAGAAAATGTTAAAATTAATATCTTCATAAAAATGCATGGGTCGTGCTGCCGTAAAGTAATTAAATAATTATTCGACGAGGAAGAATTACTGGGTTTGAATTTTCTCAGCCATTGAAAAGATATACCGGGTATTCTTTGTCTTTGTGCTGTCTTGATTTAATTTTGTATCTGTTTTATTTCTAACCCTATGTTTCATCAAATAGAGTAGCACAAACCCTTGTAACTTTAGTTTAAATAATAATAAAACTATTCTTCCCTAGGGATACAATAGTACATTACGTAGCATGAACTGTAAGTGTCAGTTTTTAGGTCAAGAATGTAGCCTCCGGGCCTCGATTTTCTTATCATTCGCGATCTAAAAACACTTACAGTTCGAGATTAGTAAGCTATTTGTTAAAATAAACAGGTCTTTGGTATGTAATAATTCCTTACTGTCTACGGTGAATAGTAAGTAAATATTATAGTCCTGATATAACCATGGAAACCACTGTGCAATAAAAGTTCCACTTACTGTATTTAAGTTTTGTCATTAATAGATAACTTATAGAACAAGTATTGTAAAAGAGTATATTACATACCAAGGGACTGAAGTATATAAATTAATCCCGAGGGTGAAGTTTATTTCACGAGACGCAGACGAGGGAAATAATCGCCTAAGGGATTAAATGCACTTCACTCTCTTGGTATATACATTATTTTTTGCACATACATTTTGAATTAATGATTAATTTTAATATTGATTTGACATATGATTCGTAATGGCAGCAATTTCAGGTAACTAAGGCAACATAAACTAAGTAAAATATTTTGAGAGTTATAATATACTTATTGCTACGGCGGGATTAAATTTGGAATATAATCCCTATGGGACTAAAAGTGACACTTCAGTCCTCGAAAATGAGGACTAAATTATGCTATTTACTCCCGGAAGTGCAAAATATAATTTTTGTACTCGCATCATTTAAAATAAGGTTTACATTACCTTGAAAACCAAAAGAAAGTTTGATTTTGCGCACTAGTGAAAAAACACCCATTTTTATAGTTCTAAATTTTGACAATTAAAACGCTAATTGTACTTATATACACATATTTTAAGGAATTTATAAAAGAAGTAGAGACATTAACTTATAACGCCATCAATCAGACTTATTTTAACAAACTTTACTAGAAAAAATAAACAATTTGTTTTCAAATAACTAATGTCAATTCATGACATACTAAACTGTCAATATAAATTAAAGCTCAAAATTTTATACATTTTTTCATTCTCGATTATATTTTTTTTGTTACAAAAAGCATTGTTCAAAACTCGTGCATAAAGACATCATTTGCACCATTCGTACAAATTTAAGCACCCGCTTCGCTCGTGCTTTAAAATTGCGCTCAAGTGCGAAATATGTTTTCGCGCATTTGTTATGTAAATAGCTATTTCTGCTCTCAATTGAGGAAAGGAAGCTATTTAATTTTTATACATTTTGTGAAACGAGTTTATAAATAAAGCTAGTTTTGATGAAATTTCTCATTTTTGTTATTAATATTTTCATATAAAAATACAAATATATCACGCCTTTTACCCATTACTGGGTGTGGCACTCTGCCGAAGCAGATCTCGGTAAGTGATATATTTATGCGCGTGAAGTGCTGTTACGTAAAATCACGGCCCCTAAAGATGTTAGTGGTGGAGGAGCCACAGGGGTAGTTTTAAATTGGTGAAAATGTTTTGTCGGCTGTCGAGATCGAACCAGGGTTCTTAGGATCCACAGGCCGACTCAGATACCACTGAGCCATTACCCCATAAATAGCAATATTTTCATAATATATCAATTTACCCAAAAGAACATGTCAGTAGTAAAATGATGGTTACATCTGATACATGAAAACAAAAATTTACTCCTTATTCCTATATAAGCTAAAAACATAAAAAAAAACTATTTTCTGCAAAACTATGTTTTTTGAGAGGGCGAATTTTGAAAAAAACTGTCCTCAATTATAAATATGAATGAAGCGTTGTACCCCAGTATAGAAACGTTTATCGAAGATTAATTTCAAGATAAATCTAATAAATAAATATTCAGTAAATGTTTCAAGGGCTCGTGGTACTTCCCCTTGATGAGACATACCATAATGTTATGTATATATGCATGTTCCAGTAAGTTATCTGTGCATCTGTGGTGGATGGCAATCATGTCCAGCGCTTGTAGAATCTCACCTTGAACAATTTACACGTGTGTCGCGCCACGAATATTGGCTCACGTCCTCACGTCTGATTTTGACGGTTGAGGAGACCCTACGAGCGTCACGACGCTATTGTTCGCGCGGCGTCGGTCATTCGACAATGGTGAATTTACTCCCTGGGAGAACGTTTTCCTAGACGAGTTTTTCATTGTAACGTGTTGTAAATCGATCGGTAACTGTGTTTTCTCGAACGCTGGTTCTGGATAGTGTACTGAGTTTATCTAATATGATAACGGTCGTTTTTACCCTTTCAAGCGATTCTTAACCTTAATATGTTGGTGTATTATGAGTATGAGATTGAGAAGAATGGGAATAAGTCAGTTGAGATGATGTGGGCTTGTGGAACGTATGTCAAATAAAATATTGGTCAAATTAAGGGTGAAATATTTCGTAGATGATTTTAAATAAATGGATGAATATGATTCAAGGTTTGTTGCGTAGACGAAAGATGTGACGAGCTTAAGAATGTGGATGTTTGGCGAAGAGTAATTATAGGATAAATCTAAAATAGATATAGTGGCGCCAGTATATTAAAGTGAAGTGGCGCCACTAGATTGAAGTGAGTGGCGCCACTAAATTGGAGTGAGTAGCTGTATTCTATTTACCACTTGGTTCATTTAAATCTGTTCAGATAAACTAGGCAACATGACAAACTAAATTGAACTAAGCAAACTGATGCACTTATTCGGGTGAATTACTTCAAAGTAAATTAGAATTAGTAATTCTAGTACTGAAAACAAAGTCAGTTATGCCCGTTTGTATCACTGACTCTCGCATCAAATATTTGATAGCCAATGTAAATGTCGTCATATGATATTTAACTTCGATTTACTTTTATTTATTTAATGGCCAGTTGCACCAATAAAACTTAAATTTTAAAATTAGTTTAAATAAATAAAAGAATATCGAATGTTTGACAGCATTATCAATTATTCTATATGACTTTGATTTGTTTTTATTAATTTAAACCAAGTTTTGCTGGTGCAACCGGTTAGACTTAAAATTTAAATTGGTGCAAACGAGCATTATTAGTGTACCTAGATCAGAAAGTAGTCTATTGCCGCTCGCGCATGGAGATTGTTGATTGAGGTACAGATGAGAGCAACAACTATACGGGTGCGGCAAGGACACTTTCTGCTCGTGTTGAACATAATATTTAGAAACCATTGAGAAATAAATTAAAATCATTTTTGACAGTTTTTCTATTTTGAAATTTACTTCAAAATGTAGAGTTTTCATATATTCATGGATACACTCTTACTTTATCGCTCGGCGGGCGGCAAAATCTTATTGCCGCTCAACGAGTGGTAAATGTCAACTTTCTGCACTCAACTGACAGCTGAAAATAACTATTTTCTGCTCGGTAGTAGAAAATAGTTATTTATGTATCAAGGGTGAAAACAGACGATTCTGACCCGTGACATAATTATTAACAAGAGGCGCGAAGCGCCGAGGCCTAATAACATATGCTCAGGGTCAGAAACGCTAATTTCACCCGTGGTACATACAATATTTTATGCACAACAAAATAACATTTTGTAAAATCAAGTATTCACAATAAACAAAAATTGTTATTTTATTTATGTATCCATAGGAATTATTTTATTATGGCCCTAGGGCCAAAACAAATGTTTAAGCCCGCTTTTTAGGACAAAACACATGAATTTCGGCCCGGTTGTGCATAAAGAAACTAAATGAAACTATTATTTGTTGACTGAAAATAATTCTTTTGCAGGTGTTTTATTATAAATTCAAGAGTTTTTCTGTATTTAAAACCAGCTTTCTCAATTCCAGACTTTTCCAAGATTTCCAGTAAATATCCTATTCTAACTCACTATATAGATCTGATCCAAATAGCAAATATATGGCGCATTCCATTTGCCATTTGGATCAGATCTAACTTACATTTACTGATTCAGATCACTTATTTATTTTACTGGATTACTTCGCAGACTTTATTTCCAGTACTAGAATTACAGATTCTATTTTACTTTGAACTAATTCACCCCAATAAGTGCATCAGTTTACTTAATTCATTTCATTTAGTCTTGTCTAATTTATCTGAACTGATTTAAGTGAACCAAATGGCAAATGGAATACAGCTCATATACGCCTATTCAAATGAATGCATGTCCAATGAATATTTAAGGGTTCGTGTTACTCCACTTAATAGAACATAACAGGAAGTATAATAATCGTACCTAGATCGCATTTCACTATTTGATAGTTTGGTTAACCCGACTATAAAGCTGCAAACTTGTTGAAAATCATTAAACAGATAATACCCATTCTGAAATCAGAACTCAGCGCTGGCATCACGCTCTCCTCATTCGCAATCGCTCCCTCTGGATTCCAACCCTGTTATTACGAGTGAAAAACAACACTGCAACTCTCTATTGTTTCCCGCACACTAGCTCCAGCGCCCTCTCGACACATTTCCTACAATGACACCCTGTGATACCGACTTCGTTGTCGAGTTGAACGTTGTAATGATTTCGGAACATTGAAGCGTCTTTGTGTATGCATGTATGTATGTACAGGTGCTGGATATTTAGTTCTGTTATCGCAAATACACTTGATATCAATGGAGCAAGTTTTGCCATTCGGGAGATTTGGTTTAATTGAGTTTGGAACAAAAATTACGTCTGCTGCAGCGATTGCATAATTTTCAGACATTTCCTATCATTTTGTTTTGGATATTGTATCTGTAACGAACTGTATGCACTCTTAAAGGGCAGATAAAGATCTTGATAATTATATAGTGTGATAGATGAATGGAAAATGGTGAACGTTCACTAAATATTAAGGGTGAAATCGGACAGTCGCCTGATGCAGTATTAGCTGAGATTGATTTAAAGTCTACATTTTTTTGTTACTATATAAATTTGTTACTGCACATGGTGTTGACGATGTTCTTTTTTTTAATGGGTGATATTACAGGTCAAAAGAAGGCGAAAAATATAACAAAATCTTAGTAAAAGAGATATTACATGGTGGTGACCGCGACTCTCGATCATAAAGATTTAAAATGTAAAATCATAATTTTGTAATTTCCTGCTTCCTTAATTATTTTAAGCAAAAAAGCTTCAAATATAAGTTTTAGGGCATAAAATTCTGCATCGAAGCCAATAAACAAAATTAATTTTGCATGCTTCATAACGGCATAAATTAGATCTGAAAATAACGAAAATAGCCTCAAAACTATCCATAGCCATGGAATTGAAACAAATGTTTGACGTGTTTAATCTGTCGGTAAAAGTGCAGTATCACTGACCAATTTTTAAAAATGCTATTTTAGGTTGATAAAATTTTGTGAATTTCAAAACTCCCCAAAAATTACTAAATAAACCAGTGATTCGAAACTGTTATTTGAAAAATGTTTTCTAGCTTCAAACCTCAAGCATGATGTAATCTACTATTATCAGGAAATAAAAAATAATTCTTTCTAACCTAATCAAACTTTATCTGTCTTTGCCATCTTTATATATTTATAACATTTATACTCCTTTGCGATGGGCTTCAAATCTCGGAAATTTTAGGATCATTAATAAGTAAATGTCATTATAGTGGTGGGGGAAATTTTAAAAATTGGTCAGTGATACTGCATTTTAGCCCAATAAAAAATAAGCGAGATATTTTCTAGTTCATCTTTGACATAACACCCTGTATTTGATAAGGGTTTAATAAGCTTAGGGGAAGATTATTAAATTTTAAAACGATACGACCCTTGTTGAAAAAGCAAGTTTTTCATATACCGTATGTCGCACGAAAATTGGACCATAAGGGCAGAAGCAATAATAAAATTGCAAGGTGGTAATGCTGACAGATTTAATAAACATTCAAAATTTTATATATTTTGACATTTATTAGTTAGGTTATAGTTCAAATTCATAATTATCTATGTTATGTTATAAAATAAAATATCTTTACTTTTTAATAAAAGATTGTTTTTCTGTTCAATGCAATTATTTTATTATAAAAAAAATAATTGCAATAATTTTACATGAACTGAGCAATGACAGCTAATAGTTATGTATGTATCAAGGGTGAAGACAGGCGTTTCTGGTCCGCGGCATGATTATTAGCACGAGGCGCAAAGCGCTGAGGGCTAATAACAATGCTCGGGGTCAAAAACGCTAATTTCACACGCGGTACATACAATATTTTAATGCACAACAAAAGATCGTTTAATTTTAAATATAAAATATAAAAAATATAAATGGGATGGCTAGCTCAGTGGTTATGAAGTCGGCCTGTGGATCCTGAGGTCCCTGGTTCGATTCTCACAGGCGAAAAATTTTCATAATTTAAAAAAGCTATCCCTGTGGCTCCTCCACCACTAACATGTTTGGGGGCCGTGATTTGACGACTGGTAACCGCACTTCACGCGCAAAATATATCACTTACCGAGATCTGCTTCGTCAGAGTGCCACACTCAGTAATGGGTAGAAGGCGTGATGATATATTTATTTATTTTATTTTTATAAAATATTAAAACTGGTACATTTACGAGTACATGTTAAAATGACATTTTGCAGAATCAAGTATTCACAATAAACAAAATTTGTCATTTTGTTTATGTATTCATAGGAAATTATTTTATTTTGGCTCTAGGGCCAAAAGTAACTGTTTAAGCCCGCTTTTTAGGGCTAAAACACATTAGTAACCTGTAATCAGTAATGAAATAAACTCTAGCAGAGCGACTGCAGATGTTTAAAATTAGAGTTTTCGTCTCTCCGGTGACTTGATATAAAAGTAATATTTTATCGATTACATTTCCTCCCGCTGGAGGGAACACGCGTCGAAACAATTTGCGTGTGTATTCACATAGAAAACGCAGACCACTTATTACGCGCCGTTCTTTTTAACATTTGTTCACTCATCATTTATTCACATTGATCCTTGTATATATCTCATTCCCCATGTCAGTTCTGAATATAAATATTTATTGGAAGGTATCATTACTGAAAGTAACTTTTCGGGAATATTTTTGCATCCTTTTGGGATGAAATATTTGACAGAGTCACGTGAATATTACACGAGCGACAGAATAAGCGATGAGCATGTGAAACATAAGAGTACAACAACATGCATGAGAGCAGAATTTTTGTTGTTATTCTGTTCAACAGGAACTTTATCCCCGTTGGGTAGGTATGTGACAATTTTGTTTTTGTTTTATATTAAGTTCGTTAGCAAATAAAATAACTGTAACCGCAAATACAAGTTTTCGGGTCGAGTATATAGATTTTGCGAAATTTGAAATAGTATTTTTACCAACTTATTTACAGAATTTCGCAGATTTATTCAAATTAATGAAAATCATATTGATTATTTACGTTACCATAATACATAAAATAAATAAATATATCATCATGCCTTCTACCCATTACTGGGTGTGGCACTCTGCTGAAGCAGATCTCGGTAAGTGATATATTTTGCGCGTGAAGTGCGGTTACCAGTCGTCAAATCACGGCCCCCAAACATGTTAGTGGTGGAGGAGCCACAGGGATAGCTTTTTCAAATTATGAAAATTTGTCGCCTGTGGGAATCGAACCAGGGACCTCAGGATCCACAGGCCGACTTCATACCACTGAGCTAGCCAACCCAATAACTGTAGTAAAATAGTTATTTATGTATCAAGGGTGAAAACAGGCGTTTCTGGCCCGTGGCATGATTATTAGCACGAGGCGCAACGCGCTGAGGGTTAATAACATGCTCAGGGTCAGAAACGCTAATTTCACCCGTGGTACATACAATATCTTATGCACAACAAAATAACATTTAATTATATGTTCAAAAGATTAAAATATGTAAATAGATTATATGTCAGAATGACATTTTGCAAAATCAAGTTTTCATAACAAACAAAAATTATCATTTTTTTAATGTATTCATAGGAATTATTTTAAGTGTTTAAGCCCACTTTTTAGGGTTAAAACAAATGCTTTTCGGCGCTATTGTGACGTAAACGTGCTCTTTCACTATTGAAAAAGTTGAAATAATCTACCCATTACTGGGTGTGGCAATCTGCCGAAGCTGATCTCGGTAAGTGTTATATTTTTGCGCGAGAACTATAGTTACCAGCCGTCAAATTACGATCTCCAACGATGTTAGTGAAGGGGAGGTCATAGGAGTAATATTAATGGGGTGAAAATGTTTATCGGCTATAGGAATCGAACCAGGGTTCTCAGAATCTATAGGCCGACTCGATACCACTGAGCTAGCTACCCCATAATATATCATCACGCTATTTACCCATTACTGGATGTGGCACTCTGCCGTAACAGATCTCGGTAATATATTTATGCAGAAGTGCGGTTATCAGCCGTCAAATCACGGCTCCACTGTGCCACCTACTCCATTTGTTTGTATTTCGTGGGTGAAATTCTGTTTTTTGTTGCGTTCGACCTAACGGTCTCGATTAAAAGTGACATTCTCGTGCGTAATAAAAAAAACACTAATTTCGCGCATCTAATAGGATGCGGGCACTCACGTGATATTGTGACGTAAAAACAGCTGTCCCGTGAAAGATCACTGCGCCACCTACAACAATGAACTATTTGAACGAGATTTGAAAAGAACCCGGTTCTTTTCAAATCTCGTCTCAAAAAATAGTTAATTTTTGTAGGTGGCGCAGTGATCTTTCACGGGACAGCTGTTTTTACGTCACAAAAACGTCACTATGTCACGTGAGTTTCCGCATCCTATACAAAAATTACTATTTAATGGGCCGTAATATTTTAGTAGTTAGTCTATATGTGACGTCAGATAAAAAAAAAACTGCAGTTGCATATAGCGGCATCCGAACCACTCAGACACAATCGTATTTTTGTTCGCAAATTGTATTCTCTAATATCTTTGAGGATCGTAATTTGACAGCTGGTACTTTCACATTAGTTAAACTGTGAAACAAAAACACGTATATGCTGCAATGTTCCAGGAACCCGGATGGTTTAATTTAGGGACCTCTTACTTTAGCGCATGTGTACTTCATCCCCCTTCCCCCGTTCAAGAGATTGCGAATGATTTATGTAACGGGGTCAAGTTTCGTTGTTCTGTTGTTATTCACAGTATCTGTTCGTTCTTCTGTTTTGTTGTCTTGCGCTCTGTTTGCAAGATGTGATTTTGTTTTGTTGAGCTTTTGTTTTAAACTACATACTTTTGTTTATTTTTTATTTTAAAAGGGGTTGTAATGCTGCACTTGTTATTATTCTTTTGTAATTGTGGAAAAATAAACAACAGGGGTTGAAGCAAAAATAACCAAGTAGTACAGGATGTTAACTTGGAATCCTAGAAGGATATTTATTTATTTATGTTACTCTGTATAACAGGAACTTAATCCCAATTACAGTACAGGGTTCGGACTCACTGAGTCGCAATGTGTGATAGTTCATATATTATTAGCCTGAGTGGGATTCGAACTAGGGATCTCCAGATTAAAATGCCCTAACGCTAACCACACCACCGTACTACCGAACCCTATACGACCTTATTATCTTACTAAAAATCTTTAAATAATTAAAATTAGTCATTCATTAAGCGCATTAGATGATAAACAGAAAAAAAAACGAATTTTCATCATATTAAAACTACTTTTAATGGCTCAGTAGTATCAAGTGATTTGACGGTTAGTAACCACACTTCACACGCATAAATATATGGGGTGGCTAGCTCAGTGGTATCAAGTCAGCCTGTGGATCCTGAAAACCTTGGTTCGAATTCCACAGGTGACAAACAATTTTCGCCATTTAAAAAAACTACCCCTGAGGCTCCCCCACCACTAACATCTTTGGGGGCCGTGATTTGAGTAATGAGTAAAAGGCGTGATGATATATTTATATATTTAAAACTACCATTGTGGCTCTCCCTCCACTACAGTGGCGTACCTAGAACTTTTGCCGCCTAGGGCGGTCTCCAATTTACCGCCCTTTCTAAGTCAATCAAATGGTTGTTTTTATAAATTAAAAAAGTAAGTATAAAATAAATATATCATCACGACTTTTATCCATTACTGGATGTGGCACTCTGCCGAAGCAGATCTCGATAAGTGATATATTTACGTACGTGAAGTGCGATTACCAGCCGTCAAATCACGGCTCCCAAAGATTTTAGAGGTGGGGAACCACAGGGGTAATTTAAATTTGGTGAAAATTGTTTGTCAGCTGTGGGAATCAAACTGGGATCCTCAGGATCCACAGGCCAACTCGAAACCACTGAGCCATTACCCCATTAAATAAATAAATAAATATATCATCACACCTTCTACCCATTACTGGGTGTGGCACTCTGCTAAAGCAGATCTCGTTAAGTGATATATTTTTGCGCGTGAAGTGCGGTTACCAGTCGTCAAATCACGGCCCGCAAACATGTTAGTGGTGGAGGAGCCACAGGGATAGCTTTTTCAAATTATGAAAATTTGTCGCCTGTGGGAATCGCACCAGGGACCTCAGGATCCACAGGCCGACTTCATACCACTGTGCTAGCCATCCCATTACCCCATTAAATTAATAAAAATAAATAAATAATTGTAATTGAGACAAACTATAGGTGGAGAATTTTTTTACCATTGGATTTAAATTAGTAATAAAGGAATTTTTCGAGATAATATTTTCAACCCTACATTGATTTGACGATGAAGAAAAATATTCGAAATCATATAGTAATTCGTAATTCGTAGAAATCGAATAGGAAACTTTTGAAGTGAACAAGTTGTTTTTTACAACTATAACTAAATATAAAAAAATGCTGCCCCAAAATATGTGCCGCCCGGTGCGGACTGCACCCATTTTGTATGTAATTATTTTATTTTAAAATAAAATTCATCGTTATTTATACATATTTTAAATCCCATCCCTCCTTGCGGCGCCATAGAAAAGTTCTCCTCAGGCGGCAATATAGCTAGCGCCGGCCCTGCGTTTACTAATTAACAAGTAACAGGTCGTGTGTTCAAATCCTGCTGACTTCTACAGTTGTATATGAATGATTCGGATTTCAGTATAAGCTACTGGAATTGTAGAGTAATAAATAAATTTTTAGAACGCCTGTTTATATTTCCAAGGTAAAAATATATTTGTAGGATTTTTTTTAAAATTTTTGTTTTTATAAATTTTTGTCTGAAAAGCGAATGGTTTATTTTATAAAACGAATTTTGTTGGTGAATATATTTCAATTAAATTCAACGTGGAAATAATATGAAAATATTAGAGCGAAAATTTATTTAGCATGGTTAGTTTCATGAAAAATAGACAACGCAATATATGCATTAAGTCTATATTTCGAATTTCATGCCCGGACGAAAGTAAAAAATAAAACTGACCATAGAATATAAAATAAAATCTACTGCATTCGATGTTCGCATTTGTTTGAAATACTGCAATAACTTTTAATAATTTTCATTACATTTTAAACCCATAATACCCTATGTTTGCATCACTGGTTTGAGCAACTTTAATTTTTCATTTATAATATTAATTACAATGATTCATTATGTTATTAAATATATAGAATACTGCGCATACCGCAGATATTATTAATTGCATCAAAACATATACCTATAATTAAATAATTATACCGTTCTCATTTGAAATTAATTAATATGTTGTTATTTAATCGATTAATACAAATTTTAATGCAAGTACCTATTTGCTAAATACAATTTGCGTGTATAAATATTACTACAATCCTTGATCAAATAATTACAATAAACACTCTAGATTTGTAAATAAATAAATAAAATAAATATATCATCACGCCTTCTACCCATTACTGGGTCAAATCACGGCTTCCAAAGATTTTAGAGGTGGGGAACCACAGGGGTAATTTAAATTTGGTGAAAATTGTTTGTCAGCTGTGGGAATCAAACTGGGATCCTCAGGATCCACAGGCCAACTCGAAACCACTGAGCCATTACCCCATTAAATAAATAAATAAATATATCATCACACCTTCTACCCATTACTGGGTGTAGCACTCTGCTGAAGCAGATCTCGGTAAGTGATATATTTTGCGCGTGAAGTGCAGTTACCAGTCGTCAAATCACGGCCCCCAAACATGTTAGTGGTGGAGGAGCCACAGGGATAGCTTTTTCAAATTATGAAAATTTGTCGCCTGTGGGAATCGAACCAGGGACCTCAGGATCCACAGGCCGATTTCATACCACTGAGCTGATTTGTAAATAAATAAATATAAATATATCATCACGTCTATTACTCATTACTGGGTGTGGCATTCTGCCGAAGCAGATTTCGGTAAGTGATATGCGGTTAACAGTCGTTAAATCACGGCTCCCGAAGATGTTAGTAGATGAGGAGCCACAGGGATAATTTTAATATGGTGAAAATTGTTTGTCGGCTGTGGGAATAGAACAGAGGATCTCAAGATCCACAGGCTGACTTAATACCACTGAGCCACTTACCCTATAGTCGCTTTTGCTTAAATAAATTTTCACCGTACATATACAGCATGTCCCGAAAATAACGAAACTTTTAATTTAAATCATAGAACACATAGCGCAATCTATTGAACATACACATTGTTAGAAAGATACATCTTTCCTCTTTCGAACGCACACAACTTCATGCAATCAGGTGACAGTTTAAAAATTTATGCGCATTTTAATGACAGTAGTTTTTGTGTTTATGTTGTGAAAATATAATGGAACAACGAGCAAATATTCAATTTTGTGTTAAACTTGGAAAAAAATTTGTTGAGACATACGAATTGATGAAAAAAGTTTATGGTGATGATTGTTTATCTCGTTCACAAGTTTATAAGTGGTTTGCAAAATTTAAAAATGGTCGTGAAGATTTAAATGATGCTGAAAGATCTGGACGTCCAAAGCCGGAAATCGTGCTGAATTAGCCGAAAAAGTGCGTGAAATCATTGCTGTCGATGCGAATTTTACTGTTAGAATGTTGGGTGAAGAATTAAATACGAGTAAAAATACTATTTGGAGAATTCTAACTGAAGATTTGGGTAAAAGAAAGGTTTGTTCACGTTTTGTTCCACATGAATTAAATGAAGACCAAAAAAACATATTTGTGTCATCGACCACCCGCCTGATCTATCACCATGTGACTAATATCTTTTCCCAAAACTGAAAATTGCCTTGAAAGGAGCGTTTTATGATGATATTCCAGCCATTCAAGCAGCCGTGACACAGGTGTTAAAGAACGTTCTTTTAGATGGCATAAAAAAAATCTATGCATGCTCTAGCTCTAGTTGATCGTTCTAAAAAGTGTATTGATTCAAATGGAACCCATTTTGAATAAATATTAAGTTTCAAACATAATACAATGCGTATTTGATTCTATAAGGAGTTTCGTTATTTTTAGGACATACTGTGTATCTTTGGTTTAATAAATATGCGACTGTACGAAATTGTTCGTCAATAGATTCGCTATAAATGACGGCTCATTAATATTGACACACCCTGTATATTTAAATATCTCCTTCAACGTATTCCATTCAATAATTAAGCAGCGTTATTTCCGTCGCTTGCTTCGACGTCAACGTTGGCGTCGTGTGACATTTCTATGAGATTTACACATATTTGCGCTTGTATCCTTCCTCTGCAAACACACCGTGACATACCTAGCCTATAAAGTACGTATTATCTCAGAATATTCCTAGAGGATGTAGTGACGTCACTCGCCACCGACCTGAATATATTCACGTATTCAAAGAGTAGTTGACGTTTACAGTGCGTGTGTCATCTGCGCGAAATTTATATGCTAATTTTTAACTCGTTTGTTGCTCATCTCATTTCACTACAACTAGAAACAGATATTACGGTATGTTTGGAGTTTATACATGGAGAGGAGAAAGTTTACTAACTTGATAATATTATAAAGATATTATTATTATTTCACTGTTCTGTACAACAGGAACTTAACATGGTCCTATACTGCTACGTTCAAAGTAAAGTAAATGATTTTAAATTTTTTAGGACAAACATACATACATATCTTCACGCTATATCCCATCAAATGGGGTAGCACGAACCCTAAAATCACTCATAAAACATTCACTCATAACATAATCAAATAATCAGCCCCCGTCAAACATTATCATTCAAATACACCACCCTCACTTTAACCACATTCATAGATCTGTCCATTTATTTATCACACACGAAATCATTCCTTACATAAAAAACCCTCAATCACATTCATCCAATCATTTGTCAATCTTTCACTCATTAATTATTCACTTATCATTTATCTTCTTTCTTCGACATGCATAAAACATCTCAAATTACCCACGCTTACTCCTAACAACGAATCTAATAACGAATCTAACAACAAATATACAAAGATTAGAAAAGATGAAAGTGATAGCCTGCAATTGCATATGAAAGAAAGAAAAGTCCACACAATGCAGTAACTAAAAATGAAACAAAAAGATGAGAAAGAAAGGGAGTGTCGCCCTGCGCTTGTTTTTGGAAGTGAATTTTAGGACAAGTAGAGAAAATAAGAACTTTTTGTTATACTGAAAACTTTATAAAGATCGACTGACGTCATCAAAAAATATATCTAGATGAATGACATAGGATGTTATTACGTTTACATGTAACCTATTTTAAATTGTATTGTGCGTTGCTTCTTTAGAGATGACAAGAATTTATTTTTCTTTGACTTCGCAGATATTTTAGAAACTTTTAGTGCGGCCAATATGTAGTACGAAGTCGGCCTGTGGATCCTGAGAACCCTGGTTCGATTCCCACAAGCGACAAACAATTTTCATAATTTCAAAAAACTGCCCCTGTGGCTCCTCCACCACTAACATCTTTGGGGGCCGTCATTTGACGACTGGTAATCGCACTTCACACACAAAATATATCACTTACCGAGATCTGCATCTGCAGAGTGCCACATCCAGTAATGGGTAGAAGGCGTGATGATATATTTATTTTTTATTTTATATATTATTTTAAAAATAACAAATGAATAATTGAAAGAATAAAGGCGGATTAACTTAAGTTCATTACCTTTTCAAATGGCCATAATTTAAAATCTTTTTCGTAAATCTACTAAGAGCTGTATCTCATCTGTTATTCATTTGAAAAATGTTTACAATTTCTATAGAAAAGAAATGGCAGATTTATTGTGGGAATAAATTTCCGGTGTCTTGTCGGTGTGTCCGAGTTGCAGTTATAAATTAAGAAGGGGCGAAGAAGGGGTGCGGGGTCACGTGGCCAGCTTGGAATTATTCAAAGATCTCGGATTAACAAAAGACGCAAAAGGCTGAATCAAAATGTGTACGCAGAAGTCTTCAATTAATTAAAGCGATGAATTTAGGCCAGCACGAATCTACATGAGAATGAAAGCGAGATTCGAAAGAACCGGGATGCGAATGTACAAAGTCTATATTATTACAAACAAGATGTTAGTGAAAGGGGAGTCACAGGGGTAAGATTAATGAAATAGGTATAAGTTGGTGAAATAGGTGTATATTGGTGAAATCTGTGTAAGCTGATGATATTGAGGGTGCGAGATTGAACGATATAGGAATAAATGGATGAATATTTATTTATTTATCTACGACCGTGTGATAAACGACACTTATCGCATTCATTTTGAGTGAGATGAGTACTTTATTAAAGCACTAGTGAGTTTTTGGAAATATTACCGCACTAGTGCTTATTGCACTTAAAATGATAGTTCCCATGGTTTCACTAAATTTGTTTTTAAATGTCAAATAATTATGAGAACTGTCAATTCAAAATTATAAATAAAATAAATAAATATATCATAACGCCTTTTATACATTATTGGGTGTGGCACTCTGCCGTAGCAGATCTCGGTAAGTGATATATTTTGCGCGTGAAGTGCGGTTACCAGTCGTCATATCACGGCCTCCAAAGATGTTAGTGGTGGAAGAGCCACAGGGGTAGCTTTTGAAATTATGAAAATTGTTTGTCGTCTGTGGGAATCATACCGCTGAGCTAGCCACCCCATTAATAATAATGTAGAATAATGTCATGTTATTTAAAATGGTTAATTTTCTGGCTTTCTAGTGCAGTGGGATTTGAGAATAGGCCTCCTGGCTCGGCTAAAAAGCGAGGGTGGCTTCTGAGATTTATAAATAGGTTTTTCATCGTGGGTGGCGCTGGAATGGGGCAGTGGTCGGCCTTTGAGGAAGATTCCGGGTGTTCGCGTAATTAAAAATTATAAAAGCGACCAGTGAATCTGCAGCAAATTTACGAAAAGTGAAAAGTATCTGTCTTTAATTCAGTTCGCCTCGATTTCAAAGAATATCGTAGGTACACGCTGGTGATTGGCGCCAGATGAAAAAGAACTGTAATTTTAATTTATTCTTGAATTACTTTATCGCAAGTTTTCGTCTGTATTTACAATCATCAAGACAGGTAAATTTTAATTTATGTTAAAAATAACATTTCGCTAAAATATTTTTTACGATATCATCTGCACAGTAAGTATATCATTATCTTCTTTTTCCAAAGGATATATTTAGTTATTTACTGCTCATGGGCAGTTATGAAATATTTAACATTATTGTTATGGTAACAATACATTAGAATTTATTATTCGCTGTTGGTAGAATAGTTATTTGTATACCAAAAGTTTAATAATGTAGCTGTTTCCGCACCGAAGCTAGAAAATGTAGTCGAGGTCTTTAATAACCTATTTTCATACAAAGGTGTACACAACATTTTTCTATGGCCGAAAATTATAATTAGGTAATCGATTTTTAATTGTAATTAATACAAATTTTGAATGTGCGTAACCAGAAAAACAATTGAAATAAAACAAAAAAAAAAATCTACATTTGTGATATAATAGCCAAGGCTACAAAAAGTCTTGGTTTGCAATTATTTACTTCTGTCACCAAATGATACTGAAAAGGCTACTTTCCTTATATATTCTAGAAAGTAGTCTATTATTTTATAAGGGGCTAAAGTGATACTTTTTGTGGAAAATCTGTAGCTATTGATGGACAAGCGTAGCGAGGCAGACAACTACAGATGAGGCGTAAAAGTCACTTTTGCTCTACATAAAATATGCCATTTTATTTACCCAATTAAACATTTTTATGTCATAAGTTTTCTGACGCTCGTGAGTGGCTGAAAAATAGTTATTCTGTCGGTAATGAACCAATGAAACTTCTTGATTTTAATGAGCGTCAAAAAAAGTATTTGTCAGAAAAGTTTCTACGGAGATCTGTAATGTTATCTTTTATTGACATATAAAGAAAATAGTTATTTATGTACCTAGAGCAGAAAGTAGCCTATTGCCGATCGTGCATTAAGAGAGAACAATGTAAGAATGACAAAGACACTTTCTGCTCGTATTGCGCACAATAGTTTTTCTACGACCATTTAAAAACCCTTGAACAAGAATTTAAATTAATTTATAACAGTATTTTTGTTTTGAAATTCACTTAAAAATAGCTGTATTCCATTTGACACTTGGTTCACTTAAATCAGTTCAGATAAATTCGACACATGACTAAAGGAACTAAACTAAGCAAACGGATGCGTTTATTGGAGTGAATTATTTCAAAGTAAATTAAAATCTAAATTCTAGTACTAGAAATAAAGTCTGCGAAGTAATCCAGCGAAATAAATAAGTGATCTGGTTCAGTAAATGTAAGTTAGATCTGATACAAATGGCAAATGGAATACGCCTAATGTTGACAATTTTTATGTATCCATGGATCAGAGCTGGGCAGTAGCTAGCTACTTTGGTAGCTTAGCTACATTTACCTTAGCTGTAGCTTAGCTAACTGTGAAAAAATATAGCTGTAGCTTGTAGCTAGCTACTTTTTTTTCTATTAGCTTAAAAATAACAACTGAAGCTACTTTTAAGGCTACTTTTTGTAGCTTAAAGCTACTTTTTAAGCAGAAGGTCAACAAAGTACGCATGCGTACAAGCTAAACCCACACAAAATAATTATTTGTTGCCGGTTCTAACTGGCTCTAATACGCAAAAATACACAGTAGGTGCCAGACGGTATTTGCTATTTTTGATATCTATGTACATATTAGTAAATTAACAGTCATTATAACAAAAGAATGATCATATGACAATGGCAAATTTAATTATTTCACAATAATTTAAAAAAGTAGCTTTAAAATTTAACAGCTACTTTAACAAAAGCTTTTAGCTGTAGTTTAGCTATATTTTGCAAAATATAGCTTATAGCTGTAGCTTAGCTACTTTTTTTAAAGAATAGCTGTAACTGTAGCTTAGCTACTTTTTTTAAGTAGCTTGCCCAGCTCTGCCATGGCTACACTCTTACTTTACCGCTCGGCGAGCGGCAAAATCTTATTGTCGCTCGGCAAATGGCAAACTTTCTATACTCAATTAACACTTGTAAATATCTACTTTCTGCTTGGTAATACAAAATAATTATTCATTTATACCGTGTGCCATCTCAGAACTTTATACTTAACCTATGTTCCATTAAATGGGGTAGCACGAACCATTGGAGCTTTCATTGAACATTAAGTTCAAAGTCCAACATACAGTTTGCATATTTATTATTACATTTACCTGTTTAAAAACCACGTTTGGCATTCAGGGTAATAATTCCGCTTTATTATCTCTTTTCGTTGACAATGAGACGAGTGTAGAATATACGACTAGTATTACGTTATCACGAAACTAACCAGCACATATTGGTAGACTTTTGACAGTGGCGTACGTGATTTATGTCGCACTGAAAGTATTTAATCTGAGGGCAAATAACGCGGCGACAATGCACACTGCACACATGCACCGCCTACTCTGATACGCGGATCCACGGAATTAATAATCTGCCCGGCGCTATTCGTCATTTGCCGCTTCGTTGTTATTGTGATCTCTACTCTATGTATTGCATGTACTGAAATTAATCTCGAGTGTAACTAAATAATGCCATACTGGTTGGGGTTTCATTTATAAAATACATGGTATTGATGTATCGAATGAATTAATAGTTATTAATATTATGGAAAGTATAAAATAATTTCCTAAGAATGTAAAGCACTTGAAGGAAGAATGATACTTTCTTCACGAGGTATACTTATATTATTATTCACGACCCTATCAGAAAGTAAAATTTTCAAAAATAAATTCGAAATTTAGATAAGATTTATTATTCTCTTGACAGATGTCACCTGGATATTTTTAATGTCACTTCATGCCGTTGTTTTTCAATTGTTAAGGATATGGCGTTACTTTCCGTCTTTGAAAAGAATAATTTATTTTATTCCCTAGAGATGAAAAGTACCACTTTCTTCTCTCAAATAAGGAGAGTAAATTTTACTTTCTCGGTTTAAGAACGTGAGAAAAATTGTAAAGTAAATAATAGTATATTACATAAGAAGCACCGAAAGTGTAAGATAACGTGCGAGTGTACAAATAGAAAAACGAGGCGCGCAGCGCCGAGTGATTTAAGTACACGAGCACAGTTATCACACTTTTATGTTATGTACACTATTTTTCAGACGACCACAAAATATTTCAAAGTTCACAAGAGCAATGTTGTTACACTTTGACAGCTGATGCGTTTTTGTAGGTAAGCGTTGTCTTTAGACGTTTGAGGTTAGGTATTGTGATACCAACTGTACTAACCGTAATGTCAAAATATTGAATAATGTAAAAATATTGAATAATGTAAAAATATTAGTAAATAAGTAATTATGTATTTAAAAAAAACAAGATTTATCTGTGCAAATATGTTGAAAAATCTGCCAAAACTTCGATGTAAATAATAATACAAATGCTTTTCATTTATTTTATTATTTTCTTTCATCGTAACGCCATCTGTTGTCAATCAGTGCAACTTCACCTGATATGTTAGAAGTGTACGTTATACTATCATACGAGGTGTATGTTATGTTCAACTTTCCGTAGTAGTTTATGATGTTGTTATAGTTAGATTCATAAGTGGTCGTCTGAAAATAAATATATCATTACGCTTTTTGGCTTGGGAAAGAAAATACATTTTTCTATCCTAGGGATAAAAAGAACCACTGTCTTTTTTAAAATGAGGTAAGTAAATTTTATTTTCTGATTTCAAGAGCGAGAGAAAAATTGTTTCAAATATAAATAAAAAATAAATATATCATCACGCCTTCTACTCATTACTGGGTGTGGCACTTTGCCGAAGCAGATCTCGGTAAGTGATATATTTTGCGCGTGAAGTACGGTTACCAGTCGTCAAATCACGGTCCCCAAAGATGTTAGTGGTGGAGCCACAGGAGTAGTTTTTGAAATTATGAAAATTGTTTGTCGCCAGTGGGAATCGAACCAGGATTTTTAGGATTCACAGGCCGACTTCATACCACTGAGTTAGCCACCCCATTATATATATATATATATATATATATATATATATATATATATATATATATATATATATATATATCTATCAGCACGCCGTCTACCCATTATTGGGTGTGGCACTCTGCCGAAGTAGATCTCGGTAAGTGATATATTTTGCGCGTAAAGTGCGGTTACCAGTCGTCAAATCACGGCCCCCAAAGATGTTAGTGGTGGAGGAACCACAGGGGTAGCTTTTGAAATTATGAAAATTGTTTATCGACTGTGAGAATCGAACCAGGGTTCTCAGGATCCATAGGCCGACTTCATACACTGAGCTAGCCACCCCATTTCTAAATTTTAATTTCGTTATTACATTAATCATGATATAAAAAATAAATATAAATATATCATCACGCCTTCTACCCATTACTGGGTGTGGCACTCTGCTGAAGCAGATCTCGGTAAGTGATATATTTTGCGCGTGAAGTGCGGTTACCAGTCGTCAAATCATGGCCCCCAAACATGTTAGTGGTGGAGGAGCCACAGGGATAGCTTTTTCAAATTATGATAAAAAAACTTAATAAGCATTACTGACAGTAAGTGTCCCACCGATATCGAATGTATTACAGATCAAAACGCAGTCATCCTCAAGAGGTAAAAAGCACTTACTGCCCTTACTACTTAAATGCCCTTTAAACACAACATCTGCATATAATCAGAATCAAAACCTCGATTTTTCTTTTAAATTCGACTTATGCGCACTCTTATTTAACAATTGCAACTCTAGGAAAATCAACGACAAAGCAAGAAAGAAGTGGTTCTGCGAGGCGAGAATAAGACGCAAACGTAAGACGTAAGACATTGATCGTTGGTGTTCGCTGACGTGGTGACGTTCGTGTGAGGTAGAACAAGAACAACGTGCTAAACATCACTTGCACGCTCTCAATTTTACGAGTATTTTGAGTGCACTTCGTGAAACACGTACACGGATCTCGCGATCGCTGCTGGAGAAAACCGTCTATGTGCGCTACTTTATGTTCATACATTGAAGATTATTATCTTTATAAGAAAATGTATAAACATTGTTGTTTTAAGCTTGCATGGAATAATAAGATTGGAAAAAACTATGTAGGTATATAGTGTAAACATATGCTCGTGTTGACTGCAACTTATATTAAAATAGTTATTTTTGTATTAAGTGCTCGAAATGACTTTTGGTCAAGACCGTTAGGTCGAGACAAAAAAGTCATTCGAACGCGAAAGAAATACAAACAACATCGTTTCTACAACTGTTAAAAAAGAATAGTACAATAATGATTAATGTATTTAAGTAAACTGAAAGAAAAAAATGAAAAATAATATAGATTAATTTATTTTATAAAAACCACCACTTAGAAAGGAGGCAAATTGGAGACCGCCTTGGGCGGCAAAAGTTCTAGGTCTGATCATCGGAGGAAATGATGAACCGTTATTTATATATTTATTTATTATTCAACAGGGTGAAACCTTAATTACGAGAAACAAACGTGCTTGTATGAAAGGAATTATGAATGTGGATGAAGCTAAAGTGGTGTGTCAAGATAGGAACGTTTGGCGAAGATTAATTGCGGAATGAATCTGATGATTTAAGAAGTGCAGGAATTTTGATTTTAGTTTTGTTGTTTAGTTTTTTCATTAGAGTGTTTATCTGCAATTATGTGAAAAACACTTTCAAAAACAAGCGTAGAGCGATACTCCCTTCTTTTATTATCTTTTAATTTGTTTTAAATTCTTACGTAGAGTGTTTAATTGCAATTGTGTGGAATTCACTTTCAAAAACAAGCGCAGGAACAACACTCCCTTTCCTTTTTATCTTTTAATTCGTTTTCAGTTCTTACGTAGAGTGTTTAACTGCAATTGTGTGAAATTCACTTTCGAAAACAAGTGCAGGGCGACACTCCTTCCCTTTCTTATCTTTTGTTCCATTTTCAGTTACTGCATTGTGTAGACTTTTCTCTCATATACAAGTGCAGACTTTCGCTTACATCATTTCTAATTTTTGTAGATTCGTTGTTAGGAGCAAATGTGAGTAATTTGAGATGTTTTATGCATATGTTATGTACGTCAAAGAAAGAAGATGAATGATAAGTGAATTGGAATGATGTGATTGAAGGTTTGTAGATAAATTATTTCGAGTGTAATAAATGAATGAGTTTATATGGAGTGATCTATGAATGTGGTTGAAGTGAGGGTGGTGTGTTTGGATGATAATGTTTGACGAGGGCTGGTTGTTTGATGAGTGTGATGAGTGAATGTTTTATGAGTGATTTTAGGGTTCGTGCTGCCCCATTTGTTGGGATATAGTGTGAAGATATGTATGTATGTATGTATGTAATTCCATTTAAATCGGAGCAAAAAATCTTGTGTATCACACGTCTAGAAACTATTTTACGAATATTTGCAATTTGCAAGCCTCGCCTTCGGCTAGACTCACAAAAGTCCAGTTTCCGGCCTACTAATAATACAAATCACTTTTTTCCGAAATCATATTTAAAGAATAAAAATATGATTACACATCTCATTATGATTAAGTTCCTGTTAACAAACAAATACTGCGCGTAAGAATAACAGTGTTGGTTGTACGCATTGCGTTAGCACAGATTTGGCAACACGGTGTTCACTCGAAACAATCCCTTGCAGAGGACGAAACCCGAAGCCTGTTTTACATTTTAAACTGCAGATTATATCGCTGGTTCTGCTTATTGAAATACAGCCGCCGTATTTCATGCCACGCAGCAAACAGGAGCAGCAGGAGCCTAACTAACCCAAAAACATATTTCTCCTGCCCCGCCCACAGCTACGTGCTTCACGCGTGAAAATTCACGCCGACGTCATGCTCATGCACGCACGCGCCGACGTCCAGAAACGTGGAATAAATCTCACGCGATTTTTTTTCACGTTTCTGACGGATGTGATGAATGGGTAATTTGTTAAATTACGCGAGAAAAAGTTTCTGTTTCGGTTTTATTTTCCGTCAGGGACTAAATGAATAAATGAAAATTGGAATTTTGAAATGTGAAACTGCTATTGAAGTTTTATGATCGATAAGCTAATCAACGTAATTTGAAACCTGCGGATTTTTCACGTGAAGGACATCGGCAGGAATCTCATTATTCATCTGTACCAACATCCATTATACCTTTCCCTAAATTTAAATATTAAACGATATTTACGTTCACTACAACTACCATTGATTCTCAAATAAATAGATAGATTAGCTACCTGCGTTTATTAAACCTAGCGTATTATTTATCTTAAAACGTATAGTGCCAACACAAAAAAAATTTCATAAATTATGTCTAATATATTTTCAATAATATGAATATCGAGCATATTTTTCGGTCAATACCCGAATTTGGGTATTGAGTCTGATACATACATACAGTTTATTTCTAATTTTCATAATTTCAAAAACTACCCCTGTGGCTCCTCCACACATCTTTGGGGGCCGTGATTTGACTTCACGCGCAAAATATACCACTTATCGAGATCTGCTTCGGCAGACTGCCACACCCAGTAATGGGTAGAAAGCGTGACGATATATTTATATTTATTTATTGACGATATTAGAAATAACTATTAAACCAATTGTACTAAAAAAAATTATTTAAAATGAACCGCCCTAAATTTAGGGTATTTTTGTTCCATTGGAGTAGCACGAACCCTTGCTACATTCATTGAACATTTATTCATAAGATAAAAAATAAATATATATCATCACGCCTTTTACCCATTACTGGTTGTGGCACACTGCCGACGCAGATCTTGGTAAGTGATATATTTATGCGCGTGAAGTGCGGTTACCAGTCGTCAAATCACGACCTCCAAAGATGTTAATGGTGGGGGAGCCACAGGGGTAATTTTAATTTGGTGAAAATTGTTTGTCGGCTCTGGAAATCGAACCGGGGTTCTCAGGATCCACAGGCCAACTCGAAACCACTGTGCAATTACCCCATTAAAATAATAGACATAAATAAATAATTGTAATTGAGATAAACTATAGGTGGGGAACTTTTTTACCATTGGATGGCATATTTAAATTAGGCAGTAATAAAGGAATTTTTGAGATAATTGACATTGACTTGACGATGAAGAAAAATATTCGAAATCATATAGTAATTCATAATTCGTTGAAATCGAATAGTAAACTTATGAAGTGAACAAGTTGTTTTTTGCAATTAAAACTAAATATAAAAAATGCCGCCCGATGTGCACCGCATCCACCGCCCCTCTCTAGGTACCTCACTGTCATCCACGCAGTCTGTCACATATCTTGTCTAAAGTACGCAGCAATATTAGTAAATCGTCGTGACATAATATTAATTTCAATTCAAAATCATCCCTTGCACTTCGCAAACACGTTGAGGTGTCAAAAACAGAAACAATTATGGTATTCATGTTATTGGTTGTGTACGTCTAAAAATTACATCAAAACAATGGCCAGTAATTGAATTCCAGCCTTGATATCAAAATAATAAACATCAAATATCCAATTACCATTCGTATTCCTAAACAAAATAATTCGAAATGTGAAAATATAGCGAATATAATCGACTTTATTTAACGTTTAATATTAAATGTTGCCCGGGCAATGTGCGAATTTGCAACAGTCGAACAATTTTTGCGATAATAATTTACAATTCTCTCTGACACTGGAATTTGTAGGTTCATTAAAATTTAGTGGAAAGCGCGGAAAATGGATGGGGAAATATGAAACATTCGCGTATCGTATCTGTTTGTATGTATGCATGTATTTTATCTGCTGTGCAAAGGATGCTATCTGTTTCAGAAGTCAAAGATTTATATTTTTGTTTCTGAATTTTTTGTGATACATATGCGAAATAAAAATTTTGTTTTTTTGGATGTACGGCATAACGTGGTTTACAAAAAATGTGGTAAATTAAAAAAGAACCTTCATATAAAATAACAAGATTTAAATTTTATTTTGGCTGTTTCCTGAAATTTTACAACAAAATAAAGAAACAGGGAAAAATATTTTTGTACGTAAATTTATATATAAAATACTAAAATTTTTGTGTATACTGAAAACGTTATAAAGATAGACTAACGTCATCAGAAATATATGAATGCTATGGAGTGCTGCTACGTTTACATGGTATAAATGTAATCAGTTTTAAATTTTATTGCGCGTTGCTTTTTTAGAGATGACAAGATATCATTTATCTTTGATTTCGCAGATATTTTAGAGACCGTGGATCTACTAACTTTTAGTGCGTCCGGTATTCTGTAATAAATTTTAAATTGATAATGCAAAATTAATTACATATATACTAATTTACCCTAAAAAGCCTGGTTCGATCCCCACAGCCAACAAAACATTTTCACCAATTTAAAATTAGCCTCAGTGATATCGTGTCGGCCTGTGGATCCTAAGAACCCTGGTTCGATCCCCATAGCCGACAAACATTTTCACCAATTTAAAAAATTACCGCTGTGGCTCCCCCACCACTAACAACTTTGGAGACCGTGATTTGACGACTGGTAACCACAATTCACGCGCATAAATATATCACTTACTGAGTTCTGCTTCGGCAGAGTGCTACACCCAGTAATGGGTAAAAGACGTGATGATATATTTATTTAAAATTAGCCCTGTGGCTTCCCTACCATAAATATATCATTACTGAGATCTGCTTCGGCAGAGTGCCTCACCCAGTAATGGGTAAAAGGCGTAATGATATATTTATTTATTTTATTTATTTAAAATTAGCCCTGTGGCTTCCCTACCATAAATATATCATTTACTGAGATCTACTTCGGCAAAGTGCCACACCCAGTAATGGGTAAAAGGCGTGATGATATATTTATTTATTTTATTTATTTAAAATTAGCCCTGCGGTCTCCTTACCATAAATATATCATTTACTGTGATCTGCTTTGGCAGAGTGCCACACCCAGTAATGGGCAAAAAGGCGTGATGATATATTTATATTTATTTATTATTACCTCTCAATAATAGTTTAAGGAAGAAAATTCACGAAAACCGTAATTCAACGCTAGCGATTAAAAATCAATGTAAAACTTTTTCAGCAATCAAAATTTGATCCTCTCGGATGTCAGTGTAAACCAACACCCGTCTTTTCTTACCTGTGTTTATGAAATTCTTAGTGTAAGATTACACCAAACCAACCTTTAAGAACGGCTTACAATTTCACCCCAACTTCGCGCCACTTAAAAAATCACATTATAGGCCGCCATATTGAAAACCGTACCGTTTGCAATAAATCATTCGATACCGGTGGATAATCTGCAGCGTCATGGCCGAGATATTGACACGTTCACTTTTCCCCGGTAAAAAGCCGAATCGAACCCGTCAAAAGTGTTATCTTCTGCCGCTGACAGTTATATATGGCAACAACGCCGTGTGTACGTGTGACGTGAGCAACGATCCAATGTGTGTGCGCATGCGTATACGAGCTTTGTTCCTATGTTCACGCCACACACGCGCTGGTTAATTAAAACGATAAATTCATGTCGATTTTCGAAGTCATTATTATGGCAATTGATTTATTGGGAATTGTGTCTCGTGGGATGGGATTTATTGATAATAAGTTGATGAACAATTAAATTTTGCTCGTGATGACAATATGGCGGCTGCATCGACACTAACAGTGTTACCAATTTTGTTGTTGGACTTTCATTACTTTATAATTTTCAGGGAAATTTGTTTTTCAAGTTTTAATTGTCATTGTAGTACGAATAATAATTTAAAATTACGTAGGGTGTTTTTAAAAGTAGGGATAAAAAAAATTAGCAAAATATATTTCAACGTATCTTAAGAAGACATTTTTTGAGCCACTGGATTGTTAGTTATTAATAATAAAATAATAATTATTTAGTTATTTATTAATCAAGGGTGAAAACAGACGTTTCTGGCCCGTGGCATGATAACATGCTCAGGATCAGAAATGCTAATTTCTCCCGTGGTACATACAATATTTGATGCACAACTGGGCCGAAACGCATGTCTTTTAGCCCTGAAAAGCGGGTTTAAACACTTATTTTTGGCCCACGGACCAAAAAGAAATAATTCTTATGGACACAAATGAAATTACAATTTTTATTGTATACTTGATTTTGCAAAACGTCATTTTGACATATTTTACTCTTTTGAACATATAATTAAATGTTATTTTATTGTGCCTCGTGCTAATAATCATGCCACGGGCCACAAATGCCTGTTTTCACCCTTGGTACATAAATAATTAGTATGCACAACAAAATAGCATTTAATTATATGTCAAAATGACGTTTTGTAAAATCAAGTATTCATAATAAACAAAAATTATTATTTTTATAATGTATCCATAGGAATGATTTTTTATGGCCCTAGGGCCAAAAAGAAGTGTTTAAGCCCGCTTTTCATGGTTAAAACACATTAATTTCGGCTCGGTTGTGCATAAAATATGAATTATGCCAATTTATGGCTCTAGGGCTAAAAAGAAGTGTTTAAGCCTGCTTTCTTTTAGGGCTAAAATACATTAATTTTGGCCCAGTTGTGCATAATAGTTATTTATGTATCAAGGGTGAAAACAGGAGTTTCTAGTGCGTGGCATGATGATTAGCACGAGGCGCAAAGCGCCGAGGGCTAATAAGATGCTCACAGTCAGAAACGCTAATTTCACCCGTGGTACATACAATATTTTATGCACAACAAAATAACATTTAATTATATGTTCAAAAGATTAAAATATGTACATAGGTTATATGTCAACATGACATTTTGTAGAATCAAGTATTCACAATAAACAAAAATTGTCGGCCTGTGGATCCTGAGAACCCTGGTTCGATTCCCACAGGCGCCAAACAATTTTCATAATTTCAAAAGTTATCCCTGTGGCTCCTCCACCACTAACATCTTTGGGGGCCGTGATTTGACGGCTGGTAACCGCACTTCAAGCGCAAATATATCACTTACCGAGATCTGCTTCGGCAGAGTGCCACACCCAGTAATGGGTAGAAGGCGTGATGATATATTTATTTATTTATATTTTATTTATATATACATAGGAATTATTTTTTTATGGCCCTAGGGCCAAAAGGAAGTATTTAAGCCAGCTTTTTAGGGCCAAAACACATGAATTTCGGCCCGGTTGTGCATAAAATATATTAGAAATAATTATCCTACCAGTGGTACTAAAATGTTTATATAAAGTAATGTCATGTCCTTTTGAAATGCATTCTATTTAAAAGAAACATAGCAAAAGAAATAAATTTCATTAGTTTTAAAATAAAAATGAACACGATATGTAAATTTAATATGTTATAAAATTTATATGTCATAAAAATTTCATTAACTGACGGTATATTAATTTTATATCAAAAATGTCGTAGAAAATTATACGAAATAATATTTGCACTTTTATTATCTATCCCATGCCTTTATTGCCTTTTTATTATATTTTGAAAATTCATATGACATAATCTTAACTTTATGAGAATATTAAATCAAAAATATAGTCTGCACCAAATACAGTAATCACTGGATATATCACTGTTCATCTTGATCCTAATCATCAATGTCAAATGCGTCCTATATTTTGCAATGATGCGTTCTTAGGTGGGACAGGGTATAGTTACAAGTAATTGTACAAGATTTGTCGATTTTATCGATACATTTCTATTTTACACAATTTTATTTTGCTCAACAACATGCACGAGATGAAACAACAAGGTAAGTTTCGAGTCTGTAGGCCGAAAGGTACTTACTTAAGCAATAAAATTAAGTGGTTGAAAATAAAAAAAAGGATGTAAGAAAAATCTAACAGGTCGCGTGTTATAAGATAATTTTCCGAAGCAAAGAAAATAATAGTTATTTATGTATCAAGGGTGAAAACAGGCGTTTCTGGCCCGTGGCATGATTATTAGCACGAGGTGCAAAGCGCCGAGGGTTGATAATTGTTGATTTAATTAAAATAAAATAATATATCATCATGCCTTGTACCTATTACTGGATGTGGCACTCTACCGTAGCAGATTTCGGTAAGTGATATATTTATGCGCGTGAAGTGCGGTTATCAGCCGTCAAGTCACGGCTTCCAAAGATGTTAGTGGGTAATTTTAATTTGGTGAAAATGAACAGTACATTTAATTTTGTTTGGCTGCCAGACTGTCAATAACATTCTGATTCATTTTATTTATACTTTATTTTATTTTTGTTATGGTGTAGTGGCTAAGTGGTATCGAATTGGCCTGTGTATCCTGAGAACCCTGGTTCGATCCACACAGCTGACAAATACTTTCACAAAATTAAAATTGCCCCTGTGGCTCCCCCACCACTAACATCTTTGGGGGCCATGATCTAACGACTGGTAACCGCACATAAATATATCACTTACCGAAATCTGCTTCGGCAGAGTGTCACACCCAGTAATTTGTAAAAGGCGTGATGATATAGTTACTTAAATTTTTTTTACAATAAACAAAAATTGTCATTTTATTTATGTATCCATAGAAATTATTTCTTTTTGGTCCATGGGCCAAAAATAAGTGTTTAAGCCCGCTTATTATATTATACGGATAAATTTATTAGAAATATCATCCCAAAAAGGGACTTTATTGTGAGTAAATGGCTATGACGCTCAGTCTGTAAGCAGCGTAAAATTTGAAGATCTTTATAATAACTTTCCATAGACTTGAATAATTTAAATTTAGATAATATAAACAGCTTTTCTTTACGTAACACCTGGAAGTGAGTATCTGTTTTTAACAAGAATCTACAAAGAGTGTACATAAGTAGATTATTGCCGGTGTTGAGTGTACTCAGGTAGGACTTCTTATTACAACAGAGTTTCCCGAAGATGCCACTTAACACTTTCGATTATTTAATTCTAGATTAATTTTGAATATAATGTTTAAAATGTATATTAAACATTAAAACAAAATGTATGTACTATTATGTAATAATTGCAAAAAAATATATTTATTTTATTGTGAATTAAAAACATAATATGCTCTATCATGTTATTATCATACTTATTTAATTTAAAACTATATTTCAAATTTGCCGGTAAAAAGATTGGGTATCAATCAGTTTTTGTAATACTAACATAATATAAAACAAATAATATTTGGTCTTAAACTAGTTTGATATTGGCATTTGTCAAAGTATCACCCTGGGTGAATTTTCAACCATTCAACCAAATGGGTTTTTTAGTGGGTTTACTTAGGTGGTTTTTTTTGGGTGGGTAAAATATGAACAACCCTGCTCTGTGGCAACTACACACACCCCATAGATCTCTTATTCACAATCCCTCACTTAGAGAAAATAAAAATTAACTTTATGCAAACAAAGCTCATTGTACTAAAACATCCTATAAAAATAAACCACGCCCAAGTAAATTAAAAAAATCATGACAATATTCAAATAACAATACCATCGTGTACAATAACATAAAACACCTATTCAAATAATTGTTCTCAACAAATAAAAACAAAAACAATACGTCCGGAACCGGAAAACTATGTGAAAAACACACGCGCAATCACCAACACATGTACAGGCTCAGGTAGAGTATTTATGCATGTATACATGTAGCTTCCGTGGATTTACAGACCGTCGCGATATTTTGCATACGGTATGCGATGTAAATCCAAACCTGGCCGGCCGAAGTTACGTCCAAACCGCGCCCATGAATTATGCATTACGCCACGGCAGGTCTCACCCCCACCCCCTGCGTAAAGTCGCCCTTTGTTTGGATGGAAAAAGTTGACCGCGTCGTTTGGGGCTGTATTTTATTTTTCTCTTTTCTTGGATAGATTTGTTGGAAGTTCGGAGAAAATAAGTTGGGTTGATGTTCTGACAGCTTATTTAACTGGGGTGTTTTTTAGTTATTGATCGATTTTGAGGGTTGCTTTTTATTTTTGTAAAACGTTTTTTTAATCGACTGCTTCGGCAGTACATATATTAACCGCCAGTTGTAATGATAACGATCTCTATAGTTAATTTTTATTGGAATTGAGATTAAGTTCGTGTTATACATAAAATCATACAAATAAATAAATATATCATCACGCCTTTTACCCATGACTGGGTGCGGCACTCTTCCGAAGCAGATCTCGGTAAGTAATATAATTATGCGCGTGGAGTGCGGTTACCAGACGTTAAATCACGGCCCCCAAAGATGTTAGTGGTGAGGTAGCCGCAGGGGTAGTTTAGAAATAGTGAAAATTGTTTGTAGGCTGTGGGAATAGAACCAGGGTTCTCAGGATCCACAGGCTGACTTGATACCACTGAGCTAGGTGGGAGAGCCACACGGGTAATTTAAATTGGTGAAAATGTTTGGCGGCTGTGGGGATCAAAAACCAGGGTTCTTAGTATCCACAGGCCGACTTGATATCTCGGCGCTATGCGTCTCTTACTGATAACCATGCCACGGGCTAGAAATGTCTGTTTTCACCCTTGGTACATAAATAACTATTATAATTTGAACGTTTCCAATCATTTTCCCGAATGCAATTTAGTTATTTTTTTTCAAAATTACCGTTTTCCTTAATTATAATTTTGCTGAATAATAATTTTCCCGTATGCTAATTTCTCGTATTTCCCGATGATAAATTTTCCCGAATGACCTAAATAATATCTCAAAAAAATATTTTCTCGAACGTAGATTTCCCAAATGTATTACCATACATTTTCGTGTTTAAAGTTTCCCGAATAACAATTTCACAGCATATCAATTTCCCGAATATTATTTGGTGTTATATTTTGGGCGGTTACCAGCCGTCAAATCACGGTTCTTAAATGTGTTAGTGGAGGGGAAGCCACAGGAATAATTTTAATATGATGAAAATTGTTTGACGGCTATGGGGATCGAACCCTGGTTAAATTAAATTATCAGTAATAATATTACAAGAGAGTGAGAATAAATTGAAAATAATTTGACAGATCTTTCGAAAACTTGTTACCAGGCAATAGTCACGAAAGCCCATAGGGCTTTCGTGACAGACAGTTGTGGTTCTGTGGTTAGAACACTCGCCTCAAAATTGAAAGTTCGCAAGTTGAAATCTCACTAACTTCATTTTCTGAATAAATTAAAAATAATTTGACAGATCTTTCGAAAACTTGTTGCCAGGCAATAGTCACGAAAGCCCGTAGGGCTTGAGTGGTTATTGCCAAATGGCAACAAGTTTGAGAAAAATACTGGAGAATTATTTTCTAATTTATCCAACTCTCGACTTATATTTAATCAGATTATTTTTTGACTTAGCTGTTGAGGTCGATTCATCCAACTTAAAAGATTTTGAACTGAGTTCATATCAATTGATTACTTATTAATGTATTCTTGGAAGTTGCTTCCAAAATTTGTTGGTGTATTTCTGTATCTAAAATACAACTAAATCGACTTTTTTCACACATTTTACTTGACGCGTTGAAAGTTTTAAATAATTATTTGACAACTACCTATCATTTGTCACAAACAAAAAAGCACCTACAGAGATAATTTCCGGGAATAATCACAAGAGCTTAATTCTTAGTATAATAATGACAGGATTGGTTAAAACGCAGATACGTGACATACAATGATGCATTTCATTGGTTTTGAGAAACGTTAAAAAATAATCAAATTAATTGACAGTTATACTTTGGAGGAATTTTGTAAATCTAAAACATTGGATATAACATTCACAAAGAGATGCAAATTAGTCCTTCATTTATACGGTTCTATCAATAAATCAAATTAAAGATGAACCAGATAGACAATTTAAAACTTTTTCAAAAGTTTAAATTAGAAATTTTGTGAATATGAATAATGTATATTTCACAATTAAACGATAAATTAACTTTTTTACTGAAACAGTTATCAGTACGACTGAATTTGATAATTACGTAGACAATATTTACATATTTCATATAACTAAGATATAATAACTATAAAAAAAATTAAAGTTATAAGTTTCTAAAATTGAATAAAAACGCAAAACAATTTAAGATGCGACAAAGTATAGAAAAATAGAGTAAACTAAGTATAATTCTTTTCGAATGGTAACAATTGAACATCAACAAAAACTCAATTACAAAGACGAAAGAAAAGCAACTGTTAAACAAAATAAACCCAGCTGCAAGCCATATTTTGTCGTAACGGTTACGAAGGAAATTTCGGATGCAAACAGCTGAAAGCAAACAAAACTAGCAAAAAACGAGAAAATTGAAAGTTCGAACACAAAAGAATCTGTTTAAAAAGTTGCCGGTGCTGTTGGCCACCCTGCCTATAGATTAGGATCAAGGTTAACGCGGATCACTTATCTGATCTGATCCTGAACCCAAGTGCTTTAAAATCAACATGCGATACACTACGGTTTCCTTCCTTTAACGCACTAACGCACATTTTGCTCTTCATGAACTTGGGGTGGCTAGCTCAGTGGTATGAAGTCGGCCTGTGGATCTTGAGAACCCTGGTTCGATTCCCACAGGCGACAAACAATTTTCATAATTTCAAAAATTACCCCTGTGGCTCCTCCACCACTAACATCTTTGGGGATCGTGATTTGACGACTGGTAACCGCACTTCACGCGCAAAATATATCACTTACCGAGATCTGCTTCGGCAGAGTACCACACCTAGTAATGGGTAGAAGGCCACTGAGCTAGCCACCCCATTTGTTTATAATATGCATTAAATAAATCTGATACAATGTCCAATTTTCCAATGCAGTGGGCCAGTGTCATAAATTAAGTGAGAATAACGAATATATTAATATATAATAAAGCAACAAAAAACCGGTAACCAATCGCAAATTTGCACGCGAACAAAAACGAAAGTTTTAAATTCAAATAAGCTCAAAAGTAAAACAAGAAAAAACTAATTTCTCTCCGCAAACAATTTTTCACAAGTCATACAATGTCATTTTTAAAACAGGCACTTTTAACGCGTTCAAAAGAAAATGTCAAAAAAGAAAAGCGAAGGAAAAAATTGTCCGTTCCGTTTGAGCCGATAAAAACTTCAGGACGAGCATTAAAAATTAATCGCGGACGATGTGTGCGAACTCCTGTGAAATGTCTCTCGCTTGGAGAGCACCCCCTGCCCCCAGTCTGGACTCCTACACTGACAGCAATTAACGAGGGGAAATCTCGGACCGCTGGCGCTGCTCTGACATTCTATTTACGAAATAGTTGCTATTTGTAAGCTTTCATTAGTTTCAAACTAAATTTAGAAATTTAATTTTTTTGATAATCCCCTATATTCAATAACAATCATTCGGCTGTATCATGTAACATGTCTTTAATAATAAGCGATGTCGATAAATTTAAATAGCTTTGGAAACATCGGTTTTGTCTTGACGTTTGTCAAATTTGTATTTATATGAATAAAAATTTGACAAACGTCAGAACAAAACCGATGTTGTCAAAGCTAAAAAAAATTATCGATGTCGCTTATTTTTAACGATGTGTTACATGATACAGCGGATTATCTGTTAATGATACTTTTTATTTTTCATCGTTATTCTACGATAATCACAATTTTGCAGAATTATTTATATTAGTTAGAAAGCTAGGGTGCAAAATGATGTCTCATTTTTTCCAGTGACAGAAATGGATTTTTTAATAGATTATGTCATGATAAACATGAAAAAACGAAAATTAGATTTGGGAATGGGTGGTAACAATAGATGGCGCCGATGTGAATGCGCTAATTTTAAGGGTGGTTGTTGTTAATGATCGAGTTACAGGATAGGAATAAAATAAATAAATATTAATATATCATCACGCCTTTTATTCATTACCAATAAATTTCTAATATGGTGTCTACCAATTTCAAATTATAAAATTCCAGGAGATTCAAGGATTTCAAGTTACATATTACAAAAAAAAATCCAAGTACTTTCATAAAATAACTAACAAAATTTTTTTAAATATATTTTCCAAAATATAAATAAATAAATAAATATATCATCACGCCTTTTACTCATTATTGGGTGAGGCACTCTGCCGAAGCAGATCTCGGTAAGTGATATATTTATGCGCGTGAAGTGCGGTTACCAGCCTTCAAATCACAGCCCCCAAAGATGTAAGTGGTGAAGGAGCCACAGGGGTAATTTTAAATTGGTGAAAATGTTTTGTCGGCTGTGGGGATCGAACCAGGATTCTTTGGATCCACAGGCTGACTTAATACCACTAAGCCATTACCCCATAAAATAAATAATAATAATAAAAAAATCAAACAGCATTCCAAAATATAAGAAAACTAAAAATAAAAATATTGTTTGACGGTAATTTTTTTTTTCAGGTATTTTATAAAAATTCAAGGATGTATAAGGATTTCAAGGTATGTTTTTAAATTCCAGGAATTCCAGGAACATAGAGACCATGACTATAGTCTTGTTTCAATTTGATTTTTGAACAGCGATTTGGATTAACTTTTTTAAATCAGACTATACTCTGTTTTTTAACCAGGAGGAGTAATTTAAATTTTAACCGCTAAAACTGACGCTTCTGATTGGCTAGTGCTTCGTCCAGTTTACACTGTACATAGATTTTACATTTGATTTATTAGAGCTGTCATAAGTTTTGAGGTTATCTGTTTTCTTGTTGGTTTTTTTGCATTTCTGTGACATTAACATAAATCAGTTCTTTTAAGAACTAATAATATACGGAGTGACAAATTAGAGTTTATAATGTCATTTGTATTTTAAAATAAATTCCATGAGACTTAATCAATGCAGATGTGTAAGAAATTTTTGTATTTCGCGCGAACAAAAATCTAGTCTAATCTTTCTTTGGTAACTTTCTATGGTGTAAATCTGATTTGTGCATTTACTCCTTCTGGTTAAAAAACAGAGTATAGAATAAGATTAGCTACTCCAAAATTCAGGATTAGCAAAACTTTTTGAAACATCGCACGTTGTTTTGGATTATTCCACTCAGGTAGATTTTCTTTCAAAGGAAAACCTCGCGCTGTGATTTCGTTAGAATCACAGGGGGCTGGCAGGGTTAATTAGACGCAATGGAGGGGGGTGGGTCATGTCCTGTGACAGCCCCGCAAGCGGCGCTCCTGGTGGAATAATTACCAGCACAGATAAAGAAGACGAACAGCGCAAGATGTCAAAGTTTGTTTTTTGCATTTTGTTTCGTGAGTGCGCTGTGGCCATAAATTCACTGTCACATTTAAATTGATATTACTTTGGCTGCATTGCGTACTTGATATACTTTCTGTTCCTGGCACGATGGTTTTAATTTTTGTTTTAGTTTTGTTTATGCACGATGCGAGTATGTCTGGAATTTTTAACAAGAAATACATGATATAAATGAAAAGCTCTGTTTTCATATTCCGTACGACTCTTTAGAAGACATCTATCGCATGTCAACAATTTCGGTCGTAAATGTATTTTAAATTATTAGTTTTTTGTTACTCTGCCCAACAGGAAGTAAATCCCAATTACAGTACAGGGGACCTACAGCTTATAGTGGAATCCGGACCACTCAGACACAATCGTATTTTTTGGATATAAGTAGAAGTCAGTGAGATTTGAACGCACGACCTCTTGCTTGCTAATTAAAATAAAAATAAATATATCATCACGCCTTCTACCCTTTACTGGGTGTGGCACTCTGCTGAAGCAGATCTCGGTAAGTGATATATTTTGCGCGTGAAGTGCGGTTACCAGTCGTCAAATCACGGCCCCCAAACATGTTAGTGGTGGAGGAGCCACAGGGATAGCTTTTTCAAATTATGAAAATTTGTCGCCTGTGGGAATCAAACCAGGGACCTCAGGATCCACAGGCCGACTTCATACCACTGAGCTAGACATCTCATCTCATCTCTCTCTTGCTTGCTAATTAATGAACGCAAATTTTACTTCGCTTTTATCCACTGGACTACGATTGTCTATGAAGTTAAGCCGAAATGATATTTTGGAATATTGAAACTCAATCACTCATTATTGGCTGTAGTCTTTATTTAAGGTGGTACAATTATGGAAGCATTTAACCCGGGTTTGAATGAAATGTAAATATGTTATTCTTCATGTGTTTCTACACTAGTATGCAATTGTTTTTAAAAGTTTACCGTTGTTTTGATTAATGTAAAGTTAAAGTCGACTGCGTAAAAAATTCATATATTGTAGTTATTTTTTAACAAAAAACTAACACACAGTACATCGTATAAAGAAAAAGGTATAAGAATTAAAAAATCCATGCCTTACCGGATTAGTTTCAAAGAAATTGGCGATAAAAGTTGGATATTCTATGATTTTCAATGAAATTGTCAGAAATGCTTGGCAACGTTGCACGGGTAAACAGAGATGGTCGCACGCGTAAACAGAGATGGTCGCAGGCGTAGACAGAAATGGTCGCACGAATGACAAAGCAAGAACTATGAAAGTTATTATTTCGATCAGTAAAATAAATTAATTTTAATACAAAAAAAAATATTACAGCATTTTATATTTATTTATTTGTTGTTACAGTTGATAATAATTGCTTTGGTGTATTTTTCTTATTTTTCTTATGAACTGTCAACAGGATGTATCGATAATACTGTCACGTTTCGTACCGACTGGTAATATGATGCTGCTTGTAGTTCTCGCCTTGTGGCATGATTATTAACACGAGGCGCAAAGCGCCGCGAGCTAATAACATGCTCAGAGTCAGAAACGCTAATTTCACCCGTGGCACAACAAAATAGCATTTAATTATATAATCTAAAGATTAAAATATGTACACAAGTTATGTGTTAAAATGACATTTTGTAAAATCAAGTATTCACAATAAATAAAAATTGTCATTTTATTTACGTATCCATAAGAATGATTATTTTACGGCCCTATTGCTCACTTTTTAAAACACATGAATTTCAGCCCAGTTGTGCATAAAAATGTACAAAACTTGTTACATAAATAGCTAATATTTATTTGCAATCTGCGATGGTCAAAATTTAGTTACCTTCTATTTATCAAGTGAGCACGCAGTTTCGATTAAGTTTTGTGATAAACGTTTCCATTGATCTTATTATCGGCGTTGGTGGTGTTGTGGTGGTGGTAAGGGGTGGCAGGGGGTTAGAAAGGGTCTGAAGCAAGGCCTGTTAGATTTACGGTGGTCCGTCGCGTTCGTGGCCAGCTAATGGAAACGGATACGTTCGAACGATTAACGAACCGTTCACAATGACATACACTATATAGCTATAGGAAGAGAGAGATTATTTTTAAATTGTTACCAGCTCATTTTGTGGCCTTGTTTAGCAAGATGATAATTACATCTGGTTTTAATTTGTTCGGTGACAGATGTTAATTTCTATTCTAAAATAAATAAATATATCATCACGCCTTTTTCCCATTACTGGGTGTGGTACGTTGCCGAAGCAGATCTTGGTAAGTGATATATTTATGCGAGTGATGAAAGATATTAGAGGAGGGGGAGCCTCAGAGGTAATTTTAATTTGGTGAAAATGTTGGCCGGCAGTGGGAATCGAACCAGGGTTCTCAGGATCCACGGGCCGACTCGATACCACTGAGTCACCTACCCCATAATTTCTATTCGTATTGGTTTTAAAACATTGAGTGAATTAGTTGTTTGTAAATCAAAGGAATTGAGAAAAAAAAATCTGAAATTATTTTTTGACGTTTCTCAAAACCAATGAAATGTTTCATTGTATGTCACGTGTCTGCGTTTTAACCAATCCTGTCATTATTATACTGAGAATAAAGCTCTTGTGATTATTCCCGGGAATAATCTCTGTAGATGCTTTTTTGTTTGTGACAAATGATAGGTAGTTGTCAAATAATTATTTAAAACTGTCAACGCGTCAAGTAAAATGTGTAGAAAAATCGATTTAGTTCCATTTCAGATATAGAAATACACAAACAAATTTTGGAAACAACTTCCAAGAATACATTAATAAGTAATCAATCGATATGGACTCAGTTCAAAATCTTTTAAGTTGAATGAATCGACCTCAACAGTTAAGTCAAAAAATAATCTAATGAAATATAACTCGAGAGATGGATAAATTAGAAAATAATTCTCCAGTATCTTTCTCAAACTTGTTGCCATTTGGCAATAACCACTCAAGTCCTACGGGCTTTCCTGACTATTACCTGGCAGCAAGTTTTCGAAAGACCTGCCAAATTATTTTCAATTTATTCTCACTCTCTTGTTATATTATTACTGATAATTGTACTAGTGCAAATTATCGCTGTAGTAATTATCACTTATTAATTCACTCATTTCTATGGCAACGCGGTTAAATTATTTATTTATTACTGTTACTCTGTACAACAGGAATTGAATCCCAATTACAGTACAGGGTCCGGACTCACCGCAAAGTGGTTGTTCTTATAATTTCTAGCCTGAGTGGGATTAGAACTCGGGATCTCCGGATACGAATTCCGTAACGCTATTCACCCCACCGTACTGTCGGATTATGAAACGCTATTGGTTGTTTGAAGTCCTGAGACAATATTCACTAATATTTTTCTCTATAAAATGATTTACAAGTTTTAGAAACCCTGTTTGACAGAAGATACAACAGCTACCATATCCACAAAACCAGAAATGGTCTACAAAGGTTTCATTCCATCCACAATGTCATTTAGATATGAAATCAAACTAGGATCACGGCACCGCCCTCGCATTCATTCATTAGAAAAGCTAATCAAACTAACATTGAGAAAGTTCCGTTGCTGCGCGACCGTTGTCCGTTGTTTCGCCTCAAAGCAGTTTATGATGAAAAGGGCGAACGTCCGCGACGCGTGGTCAGTGTATATAATATTCCGGAGCCCCGGAACCCGAGTCCGGACGACTCCAGCGCAGCTGTGATCGCAACCCGGACATGAAGGGTCAATTAATTTATTCGGAGGGATGATAAACATGCTGCTAAGATCAAGAGCTTGTTAGGGGTAGTCTTGAGATTTGTAAGGAGGGGATATTATTTATTTGATAATCTGCACAATACGAATTTTGACTTAGTTATAGTGAAATATAACTTAAAGTGGAATTTGAATCATTTGGACAATGTTACATTTTTGGATTTATGATGTCATAAAAAATGTAACTAGAATGTTGTTATGTATATATTGTACGAGAGCAGGTTGAAAAGTCCCTGAAAAATAAAACAGATGGCGTCACAATCGCAAATCTCATGTGACATTTGTGATGTACCATCTTTAACTAGAACGCATTAAAATTTTCAGACTGATATGTCATTCAGTTCTGTTTTGACACCCATCGAAAGCAAGCAACCTTGAAGATTTTTGAAAACATGGAAAAAAGTGAATATGATTAAACATTATTTCTTGCGTGGAAAAAACATTACGCAAACCAAAGCATCGCTTGTTAAACATTATGGGGACTCCTCACCATCGATTGGAACGATTCACAAGTGGTTTACTGATTTTCGTTGTGGTAGTATGATCACAAAGAACGCCGAACGTTCTGGTCGTCTAATTGAGATTACGACGCCAGAAATCGTCGATCGGCGAGTTAAAGTGCACGAGAGTGCTGAGGCTATGAGCATCTCAACCGAACGGGTACGGAACATTTTGCATAAATTTTTGGATATGAGAAAGCTATCTGCCAGATGGGTGTCGCATTTGCTCTCTGTTGACAACAAGCGCAATAAGTTCAAAGGAGTGTTTGGCGATGTTCAAGTGCAATAAGGACTTTTTGCGCCGTTTCGTAACCGTGGACGAAACATGGATCCATCACAACACACCAGAGACCAAAGAACAGTCGAAACAGTGGACTTGTCCTGGCGAATCGAAGCCAAAAAAGGTCAAAGTGGGTTTATTTTGAAGGATTACCAAAATCGTATTATATGGAAGGGATCGAAAAATTAGAAAAACGTAGGACGAGCTACATGGAAAAAAGTGAAATTCGCGTCTTGATTAAACATTATTTCTTGCGTGGAAAAAACATTACGCAAACCAAAGCATCGCTTGTTAACCATTATGGGGACTCCTCACCATCGATTGGAACGATTCACAAGTGGTTTACTAATTTCCGTTGTGGTAGTATGACCACAAAGGACGCCGAACGTTCTGGTCGTCTAATTGAGGTTACAACGCCAGAAATCATCGATAAAATCTATGGTATGATATTGGACGATCGGCGATTTAAGGTGCACGAGCTGGCTGAGATTATGAGAATCTCAACCGAACGGGTACGGAACATTTTGCATAAATTTTTGGATATAAGAAAGCTATCTGCCAGATGGGTGCCGCATTTGCTCTCTGTTGACAACAAGCGCGACCGTGTGACAAGTTCAAAGGAGTGTTTGGCGATGTTCAAGCGCAATAAGAAGGACTTTTTGCCCCCCCCTGCGATTTTTATCTATTTCCAAACTTGAAGAAATGGCTCGGCGGAAAGAGATTTGGCTCCAACGATGAGGTCATCGCTGAGACAAACGCCTATTTTAAAGGATTGCCAAAATCGTATTATTTGGAAGGGATCAAAAAATTAGAAAAACGTTGGACGAAGTGTATCGAGCTACAAGGAGATTATGTTGAGAAATAAAATATGTTTTGACCAAATAAATCATTTCTTGTTTCATTTTTCAGGGACTTTTCACCCTGCCCTCGTATATCCATTACTGGGTGTGGCACTCTGCCGAAGCAGGTCTCGGTAAGTGATATATTTATGCGCGTGAAATGCGGTTACCAGCAGAAAATGAGTGAAAAGCTTCAGGTAGAACAATTCTTTAATTAATTTCAAATATACAAAATTTGTACGAGCCTTCGCAAATCCACACGAACTAATTAAAAGAAATATAAATTTGACAACTTAATCTATCTAAAACATTAAATTTCAAGAGTTTTATATCATATGAATGACTTTGAAGTTTGATAAATTTAAAGTTTATGAATTTTTCTGTCATAAACTTGAAATTTATCAAACATGAATCTATCTATATAGGAAACTATAGTTAAGATCTTAGCAAATTCTAAAACTTTTCTAATGGATTCTCATTGATCGATATAAGTAATACGAGTATATTTGGTAGGTAGATAACGATAGTATAATTTGGTATGAATATTATATGTCACGGTTGAAAGCACTCAGCGTTTCATAGTAAGACGCGAGTGACTGTGCATTAGATCTTTATTATTTCTGGATCACGGCTTGCTGGATAATCTACAGCCATAATGATTTACATACAATTATATATATTTAAATTTTTAATATATTCAAACGTCGGAGATATTATCCCACTTAAGGATAAGAAAACAACTAAGATCAGCAATTTTCTTTTTGGAAAATATATTCTCACGGCATTTGAATATTGTTATATTTATTTGCGGTTACCAGCCGCCAAACCACAACCCCTAATGATGTTAGTGAAGGAGAAGTTACAGGGATAATCTATATGTAGTGAAAATTGTTTGGCGGCCGATTCGAAACAACTGAACCACCTACCCCATTTGAACAATATTCAGTTAAAAATTGAATTATTGTATGAATGATAAATCATGCGTATTATTTATTCAAATTTTTAATTACTTTTTAAATATGAATTATTTTAATGACAATATAATACCTTTATATTGTGTTCAAAATAAAAATTGAATTACATTTTCATGCAAATGTTTCACTGTTGATTAAATTATAAAATTAAAATATGGAGTAGCTAACTCTGTGATATCGAGTCGGCCTGTAGATCCAGAGAACCCTGGTTCGATTCTTACAGACGACAAACAATTTTTATCATTTCAAAAACTACCCTTGTGGCTCCCTCACCACTAACATATTTGGGGGCCGTGGTTTAACGGCTGGTATTCGCACTTCACGCGCAAAATATATCACTTACCGAGATTTGCTTCGCGAGAGTGCCATACCCAGTAATGGGTAGAAGGCGTGATGATATATTCATTTTATTTACTTATAATTTCCCAAATGTATTACAATACATTTTCGTGTTTAAAGTTTCTCGAATATTATTTGGTAAGTGATATATTTTGGGCGGTTACCAGCTGTCAAATCATTTATTTATTATTTTTATTTTAAATTATAAAAATTAATATAAAAAATAAAATATATCATCACGCCTTCTACCCATTACTGGGTGTGGCACTCTGCCGAAGCAGATCTCGGTAAGTGATATATTTTTCGCGTGAAATGCGGTTACCAGCCGTCAAATCACGGCCCCCAAAGATGTTAGTGGTGGAGGAGCCACAGGGGTAGCTTTTGAAATTATGAAAATTGTTTGTCGCCTGTGGGAAACGAACCAGGGTTCTCAGGATTCACAGGCCAACTTCATACCACTGAGCTAGCCACCCCATATAAAAATTAATTAAAAAAAAATATAAAAAAAATATATCATCACGGCTTTTACCCATTACTGGGTGTGGCACTCTGCCGCAGCAGATCTCGGTAAGTGATATATTTTGCGCGTCTAGTGCGGTTACCAGTCGTCAAATCACGGCCCCCAAAGATGTTAGTGGTGGAGGAGTCACAGGGGTAGTTTTTGAAATTATGAAAATTGTTTGTCGCCTGTGGGAATCGAACCAGGGTTCTCAAGATCCATTGGCCAACTTCATACCACAGAGCTAGCCACCCCATATAAAAATTAATTAAAAAAAATATAAATAAAATATATCATCACGCCTTCTACCCATTACTGGGTGTGGCACTCTGCCGAAGCAGATATTGATAAGTGATATATTTAGCGCGTGAAGTGTGGTTATTAGTCGTCAAATCACGGTCCCCAAAGATGTTAGTGGTGGAGGAGCCACAAGGGTAGCTTTTGAAATTATGATAATTGTTTGTCGCCTATGGGAATCGATCCAGGGTTATCAGGATCCACAGGCTGAATTTATACCACTGAGCTAGCCACTCCATATAAAAATTAATTATATCCATAATTTAACATTACTTAATATTCAACAATAATACCGCCAACAAAAACTATTTCTGTAGCAATCTACAAAAATCTAATAACTTAAGCCCTTAAAGATGGTGTGTTACGACAAAAATGTTTGACGAAGACCGATTCTTTTATTAATCTGATGAGTGAATGTTCCAGGGTATCGTGCTACCCCAACTGATTAGAATAACGACAAAGTCATAGATATCAAGAACACTGAACCAGAAATAATAATAATAAATCATAGTCCACGCAGTCAGTGTTACTCCAGCAGAAATTGAATTGTAATATCAGCTGATTGCATCGATAGTTAATAGTTCATAATCACAACTCACATCGAAAAGCTTGCAAACCAATCCCAATTAAAACTAGAAACACACAAGCAAAATATTATCCTGGTTCGGTTGTAATTTCACCGCCGCCGCGCCGACCGCAGGCCACAAACTTTATTTCCAATTACAAGTGAGACAGAGAGAAGCAGCCCCGCAATGGAAACAAAATCACAGTTCACCTAGTTTCAAATAACAAGAGGGAATGATATTTTAAACAAACAATATTGAGAGAACGGTTCAGTGTTACCTGTGCGGTAATAAGGTCGTTATTAGTACAGTATTTATTCAATAACAAAGTTTGTAAAAATGTTTTAATAATTTTGGATAAGGTTTCTTTCAATTTACGCCAAAACAAATAAACATATTGCGTGTTTTAATTATGTTTTTGTACGTTCGTTTTGTTTGTTTGTTTGTAAATGTTTACCGATAGGGTTTTCATGGCAATAAGTTGTTTTTTATGACTATGAGGAAAAGTAGGCTTTTCTGCAGTTATTTCAAGTTTGGAAAGTTGATATTTGCCGCATACTCATGTGGAAAGTACTAATTTTCGTATAAGTGTTGAAAGTAAATTTTCTGATCAAATAGATCACCATATCCATGAATATTAACGTTTTGAAAAGAATTTTAAAACAGAAAAACTGTCAAAAATAATTTATAAATACATTTTTTTCAAGTGTTTCTAAATGGTCGTATAAAAAAGAATCTTCTTGTCTGAGCGGTAATAGACAACTTTCTGCTCTAACTATACAATAGTTATTTGTAGACCTAGGTACACAACTATTGTAGAAAGAAGTTTATTTCAGTTCGCGTGATGATATATTTATTTTTCTGAAACCGGCAAAAAAGTTCCTACTTTCCTGACCAATTTTAGTATGGAAAGTATATTTTTACCAAAACAGTCAAGTAAACTACGTATCCAAGGCTACAACAAAAATAACAGTCTGATAAAGTACAAAACAGTTTGGTAAAGATTTTACCTGACTGTTTTGTATTTTACTGACTGTTTTTTTTTTGTAACCTTGAATACTGTTAATACAACTCATAAAATATAAATATTTTAATTAAATTAAACGGTTTCAGAAAAAATAGTATACCATATATAGCTAGCTCAGTGGTATGAAGTCGGCCTGTGGATCCTGAGAACCCTGGTTCGATTCCCACAGGCGACTAACAATTTTCATAATTTCAAAAACTACCCCTGTGGCTCCTCTACCACTAACATATTTGGGGGCTGTGACTTGACTGGTAACCGCACTTTACGCGCAAAATATATCACTTACTGAGATCTGCTTCAGCAGAGTGCCACACCCAGTAATGGGTAGAAGGCGTGATGATATATTTATTTATTTATTTTTCCACAGGAGTAGTATTAATGTGATGAAAATGTTTGTGGGCAGTGGGAATCCAACCTGGGTTCTCAGGATCCACAGGCCGACACGATAACCACCGTGCCACCTACTTATTATGTAATATACTATTATTTTTTATTTTACAAATGAAGACTTTCACATCATTTCTTCTTCATCCACATTCATAATTTCATAAAAGATCGTCTCATCTATCGTTCACACAACAAACCTTCAATCATATCCATCCATTTATTCCTAGGTCGTTCACACAATCTTTCACCCTCAATTCACCATCCATCTCATCAATTTGCCTCACACTCTTTTAATAACATTCTTCTCAATTTCACACTCATACATCAAAGTATTCTAGACCCAATTTAAATCAAATATGAATGACAGATTTCAAGACTTAATTCATTCGCCTTTTCAATTTATCAAACTCTATCGTATTTTTTAGGAACCTATACCAGAAATTAATACATTTTCCTTTTCCCGTGACAGCTTTTCAAATCCTGTGATATTTCATGACACAAATATTTTAATAAATATCACCAGCGTTTAATATAAAACAAATTAGAGACCAACGCAGCAAAACGTTGTTGTTTTCTCAAACGAGTTTATTTAGAAAACCTTTCAGATTAAACAGTTTGATCAAGATAAATCCATCAGCAAAATGATTTTGCAACGAGCCTTAATTAACATAGTCCCAGGGGAGAAATGCTTCATTCCTCGCTGAATTATCCGCGTCCTTGAGAACTAATTAATAAACAAGGCCGTTGGTAAATAAACAGCGTGAGCTTCGAACAATCGATGTGAACGGAACATCAAGGTAAACTCATCTAGGTTTCCGCCCTGTTCAATTCAAATTGGTTTGTGCGGAAAATAAGCAAAAGTTACTCTTTTCAGAGATACAAATTATTGAAAGTAGGTTTGGTTTTTGAGTCCCTTCTAGTATTTAGACTACCGATTAAGAGAGATGAAACTACTATCGTGGAATTTGTTGTTAAGGTAGTATTAGCGTGAAAATTTTTTTTGCAGATCTGAATGAAATTTGGCGCACGTAAACATGAGATAGTCATACGCATCTTGTTAAAATATGAAACACATTCACCGTCTGTGAACAAATATATTCGCTTGTAAAGTTGAGTTCTTATACACGGGGCTTATGGCGATCATCACTCAGAATCGCACATATTTGGTTTGTGTACCTCTAAAATTTTGCAGTTTCATTTGAAAAACTAGTATGATGTTCTAGAACTATCCATGTATATTGTATCAGAACGAGAAAGTTTTTTACCGTTTAGTAATGGATATATAGCCATGCAAAGCCTTATTTTTAACGAAAAATGAAGAATCCCAATTTATAATGGCAACACCACACGGTGGTATGGTATTTGAAAATTCACTAGACCAACAACCTGTTAACAATTCATGATATTTAAATCATAATATGTATAAAACACTTATTTTAAACGCCACTCGACAACTGATGGCGCCACCGTCACACTAGTACTACCTTAAATCGAAATTCATGCTAGTTATATCCGGGTCAAATTTGTATTTCTATTCGTAAACTTAAAACAAAAAAGTGCTCGCTGTAGATACAAAGCTCGTTATATCAGTTTCAACTACAATAATTTACTTAAATCATTTTAAAATTAAAATAAATATTATAGGTAGCAGACTATGTACGTAATTTTATAAATTTCGCGATTGAAAAACATTTAAAGAAATAAAATATCTTCAATGCCTCAATGAACAACCGCAACCAAGTACATTATAAACAGAAAAAAATAAAAATAAATAAACCACTTACATATTCAAAATGAAGTTGTGCTCTCGTGCTCATCCAGCAACCTCGATAATTTCTACACGCAAATTGGAAACAGTATCTGAAATTGAACGAGATATGCAAAACTTAATATAGTTGAAACTAGAGTTAACAAAAACATATTTTGTTATCTGCACTTTCAGAAATGAAATTGTATACAACTACACAAATTACCCAAGTAATAATCGAATGTAATAAATATTGTAATTTGAAACGTCAGAAAACGTAACATAACCTTAAATTTTAAACAAATATATCGTATTGCTACTGTACGCATGTAAGATACAAATGATAAATTCAATAAATCTAACCTTTATTGAACCCCAGAATACCCTAATCATCGATTTAAAACACTTTAAAATTACTTAATCACTAATCGATCACCTGCAACAACATTCATTTCTTGTACGAAAGCTGCTGCTAAACTGTTTACGAACAGATGCGCTACTGCGCATCGGTAGGACAGGTATCAACTGTTTTATTGTTTAAATAAGCTACGATCGCGGTACATCACGAAATAAATACTTTTAAATTATCATTAATATTTTGTATCGCATATTTTCTGCTTTAAATGTTTGTAAATTATTTTAGCGAAAATATTTCTTAATAAAATTTTTAGACTTTTTAAAAATTTAATTTAAAATATCAGGCCCATAAAAAGTAGACACCCGGTATATGTTAATTTGAAATATACTCCTTTAATATTGTGGAAAATTCTGTAAACATGTTTATTTTGTTTTATAATTTTTAAACGAAACGAGGTAAAATTAAGAAACGTAAAGGATTAAAGTTCGCCAAGTTTGGGTAATTAACATATTAGATTACCATCAAAATCTCATTAATTTCAAGAGAATAAATAACTGAAAAGCGAGCTAATTGCATTACCAGGGGTTGGAAATTAATGAATAATAATGCTATTCTGTATTTTACAATTATTTGTTTCGAATGGAACCGATACAAAATGATTTTCTATCTCTGGAATGAAACATCGATGCATATTTTATGATTAAGTGATATAATTATGACAAATGCCCCGAAGATGAACTGACACTAATCATTTTAATCAATACATACCGTTTAGATTTGTCTTGTATGCATATTGCAATTAATTGTAGTTGTAAATGCTATTACATTTGCACAGTAATGAGAAATTTTAGTTCTATTTTCTGTAGAGCTTTGACAATTAAGTCCGCGAACTCATTATCTAAATTGTTATTCGGCTACACTGGGCTCTGTCTTACTATTTTTCTTTGGGATATTATACAGGGAGTATTACGAAAGGCGTTTAATATGGGGAAGCAGTTTTTTTTTTATAATACTTGTATTGTAAGTTCCCTATTAATGACAAAATTTAAACACTGTAAGTGGAACTTTTATTGCACAGTGCTTTTTATGGTTACATCAGGACTATAATATTTACTTACCATCCACCTTGGACAGTAAGTAAATATTACATGTCAAGGTCTATTTTGACAACAATTTGACAGCTATCAATTTTAAAAACTATTTTTCTTGTCCTTCTATTTGTGCAAGTATTATAAAAAATAGTTTACTAACCTCGAACTGTAAGTGATATTCCAGGTCGCGAATGTTTAGGAAATCTCGACCCTTCGGGCCTCATTCTTGATCTAAAAACTGTCACTTACAGTTCATGGTACGTATTTTTGACAAAAATCAATGTTTTGTAACGGCAAAAATTAAATATGAAGATTTATAAACTTACAATTTAATCCTGAGAACTCTGGTTCGATTCCCACAGGCGACAAACAATTTTCATAATTTCCCCCTGTGGCTCCTCCACCACTAATATCTTTGGGGGCCGTGATTTGATGGCTGGTAACAGTACTTCACGCGCAAAATATATCACCTCCCGAGATCTGCGTCGGCAAAGTGCCACACCCAGTAATGGGTAGACGGCGTAATGATATATTTATTTATTTACAATTTAATAATGTTAATATAAAATACAAAATAAATGCGCGACTTAATTTTATTAAATATTTTGACACATTGAAGTTTTGCATTGTTTAAAATAAGGTTTTTGATCTGTCTGTAAACTTTACATTATTTTTACAAAATTAAAAATGGAAAATCATTCTCATGAAAGTTGTTTTGTGGTATCGAGTTGGCCTATGGATTTGGGAACCCGGATTCAATTCTTACAGTTAACCAACAATTTTTACCACATTTATAATTTTCCTTGTGGCTTTCCCTGTATATATTAGTAGCGTTGAGTTCGCGAACTTAATTGTCAAATTTTACAGTCGGAAGGAAACAGAAAAAATATTTACTTTCTACAAGTATAATTGGTATTTGCATTTATATTTAAAAATTTTCTCCGAGTGTAAGATTGTAATTACTCATTTTAATGAGAGTTTAATTGTCATTGTATAAACATGGGATTATTACCCGAAAAACAAGAAAAGTGTATATTTTGTAAGAATTTTGAAATGAAATAAAGATGTGAAACAAACCTCTGAATATCTTGGTAATTTTTTTCGGTTGTCAGAGTCGGATCGAGATCGCGGCTATTAATTGATGAAGTTTTAAAGCAGCGCAGTCATTTTTCTCACGGGCTATTAATCGAGACGCAGATAAGCGATATTATTAATGGAATCTGTTTCTTCGAGTGATTGCGTTGGTACTCTGTGGGAAATAAACTTCTAGGTTCACAGCAAGCACACATTGAACCTGTTGTAGTTGTTGATTTTTGTGATGCGTGTGTGACTTTGTAGAAACTGAACATAGGTGTACGTATTGTACGTGTCAGACGAGAGAAAGGAAAAAGGGGATCGTTTAACCTGGCCGTCACGTTCATGTATGTTGCGAACGTAGCACAATATTCCGGCGATATTGCTTTTTTAATAAGGGTCCGGCAACAATGGCGCTGAGCGCCCGATTCAAAGCTCTAATTTAAACAAACGTTTATCGCCGCCCAGCACTAGAGGCGGAGCGGGAACACGTCGTTGGCACAAAGTTCAGTTGAACGAAGAACTGTCCATGGTGAGGTTACATACGTAGAGGATTGTCCTGTGCGCGGGGCGTCCAGTCTGCGGGGGCGGCGCGGCCGAGGGCCGACACGCTCTGCTCGCGTTCAAAGGCACCGGAAGATAAAAGAATGTGTTCACTCCTATCTTGTCACCAACCAATGTATCGTACGTCACACAAACGCCATACATCTGCACTAACTGGAACTACATGTATGTAGGTAAAGTAGACGTAGAGGAACAAGTCGTAAAGTCTGGTGCATGGCATTTGTGTAGTGGGAGTGTGTAGTAGGAGCGGAGTGTGGAATGGACGGCTGCGTAAAGTGGGTGAACGAGCGACGAGGTCCGGGATTGAGCTGCGCGTGCGTGCTGTCGGCCCGCTAGTGCCGTGGAGCGCCGCCTCATACCGTGGTCTCGCGATCCACGTGTATATACTCCACAGACTGGCCCTTGTGTCAGGAGGACAGCGTCGCGGTGGGGTCGAGCAGCATCTCCTCGGTAGGCGCCCGTCTCGGCACCTCGCCACCCAACAGCTGCTTCTTACCTAGCTGCTGGCGACGTCGACGACGCCTAGTTCGTGCTCTGTGCGCCGCGGCGAACGCTCCCAGCAGCAACAGCGCCGCTGCTGCCGCCGCTGCACAGCTCAGCGCTGTGTACACACCGCCAGGGAACAGGCGGAAGAAGCGGCGACCGACGCCGCAGTGGCCCTCCGCCTCGTCGTAACCGCTCGGACAGTTTGGTCTTCCATCGCACCATAGTGACGCGCTGATACACGCGTCCAACTCAGGACAGCGGTGCGGACACTCCCAGTCCACGGGCAGCAGCGAGTCGTTGGCGCTCGCGTTACCATTATACGCGGGGAACTCAATCTGCAGTTGCTGCAGCAACGCGGAGCGCGACCGCGAGATCTCCAACCAGTTGAACGCAGCTACACCCGGCTCTCTACTTACACACTCCACCAGGAAACTAGGCGGGCGCGGTGGCTGTAGATACGTTACAGTTTGTACTGCTACAGCCTCGTCGTCCACCAGGCCGCTGCCACCGCTGCCGCCGCCGCCTACACCAAACCACTCCTCGCTGAACACGTGCACGGCGTACTGGCGCGCATTGGGTTCAGCAGGACACACTACACGGATAAGTCTTGACGGCCGCCCGGAATAAATAAGCACACGGTTCTTGGAAGGACATCGCGCTGGTTCTTCAGGGCCTGGTTCTAGTGGTAACACTGTACCCCACGTCAACAAGAACAACGAACGGTTCTCATGCGCTTCCACTAGCCACGGCAGTCCATCACAATACAGATCCGCTCTCGTAGGTGGCGGATGTACAAAAGCCACCTCGCCACCAGACCCTCGTAACCGCTGTCTACGTGGACACTCAGGTAATCGAACCATTTCAAACGTAGCGAAGAAATATAAATCTCGGAAGTCTTCGGTGATGTTCATAGCGTTGACGGTGTAATGAATCTCCATGTATCGTGAAGCACTAAGAAAGACGAGTGGTCGCATGTGAAGAGTGAAGTTATCACAGAGACAAGCTCGAGGTACGCGAACTTCACGCCATGGTGCTTCATAAACTCGAAGAGCAGCTCGTGGTTCGAGGCTGGAACAACGTGGTCTCGCTGTGTGTGGATCTGGCTCAGTGTTACAGACAGGTGAAGCACCAAAAGAGACGTTGTGTAACATCAGGCGTATTTTCTCTCCGGCGCCGGCCTCCAGGCGGTATATACAAGAGAGGTTAGCAGCACCACCTCGTCCGAACATGAACACATTCCTCGGGGACCAGAGTTCGCCGGTGCGGACGCGGCGAAACACTCGTGCACACAACACTGGTTGTTCTAGATGCTGTTGTTGTGGATGCCAGGGCTCGCCACCTAGACGTGTGTCTACGAACTCGTAGCGGAGACGGAAGGCGGCTGGGTGGAGCGCTGTGCCGTCCTCCGTGTGGTGTTGGATGGCAAGACGTGAGCTGCTGGATACGTAGCTCTCTGATGGTGTGCATGGACGTGTTAGTCGGGTCGCATTGGCTAGTGATGTGTGGTCGCAGAGTCGAGGTAGTTCGTCGTCGCAGTGGTCTGCTAGAAGACGAGAGCCTGGTAGAGACATAAAAACATATAATTTAATTTTAGATTTAATCAAGCCTAATGAGTTTGAATTTACGGATTTTTAATAATTTTATTGAATAAACAAGGAAATTGAATTTTTCCGATGTTATATTTCAAAAATTAATCGAGATACAAAAATACACTCAACGATATAAAATTTTTATAAACAAATATCCACAAAAATTTTCCCATAAAACAGTTTTTGAGTAATATCTTGAAAATTAGAAGATTTATGTACTTAGGAACTTTACCATTGGATTCAGCACCAACGGGCCAAAATACATATGTATAAAATATGTATGCCATTGCTAACAAGACATTTTGAGAGTAACATTCCTAGTAATCAATTGTTGCTTGGGATCTTAGCAATTTCTATACTTTTTGTTACAGAATAGGTTTAATAGTCTCCGGAAAAGTTGAATTTTCTCCAAATTTTACTTAAATGATTTTGTATTTTACCGACACTATATCTGAAAAACTAAACTTTAAATATGTACAGTTCAATTCTCAAGAGTTTTAGCTAGAATTTAGATAATCCTTAATTTTGGGTTTGTCAAATTAAGCTATTAATAATTAATATTTCCAAAAAAGTTTCAACAAACTTTAATACAATCTTGTACTCGTATAAGTATTTATTTTTCGAAAAGTAAATTCAATCAACTTTTTAAAATCGGACAAGCATAAGTTTAACTAATACAAAATTAAGGATTAGCCAAAACTTTTGGATAATCTGGTTGGTACTCTTTTCGGTATTTTTTTTTGCATATATTTTTTTTTAAAAAAACCACATTGTATGCAATAAATTTGAGTCACGTAAAGCACGTATCCAAGGCTATAACAAAAATAACAGTCTGGTAAAGTACAAAACAGTCTGGTAAAGATTTTACCTGACTGTTATTTTTGTTGTAGCCTTGTAGCTGTCAGTACAATTCATAGCAAAAAATTTAAACATTTTGAATTATTTATGATTAAATATTGATTAAATTAAACGGTTTCAGAAAAAATAGTGTACATAATACGTCAGGAAATTGTTTTTACTTGACTCAGCGGCCTCGTATTTCAAACAACCGCTTCGTCAAGTAAATTATCACTTTCCTGACTCAGTACGTAATATACTATTAGCCATAGTTTTAAATTTTTCAATTAGCTTACCGATGCCTCCGCCATCCCAGATCCGCAGTCTCGTGGTGCAAGGCCCCTCCGAAGCATTAGTACTAGCAGGTCTCGGAACCAACGGTGGTGGTAGCGCATCATCCGGACCTTCAGTAGCCGCCGTAGGCGGCGGTAACAACGGCCGATGACTATACGACACAAAATACACCCAAATCAAATCACCCTGTTGCCCATGAAACCGATACGTGCAGGTCGTATTCGGCGGCAAAGTATGTCTCGGACTCAGCAGTCTCCCCCGTCGCCCTCGTTCATCCCACGTATCATCCGCATTCGTCGCATTCACATCAAACTCACACCGCCGCGACTCACGCGAATAGTCCAGCGAATCCGAATCCGCGAAGATGACATCCACGTCCAGCTCAAACCCACGCAGCGCGGAATGTGCAGACACCGGCGCGTGGAGCGGTACACTAAACGGCGAAGAATGAAACGCGACAAGCATCCAAGGACCGTGGGACACCACTCGAGGGAGCCAATCACCTCCGCAGTATTTTACCAGCACTGGGTCGTTCGTTGTAGGTCCGTCGTAGAAGATGAGATGGTCACGTTCTCCAGTACATTCTCTCCAAGCTCGAAGAGCTTTCGCTCCTGTTTTGTTCAAGCTCGCCATGCTTATCGATCTCTTCATCTGCATCTTGTGGGCGCTTTCTTGTCGAACAGCGATCATGGCGTGCTTGCACGTGGGGACATCCTTCTGGTGAAGACTCCAGTAGCAGGTGACGTTTCGTGGGTACATCCCGGGGTAGTTAGGACTCTGCAGCCGGCAGGGTTTGTGACGACACTCGTCGAATTGTCTCGTGCAGTAGGTACCCGGTGAGACTTGTCCCCTTTCTAGTGGAGCAGCAGCGCTACCGAAGCGAACTACTGCTTCCAGTTGTGAGACGAACTTGTATCGAAGGTGGAATGCGAAGGGTACGGCTGGGTGTGCGTGGAAGAGTTTCACGCTGACGGTGATGGTGGATGTTTCGCTGTAGTAGACGGCGTAACCGCTGCTTGATCCGCACCAGGAACCGCCGGTGAAAGGACGACCGAGTTCGGAGAGCTGCATGTAGCCGTCGGGGCAGCCGTCTAACTCGGAGGCTTCGTAACGGCCTACTTTGAACGCGTCGAAGATCAACTGAAACAAAAAATAAAACACTTGATTAGTTGTGAAACGATCGTGGAAGAAAAAAGAAAAAGTTTCATATAACAATTATTTATATGTATATGGAATGAAAATACAAAACACATGAGGAAAGAAAGACAGTTTCTTCAGGAATATACATATAATTGTTTCTGTAGCTTAACAGAAAGTAAAATTTTCAGATTAATTAGAAATTTACCATGTCTTTTGTTGGGACTTTACGTCGCTTTCTCGTTCGCTGAGACTGCTACCTCAGATTTTCAAATAAAATATAAGTGATTCTGTCTAAATATGTCGTTTATTTAATTTTATAATAGATACAAAGTCACTACAAAGTGCTTGTTACTAACGTAGACTATATCTTACTAGTAACTAGCTCAACTGTCAATGTCAACATAGCAGCTTACGCTTCTTTCGTCTTTGTGCGCACTCGCGCCATCTTTGCTTAGTAAACAACTTATAGAACTCGACAAATCAAAGTAAAACCGTATCTGGAATGCGCATTAACTCCACCCTTTCAGGTGTATAACGAATAGCGTGAAATATACAGTCTCAGTGATAAAGACTTGGCCGTCACAACCATGTACAATATGAGTGTTTATATAAATTTATTAATGATATATTTATTTATTATCAATCTATCATCTTTCCACATACTATTTTTATAAAAAGAAAGAATTATACGCAGTTTTATTTTACAAATTTAAATTCCACTTTTGACACTGAATGTACCAACAAAGACATACTTCTCAGGGTTTTACTTTGGTTTGTCGAGTTCTAGCTTACGGCGGCACATAGAGCAACATTTTGTGATCCACATAAAAATTACAACACAATACATCTTTGTTTTAGACGCTTCTGATTTGCTAACCACTTCAGATTCGGCCAAAAAGAATACTTTAATTACAAATAACTATTCTTCCATAGGAATTAAAAGTATCACTTTCTTCTATTAATTAGAGGAAGAAAATATTTACTTTCTGACAGGGCTAAGAAAAAACTTATTTTTGTCACTAGTAAAGAAGATTAATTGCGGGTGGAATCTGATGATTTAAGAAAAGTGCAGGATTTTTTATTTTAGTTTTGTTGTTTAGTAATTTCATTAGAGTGTTTACCTGCAATTGTGTGAAATTCACTTTCAAATACAAGCGCAGGAACGACACTACCTTCGTTTCTTATCTTTTTTATTCGTTTTCTGATCTTACATTGAGTGTTTAACTGCAATTGTGTGGGATTCACTTTCAAAAACAAGCTCAAGGCGACACTTCCTTAGTTTCTTATCTTTTTTATTCGTTTCCGATCTTACATTGAGTGTTTAACTGCAATTGTGTGGGATTCACTTTCAAAAACAAGCGTAGAGCGACGCTCCCTTCCTTTCTTATCTTTTAATTCGTTTTCAGTTCTTACGTAGAGTGTTTAACTGCAATTGCGTGGAATTCACTTTCAAAAACAAGCGCAGGGCGACACTCCCTTCCTTTCTTTTCTTTTTGTTTCATTTTCAGTTACTGCATTGTGTGGACTTTTCTTTCATATACAACTGCAGACTATCGCTTTCATCTTTTCTAGATTCGTTGTTAGTTTCGTTATTAGATTCGTTGTTAGGAGTATGCGTGAGTAATTTGAGATGTTTTATGCATATGTTATGTACGTCGAAGAAAGAAGATGAATGATAAGTGAATAGAAGTGATTGGATAGATGTGATTGAAGGTTTGTTGTGTGATAAATGATTTCGAGTGTAATAAATAAATGATTTATATGCAGTGATCTATGAATGTGGTTAAAGTGAGGGTGGTGTGTTTGGATGAGAATGTTTGACGGGGACTGGTTATTTGATGAATGTAATGAGTGATTTTAGGGTTTGTGCTACCCCATTTGATGGGAACCAAAGTTAGTTAGTTGCTAAAACTTTGTAAACAATTTATGTATTTCATGGGACGAATTGAGATGAGTACACGTAGTATAATGATAATGTTTAATTAAAATCAGTAGATTACTTCAAAGCCTTTCCGTGATGGTTCGTTTGTTTGTTGCCAACAACAGTTGAACAACATATCTGAATTTACAACGAGATATGCTGTGCTATGCTATGCCATGCTAGATGAATTTGTGTGTCATGCTCGCGTACGTAAAGAATTAACGTAGCGTGAAATGTTAGTTCCAATGCTAAACGAACATTCGCATAAATTATTTCGCCCTGATATATTATATTTCCTGTTTTGCTTTCAACTGACATTTATGGTATTTTTGGGGATTATATATTATACATTTATTTAAATTGTACAAGTGAACACGTTTACATAATATTTTCTTACATTTTGAGAGATTATAAATTTGGTTATATTTTACCGTAAAGAGATATATCATTATATAATTCTACTGGCAGCTGAATAGCAAGAATTCGTGTATTAAAATCTCGTTGACTTCAACTTATATTAACAAAAAAATAGGAGTATGTCTGAGTGGATCGGATTCCATTATAAATAAATATAAATATATCATCACGCCTTCTACTCATTACTGGGTGTGGCACTCTGCCGAAGCAGATCTCGGTAAGTGATATAATTTGCGCGTGAAGTGCGGTTATCAGTCGTCAAATCATGGCCCCCAATTATGTTAGTGCTGGAGAAGCCACAGGGGTAATTTTAATTTTAGTGAAAATATTTGTCAACTGTGGGAATCGAACCAGAGTTCTTAGGAGTCACAGACCGACTCGATACCACTGAGCCATTACCCATTATTGGGTAATGGGTAATTATTTATAAAAATAAATAAAATAAATATATCATCACGCCTTCTACCCATTACTGGGTGTGGCACTCTGCCGACGCAGATATCGGTAAGTGATATATTTTGCGCGTGAAGTGCGGTTATCAGTCGTCAAATCACGGCCCCAAAGATGTTAGTGGTGGAGGAGACACAGGGGTAGTTTTTTTATGAAAATTGTTTGTCCACAGGCCGACTTCATACCACTGAGCTAGCCACCCCATAAGCTATTGTACTTGAGAAGTACCTGGAGGTGTATTCTAATTCATAGCGGGATGTGGCTGTGGCTACGGCTATAATAGTTTGCGTGATAGCTATACTCAATTGTCTTCATAGCGGGACTTTAGGAAATTATATTTCTAATATTGGTATTAAATAAAAGTATAGTTGTCAACCCTTTTATTTATAAATAAATATTCATGTCAAATTGTCAAATTTGTTCGATTTCGTGATATAAATGAATTTTCTATTTGAGTTCTATATCTGTCATTAAAGATAATTATTATAAATAAACAAATCAGAAAAAAATGAATAAATAAATGAGTTTATATGGAGTGATCTATGAATGTGGTTAAAGTGAGGGTGTTGTGTTTGTATGATAATGTTTGACGAGGGCTGATTATTTGATGAATGTAATGAGTGAATATTTTATGAGTGATTTTAGGGTTCGTGGTACCCCATTTGATGGGATATAGCATGAAGATATGTATGTATGCATGTATTTTGTAAAAAAAATATATATATCATCACGCTTTCTACCCATTACTGGGTGTGGCTCTCTGCCGAAGCAGATCTCGGTAAGTGATATATTTTGCGCATGAAGTGCAGTTACCAGCCATCAAATCACGGTCCCCAAAGATGTTAGTGGTGGAGGAGCCGCAGGGGTAGTTTTAAAATGGTGAAAATTGTTTGTCGGCTGTGGAAATCGAGCAGGGTTCTCAGGATCCACAGGCCGACTTGATACCACTGAGCTTGAAGTCCGGTTACCAGCCGTCAAATCATGTTAGTCGTTGGGGAGCCACAGGGGTAGTTTTTTAAAATGGTGAAAATTGTTTGTATTCTGTCAACGAAGTTAATCTGTTTGTATAATAAAATAAAAGTCAGATTAAAAAAGATGAAATAATTGTTAAAGTTAAAAATATGTTTTCTATGTAGTAATATTATTTTTTTACTACTAATGAGACTGCTTGCTATTTGAACCTGTTTAAGAAATAAAAGATTGACTTTAAATCCGAAGAAAGTAAAGCAGCGCTATAGGACGCAATTAGCCAGCTATAAGATGTTATTTGTTTTAATTACCTTTCACAAGAGTGAAATACTCCTCTAATGAACTATTTAATTGCACATTACACTCACTGTACGATACTTCAATGAAAATAAGAACTTGTAATTCGCTGTTTCAACGAACTAATGCTGTTAGCGGTGTCTTGATTAATGGATAGATTATTTTTTTATAAGACAATAAGAGGATACATTTTCCTTCTTTCCTTCTGATTTTTTTGATATAGCAATTTACGAAGCTTACTGTCTATCATCATTATATGAAATATAAGCTTATTTTTTACTTTGATAAAATGTTGTATTAACAGATATTTTATTATCTACAATTTATTATATTATATAAATAAAATAAAATAAATATATCATCACGCCTTCTACCCATTACTGGGTGTGGCACTCTGCTCGGTAAGTGATATATTTTGCGCGTGAAGTGCGGTTACCAGTCGTCAAATTACGGCCACTAAACATGTTAGTGGTGGAGGAGCCACAGGGATAGCTTTTTCAAATTATGAAAATTTGTCGCCTGTGGGAATCGAACCAGGGACCTCAGGATCCACAGGCCGACTTCATACCACTGTGCTAGCCATCCCATATATTATATTATTATATTTATTACATTTATTATGGGGTAATGGCACAATGGTATCGTGTCGGCCTGTGGATCCTAAAAACCCTGGTTCGATCCCCACAGCCGACAAACATTTTCACCAATTTAAAAAATTATCCCTGTGGCTCCTCCTCCACTAACATCTTTGGGAGCCGTGATTTGACGACTGGTAACCGCACTTCACGCGCATAAATATATCACTTACCGAGATCTGCTTCGGCAGAGTGCCACGCCCAGTAATGGGTAAAAGGCGTGATGATATATTTATTGATTTTATTATATTTTTTTTTTCAATATTTGTATATTACTATTAAATAAGAATAATTTTTATGGGATTAGTGGTTCAAAAGTATTTGAGAATACGGGTTTGTTTTCCCCTGTGGCTCTCCCACCACTAGCGTTATTTACCGAGATTTGCTACGGTAGAGTGCCACACTCATTAATTGGTAAAAGGTGTGATGATATATTTATTTTTTACAATACTTATACTGTAAGTTACCTATTAATGACAAAATTCAAACGCAGTAAGTGAAACTTTTATTGCACAGTGTTAAATGGTTAAATCAGGACTTTAATATTGATTTACTATCCACTGTGGACAGTAAGTAATTATTACATATCAAGGTCCTGTTTATTTTGTCAACAATTTACCTTCTATTTGTGCAAGTATTGAAAAAAATAGCTTACTAACCTCGAACTGCAAGTGATTTTTTTAGGTCGCGAATGTTTAGGAAATCGAAGCCCGAGGGCTTTGCGCCTCGTGCTAATAATCATGCTACAGGTCAGAAACGCTAATTTCACCCGTGGTACATACAATACTTTATGCACAACAAAATAATATTTAATTATATGTTCAAAAGATTAAAACATGTAAATAGGTTATATGTCAAAATGACATTTTGCAGAATCAAAAATTCACAATAAACAAAAATTATCATTTTATTTATGTACCCATAGGGATTATTTCTTTTTGGCCCGTGGGCGAAAAAGAATTGTTTATGCCCGCTTTTTAGGGTTACAACACATGTTTTTCGACTCGGTTGTGCATAAATAAAATGACAATTTTTGTTTATTGCGAATACTTGATTTTACAAAATGTCATATTGACATATAACCTATGTACATATTTCAATCTTTTGAACATATAATTAAATGTTATTTTGTTGTGCATAAAATATTGCCTGTACTAAAATAAAATAAATAAATATACCATCACGCCTTCTACCCATTACTGGATGTGGCACTCTGCCGAAGCAGATCTCGGTAAGTGATATATTTTGGCGAAGTGCGATTACCAGTCGTCAAATCACGGCCTTCAAAGATGTTAGTGGTGGGGGAGCCACAGGGGTAGCTTTGTTTGTCGCCTGTGGGAATTGAACCAGAGTTCTCAGGATCCGCAGGCCGACTTCATACCACTGAGCTAGCCACTCCATTGCCTGTACCACGGATGAAATTAGCGTTTCTAAATATGAGCATGTTTTTAGCTCTCGGCGCTTTGCGCCTCATGCTAATAATCATGCCGCGGGCCAGAAACGCCTGTTTTCACCCTTGTTACATAAATAACTGTTTTGTCTATGACACAACTGAGCCACTTATTCCATGAACATATAGTATAATAAAATGTAAGTCCCTTGTTAATAAACAAACAATCTTTGTTAATAAATAAAAAGTGGATTCACGAGCCAAACGCCACGATCCTCTACTTTGTTACAAGATAGTCGGTGTACCAGTGTTCAGCTCTGAGAAGTTGCTATTAAGTAGCGCATCCTGCAATAATCTTCAACTGCTGGAACTAACGCTTACGCCCCAGGATCAGGTGTCCGTCGAAGGAGCGATGCTACTGCAACGCCCTAATTTCAAGGTTGGCTGCCAAGTCCAGTGGCGTTCGGCGTCGCGGCGACCAACAGGACGAACGCTACTCTCTACTTATTGCTAAGTGAAATTGTTCTCTTGATAATAAACTATTAATTATAAGTTTATAGTAAAGGTTGACTTTAGCATATCGTTTAGTTAATTGAAGAGGTAAATGGTCTTGTTAAGAATTTTATAATGAGGGAATAAGGCAGTGCTGGGTTTATATATTTCACTATAAGATATTGTAATTAGGATTCAGTTCCTGTTGTGTAGAGTAACATAATAATCATGATGGTGACTCGATATTTATGGTCTATCTCGAGAAGTGTAAGAGATACGAGATTGGTTAAATTAGCAAAGAGTCACCATTTTACAAGACTATTGCGATGAGTAACAAAATTTTTTTTTGGCCAGTTCTCACAATACGGGACAAAATTTTTTTTTAATCGTCGAAGTCATAAAAAAATAATTATATCATCACGCCTTCTACCCATTACTGGGTGTGGCACTCTGCTGAAGCAGATCTGGGTAAGATATATTTTGCGCGTGAAGTGTGGTTACCAGTAATCAAATCACGGCCCCCAAAGATGTTAGTCATGATCCCGATATTTATTTATTGAACCAGTTGAAAATCGAAACATTTTAAAGAATGGTTCTATATCATTCAGACTACGAGAAATCGAACGCCGTTAAGCGCATCTTCATAACTTTTTTTAGTTTTCGAGTTACAGCGATTTTTGACTTTTTAAAGATCGCAACTTTGAAGGCCCATATCTCTAAAACTAAAAGAGATATTGAAATGCGGTTTAAACGAGTGTATTTCTCGTGCTCCAGTTAACTTATACAGAAATTTTGAAAATTTTGTAAATTTTACAATTTTTTCAAAATTTTCTTTTGCACATATTTTAAAAAGTTGAAAAGATAATGAAAATCTGTAAAAACCAGTGAATTCCTCTCGTAAAAGTACATATGTATGTAAAATTTTAGAATTTTCGCTCCATCGATACAATTTTTAGAGCTAAAAAACTAAAAATGGCCAAAATTCGTAAAATTCTTAAGGGGTACCCCTTCAAAAATAATTAAAAAACAGTGATTTTTCGATTTTTTGTAATAAAAACTTTATCTGTGCGAATTTTTGTCTGAAAATTTGCATACCTATGTACTTTTACGAGAGGAATTCATTGGTGTTCACAGATTTTCATTATCTTTTCAATTTGTTGAAATATTGAGAAATATACATTTTGAAAAAAATTCTAAAATTTTCAAAATTTTTATTATTTCGGTACAAGTTAATTGGAGCACGGGAAATACAGTCGTTCAAACCGCATTTCAATATCTCTTATAGTTTTCGAGATATGGGCCTTCAAAGTTGAGTTTTTCAAAAAGTCAAAAATCGCTGTAACTTAAAAACTAAAAAAGATATGAAGATGCGCTCAACGGGATTCAATTTCTCGTAGTTTCAATTATATAAAACCATATTAAAATTTTTCGATATTCAACTGGTTCAACCAAAACACTTGCGATCACCACTCCGACGAATAAAAAAATATATATTGAGGATCAAAATATGCATAATTATGTAAATATATATATGAAATTAAATGATGAAATCCCCAATTTCATATCTAAATAATAATAAATTTTGTGGTTTAAGTTCTGTATATTTATTTAAAATTCGTGTACCTTCATCAGAAAACTAAAACAAGTAAATATACAAAACCTAAACAAAAAATTGTTGTAATTATTTGAATAATGAGTTTTGAAAGCTTTTTCCATAAGTTAATAAGAAAATATAAGAATATCTAGTTCAGATCCAGTATAATAAAGTTCAAGAGCATATTTTCGCATCAAAAGTTTATAGTAAGTGAAAATCCATGTTGCATTCATTTGGTTTATGTCAATTTAGTGGAAAATCGAAGATTGTTTTGTGCGGAGGAGACTGGCTCAGTGTTGGTGCTGCCATCTCGTATATTCCGTGGCACTTAGCTTATTATGTTACCTATAAACACACTCATAAATAGTAAAGTTGTAATTTGGGCTAGTCTCTTGTCTGTGGCACCGCACTAAATTGTCACTATATTCATATTAACCTGAGCGACTTTAGGCACAGTTCGCGCTTTACGAGAATGTCTGCAACACAGGCCTACCGAGTTTATAATTACTTTTGGGACCCTACAATTTGATTTTAACTTATTTAGGCTCTTGTTACTTGTTCCGCGACAAATTTATAACATAATTTCATCATGGTTATGTCGATATTGTTTATATTCACATCACTCGATGTGAATTAATATAAATGAAGGCTAAAATTTCATCGCCATTACTTTACGCGTGGCATCTTTGTTAGGTGTGAATATTTATATTTTCCCTCTTTAAGTTTAGCTTGCTATATATGTAAATAAATAAATAAAAATGTATAATTTTACAATGTTATAGTTAATCTTCTCAGTAATAATATAACAAGAGAGTGAGAATAAATTAAAAATAATTTGACAGATCTTTCGAGAACTTGTTACCAAGCAATAGTCACGAAAGTCCGTAAGGCTTGAGTGGCTATTGCCAAATGGCAACAAGTTTGAGAAAGATACTGGAGAATTATTTTCTAATTTATCCAACTCTTCAGTTATATTTAGATTATTTTTTGACTTAGCTGTTGAGGTCGATTCATCCAACTTAAAAGGTTTTGAACTGGATCCATATCTATTGATTACTTATTAATGTATTCTTGGAAGTTGTTTCCAAAATTTGTTGGTGTATTTCTGTATCTAAAATACAACTAAATCGATTTTTTTCACACATTTTACTTGATGCGTTGACAGTTTTAAATAATTATTTGACAACTACATATGATTTGTCAACTAAAACAAAAGCTACAGAGATTATTCCCGGAAATAATCACAAAAGCTTTATTCTCAGTATAATAATGACAGGATTGGTTAAGATGCAGACACGTGACATACAATGAAGCATTTTATGGGTTTTGAGAAACGTCAAAAAATATTCACCCAAATTTTTTGAACAATATCTCAAAAACTAGAAGTCATATGATCTTGGGGATTTTACCATTGGATTCAGCGGGTCAAAATATATATGTATGTAAATTTTCGTTACAATAATCATACGAAAAAGAGTTTTAGAGCAAATAGTCTGAAAATTAAGAAATTTTCAAAAAATAAAGATCGCTAAAAATTTGCATAAAAGTTAATTCGGATACGAGGAATTCAATGCCTTTGAGCACATCTTCATGTCTTGTTTAATTTTAAAGATTTAACCCCCGGAAAAGTAGATTTTTCCCAAATTTAAAATCTTCGGATTCGAATGTAAAATAAAATAAATATAAATATATCATCACGTCTTCTACCCACTACGGGGTGTGGCACTCTGCCAAAGCAGATCTCGGTAAGTGATATATTTATGCGCGTGAAGTGCGGTTACTAGCTGTCAAATCACGGCCCCCAAAGATGTTAGTGGTGGGGAAGCCACAGGGGTAGTTTTTTAAAATGGCGAAAATTGTTTGTCACCTGTGGAAATCGAACCAAGGTTCTCAGGATCCACAGGCCGACTTAATACCACTGAGCTAGCCACCCCATATATTTATACGCGTGAAATGCGGTTACCAGCCGTCAAATTACGATCCCCAAAGATGTTAGTGGTAGGGAAGCCACAAGGGTAATTTTAATGTGATGAAAATGTTTGTCTGCTGTGAGGATCGAGCCAGGGTTCTCAGAATCCACAGGCCGACTTGATACCACTGAGCTAACCACCCCATATATTTAGGCGCGTGAAGTGCGGTTACCAGCCGTCTAATCACGGCCCCCAAAGATGTTAGTGGTGGGGGCGAAACAGGGGTAGTTTTTTAAAATGGCGAAAATTGTTTGTCACCTGTGGAAATCGAACCAAATTTTCAGGATCCACAGACTGACTTGATACCACTGAACTAGCCACCTCACATATTTATGCGTGTGCGGTTACCAGCCGTCAAATCACGGCCCCCAAAGATGTTAGTGGTGGGGAAACCACAAGGGTAGTTTTAATGTGCTGAAAATGTTTATCGGCTGTGGGGATCAAACCAGGGTTCTCAGGATCCACAGGCCGACTCAATACCACTGAACCATTACTCCAAAGGACTCGAATGTAAAAAGTACAAAAGTCTTATATACTCATGTTCGTCTCGTAGCTCTCCTCAATTTACTTCCCTCGTCTAGTGTGTACCCAGATTTCGTAATGACCTCACAGCATAATTTTTTGCCGTGTGTTGTTCGGTTGTTAGATGAAGATTGCTGGCGCTTGTGGTTGTGCTGGCGCTTGTGTCCGCGCATTCACAAAAAGATGATTTGTGATTTAATGTAGGAAACGTGTGTTCGGCTTTTGTAGACAAAGTGGCCGGCTGTGCGATGCTGGGGCGCATGCAGGGGCTCTACTCTGCGGTTCCTTGTACCGTGACTGAGCATCTGAGCGTTAACAACGTGCTTGGATTTTGCAATGAACATGTTAATGTGGAACCCAGTGGTGACTGTCTATTCCATCGGGGAATTTTAAATATGGTTTTTAATGGGAATAGGAAAAGTTTGGCTGTTACTTATATTGAGGTGAAGCTTGTGCATAATTGGATTTGAACGTTTGAAGTTGGCATTTAAATACGATAGATATTATTGTAATTATAAATTAAATACATTTTTGCAATGGAGTAAGTTGTTCAGTGGTATTGGGTCGGCCTGTGGATTTGAGAATTTCGGTTCGAGTCCCACAGTCAAAAATTTTTACCACATTAAAACTTCCCTTGTGGCTCTCTTCCATTAAAATCCTTGGAAGCCTTGATTTAATGGCTGGTAACCTCACTTCATTCGCATAACTATATCACTTACCGAGATATGTTACAGTAAAGAGCCACACCCAGTAATGGGTAGAAGGCGTGATGATATATGAGTACCAAATAAATAAATAAGACGGTGCAGGGAAGTTTACGCAACTATCAAAATACTTAGCGATGTTTGTTTTATAAAGTACGATTTGAAGTTAAGTATTGTATATTTATTCTTTTATGGGGTGGCTAGCTTAGTGGTATGAAGTCGGCCTGTGGATCCTGAGAACCCTCGATTCCCACAGGCGACAAACAATTTTCATAATTTCAGAAACCACCCCTGTGGCTCCTCCACCACTAACGTCTTTGGGGGCCGTGATTTGACGACTGGTAACCGCACTTCATGCGCAAAATATATCACTTACCGAGATCTGCTTCGGCAGAGTGTCACACCCAGTAATGGGTAGAAGGCGTGATGATATATTTATTTATTTATTTATTCTTTATACTTTTTGAAACCACAATTTGCAGAATCCGTTTCCCCGTGACAGTATCTCAAGACAACGGATGTTGGAGCTAACAAGCGACTGCCGATATTAATTGCAGTGCAGCTGGTGGCGCCACCGTGCACCACCACCACCAACCAGCAGCACCCGGTGTTGCATGTTGTGACAAGTCACAATGCAGAGCAACGACTTGTTTTGTTGTTGCTGCTGCCGGTTGCAAAATGCTCTGAATTTCTGTTCCGCGCCACATAACTAATGTTGTGGCCGACTTGATTATACATTGTACACATTACGTACATGCAACAAAACCATAACATGCTCCTTAACTCGCTCAGCCATTCATCATATGAGATTTAGAAGAGAAAGAGACAGAGAGAGATATATTGCATAGATTGTCATACGGAAAGAAATGTCTGAGTGTTGCACTACCGCAATTATGGAACAGGGAATTTTTACTTGTAGATGAAGCTAGTTGTTAATTTTTAATGGCTCGTTAAAATTTTAACCAGACGACACTGAATAAAAAATGAAAAGTTCAATATTCTACGATAACTGTGCTACAGGCAATTAACAGCTGTACAGCAGTGTGGGTTGCGTTAAGGCTGCGTTTAAGTATAGATGGTTGCATAGTAAGAATCGTGAATTTTTGTTCAACTTGTATTCAATTGCAAGAAAACATATGATTGTGAAATAAACTGTAATGAAGAGATTATTTTTTGTTACATGGCGCTTGTATGTTTGTTATTAACAAATTTTCTTAGTTAATTATATATTTTTTCTAAATTTTAAATACTATGTTAAATTACAATTATATTATACTGAGGGCATAGATACCATATTATAATACATAAATTTCATGATTTCAACAAGTATATCTCAGTATAAAGTCATAACAAATAGAACGAAATTGTATATGCTGAGTACATTTTAGGTTGCTTGATGCAATGAAAAAAGTGTACGCTATTTTTAACAGATGTCAGCACTCCCGAATTTAAAACCATGTCGATAATGCAGTTGAATGTAGATTACGGGAGTATAGAAATTTGTGAACTTACGAAGGAGTGAGCTAGCGCAAAGTATACAGTATTGCAGAATCCATTATTAGCAGTGACAGAACAATACATTTACTATCTAGATAGTAAATATATGGACAGAACCTCGAAACATTTTGTAAATTTGATTTCCATGGAGTAAATATGTGTTTTTGTGTGTTTGTAAAGTCACGGCTCCCAAAGATGTTAGTGGTGGAGGAGCCACGGGGGTAATTTTAAATTATTATGCCAGAATCAATTTATCTGTGCAAATAAAAAAGCATAAAGACTGATAGGTAACTATGAAAAGCCAAATAAACAAAAATAAATACGCAAAAATTTTGACGTTTCAAAATGACATTTCTCTATTACTACAGTTAAATCATAAAATTGTTAACGTAATTTAATTTAATTTGGGATTCATATGAAACGAAATTATAAAAAATCTTATTTGTAATATATTAGTCGTCGATAAAGTACAGTATACAACTCGGTATTATGGCTATTATTTCGTTAATTACAACCCCCGTTCGTGTTGTAAGCTTCATCGTTGGAAATAATAGTATCCATTATAGCGTCGTTGTATAATATACTATTATATGTTACAAATAGATGCACTTAAAAGAGAATTCTGGCTACAGCAGTTAAATAAGTTAAATATGAACAAAAAATTAAACAGATATATTACTGTTTTGATCATTTTGAAACTGAATAGAAAATTTTTAAAGAAAAGATGCAGTCCCGACAACAAAAACCTTGACTAAAGCGATATATTGTATTCTATCTTCGTCATTTTCAATTATTGAATGAAAATTATTATTTCAGTCGTAAACATTGAACCTACAGATTTAGTTTGTTATTTTGCACAAATTTTACTAAAGTGGGGGAAGGAAAATGGAATTACTCGTCTATTTTAGATGGTCGAAGCATATGGGTGTATTCTGGAACTGAATGTATTTTGTAATATACCTATTAATTTTTAAATCTCCGTTTACAGAAAATACATGTCGAAGAAACTAAAACAAATTTATATCTTCAAACTGATATCAAATTAGCTGTTTATTATTTTTTAAGTTGTCGTGCATTTCAAGCAGTTATTATGTAATCAGGATCAATACACTTCAACCTTTTTAATCTGTTGCCACAAACGATTTCAGGAAGTACACAATCCATATAAAATCGGATTAGTTTAGGTAACATTACATTTTCCCAAAGGTTTATGTCTCTCTCAATTTCTTCAATATACGAGTATAAAGGTGTTTCGGTGTTTGTGAAAATGAAAAAATAACATTTTTCCATCTCACATATGTTTAGTTGACCCTGAATCTGTGTAATAAAAGAAACATATGAATATATTTACTGAAGATACTACAGAGCATAGTGTCAGACAGTAGCGCACATATGATTTGATTGGGGGAGGTGTCAAAAAAATTATAGATAACCATTTTTCATATTTCGGAATGGTAAACATTAGAGAATCATATTTTATAATTCGTATTTAATTCAACATATTCTTGTTGAAATAATTTAAGTATCTAGTGACTCGATTAGAATTTAACAAAAATTTAGTTTGTTACATAATGTTGTACTATACGGACCACCAACTTTGCCTATACTATACATAACTACCGCTACTATTCGTAACCTGCTGTTCCAAAAGATTATCCCGGCAACTGATTATATATTATTACAATTAATCTACTGTGATTTAAGTCGTTTCGATTTTCATCAAATGTTGATGAAATTTTTAAAGGGGGATGTTCGGACTCCCAGGACACCCTTCCTGTGTGCGCCACTAGTGTCAGATGTCATTGTAAAGAAAAAAATACCTGATAATAATGAACACACAGTTGCTAGCTCAGTGGTATGAAGTCGGCCTGTGGATCCTAAGGTCCCTGGTTGGATTCCCACGGGCGACAAATTTTCATAATTTGAAAAAGCTATCCCTGTGGCTCCTCCACCACTAACATGTTTGGGGGCCGTGATTTGACGACTGGTAACCGCACTTCACGCGCAAAATATATCACTTACCGAGATCTGCTGTAGCAGAGTGCCACACCCAGTAATGGGTAGAAGGCGTGATGATATATTTATTTATAATAATAATTATGATTTTTCTTTAACTGCAGAATACCATTTGAATTTGTTTCGAGGCAAGTTTTATTTTTCATTTTTAAATCATTTCATACGTCCATTCCTATTTTTGCCAAATTATATAAGCACTTTACCTCAACCAAAGCATTTGTATGAGTAAGACCTAATAAAATAAATAAATTTGTATAATATATATATATATATATATATATATATATTTAATTGGTATAACTAAATACAATGCCTGGTTTATAGATTGTATAGACTAAAAATAAGAATGATTGGAACAGAAGTTTGACAAGTACATTTATAAATTGCACAGAATTGATATAGAATTACGTAAATTTTTACACTAACTCAGTTCATATCACAGTCGCGAAATAAATAAATAATTAATATTTGAATGCAGCACGTGCATCGCGCAACCTAAACACTAGCGGAAATACACGATTAGCGACGGACTAATTCGAATGGAACACAAATTAAAATTTTATAAATTCAGAATTGTATTTGTCTAAATGTGTAAATCCACCACTATTCTTATATAATAATACTGCAAAACATCCTTGCATACCTCTCACATTCCTCTTTCGAAATAAATGATATTGACTGTATCATTATTTTTACCCAAGTTTGTAGTTTCCGTCATTTCATTATTTAGGAGTGGTGATGGTGATGAACACACAGTTGCATTCAAATTCTTTTCATCGCTAACATTACAAATAATATATGAAATTATAATTACTAAAAGTTAATTATAAAAACTAGAATCTTACAAGCACACTGTAGTCATTTTTTTTGTAATTTTAAATCGTGACTGTTGGCTCATAGCCTTTTTATTTCGTTTGTGTATTTTACTTGAACGACCTTTTTGTTTATTTCCCATGATCACAGCCTAAATATTCTTTCTTTTGATTAATGACACCACAGATACTTCGAATAACAAAAAGAATATTAGGTTATTCGCTAATTATTGTGAAATTATTTTTAATTTTTATTTGTTCATCTGTATCGAGACAAACACTAAATAGCTGCGATCCGCAATTCTGCATATATTGACGAAACTGTATGTCAAGAAACAGAATTCGTGATACTCGTTGCGCTCCGACAAAGTGTTACAAAGTAACTTTATCCAAAACACAAACCAATATTTCAAATTGGTAGCACCTCAACGACATCTATTAGATAAAAATAATTATAAGAGGTAATAGTTGAATATTCGTCCGAAGACACGCGGCGGCACTCCGATTCGAAAACAGAGATCTCGAGTTGGAATTCCACTCAAGCTAAAAAGCATATGAATTACCACACAGCGGCTCAGTGAGTTAGGATCCTGTTCTGTAACTGGGATTAAGTTCTTGTTGTTCTTAGTAGTATAAATAAATAAATAATTTTTCTTACAACTGTGCGATTTCTTTGTTATTGCGTAACTATTACTGCCTTGGTTACGTATGGAAAGTAGACAAATGCAGACCAAGTGCGTTTCTATAAGTGCGGAAAGTAATTCATTACGCAACTGTAAAAAAAATTGTATTGAGAGTGATATAAATTTCGCGCCGAGCGCGGAATTCATATTTTGGCCACAGACGCTTATGGAAGAAGAAGATGCAGTGAGCCAGCGCTAGTAAATATGCAGTAGTATATTTTGACATTTGTAAACATAATCTTAAATTGCAGTATATCTAATCTGTACACAAATAATAAAAAGAATGGAACAAAGTAAAATATATCGATAAATGATTTTATTTTAAGAGTAAGTGAAATACATAATATTTATTGTTTGTGTATATTATTAACACAGTTGTTACAGTTGCTTATATTGACATAATGTGAAGTGGAAACTTTTGTACTGTCTAAAGAAACATTGATTTCTTCCGTACCTGTTCATATTATTAACAGTAATATTATTGACAACAATTTCGGAGGATTTAGAAGTACCAGCAGCAGGTTGATTGTCATTGTCGAAAATAAACCCAACATAGTATGATCTGGGGCTTCAATTATCTTTGAAGATGTTTATGATAAAGAAGAATCACTCACTGTAGTATGCCAATCTAGACGATTTTGAAGAAATTGTCTTGAAATTAATGAAATATTTTTAAATAACGTAGAACAATGTGCAAGCAATCAACAAATAAACCATAGCAATGCCGTAAAACACCGTTCTCGTGTAATATCATTAAGATTTTATAAATGTTGACAATATTTTAGTGATTTTCTAAATCGCACAGTTGTAGGAAAAATGTTGTTTACAACACGTGCCGAAAAAGGTTACGTGCTCGTGCAGATTTCAAGCCTTTTTCGGCACTTGTTATAAAAATAACTATACCAGACTGTTTTGTACTTTACCAGATTGTTATTTTTGTTGTAGCCTTGGATACGTACTTTACTTAACTGTTTTTGTAAATCTTACTTTTCATACTAAAATCAGTCAGGAAACTAGGCACTTTCTTGCCGGTTTCAGAAAAAATCTATCTACACTCTGTACAACATGTATTTAATCTCAATTACAGTATAAGGTCCGGACTTACCGAGCCACAGTGTGGTATTTCATATATTTTTAGCTTGAATGGGATTGGAACTCAGGATTTCCGGATTAGAATACCGATACATGAATTATGCACTAAATAAACCAATAAAATTTAAATATGTTCATGAAATTTCATGCAACAGATTCTCTCTGACATATAACATAAATATTTTGACATTTATAACTATGAACGCGATGTCATTTTTTGTTGTGCAACGTAAGAAACAAATGTAAAAAAAATGTCAGTCCCTTGGTACCAGAAATAAGAGAATAAAATCTAAACAAATATATAAAAATTACAGTTTTCCATGTTGTTTACTGTTGACTGCACACAGAACGATTTATACTTATGTGATTCTCTCCTGCTGTGAAGATAACTGAAGAGAATTTATTAGTTGTGTTATTTCACGCAAGTCACGTGGACTTAACGAGATATTACAAGTTATATTTGCGAAGGTTTTTTAATTACTGCTGTTTAATTAAACGTAAACAACGTCGTGCTCGGGACGGCGACGCCGCGGCGCTCGCTTGTTTGAAGATGGAGAATGAATGGTTGTTGAAATTAGGTGTTTGAAAAATGTCGCGGAAATTCGTCGGCAAATATTTGACGGCATTGATGTTCCAACATTCGCAGTTTGACTTTATTAATTGAATTGTCTAAATAATTATTTGTTCGAAACTTTATTATTTCATTAATATTGTTGTCACAGTGTTTACTACCTACATTCAATTTAATTGGCTAGTTTATAATTGAAGCGGATGTTTTTCGCGTAGTATGAATGAGTTTATATGGAGTGATCTATGAATGTGGTTGAAGTGAGGGTGGTGTGTTTGGATGAAAATGTTTGACGAGGGCTGATTGTTTGATGAGTGTGATGAGTGAATGTTTTATGAGTGATTTTAGGGTTCGTGCTACCCCATTTGTTGGGATATAGCGTGAAGATATGTATGTATGTATTCCAAATAAAGAGAAAAATTGAAATACGGTCAGAATACAATCCAGGGCGACCGTGGCTTAAATGGAGTTCATAAGATACGAGGTTCGAATTCTGGCAGTTTCCCAGTTTTTTCTCTTTATAATTTAAATGGTCTTTATTGTTATGAATAGCGTACAAAAGACTATTTGATTGCATTATAATAAATACTCTGAGAAATATATTTCCTTACCTTCGCTTTCGATGTTTCATCTTCATCTCATATTTATTCAACTTACAAAACTTAAACGAACAAATAAACTTTGCCTCATCAATATTTATTACCAAAAATCTAACAAACCGACGTTGGTAAATTTCTCAAACGGCTTTATTTTCATTTCCGTAAATCTGAAGACGTCAGATTACGAAATACACGTCTTATAAACTTAAACATTGCGATGCGCGTTCTTCGTCTCCTCGCGAAACAAAACAAACTAAAACTCAGCGATTATGAAATAAATCAAACGACGGTGCAAGCTGACATATCCTCAATAGCATCTGATTTTTCAAGGCGGGACCGATGTCAAAGTTTACAAGTCCGCCCAGTACGGTTCTGGCGACGCTCGAGAACTTACAATGAACAAAGTTTCGTTGTACCGCTGAAAAATCATCCAGTGTGACAGAGTTTTTTGTAGCGATGGACAATGCAATTTTTGGCTTGATGACATTGTGGTAAAAAATCGGTTTTGCTATTGAAAATGTTTCTGTATGGCTTGTTTAATATCTAAACCAGATATTCTGTTATTTGGTTTTACTCTGAACACACCAAAAGATAGATAGATAGGCAATGTTGTTATCCAGAGAATACAATAACAATTTGAGTTTTGTGAATACATGAAAAGTTTCAATATTTACTTTGTCAAACATATTTAAAAATACTTACATAACATCATGCAATGATGTTAAATATTAAAAGCTCGATTCTCAAAAAAGTTTTAGCTAATCCTGAATTTCGATTTAGCTAACCACGATCTAAATATAAAAGACCAAATATTAACTTCAACAGTTCTTCAACAACAGTTTTTCGCCTTTGTTTTCCCGTCCCACGTTATGACTTTAAATACATTAAATAAATGAGTTTATATGGAGGGATCTATGAATGTGGTTGAAGTGAGGGTGGTGTGTTTGAATGATAATGTTTGACGGGGGCTGATTATTTGATGAATGTTATGAGTGAATGTTTTATGAGTGGTTTTAGGGTTCGTGCTACCCCATTTGATGGGATATAGCGTGAAGATATGTATGTAAGTAAAAAATAAATAAATAAATATATCATCACGCCTCCTATCCATTACTGGGTGTGGCACTCTGCCGAAGCAGATCTCGGTAAGTGATATATTTTGCGCGTGAAGTGCGGTTACCAGTCATCAAATCAAGACCCCCAAAGATGTTAGTGGTGGAGGACCCATAGGGGTAGCTTTTGAAATTATGAAAATTGTTTGTCGCCTGTGGGAACCAGGGTTTTCAGGATCCACAGGCCGACTTCATACCACTGAGCTAGCCACCCCATAGAGGTTTATTCAAAACAAAAAGGTGACTTCAAATTTCGCGGCTACATATATTAGATGCTCGATTTTTGTTTGTTTGTTACATTGGTACACATGTTCCCAAAATATGCTGACATGATCAGTCATTTTGTATTTGTAGTTTGTTTTTGACAGATATAAAGGTTAGACGTATTTTGGTGTGCATAGCGATTTTTTGCAATCGAAAAAAAATGAATCCATGAATCTGTACCTCTCGCTTCTGTAAACTAATCCTCATAGCCGTAGCATTCGTTCTAAATAGAGTTGTTTTTTTATGTTTCGCCGAAAAAATGTAAAGTGCAACATTAGAGCAACGAATTGTTGTGAATTTTCACATGAAACTTGGCAAAACTGCTACTGAAACTTATAATTTATTGAAAAAAGTCATGGTTTCTCCATCAAAACAATGCGCTGGCTCATTCCGCAATGTCTGTCAAGAGATTTCTAGCTAAGTACAGCATCCCAGTGTTGAACCATCCGCCTTATTCGCCAGATCTTGCACCGTGCGACTTCTATCTGTTTCCTAAGGTGAAATTTGCAATAATAGCAACAAGATTTGAGCTTTGAAAGCGAAATCGGCACGCGTTCTGAAGGAACTGACAGAAGAAGATTTCCAGCACTGTTTCGAACAATGGAAGATTCGCATGGAGCATTGTAGGGATAGAGGAGGGGTATATATTGAAAGTGATAATAAGTAAATAGGTATGGAATCAAAATAAAATGTTAAAACAGCATCAGTCTCGTTATTTAATAGCTCGTATAGCTTACATTCTAATCTGTTTAGATTTCAACTAGTGTATTCACACAAAACACGACGATTTCCGTACATAAGAATGCACGATAAAAACTTCTTTTCGTTGATCAGAGAGGGAGCATATTCTTCTCCATCCTGCTCCACTTTCCATTTCTGTTTTTTTTTATATAAAATCCCACTTAAAATGCGATTCGAATAAATCTCTTGCAGGAATGAAATCATCAATCAAATCTGTCTGGAGTTATTCAAGTGCTTTGGCGCTTTTTCCGTTGATGCTGCTGCTGTTCGTGCTGCTGATGCCGAGAACGAATAAACGAATGAAAATGTTTCGATGTAGTCGCTGTCGATTTGCCCAGATTTCGTGATGAATTATTTGCCGACTTATTCCGACTTTAGGCGATCACGAGAAAAGCGAGATCTAACTAAATTACTTTGGACATGTAACACATGACTGGGAAAGCGAAACCGGAAAGGGAGAAAAGAGATGTAATAAAAATATCTCACAATGAAAATGCGAACTTGAAGTGAGGTTTAGAACCTAGAAAGTAGAGCATTACACGATGGGTTATAGTCTAGTAAATCTGAGTATAGTCCAAACCTAACATATAAAATTACCTTTTGTCACGAGTGATCAAAAAAGTACATTATTGTTAGAAAACGATTAAATTTGCATAGCGTATAGTATATCCTTTTATATGACCATGACGAAAAGCAGACTTTTCTGCATTTCTTTCTTGAATGGAAAGTAGATAAGTACTTATGTGGAAAGGTTTCCTGATTGAGTAGCAAATTTACAAATTTAAATTGGTCTAAATATTATCAGTAATAATATAACAAGAGAGTGAGAATAAATTGAAAATCATTTGACAGATCTTTTGAAAACTTGTTGCCAGGAAATAATCACGAAAGCCTGTAGGGCTTGAGTGGCTATTGCCAAATGGCAACAAGTTTGAGAAAGATACTGGAGAATTATTTTCTAATTTATCCAACTCTCGAGTTATACTTAATTAGATTATTTTTTGACTTAGCTGTTGAGGTCGATTCATCCAACTTAAAAGACTTTGAACTGGGTCCATATCGATTGATTACTTATTAATGTATTCTTGGAAGTTGTTTCCAAAATTTGTTGGTGTATTTCTGTATCTGAAATGGAACTAAATCGATTTTTTTCACACATTTTACTTGACGCGTTGACAGTTTTAAATCATTATTTGACAACTACCTATCATTTGTCACAAACAAAAAAGCACCTACAGAGATTATTCCCGGGAATAATCACAGGAGCTTTATTCTCAGTATAATAATAACAGGATTGGTTAAAACGCAGACACGTGACATACAATGAAGCATTTAATTGGTTTTAAGAAACGTCAAAAAATAATCTGACAATTATCATATTACGAGTTATATTTTGCATCATAATTTAACAAGCAAAAATAATTAACAAGATTTGCCATTTCGATAGATTTTTTTCATTTGACGTTTGCGAAACTAGCATTTATTTGATATGTCAACTATGAGATTTAATTACAGTGAAAAATTATTACCTACTTATTAATTTTAATAAAATAAAATATAAATAATTATATCATCACGCCTTCTACCCCTTACTGGATGTGGCACTCTGTCGCAGCAGATCTCGGTAAATGATATATTTTGTGTATGAAGTGCAGTTACCAGCCGTAAAATCACAGCCCCCAAAGATGATAATGGAGGGTGAGTCACGAGGGTAGTTTTAATGTGGTGAAAATTGTTAGCCGGCTATGGAAATCGAACCCTGGTTTACAAATTCACAGTCCGACTTGATACCACTGCACCACCTACCTAAATATCTAACAAAATTAAACAAAATCGTTATTTAAACGATTAGTTAAATAGTTTTATGAATAAGATAATGAATGGATGAATATTGCAGAATTTGTAAAACGAAAATGGGGTTGAACATTCGTTTCGTTTCCAGCATCCACATCGAGTTAAATTACAGATTGAATTCACGCATCCGGGTGGTTTAATCCAACTGCTTCATTTTCACATTTGACTTTTCTATTCACCCACACATCCCCGCTGTACAGTGTACACACACCTTTACCCTCGCGGTAACGAGTTTCCGCTTGCCGTTTGATGTTCATAACTGCACAGTATTTTAATTCGCTTTCGTTCCGCACTCAAACTTTTAATGACTAACGAAAATTCGCTCTCTAAGCGTCATTTCCGCCGACGAACGCACACATAGATAACATATCATCACACACATACACACAGACACTGTCATAGAGACACGTATCACATACGTTCACAGAGCACGGATAAAACCAGAAGAAGAACTTGTGAGCGCAGCGCTAGTTTGCTGTTGTGTGGTGATGGCTGATGTGGGATGTCGGATAGTTTTGCTGTGGGGATGAATTTATATAAGAAATAAAATGTTGCGATTTTATCCTAATATTGTTTATAACAATACGGGAAAATGCACCGTCGTAAAAAATAAATAAAAATAAATATACCATCACACCCAATACTGGGTTTGGCACTCTGCCGAAGCAGATCTTGGTAAGTGATATATTTTGCACGTGAAGTGCGGTTACCAGTCATCAAATCGCGGCCCCCAAAGATGTTAGTGGTGGAGGAGCCACAGGGGTAGCTTTTGAAATTATGAAAATTGTTTGTCGCCTGTGGGAATCGAACCAGGGTTCTCAGGATCCACAGGCTGACTTCATACCACTGAGCTAGCCACCGTCGTAAAGTATTGAAATGATTTGACGAATGTTGATTAAGCCGTGTAGAAATTATTTGAGATGGGAAAAAATATAAAAAACTATATCTTTCCTCGTTGTTTGGATTGTAGGATTTACTTTATTTAAAACGAAAAAGTGACGACGTTTCGAATCATGGTTAGGTTCATTTTCAAGTCAAGGTAGAAAAAAGGAATTAAATGTGTTCTTAAGTTTACATGATGAAGTTAATTAATTAAAAATTATAAATTAGGAGTGTACACTCCTAAAGTCACATGAGAAATAAATAAATAAATAAATATATCATCACGCCTTCTACCCAATACTGGGTGTGGCACTCTGCCGAAGCAGATCTCAGTAAGTGATATATTTTGCGCGTGAAGTGCGGTTATCAGTCATCAAATCGCGGCCCTCAAAGATGTCAGTGGTGGAGGAGTCACAGGGGTAGTTTTTTTTTTTGAAATTATGAAAATAGGTCGATTTCATACCACTGAGCTAGCCACCCCATGAGAAATAATCTAATTTAATCCTGTCTTTCTTAGCAACGGTACAGCGGTTTAAAATGTGTTATCTCTGTCACAATTTTAAAATAAAATAAATAAATATATCATCACGCCTTCTACCCATTAGTGGGTGTGGCACTCTGCTAAAGCAGTTCTCGGTAAGTGATATATTTTGCACGTGAAGTGCGGTTACCAGTTGTCAAATCACGGCCCCCAAACATGTTAGTGGTGGAGGAGTCACAGGGATAGCTTTTTCAAATTATGAAAATTTGTCGCCTGTGGGAATCGAACCAGGGACCTCAGGATCCACAGGCCGACTTCATACCACTGTGCTAGCCATCACAATTTTGATGTCATATAAACCAATTTTTACACCCAGTTGTGGAAAAACTAAATTGTTCATCTTTCTATTGTAAATTGGTACAGTTTCATTGCTTGAGGGTATGTGAATGATGTGATTGATATACATAATGATGATGATAATGCCACCAATGTGATGCCAATCAGCACAAAATGGCGGATTTATTGGCCATATTAAAAAGCGGAATTAGTATGCAAAATAAGGTGTGTTCTATTATGAGTAAATTATTATTAATAGCAGGTTAAAAAAATGATATTGGGTAAATTGAGTTAGTTGAGAATAAATGGATAGATAAATGATTGAATGATTGTTGCGTGAACGAAAGATGAGACGAGATGAAAGAAATTATAAATATGAATGTAACCAAAGTGGTTTGTTAATTTATGATATTAATCCGTTTACCGGTGCAGCACTTGATCTGGGTTCAAGTGCACCTTGTGTATATGCATCCGGCGCAGGACGCAGATAATGCAATTACAAACACAGGTCCGCGTTGCGTCACAAAGGGATTCCATGCGCCTTACATATTCCAACAAGCATCGACCATCACGTCTCGTTAGTTTGTCTTTGGTGACTCGATATGTGCTGTGTACATATCAAACATCATGGAGTTAGCTAAATAAAAGAGATGTTTGATAGATTTGTCAGAGGTAGAAAGGGGGGCGGAGAGGATTTAGGCTCTATTTTAATGACAGTATTTTACTCTACACTAAACTGTGTTCACAGCTATATAATTTGTCATTATAATTAACAATTAGTCATTATAATTATCAATTAATGGAAACGTTTAAAACGCTTGGGATTCAAATTACAATTAATAGCACCATAACTGAATTAGTAAGAAATTACTTTTTTGCACTCACTTGAATATGACAATAAAAGCTGTATTCCATTTGCCACTTGGTTAATTTAAATCAGTTCAGATAAATTAGACAACATGACGAAATGAACTGAATTAAGCAAACTGATGCATTTATTGAGGTGAATTACTTCAAAATAAATTAAAATGAGTAATTCTAGTACTGGAAATAAAGTCAGTAAAGCAATTCAGGGAAATAAATAAGTGATTTGGTTCAGTACATGTAAGTTAGATCTGATACAAATAACAAATGGAATACGCCTAGTATTTGAACGATTGCAATAGAAAAAGAACGCTTTTTCAGGAATGTTTACGTTACCATGAATACATTATCTTTTATTGGTCTTAGGACCAAAAATAGCATTTTTCTATTACCAATGTCTAAGAAATGTCATTTAGTGTCAAAAGGATTTATTTTTTGCACGTTGTCATTAGTTACGTGCAAAAAAAAGTAATTAAATAGTCGCTACGAAACAAACTATCTAAATAAAATAAAATAAATATATAATCACACCTTCTACCCATTACTGGAAGTGGCATTCTGTCGTAGCAGATATCGGTAAGTGATATATTTTGCGCATGAAGTGCGGTTATCAGCCATCAAACCACAGCTCCCACAGATGTTAGTGGAGGGAGAGCCACAGGAGTAATATACCTTTTTGACGTTTGAAATGTTATTAGTTAGATTGGCATAATTAATTAAAACTCGATCGTAAAAAAAATTATATATGCAACTCGTCTTAAAAGTGTATTGCACTCATAGGCTTGCAACACTTGTCTGCGGCCTGTGCTATTGCAAAAATAACTATTTTACTACAGCTGTCATGATGATAAAAATAATTTTGTTTAATTTTAATTTTTAAAAATAGGGTAGATGGTTTAGTGGTATCGAGTCTGCCTGTGGATTTAAGAACATGAGTTCGATTCTCTTAACCGACAAACAATTTTCATCAAACTACCCCTGTAGCTTCCCCACTAACATCCTTGAGCGTTTTGATTTGATGACTGGTAACCACACTGGCAGCTCAGTGGTATCGAATCGGACTGTGAATTTGAAAACCCAGGTTCGATTTCCACACCACAACATTAAAACCCGTGTGGCTCCACCTCCATTAACAACCATGAGAGCCATAATTCGACAGCTGGTAACCGCACTTCACAGACTTCTGCTACGGTAAAGTGTCACACCCAGTAATGGTATTTGAAGCACATTTGTCTAAAATAATTCGGGTAGCAATGCGCATGGAAAAAACTATGCTCCCTAGTTAAACCCCTATATTCACCCTTAATAGCACCACCCGGTATATTTTGTCTATGCTATAACTTTCTTCTAGATACTAAATGTTGAAACAGACTAGAACAAAACAGCACACGTTTAAACGTTTGCACTCACCGAATACACGTCTTCATCTACGTAACCTCGTCGTCGTATTAGTCTTGTGATGTTAACGTACTGGTCCTTGAAGGCTTGATTGTCCTAATTGCGCGGTATTTTAGCGCAGAATCCTCCTATGCTGATTGTTAATTATTCAAGAATATTAGTCGGCTGCTTGCATATTGATATGCTTAAATAAATAATGTATTTTATGATGAACAATGCGCTGGAAAGGTAAGCAGCGGATTTGCAAGTGATATGTGTTTTCGCAGCCGCAGCCACGCGGCGCAGTCAAGGATTACGCGATAAGGTTTTTGTTGGCTGTAGTAATTACGGATTAGGGATATTTTTGTTTTCTTTACAGAGAAGTTTCTTGTGTTAATAATGATGTAATTATTTAATTTGTACGAGGGAAATTAATGCGTACGTGGCACAAAGTTATTATAAATATTTTACCTTGGATTTTCATGTACTGACATTGTTTGAACAAGAAATATAATACATACGTATATTTTCAGAGATAATATAACAAGAGAGTGAGAATAAATTGAAAATAATTTGATAGATCTTTCGAAAACTTCTGGCAGGTAATAGTTACAAAAGTCCGTATTTTCTAATTTATCCAACTCTCGAGTTAAATTTCATTAGATTATTTTATTTACTTTGCAATTGAAGTCAATTCATCCAATTTAAAAAATTTTGAACTAGGTTCATATTGATTGATTACTTATTATTGTATTCTTGGAAGTTGTTTCCAAAATTTATTGCCATTTGTCAATAGCCACTCAAGCCCTACCGGCTTTCGTGACTATTGCCTGGCAACAAGTTTGAGAAAGATACTGGAGAATTATTTTCTTATTTATCCAACTCTCGAGTTATATTTGATTAGATTATTTTTTGACTGCAATTTAAGGTTATGTTTATAAACGTCAAAATATACTACTACATATTTACTAGCGCTGGCTCACTGCATCTTCTTCTTCCATAAGCGTCTGTGGCCAAAATATGAATTATGCGCTCGGCGCGAAATTCAAATCGCCTCTACACAACTTTCTTTTGACAGTTGCGTAACAAAGCACTTTCCGCACTAGTATTTCTTTGCTTACAGAAACGCACTTGGTCTGCATTTATCTACTTTCCATACGTAACCAAGGCAATAATAGTTACGTAATAACAAAGAAATCGCACAGTTGTAGGAAATAGTTACTTTTATAACAAGTGCCGAAAAAGGCTCGTTACTCGGCAAGCCTTGTGCGTTAAATTCTGCACGAGCACGTAACCTTTTTCGGTACGTGTTATAAACAACATTTTTCCTACAACTGTCCGATTTAGTAAATCACTAAAATATTATCCAAATTTATAAAATTTTAATGATATTACACGAGAAAGATGTTTTACGGTGTTGCTATGTTTTGTTTGTTGATTGCTTGCACATTGTTCAAAAATATTTTACTAACGTCAAGATAATTTCTTCAAAATCGTCTAGATTGGAATAGTACAGTGAGTGATTCTTCTTTAACATAAATACCTCCAAAGATAATTGAAGCTCCGGATCATGCTATGTTGCATCTATTTTCGACAATGATAATCAACCTGCTGCTGGTACTTCTAAAGCCTCCGAAATTGTCAATAATATTACTGTTAATAATTTGAACAGGTACGAAAGAAATCAATGTTTCTTTAGACAGTACAAAAGTTTCCACTTCACATTATGTCAATATAAGTAACTGTAACAACTATGTTAATAATATACACACACAATAAATATTATGTAACCATTTATGGATATATTTTACTTTGTTCGGTTCTTTTTATTAGTTGTGTACAGATTAGATATCCTGCAATTTAAGGTTATGCTTATAAACGTCAAAATATACTACTGCATATTTACTATCGCTGGCTCACTGCATCTTCTTCTTCCATAAGCGTCTGTGGCCAAAATATGAATTCCGCGCTCGGTGCGAAATTTAAATAGCTCTCTACACAACTTTCTTTTGACAGTTGCATAACAAAGCACTTTCCGCATTAGTATTTCTTTGCTTACAGAAACGCACTAGGTCTGCATTCATCTACTTTCCATACGTAACCAAGGCAATAATAGTTACGTAATAACAAAGAAATCGCACAGTTGTAGGAAAAGTAATATTTCTTACAATAGTTTCGTTTTTGTTGAACAATACATTCTTATATTACTATGGTTTTCTTATGTAATTATATTTGAAATGAGCATATGAAATCATTTTATGATTAATTAGTAACAGCTCTTGCAAAAGTAATTATAAATTAAAGTATTTACTAATATTGGTTAAGTGTTTCGTACAGCAGGAACTTAAGCCTAATTACAGTATATAAGTTGAAGTCAGCGAGATTTGAACTTACGACTTCTTGCTTATTAATCAGTAACGCAAATTATGTCTCTGTTTTATCCACTGGGCTATGGTTGCCTGTATGTTATACGAAATATCCATAATTTTAGAGAAGGAATTAATAGTTTTAAGTTAATAATCTTAAGTCTAAACTGAAAGCTGCTAAATTAGAAGAATTATACGTATTTAGTTTTGTATAGTAAATAAGCGAAGGGATATGTTTTTCTTTCAGATCGTCGACAAAGAAATCAAGACGATATATTACTCGTACAATAGCCTTATGAAGTTTCAGTCGAACAATCATTTTTCAGGACAATTAATCAGTTTAATACTAAATCAATGCAGTTAATTTTATGAAACATTTCTTAATCCTTTAAAGTTTAATATCGTTGGAACACAGTATCAATGATGTTAAACTAAAAATAAACAATAATTATATAGATAGCAATTACAATAAATAATTTTTAACTAAGTAGTATTAAATTAAAAATTGGAATAAATCTATAGAAACAAAAAATACGAGTATATTATTTAAAAGTAATTGTTGGTTGTGAATTAAAACAATTAGTAACCATGAATATAAATATGGTTGTTTAAAAAGAATAGAAAATAAGTAAGAAAAATAGGAAAAAACTTTCCATGACTTGTCACAAATCCCACAAAATTTACAGCACGTTTGAATCAACTTATCAGGTCATCATCAAACGGCTGGTCAATTCCGCTTTAAGCATAGACGCGTTTCGTCCTTTAGGGACTCATCAGTATGGTGTGATCAACTATCCAACTAGACCAACTAGGGACTAGTGAACTGTGATACTTTTCAACCAGAACTGACTGATGTTCAAAAGTATGTTAGCCGGTATGCATGACATGAGAGCTACGGAGCAACCCGTGGTGTTATCTACCGACAGAAATCACAAACTGCGAATAGTTTTATAAACCCAAAAAAAAAGTTGCTAAAAGGGACATATAGTTAGAGAGTTAGGGTGCAAAATGATGTTTCATTTATTCCAGTGACAGAAATGGAATTTTTAATAGATTATGTCATGATAAACATGAAATAAAGAAAATTAGATTTGGGAACGGGTGGAAACTATAGATGGCGCCGATGTGAATGCGCCGATTTTAAGGGTAGTTGTTGACATATTTTTTACAGGCTAATTTTCAGTTTAAATTATAGATTTTGGTATAATTCAGTAATAAAAATGATAGACAGAAGTTTTGGCTGATGATGCATGCGCGACAAAACCGGTCAAAGTAAGCAATTTTTATGGTGTCGTGTGACATATTACTACTTATTCACGACGAATACATGACAAAAAAAATACTGATATAAATTATTGCTGGTTGCTCATTGGTGATAGAAGCTCTGAAAGTGGACTGGTGTAGTGATCAACTACCACTTTTAAAATTTGCGCATTCACATCGGCGCCATCTATAGTTTCCACCCGTTCCCAAATCTAATTTTCTTTATTTCATGTTTATCATGACATAATCTATTAAAAAATCCATTTCTGTCACTGGAATAAATGAGACATCATTTTGCACCCTAGCTCTCTAACTAATATTATTGGTATAGTCACGATTTCTACTTGACGAATGCTGTTCGTTGTTCTTTTTGATATTTCCAGTTTATTACATATAGCGACGCAGAATATCTTGTCATAGATTTACAACGTATTGAAACAAGTTCATCTGTGATATTTCCATTAAAGCGATGTGTACAACATGTTTGTAATTTATTTAAAACATGAACTTACCTGTACAATATCTCCATGACTATGTCCATTGGCAGTAAACGTTAGATGACACAGGAATGGCAGGCGTCCCTCGATGGGTTTGCTCAAGTTCAATTCGTACGTTTTCCCCAAGTCGCCGTAGTAAGTCCGATTGCACACTGTAACCAAGACAAATCAAAGACATTGTTAAAATATATTTCTTTATATTCGTAAATGGTACAAAAAATTACATTCAAATTTCATAAATCTAGTCTTGAGAGTTTTAATTCCATTCCTCATTAAAACTACCCCTGTAGCTCCCCCATCACTAACATCTATGAGGGCTGTGATTGGACAGCTGGTAACCGCTCTGCACGCGTAAGATGTGTCACTTACCGACAGAGTGCCGCCCCCAGTAATGGCTTAAAAGCGTGATAATATATTTATTTATTTTATTTTTAATGGGGTGGCTTGCTCAGTGGTATGAAGTCGACCTGTGGATCCTGAGAACCCTGGTTCGATTCCCACAGGCGATAAACAATTTTCAAAATTTCAAAAGCTACCCCTGTGGCTCTTCCACCACTAACATCTTTGAGGGCCGTAATTTCACGTCTGGTAACCGCACTTCACGCGCAAAAATATATCACTTACCGAGATCTGCGTCGGCAGAATGCCACATCCAATAATGGGTAGAAAGCGTAATGATATATTTATATTTTATTTTTAAAATTACCCCTGTGGCTTCCGCACCATTAACATCTTTGGGGGTCATGATTTGACGGCTGGTAATCGCATTTCACGCACATAAATATATCACTTACCGAGATCTGCGTCGGCAGAATGCCACACCCAATAATGGGTAGAAGGCGTGATGATATATTTATATTTTATTTTTAAAATTACCCCTGTGGCTCCCGCACCACTAACATCTTTGGGGGTCATGATTTGACGGCTGGTAACCGCATTTCACGCACATAAATATATCACTTACCGAGATCTGCGTCGGCAGAGTGCCACACCCAGTAATGGGTAAAAGGCGTGATGATATATTTATTTTACTCTAAAATAGGTCACAAACCGATGCCACCCTCCTTAAATCACAGCAGATATCCCCGCATTATCTCACAGCCCGTCGACTGAAAATTTCATGGCAATCCGTCCCTGATCGGCCGTAAAGAACACGGCAGCAGGAGCACCCGCGTCGAACGCAGATGTTAATAAACATTTGACGGTTTTGGCAGGAGCGCCTTCAGCGCTAATGTGACACAGCGGCGACGCTCCGCATCAGGGTTAGTGTACGCCATGAGATAGTGTATGTTGAAGATTTATAATATCGTCGTGGCGCCCCGGGGCTTGAGATTAAAATTATTAAAAAATGAATAGTCGTTGGATAATAACGGCGGCGACTGGCGACTGTTTTATAGCCAGCGCTGGAATTTATAACTTGCTCATTTCTTTGTTTAATAAGTATTTTAATATTAAATGCACTTGTAAGACACTAACTTATTAGATCTTGATTTACTAGCAATCTTGTCTCTTGCTTGACAAAATAAACTGCGCAAACTCGCTGAATTTATTAACAGGGATGATGCGAATAGGAATTTATGTGCTTGTTGTCGCTAATGCAGTTAAAATATATGATTTAAGGATAAGGATAAGAAATAAACAAAAATGTATATACATACATACATATATACATATCTTTACGCTATATCCCAACAAATGGGGTAGCACGAACCCTAAAATCACTCACAAAATATTCACTCATCAAACAATCAGCCCTCGTTAAACATTTTCATCTTTTTTCAACGTACATAACATATGCATAAAACATCTCAAATTACTCACGTTTATTCCTAACAACGAATCAAATAACGAAACTAACAACGAATCTACAAGATTAGAAAAGATGAAATCGATAGCCTGCACTTGTATATGAAAGAAAAGTCCACACAATGCAGTAACTGAACATGAAACTAAAAGATAGAAAGAGAGGGAGCGTCGCCCTGCGCTTGTTTTTGAAAAATGTATATATAGGGTTTTTTCCTGAAACCGGCAAGAAAGTGCCTACTTTCCTGACCAATTTTAGTATGGAAAGTAGATTTTTACCAAAACAGTCAAGAAGTGAGGTAAAGTACAAAACAGTCAAATAAAGTCTTTACCTGACAGTTTTGTACTTTACGTGACGGTTTTTTTTTGGTAGCCTTGGATACGTACTTTATCTGACTATTTTGGTAAAAATCTACTTTTCATACCAAAATTGGTCAGAATAGTAGGCATTTGCTGGTTTCAGGAAATAATATTTTATATAAGTCAGGAAAGTGATGAAATACGAGGCCACAGGCCCAGTATTTTAATCCGCTGAGTCAAGGAGAAACACTTTCCTGACGTATTATGTATACAATTTTTCCTGAAACCGTTTAATTTAATCAAAAATTAATCATAAATAACTCAAAATGTTTTAATTTCTTGATATGAATTGTATTCACACTAGTTTAAGTATCTAAAGTGACAACAAAAAAACAGTCAGGTAAAATCTTTACCAGACTGTTTTGTACTTTACTAGACTGTTATTTTTGTTGTAGCCTTCGATACGTACTTTACCTGTCTATTTCCGTAAAAACCTACTTTCCATACTAAAATTGATCAGGAAAGTAGGGACTTTCTTGCCGGTTTCAGGAAAATATTATTTATCATGTTATTCACCGATGGCACAGTTTTCTTGGGATATTATTTGAAGTAGTTTGTACAGATACAATGTATGTCCAATGAAATACAGGTGAAACAGACGTATGATAATGAAAATGAAGTTATAAGATTATATAAACAACATAGTAATAAATAAATGGATATGATTGAAGGTTTGTTGAGCGAATTAATGATAAACCAAGCATGTATTAATTAGCAGAATGAATTTAATGAATAAATATTACTAAACCTTTCATAAATATTTCTATATGTAAATGAAAATGTGCTTGTAAAATATGATTGTTTCTGAAAGTAAATTAATTGCAAATAAATAAACAACAACAATTTAAATATCCTGTGATGATTACTTACTGGTATAAAATTAATTTAGCTTAAAATTGGAAAAATATTTGTTTAAGGTTCGTTGGAATCTCACCGCTGTGAAAACCTCCCGGAGACCAAATAAACAAATAAAACGTGGAGAGAAAACAAAGTTAACAAGATAAGGAAGATTTGTGTTTCCGTCATTTCTCTGAATCACTACAAATAAACAGAAGCGTCGAACGAATTCCTGGCGGGAGCTGAGATATCACCCGGAAATTCGGACTGATGTTCGATGGTCGAACGAACATCGTTGAGTCCATCGCAATCACAGAACGAGACGAGGAAATGTGTGCGTGCACAGAAATTACTTCATTTTATATAACTGTGTAATTTGTATTTTTACTTTATCATAATAAATAATTACAGATTTTTTGTTAAAAGTTGTTTAATTTACTGCTGTCAAATAAATATTACGATACAAATTATCTAAATCATTTTTTATTCGATCAGGCGAAAAATGATCATTATCAATAGTTATCTGTTTGATGCAGGTTCTTTATTTCTACATAACTTCTTCCTTCTTTCATGTCGTCTACCATCTTCCTCCTCCTCCTGCTACCACTTTTACATTCTCCTTCTGTTGTCCCTTCTATGATTCATTAGACTATCCCTTCTCAACGCAGAATTCATTATTCCAGTATGTGATGGTAGTCACTGTTAAACAACAGGAAATGTAGATTGGAATCACTATTTTATACGACCATGGAGGCAAGTAGGCTTTTCTGTGTTTATTTAATGTTTGGAAAGTAGACATTTGAAAAGTATAATTATCCACGCATACCAAAATTCTGATAAACCATGAATATTTATTGATTTATTGATTTGTAATTTTGCACAACAGGAACAAGAGAAATATTATCAATTTTTTAAATTTATTTCTGGATATAGGTATTACTTTCTGATAAGGTAGTCAAAAATAATGTGTATCTCGAGAAGAAAGTGTAATTTTTTCCTCAGATACTCTATAACCCTCGCTTTTGGTTCGAAAAATTAAACGGCGTTTTTGGAAAGAAATATCTCCCTTGACATACAAATAACTATTGTAGTCTACAAAAATTGACTTTTATAAATTAATAATTATATTGTTATGGGATTATAGCTTAGTGGTATCGAGTCGGCCTGTGGATCGTAAGAATCCTGGTTCGATCCCCGTAGCCGACAAACAGTTTTACCAATGATTTGACGGTTGATAACCGCACTTCAAGCGCCTAAATATATCACTTATCGAGGTCTGCTTCGGCAGAGTGCCACACCCAGTAATGGGTAAAAGGTGTGATGATATATTTACATATTATTTGTACAATGGGCCTTTCAAGACTTTTTTGAATTTTTTATATATTAATCTACGTAATAAAATTATTATACCCAAAATTTTTATTTTTGTTTAAAACTTGTATTAAGCAAGATAAAAATATTTAAACTTTCGAAACAAACGAATATGACGTAGTTGCATCTTAGCTTAAAGAGAGACAGATAAGACAGAGATAAATAACACGTAAATTCACGTAACGTGTGTCGTTTTCATAGAATCCTCAGACAAAACATAACTAGACGGATAACAATGGCGTTTGTTGTGAGTCAGAAAGGGATAGAATAACTGGTTAGTGAGGCGGGTGCGCGGCAAGGAGCAACTTGCATAACATCAAAGTGTACTCGCCCCTTGCAGCGCACCCGGCGGACCAACAAGTTATTCCATCCCTTTCTGCTCCACAACACTGCATTGACTTGAATACGGCATAATTCGTCTAGTATTATACGTCATTGGTAGAATCGTAGAATGCTGAATGCTTATTTCTTCTTCGTCTTCTTGAGCACCGACAAACGTTTCAGACAAAGCTCTGTGATTGGCTTAATGCAACTACGTCATTGCAACATGGCAGTGCGAACGTTTTGAATTATTCAACTTTACCTTTCATATTTCAGCAATAAAGATATAATTGATGGTATGGTTTTATATTGTATTAAATATGATGTACGGTGAAGAATTTATTTTAATAAATATATATTAAAAAGCTCTACCACTTGAATCCCCCATTTTGGATAGAACGCGTGACATCTTTAAGTTCCGGTCTCGTGTAGTTGCAGGAAAAAGCCAACGCCGAGACTCACAATTGCCACTGTTGTCCAAAAATATATCACTTTTCCTACTAGTATGTTTTAATAAGCCAAAATAATGTAGGAAATAATTAAAGGACACAGTAACAACTCAGTTTTAAAACTCCTCCAGAAGAATTGTTATTTCGAAAGAAATAAATACAAATATTAAGTGTCGAATTCAAGAAACGAGAGTGTATATTTAAACATTGTAATCTGCAGCATAAGTTGAAGGGAAGAATATAAAACTGGACTAAGATAAAAATTTATACGTGTTGAAATGACGCACATAATAATAACATGTTTCCGGAAGCAGCAAGATGCGTCTTTCAGCGACAAAAATGTTCAGTTTGAGACTCATATCTACGGAAATGCGCCGTTCCGTAAAGTGATGCATGTGGTTTTATTGCACGCGTATCCAAGCGCCGCTATAATATTTAACACCGGCGGAATAAAGCCGGCCCCCGTGAAATGCGGAGCATCTATAAAATGCTCTCTTGTGAAACATCACGCCACACCAGCTACAAGTCAAATATTATATGCCCTCGTAAACAATGCAATGCGAACAGAACTCAAATGAAATTAGGTTAAAGGCTCAAGAAATTTATATTTTTCAAATTGTTACACGACAAATTGTATTACGACACTCTGTATAGATAATTAAATTTTATAGATCACATAAACTAGAGTAGGTAGATTAGTCGTCTTCTTTACAAACGTGAGGTCATGAGTTTGAACCTCGTAGACTTCAACTTTCTATAGAAATGCGACTTTGTCAGAATGGTTTAGATTCCCCTATTAGTTTTAGGTCCTCTGTACTGTAATTATTACTCACGCTGCATCCACATTCATAATTCCCAACATACAAGTTTGTCTCATATTTCATTCATGCAACAAACTTTCAATCATATCCATGGGCATTAGACTGTGCCAAAAAAAATCGATATTTTTTGTTTCGCTTTTCTTCGAGTATATCATTCCCCGTTCCAATTCATTAAGATTTCCAAAATTTTAAACAATTCGGTTAATATTTAGAGGTGCATCAAGCCCAAAATGTGTTTTTTGAAGTTTTTTCTCAATTTTTGTGAGGTTTCATAACACTGTTCTACAATAACGGCAGGTTTGGCGCTTGGGGACATTACATTCAAACATAAAGTATTCAATGCATTTCAGTCGCCAAATCCACTTTCGGACAGATATGTTGGCGAAAGCAACCATTTTTTTAAGGCCTAAAATCTGTAATTTCAACTCTCAACTACAATAACTTCATATTTTTAGGTTCATTATGCGTCATATGCTCTTTTAACGTAGTCTAGTATCACGTAGCATTAATTGATTTGATGAAATCTCACAAAAATTGAGCAAAAACTTCAAAAAACACATTTTGGGCTTGATGCACCTCTAAATATTAACCGAATTGTTTAAAATTTTGGGAATTGAATGAATTTGAACGGGGAATGATATACTCGAAGAAGAGCGAAATCAAAAAACATCGATTTTTTTTGGCACAGTCTAATGGGCATCCTCTTAGGGGGCAAGGAGGGGCGCATGCTCCCCCTCTGGTTATTAACTAGGGTGGTGGCCATGACTCTCCAACATAAGACTTTAACATATAAAATTATAATTTTGTAATTTCCTCTTTAATAAATATTTTAAGCAAAAAAGCTTGAAATAAAAATAAATAATAAATAAAATAAATAAATAAATAAATATATCATCACGCCTTCTACCCATTACTGGATGTGGCACTCTGCTAAAGCAGATCTCGGTAAGTGATATATTTTGCGCGTGAAGTGCGGTTACCAGTCGTCAAATCACGGCCCCCAAACATGTTAGTGATGGAGGAGCCACAGGGATAGCTTTTTCAAATTATGAAAATTTGTCGCGTGTGGGAATCGAACCAGGGACCTTAGGATCCACAGGCCGACTTCATACCACTGTGCTAGCCATCCCATATAAAATAAATAAAATAATAAATTATTAATTTAAAAAATACGATATATTTGTGCAAATTTGTTGAAAAATCTGCCAAAATTTCGATTCAAATAATAATACAAATTCTTTTCATTTATTTTACTATTTTCTTTTATCGTAGACCCATCTGTTGTCAATCAATGGAACTTCACCTCATATGTTAGAAGTGTGCATTATAATAACATATCAGTGTATGATATGTTCAACTTTCCGTAATAATTTATGATGCTTTATGGTTACTTTCATAAGTGGTCGTCTGTAAAACTTTTTTGAGAATAGGACAGCAAAAGAGTTTTAGCTAATCCTAAACCATATTTTCAAGAATGTTTAAATAAACTCTATATATTGTTATTGTTGTTACCATTTTGAAATATATAATTAAAAAGTCCAACTAGAATAAGATATGCGACTGTAAAATTCAGGATTAGCTAAATCTTTTTTGTGATCAGGTATGATATTAATTAATTCTCTTAAATGCCTATTGTATAAAAACAAGTACAGAACCTCCAAGCATAAAACAAAACAAATTAAAAGTTCCGTATCCTTTAAGTCCTTTGTCGTTTTATCCTAGCACCCTGCAAGCCAGCAAATTGTGCGATTCCGAACGACCCTAGTACAATCATAACAGCTTGTTACAAGTACAGTCACTGGGTTTGCTACATGTGCTGAGAATAGGCCGGACATGGTATTAATTTTATGTGCTGTTGAAACACAACCTCGTATTGTAATATCTTCGCTTCGGTCTGAAACGCTTGGAAATGTGAGCGAGCTTCAGAGCTTTCCCGCTAGGGGAACGTGAAATTTACTCAGGATGTAGAATGAATCAACCAAAGGACGAAACATTCAAAGTTAAACTGCGTTCACAGTTAGCCAATTTGTAATCAAGGATAACAATTGTAAATATTAATTAGTTGAAGTATACTAAAAACGTTCTAAACATCGACTAACGTCATCCATCCTGATACAACTTAATAAAATCATAAAAAATTGGTGGAACATTTAAATAACAATTTAAAAATAAATGACACTAAAATAGAAATCTTATATGAGAATATTGAATAATAGCTACAGAGTGATCAAAAGGAATTGTTATAGGTGGCAATACAATTCCAGAGATGTTTTATTCCACAGTTGGCACAACGTCAGGTAAAGGCGGAAATGCTATTTGACATTTCTAATAAATACAAATAGGTTATGTCAGGAGTCTGACAGCTAATAGAATTTTGACGTTTTAAGTAATAGAAATACTTTAGAAATAAATGTAATAATAAATGTACTCAATTGTCAACGGCCATGGCTGCACTCGTTGGAACTGATCTAAGCGATAACGCGAGTTAAATAACGTTCCGCCGCGGGTAGTACTTGGATGGGTGACCGTCCAGAGAAAACCCGCGTTGCTGTTGACTCTAAGACCTAAAACGCAGATCAGGGCGTAATGGCGGCATATGACCTAAGTAGTTGGTCCGCTAAAGAAGCCACAGAAAAAAAAAATGTACTCAAATTTAAATTTTAAATGTTACTGTCAACAACAGGAAATGAATTTATGTATCAGGCTTACCAATTTCAAGTAGTTTTTTTTATTGCCAACTGTAACAATTCCTTTTGATCACTCAGTGTATTTACTATCGATTCATGTATTGAAAATAATTCTGTTTCATTTATAATAATTATTTTATATTTTTCACGTTCACAAAACATGAATGTCGTATAACTGCTGTGGAAATGAGGTATTTGCGGGGTGTGTGTGGTTATACTAGAAGTGATCGTGTCCGGAGTACATTGGTGTATGATGAGTGTGAAATTGAGAAGAATGTAGTTAGAAAAGTAGGTATAAGTCAGTTGAGATGGTTTGGGCATGTAGAACGTATGTCGAATGAGAGATTAGTGAAACAGGTATATGTTGGTGAAATTGAGGGTGAAAGATTGCGTGGGCGACCTATGAACAAATGGATGAATATGATTGAAGGATTGTTGCGTGAACGAAAGTTTCCGAGTATGAGGAACAAACGTGCTTGTATGAAAGGAATTATGAATGTGGATGAAGCTAAAGTGATGTGTCAGGATAGGAACGTTTGGCGAAGATTAATTACGGAATGAATCTGATGATTTAAGAAAAGTGCAGGATTTTTTATTTTAGTTTTGTTTTTTAGTAATTGTTGGATCTATTCTTGACAATGACAATCAATCTGCTGCTGGTACTTCTAAAACCTCCGAAATTGTTGTCAATAATATTACTGTTAATAATATGGACAGGTACGGAATAAATCAATGTTTGTATAGATAGTATAACAGTTTCCACTTCAAATTATATCAATATAAGCAACTGTAACAACGTATTATTAATATACACAAACAATCAATATTATGTATTTCACTTACTCTTTAAATAAAACCATTTATCGATATATTTTACTTTGTTCATATTTAATAATGATATACTTGAGTTCTTGTCTGCCCAATGTGATGTGTACAGATTACATATACTGCAGTTTAAGGTTATGTTTATAAACGTCAAAATATATCACAGCATATTTCTTTCATAAGCGTATTTGCCTAAAATATGAAATTCCGTGCTTGGCGCGAAATTTAAATCGCTCTCACTTATATTTTCTTTTGATAATTGCGTAAAGCACAAATTATTTTCCGTACTAGTGTTTCTTTGCTTACAGAAACGCAGTTGGTCTGCATTTGTCTACTTTCCATACGTAACTAAGACAATAATAGTTACGTAATAACAAAGAAATCGCACAGTTGTAGATAATAAATAAATAGGATCGTGTTATGTATGTTATTTCGCGAATTATTGCCACTAAATATAATAACAATTTGTACAATTGAATGTAAACATATTACGTATGTTTTCCCGTTCTGTAGCATTCTGCTGGTGGTGAAAATAACAATGAAAGAAACAAAACGAACCCTTGTCGCTAACAGAAGAACAGGGGCGCTAGCGCGAGGATAATCCTCGAGTTACATACACACCGACACACATTGTCCGCGCCCGGAGTCAATTCCCGCGGCCACCGCAATGTTGTGGCGGCGCCACACTCGCCTCGTCGTTCGGCCCTATCTAGATGTAACTTTTTATGAAGCCGGCCACCATTAATAACTACGAAATTGGCCATTAATCAAAATACAGTTTACAATTGAATACGTGTTTCCTGGGCCACGTTGCCGCTGCCGCTACCGCGAAAACAGAAAACGACACGTTATTTATGGCGCCAATTTTAAAATTGTATTTTTTAATCTAGATATGGGATTATTTATTTTATCGGGTTGTTTCTTATTCCGCTGAATTTATGAATTTCTGAGAGATTACATCGCTTTTTAAAAATACACACTATACCCCATCAAATGGGGTAGCATGAACCCTTCAAACATATGTAATACTTGCGACAGGATAAAACCGAGACCAAACTTGCGTGTAATATTTATTTCTTCTTTCTTGTTTTTGTATATATAAATTTTTGAAACAACTCCCAAGAATACATTAATAAGTAATCAATCGAAATGGACACAGTTCAAAATCTTTTAAGTCGGATGAATCGACCTCAACAGCTAAGTCAAAAAATAATCTAATTATATGTAACTCGAGAGTTGGATAAATCAGAAAATAATTCTCCAGTATCTTTCTCAAACTTGTTGCCATTTGGCAATAGCCACTCAAGCCCTACAGGTTTTCCTGACTATTGCCTGGCAACAAGTTTTCGAAAGATCTGTCAAATTATTTTCAATTTATTCTCACTCTCTTGTTATATTATTACTGAAAATAGTTTGTCGGTTGTGCTAATTGAACCCGAGTTCCCAGATCCACAAACCGGTTCGATACCACTGAGCCACCTACTCCATTTACCCCCATGTAAGAACTGAAAACGTATTAAATAGATAAGAAGGGAATGCCACTCTACGATTGTTTTTGAAGATAATCAAGAGACACGGTAGTGTCTCTGGCTAAGTACAAAAAATGAAAGTGAGGAGACATTACAGTCTCTTATCCCGAGTGACCAAATGTTCATTTTCGCACTAAAAAATGAAGCCCAAGCGATGGTGGAGACTATACGAACTACGGTTGTTGTCTATCTCAACCAATACTCTAATTAAAAACAATATGTAACCCCAACAGGGATGAATAATCTATTACTCATCAAAGTTTCGAACAAATATTCGCTTGTACGTAATGTAAAAAGTGATGGTAAAACAATTTGGTATTGAAGGCCGGTTTTCAGCTTTCAGCTTTCAGCTTTCATCGTTCATGTCAGTGTCAATGTCAGAACTGCAGACAAATTAGTCAGGTGTAGGAGAACAAGAACAACTGTTTACTATTCATATTCAGGTTGTGTAGCGTCAGCAGCAGCATTTACCGATAGCGGATGTAAGCTCTGCGAGGCCTACTGACAGCCTATGATGTATGCCACGCCTGCCATGGCCTACGCGATATAGGGAGGACGAATTCTGTATTGCGAACAAAATGCTGAATAGGCGAAGAGGAATATAGTAGAGGTGGATATTTAAACATTGTCAGGCAGATACATAACAAGCAGTGGCGGATTTAGAGGGAAATGAGAATTTGAAAATTTTACATCAGAGACAAAAGTTTATAGAAACCATCTATAGAGTTGTCAGAAGTAAGTGTTTTAGTTGGCAATAAAACTACTTGAAGTTGGTACTATTGTTGACGGTGACATTTGAAAATTTAAATTAATAAAAATTGTTGCTGCTCTTACCCATATTTTATTTCTTAACATTACTCACAGAGCAATAATCTAAAGTATTTCTATCTGCTCAACCTATTTGTATTTATTATAAAAATGGCATGTGAAATAGTATTTCCGCTTTTACCTTACGTTGTGCCAACTGTGGAATAAAAAGATATCCAGAATTGTATTTACTCATTAAATTCATAATTAATCTCTTGCAAGCACTGCATCACTTTTACTTCCTACACATTCATCATTTGTTTCATACAAAATATACGAACAACCACGCTTTACTATAATTGGGATTAATGTTGTATACAGTGTAGCATAAATAAATAAATATGATACACAATCACTCTCCAAACAACATTCTTGTTTGTGTCACTGTTGAATTTAAAAAAAAATTCAACACCTCAGTTTATCGAGTTTCCCGAGGCCATATCTCAAAAACTAAACGAAATATGAAGATGCGCTCAACGGCATTGCATTTCTCGTGCTTCAATTAACTTGTATACAAATTTTCAGCGATTTTTTCCTAAACAGTTTTTGGACAATATCTTAAAAACTAGAAGGTACCCTTGGGGTTTTGACCATTGGATTCAGCGGGTTAAAATACATGTATGTAATGTAATGACAGAGAGATGGAGTCGCGATCTAATTCATTATAAAATAAGACAAAATAAGACGAAGACTTCTTGTAAAAATATATATTTAAAACATAAAAATAAGTATAAATTATAAAAATACAAAAGTTCTAGATTATAAAAAGACTAAAGTTAATAATGTAATTAAACAAATTAACCGGCAATGGAAACAACAACAACAACGTCTGAATAAACTAATCTTTAAGTTACAAAATACTAAAATACATGGCAAGATCTACATCTTGCACAGACGAGACAACTCGTCTCGTTAGAAGCCAAACTACCACTGACTAATTGTTGTTGTATACCATGGGATCTTCTGACAAAGGGTAAGAGGGTGGTATCGTCGCGATGGTCGCACATATGCGTTTACATAAAAAACCCAGACGAGGTTAAATCTTTCCGACCCCTCGCTTAGCTATAATTTACCCAGATATGTCATCACATCCCGTGTAACCAGACGCGACAATTCAGAAAAGCTATAAACTTGATAAATAATCATCTACAGAATACTGAAGTTATAACATATGCACTAATAAATTTGATAAACAAAATAAACTCTGTCAAGTCAACTTTAGAAAGATACTTAAGATAACGCTTAATTAGTCCGTATCTTTCGAAGCTGAGTTGATAGTGAAATATCATAATTTATAAACAAAACCAAATTCTGAATTACCCGTTTTGTTACAGTAAATTTTCGTTACAATAATCGTACGAGAAAGAGTTTTAGAGCAAATTGTTTGTAAATCATAAAAAACCTTGGAAAAATAATTAACAATTTCCAAAAACTGAAATTGCTTCAAATGAGCTAAAATTTTGCTAATAAGTCAATTCGGAACCGGGGAATTCAACGCCGTTGAGTGCAACTTTGTATCACGTTTAGTTTTTGAGATAGAGCCTCCGGATGTGTGAATAATGTAATATTTAATGAGTAAAATCGAAATAATAACAAATTTAATCATTATCAGAAGAAATTATATACAGAAAACGTAATTATTGGACTAAATGATAAAACAATTTTAATAATTTGTAACTAATAAATGTCAGGTTCAATTCCCAGAGCCGACAAACATTTTCACCACATTAAACACTAACATCTTTTTGAGCCGTGATTTGACGACTGGTAACTGCACTTCACGCGCATAAATATATCACTTATCGAGATCTACTTCGGCAGAGTGCCACACACTCAGTAATAGGTAAAAGGCGTGATGATATACTCGTATATTTTTTTATTTTTATTTAATCTCACAGAAGAGGGGATCGCCCCATGGCTCCCCTTTTTGTACCTGCCACTGTCTTTCCTGTGCAGAGTAGTATAAATAAAAAAAATGCATTTAGAAGTATAAAAGGAAAAGGTCAAACATATATAAATATAAATAAAATAATTCCTCGCATACGACCCTTCGTCTCCATCAGCACCACATGCCGGAAACGTTGAAATCACGCGACAGATTGTGCGTTGTTATCAAGCGGACATCAGTGTCAATTCAATAAAAAGGTATCTGTCATCATCGCTTGAATGCCATGGACATAGAGAACATGGATACCCGATATTAGTGCCCTACAATGACAAATCACGATTAGCACGATTCAAACGATGGTTCAAATAGCGAACTGCTGCACGCAATGCGTTTATGTGCAAGTTTCGACTTTGTGTCATGTCACGCGGCATGTGTTGCGTGTTATGCAGTATTGTCCCTAGGTTATGTGTGATGTTACAGACTTTCATTGTGAAGTAATTCATGGAAAAACAAAAGATATCGTTTCATATGAACTGAAAATGCGTTTATAACTATTCAGTTTATAAAATTTGGGATGAAATCAATTTTTACGGAGTCTATATCTTAAAAATTAATCGAGATATGAAGATGTGCTCAACGGTATTTTATTCCTTGTGTCCGAATTGATATATAAGTAATTTGTTTTGCAAATTTTTTGCAATTATTTTTTTAAATTTCTTTTAGGCTTTCTTTGTTTTTCTTTTCGATTTTAGGTCAATTTTAAACTATTTGCTTCTGCCAAGTGCATACGCCTTCTAGTTTTTAAGATGAAGCCCAAAAACTGTTGAACATTTTAGAACTTACTGAAAACATGTATACAAGTTAATTAAAGCATGAGAAATCCAATGCCGTTGAGCATATCTTCATATCTCGCTTAGTTTCTGAGATATGGCCTCTGAAAAGTCGAAAAACTGAGGTGCTGAATTTTTTTGAAACTTCAACACTTCCGGAGGCTCTATCTCAAAAACTAAACGTGATACGAAGTTGCGCTCAACGGCGTTGAATTCCCCGGGTTCGAATTGTCTTATTAGCAAAATTTTAGCTCATTTGTAGCGATTAAATTTTTTTGGTATTTTAAATTATTTTCTTAGGTTTCTTACGATTTTCAAACAATTTGCTCTAAAACACTTTCTTGTACGATTATTGTAACGAAAATTTACATACATATGTATTTTGACCCGCTGAATCCAATGGTCAAAACCCCAAGTGCGTACACCTTCTAGTTTTTAAGATATTGTCCAAAAATTGTTTAGGAAAATTAAATGGCGAAAATTTTTGAAAATTTTAAAAATCGCTGAAAATTTGTGTACAAGTTAATTAAAACACGAAAAATTCAATGCCGTTGAGTGCATCTTCATATCTCGTTTAGTTTTTGATATATGGCCTCGGGAAAGTCGAAAAACTGAGGTGTTGAATCTTTTTTTAAATTCAACAGTGACACAAACAAGAATGTTGTTTGGAGAGTGGTTGTGTATCATATTTATTTATTTATGCTACACTGTTTACAACATGAACTTAATCCCAATTATAGTAAAGCGTGGTTGTTCGAAAAATTCAATGCCGTTGAGTGCATCTTCATATCTCGTTTAGTTTTTGATATATGGCCTCGGGAAAGTCGAAAAACTGAGGTGTTGAAATTTTTTTGAAAGTTCAACACTTCCGGAGTCTCTTTCTCAAAAACTAAGCGTGATACGAAGTTGCACTCGACGGCATTGAATTCTCCGTGTCCGAATTGTCTTATTAGCAAAATTTTAGTTCATTTGCAGTGATTTATTTTTTTTCAGCGTAAATATACTGAGATCTGCTACGGCATAGTGACACATCCAGTAACAGATAAAGGCGTGATGATATATTTATTTTTAATTCAATTATATATTTATATTCTGAAATACAACTGCGTCTGAGTAATAAAAACTATAAGTAATTGAGATTAATTTCAAATATAGATACGACCCCTAATTTGATAAATTCCATGAATCCCATCAAGCGAATGGTATGCCATACACCAATCACTTAACTCAATTGACCATAAGGTAATTTGTACCTTATATAAGTGGTAACGTATGGTGCTTGATGAATCATGCGTTGTCCAGTCTAATATACCCACAATGAAACTTAACGCAAAGCAACGCACCGTAACGGAACAATTGACGATCAGGATAGGTGATGAGTATGAGTAGACTCGTCCTAGTGCCAGTGGCGTGCGGTGAGTTTTGGAGTCGGGTGTGTATTTTTTTCTACTTCATCTTTCTTCAATCATTGTAATAGCTATTTACATAACAAGTGCGCAAAGACATATTTTGCACATGCGCGGAATTTTGTACATATGGACAGCACGCAACTGTCTAATGGGGCCCTGCAGTGGGTAGGGCGCAACACCTTTGATGTGGCTGCGGCTCGGTAAATGATATATTTATGCGAGTGAAGTGCGGTTACCTGCCGTCAAATTACGGCCTCTAAATATGCTAGTGGACGAGGTGTCACAGGGGTAATTTTAATGTGGTAAAAATGTTTGTCGACTTTAGGAATCGAACCAGAGTTCTCATTTAATTTCTGAAATATTTCCTGATTGTATACTGCACCTCCTGCACATATAGTGTGCACGGCACTGTCTGGTGGAGCCCTGCAGTGAGTAGGGCGCAGCACCTTTGATGTGGCTGCGGCGGTTCATAATTGAGGGTCGTTATCGAATTATCCTGCGCATGCGCACAATGTTTGATCTCACCTCAAGCTAAATTAAATCATGCTTTGTCCTCTCGGTCGGTTATGATTTTTTTTCGTCGCAAGATGGAATCTTATTAGATTAGAGCCTTTAGAAATTGCTCTCTCTCTTAGATGTTATTTTGCTTTTATAGAACAGTGTTTATAGATTTTATTTTCAGATGTTGAAAAAATAAAGACGAGAGTACGAAAGCAATTTTGTTCGACAGAAAGAAGCTTTGCAAGTGATTCAATTGAAATTTCTTTACTTTTTTGCTTTTTATTGTGCGCCATTTTAATTTAAAACTACATAGGTTTGATTTAATTAAGTTCAAGTTTATACACATTTCTAAATGTGGCAACAGGGTGTTCCAAAAAATAGGCTCAACCATAAATTTTGTGAAAATATTAAATAAATAATAATGATAATATGAACAAAAATAGATAAAAACGTATAAAATACAAAAAATTATCAGAATTAAAAACTTTAGCAAATACTAATCTAATGAAATAATAGTTATTTATGTACCAAAGGTGAAAACAGGCTTTTCTGGCTAATAACATGCTCAGGGTCTGAAACGCTAATTTCACCCGTGGTACATACAATATTTTGTGTACTACAAAATAACATTTAATTATATGTTGAAAAGATTAAAATATGTAAATAGGTTATATGTCAAAATGACATTTTCAAAATATATAAGTTTAGTATCCAAATCATAAAATTAATAAATATAAATAAAAAGGCTTCAAGATGCAATATAAAACGCTTTTTTTATTATAGGACGTTTCGAACGTATAAGACATTCATCATCAGCTCTAAAATAAATAAAATAAGTAACAATATTATAGTAATATAATAAATAATAATTACCAAAAAATGAAGAGTAAAACCGAAACGTCCTATAATAAAAAAAACGTTTTATATTGGATCTTGAAGTCTTTTTATTTATATTTATTAAAATGACATTTTGTAAAATCAAGTTTTCACAATATACAAAAATTGTCATTTTGTTTATGTATCTATAGGAATTATTTTTTATGGCCCTAGGGCTGTTTAAGCCCGCTTTTTAGGGCTAAAACATATTAATTTCGGCCTGGTTGTGTATAATAATTATTTATGTATCAAGGGTGAAAACAAACGTTTCTTGCCCGGCAAAGCGCCGAGGGCTAATAACATGCTCAGGTTTAGAAACTATAATTTCATCCGTGATACATACAATATTTTATGCACAACAAATAACATTTAATTATATGTTCAAAAGGTTAAAATATGTACATAGGTTATATGTCAAAATGACATTTTTTAAAATCAAGTATTCACAATAAACAAAAATTGACATTTTGTTTATGTATCATCTATAGGAATAATTTTTTATGGCCCCAGGGGCAAAAAGTAGTGTTTAAGGCCGCTTTTTAGGGCTAAAACACACGAATTTCGGCCCGGTTGTGCATAAAAATCATATTTTTTTATATATTTGCTTAATATAAATTTTTAAATATGATAATTTTAATTGCTAATCATAGTTGCTAATTAAATAACTGTGAACGAAGTTTTAGAATAATTTCTATATTTGCACAACAGGAAATTAATTCCATTACAGGAGGCCTACAGCTTATAACAGATTATAAGCTGAAGATAGAAAATATAAATATGTTGCTGTAAATATAATTTCATCCGGTATTAAATTCAAGTTGTTTCTACTCAAAGCTACAATACGAAAAAAAATGTATTCATATGAAAGATCTCATGCTTTTATTATAATTTACAATTTCCATGATAAAAGAAAAACATATTAAAAATGAAAAGCATTTCTGCATGTTTGCGTTACCAGCTACGAGTATATTAAGTTTTCATAACGTCCTGTAGAATGTGTAGAATTTCAACATCGAATTAATATTTAAATGTTTACATATTTAGCTTGGAATCATATTTATAAAAACATATTTCTTTTATATTACATACCAAGCGTATTTCACGTGTAATGTTTACAATGAAATGCAGTAATTCGAATTATAAGGACTTCTCTTAACTTAAAAACACAATACTGATGTTATGTTTACAAATACGTCGATGATATTGTTCGCATTAAACAATACGTTTTAATACAAAGACAAAATGTCAATTGCGATGTGGAATTGAGTCTTAATAAATAAGAAAAAATAGGAAAAAAAAAATTTTGAATCAACGTATCAGGTCAACATCAAACAACATTTAGTTATACGTCCATATATATTTTGTTTGTGGTTACAATTTGAAGTAAGCCAGGTTAGAATCAACATATTTGCAGTTTCAGAATCCCTAAAATAATTTTTCAACAACTTAGTGATATCCAAAACTATGCAGTAACAAACCATATCATTGTTTTCTCTTAATTAAATGCTTAATTGAAGTTAATATTGCTGCAAAAGCGATGGCAGCGCTACTGCGTTGAACTTCAGCAATACCGCAAATTAATATTCGTCGGGGTGGTGCGTGCCCCGTCAAACTCCAGTTAATAATTTTATAAGCGCAGAACTCACACACACACGCCACTCCGAGAACAAACCGGAAGTGAAAGAAGAGACTTGTACTGTTTGAAATGCAACGATGTTTATGTAAAGACAGATTTAGACAGGGATGATCATTCAGGGTGAAACTTTCAAAGTGAATACGACGTTAAAATTTATTCGAAAAGTAAGAGTGAGTGTTTACATTTTTCAACGTCATACTTACAATCAATTACAGTCTTTTATAGTTTCTTGCTTAATAGACGCAAATTGTATGTGTATGATATTAAAGTAGAGATGGGGGGAATACCATCCGCTATTACTGAAAATATTCGATATTCGAGATCTTCGAATATTTACGTTAATGGCGAACATTCGAATAGAGCTCGACAAACCAAAGAAAAACCCTGAGAGGTGTGTCTTCGGAGGTCGCTACTATCGTCGGTACATTCAGTGTCAAAAGATGAATTTAAATTTGTGAAATAAGACGGCGTGTCATTCTTTTCATTTATAAAAATAGTATATGAAAAGAATAATAATTATGATAGATTAATAATAAATAAATATATCATTAATACACTTGCATAAATACTCATATTGTACATGTTGCGGCGGCCAAGTGTTTTTACTGAGACTGTATATTTCACTTTCGCGCCAAAGTAGAGTCACGCCATTCGTTATATAACTAAATGGGTGGAGTTAATGCGCATTCCAGCCATGGTTTTACTTCGGTTTGTCGAACTCTACCTCGAATAACCCGTGATACGTTTGAAATTACCCCTGTGGCTCCTCCACCATTAACATCTTTAGGGGCCGTGCTTCGGCGGATTGCCACACCCAGTAATGGGTAGAAGGCGTGATGATATATTTATATTTATTTATTTAATATTCGCTCATATCTATATTAAAGCAATAAACAATTATGTCAGACATTTTTTTATGTTTAATACAAAAATCAAAACCACCAATAGAAATATGCCACAGACAAAAAAACGTTTCATTCTGAACATCATTCAATCTCTCTGAAATGAACACTTCTTTTTCAGTTGAATTTGAGCGTCATGCGACGTTTAGCGTTGCTGTTGCAATGAATGAAGTTGCCTTGCAGTTTGGGTTGCAATTTGTGACTGACGCGAGCAGCAAGCTTCACATTTCATCCGGAGCAGTGTTAGCGTGTGTGTTGGTGCAACATTGCGGTTAATCGTGCTGTTGCAGTATTGTGTATGTATGTATGTATTCATTATGTTTTATCTCAATACGTGCGTTCGGATAAATTTACGGTATTGCAGAGTGTTTATTCGATTTGCGATTAAATTACCAGGTCTTTTGTTGGTTGGAATTTGTTAACCGATATTTTATTGTTAGTAGTTTAAAGGTTCTACTAGATTTAATTGTAGATTTTATTTTTTTTTACTCTAGAGTCGATATCTATGGTATCGAAAATGGTGACAAAAATAATACATTTTAGACCGATGTGCCGTTGCTGAGAGCGATAGGACTAAAATGAACTTTTTCTACCGTTACTAATATCGACGCTAAAAATATTTTACTTCCCTTGCTAAAGAGACACAAAAATTACAAAATAAAATAAATATATCACGCCTTCTACCCATTACTGGGTGTGGCACTCTGCCGAAGCAGATCTCGGTAAGTGATATATTTTGCGCGTGAAGTACGCTTACCACTCGTCAAATCACGGCCCCCCAAAGATGTTAGTGGTGGAGAAGCCACAGGGGTAGTTTTTGAAATTATGAAAATTGTTTATCGCCTGTGGGAATCGAACCAGGGTTCTCAGGATCCACAGGCCGACTTCATACCACTAAGCTAACTACCCCAACAAAATTACATATTTTTAAAATTCAATTTTATAATAATTCATACGCATTCGTTTTAAATATTAGGTTCGAGAAAAAATAGTATACACAACTCTCGAGAAAAGTATGATTTTTCTTGGTGTATTTGTTGTAGTTCTCGTGCTTCAACTTTACACCAACGGAAAAACATGTATTCTGTCCTTTGATGTTTCAGATGACTGTTTTCTTTTGTAGTTAGTATAAAATGTACTTACCGGTGCAGTATGGCGGTTCATCCGAGGCATCTCCGCAGTCGTCGTGGCCATCGCAGTAGCGATCGAGCCGCACGCAGCGATTGTTGCGACACGGGAACTCGCTGATGCGGCACGCGGGCACCGGCGTGACCGCGGGCGCCAGCAGGGCAAGGAGCGCCGCTAGACACACTGCCCATGCTGCACACCATGCCCACACACCACGCATCCTCGATCTGCAACAACAAATCATCAACAACTTTATTTAAAAAAAAAAATGACACATTGTAGAAAAAAGTGTGACTTTGCATCCCTAAGTATCTTTGTAGAACTCGGCCAGTTGTAGCCCTCACTACGCTCGCACTACAATCTCTAGTCTCGGTCTGTAACAATCTACTTTCAACCTTTGGTATACAAATAACTACAGTGTGATCAGAAGTCAGTTGCCAATTAAAAAAAAAAACTACTTGAAATTGGTAAGACTGATACATACATTTATTTCCTGTTGTAGACAGCGACATTTGAAAATTTAAATTAATAAAATTGTTGTTTCCCTTACTCACATCCTTTTATCTCTTAACATTACTCACAGAGCAATATTCTAACGAATTTCTATCACTCAACCTATTTGTATCTGTAAATGGGACAATCCGAGTCAACTGGATCAGAGCTACGACCAAAATTAGAAGCAACCAATAAAATCGACCAATGGCTCATTTTAAAGCTTAGAGCGTCTACTTTCAAATGCCGAGTGCGCCTTTAAAAAATTCAATATGGCGACTCCAATATGGCGGCCGGAAGCTGGTGAGAAATCGAGTTTCCAGAAAGAAAAGCTTGTAAAAATAAAAATTCGCAACCGATCGGGTCGTTTTTTGGCTCAAATTGTAGCTAATGGCCGCCTCTGAAAAGCTGGTGTGGTAGGTTGACAAAATCCAACATGGCGGTCAAAAATTCAATATGATAGCCGAATTTTAAAAAGTTTACCAATTTGCACCAAATTTGGTATACGCGGGTTTTGGGGGTCACTGATCACGAATCCGAGGTCAGATTTGCCGAATTCAAGATGGCGGATCCAATATAGCGACCGCAAAAACACCCTTACTTAAAATTTGGTGTCAATCGGTAGATTTCGTACGCCATCTTGGATCCGCCATCTAAAATTTTACTTTCTAATTGGGCTGACAGCAATAAAATAAAAATTCTATAATTTTTTAGAGCAAAACAAAAATTTGAAAATAGTTAACTTTTTGCTGGAGGATAATCTGCGATATCATTTTTAAATAATATTTATTCCGCATTTGGTTTGAATTACAGTTCGCGTTTTCAATATTTCATTAGCCGCGTGTTTCGTAAAAAACTGCGCAGCGCACGGCGAACAAATAAAATTCGCAGGATTATTATATAGTGCAGGTTGGCAGCAGTGATGGCAAACACATATAAAAGTGGCCAGCGACAGAGTGGCCAACTATATTTTATTTTGCAAGCCCAGCCAGATATCACGTTTAATTAAAAATGTAATTTTCAAACTCTGTGAATTGTAAATGATTTTTATCGGGAATTAGATTATCTGCTAAAAATACATTTGAATAAATGCGAAGAAGATAAATGATTTTGATATTAATTTTTAATTTATTGATACAATTCAAAATGGAAATTTACGAAACATGGTACCTACAGTCCTTTTATTTTGGTGCAGAAATTTGTGACTCACGTGCGCTTCTACACTCAAATTATTCCAACTTCTGTTTTCCCTTTAAATTCGTGAAAAGTAATTCCGAGATCTTTGATACACACAGATAAATTCAAGTAAGAAAATTAATATTTTCAGGTTCGATTTAATTGATTTTAAAAGCAACACTAGTTTCAAAAGGAGGTTAGGTGGAACGACAAAAGATGCATTATCGTAAACAAATAACAAAACTAATACAGAATCATTTCCAATCTAGTAGTCAGGGTACGTACGTCATTTCAACGCTGGTGAAGACGGGAAAAAATGAAGACGCTGCATTTTCAAAGCTTCGGGTAGATTGAAAGGAAATGCAGCGTATAATGGCCCAATCGAAATACGAACGCATATAAATATTTCGTGACCTGGAAGATAAAGTCATTTGAAGCGGATCTATAAATAGCAATTTCGCCAGGGTCGGATTAGAGACCTCTTGAAAATAGCAACAAAAGTTACCTGGAAATTATTGGAGTCTCTGACGATATTAAGATTTTTTTTTTAATATATGACTATAGACAAGAAATTAAAATAAATCTATTGTTTAAATAAATTAAATATTTATTATAGTTTAAGGGATTTTTTAAAAATGGATATGTGACGTCACTGTGACGTACTAATGGCAAATAGTTTGAGATTGGTATGTAAGGACAGAGATACAAAGTTGCATTTGTAAATTTTGTTCTCACAACTAATCTCAATTTATACCACGTGGTATCGGTCATCAGTTATTACGTAAACATTTTTGCTACCTCTGATATGCTCGTTAATAGCTGTATTCCATTTGCCACTTGGTTCACTAAAATCAGTTCAGATAAATTAGATAATATGACTAAATGAACTGAATTAAACAAACTGATGCACTTATTGGGGTGAATTACTTTAAAGTAGATTAGAATCAGTAATTCTAGTACTGGAAATGAAGGCAGCGAAGTGATCTAGGGAAATAAATAAATGATCTGGTTCAGTAAATGTAAGTTAGATCTGATCCAAATGGTAAATGGAATACACCTATTATAATATTTATAACTGAATTATAATTTTAAATAAATTAATATATCATCATCACGTTATGTACCCATTATTGGGTGTGGTATTTTACCGCAGTACATCTCGGTAAATGATATATTTATATGCGTGAAATTCGGTTTCCAGTCGTTTAATCGCAGCCCCCAAAGATTATAATGGAGAGGGAGCCACAGGGGTAATTTTAAATAAATAAATAAATAAAAATATATCATAACGCCATCTACCCATTACTGGATGTGGCACTCTGCCGAAGCAGATCTCGGTAAGTGATATATTTTGCGCCTGAAGTGCGATTACCAGTCGTCAAATCACGGCCTCCAAATATGTTAGTGGTGGAGGAGCCACAGGGGTAGTTTTTGAAATTATGTAAATTGTTTGTCGCCTGTGGGATTCGAACCAGGGATCTCAGGATCCACAGGCCGACTTCATACCACTGAGCTAGCCACCCCATTAAATAAATACCAAAAATCAAATATGTTAAATATAGCATTAACAGATATTTTCAAAACTGCGTAAATTTGAGTCCGTTTTGACGTTTTTTCAACCAATCACAATTAAGATTAAATATACAATTACTAAAAGATAGCGTTGGTCAAGATTTGACAAACTTGCGACAAAGGTACTATTGCTACTTGTATTTTTTGCTAATCCGGCCCTGTAGGTCTGTCTCTTCCTGTTCCGCAGCAGCGAGATCAGGACCCGGAGTACCTCCGTTTCATAATTGGATTACCTTCTTTTTGTTTGCGCCTGCAGCGCGCCCAGCGGTGAAAACCCGAACTAGTTATAAGCGTACGAAATCTATTTTTACTCTGCTGCCGGTAATTTGCTGCCGACACCGAAAATCAAAAGTTTCCCGCATGAAAACTCTTTGTGCAATAACGCACACACATTTTTGTTCTTTTTGGTTGAGCTCTAAAATATTTATAAACAAGGTTTATCAAGTGAAGCATAAACTGAGTTAAGATATTTTTTGCTCAGGAAATTTTCTGCTTTGCTTTTGTATTATGCGAGAAATTTGAGTTGCTTGCAATAATGCCAGGATATAATTAATATTTAGTTTATTTCCATGAAATTTCTTTTGAATTTTCGTCCAATGAAGCAGAAAGAATTTTAGAAAAATAATTCCTTCCATTTAAAATTATTCAACAAATTGTTTGGGAAATAAAAGCTTAATAATTAATAAGAAAAAAGTTCCACAAAAAATGTCCAGCACATTTGAATAAACTTATCAGGTCATCATCAAACGGTTGGTCAGTTCAGCTTTAACCATAGACGCGTTTCGTCCTTTAGGGACTCATCAGTATAGTGCGATCAACTATCCAACTAGACCAACTAGGGGCTAGTGAACTGTGATACTATTTAAGATGAACTGACGGATGTTAAAAAGTACGTAAGCCGGTAACATGACATGAGAGTTACGGAGCAACCCGTGGTGCCATCTACCGACAAACATCGCAAACTGCTTGACAGCAATTAAAATAATACAAAGATAAAATGCCAATAGCAATGTGGAACTGAGTCTTAATAAATAAGAAAATAATATATAAACATGCATTTCAAAATGATACATGCTGAACTAATATTATAACTAGGGATGAAAAAGGAGTTTGTCTTAAATGCAGAAAAAAGTAATTTAATAATTTCCCATTACGCTCGTTGTTAATTAAGTTTCACTGTAGTTTGACAGATAGTTGAACCAGTAAAATGGATCTAATTTTTATTCCGCATCCAATTAATTAAATTAAAACCAAGTAAAACAAACTAAAACAACGCTTACCACAAACTGGAATGTAAACTAATTCCCATTTAATTTCTTTAAAATATTACGTTAAAAAATAGACACTTAAAACAACGTTAAAGGCTTCCTAACTTCGTTTAAAAAAATTACAGCGCCATCAGTGGCTGCTAGATGAATCGCGCTATACATTACGTCAGCCCTGACGAAATATCAGGTGCGCCAACCTCGGAGAAAAAATCCCCTGCTGTACTGGCCGTTGGTAATTAACGTGGGTAATGTTATTTTTATGGAAATTTTAAATAAACTTTGCCAAGACGCCCAGTTTAAGAATAATTATGGTAATGGCGTGCGCAGAAATATGTGAGCTACCGTTGCTCTTACATCCGACAAGGGTAGCTACTAAGGGTTGTTTCATGTGCTCCCTTTTAAGTGGTTTATTAAAATTTGATTTTAATTTTCGCACAAATGCGCGGCAATGCTTGTTTTGATTTATAACGCCACGCGAATATTTTTATAATGCGATGAAATTGTTGGTGAAATTAAGGGCCAGGGATTGAGTGGACGACTAAATAAATAAAATAAAAATAAATATATCATCACGCCTTTTACTCATTATTGGATAAACTCTAATAATTTAATAAATAACATGCATTTATCAATTTAATAAAAACTAAAGAAAAGCTATATCGCTCCAGAATCAAAATAAGCAAACTGTAAAGTAATTTACGTTACTTATTACTGGAATTACAATCGTCTAACTTAAACTGAATTGAGGATTTCTATAATTGGAAAACAATTTCGTGAGGAACATCACGATAAAACATTCAATAAACTGAAACATTTACAATCAATGATCTTATTCAATTTCGAAGCTATTTATTTGTAGTGTTTATAAACTCTGCTCTGATAAGATTCAAGACGAGATATCTGATTAGCGATGTTATGAGAACGATGAACGTTTACCGAGACATAGATGCTCATTTCTTTTTAGGGTTATGCGAACGTTTTCAGCGTTTATTTCGTCATTCATTCTTAGTCATGACATTAATTATTTCTGAGTTGCCCTCTCAAAGACCGTTTTAATTTTGCGCTTGAGAAGATACATTCTTCTTCTTCTTGTAACTGCTGTGAAGAGTATTGAAGCACGGGCGACACAGTTTCACTTAGGGATTTTATTATAACTTAGAACATGTTGTTTATTTTGAAGTTTTATGAGTGTTCTTTATGATAACCGTAATTATCTTATAGATGATTTATGGGGTAATGGCTCAGTGGTATCGAGTCGGGTTCTGAGAACCCTGGTTCGATTTCCACAGCCGACAAACATTTTCACCACATTAAAATTACTGGGTTGGGTAGCTCATTGGTATGGGGAACCGTGGTTCGATTCCCACAGGCGACAAACTATTTTCATAATTTCAAAAGCTACCCCTGTGGCACCTCCACCATTAACATCTTTGGGGGCCGTGATTTGACGAATATATCACTTACCGAGATTTGCTTCGGCTGAGTGCCACACCCAGTAATGGGTAGAAGGCGTGATGATGATATATTTTTTTTTAATTACCCCTGTGGCTTCCTCTCCATTAGCATCTTTAGGAGCCGTGACTTGACGGTAGGTAACCGTACTGCACGTGCATAAATATATCACTTATCGAGATCTGCTTCGACAGAGAGCCACACCCAATAATGGGTAAAAGGCGAGATGATATATTAAATAAAGAAATATAAATATACCATCACGCCTTTTACTCATTACTGGATGTGGCACTCTGCCGAAGCTGATCTCGGTAACTGATATATTTTTGCACGTAACGTACGGTTAACAGTCGACAAATCACGGCCCCCAAAGATGTTAGTGGAGGAGGAGCCACAGAAGTAGTATAAATACATGACATATTTATTTTATTTATTCAAGTTATACTTTAATTTCTTAAATTTAATATGGAGTAACGGCATAGTGGTATCGTGTCGGCCTGTGGATCCTAAGAACCCTGATTTGATCCCCACAGTCAACAAATATTTTTACCAATTTAAAAAAAAATTACCTTCCAGTCTCCCCCACCACTAATCTTTTTGGAGGCCGTGATTTGACGACTAGTAATCGCACTTCACGCGTATAAATATATCACTTACCGAGATCTGCTTCGGCAGAGTGCCACACCCAGTAATGAGTAGAAGGCGTGATGATATATTTATATTTCTTTATTTAATATATCATCACTCCTTTTTACCCCGTAACTGGGTGTGGGACTCTGCCGAAGCAGATCTCGGTAACTGATGGGTACAAGGCGTGATGATATATTTAAATATTTTACATTTTTAAATAAGTAACTATCCGGATTATTCGAATATTCGAGATCTGATTAATATTCGAATTCGAGAAATTTGATATTCGTCCACCTCTACTAATACCATTATGCATGTTATGCTCCACAAAGTAAATTAAGAGTATCCTACTTGAAATAATACCGAGTCCATGAACATACATACATACATATCTTCACGCTATATCCCATCAAATGGGGTAGCATGAATCCTAAAATTTCTCATAAAACATTCACTCATAACATTCAACAAATAGTCAGCCCCCATCAAACATTATCATTCAAACACACCACCCTCACTTCAACCACATTCAAAGATCCCTCCATATAAACTCATATATTTATCCAGGGTACCCAGCCAACGTGAGTTTTAAAATTCCCTGACTTCTCCAGGTTTTCCAGGATGGCAATTTTACTTTCATCAGTTTATCACTTAAACCAGTTTTAACATTTTTGATTGAAATATTCGACGGTAATTTAGTATTTTTATGTTCGACGTACAGCATTATATTATCCCATAATTTAAGTGCAGTTTTAGCTGTCTCTGCATTTTCCACCCACCGGGTTACACTACATTTTTTTGGAAATACTTCGCATTTAGTGAGGCCTGTTATATCATTCCGTCTTCTCGATGAGCCTTTGAAAAAGTAATAAATACCCCTAAGAAACTCATTCACTTGCCACTTGCAAGCTTTGTGACCTGTTTGTAGTGCTCCGTGGACAATATGTAGGCCGCACGGTCCGATATCTAAAATTTGCTTCTCTGTTGATTGAGGCGCAGTGTTTTTGAACAATAAAGAAAATATCTGTTCGGTTTATTCCGCCGTTCATCGTGTAATTCAAATAATAAAAAGTTTCAACGTATTTGTATGACAAAATTAACTATATATTAGCAGCAAAAAATCTAAACTTTTTAATAAATAGACAATTTGCATCTTTTTCCAGAAAAGAATTTAAAATTCCCTGATAATTTTTTATTTTTTGAAATCTCCCTGATTTTTCCCTGACTTATATAAATTCCCTGACTTTTCCCGGTTTTCCAGGTCACTGAGTACCCTGTTATCACACTCGAAACCATTCCTTACATAAAAAACCCTCAATCACATCCACCCAATCACTCCTATTCACTTATCATTCATCTTCTTTCTTAGACGTACATAACACATGCATAAATCATCTCAAATTACCCACGCTTACTTCTAATAACGAATCTAACAATGAATATACAAAGTCAATGAATAATCCAACAAATTTGACAGGTCAGTTCAACGATATCCATTAGATGGGTGTCACCTCTACCGTGGCTGGTTGCCGGTTAACCCTCGTTTAGCGCTACAAATCAAGGATTTAAGGTGCTAATTTGAGACATTCATTAGTCCATTCGGGCAGCGGCGGCAGCACCAGCCACATTAAAGGCACGGCTTCGCATAATCCGCCTCCACTCACACGATTGTTGGATTAACGAAGAATTAACGCACATATGTGAACAAATATTTGCATGGGATGCTCAAACATGGAGCTGGGATCACGCCGCGGTACATCTTTAATAATGAAGATAAGTAACAGTTCAATTATAATGAGTAAAGCATTCATTAGTCTTGTCGTTAATATTTCAGTGAAATTCTGAAAGGTTTTCATTTATTGCTACAAGAAGGCTTTGCCTAAAAATGGCGGAGATTACGATTGGTAATTGGAATGAAATTTCGTTGCTGGATGCTGCTTTGTGTATACGTGAAGCTTTCAGAAGAACTAATTAAATAAAATGTAAATTAAAATGATATGAAAAAGTCCTAATTAAATTGGTAATTTTAATTTTAGTTAGCCTGGATAATTAATATGAATTAAAAGTTAGCAAGAGTGGTAAAGTACTATCAGTACATGCCAATGACGTCAACAACATTTTGTGCATTATTTCGCTGTGAAACGTTTGTAAAATATTTCTGCTTAAAATAAAAGTCATAGTTATCTGTATATCAAAGAAAGAAAGTGGGATATTTCTTAGAAACGAGGGCAAGATGTATCCACCTTGCCCTTTATGATATTGAAATCCTCATTTATAGATACTGGATTTGTATTTTATATAAATTAGTATATTTATTATTAATTATCCGTTGATTCAATGACCTGGGGGACCGAGCAATTTGAAATAAATTTCAATTTTCAGCTTGTTAATAAGTATGTTTTTATTGCCAACGTTTCGTCAGTCAAGACTGACCTCTTCAGGGCTGGAATTACAGAGTACCAATTTATTATGAGGAACATACACATATAAAAGCGCTCTAAGAATATAAATTAAACTAATTGTTCTAATATCACATAACTTTGTATCACAATTAATAAATTCTCACCTAATAAAATTATTGATTGTGATACAAAGTTATGTGATATCAGAACAATTAGCTTAATTTATAATCTTAGAGCGCTTTTATATGTGTATGCTCCTCATAATAAATTGGTACACTGTAATTCCAGCCCTGAAGAGGTCAGTTTTGACTGACGAAACGTTGGCAATAAAAACATACTTATTAACAAGCTGAAAATTGAAATTTATTTCAAATTGCTCGGTCCCCCAGGTCATTGAATCAACGGATAATTAATAATTGGGACCAATCAGCAAAAAATTGGAAAATAAAAATTATTATTTATTCTATGTGTTTAAAAATAGTTATTTTTGTATTAAGTGCGCGAAATGAGTTTTTTGTTGCGTGTGAGACTGTCACTTTTGATCGAGACCGTTAGGTTGAGACAAAAAAGTCATTCGAACGCGCCAAAAAACACGAATTTCACCCACGAAATACATATAACATTTTTTCTACAACTGTCAAAAAGAAAAAACAATAATCATTGATTTATATTTAAGTAAAATGAAAGGAAAAATCAATAAATAAAATTGATGTGTTGTAACCAACGTGAAAATGTTTGATAAATATATATTTTTTAAGTGTCAAAGATTATGAAATTTGACATTTCAATGAAAAAATTTTTTTTCACGCATGAAAAAAACACCAATTTTGCGTATCCATAGCGATGTAAAAATGTGATTTTTTTATAGTATATTACATACTCGTAATAAGTCAGGAAAGTATGGAGTAGGTGGCACAGTGATATCGTGTTGTCATGTGGATCCTGAGAACCCTGGTTCGATTCCAACTACCAACAAACATTATCACCACATTAATACTACTCCCGTGGCTCCCCTTCTACTAACATCTTTGGGAGCCGCGCTTTTACGGCTGGTCACCGGACTTCACGAGCAAAAATATATCACACTAATGGGTAGAAGGCGTGATGATATAATTATTTATTTTTTACTTAATAGAAGAAATTGATACTTTTCATACCTAGGAAGTCAGGAAAGTGATATTTTACTTGACGAAGCGCTGAGTCAAGTAAAAACACTTTCCTGACGTATTATGTATACAATATTTAATCATAAAAAATTTAAAATGTTTTTGATATGAATTGTACTGACAGCAGACTACGTATCCAAGGTTACAACAAAAATAACAGTCGGGTAAAATTTTTACCAGACTGCTTTGTACTATACCTGACTGTTATTTTTGTTGTAGCCTTGGATACGTACTTTACATGACTGTTTTTGTAAAAACCAACTTTCCATACTAAAATTGATCAGGAAAGTATGGAATTTTCTTGCCAGTTTCAGAACAAATAATTTTGTTTAATTTTGTTTACTTATTCAATAAGTTTATTTTCAAATACGTTAAACAATCCCAAATTGTACATTTTTTATTTTCTCAAATAATATCTACGACTGTTGTGGATTCATTGTCCCACTTTAATTTTTCATCTTCTATACGTAAATGAGTGCGTACAGTCCTATTGTCCTAGGAAAAATTATTTTCCTGCCAAGCGAACAATAAAATTATAGTAGAACCACATGGGGTGGCTAGCTCAGTTGGCCTGTGGATCTTGAGAACCCTGGTTCGATTCCCATAGGCGACAAACAATTTTCATAATTTCAAAAACTACTCTTGTGGCTCCACCACCACTAACATCTTTGGAGGCCGTGATTTGATGGCTGGTAACCGCACTTCACGCGCAAAATATATCACTTACCGAGATCTGCTGCGGCAGAGTGCCAAACCCAGTAATGGGTAGAAGGCGTGATGATATATTTATTTTATTTATTTTAATTCTTCAAAAGTAAAGTAAAAAGTAAGAACCCTCTAAATGAACCATAAATAACAACTTCCAATTTGGTTTGTGAATATACAGTTGACGACATCATCATTGCGTAAAACTTCCTTAACGTTGTACGCAATGCGTCTTCCTAAATCCATCTATTCCTCCTTGGCTCGTTCGTCGAAGGCAAGATTCATTCGATCGTAATTTTAATTTTAATTGCAATGTAAACAACCGTCTCCGCATACCGCACGCGGCACAAACGTTTATGTAAATGTTGCTGGTCGGTTAGGCGGTGGCGTCGCAACGCTCCCACTGCCGCCACCAGCGGCGGCGATAATTTCAGGCACAGCTGTCGCCGCTAAGACTCACCGACCCAGAATTTTAATTAAACGGGCGATCGACGGTGGCGCCGCGTTCCTAATCTTCACTTGTCGAATGGAAGCTGAGCAGGTGCAATTAGCGATGGCCGACTCGTACCTTGTAATTTGTAGACCAGGAATGGAATGGAGCATGTATGCTATAACATACTGATGTGGTTCGTCGGGAGATGATCTAAGGATCTGTCTCACTTGTAATTAATTTTGATGTGGCGTCTCTGCAGGAATGTTATCTGTCTGAAGGAGTTTAAGTTTTTTTGTGGATGTATGAACAAGGTGAAAGAGTAGATGAATAGTTAATTGAAAGTTGTATTTCATTTGCCACTTGGTTCACTTAAATCACTTCTGCTAAATTAGACAACATAACGAACTGAACTGAACTAAAGAAACTGATACACTTCTTCTTCTTCAATGGCGCTACAGCCCGAATCGGGCCTGGGCCTACCGAGCACACCGAGCACGCAGTTTTCATGCTGCCTTAGTGCCAGTTTTCGTAGTTGATGTTACTTTTTTAAGGCATATGTATAAGTGACTAGCTTATAGCGCCCGAGTATGATTAATACAAGTGACTGTATTTTTAATTTAACGACAAATCATACTTTGTCGACAGGCGGATTCGAACTGACGAACCTTGGTTCGGATGACGTCACAGTATGCTAAGAGATGTGCATTAACACGCTCGGCCATCGCGCCTGTAATATTGGGATGAAATCCTTCAAGCTGAATCTTAATTACAGAGTGATGAGAAGGAATTGTTTCAGTTGGCAATAAAAAGAAATTCTTGAAATTGGCAAGACTAATACATAAATTTATTTTCTGTTGTTGACAGTGACATTTGAAAATTTAAATTAATAAAAATCATTGGTTCCCTTACCCATATCCTTTTATTTTTCAACATTACTCACAAAGTAATAATCTAAAATATCCCTTAAGAAATTTTCAAAAAATAAAAATCGCTAAATTTTGTTTATATGTTAATGCGGATACGAGGAATTCAATGCCGTTGAGCGCATTTTCATATCTTGTTTAGTTTTTAAGATATAACCTCCGGAAAAGTAAATTTTCCAAAAAATTTACCTCATCATATTTTCGACATTCCCGAGGCTATATCTCAAAAACTAAACAAGATATGAAGATGACCTCAACGACATTGAATTTCTCGTACTTTAATTGACTTGTAAACAAATTTTTAGCATTTTTTATTTTTCAAAAAGTTGTCACCAAAATTTTCTCATCGAGTAGTTTTTGAACAATATCTCAAAAACTAGAAGACATATGCATTCGGGGATTTAACCATTGTATTCAGCGGGTTAAAATACATAAGTATGTAAATTTTCGTTACAATATTCGTACGAGGAAGAATTTTAGAGCAAACAGTCTGAAAATATCAAAAAATCTAAAAAAATCCAAGGGGTACCCCTTAAGAAATTTTCAAAAAATAAAAATCGCTAAAAATTTGCTTATAAGTCAATTCGGACACGAGGAATTCAATGCCGTTGAGCGTATTTTCATATCTTGTTTAGTTTTTAAGATATAACCTCCGGAAAAGTTAAATTTCAAGTCTGAATAATTTTTGAACATAGGTAAACTCTTTACCAGACTGTTTCATATTTTACCAGACTGTTATTTTTGTTGTAGCCTTGGATACGTATTTTTACTTGACTATTTTGGTAAAAATCTACTTTCCATACTAAAATTGGTCAGCAAAGTGGGTATTTTCTTGCCGGTTTCAGAAAAAAATATTTACCAGACTGTTTTGTACTTCACCAGACTGTTATTTTTGTTGTAGCCTTGGATACTTATTTTACTTGACAGTTTTTGCACAAATCTACTTTCCGTACTAAAATTGGTCAGGAAAGTAGGCAATTTCTTGCCGATTTCAGGAAAAATAGTTTATTAGGAAAAGTGAACTGTGGTTGCTAACACCTCACCCTATATTTGCTCCCACCACCCGGTAATATCCCACTTTTCCAACTAGTTACACAATATACTATTTCCATCGTACTTTATACGTTTCAGTAACTGGCTTAGCATAGTCTATCTATTACTATTGAGCATTTCTTTCAACCTTACCGACGTTTCTATTGACCCACAAAAACAAAACTCGAATAAAAAGTGTTCATTCGTTCGTTGGTTGGTTGGAAATAAACATCACGTTCGTTAACGCAATGTAACGCTACCGCACCGGCAGGCATTACGATCGCGAGCATGAGACACGAGATGTAATTACCGTTGGATAATCTGAACCGTGTGTGTCATGTTGTTGAATTATATACGATGCGTTAAGTACATTAGGTCGAACCGGCAAATTTGGAATACAGCGGGTTGGGCAGGAGGGTGGGGGCGCCACCGCTACCGCAGCTAATTTAGACTTGTTTATAACGTCTGCATGTTTCATTTATGTTGGATTTACTACCAATTTATTTGTGTATTCATATATTATGCAGATGTTTTGGGAATACCAGCACTTATAATATTTTTAATGGGGTAGGTGGCTCAGGGGTTAATGAATCGGCCTGTGGATTTGAGAATATTGGTTGGATTCCCACAGTCGACAAGCAATTTTCACCATATTACAATTACCCCTCTGGCTCCCTTTCCACTAATATCTAAGTGGTTCGGAATCCATAATAAATTATTGTAATTAATTAATAATAATAATAAAATAAATAAATATATCATCACGCCTTCTACCCATTACTGGGTGTGGCACTCTGCCGAAGCAGATCTCGGTAAGTGATATATTTTGCGCGTGAAGTGCGGTTAACAGTCGTCAAAACACGGCCCCCAAAGATGTTAATGGTGGAGGAGCCATAGGAGTAGCTTTTGAAATTATGAAAATTGTTTGTCGCCTGTGGGAATCGAACCAGGGTTCTCAGGATCCACAGGCCGACTTCATACCACTGAGCTAGCCACCCCACAATAATAACAATAATAATAAGAATAAATAATCTTTATTGACCCCAAGTCAATGGCGAGGTTCAGTCCAAGGATGCTCTTCCACCTAACCATACACTATAAATCTATACTAAAATATTTTGAAATGTCTACAAATATACAAAGTTGGAATTATAAAGGAATGTTTGATAATTGCGTTTAACTTTCTGTTGTACAATGTAAAAATAAAAAAATATATAGATCAACAATTGAAGACCATATGTTCAAAAGATTCTAAGTGCCATTAATTGAACATAATCAGTTTTTACTAAGATAATTGTCAATCTTTTTTGAAGATAAGGTAGTATATAAGGTTTCAGATGCCGAGCGTCACGACGGCGGTTGACAATGCGGTGCTCCGGATGCTTTATCCTCGGCGCGACACTCTTTGAGCTTACCACACCATTATGCCGCCCACCATCACAGAGATCACCGCCGCCACCGGACATTTTCCGCTTCAGGTGACCTCGCACACACTTACACGCACTTCCGTCTCAACTGATATTTCAAAATGGCCACTGAACCAATCTTTATATGATCCAAGATTACTTTCTAAATTCTTCTGTGGCGTAGAAGAGTCTGGTAATATTACGAAATTTGAATAGTATGTTTAATCCAATTGAAACATATTTTTTTGACCTACTTATTTATGGAGTAGGTGACACAGTGGTATCGTGTCGGCTTGTGGATTCTGAGAACTCTGGTTCGATTCCCACTGCCGACAAACATTTTCATCACATTAAATACTACTCCTGTGGGTCTCCCTCCACTAACATCTTTGAGTATTGATAATCGCACTTCACGTGCAAAAATATATCATCGAGATCTGTTTCGATAGAGTACCATACTCAGAAATGGGTAGAAGGCATGGTGATATATTTATTTATATATATTTATGGGGTAATGGCACAGTGGTAGCAAGTCGGCCTGTGGATTCAAAGAACCCTGGTTCGATCCCCACAGCCGACAAAACATTTTTCACCAATTAAAAATTAACCCTGAGGCTCCTCCACCACCATCTTTGGGTGCCGTGATTTGACGGCTGGTAACCGCACTTAACGCACATAAATATATCACTTACCGAGATCTGCTTCGGCAGAGTACCACACCCAATAATAGGTAAAAGGCGTGATGATATATTTATTTATTTTTTTATTTTACTTATTTAGAAAATTTCGCAGATTTATTAAAATTAAACAAATTGACAATTGTATCACTAGGCTGGAAACTGTAGTTTTTCGAGTGCGAGCATACTTTGACAGGTCGAATCGAAGATGAGACTTTCAATTCACGAGTATTTGCATAACAGTGTCTAGACGCCTGATAAAGAAGATTTTTCGCACCGATTTAAATGTAATTATTGATTTAAAATTGCTAAAAATCTCTCTAACGTTGAAACACATAACGCATGAAATTGACAATAGTTCCTAGTTTTTATCGAACGACGTAAACACATAGTTTCCGAACTATTATAGGATATATAAAAGTGTCACTCTCGGACGAATGCACGAAATAGTATATTACGTACAATGAACTGTAAGTGACAGTTTTTAGGCCAAGAATGTAGTTAGGGAAATCGAGGCCCGTGGGGTCGAGATTTCCTAAACATTCGCGACCTACAAAATCACTCACAGTTCGAGTTTAATAAGCTATTTTTTACAATACCTACACAAATAGAAGGAAAAGAAAAATAGATTTAAACATCAACAGCTGTCAAATTGTTGTCAAAATAAACAGGACCTTGATCTCAGACAACACATAACTTAGACGGAGAACAACGGCGTTTGTTGTGAAGTAGAATGGGTTAGAATAACTTGGTGATAAGACGGGTGCGCGGTAAGGAGCGAGTACAAGTTGGTGTTATGCAGGTTGCATTTTTGTTGATGACAGTTATCAGACGCGAGCATTTTATTTATTTAAATACAAAAGTGCGTATACAAAACACTTAATATGTCAAAAACTAACCTTTACTTTGATGTATGAAAAGTAAGTAATTGAATATAAAAATAATTACACAAATGTTTGCAACTTGCATAACATCAAAGTGTACTCGCTCCTTGCCGCGCACCCGCCTCACCACACGAGTTACTTCAACTCTGTCTCCTTCACAATACTGCATTGACTTGAATACGGCAGACTTTGTCTAGGTATGTTTTGTCTGAGACCTTGATCTATAATATTTAGTTATTGTCCACAATGGATAGTAAATATTACAATACTTGCACAAATAGAATGAAAAGAAAAATAGGTTTCAAAATTAACAGCAGTCAAATTGTAGTCAAGATAAACAGGACCTTGATATGTAATATTTACTTACTGTTCACGGTGGACAGTAAGTAAATATTATAGTCCTGATTTAACCATGGAAACCACTGTGCAATAAAAGTTCCACTTACTGTATTTAAATTTTGTGATTAATGGGTAACTTACAGTACAGGTATTGTAAAAAAATATTATTTAGCATCATGACAACTATAAGCTGTATTCCATTTGCCACTTGGTTCACTTAAATCAGATAAATTCGGCACATGAGTAAATGAATTGAATTAAACAAACTGATGCACTTACTGGGATGAATTACTTCAAAGAAAATTAGAATCAATAATTCTAGTAAAGGAAATAAAGTTAGCGAAGTAATCTAGCGAAATAAATATGTGATCTGGTTCAATAAATGTAAGTTAGATCTGATCCAATTGGAAAATGGAATACGCCTGTAGTAGCAATGCTATTTTTAATACTAAGATAAAAAAAAAACGATGACGAATCCATGATAACGTTCCTGAAATAATGTTCTTTTACCATCAAATAATAGTATCATATTCAAGTGGCTACAAAAAAATTCCTTTCATTCTAGTTGTCTATTATTAATAGATATTTTATTTGTTTTTTTCTTTTGCGAAAATGGTGTATAATTTTGTATAATCCCAATACTGTTAAGGGGGCGCAGCGCGGGTGAAATACTAGAACAAACATTTGAAAAGCAGCAGCAAGTTCTTGCCCGGTTCACATTCCAGCTCCGAATCGATATCTGGCGACCCTGAGCGTCGCGGCGCCACCGCCTCGCCGCCCTCAGCGACCTACATGCCGCCGCCCTGGCGCCGTCCCCACCCTGTAGGCTTCGCTTCGCACTGGAACGCGGATTTTACTTGCAAATGTTTTGTAAATATGCGCTCTTGAAGGTGTGATCACGAACTTTGGGAATATTTTAGGCAAAATGTTTCGCTTTTTTCTCTGGCCGGGCTTACTGTGATCCATATTTTTTTAAATTATGATTGCTACGTGGGTTATCGTATGAATTATGTTGGTTTCGAGTTGGTTTCAATGATAACCCAACGCGCTCACATGAAATTATGTTTCATATCTCATGCATAAGTTTTTATTTTCGTTCGCTACATGGGTTTTAACCACGGACTAAATATATATATAGACATCTAAACTAAATTGATTCAAATGGTAGCGCTTTTTATCCATGACATTTGTAGTTATAGAGTAGGTGACTTAGTTGTATCGAGTCGGCCTATGGATCCTGTGAACCCTGGTTCGATTTTCACAGCCGACAAACATTTTCACCACATTAAAATTAGACCTGTGCCCCCCCCCCCCCTAACATCAATAGGGGTCGTGATTTGACGACTGATAACTGCACGTCACGCGCATAAATATATTACGTCTGAGTAAATTGATTCAAATGGTAGCGCTTTTTATCTACGACATATATAGTTATGGGATAGGTGGTTCAGTGGTATCGAGGCGGATCCTGTGAACCCTGGTTTCATTTCCACAGCCGACAAACATTTTCACCACATTAAAATTACACCTGTGGCTCCCCCACCCCCAACATCATTAGGGGTCGTGATTTGACGACTGGTAACCGCACGTCACGCGCATAAATATATTACTTAAAGATTTTTGCTTTGGCAGAATGACGTAACTGTTACACTATTTGATGTAGTCTATAAGTGACTAAAATAAAATACCCTAGTATATCTTTTATGGGATAGGTAACTCAGTGGTATTGAGTCGGACTGCGGATTTGAGAACCTGGATTCGATTCTCACAGGCGACAAACAATTTTCATAATTTCAAAAGCTACCCCTGTGGCTCCTCCACCACTAACATCTTTGGGGGAAGTGATTTGACGACTGGTAACCGCACTTCACGCGCAAAATATATCACTTATCGAGATCTGCTTCGGCAGAGTGCCACACCAAGTAAAGGCGTGACGGAATATTTATTTTTAAATTTATTTTCGTATCTCATTTTTGGTAGCAAAAAAAAATAAAAATTTTGCTGTAAATTTATATAGTAATTACGAATTAAAAGAACGAATATTAATTTTCTCTTTTTGTACATGTTATATTATTGTCAGCATTATTTACCTACATGGATATGTAAATATTTCATATTTAAATTAAAACGTGTTGATTTTATAAAATTAAATTAAAATTTGTGTTCCAACAAATTTTTAATTAATATTTTAGACGGAAATAGTTTCCATTCAATAGCGTGTTTGTTTTTATTTCGATAAATTATTAAATACACATAATAAATAAATAAATAATTCAGATATTAATGTTAATAAAAAATATTAAATACATCATGAAGCTTCTTACTCATTACTGGATGTGGCACTCTGCTGTAACAGATTTCAGTAAGTGATATATTTATGCGCGTGAAGTGCGGTTACTAGCCGTTATATCACGGCCCCCAAAGGTGTTAGTGGATAGGGAGCCACAGGGGTAATTTAATATGGTGAAAATGTTTGTCGGTTGTGAGAATCGAACCATAGTTCTCAGCATCCACAGGCCGACTCGGTACCATTGAGTCACCTACCCCATAAATATTTGTATGCACAATCAGGCCGAATTTCATGTATTTTAGCCCTAAAAAGGGGGTTTAAACACTTCAATTTGGCCCTAGGATCAAAAAAATTATTCCTATGGATACGTAAATTTTTGTTTATTGTGAATATTTGATTTTACAAAATGTAATTTTGACATATAACCTATGTACATATTTTAATCTTTTGAACATATAATTAAATGTTATTTTATTGTGCATAAAATATTGTATGTATCAATTTTAAAATAAAATAAATAAATATATCATCACGTCTTCTATCCATTACTGGGTGTGGCACTCTGCTAAAGCAGATCTCGGTAAGTGATATATTTTGCGCGTGAAGTGCGGTTACCAGTCGTCAAATCACGGCCCCCAAAGATGTTAGTGGTGGAGGAGCCACAGGAGTAGCTTTTGAAATTATGAAAATTGTTTGTCGTATGTGGGAATCGAACCAGGGTTCTCTGGATCCGCAGGCCGACTTCATACCACTGAGCTAGCCATCCCATATGTATAAATTTTAATTGCAAGAAATATCAAACTATAATCTAGGGATTTATATGATATGTGGTAACGCTGCCGAATTAATTTTGAACATTCTCAACTATAAATTAAGAAGAATAATATATATATAATAATTTTTTTTTTTTACCTCATATGTGTATAAAGAGTAATTGAATAAGTTCCGTGAAAATTACGTAGTTGCAATATAAAATCTGAAAAGAAATATGATGTTGATAATTTGATGATTTAAATTTTAAGGTTATAGTTTACTAAATTGTAATATCGTTTTAAACTTACATTCTTATTGTGTTTTCTTAATAATAATATTATGAAATATTTATTTGACATCGGAAATTCTTTTAAATTTTAATATATTTGAGGTTATCATTTTGAAATGAAATTTAACGGATGGCTGCACAAAGGTGCCAATCTTACAATATAAAAAGTTACCAAAAACAGTTTAACAATATCTTTCATTATTAAATTGTGTTCAGTATAATAATGAACTCATTGTGAATACAAAATATAAAAATATATTTATACGCTTGATTTTATTGAAATTTATTTACTTCAGACGTTAAAGTAAATATGATTCCTTCAAAAGAGATTTAAAACCGTAGCTACTATAAGATGTATATAAAAAGACTTTTTTCTAATTTCTTCTTCATTTTGTGGGCATGACATGCAAAGCAAATTCTAAATATGCGGTATATTGGATGACATGAATTTCATTTTAAAACGTTGTAAGGAAGAACGACAGGTATTTACATAAAACACATCTGTTATTCCAAACCAAACAATTTCCTTTCTAAAGAAATGAGAACAATGTTCTTTGTATAGAAACTTACTAAAAATTACATTGCAACCAAATTAATTTAGTTTAATCGACCAGGTTATTTCAGTACAACAATATGAGAATTGGTTATTTGTTTATTTGTTACCCTGTATAACAGGAAATTAATCTCAATTACGCGTCGTTTGGCAATCTTCATTACTCGACCCGAAAGCTTGTATTTTTAGTCCGATTGAAACAAATAACTATTAAGATTGAGTGGTAATCAAACTCGGGATCTTCGAACTCAAATGCCGTAAAGCTAATCACACCACCGTACTATTTCTGAAACAAGAGTGCAACCGCCGGTAGTGTAAAACTAATTTTAATAACAAGTTATAATATATTAATTTACTGTCTGACATATATGCATTTTTAATTGTCCCAAAAACGCAATTAACATGGACATAGTATTTCGTTTTTAAAACGCCATGTAGAGCAAGTGGTAGAGCTTTTTAATATATATTTATGAAAATAAATTCTTGACCGTACATCATATTTAATACAATATAAAATTATACCATAAATTATATCTTTATTGCTGAAATATGAAAGTTAAAGTTGTATAATTTAAAACGTTCGCACTGCCATATTGCATGACGTAGTTGCATTAAGCCAATCACAGAGCTTTGTCTCAAACGTTTGTCGGTGCTCAAGAAGACGAAGAAGAAATAAGCATTCAGCATTCTACGATTCTACCAATGACGTATAATACTAGACGAATTATGCCGTGTTCAAGTCAATGCAGTGTTGTGAAGCAGAGAGGAATGGAATAAATTGAGGGTCTGCAGGATGCGCGGCAAGGAGCGAGTACACTTTGATGCAAGTTGCTCCTTGCCACGCACCCGCCTCACCAACCAGTTATTCTATCCCTTTCTGACTCACAACAAACGCCGATGTTATCCGTCTAGTTATGTTTTGTCTGAGGATTCTACTGACAACGACAAGTTACGTGTTATTTATCTCTGTCTTATCTGTCTCTCTTTAAGCTAAGATGCAACTACGTCATATTCATTTGTTTCGAAAGTTTAAATATTTTTATCATGTTTAATACAAGTTTTTTTTTTAAATAGAAAATTTGGGTATAATTATTTTATTACGTAGATTAATATATAAAAATTTCAAAAAAGTCTTGAAAGGCCCATTGTAATACCCGAAAATGGAGTAAATGGCGTGATGAAATAATTTCATTCGATACGTTATGTATGGCATTTTATTATATTCGTCTCATTGTGTAGCGCGAGTGAAAGAAAATACGAACCGGATTTTCTGCTAGAAGAATAAGTTCTTGATTAAAGTTACATCAAAAGTGGATTATCATCAGATGAAAAAGATATAAAGTGGATTATTTCGTAGAAGCAAAAAAGTATTCGGAAAGAAAATGTATAGTTACAGTTACGTTCTGTGCCAAGAATACCTATGTGAGTATCATTTCGACGATTTTATGTGTCCTTCATTCTTGAAGTGAAATATCTTTTGTTATGGTAAAGTTCTCACGTTAAGAAAAATGGGAACAGCATTAAATGCAGTAGAAAAACACGACGCAGTATTAAAGAATAATTATTTGTATATTAAGGGTAGAAAGTGAGATATTTCTTTTCAAAGATGTCGTTTTATTTCTCGAACAGAAAGCAAGGGATATAAAGCACATTTCTTCATGAGGAATACATATATTTTATTAACTCTCCTTATTAGAAAGTAAAATAATCAGAACTAAATTAGAAATTTAGAAAAGATTGACAGATGTCACCTGGATGTTACTAATTCTGAATCATACTATTGTTTTCCAGTTGCCATGGATATGGCATTACTTTTTTACTCAATTCGTTAAGAACGAAAAGTATTATTATTGCCTTCTCTCAGTTGAGGAATAGTTATTTTTATAACAAGTGCCAAAAAAGTCTTGTTACGTGCAAGTGCGGAATTTAATGATATTACACGAGAACGATATTTTACGGCGTTGCTATGGTTTGTTTGTTGATTGCTTGTTCTACGTTATTTAAAAATATTTCATCAATTTCAAGATAATTTCTTCAAAATCGTCTAGATTGGAATACTACATTGAATGATTCTTCTTTATCTTAAACACCTTCAAAGATAATTGAAGCCCCAGGTCATGCTATGTTGGATCTATTCTGAACAATGAGAATCAACCTGCTGCTGGTACTTCTAAAGCCTCCGAAATTGTTGTCAATAATATTACTGTTAATAATATGAACAGCTACGGAAGAAATCAATGTTTCTTTAGACAGTACAAAAGCTTCCACTTCGCATTATGTCCATATAAGCAATTGTAACAACTGTGTTAATAGTATACACATATTATGTATTTCACTTACTCTTAAAATAAAACCATTTATCGATATATTTTACTTTGTTCGGTTCTTTTTATTAATTGTGTACAGATTAGATATACTGCGATTTAAGGTTATGTTTATAAACGTCAAAATATACTACTGCATATTTACTAGCGCTGGCTCACTGCATCTTCTTCTTCCATAAGTATCTGTGGCCAAAATATGAATTTCGCGCTCAGCGAAAAGTTTAAATCACTCTTAATACAACTTTCTTTTGACAGTTGCGTAACAAATTACTTTCCGCACTAGTGTTTTTTTACTTACAGAAACGCATTTGGTCTGCATTTGTCACCTTTCCACCCGTAACCAAGGCTATAATAGTTACGTAATAACCTGAAATCGCACAGTTGTAGAAAAAACAAACGAAGCGTCCTTTTTCGGCTTCATTGATCACTTAGGATCAAGGACGAGCTTCAGCCGAGGGCTGTTATTCTACCTAACCCTTACAAATATATCACAAATATCCATATCCTAGGCGAGATTCAAACCCGTGACCAACGACTAGTAATGCCATAATTCTTCGTTTGAAGGATTTGTCCAATTATAATTATGATTAATATGTTCCTTTTTTGTGTGTAAAGTGTTTATGCTGTGGGTATAATATTCCAATATGTCAGTAGGTTAGGCATTCTATAAAAAGTGAAATACGTTCTTGTAAATTATCAATTAACTACAAAGAGCAACATAGCACTAGTTATCAAAGCTTCAACGGCGTAATACGCAACAAACAATAGAAGTAGAACAAAGCTATCGAGAGAGGCTCTTGAAACCGGAAATAAACAGCCCAACGTATTAAGAAGAAATGGGAGTGAAATCCTTGGAGGAATAGAGTTTTCTCTGGGCGGGATAACCTCCGAGACGAAGACTTCAAAAGAGAATGAGAGATTTGGTGGAGCCGCGAGTTGTAGCGACGCTACGTAGCACAGCTCAGCTTGCATATAAAAACTCCCCAGCCTCGACGATGTGAATTTACAGCGAGGAGATGTTGTAATATCGGGACTGGTTGTGATCTTTATTTATTATGTGATGCAATGAATGCAGAGACGCAGACTCATTTGCAATATTGTACGTTATGAAATAAAATAAAAACAAAGTTTTGTTTGATGATATTTTAATGAGATTTGTTAGTTGAAATGGTTTGGACATATGAAATATACACTGCACAAAAAAAAAAACCGGTCACCCAAAAATCCCAAAAAGAAACGTCACTTTTCAAACCCCTGTCATTTTGTCAGTTTTGAAACAATTTCGATGCAATTTTTTTTCCGCAGTCGCCTAAAGTCTAGTCTTTGAAAAGCTGTGAATTGATTTTAACTAACTTCCCTTTCCCTTTCCCCCGCCACCACCAAACGAGAACCACTTTTTTTCCTGAAAAAAAGGTGATTTTCCAAGCTTTCTAAGGGAATCATCAGCCGTCAATTGACAAATCTGTTTACAGACAATGAAACTATGGACATTTTTGTTACTCGAACGCAAAACTGCATAAAAATCGGATGATTTAAAAAAAAGTTTTTTGAAAAAAAGAGACATTTGCAGAGGTTGGCATTCAATTGTCCGTAGTACGTAGACATTCGAACACATACGGACACTTAAACGTCTCTGTGTGTGTGTGTGGGTGTGTGTGTGTTTGATTGTCCGTATGTGTTCAGGAAAAAAGTAGTTATCGTTTGGGGGTGGCGAAGGAAGGGAAAGGGAGGTTAGTCAAAATCAATTCACAGCTTTTCAAAGACTAGACTTTGGGCTACTTCGGACAAAAAATCGCATCCAATTTGTTTCAAAACTGACAAACTGCAAGGGGTTTCAAAAGTGACGTTTTTTTGGGATTTTTTGGGTAACCGGTTTTTTTTTTGACCTGTGTATGTCGATGGGGTGGCTAGCTCAGTGGTATGAAGTCGGCCTATGGATCCTGAGAACTCTGGTTCAATTCCAACAGGCAACAAACAATTTTCATAATTTCAAAAACTATCCCTATGGCTCCTCCACCACTAACATCTTTGGAGGCCGTGATTTGACAACTGGTAACCGTACTTCACGCGCAAAATATATCACTTACCGAGATCTGCTTCGGCAGAGTGCCACGCCCAGTAATGGGTAGAAGGCGTGATGATATATTTATTTTATTTATAATAAATCAGGAAAATGATGTTTTACTTAACGAAACGGTTATTTGAAATACAAACCAAAATAATTTTTGCGTAGTTTATTAATAACCTCCATCCCTTATAATGAACCCTGTAGGTTTATCAATGAACTCTGTGACGTAATGTACCCGTGCGATAGTTTACGTAAGTATTTAAAACGATACATGTGGTGACGTCGCCGTCGACTGGGTTTAAAGCTCGTTTAGCGGAGAGTGTTTGGGGGTGTGTGGGGGTGTACCAGTGTAGAGGGTGCGAACCGCGGTAATGAGCCCCGGCCGCTGTTGACTAACGAGCCCTATCTCACCACTGACATCTTAATTGTGTGCTGTAGTGAACCTGGTGGAACCTGCTGAAATCTGGCCGTGACCGATGAATACAGGTTTTTTCTTTACTATTTGTGACTATTTCGTAAGTTTAATTATACACTGGACATGGGATTATATTTAGTTTTTTCTAGGTTTGTTTTTTATGTACTCGTAGTTGTTGTTTCATTAAAAATGTTGTCGTGTTCTTCTGCTTTTAAGGTTTATGTAGGGATGTTTTAATTGTATATCTTTTTTTATTTATGTACCTATACAGGTTGTCTATGAAAACTGTCATAGATCAATAACAATCATCGTTGCATCTTTCGTTTACGTAATAAACCTTCAATCGTGCTGGATTATAGAATAAGCTGACTAAGCAATAGCCTAGGGCCCCGACACATTGAGGCCCCACAAAAATTGTAAACAAAATAAAAATTAAAAAACTAGCCATCCCATAATAAAAAAATATATCATCACGCCTTTTACGCATTACTGGGTGTGGCATTTTGTCGAAGCAGATCTCGGCAAGTGATATATTTTGCGCGTAAAGTGCGATTATCAGCCGTCAAATCACGGCCCCCATAGATGTTAGTGGTGGAGGAGCCACAGGGGTAATTGTTGATATGAAAATTGTTTGTCGCCTGTGTGAATCGAACCAGGGTTCTCAGGATCAACAGGTCCGACTTCATACAACTGAGCTAGCCACTCCATAATAAATAAATATAAATATATCATCACGCCTTTTACACATTACTGGGTGTGGCACTCTGCCGAAGCAGATCTCGGTGATATATTTATGCGCGTGAAGTGCCGTCCAATCACGGCCCCCAAAGATGTTAGTGGTGGAGGTGCCACAGGGGTAATTTTAAATTGCTGAAAATGTTTGTCGGCGGTACGGCAGAATTGTTAAATACGAACTTCCGTGACTATTGCCTGGCAACAAGTTTTCGAAAGATCTATCAAATTATTTTCAATTTATTCTCACTCTCTTGTTATATTATTACTGAGAATAAAAACAGTCAAGTAATTAAGTGAAATAAATAAGTGATCTGGTTCAGTAAGTGTAAGATACTTGATAGTTCAAGATACATTTAAAATTGGTCAAAATCCTAAATTTCCTTCTCTGATTTCATATAACAAAAGAAGGTAATACTCATAATAATTATATCCTCACACATCGTCATTCTCTCCCTCTCTCCCTCTCATTATCCTCCCGTGAAAACACAACAAATAAATTATCTGAGCCCTCATTAAAAAAGTAATTAATGAGTAGTCGTCGTACGATTGCACGTCCAGCGTCCAGCTTTCACCATCATTACTCCTGCGTGAACGTGGTCTGCGTGAAAGATCGGAATGGTAGTAATTTGAAGGACCCTCTCGGACAATTGCCCTCCCCCTGCGCCGACCCTGTCCTGCTCCGGCACAAAGAGAAGTAGTTACATACCGACGCGGCTGAATACTTTATTAAAGGACCGTAACATTGTATTTTACGTTGGATAATAAAGCTTTGTGTCGTGTGTATGTAGCTGTATTATGTCGGGTTATTAATTGTACGAGGGTCATTAAGACTCCGGGTGAGTCCGGGGCGCTCCGGTACCGCGGGGAGATATGGAGATATTGAGAATCGCTGGAGTTGAAGTACTGGAATTGTTGGAAGCTGGTTGGAGGTTTTAATCACGTTGCTTTTTAATTATTTATTTATTTATTTTTTACAATACTGTAATTAATGACAAAATTTAAACACAGTAAGGGCCAGTTTTTCAAACGTTGGTTTACTTTCGATTAATGTTAATCATGATTAAATAATAATGGTAACCATAGTTTCCATTATTATTTAATCATGATTAACATTAATCGGTAATTGAAAAACTGGTTCTTAGTGGAACTTTTATTACACAGTGATTTCCATGGACTATAATATTTACTTACTCCACTATGGACAGTAAATTATTACATATCAAGGTCTTATTTATTTTGACAATTTGACGGCTGTGAAGTGCGGTTACCAGACGTCAAATCATGGTCTGCAAATATTTAGTGGAGGGAGAGCCACAGGTGTAAATTTGATGAGGTTAAAGTTTTGTAAAATTAATGACTTGATTATTTTTATGTGTTTGGTACCATTATAAAGCAAATTTAAAATACTTTCAGAAAAAAGTGACATTCAAGAACTTTATAAATAAAAAAGTAGCATTGGTATTTGTAAACAACTTTGTAATTTAAACTATAGGCCTAAAATTAAAAATAAAGAAATTAGCTAATTGTCCATATTTTCTCAATCACAGTTTATAGTAATTAAGTAATCGTGGTGCAAAATTTATTTCATAAGTTAATCGCCTATGACAGTGATTTTTATTACAAAAAAAAAACGAGAAAATACTGTTTTTTTAATTACTTTTGAAGAGATACCCTTTAAGAATTTTACGAATTTAGACTACTTTTAGTATTTTTTTGCTCTAAAAAATGTATCCATGGTGCAATACGTATGTACTTTGTCGAGAGGAATTTACTGGTTTTTACAGATTTTCATTATTTCTTCAACTTTTTGAAATATGGCCAAAAGAAAAGTTTTAAAAAAATAGAAAAATTTTCAACATTTTAAAAATTTCAGTATAAGTTAATTAGAAATACACTCGCTCAAACCGCGTTTCAATATCTCTTTTGATCACATAAAAAGTTAGGGAGTCGCGGAAGAATATATTTGTGATTTTTGACTCAAAGAGGGTCATGACTCCGAAAAGTTTGAAAACCATCGGGCTATGGCACAGTTTATATGGAACATCCTGTACATGACTAAATATTTGACGCTGAATGTACGAACAAGCACTAATATATCACAGCATTTTCCGGTGTTGCATCGTTTCCCACCCTGTTGCAACACTGCACCCGGAACAAGGTTCAATTATTCAAGTAAAGTGCATAACAAGCCAAGGTTGGCAACAGTGAGCGCATGCGCGCTATTAGCATGATGGATGGGTCACAAGGGCGCCTACCCTTAAATCATATCGTGTGGAATTGCCTTTGAGGGACTTGGGGTAATATTTGAATCTAGTGATGCGTGTAATGAAAGTTTTCTGTGATTTGGATTTCAGTTTACCAACATAGTGAAAAAATTTTAATTTCATCATTAGTTATTAAATGCATGACTTTTAGCAATGTCAGTTAGTTTTGAAAAGTGACAATTTATATGTCAAAATTAGACAAAAATAAAAATTAAGACGTTTCAAAAGAGATATGGGATAAAACGTTGTACAAGTATTGGACTCGTGTGGACTCAAGAAAAATAGCCACTCGTCTTTCGGGCATCATGGATAAACTTTTTCTTTTGTGAGTAATATATTATTTTCCACACTAGTACAATAAATTACTATTATTCATAGAATTCTGAAATGATGGTAATGTAAAATAAGTACAGTCAATAATTTATGAATCAGTAACAGAGAATGATTGGATACAGAATATGGCAAATTATCAGTAATAACATAACAAGAGAGTGAGAATAAATTGACAATAATTTGACATATCTTTCGAAAACTTGTTGCCAGGTAATAGTCACGAAAGTCCGTATTTAACTACACTGCCGTACCGCCGACAAACATTTTCACCAATTTAAAATTACCTCTGTGGCTTTTCCCCCACTATGCCGTTGATAAGAACGACAGGGTTAAAACAAGCTTTTTCGGCCGCTACTCATAACAACGAGAGAAAAAGTGTATTTTGGTCATGCTGCTAAGAATATTTTACTGCGGTTACTAAGGGAAACAAATTAAACAAACTACAATCGTGCATTTATATATTTCATGATTACTGTGGTCCCTAAGAACCTTACGGCCTTTCGTGACTATTTCCAAATGGCAACAAGTTTGAGAAAGATACTGGAGAATTATTTTCTAATTTATCCAACTCTCGAGCTATATTTAATTAGATTATTGTTTGACTAAGCTGTTGAGGTCGATTCATACAATTTAAAATATTTTAAACTGGATCAATATCGGTTGATTACTTATTAAAGTATTCTTGGAAGTTGTTTCCAAAATTGGTTAGTGTATTTCTGTATCTGTAACTAAATTGTTTTTTGTCACACATTTTCCTTGACCCGTTGACAGTTTTAAATAATTATTTGACAACTACCTATCCTTTATCACAAACAAAAAAGCACCTACAGAGATTATTCCCGGGAATAATCACAAGAGCTTTTTTCTCAGTATAATAATGACAGGATTGGTTAAAACGCAGGACATACAATGAACCATTTCATTGGTTTTGAGAAACGTAAAAAAATAATCTACCAGATTCTTTTCAATAGATTCAATCAACAATTCTTAACAACATTTTCCAAGAAGCCACATAGATCGAAAGCTACCTCCTCCACAATCCTCAAACAACGGGAGCTTTTCAAGTTCTGCACCAGCACCTCAGGTTCACACATTGTCGTATCTATCTTATCTTGCTCTGAGTGTAGTAGTCAAGTGCCGTGAGCAGTTACGTTTTGCACTATTTGCCAACGTTGGTAACACGAGTTTGTTATGTTTCATCGGAGCGGCTGTGACTTTAATGTTGACTATCAACTGGAATTTTTAGAACAGTGCAGGAAGTTCTTGCCTTGTTTATGGGGGTTGGAGTGTGCGTGCATGTTATGGGTTTTGTCTCGCGTTTATACTGCACTGAGAAATGGAATTTGACATAAATGTTTATGCGATTGTTGTGATGTAAAAATAGTTATTTATAAAATAAATTTATTACTTTCTTTCTTGGTTGTAATGTAAAACAATTTTAACAAACACTAATTTATTAGCAAGATTCATTTTACTTTTAACACCAAATTTGTTTCAATCACGTACGTATTTCATTTTTTATTTTTATTCATTTAGTTCGCGTTCAAAACTGGCAATATAAAAAAAATTATGCATAACCGGGCCGAAATTCATATGTTTTTGCAATGAAAAGCGGGCTTAAACACTTCTTTGTGGCCCTAAGACCGCAATAAAATTATTTCTTAGGATACATACACAAAATAACAATTTTTATTTATTGTGAATACTTAAATAAATAAATATATCATCTCGCATTTTACTCATTACTGGGTGTGACACTCTGCCGATCTGATCTCGGTAAGTGATATATTTATGTGCGGTTACCAGCCGTCAAATCAAGGCCCCCAAATATGTTACGGGTGGAGGAGCCACAGGGGTATTTTATTAATTTGGTGAAAATGTTTGTCGTCTGTGGGAATCGAACCAGGGTTCTCAGGATCCACAGGTCGACTCGATACCACTGAGCCATTACCCAATAAATACTTGATTTTACAAAATGTCATTTCGACATAAATGTACCTGCTTTAATATATGGAATACAAAATTAATTGTTCTTTTGTTGTGCATAAAATGTTGTATGTACCACGGGTGAAATTAGCGTTTCTGACCCTGAGCATGTTATTAGCCAGAAACGCTTGTTTTCTCCCTTAATACATGTGTGTCCGAGTGTGCAATATCTCATGAACGAGATAAGATTTGTAAACGAAACTTGGTAATTATAAATTTCATGAAAATACGAAGAGCTGAGTTGATTTTGAATGAAATTGAAAAACCGGAAGAGGAAGTTTACTGGACACACAAAACAATAAATTCCATTTATTTCAAAATCGAATCAGTTACGAAAAAAGTTTCAAATAAAAGATGTTAGCAAAAATATTTGGAACATAAAATGTTATTTGCAATTTTCCTGTATATGCGTCTAATTTTGAGAAAAACTAATTTATATATTTAATAATATATTTCAATAATCATAGTAGCAATAGAAACAAAAAACATAAACATGTTTAACATTTATGTCAAATAATAATAGTTAAACGCAAGGAGCAAGTCATAAGTGTTCAATTTAACGTTTTTGATATGAAATATGCTGTGTATAAGAAAGTCATGTGGTGACCACACCAGATTTTTTATTATTGTACTTCTGCTCTAAAATGTACAGGACAGTCAATTATCGAACATTTTAAAAATCCTATGTTATACTCCTGTTCCGTATTTGTGTGTACAGCTTGTATAGCAAACATTATGCTTGAACAGTAACTTAACAGATTAACAGTTCGAAATTTATCGAAAAACTAAATCTAATCTCAGTAAGTCAAACATAAACTCCCAACTGCTGTAGAGATTGCTTAAAGTAAACTAATTATTCCAATAACCCAAGCTGTCAAACTAATAAAAACAAATTTACATCGCAACAAACAAACAAACAGTAAGTTCAACATCCATCTCATTCACCAGAGAAACAGAATTACCGCAGGAAATGACGTCACCGTTAGCAGAGCCGGATCTCCCAACCATAATATGGCCATCGCTCCACGATAAGCAATTTAAACTCGTCCAGATGTCAGTTAGTGTGATTTAAAATGGCCAGTGCGTTCCGGCGATGCGCAAAGAATTTGCCATTCAGGAGATATGAAATAATAAATCAACGATGGCCGTGGAGGTGGAGAGCATACTCTCGATAGGGATCTAGTGGCTCCTGCCTCGTTCCAACCAATAACATCCGGTGGATGGTCACGTGATAGCCCGTGGAGGGATGAAAATATCACGAATGAAACGAAAATAATTCTTGGGAAATTGTCTTCGCTACGAAGGATATTTGATCTTGGATGTTGAGAGATAGATTTGCGGAACCGAGATGAAATTGGGCTACGAGGTTAGACGGTTTAATTATTTCTAACGAAATTGCTGCTGCTTTTTCATGTTTATGGGGAATTTTAAGAATGTCGGAGCTCTACTTCAAATAATGATGCTAATTTATGATGGAACCTTTATACGACAAACTGAAATTTAGTATGATTCTAAAGTAACTTTGTAACTTTATATAATAACAATACTGTTGTTTCATCTTACAGTTTAATGTAGAATTTTAATCACTTGAGTGCACGAATTCTGCTAAAGGCGAATAAGTTTTTCTTTGCCATTGCTTCCCTCATTAATTTACCCAAGAAATAATAATAATAATAATTTATTGAGGCACAGAAAATGTTATGCGCGGTTTGTTAAAAAAAAGATGACTTCAAATTTCGCGGGTTACATATATTAGTATTATTTTCTTTGTTATGTTGGTACACATGTTCCCAACATATGTTGACATGATTAGTCATTTTGTTTGTTTTTAACAGATATAAAGGTTAGACGTATTTTAGTATGTTTGGCGATTTTTTGCAATCGAAATTCTGCGGGTCCAAATATATATGTATGTAAATTTTTATTACAATATTCGTACGAGGAAGAATTTTAGAACAAACAGTCTGAAAATAGCATAAAATCGAAAAAAATCTAAAAAATTTTCAAAAATAAAATCGCCAAAAATTTTCTTTAAAGTCAAATTGCATTCAATGCCATTGTGCGTATCTTCATATCTTGTTTAGTTTTTAAAATATGTCCATTGGAATAGTTAAATTTCAAATCCAAATAATTTATTAAATATCCGAATAACGAATAAGAAACTAACAAATATTGGAATTAATCGGATATTCAGTTCGTTTGAAATTTTTTTTCAAAATAGACATCCCTAGTAATTACAATACTCAATGGATTATCAAAGTCGGCCTACGGCCTCGTAGTGAAAAAAGTACGTATATATTTCTTGGCGAAAGTGTCATTCTTCCCTTATGTCCCGTGCATACTTGTCTGAGAAACTTTTTAGAAAGAAGAAGAAGCAAAACATTTCTTGGAAATCTGTCAGTTAGTCTTTGATATAAAATGAGTAAACTACTGTCCCATAAGTGTGAAGTTAATTACTTTTCACAATTTTTTTCTCATAATAGAGGCGCCGCTATTAAAATCTTTTTTTACTTCTTCTTCTTTCTAAAAAGTTTCTCAGAAAACTTTCTTCGTTTCACTGGGAATCAAGTGCTTTATACTATGTGCTTTCGGCTCAAAAAATAAAACAATACCTTCGAGAAAAAATGTTTCCCGTTCTACCTTTAATATACAAATAACTAGTAGTATTTGGGCGACCCTTTTTGTTGGTTGCACTGTAATTCAGCGAGATATGAACTTATGATCTCTAGTTTGTGAAGTGAAATTGTTAATAATCTATCTATAACTGCCTGAAATCTTTTCAATGAGAACTAGTGCAATAGATTTGGAACCGTAATTCGTTGGGATTGTTTGTAGCTCTTATTTATATCTCGTCAAACGTAGAAAATAATGAAAACGCTGTTGGCGTGTTTATATTGTCAGATTGGTTATCCGCTCATAAACCACCCGAAATGATCACAATTATGACAGCAGCACGAGCCGAAACAGCTTTATCAATACCATCCCTTTGTTAGAATCCAATCAAAAGCCGAAATACGAAATACAATGATCACAGACGCACAAAGCAATCATTTTATTCGACACGCCGACTAGTATTGTGTTCTTCGCGGCGTTCTTTGGCGTCGAGCGTCGTTTAAATTGGTGAAATTAATTGGCCGTGCTGTTGTGCACTCCACACACAGATTTGATTATGATCTGAGTGCGCTGGGCCGATGCGAATGCGATGCGCTTGTGTTTGTGTTGTTCACTCGGTTGTTTAGTGTTACTGTTGCTAAGTGATTCTTCCTTGTCACACAACATTCTGTCTGTGGGTTCCTGATTGTCCCTTTGTGCCCGTGAGGACGTAATTTTGGACCGCTACTTTGACCAGTCTGTTGATATTGTTTGGCAGGGAATTAGCAAGAAGTAATGCTGGATTACCTAGAGAAATTTCTCTTGTTTGCAGAGGGTTTTACAAATTGTTATAACTGTTAGTAGCGTTAGTTCTACTAAACATAGTTACACTTCTTCTGTCGGGGTTTGCTTCTGACGATGGCATTATAAACCGAAATCGATAAACAAATTCGTTGTATCTTTTGTTTAAATAAATTCTGTGAAACAACATCAAATGTTTAATTAATTTATGTTTTCCAAAATGTTTCACCATGTGCCTACGGTTCAAACCTTCCATTCCTTAATTCTTTTACTACAATGATAGTATAAGTACATACCATGAGTTTATTTTAACGGGAAATATGAGATTTACCATATTTGTTTTATTTAAATTTAATTATAAAGTGGATTTGGGAACCCGAGTTCGATTCCCACAGCCGACAAAGAATTTTCACCACATTAAAATTACTCCAGTGGCTTCCCCTTCACTAACATCTTTGGGGGGTCGTGGTTTCACAGTTGGAAATCGCACTTCGCACGCATAAATATATATTACTTGCCAAGATCTGCTACGGTAGAGTGCCACACCCAGTAATGAATAACAACAAGCACTTGCCGATATACGACAGAGTGCCACCCCCAGTTATGGGTAAAAGGTGTGATGATATATTTATTTTTAATTAGTCACAAAATTGATAAATATTTCATTTGCAGATTGCTCTTGTTTAAAATTGTATGTTTTTTGTTATTGTTTACTTGTTTGATGTTATTTGGTAAACAATAATTTTCATTTTCGGCTTTAAAAATTCAACACTTGATTAGTTTTCGCTCAAAAAAATAATTAATATTTTATGATACTACACAAATGAAAGTTTTAATTGTTGTTATTGATTTACTACACAAAAACTGTGAAAAGCTCTAATCGCCATCTATGTAATTGAGATTAACTTCTTGTTGTCCAAAGCAGCAAATAAATAATAAATAAATAAATTAATAATTTTATTACTAATAAATTATTGGAATTATTGTCTTACTGAGCACCGTTATAAAAGTTATTTATATTAGTAGTAGAATAAAACTATTATTATATCACTACAAGTGTGAAGAATTAATCCCATAATTGCTATAATATGTTTAAGCCCACGGGTGATAAATAAAATTTAAAATTCCGACTGCTCGAAATTAATAAAATCCATTTCCTATTAAAACATCAAATTTGACATTTTCAAAAAAAGTTATTGATTCATGTTTCAATCAATTTTGATTACTTTTTATGTGCAATTTTTTTATTTGATGTCTGGTAACCGCTTTCCACACACATAAATATATCACTTACCGAGATCTGCTATGGCAGAGTGCCACACCAAGTAATGGGTAAAAGACGTAGTGATATATTTATTTCTTTATTTAATCAGATTTGACTTAATTTAAAAAAAAAATTGTTGTTTCATGTTTCAATAAATTTTGACGACTTTTTATGTAAAATTTTTGAAAATATAAATACGTTATTTAATTAAATAATATATTATACACTATATACGCAGAGTATCAAATATATGAAAATCAATTTCGTAATAAGTAATTTTGTAAACAGTGGTAAATAAATCAATTTATAACTTCAGTATCTATCATTACAGCGTAAACAATCATTTGCAATTTCCAAACCAATAGTTACGTAACACTGACAAATACACCACACTTCCATTACGAAATAAATCCTCAAACGTATAGATACTTTAATCACCTGACCTAAAAATTCTTCAATTTACAATCGATTTTAGAATCCAATTCATTTCTGTCACACTAGATGAAGGGTTCATTCTACAGATGTAACCTATATATTTCCTCCTCATCCCGCCCCCCTCGTCTGGCGTCGCGCCCTCCTCGGAAAACAATAAGAATAAGTGCGCCGCAGTTCCATTCCTGCTGATATACGTAAAAAATGAACGAGGAAAGTTCGGACCCTAAATTACGGCAGCGGCAAAAGTCAGCCACGAAGTTAAAAACTTTAAAGACCGAAAACACAAACGAGGTCGAAGGAAGATTTTAAAAATTCATCTCGGCAATAAAGAAAGCGCCGCCTACTATACTTTATGTTACATTGGAATTAACGTCCAGGACTTCTAGAACTGTCGGGTTATCAATACTCTTTAGAAGAGAACGAAAAATTCGATCGGACTCTGAGCCCATATTCAATAGACGAGTTATCTGTGTTGTTAGTCATGGAATTGGAATAAATGCAAACAAAATGTACAGACATGTATTCCCAGTAATAATATAACAAGAGAGTGAGAATAAACTGAAAATAATTTGACAGATCTTTCGAAAACTTGTTGCCAGACAATAGCCACGAAAGCCCGTATACAAACATTTTCACCAATTTAAAATTACCCCTATGGCTCCTCCACCACTAACATCTTTGGGGGCCGTGATTTGACGATTGGTAACCCGCACTTCACACGCAAAATATATCACTTACCGAGATCTGCTTCGACAAAGTGCCACATCCAGTAATGGGTAGAAGGCATGATGATATATTTATATTTATTTATTATGGGGTGGCTAGTTCAGTGGTATGAAGTCGGCCTGTGGATCCTGAGAACCCTGGTTCGATTCCCACAGGCGACAAATAATTTTCATAATTTCAAAAACTACCCCTGTGGCTCCTCCATCACTAACATCTTTGGGGGCCGTGATTTGACGACTGGTAATCGCACTTCACGCCCAAAATATATCAGTTACCGAGATCTGCTTCGGCAGAGTGCCACACCCAGCAATGGGTAGAAGGCGTGATGATATATTTATATTTTATTTATTATTATACTACTATTATATATTAGCTGATGATGTCCAGTACGCTGGACGAAACATCCTATTAAATACATTTACTAGATTTACATCTTGGCGATTATTGATCCTAAGACCTACATTTTACAATTTTATTCCATCATTAGGATCTATTTCACATAAATCATTAAATTATTAGTATCTAGTCTGATTTATGGGATGGCTAGCTCAGTGGAATGAAGTCGGCCTGTGAATCCTGAGGTCCCTGGTTCGTTCCCCATAGCCGACAAAACATTTTCACCCATTTAAAACTACCCCTGTGGCTCCTCCATCACTAACATGTTTGGAGGCCGTGATTTGACGACTGGTAACCGCACTTCACGCGCAAAATATATCACTTACCGAGATCTGCTTCAGCAGAGTGCCACACCCAGTAATGGGTAGAAGGCGTGATGATATATTTATTTTATTTTATTTTAGTCTGATTTAGATACAGAATTTAATTCTCTTCAACTTTTATTTGAACGATTTTCTCGTAAATTATTCAGGGAAACCTATCGTGTGATGTACGAAAAACCGTCATTTAAAAAAGAACTATTTAAAAGCAAACTAATAAAATTGATAGCATGTACAAAGTTCCCTGCATCCGCATCACTTATTGGTTTAGATCGAATCGGATAATTATTTACCCGGTTCATATATTTTTTAGTAACATCCCCTAAATCCCTAGTTAATGACCAGTTCCGGTCGTGCTAAGCAGTGGGCTATTAATAACTGCGGATCGCACCTAACTCCAATATTTGTGAATATTAATTATGTAAGCTTAGCAAGGGGTGGAAGAGTGAGGGGTGGACGGTAAGGGGAGGGTTATACGCAGACACGCTACGTCTAATAAATTCGTTCTGCTGTCTATTAACATTAAACGTAACTGATATTGAAACAACATAACATGGCGTAACGTTGCAATAACGTTAGCTGAGCGTTCGAGGAACATGCAGACGCCATTGTTACAGCGTTCTCATCAATTATAGATTACGGAAAATGGATTCGTATGCTGTCTGAATTGTTGGAATGCGATAAATACTACTGCAGGGAATTTAAAATGTTCTTTTTTATTTTCTTACGAGCGTATTTTCGATGGCTAAATGATTTTTTGTCTAAAAGTCAAGTTAAAAACTCATTAATTAATATACTATTGTTCGGATTTTGATTTGTCGAACCTTACTACTTTAATTTAAATATTTTAATCTAATTCGGAACTAAATAATTCTATAAATTAGCAACATCAATCATGGTTCGTTTTTAGTGTAACATATTATTAAAGATTTGACATACCTATTGAATTATGGGAGTGTTAACTGGCAACAGAAGCTATTCGATAGATAGTAGACTATTTCTTACCTGGAAAATACAAAAAAGAAATTAGATTAAATTATTATTCTTCATGATGAGTGTGATATTAAAAAGAAAGCTATCACAACACTGGGAGTGTGTCATTTGAGATGATGGCACGTATATTGAAGGACTAAGTAAATTTTTGTCATATGGATGACTTTGAAGTACAGTGACAATGATAATTTTTCTGTCATAAAATGAACTTTAAAAATTAAATCACTAATTAATGAAATTGAGGATGAGAGGTGGCATAAACGATCTAGAAATAAATGAATGGATGTGTCTGAAAGTTTGTTGCGTAAACGAAACATGTGACGAGCTTTTATGGAAAGAATTAGAAACAAATCATTGACAATTAAGCTACGTTTCCAGTTAAACATGTGGAAATGTGAAAACATAGTCTCTGTTTTAGTCTTTGTTTTTGGTTTTTTGTTTCTGATTATGTCGGAAAAATTCCAACCATTTCCAGCTCAACATAAACATAACCTTAATTCATTATTCTAGTAAAGGTTTGTTCACTTAAATGAGAAAATAATTGTATAAAACTATTTGAAATACTTTATATAATATAATAATTATATAAAATTATTAATGAGGAATAGTAATTACTATTAAAATGAAGCACTAGTTTAATTAATTTATACAATTCCATAAGAATTTTTAAAAATTGAGGCATTATTATAGTGAACAAACTAAAACTAGAATATTTCAAATATAGTAATTTAAATTTCAAATTATTTTTTTATATTATTAAAATATGATTGAATTGCAATTATATTTTTAAAATCAAAGAAAAGAAATAAATTTTAAAATGACAGCGACTAAATAATTTCTTTTTGACATGTTAGTTTTGTTGTTGCTATTATTCCAGTAATTTTTATATTTTTGGCAGTTGAAATTATTACTATTTTTATTCTATTGTCTATATTTATCGTATTCCCAACACAAATCTAATGACAGATGATAAATACAGCATAAAATTGACTGTATATTGCAGCATAACAAGATAAAGCATTACCGCAGCTAACTCTCTCTTACAGAGCAGCGACGAAAGACTATGTCGAAAGTATGAAGTCTGCAAACTTTATGTTTATGCTCAGCGGCAAAGGCAAAGATTAAAACTAAAACAGTAGCTGGAAACGCTCAGCTGTATTCACATATAACAAACTCTCAAGGTTATGTCGAAAAACTAAAACTAAGACTATCTTAAGAAGTAGAAACAAGGGTTCAGTTGTAGCGCTAGCAGTTAAATTTTGAATTTAGTATTAATAAGAAACACAAATCGAACGATTGGCAGCAATGTCAATTATTCACTTCACATTGCTTTATTTATTTAAACCAATTTAATAATTTACTTTGAAGACTGTAATTATCCACTAACAAATTATTGTTTTTGTTTCTGCCATTTACATTTTCAATACCAATGTAATGTAGTACGAGATACATTGTCATGGTTTCAAAGATACCATAATTGAATTCCATTCGACATTTGATGCCAACATTGTCTTATTCAGTCGAAAGAAACTATAATTCTCTTACGGGTAAGTCAGATATGTCGTGAGATATACCTCCATCTATTATAATTAATTGTAAGATATAATTAGTGATTAAACAGAAGTTAAACATCGAAATATAATTCAGATTGGAATAATTGGTTTGCTAGATTACACGATTGTTGTAATATAATAGCACAGTACAGATGATTGGAGACTGGCGTCGCTCTATCCACCTATAGAACATCAGCTTAGATAATTGAAATTGTGTAAGGTTCTCCGATCGATTCTCGAATCCTATTGGCTTACAACTACAACTTGGCCAAGTGCATATAGTGCGTACATGCACTACTATCACAAATTTTAATTAAATTTAATTTTATTAAAACATTGGCGTAGTCACGGTTGCCTCACTAGGAATATAGCATTTTTTTAGTGTTAGATGGATAATTTTTTTAAGAACTTTGTTAGGAGATTTAAAAATACGCACGAATTATTGTACCAAGAAGATTTCAAGAGTTTTAAGTCATATGTATGACTTTGAAGTTTGATAAATTTAAAGTTTATGACAGAAAAATTCGGTAGACGCCCGGACTCGAACCGAGGACCTTCAGCTTGCCGAATTTTTCTGTCATAAACTTTAAACTTATCAAATTTAAAAGTCATACATATCGTATGACTTAAAACTCTTGAAATTTAATTCGTGGTATGATTTCCTTAAAAATCAGACTGTGTCGCTACAGACGAAACCCGTTGTCAATTCCTATGAGTCATAGGAGTCTTGGGATAGATGCTGTTTTAGACACTATGACAGATAAATTCGGTTGACGCCTTCTCGTTCAGGGGAGCCGTGGCTTAGTGGTTAAAGCATCAGCCCGGCAAGCTGAAGGTCCTCGGTTAGAGTCCGGGCGTCTACCGAATTTTTCTGTCATAAACTTTAAATTTACCAAGAAGATATTAACACACGGTGAATGAACTAAATTTTACAGTTGAATATTGCCGAAAAGTTTATAAATATCTTCCATAGTAGTAGGCAGTACTTGAAAGAAGCATATCATATTTATATATGAATATGAAGCATCTCTTTGTATCTCCTTTAAGAGTGACTACTCGTGAGAGTTTTCCCTCGTCGCGGAGGGGTGAAGAGCGCAAGGGGTTGACGCGTCTTATTCGCACATCCACATAAATAATACCAGCGTTACTTCACCACCGCCACTTCCGGCTTGTTCTACTTCTTCTTCCGCGGTGATGGTGACGCATGTACACCGGGGCGTGCAGCGTGTCTGACGCCATTGTGCACATCCGACATACGTGAACATGGATACATTCACATTAGGTACACGAGGATTTCTGTCGCGGGAACGGGACCAAGAAAAATAGATGTTCTTTTACTAAGTTATTGTTTCATGCGTGAAAGATATGTTTATGTTAATGATCCAACGTTGTAGTTACAGAGCTTGGGTGCAAAATGATGTCTCATTTTTTCCAGTGACAGAAATGGATTTTTTAATAGATTATGTCATGATAAACATGAAAAAAAGAAAATTAGGTTAGGGAATGGGTGGCAACTATAGATGGCGCTGATGTGAATGCGCCGATTTTAAGGGTTATTGTTGATTCCTACATCAGTCCGCTTTCAGAGCTTCTGTCACCAATGAGCAACCAGCAATAATTTCTATCAATAAATTTTTATCATCGTGAACAAGTAGTAATATGTCATACGGCACCATAACAATTGCGTACTTTGACCGGTTTTGTCGCACATGCGTCACCGGCCAAAACTTCCCTCTACCATTTTTATTATATATATTTCCTACAACTGTGCGATTTATTTGTTATTACGTAACTATTATCGCCTTGATTACGTATGGAAAGTAGACAAATGCAGACCAAGTGCGTTTCTGTAAGCAAAGAATCACTCGTGCGGAAAGTACTTTGTTACGCAACTGTCAAAAGAAAGTTGTATTGAGAGCGATTTAAATTTCGCGCCACAGACGCTTATGGAAGAAGAAGATGCGGTGAGGCAGCGCTAGTAAATATGCAGTAGTATATTTTTACATTTATAAACATAACCTTAAATTGCAGTATATCTAATCTTAACACAACTAATAAAAAGAACCGAACAAAGTAAAATATATCAATAAATGGTTTTATTTTAAGAGTAAGTGACATACATAATATTTATTGTTTGTGTATATTATTACCACAGTTGCTACAGTTGCTTATATTGAGTGGAAACTTTTATACTGTCTAAAGAAACATTGATTTCTTCCGTGTCTGTTCATATTATTAACAGTAATATTATTGACAACAATTTCGGAGGCTTTAGAAGAACCAGCAGCAGGTTGATAGTCATTGTCGAAAATAGATGCAACATAGCATGATCTGGAGCTTCAATTATCTTTGGAGGTGTTAATGATAAAGAAGAATCACTCACTGTAGTATTCCAATCTAGACGATTTTGAAGAAATTATCTTGAAATTAGTGAAATATTTTAAAATAACGTAGAACAATGCGCAAGCAAACAATAAACAAACCATAGCAACGCCGTAAAACATAGTTCTCGTGTAATATCATTAAATTCTGCACTTACACGAAACAAGCCTTTTTCGGCAGTTGTTATAAAAATAACTATTCCTCAACTGAGAGAAGGCAATAATACTTACATTAAAATTTTATAAATTTTGATAATATTTTAGTGATATTATAAATCGCACAGTTGTAGAAAAAATGTTTATAATACGTACCGAAAAAGGTTACGTACTCATGCAGATTTCCGCACTCGACGAGCCTCGTGCGTTAAATTCTGCACTTGCACATAACAAGCATGTTTCGGCACTTGTTATGAAAATAACTATTATCTATGACTTGGTAAACAAATAACTATTGTAATAACTATGAGGTAAAAATTCGACTTGGGCTTCTAAGCCAATAAGCTAATTAATATCCTCCTGCTTCCTGCATTGAGTATTCCATCTCCACCAATCAGCTCGCGGCGCACAGAGCGTCAGGGCGGTGGCAGGAACAACAACCACAGGCGCGCATGCATATGCAGATAAATTACCCGACAACAACCTCACAATGTTATCAAGCTACGAGAGATGGCCTGCTCGCTATGACGTCATTACCAACTGACACCTGCACACACACATCTGCCTGCTTGATGTTTTTGTATCTGTCGAAATATTTGATCCGGGTTTAGCGCTCCGGGCTGGACAGTAGAAGCAGAGCACAAGGATGCTAAGATCATATAAACTCGTGCTAATGGCGGACAAGGAAGATAAGGTAGATGGTTCGTTGTTTCTTCTGCGCTGATCGTCTGTTGTTTGATATAAAGGATTTGTGTGCCTAATGGCGGATTATGAGTGTATATCATTCGGTGAGGTAATTTTGTGCTTCGGTGGTTGGTTTTAGTAATTCGTTACAGTTGAATTCGCAAAAAATGTTTTGATTATACTGGATAAACTAATCTGAGTCATAATACCTATTAAAATGGCAATAGTACTCTATATAAGAGATTATTTAAACTAAAATTAAAGCATAAAGCTTCATACTCACAGAAGTGTCAAACAATTTTCACTACATTAAAACTATCTGGCTCTCCCTTTACCACCATCTTTGAGGTCCGTGATTTGACGGCTAGTTATCGCACTTCACGCGCAAAATATTTCACTTACCGAGATCTGCTACGGCAGAGTGCCACACCCACTAATAGGTTGAAGGCGCAATAATATATTTATATAATTTTTATTTCGGCAGTACGGTGGGGTGGGTAGCGTTACGGAATTCGAATCCGGAGATCCCGAGTTCGATTCCCACTCAAGCTAGAAATTATAATTACTACCACTCTGCGGCTCGGTGAGTTCAGACCCTGTACTGTAATTGGGAATCAATTTCTGTTGTTCAGAGTAACATAAATACATAAATAAATAAATTATAAACAAAAAAAAATATGCGTTTTCTTCTTTATCACCTCTACATTTTCAGAATACTGTAATTATTGGCACTGTCAAAAAAAAGGTATCGACAGAAAATAAAGACAAAATCTATCGCATTAATTGTAATTGAAAACTTTGGAATTTGCAAATATTCCACTTAGTACTTACAATTATTGTTTTAATTTTGTCGATATGAACACTAGCATTATTTAACATAAGACAAATAATGAATACTAACTCTCATTGCTAATTGTAATCACTAAGTGAAAAGCTGTTAATACAACTTAGGAATTGCTAATTACATTTGTTTAATGAGATTATTACTGTATTTTTGGTAGAAATTAACAACAATGTGAGTATTTTCTCTGCTATTAAATGTTCCTAAATTATTTACTATATTTCAGATAAAAGATAAAAAGAAGTAAATAATATTTAGAATAAAAAAGTAAATGAAAGATATGAGTAACGTTCATATTGATTGTCTTGCATGTTTCCTGTGACATGATAGTTTTATCATTGTCGTATGGGATGTGTGGCTAAACAACGCATCTCAGCACCAAAATGAATCAACATATGATATATGCGGACATTTGAATGTGGTACTTGTGACAATTTGTTTGTGCTGTGTGCAATTTCGCATCAACAAACGTGAGTCTCTTATTTCTTGATTTTATTTCTTTTTGTTTTTAATATTTTCAATCTTTATAATGTGTAAATACATAACAATTCATTTGTGTTTTATTTACAAATACATCTACTAAAATTACAAACGTAGCATTATTCAGAACTAATTTTTAAAACAATAATGACAATTTATTTATTTGTTACTCTGCACAACAGGAACTTAATCCCAATTACAGTAGGTTATAGTGGAATCTGAACCACTCAGACACAATCGTATTTTTTTTTATATAAATAGAAGATTTAAATGCATGATCTCTTACTTGTTAATTAATAAATGCAAGTTATGAGTTATGAGTTATGAGAATTAAGAATAATTTCTTGTTGTGCAGAGTAACAGATAAATAATTAAACAGTCAAACTAATAAAAAATATGATTTCCAGGTACGATGTCTCGCATCCCTCTTCTACTAGCACTCATGCTCCATTTATTCTCACCGATAAACAGCTTGACACAAAAAGGCTGTGACATAAAACACGCATACTACAATATCGTCTGCTCCCGTTTCGAATTCTGGTGCACTACAAAACGCAACGTTTTAACCTACGAAGCAGTCTGCAAGAATATCACACTTTCCACCAAATCAACCCTTAACTTAGACAATCCAGAGAAGATACTCGACATTGAAATCTTCAGCTCGAACATTCCTACATTCACCACTGAAATGTTTGTAAATTATCCAAATCTTGAAAGACTGTACGTACAAACGGGGAATACGAAAGAAATTGAAGCGAATGCTTTTAAAGGAACGACCAAACTTGATTGGTTGATCATGAAGAATAATAATATATCGGTAATACAACCGAAGGCATTTAGCGGGTTGGGGAAATTGAATGTTTTGAACATGAATTTAAACGACTTAACTGAACTTAAAGACTATACTTTTGATGGACTAGATTCGATGCAATACTTAAGTTTGAAGGAAAACAAAATTAGTAGTATTCAAGACAATACCTTTCGGAAATTGAAAAAGTTAGGTGTGCTGTTTTTAAATGACAATTTATTAACTCTTATAAGTGATAAGTTATTGGTAGAAAATGTTGCTTTAAGATTAACTTGGTTACAAAACAACAAACTACAATCATTTCCTGATAATTTCTTCAACAATAAACCATTGTGTAATGAAGTTATTCTAGATAATAATCAATTAACCCGAGTAAATTATAATAGATTCAATGGAAACATTTCTATGCACAACAACAAAATAAAAGAGATAACACCATTAGGTGCAATAACAACCGATTACTTTGATATAAGTTTCAATAACATAAGTTTTATTCCTCCACACACTTTTGCATCATCTAGTAACTTACGTATTTTGTTACTAAATAACAATAGTATCGATGCAATACATGAAGATGCATTTAGAAATTTAACAAGATTATTTAGACTTCGGTTAGATTCTAATCAACTTTTTTTGCTGCCTTTAGGATTATTTCAAGATTTAAAGTCTCTGCTTACATTGGACTTATCTTATAACCAAATACAACATATAGAATCTGGTACCTTTACCGGTTTGACAGATTTAGTAAACTTAGATTTGAGTAATAATGAAATAAGTGTTTTGCAGACGAGTGCTTTGTACCCGCTTAAACAATTGAGTGTGTTTTATTTCAACGATAATTCTTTACAAAATTTAGATTTTGATAACTTAATCCTCCACTTGAAGTCTTTAAAAGAGGTTAATTTAGACAACAACTTATGGATATGTGATGAGCTATCTCCAAACTTACTTCGATTGGATTCAAACAAAATTAAAATTGTTCATGGTTCGAATATGAATACAGCTAATGTCCTCGGAATATCTTGCGATAATTCTGTCTTTAAAGTTACAAAATTAGCTACAGTAGCGCCACCAACTCCTAAGTATCAAGATGTGGAAATACCGAAAGTAGTAATGAAAGATAAAGCGAAAGAAGCTCTTCATTCAACTCCGGAAAAAACTAGTTCTGGGCCCGGAAAAAATATTCATATTTTGACAGGGTTTGGAGTATTTCTAGTTGTTGCAATTATTATTGTAGTTATCAAAAAATATTTTTGGAAACATAAGATAGTTATGCGGAAAGTTCAAAATAATGAAACTATATCTTATAAGTTAGAATTAGAAGATGAGTAAAATTGTGATTGCATCTTTTAGCAAAAATATATATTTATATATAAGTTTAGATTAATTTTATATTTGAACTATTTTAGAGAAAAAAATTTAACTATATTGTTAGCTAACATCATGTTTAAAGTTAACTGAGGCCAAGCTCACATTTTATATAGTTTTTAATTTATTAATAACAGCATTAAAGTGGTTATTGTTAATTAAATAACAATGGTAAATCAATATTTGTATTAACTTAATGTATACTATAGAAATTATAACGTTTTAAAATACTAAACTGACAAAAAAATTTGACATTTCTTAGATGCATTTTTTATTCTAACTTTTTCACGTAGTTAACAAGATAATACAACCAGGCCTATATCTATTATTTAAAATATTTTTCTGAAAAATAGTCTAGGAATATTTGATAACAATTTGTCAAAATCATTTGTGCTATCAATATATTTATGTTATATACTTTTTAAAACTTCATTCACAGGTCTTAACATAGTTTCGATTTTTTACTTTTTCTTTGTGGGGTGGAATTATGGCCGGTTGTACCAACAAACCTTATATTTTAAACTTAGTTTAAATAAATGAAAGCAAATCGAATGTTTGACAGCAATATCAATTATTCTATATAACATATATCGATTTACTTTAATTAATTTAAATCAACTCGCCATTGGATCATTTCGAATTATTGACACAACATTTGTTTTTGTTCTATGTGTGTTCACATGCCTACATACAAAATAACATAAAATATATTTTTTAAAGTTAGAATATCAGTAAACGGTAGTAATTGGTTTGTATAGTATTTTTTATAAATAAACTATTTTAGGTTAAAATAAAGACAAAAGTATGAAGTTTGCAAACTCTTCTGATGTTTATGTGTATATGCTTAGGCTTAAGATAAAAAATAAAAATGGTTTGATGATATTACATATGTCAAATATTTCAAGCCAAAAACAGTGTCTATGTTAAGATCTGTGAATCAGGCTTTATTGCCAGTAACATAGCCAAAAGTTAAATTTTAAAGTTGGTTTAAATAAACAAAATCAAATCAAATATTTGATAGCAATGTCATTTATGTAACTTCGCTTTATTTTATTTATTTAAACCAAGTTTAAAATTTATCTTCTGGTGGTGCGGATGATCACAATTATTCAATTGTGTTTTGTATTATTTAATAAGTTAGTAGTATTGTATATTTACTTTGTTTATTGCGATTTATAGTGGTTGTAAAGTCATGATAATAAACCTATTTTTCTATCTACATTTTGTCTGTTTCCGTATGATAACAAATTATCAAGTAAACAGTGCCATCATGTTTGTCAGTTGTTGAAAAAATATTGTTTCCTTATTGTCCTTGAACGATATAAACAGTAATTCACGTGATCGTGGAAAATACAAAAATAATCTAAGCACCGATGATTGATCGTTTCCGGAATACCATATGTTTTGTACATGATGAAAGTGAGATTGAGAAGAATCTAAGAATGTTGTTGAATCGTTTGAGCATATCGCAGGTATGTCGAATGAAAGATTGATTAAATTGAGGGTAAACAAATATGTGGACGATCTAGAATCTGGCGGAATAAATGGATGGATATGCGTGAATGTATAGAGTGTATGCACTAATGAATTCCTCGCGTAAAAATACATAGGTACATAAATTCCCGAATTTCTCTTTTTCAACGATACAATTTTAAAATAAATAAAATAAAATAAATATATCATCACGCCTTCTACCCATTACTGGGTGTGGCACTCTGCTACAGCAGATCTCGGTAAGTGATATATTTTTTGCGCGTGAAGTGCGGTTACCAGTCGTCAAATCACGGCCCCCAAACATGTTAGTGGTGGAGGAGCCACAGGGATAGCTTTTTCAAATTATGAAAATTTGTCGCCCGTGGGAATCGAACCAGGGACCTTAGGATCCACAGGCCGACTTCATACCACTGAGCTAGCCATCCCATAAATACAATTTTTAGAGCAAGAAAACTGAAAATTACCTAAATCGATAAAAATGTTAAGGTAAATGCTTCAAAAAATCTTCAAAAACTGGCATATAATCAATTTTTGTAATAAAACATATATCTGAGAATTTTTAATTGTAAATTTACATACCTAGGTATTTTTACGAATTAAGTGGTCTTTTCATTTTATCTTCAATTTCTTGAAAGAAACGCCAAGAAACTAAAAGAGATATAAAGATGCGCTGAACGGCATTCGATTTCCCGTGCTCTGAATGATATAGTAACATATTTTTAAAATTTTGTATTTTTGAACTAGTTCAACAACAAAAATACACAAATATGATGTGTCACTTTGGAGGCCCTGGAATTTGGGGACCTGAAGCGACCACTTTTTGTTCTTCATAGTAAAACCAGCTTTGTGCCTGATGAAACAATAGGTAGGTACTGTATCCAAAGAAATACGACTGTGTCCGAGTAGTTCAGATTCTAGCATATATTTATTTATTTATACTACTCTGTACAACAGGAACTTAATCCAAATTACAGCATAGGATCCAGATACATCGAGCCGCAGTGTATACATATAATTTTTATCTTGAATTGGATTAAAACTTGGGATCGCCGAATTCGAATTTCGTAACGCTACCTACCCACACCAACGTACTGCTGTACAGCAGTACGAGTATCAAATGAAAGGTCTATAGAAGGGCTTGCGTAGAAAATTAAATATTATTCGATCGGCAATTGTTTTAGTAAAAATGCATCAAAACCTATCGTGTTTGGTATCAAATGAAAGGTCTATTGAAGGGCTCGCGTAGAAAATCAAATATTATTCGATCGGCAATTGTTTTAGTAAAAATGCATCAAAACCTATCGTGTTTGGTATCAAATGAAAGGTCTATTGAAGGGCTCGCGTAGAAAATTAAATATTATTCGATCGGCAAGTGTTTTAGTAAAAATGCATCAGAACCTATCGTGTTTGGTATCAAATGAATGGTCTATTGAAGGGCTCGCGTAGAAAATTAAATATTATTCGATCGGCAATTGTTTTAGTAAAAATGCATAAAAACCTAATAATTTGATTTATATAGTGTCAATTGTCTTACAGAAGTGAATCCTATGTCAGTGTCCGCGGAGCATAGCGTGAAGGCCTGGCAAAGCCAGGCCGATCGCTAGTACGTTACTATAATTGGAATAAAGTTCCCTTTATCCCTTTAAATAGAGTAGCACGAACCCCTGAAATATTCACATTATATCCACTCACCAAATTTATCAAAGAATTATTCTTCGTCCAACATACTCATCCTCGCATCAACCAAATTCACGTTCTCTCCATACAAACTCATATATTCCTCACACTTACAGAGCAACTAATAATATTTAAAAATAGTAGAGTATTTTAATAAGCCAAATGTAATATGGTAAGGTAATAGTGGACAAAAGTCTTACAGTTGTAATTATTTTATTGAAGATGTACTGACAACGTTTCGGCCAAGGTTATGGCCATCTTCGGGTCATAAGTTAAAATGAAAGTATAACAACAAATTAAATTAAGTTACGAATTTAATAAGTTTAGGGCAAACATATATCTAAAATGAAAAAATAAGTAGGGATCTAAACTTAGCAAAAAAACATATAAAATTTAGATTCATGTTTTTTGCTAAGTTTAGATCCCTACTTATTTTTTCATTTTAGATATATGTTTGCCCTAAACTTATTAAATTCGTAACTTAATTTAATTTGTTGTTATACTTTCATTTTAACTTATGACCCGAAGATGGCCATAACCTTGGCCGAAACGTTTTCAGTACATCTTCAATAAAATAATTACAACTGTAAGCCTCTTGTCCATTATTACCTTACCAAAATTTAAAAATGTTTTCCACCAATTGGTGTGATAATTAAGTCAATGAAATACCGGTGAGGCAGCCAATCAAGTCTTGAGAAAGTGATTAGGGTCCTAGAAGCGATTTGCTTTTGTTTGAGCATCACATTACAGCGAGGTAAGCCATCGCAGTGCCATCGCGGCAAACTGTCTCTCAGTGTGCTGTGATGATATATAGAGGGAGCCTTGGTATTTATGCGACATCTATTGTATCACTAAAATTACTTCATTTGCATTTAGCGCGAGCGAGGATCTTCACACTCTAATAAGGGTTTCCTGAGACGAAGACGCTGAAGCTACAACCGACGCCAACGACGCTGACGCGTCTATTCAATACGAGTTAATTCTGCAGGTGCAAGGATTCTGATTGTCTTGTGAGACGCCAGGACCGTATCCTTTATATTCCATAAATCAGTTATTAAAATATAAATATATCATCACGCCTTTTATCCATTACTGGTTGTGGCACCTATTTATGCGCGTAAAGTATGGTTACTAGACGTCACATAACGGTCGCCAAAGATGTTAATAGAGGGGGAAGACACAAGGGTAATTTAAAAAAATAAATAAATAAATATATCATCACGCCTTCTACCCATTACTGGGTGTGGCACTCAGCCGAAGCAGATCTCGGTAAGTGATATATTTTGCGCGTAAAGTGCGGTTACCAGTCGTCAAATCACGGCCCCCAAAGATGTTAGTGGTGAAGGAGCCACAGGGGTAGTTTATGAAATTATGAAAATTGTTTGTCGCCTGTGGGAATCGAACCAGGGTTCTCAGGATCCTCAGGCCGACTTCATACCACTGAGCTAGCTACCACATAAAAGGGTAATTTGAATGCGGTGAAAATATTTGTCGGCTATGGGAATCGAATTAAGGTTCTCAGGATCCACACGCCAACAGGATTTAAGGTTTGATCAAAGTTCAAAAGTTCCAGGTTCAAATCCTAGTGGTTTTCTAATTTGTCTTCCCATAATTAAAAATATTACGTATCATATTTATAAACATTACAGAGATTTTATTATTATTTATGCCTCAATCAATATAAAAAAATTATCAATAATAATATAACAAGAGAGTGAGAATAAATTGAAAATAATTTGATAGATCTTTCGAAAACTTGTTGCCAGGCAATAATCACGAAAGTCAATAGGGCTTGGGTTGCTATTGCCAAATGGCAACAAGTTTGAGAAAGATACTGGAGAATTATTTCTAATTTATACAACTTTCTAGTTATATTTAATTAGATTATTTTTTGACTTAGCTGTTGAGGTCGATTCATCCAACTTAAAAGATTTCCTACTCGATACCATTGAGCCACCTATCTCGTTTGTATGTATATGAACTGTTACTAATTGAGCATGCATTGGATAGAAGAAAAGACTAAGTTGAAGTCCATTTCATTTAAAATTGTCCACATTAAAATTAGAATTCAACTTTATTGACAAAAAAAAACAGCAGATGTAATATTTTTTGAAATAATGTAAAATGCTGATGAAATCTTTGATTAACATTTCCCAAAATGGCGTTTTTGCGCTTAGCCCTTCTTCCGTCCAATTGCTTCAGTTTATATATTACTTTTTCCACAATTTATCTAAGTCCAGGTCTGCTGAGAATCTCCAACCATGTTCAGTGTGAGTGTTCTCAGGTGCAAGTCGCGATGGCCGCCGAGCCGCGTGATACGCGGTGTTATCAGCACGGCTCAGCGTTCCTGCGAGATGTTTGCGCTCCGTGCCAGGAAATTTAAGGCGTGCAGAACGAGAAGTGTGAGCCTGAGACCCTTTGCCCTTGTCCCTGCCCTTGCAGCCGAACACAACCGCGACTTGGATTAGATTACTTGCAGTTTCGGGAAAATATGCTCCAAGAATATATGAGTGTGAAATTGTGCAGTAGCTATCGAGAGAAAGAGGTTATTTGCTAATATGATCATTTGTTAAAGCAGTTGTTTTTGAGTTTTTCTACACAGGATATTTAGGTGACAAGCATCAGATAGAACGATTCGTGATCAATTCTGAGTCGATAAAAATTGTACAAAAGCGCACGAGCTAGTTAAAAGAAAAATTAATTTGGCAACAACGATTCAAACAACTGTTAATAGCTATCAGGTAACTATCAAATTAATCTGACACACGTCAAAATTAGAAAAATTATGTTTTATTTTTATTTCAAATAAAATAGTATATTACGTACCATGAACTGTAAGTGACAGTTTTTATTAGGTCAAGAATGTTCGCGACTGAAAAATCACATATAGGCTCATGGAGTGAAGATTTCCTAAACAATCACTTACAGTTCGAGGTTACTAAGCTATTTTTTACAATATGTGCACAAAAAGAAGGAAAAGAAAAATAGTTTTCAAAATTAACAGATGTCAAAATAGTCCTGATGTAATCATGGCAACCAATTGTGCAATAAAAGTTTTACTTACTATAGCTGTATTCCATTTGCCACTTGGTTCACTTAAATCAGTTCAGATAAATTCGACACATGACTAAATGAACTGAATTAAACAAAATGATGCACTTATTGGGATGAATTACTTCAAAGTAAATTAGAATCTGTATCTTTAGTACTGAATATAAAGTGAGCGAAGTAATGCAGCGAAATAAATAAATGATTTCGTTCAATAAATGTAAGTTAGATCTGATCCAAATGGCAAATGGAATACGTCTAATGTTTAAATTTGGTCATTAATGGGTAATTTACAGTACAGGTACTGTAAAAAGTATTTTTATGCAAGATTAACGTATGAACAAAAAATTTAAATATACTTCTGAAGAAAAGTGAAAAATGTTTCAAGGGTTCATACTACCTCATATAATGGACCATTTATTTATTTATTATTTATTACTTCGTATAACGGAAACTTAATCTCAATTACAGTACAGGGTTCGGACTCACCGTGCTGCATGGTAGTTTTTATATTTTTAATTTGAAGGGGATTCAAATTCGGCATCTTCGGGCTCGAATGTCGTCACGCTAGTCACACCACTGTACTATATAACGTGTTGTTATTTATTTGACACTCTACATATCAGGACCTTATTCCCAATTACTGTTAACTTGTAAAGGAATCCGAATTACTCAGACACAATCGTATTTTTTTTATATAAGTCGAACGCACCATCTCTTGCTTCTTAATTAATAAACGAAAGCTCTTTCTCAGTTTAATCCACATGGCTGAGTTATGTATGTACACAATGACGTAATTGGCTTACCATCTGATTTGAGCTACATTTTTTACTTAGGTACTTCTAATCAAAATTGCAAGTTTGTTTGTTCATCTAAACTTGCGCCAAATAACTTTCAATTAATCGCATATTGTGTCACAAAAACAAAACAATTTACAGAACAAACATCCAAATAAAACAAAATTAAACTCACATCAAAAGTAAAACAGTTCACAATTACAACAATTCCTGTTTTAGGGGCACGCAATGCTCTAGTTAAAAAGCGATTAAACAAAAGCGCAAAACTAGGAAAAACTTCCGAAGAAGACATTCCCTTCATGAATAATTCAGACCTTTAGTAGTAGAAACATAGCAGCAAGCAGAGGTGGGTACACACCCATCCACACACGGGTACAGAAGCTCATTAAACAAACTAAAGCACTCACAAAGATAAAACATCAAGAACGGGCACTCCGCAGCGCAAATTCAACAAAAGCGTAAGTTTAACTGCTGTGTATGTGAGGGTGAGTGTGAGAGGGTGAGTATGGAGTCATTTAACCTCCACGTAGGCTGTCCTTGTCCCACTCATGTGTGTGGACCCTACATAAATGTGTGAGTTGCTTACAACAACGTTCATTCTGATCCTGACCGATCTAACATCATGTTACAGTGTTTATTTTTGTGTCAGGATAAATACTGATGACTTATTTATTTATGCGCAACAGGAAATTGATCCTAATTACAGTAGTTTACAGATTATTTTTTGACGTTTCTCAAAACTAATGAAATTCTTTATTGTATGTCACGTGTCTGCGTTTTAACCAGGGTTGTTCATATTTTACCCACCCAAAAAAACCCACCTGGGTTTTTTTAATAAAACTTACCTAAAAAAACCCAAATAAACCCATTAAAAACCCGTTTGATTGAATGGTCAAATCTCGGAACATAAATATCTTTGATTTATTTTACAATGTAATAATACATAATCTCTTTACAAAATAAAACGTTTAACTTAAATTATCATTTATTACATCACATCGTAGTATCACATTGCAGTATTTTGACAAATGTCAATATCAAACTAGTATAAGACCAAATATTATTTATCTTATATTATATTAGTATTACAAAAACTAATTGATTTTCAATCTTTTTACCGGAAAATTTTAAATATAGTTTTAAATTAAATAAGTATAACAATAACATAATAGACCGTATTATGTTTTTAATTCACAATAAAATATATTTTTGAAATAGTAATAATAATAAATTTTGTTTTAATGTTTAGTAGTATACAATATACTTTTTAAACATTAGATACAAAATTAATTTAAAATTAAATAATTTGAATTAAAAAATGTATTTGTCAATATTTCAAAAAACCCAATAATGCCCAAATAAACCCAATAAAATCCAAAAAAACCCAGTGAGTCGGGTTTTAAAAAAAAAACTGGATTTTTTCAACCCGGGTTTTAACCAATCCTGACATTATTATACTGATGCTGGGTTGCAATAAAAAAATAAAGAGCTCTTTAGTTAAAGAACTGTTTATCTAGCAATAGTATCAATAGCGATTTTCTGAAATTTATTGAACCGTTAGTTGCTAATGAACCGATAAAACTTTCATGCAACCCAGCATGAGAATAAAGCTCTTGTGATTATTCCCGGGAATAATCTCTGTAGGTGTTTGTGACAAATGAGAGGTAGTTGTCAAATAATTATTTAAAACTGTCAAAGCGTCAAGTAAAATGTGTGAAAAAATCGATTTAGTTCCATTTCAGATACAGAAATACACCAACAAATTTTGGAAACAAATTTCCAAGAATACATTAATAAGTAATCAATCGATATGGACACATTAATTTCGTAACTTTTTCTATATTGTTGTTATTCGTTTTATTTTAATGTTTGGTAAGTTAATGGTTCTGACTAACAATTTTTTGGATTGTTAATATCATTTTGTATTTTATGATTAGACCTGAAGATGGCCATAACCTTGGTTGAAACGTTGTCTTTACATCTTCAATACAATAACTACAACCTTAAGCCTTTCGGCCATTATTACCTCTCCATATTAATTTTGACTTATTAAAATACGCTACTAGATATGGACCCAGTTCAAAATCTTTTAAGTTGCATGAATCGACAAGTCAAAATAAAATCTAATTAAGCATAACTCGACAGTTGGATAAATTAGAAAATAATTCTCCAGTATCTTTCTCAAACTTGTTATTTCATAGATAAACATCAACAAATAATATATTCAGCATTTTCTTCAAAGTGAAAGCAAGTCACACATGTTCGCTGAATCCATCTATTGAATTTCCACGTTAAACTGTGTATCGAGGCTTATCGAGTATTTCTCGAGGCTCTGCGGTAACTCCTACAATGCTCAGTGTTTGCCATGGCTGATGGAAACAGCTCCATGGCGGAGTTTCTACGTTCACGGTTCCACAACTTGGTTTGTCAACAACAGAATTGATCCCGGACAAGTAGTTCAAGCAGCCAACAATATAACATGTGTGAGGTGTGATGGAAAGTCTTGGATTTTCTCAAGCTACATGAAAGCTGAATTTTCTGTTGAGAAATTCCGAACAAGGTCGTGTGTTCAATTCTTACGGACTTCAACTCAAAAGAAAATATGATTGTCTGTAATATAAAAAAATAAAATATATCATCACGCTTTTTACCCATTACTGAATGTGGCACTCTGCCGAAGCAGATCTCGGTAAGTGATATATTTTGCGCGTGAAGTGCTGTTATCAGTAGTCAAATTACGGCCCCCAATGATATTAGTGGAGGAGGAGCTACAGAGGTATTAAATAAAATAAATATATCATCACGCCTTCTACCCATTACTGGGTGTGGCACATTGCCGAAGCAGATCTCGGTAAGTGATATATGCGCGTGAAGTGAGGTTACCAGCCGTCAAATCACGGACTCCAAAGATATTAGTAGAAGGGGAGCTACAGAGGTTGTGTGAATGTGGTGAAATTTGTTTGTCGGCTGTGGAAATCGAACCAGGGTTCTCAGGATCCACAGGCCGACTCCATACTACTGAGCCACCTACCTTATAGTAATATGGCTGTGTCTGAATGGTTCGAATTCTATTATAAGCTACTGTAATTTATGTTGTGCAGAGTAACAAAAGAAATAATAGTTATTTACGTAATAACACAGGGTGATCAAAAGGAATTGTTATAGTTGGCAATACAATTCCAGAGATCTTTTTATTCCACAGTTGGCACAACGTCAGATAAAGGCGGAAATGCTATTTGACATTTCTAATAAATTCAAATAGGTTATATCAGGAGTCTGACAGCTAATAGAAATTTGACTTTTTAAGTAATAGAAATACTTTAGAAATAAATGTAATAATAAATGTACTCAAATTTAAATTTTAAATGTTACTGTCAACAACAGGAAATTAATTTATGTATCTGGCTTACCAATTTCAATTAATTTTTTTTATTATCAACTGTAACAATTCCTTTTGATCACTCTGTAATATGAGGGATAATGGCTCAGTGGTATCAAGTCGGCCTGTGGATCCAAAGAACCCTGGTTCGATCCCTACAGCCGACAAAACATTTTCACCAATTTAAAATTACTTCTGTGGCTCCCCCACAACTAACATCTTTGGGGGTCGTGATTTGATGGCTGGTAATCGCACTTCGCGCGCATAAATATATCACGTACCAAGATCTGCTTCGGCAGAGTGCCATACCCAGTAATTTGTAAAAGGCGTGATGATATATTTATTTATTTTAACTTTAATTATAATACAACAATTTAAGCCCGTTGTCCATTATTGTTTTCCGATTTCTATTTTTGTTTTGTTATCAGAATGTCAATGATAACATAGTTATCATCCTATTTTATGTGGGCTATATCTAATTAGATGTGTAGATATTCTGTAATAGCAGAAACTTTATTTTATAAATGGCTGCAAACATTTTGACTAACTGTTTAACTTTACCGTATTTATTATCAAAAAATAAATATGTTAAATTGATTAAAACCCTAATAAAAAGTTATCAAAATTCATGATCTTATTCACAAAGCGATAAAAGCAAACCATAAAAGAACACATTTAAAATGAAATTGAATTTTCAAGAAAAACATTTAGATATTTCATTAAAATCCGCGTTCCACATTTTTCAGCAGAACAAACAAGCACAATCGACAGACTCGTATTAATCAATCTCCAGGTCCTGGTTTTGGTCCTGCGTGACGTTGCAGGAGTCGGGAACAGACGAACAGGAGAGCAGGAGCGCAGGAACAATGTCCTGCTGAGCACTGGGCTCACTTCATGCGACGACAACTGAAAGAATGAACGACCCATTGCGGGGCATCACATCGACATGTTTTGTTTAATTCGTATGAATTACGAGTATGACAGGTGTATTTTATTTTGTCTCTAGGAGATTTTTACTCAAGTAAATTATTGAATTAAAATTAGATCTTTCTTTAAATAAATATATCATCAGGATGGTTACTTATCCTTAGGTATAACTTCATAGCATATTTGTAATCAAATGATAAGTTAATGAGAATTTTTTCTGTTTTAAGGTTATTTTACAGAATATAAAAAATTGGATATTCTGTGATCCAGGTACATTGATGTTATTTTCATGCATATTATTTATTTAAATAAAAAATTAAATAAATATATCATCACGCCTTTTGCAGATCTCGGTAAGTGATATATTTATGTGCGTGAAATGCGGTAACCAGCCGGAAAATTACGGCCCCTAAAGAAGGTAGTAGAGGAGGAGCCATAGAAGTAATTTTAATGTGGTGAAAACTGTTTGTCGGCTGTGGGAATCAAACCGAGGTTCTCAAATTCACAGGCCACTGACCCACTTACGCTTATGAAGACAGCATTTATTATGTATTTTACAGTGATGTATATGTATATAAATAACAAGCGCAGGCAGTGGCGTACCTAGAACTTTTCCCGCCCAAAGTGGTCTCCAATATGCCGCCCTTTCTAAGTCAATCAAATGGTGGTTTTTATAAATTAAAAAAATAAATATAAAATAAATATATCATCACGACTATTACCCATTACTGGGTGTGGCACTCTGTCGAAACAGATCTCGGTAAGTGATATATTTATGTACGTTAAGTGCAGTTACCAGCTGTCAAATCACAGCCCCCAAAGATATTAGTGGTGGGAGCGCCTCAGGGGTAATTTTAATTTGGTGAAAATTGTTTGTCGGCTGTGGGAATCAAACCGAGATTCTCAGGATCCACAGGCCAACACGATACCACTGAGCCATTACCCCATTAAATTAATAAACATAAATAAATAATTGTAATTGAGACAAACTATAGGTGGGGAACTTTTTTATCATTGGATGGCATATTTAAATTAGGCAGTAATAAAGGAATTTTTCGAGATAATATTTTCAACCCTACATAGACATATAGTAATTCATAATTCGTTGAAATCGAATAGTAATCTTATGAAGTGAACAAATTGTTTTTTACAACTAAAACTAAATATGAAAAATGCCGCCCCAAAATATGTGCCGCCCGGTGCGGACCGCACCCACCGACATATATGTATGTATGATATAAAAGAAATTACTGTGATCACAGAATGCAGAAATAGTGGTAATCATAAAAAATAAGGGTTGTCATTAACGTATCGACGAGTTACTGAAAAGGGGCAGAGGGTGGTTGAAATCCCTACCAAAATAAGAATTTAAATTCAGCACCATCATTATGCAATCCAACCCATGTAACGCAAACACCCGTAACCTAGTTCTTTGTGTAAACAAGGCACGTGACAAAACAGCATCAAGGTGCTGGCGGCATGTAGGCAGGTCACGCTGTTCACGCTGGTCACGCGCCTCGGTCAGTTCGTTAACACGGAATATTCCGATTCGCGCTTGGAGGAAAAATCAGAGTCCTGCTGTGCTATTCTCGGTCCGTGCACGTCTCCGTCAGGTTGGTATTCTGCGGGCGGTGTGTCGCCGCCGCCCCTAATCAGATTCGCACGGGGCTGAGGGAGACGGATGGACGGTGGAGTGGATAAAGAGTGCTGATTTGGTTTAGCATGATTTTATAAACTAGGTAGGATTGGGGTGATAGTTTCTAGGAACGGTTTTCTGATTTTTGTGGTAGGTGAAATGGTTTGAGTATTTGGAACGTATGTCGAATGAAAGGGTGGAACAGTTGAGGGTGAGAACTGAATGGAATGACTTAGGAAGGAATTGATGAATATGATCGACTTCTAAAATGTATACTCATATGTAATGTTTATATGTAGGTAGGTACAGTTGCGCAGAAAGTGCCACACCCAGTAATGGGTGAAAGGCGTGATCATATATTTATTTGTTTTTTATTGTTTACTTAGAAAATAATAATTAAATTTTTTTTTTATGTCCCATATATATATATATATATATATATATATATATATATATATATATATATATATATATATATATATATATATATATATATATATCCCTTTCTGTTCAACTTAGATTCGCATAGGTTCTGTTTACTTATTTTATTCTAAATACTTATTATAGATGATATTCATTATTTTATATTAGGTTAATATTTCAGGCACCTCCACCAAAAAATTCTAGATCCGCCCTTGACTGTTGAATACTTAAGATATATTTAAAATATAAACAAATCAGAAACAAAACTAATTCTATAACGTAGTATCCTAAAAAAATCATAAAATAAAAAAGCAGCACTATACAAAAGTAAAGTGAATATTTCTGAAAGTAAATAAATTTCATCATGAATGCATCCTTTAATCCTATTGAGTCCTGTACCTAATTTCCGATCGTGAATCCGCCATAACTAAAGCTTGCACCTGACGTTATGGTTCGCTTTTGAAAACTCGGCAAACTTTTTGCGGCGTGGTATGTGAGCTTTTGCTGCGGAGTATACCCGGAGTGGGTTAGCAGTAAATCGAGAACCGTTCCGTTCACTCTCAGAATTGAGTATTGATTTTTGCCTCGCATAATTTCTTATTCCTCTCCACTTATTTCAGTCGATGATTGATTTATTCATGGTTTTCTTTTTCCATTTATAGGAATTTTTTCTCCGTCCTGAAACGACCCATTTCAATTTTATACTTTTTTCCTTTGAACAGAATTCGTAAGTTAATTATATGTTTGTATTGAGAAGTGTACAATGAAGATTACTTTTTTATTTCAAAGATTTTGGAAATTATAACAGAAAGTAGTTAATTTGTTTGTGATTAAATCGCAAATTATTTTTATTCATTAATGCAATATCTAGTGTTATATTATGATCCTTAAAATATGTTTTTTTAAATCGCCGGAGCCATGATCACAAAAAAATCGGTTAATGAAAATGCGAATTTTTTGGTTGAACCAGTTAAAAATCGAAAAATATATTTCTATATAATTCAGACTACGGGAAATCGAATGCCGTTGAGCGCATCTTCATATCTTTTTTAGTTTTCGAATTACAGCGATTTTTGAATTTTTGAAAAGCTCGACTTTGAAGGCCTATATCTCGAAAACTAAAAGAGATATTGAAATGCGGTTTGAACGAGTGTATTTCTCGTGCTATAATTAACTTACAATGAAATTTTGAAAATTTTGAAAATTTTACTTTTTCTTGTCAAAATTTTCTTTTGCCTATATTTCAAAATTTTTGATAGATAATGAAAATCTGAGAACACCAGCGGATTCCTCGCATAAAAATACATTCGTATGTAAAATTTCAGAATTTTTGCTCTACAGATAAAATTTTTAGAGCAAAAAAACTAAAAATGGCCAAAATTCGTAAAATTCTTAAGGGGTACCCCTTCAAAAATCATTAAAAATGAGTGATTTTTCGTTTTTTTGTAATAAAAACTATATCTGTGTGAATTTTTGCCTGAAATTTTACATACCTATGTACTTTTACGAGAGGAATTCATTGGTGTTCACAGATTTTCATTATCTCTTCAATTTTTTCAAATATGGGGAAATGAAAATTTTGAAAAAAATTGTTAAATTTTCAAAAATTTTAAAATATCGTTATAAGTTAACTGGTGCACGAGAAATACACTCGTTCAGACCGCATTTCAATATCTCTTTTAGTTTTAGAGATATGGGCCTTCAAAGATGAGCTTTTCAAAAAGTCAAAAATCGATGTAACTTAAAAACTAAAAAAGATATGAAGATGCGCTCAACGGCATTCAATTTCTCGTAGTCTAATTGATATAAAACCATATTTTAATACTTTTCGATTTTTAAAGTGGTTCAACGAAAAAATTGGCATTTTCATTAACAAAAATTTTTGCGATCACGACTTCGGCGATAAAAAAATATATATATTGAGGATCAAAATACGCATAACTATGTAGAAATATATGAGGAATTAAATGGTCAAAACCCCAATTTCATATTTACTTTCATATTATTTTAAATTAACAAGAAACAAACATAGGCATCTAAATAAATAGTATATATTATATTTTTCATTTCATTCATCCTTACAATTGAAATAAAAGCTTGCAACGAGATGAATCTTTGGAAACATGTATTTTATAATTTGTAAATAACATCCGACGATCCCCTAGGAGTTGCGACCCACACTTTGAAATCCACTGGTGTACAGCACATAATGAAAACATCTTTTAATACTCATTTCATTGATACACTTTAGCTTCGCCGTCGTGAATCAAACATCATATTCGAGAAAAAATGTATTACTTTCACTACTAATTGTACAAAAGAATGTTGTTATTTTTGAGAGATGCACAATATTATAATATTTCCTAGAACATTGTAAAGACAGTGAGATTATAATAACATAAAATAAAGCAGAAGTGCAAATTGGTGCGATGTGAGCTCTCACTCCCACAATCATAAACTCCGGATGCAGCGTTGCGCCGCCTTCATGCATAAGTCTCCGGAACAATTACACCAGCAGCTACGTCACATTACATTCCGGGACGTCGGCGGGCGTACGACCGCCGCCACCTCCACCGACATCAAATACCCATCTAGATGTAGTTAATGTCGCGTATTAAACAGATTATTTTTATGTGGCATGTAATTCCCTGTCGCACGGTTTGTTTAACTGGCGTGCATCAAAAGAAAACTCGTCAACAGCGACGGAGACGCCTCGATGAGACGAGACGACGTGATGGGAGAATCGAGGATGTTGTGCTGAACCAGAGTTTAATGGGGAATAAACTGGGTTTACGGTAATGCTTTATTTATGGGATCTTATGGGAAATGTCCTGATTTATAGGGCAATTGTGCTGAGATATTTTTATTGATTGTACTGCAGATGGAAATTTATTCATCATGCAGGTAACTTTCACATCCTTCGAAATAATAGACAATCGTAGTCTAATGGACACAGGTGCGGTGGTCGACCGTGTTAATGCACATCTCTTAACATGTTGTGACGTCACCCGAACCAAGGTTCGCCAGTTCGAATCCGCCTGTCGACAAAGTATGATTTGTCGTTAAATAAAAAATACAGTTACTTGTATTTATTTATTTGTTCCTCTGCACAACAGGAAGTAAATCCCAATTACAGTACAGGGGACCTACAGCTTATAGTGGAATCCGAACCACTCAGACACAATCGTATTTTTTTTTGGATATAAATAGAAGTCAGTGAGATTTGAACGCACGACCTCTTGCTTGCTAATTAAGAAATGCAAGTTTTACTTCGCTTTTATCCACTGAGCTACGATTGCCAACTATTAATCATATTCGGGCGCTATAAGCTAGTCACTTATACATATGCCCTAAAAAGTAACATCGACTACGGAAACCGGCAGTACGGCAGCGTAAAAACTGCGGCTCGGTGTGCCCGGTAGGCCCAGGTCCCATTAGAGCTGTAGCACCATTGAAGACGAAGAAGTCCAGTGGATAAAAGCGAGGTAAAACTTGCGTTTCTTAATTAGCAAGCAAGAGGTCGTACGTTTAAATCTCACTGACTTCTACTTATATCCAGATTCAGAAAATATGATTGTGTCTGAGTGGTTCGAATTCCACTATAAACTGTAGGCCCCCTGTACTGTAATTGGGATTAAGTTCCTGTTGTACAGAGTATCAGCACAACAGGAAATTCAATGCAATTACAATTATGAGCATTTACAGAATTTCACTACAATCGGGCGCAGTAATATTTTTCATACACAACCGGCCCGAAATTCATATGTTTTAGCCTCAAAAAGCGGGCTTAAACACTTATTTTTGGCCCTAGGGCCATCAAAAAATCATTTTATATATATATAATATTTGTTTTTTGTGAATACTTAACTCTATGGGATATTGGCTCAGTGGTATCAAATCAGCTTGTGGATCCTAAGAATCCTGGTTCGAGCCCCACAGCCGACAAAACATTTTCACCAATTTAAAATTACTCTTGTGGCTCCCCTATCACTAACATCTTTAGGGGCCGTGATTTGACGGCTGGTAATCACATTTCACGCGAATATATATAGCACTTACCGAGATCTGCTTCGACCCCCATGGCTTCCTCTGTGGATTCCGCCCTTAGAAATTGGTAAGTTTGATACAAAAATTTATTTCTTGTTGTTGACAGTGACATTTAAAAATTTAAATAAATAAAATCCTTATTTCCCTTATCCACACAGAGCAATATTCTAAATTTTCTCTATCACTCATATTCTTATTACCTATTAGGCCCTTGGTATAATCTATTTGTATTTATTCAAAAAATGCGATGTGAAAACTGTGAAATAAGACGATTCCCAGAATTATATTGCCAAATGAAACAGTTAATTCTGATCATCCTGTATATTAATAGAGAACTAATATCGTAGTCGTAGAAAAATCATAGTGTACAACTTGTATGGAGTGTCCTTTTCTCACTCGTTTTCCTTCCAGTTCATACTAGAAACTTTCATAAAAAAATAAATAAATATATCATCACGCCTTCTATCCATTACTGAGTGTGGCACTCTGCCGAAGCAGTTCTCGGTAAGTGATATATTTTGCGCGTGAAGTGCGGTTACCAGTCGTCAAATCGCGGCCTCCAAAGATGTTAGTGGTGGAGGAGCCACAGGGGTAGTTTTTGAAATTATGAAAATTGTTTGTCACCTGTGGTAATCGAATCAGGGTTCACAGGATCCACAGGCCGACTTCATACCACTGAGCTAGCCAGTAGCCACCCCATAGAAAATTTCATAATCATACGAAATTAATGGCATTGTATGTCTGTTGTACAATATGCTATTGCCATTGTCGCATCGCATATAAATTTGACATAGTAGATTTATATATTAGGAAAGCTGTGATTGTAGATAAACAATGACAATTTAGTTAGAAAGGAATGCAATAAATATCGTAGTGAAATAAATATCTGCTGTGGGTTGATGGTCGCACAATGTCAAACACGAAATGTGGACATGCCAGCAGTCCAGCGCTACCTGCTCAAAAACAGCCTCGTATTGTGCTTATTGTGCTGAATCCCCAGTTTACGACCAATCCTATATTTTATTTGTCAAAAAAACGTTCCGGAGGAAGAAGAGGAAAAACAACGAACGGCCCTAGCCGCCGTGATCTGGCGGAGAGGCCGTTTTTCTGTCCACGTCAGGTGACCTTTGCGCTTCCACCATTTGTCATGTGCGTGTGCCTCGCTGTCGGTTAAACAGGGAATGGTCAGGGACGGAACTAGCGCAATCGACACACACACACTAAATATTACGCATGCTTGACAAACTTTTACGACTATTTTTACATTTACATTAATAAATATAAATATATCATCATGCCCTCTACCTATTACTAGGTGTGGCACTCTACCATAACAGACCTCGGTAAGTGATATATTTTGTTTTTTATACACTCGTAACTAAAGAGACGTTTATTATGGTTACAAGTCGTCAAATCACGACTTCCAAAGATATTAGTAGAGCATTAACTACAGGGATAATTTTAAATATTAAAATAATTAAATACATCATCACGCCTTTTATCCATTACTGAGTGTGGCACTCTGCCGAAGCAGATCTCGGTACGTGATATATTTATACGCGTAAAGTGCGGTTATCAGCCGTTATTACGGCCTTTAAAGATGTTAGTGGTGGGAGAGCCACAGGGGTAATTTTAATTTAATTATTGGTCGGTTGTAGGAATCGAACCCGGATTCTCAGGATCCACAGAGTGACTCGATACCACTGAGCCATTACCTCATAATATACTATTAAACAAGCTCATCTCATCTATCGTTCAATCATATCCATTATTAAATTTTATCAAGTTTTTCTCCGACATATACAGTATATCCCAAAAATAACGAAACTTTTAATTTAAATCATAGAACACGTAGCGCAATCTATTGACCATACACATTGTTAGAAGGTACATCTTTCCTCTTAAGAACGCACACAACTTCATGCGCATTTTAATGACAGTAGTTTTTGGGTTTTTGTTGTAAATATTAAATTTTGTGTTAAACTTGGAAAAAAATTTGCTGAAATACAAATTGATGAAAAAAGTTTATGGTGATGATTGTTTATCTAGTTCAGAAGTTTATAAGTGATTTGCAATATTTAAAAATGGTCGTGAAGATTTAAATGATGATGAAAGACCTGGACGTCCAAAAGCCGGAAATCGTGCTGAATTAGTCGAAATAATGCGTGAAATCATTGCTGTCGATGCGAATTTTACTGTTAGAATGTTGGGTGAAGAATTAAATACGAGTAAAAATACTATTTGGGGAATTCTAACTGATGATTTGGGTAAAAGAAAGGTTTGTTCACGTTTTGTTCCACATGAATTAAATGAAGATCAAAAAGTCGCTCTTGTATGACAACGAATTTTTGATGAAAAAACATATTTGTGTCATCGACCACCCTCCGTATTCGCCTGATCTATCACCCATGTGACTATTATCTTTTCCCAAAACTGAAAATTGCCATGAAACGAGCGTTTTATGATGATATTCCAGCCATTCAAGCAGCCGTGACACAGGTGTTAAAGAACGTTCTTTTAGATGGCATAAAAAAATCTATGCATGCTCTAGTTGATCATTCTAAAAAATGTACTGATTCAAATGGAACCTATTTTGAATAAATATTAAGTTTCAAACATAATAAATACAATGCGTGTTTTATTCTATACCTAAAGAGTTTCGTTATTTTTGAGACATACTGTGTATATTCCAGATTTCCGAACCATCTCAACTGATTTACATCTATCTTCTCAATCTTACACTTCTCATACGTTCTATTAAAATAAATTAAAATGTAAATGAAAGTTGATAAAAGTGAAACGGTTCTTGCAATGAAATGCTAGTACGAATGATGTTATTCCGGTCCTGGCAGCATTACCAGCATTCCTAATCCCCTGCGCCATCGGTCTTCCACTCCTGCTTGGCACATTTCATTCTGCTGGCGTTGGCTACTCGCACAATATCAGATACAGACAGGAAGAAATGATAGCCGAGGATTTCACTTCTTTCCTCTCTGTCTCTCTTGGCTCGCCTGCTGTATTTTTTATCTCGTTTTGTTAGTTTTCGAATTGATTATAAATGCAGTTTGGCCAGCGTTTACTGCATTACAAAATAATAAAATTAATTCTCATTTTTCAAGTAGATTGATGAAGGTTGGTGCAGTGGTAGGATGGTGAGTTATGGTGGTTGAATGCAGTGCTGCTCCGTGAAGAATTCGTCCGGTCGGAGGTTGAAGGTTATATTTCATCCGCCAGACATCGTCGATATCTGTAATCCGATTGTCAGAACTCACATGCAGATTTTTAAGCGCTATTTATTGCTCTGTCAACTTCTGCTTCAGTACTAACACAATTGGCAATTTATATTCCACTAGACAACTTAATTTATTACTAAGGATTCACTAGAACTTTCACTAATACAAAGACAAAATGTCAATTGCGATGTGGAACTGTGTCTTAATAAATAAGAAAAAATAGGAAAAAAATTTTCAACACTTGACAAAAAAATACAGCACATTTGAATCAACTTATTAGGTCATCATCAAACGGCTGGTCAGTTCAGCTTTAACCATAGACGCGTTTCGCTCTGTGGGGGCTCATCAGTATGATGTGATCAACTATCCAATTAGACCAACTAGGGGCTAGTGAACTGTAATACTGTTTAAGCTGAACTGACGGATGTTAAAAAATTTATTCAAATGTGCTGTAATTTTTTGTAACGATTTGACAAGCGTTGGAAATTTTTTTTCCTATTTTTTCTTATTTATTAGAATTTTTACTATTTATTTGTTTAATATTAATCATAACATTTACAAATTAACAACATTTATAGCCAACTGCATCGCTGAAAGTTAAATTTTAAACTTGGTTTAAATAAATAAAAGTAAAGCGCAGGATGTCCCTTTCTTCTTTTCTAATCTTTATAGATTCATTATTAGATTTGTTGTTAGAGGAGTGAGCATGAGTAATTTGGGATGTTTTGTGCATATGAACCGTACATCGAGAAAAGATGAATGAAAAGTGTATAAAAGTGATTTAATGAATGTGATTGAAGGTTTGTTGTGTGATGAATGAACTTATATGGAGGAATCTAGAAATGTGGTTGAAGTGGGGGTGGTGAGTTAGGATGAGAATGTTTGTACGAGGACTGATTATTTGATGAGTTTGACGAGTGAAAGTTTTATGAAAGATTCTAGAGTTTGTGCTACCCCATTTGATGGGATATATCGTGATGTTATGTATGTATGTACATATCAAATGGAATAAATAACATTGACGTCAAATATTTGATTTTACGGTGATGTGAATAGCATTACGACATTCACATCCGAAGATCCCGAGTTTGAATCCCACTTAAGCTAAATATTTATGAACTACCACACTATGGTTCCGTGCTGCCGGACCCTGTACTGTAATTGAGGTTACGTTACTATTATACAGATTAGAATAAATAAATAAATTTGTTTTTATTTATTTAAACCAAGTTTAAAATTTAGCTTTTGCCGGGGCAACTGGTTATAAACCCAATGTTTGACTAATCTTTTCTAATGCTAGGAAACATCTGACAAATAAATTTTAACACATTCAAATATCACATGCTTGAAAATATAAATATTTACTTGTACAAATAGAATAATAACTATACAGTTATTTAATCCCTTATAAATAATTCCTTAAATACATTTTCGCGCCTCCGTCCAGAAAGACTACTTTTCCATAACTCAAAATCGTTCAGAAACAGTCTATTTTTGGCCTAGGTCGACAAAAATTATAGACTTTTTTTTATAAGGTCAGCATTGGCTGTCATTGTTAGTGATGTTAGTATAAAAAATTCCAAGTATTTAATATTTGACAAATAAGTAAATAATTTCTATTAAATCCAGAAACTGTTTCGTGAGTACTTGCAATTTGTCTCGGCCTGTCAAATTATGCTCGCACTCGCAAAAGTACAGTTTTCAGCCTAGTGATACAAATAACTATTGTTACTACGAACAAAAGACTAAGGAGAACTTAAATTTAGTTTTGTTAAAGTAGTGCAATTTGCCCTAAAATATATGTTCCGAAATATTGCTGACGCTTTTAAAACGAGTCTGCTAACCACTCAGCTATGTTATAATTATTTAAAAAATGAGTTAATTACTGATGTAATTAAGTATTGCACAAATTATGTAAAATACTATTTATTTGTTTTGTGCCTACGTAGAAAACAAATAAATTATAATAATGAATATATAATTAAAGATATATTTATGAAAATATCGATTAAAATGTAATTAAACAGGATATATATATTTCATCATGCACAATTATTATTTATATAGACATAATTACAAATGGGCTTCAGAATTAATGTTCAATTTTATTTAATAGGTATAATAAAATCTGTTAATTTATTAACAATTAACAATAATGTTTTTATTTGTGTTATTACTAAATAAATACAATATAATTATAATTAAAATCTAAATAAAGTTCCTATAAAGATATACAGGAAAACTATGCCAAAGGCAATTAACATGGGAAAAAGTTTTTCACTACTATTGCTTCAAGTAAAAGTGAAAAGGGCTATGAAATAACTAAAAATAAGCCCTAAGCCTTAATCAATATAAAGATAAATCGAAATACGTATTTAGATTTATCTTTATATTTACTTAAAATACTCGTACTAATTAAATATGATGCTGTTTTCCAGTATGAAATATTGTTTAACTAGAAGCAAATTAAAACAAAACACTTCTAACAGTTTTCAATTCGCGTTTAAAGTTAGTTTGCTAAAAAAATAAATTAAAAATGCAAAAGGAAAAATTCCGGCACAATAACAATAATAATTCTAAACTTTGTTACGTTCTCCTCAGTCCACGGCCAACTTAAAGTAAATGAATTCATGAGTTAAACCGGGCGCGGGTAGAATTTAAAATGAAATATTTCATTAAAACAAACATTTGCATAGAGTCTTTGTGAAGTGTGCTGTACGGCGACGAATCTCAGCGAATTGTACACGGAGGAAAATGCGAGAAGAAGAGCAACGAAACTGAATAAAGCACGTTAGATAACATGAGATATGAACGACTGAAATGCGAATCTCTTTTCTCAAACGCCGGGAGATGCGAAACGCTATACGAATGCGTGAAGCGAAATCTAAAAATTCCCACAAAATTAATTTTGTATTATATTTTTTCTACGATCTGTAAAAAGGAAGATTTTCGAACGTCATTAATGACGGAAAAAGATTAAAGCCTCATACACAATACGAAATTAGTTGTTATGGTTAGTAGTTATAATTAGTATTTAAAGTTAGCATTTGTGTTGTATATATGGTCGTTCATAATACTAAAATTATCAACGGCCATGGCTGCACTCGTTGGAACTGATCTAAGCGATAACGCGAGTTAAGTAACGTTGCGCGCGGGTAGTACTTGGATGGGTGACCGTCCAGAGAAACCCGCGTTGCTGTTGACCAATAACACCTAAAACGCAGATCAGGGCGTAATGGCGGCATATAACCTGGGTAGTAGGTCCGCCAAAGACACAAAAAAAAATAAATAACAAAATTAAGGGTGTAGTTAGAGATATTGTCGGTAACGCAGAATACCGATTTTAATAAAATAAACACTAGTTTTGAAAGAGACGCTAAATGTTAGTTAAATCTACATATTTTTGACAATTGTAGCTAAAGATTAGTTATTTCGATATTTGTGCCAATAAATAATCAAACCGAGTATAATTAAAAAATATATCTCTATCATGTAGCCTCAGATCTTGTATTAGATATTCCCAATCAACTTAAAATGATCGGTTACTATTTATCGGACAAATCCACCAACTTCTGGTATCTGTTAGTAGATATTTTCTTTTAAATTGAACGTATGTCAGCAATAACGTAGTTAATAGTAATTTCTCGTTACGATTCATTATGTTTGACAAACAAAAGCATGGATTTCAAACGTCAAAATTAATTCACGTTTCTGATTGGTGGTTTAGACAAGATGGCGCTAACTATTAACTATAAGTTTGGAGCTTGCAAACTCTTGCGTTAACTGAAATTAACACTAGGCAGTGTGAAGCTAATTTTGCTGTTTATTTATTTATTTATTTGTTACTCTGCACAACAGGAAGTAAATCCCAATTACAGTACAGGGGGCCTACAGCTTATAGTGGAATCCGAACCACTCAGACACAATCGTACTTTTTGGATATAAGTAGAAGTCAGTGAGATTTGAACGCACGACCTCTTGCTTGCTAATTAAGAAACGCAAGTTTTACCTCGCATTTATCCACTGAGCTACGATTGCCTGTAAACGCTTATGCGCTATTGCGCACGTCAGACTCTAGCGTTAACTATAAATGCTAACTATAACTACTAATTTCGTATTGTGAATGAGGTTTAAGGCAATACACTTAGAAAATGGTATTTCTTTGCTAATTTAACCAACCTTGTAGCTCTTATAGTTCTCGAGATAGCATTGGTGGCACAACTAAATTGAACACCCTGTATATGTCATGTATAATCCAATATAAATTGTAGGTCCATTGAATATTAGCAACACGCGTTTAATTATTTATAAAGCCGATTAAGTTTAACTTTATTATAAACTTGTACAAACAAAATCAAATAGAAGCTTCCAATTTCGAAGAAGATAAATAAAACAACATTTCCCAACAGTTTATGAAAACAAGTGTCTAAGGTGCGCTTCGGAAAATTACAAATTTTAATTAAGATCGGTGATGAAGGTTCCACGGTAGCGTAATCCGCGATATGCCTCACGGGTGTCTCGCCAGAGCGAAACATTCTTTATTGGGAAATTGAAGGAATCTAATTTCGGGCCTATCAGAAATCTTATAAGTGATCCAGTTAGATTGGCGTCGCCGCCGCAACGCCGCCTGAGATCCAATAACGCCGTCGACATCGCCTTCGGCTACATTTTCAAATCATCGCCTGTCTGCTCGTGTCAATATTATTGGAAGTGTAATTTACATATTGCGCGAAGACGGTTGCTTATTTCATTTATCCAACGACAGGTTCTTGAGCTGTTATTTGATTCATCAAAGTTTTTTCATCGATTCCATGAGTGCTGAAATATTGCTCCTGGTAGATTGATTTTTCGAGCATGCGCTATTTTACTAACTATTTATTTAATTTTTAACATAATTAATAGATTGTACGGGGCGTGTTTTTAAAGTAAGTCCAGTTTTGGCACATGAACACCGTGTACCGCAGTCTGTTGTCAAGCCACAGATGTCATTACAGAGTCATTCGGCCTGTTTACGAGTCTTTTGTAAGTATTTGAAATGCCTCTTCCGATTGAGAATCCCGCCGATTGTGAAATACGCGCTGTGATTCGTTTTCTTAGTTCTAAAAGTGTGAAAGCGACTGGAATTCATCGTCAGATCAGAGATGTTTATGGAGAAAACATTATGAACGATTGGATGGTACGGAAATGGGTGAGAGCTTTTAAAGATGGCCGTACGAATGTGCATGATGAGGAACGAAGTGGGCGACCTTCAATCATTACTGACGATTTGGTGCACAACCCCTACATGCAGCCCCGATCTGCCGCCCAGTGACTACCACATATTCCTGCATTTGAAGAACCATCTGAGTGGTCAGCGCCACGACGACACACAGTAATTATATTCCCTACACATCTGTCGAGACAGATTTTTAAATGACTCTGACAAATTATGAAATTTATATGATAAACTGTCAAAAAACTGTAAAATATATTAAAAATTTAAACAATGAAGATTATGTATTCTCATATTATTTTTATATATTAAAGCAACATGACAGATTTTACTAAGCTGTTGACAGATGTCAACTTTATATTATGTTAAGAACAATTACAATACGGATTCCCTGTCTTAAGATAACCCTAATTAAATTTCTAATCTATTCATTAAATCCGTATTTTAATTATTCTCAACATAATATAAAGTCAACATCTGTCAATAGCTTTGTACAATCTATCATGTTGCTGTAATATATAAAAATAATTTAAGAATAAATAATTTTCATTGTTTAATTTTTTAATATTTTTTACAGTTTTTTGACAGTTTATTAAGTAATTAATAAAATTTGACAGAGTCATTTAAAAATCTGCCTCAACAGATATGTTGGAAATTGAATTACCTTTAATTTAAAAGAAAAATTATCCAGATCCGATGGATATTAAGGTCTCCACCGATTTTTGAACAGTAAAATCACGACTTGCTCCACTGTGCGACGATGAAGATGTCAAAGCGACCGTGTTGCAATGATTGTCTAATCAGCCGGCAGATTTCTACTAGAATGGTATTCAAGAACTTGTTGTACGATACGATAAATGCCTTAATATTGGTGGAAATTATGTAGAAAAGTAGATTAAAGTACAGGTTTTCATTTAAAAATAAAATTGCTAAGAAAATTCTACTTGTTTCATTTTTAATTCAAACGGTACTTCCTTCAAAAACACGCGCCGTAAATAAATAAATAATAACGTTTTTGTCAACGGCCATGGCTGCACTCGTTGGAACTGATCTAAGCGATAAAGCGAGTTAAGCAACGTTGCGCGCGGATAGTACTTGGATGGGTGACCGTCCAGAGAAACCCGCGTTGTTGTCGACTCTAAGACCTAAAACGCAGGATCAGGGCGTAATAGCGGCATATGACCATAACAGTTGGTCCGCCAGGAAGCCATAAAAAAAAATAATAATGTTTGGTAGAGATTAAATATAAGATAAATATAATGTAAAAATGTTCAATTAATGTTTCAAGAGTTCGTTCTATGTATTCGATTGCCAAGTTTGAAATAAATGCATATTTCATACAAAAGTGATTAGGCTGCATAATAAATGAGCCCATAGGTCCCTCTCTTCTTATTAAGTATGTATTAAAGGAAAAACCGGAAGAAAACATCACAATGCGTATTTATACACTAGCACTTAGTGGTAGAAAGTGGCCACACATCACATCTCACAACACATCTCACTCGGAAGCAGTTAATCAATTTTTTACGCTTCGCACTATAAATGCAACAATAAAATAAATCTAGCGGGAAGGAAAACGGCCGGTCGGCGCTATTTCCGCTTCTCGAAGGTCTCGGGGGTGGCTGTGGAACACTGCTTGCCGCCACCAGCCCTCGCACAACCACCGCCGCCACGTGACGGACGCATTATTTCATTTCCTGCGGACTGGACGCCGTTTATAATGGTTTTATTACTGCGTTGCCACTGGGTAAACATCAGGACCATAACGCTATCAGGAGGGGGATGATGTATTTATATGGAATGGGTTTGGAAGCTTACGTTCGAATGATGAATATAATAATAAGTGTGCAGTGGTATCGATGGGAAATATGTGAACTAAAGAGTTATTTCATTTGAAGGTCTATAAAACACACAGTACGTCCCAAAAATAACGAAACTTTTAATTGAAATCATAGACCATGTAGCGCGATCTATTGAACATACACATTGTTAGAAAGGTACATGTTTCCTCTTTCGAACGCACACAACTTCATGCAATCAGGTGACAGTTTAAAAATTTACGCCCATTTTAATGACAGTAGTTTTTGTGTTTATGTTGTAAAAATACAATGGAACAACGAGCAAATATTACATTTTGTGTTAATCTTGGAAAAAAATTGCTGAGATATAAGAATTGATGAAAAAAGTTTATGGTGATGATTGTTTATCTCGTTCACAAGTTTGTAAGTGGTTTGCAAAATTTTAAAATGGTCATGAAGATGATGAAACATCTGGACGTCCAAAAGCCGGAAATCGTACTGAATTAGTCGGAAAAGTGCGTGAAATCATTGCTGTCGATGCGAATTTTACTGTTAGAATGTTGGGTGAAGAATTAAATACGAGTAAAACTACTATTTAGAGAATTATAACTGAAGATTTGGGTAAAAGAAAGGTTTGTTCACGTTTTGTTCCACATAAATTAAATGAAGACCAAAAAGTCGCTAAAAAAGTCAACGAATTTTTGATGAAAAAACATATTTGTGTCATCGACCACCCTCCGTATTTGCCTGATCTATTACCATGTGACTATTATCTTCTCCCAAAACTGAAAATTGCCATGAAAGGAGCGTTTTATGATGATATTCCAGCCATTCAAGCAACCGTGACACAGGTGTTAAAAAACGTTCTTTTAGATGACATAAAAAAATCTATGCATGCTCTAGTTGATCGTACTAAAAAGTGTATTGATTCAAATGGAACCTATTTTGAATAAATATTAAGTTTCAAACATCATACAATGCGTGTTTTATTCTATATCTAAAGAGTTTCGTTATTTTTGGGACATACTGTGTATATTAGCTGATGATGTGCAGTACGCTGGACGAAACGTCCTATTAAATACATTTACTAGATTTACATCTAGGCGATTATTGATCCTAAGACGTACGTTTTACAATTTTATTTCATCAATACCTCTCGAAGAAAGTGTCATTCATCCCTCAGGTGCTCTTGGCTCGGGAAATGAAACGAAACCATCGGGAAGAAATGGCTCATTTTCTTCCCTTAATATAAATTTTAATAACTAGTATATTTGCCACGATTTGCTCTACATATTCTAATATATATCGTAAGTAAGAAATTTGCTGCTTTATTTGTAATGAAACGTCTTATATATCAATTTAAAAAGTAAAATAAGTTTTTCTTATCCATCAAACAATGTTTTCAAGAAGTTATCCGAAGCGTAATTGTTATTTTCCCAAGATAAACGAGTATTTTTCTTAACTTAGAAAAAATTTCGTTCCGTGAAAGATTTAAAAATTTCAAAAGTTAGTGCTCATCAAATTACAGACCCAAAAATTAAATTTCCTCTCACAGTATCCCGTAGCCTGCGGCGCAAAAACAAATTTACTTCGCGCAGCATCTCAACATTAGCGGGAAATTCAGTGAAAAATCTTATTGAAATAAGAGAATAAAGTAACTGGCTCCCTTGGTATTATTTGCTAGCCATTATGCTATATTTAATGACGCCGTGACGGCAGCTCGTGGATTCGTTTTGAATTGAATGACTTGAAAATTCCATGAATTTTTAGGTAGCTCGTAATCTCAATATTTACCTAAGTGTGCTGTGCTGTGTGTTGAATGGTTGGCAGCCCTGCTGGGACCCGGGACGTGTTCGTGTTATATTTCATGATATTGTTAACCTCTTTGTCGCAAGTGTGGCTTTCATTTCACAGATTAAACTCATATTTGATTTGTGATTATTCAGAATGGAGTGTCATGTTTGTTTTACAGGATGTCAAATGTAACCGACAAAATTGCATTCCTACTTTTCGTACAAAAGACAAGGACGGATTCAGAAAATTTACAAGGAGAGGGATACGTAAATAAAAATGTATATAATAATAATATTTTTCTCTGAAACCGGCAAGAAAGTGCCTACTTTCCTGACCAACTTTAGTATGGAAAGTAGGTTTTTACAAAAACAGTCAAGTAAAGTATGTATCTATGGCTACAACAAAAATAACAGTCTGGTAAAGTACAAAACAGTCTGGTAAAGATTTTACCTGACTGTTATTTTTATGGGGTGGCTAGCTCAGTGGTATGAAGTCGGCCTGTGGATCCTGAGAACCCTGATTCGATTCCCACAGACGACAAACAATTTTCATAATTTCAAAAAGCTACCCCTGTGGCTCCTCCACCACTAACATCTTTGGAGGCCGTGATTTGACGATTGGTAACCGCACTTTACGCGCAAAAATATATCACTTACCGAGATCTGCTTCGGCAGAGTGCCACACCCAGTAATGGGTAGAAGGCGTGATGATATATTTATTTATTTTTGCTGTAACCTTGGATACGTAGTCTGCTGTCAGTACAATTCAAATAAAAATTTAAACATTTTGAATTATTTATAATTAAATATTGATTAAATTGAACGGTTTCAGAAAAAATAGTATACATAATACGTCAGGACAGTGTTTTTACTTGACTCAGCGGATTAAGATACTCGACCTGCGGACTCGTATTTCAAACAACTGCTTCGTCAAGTAAAATATCACTTTCCTAACTTATTATATAATATTATATTACAAGCTATCTAAGACGAAAATTAAATAATTATAAGATACATCGAAACGTTTTATTTTATTCACGCAGAATACACCAAATTTACATTGTTACAAGAAATTGCAACAAAAGATAATATAAACCAATAATGTAGTATTTTTCAATTTCGGTGTTCTAATAATTCTATAAATGCACTGTAAACACGTTATAACTGTTTTTGGAGCTTTTTATTTTGTTGGAGTGGCATGAATGCTTTTAAATCTGACAAATAAATGTAAATTGTCGGAGTCGAAATATTGCTAAAAGAATCTACTATTATCAAACAAAAATTCACAATATTCACAATACCGAATAAATATTGATTAATTATATTTTTGACAAGTCGCGCATTTAGAAAATCTAACAGAATTATAAAATTTCCTTAAGGCCTGTTTATCGCACTCGTTTTTTGTAAAACTCACCGCGGAAATTTTCAGAAAGAAATGTCGAATCATATCGTTGTTTTCCAGTTTCTATGAACCTGGCATTAATTTTCGTCCCTAGAGAAGAAATATTTACTTTCTTCTATAGGGATGAGAAGTATCGCTTTCTTGAGGAATGAAAATTTACTCTTTAACAAGGTCGTGGAAAAAAGTGGTGTCCGAGAAATTATTAACTACAATTTTCTTTGCAGTTTATGATTCTATTATTAAAGTTCTATTTTCACATAACGATAATCGAACTAATTGTTTAATATTTTACTCTAGAATATTTTTCAAAGGATTAAAAATAAGTACAATACCTTTCGATGAATATTGCTAGTTTCTGAAGGGATGAAATTAATTCTTTACCTGAAACAAACAAAAAGTATGTTAATAACATGAATAATGTTCATAATAAAATAACATTGTATTATCAAGACTTTCTGTTGTATATCATTCTATAATTCATTTCTTATGACACAAGGAAATAAATTTAAAATGTATTTTCATGAAATCCACTAGATCTCTTGAAAGTAGTTAACAATGAGTGGTGCATCTCCCTCGCTTTGCGACCCAAATACTCGGGTGTAAACACTCTGAATTGATTTCCACTCTAGCGGCGACTGAAATTACATAAATATTTGACGAGGTGATGTCCTATATTGGTCGTGGTACAGATGCCACTGTCACTTGTCCTGCACTCCGTGAAAACCATCTCCATCATCACCACCTCCACCACCCCCCAGAGACATCTACTGGGATTAGTTTACACTAGCTCGATGGACAATTGAAGTTGTAGAGAAGAGTGAGCATTGGGAGAACTTTAGTTCTGAAGTTTTTAACTCAAACAGTAATTCAATGTGTAATGAAATACTTTTCAGTTATTTTTTTAAGGAAGGGAGTTAATTACTTGGTTAATATTTAATTGGCTTTAAAAGTGTTTCAATTAGTTTATTTATAGTTACTATATGGGGTAGGTGGCTCAGTGCTATCGAGTCGACCTGTGGATCCTGTGAACCCTGGTTAGATTCCCACAACCGACAAATATTTTCACCACATTAAAATTACCCCTGTGGCTCTCCCACTACTAACATCTTTGGGGGGCGTGATTTGATTGCTGATAACTGCACTTCATGCGCATAAATATATCACTTAACGAGATCAGCTTCGGCAGAGATCCACACCCAGTAATGGGTTAAAGGTGTCATATATTTATTTATATTTATTTATACGGCAGACGGTGGTGTGGTTAGCGTTACGACATTCGAATCCGAAGAGTATAAGGAATATGCACAGAATTGCAGAACATAGGTGAATTTAAAAAATGTATTATTTAAATTAAATTTTATCTTTAAAATATTTACATATATTATACTACAAAGTGATCAAAAGGAATTGTTACAGTTGGCAATAAAAAAAAACTACCTAAAATTGGTATGACTTATACATAAATTCATTTCCTGTTGGTGATAGTGACATTTGAAAATTTAAATTTGAGTACATTTATTATTACATTTATTTCTATTACTTAAAAAATCTAAATCCTATTAGCTTTCAGACTCCTGACATAATCTATTTGTATTTATTAGAAATGTCAAATAGCATTTCCGCCTTTACCTAGCGTTGTGCCAACTGTGGAATAAAAAGATCTCTGGAATTGTATTGCCAACTATAACAATTCCTTTTGATCACTCTGTAGCATGTATGTAGTTCCAGATATTTGAAAAGTAAAGGTAATTTTTTGTCAAAAGATAGCCATGAAAATAAAAAACAAAATGTTTTGAATGTCGAACGAGATTGTATGAAATTATGAATATAGATGAAGTAAAACTGTTGTGGCAGGGTAGATATGAATATTAATAGTAGAATATTTAGTTTTGTATAAAAGACGGGATCACGTATAGAATACATTGGCGTGTGAAGAGATTGAGAAGAATGTTGGTAGAAGACAGAATGAAAAACTGATGAAACAGGTATATTTTGATGAAATTGATGGTGAAAGATTGCGTGGACGACCTAGGAATAAATGGATGGATATGATTGAAGGTTTGTTGTGAGGACAAAATATGAGACAAGCTTATATTTTAAAGGATTTAAACGAACGTGATGTGATGTTTTATATTATTTGATGAAACAAATTTTCAAAAATAATATTTACTCAAACCAAAATATAATTCAATATTGTTTAACATCAAAATATCGAACAAATAACAAATATATTTTCCTGTTTCCGTTCATTATTTACTCTTATTTGATAAACAAGCACCAAACTTAAATTTATATATAAAAAAACAAAATCATAAAATGAAGTAAAAACAAAATACGAACTGCTGGCAAACTTAAACTTATAAAACTTCCAAACAAATTATTTTCCAATACACCAACAACAGGAAAATCAAATAGCAATCTTTCATCGAATAGTGCAACACAGCGGAAACACAGGCATGGCTACAGAACGGGAGGGAGTACACCCTTAGCAAAACAAAACAGAAATACATAAAAAACAACGCTATATATTTCAATTTATTACTATTGTAGGCATTTCATAATTTTATTCTTAAATAAAAACAAATATATCATCACGATTTCTACTCATTACTGGATGTGTGGCACTCTACAGAAGCAGATCTTGGTAAGTGATATATTTATGCGCGTAAAGTGCGGTTACCCGCTGTCAAATCACGGCTCCTAAAGATGTTAGTTGTGGGGAAGTCACAGGGGTAATTGTAATGTGGTGAAAATGTTTGTCGGCTGTGGGGATCGAATCAGGGTTCTCAGGATCCTCAGGCCGACTCGATATCACTGAGTCATTTACCTCATATTTATAGGTTTTCTTAATAAGTATATGTATGTAACATCACGATATGCCTCATCAAATTAATATGACGTATTTCTATTTATTTATTTTGTTACTAGTTATTACCCGCGATTTCGTTCGCGTTGTCTTGAATTTAATGCGAGTATCCGGCATGCGTTGCATTGCAACTCAAAGAAAGAAAGTGTTTGTGTACAGATGTCCATGTGAGAAACATGGATTTTCCAAATTTAGTCCACACATTTGTAGCGATTGTCCCTGTGCTTTGTTGATGGTCATTGCAAATGCGAGTCGTACCGGAAACTGCAAACGTCTGAATACGAATGGCATAGGACTGAAGCTTTATTATACCTACATGTTAAGATTGGTTCTCGTCTATACCTATACCAAATTTGAATCGAATCAGTGCTGTACTTTTCAGGATAACTAGCGACCATTTTGTTTCAAGATGGCGGACTGAAGCTTTATTATACCTACATGTTAAGATTGGTTCCCGACTATGTCTATACCAAATTTTAATCGAATCAGTGCAGTACTTTTCAGGATAACTAGCGGCCATTTTATTTCAAGATGGCGGACTGAAGCTTTATTATACCTATATGTTAAGATTGGTTCCCGACTATGTCTATACCAAATTTTAATCGAATCAGTGCAGCACTTTTCAAGATAGCTAGCGGTAATTTTGTTTCAAGATGGAGGACTGAAGCTTTATTATACCTATATGTTAAGATTTTGGAACAACAGGAACCTAAATTCCAATTATAGTAGCTTATAGTGCAATGCGAACCATTCAGATACAATCGTATTTTTGGATCTAAGTTTAAATTGAAAGCACGACCTTTTGCTTGTTAATTGTAAAAGAAAGTTTTACCTCAATTTTATCCACTGGGCTACGGTTATCTGTGATGTTAATTTAGAATCAATATCTAAAATTCACTTGATTTCATAATACAAAGTTAATTAGTTCAACCTAAAATTAGTGCTAGGAACATTGGAACTAGTTATAAATGTCCAAACTAATGGAACTGTTTAAACTCAAACGGCATGGGAATGTATTTTGGCTAATTATATAACTAATCAATACTTTGAAATATGTAAATTTACCCTAAATATTCAAAGGGTGAGTTGCTGAATGCTGAATTTCTTCAAATAGGTCAACAATTTGTTATCGAATAGCGTTGGTAGTTTTGTTGCGAATAATATCGTAGATTCTTTCAGTATTTAAAAAAAAACTATTTTAACGACCATCGCTATAAGCAAAAAAGAACTAATTTTGTATAAAAAACATGAACATCGTTCATAGAACAAATCAAATTATAAAGAGAAAAATTGGTATACAACCAGGAAGTGAACCTGGGACCTTTGAATTCCAGTCATATGCTTTAAAGCAGCGTTTCTTAACCTTTTTTGTCCTTTGGAAATCAAGCACAATTTTAAGGACCCCCTTAATTAAAAAAGCAGCCTGTAGCGTGCGAATCGATTACAATACTTTTGGTGGCATTTATTTATGATTGTTAAATGGTCCATAGATAAGGCTGCGGACCTCCATACATATGCTCGCGGACCACAGGTTAAGAAACACTGATTTAAACCATCTAAGTTATGGTCAAATTAATAATTACCAAATAAATACAATTTAGGGGAGAATATGTAGATGTATATACAAGAAAACTATTTCGGCTTGGTTGATAAGTTATTACTGAACGATCAGTAACTTGTAAACATAACTTACTGTAGTAAAAAGTAAAAAACCTAAGGCTAAGTTATAACTATAAATAAATTTACCCCTAAGCCTTAATCAATATAAATATAAATCTAAATACGTATTTCGAGAACTAAGATCTCATCATCAGTAGATTCAACCTTGACCACTAGCTTGGTTCACAAGTCGTGTAATCTTGGGTTTTTTCCCTTGTTTCGTCTACTGATGATGAGAACTTAGTTCTCGAAATACGTATTTAGATTTATATTTATATTGAGTAAGGCTTAGGGGTAAATTTATTTTTAGTTCTAACTTACTGTCTTGGTAATCCTAAAACATTAAAAAAAAACCTGATGGTGCAAAAACTAACTATCATCTTTCTCCTCTTTGCTCTTTTCTGAGTACAATAATGAACGATGTTCTCAATTAGCTATAATTTTAAACAAGGCACGATTAATTCATTTAATGTGAATTTTAATCCAATGTAGCAGCTATTCATGCAGCACTAGTGACGTCTATCGTTCCGTTCAGACGTCATTGAACGTGACGAATTTAATTATCGGCAACCAGATAACTTCGCGGCGAGACAATTGAATTTAGTCGTCAACGCCTGCTTCATTGCGCCTATATAATCAGATGATGCTGATGCACTAGCCAATAGCTACTGTTACCACCGGCAACACTGCATTTTAATTTTATATTATACAGATAATAAACATTTCACTATATCCTACCAAATGGGACAAATGGGCCAGATGTTACTTTTATTATTAGATACCTTCTTCTAATTGACGATTATAGCTGCGTTCCATTTGTTTCTTAAAACAAATAAATATATAAATATATCATCACGCCTTTTACTCATTACTGGGCGTGGTACGACCGATACCACTGAGCCATTACCCATTATTGGGTAACGGGTAATTATTTATAAAAATAAATAAAATAAATATATCATCATGCCTTCTACCCATTACTGGGTGTGGTACTCTACCGCAGCAGATCTCGGTAAGTGATATATTTTGCGCGTGAAATGCGGTTACCAGCCGTCAAATCACGGCCCCCAAAAATGTTAGTGGTGGAAAAGCCACAGGGGTAATTTTAATTTTGGCGAAAATATTTGTCAATTGTGGGAATCGTACCAGGGTTCTTAGGATCCACAGGCCGACTCGATACCACTGAGCCATTACCCATTATGGGGTAATGGGTAATTATTTATAAAAATAAATAAAATAAATATATCATCACGCCTTCTACCCATTACTGAGTGTGGCACTCTGCCGAAGCAGATCTTGGTAAGTGATATATTTTGCGCGTGAAATGCGGTTACCAGTCGTCAAATCACGGCCCCCAAAGATGTTACTGGTGGAGGAGCCACAGGGATAGTTTTTGAAATTATGAAAATTGTTTGTCGCCTGTGGGAATTGAACCAGGGTTCTCAGGATCCACAGGCCAACTTCATACCACTGAGCTAGCCACCCCATGGTAATTATTTATAATCAAAATAAAATTGAATAACTTTTAACAGTGACACTTGCCACTTTCCGACCGTTTGAAAAGCAAAATTCAACAATAACTAACTTTCCCACTTTTTAAAAGTCGGAAAATGGCATATTACTATCTGATTGTGAATAAAATATAAATAATGGCCATTTGCAAGAAAAAAAATATCGAATCAAATTGTTGACACTAATGTTTATCAATTTATTTGACATTATATCTCGACTCTATCTTGTTTCACTTGAGTTACATCTGAGCATGGGCGTCCACAGGGGAGGGGGGCAAGCAGGAGCGCACGCTCCACCCTGGTTATTAACTAGGGTGGTGACCACGACTCTTACACAAACACAAAATATTAGAAAATAAAAACTGTAAAACTGCTAAATCGGCATTTATTGAAGAAAGGATGTCAATTTATGGAGGGGTTATTAGAAAAATATCCTTCCTCTTCAATTCGAACCCAGACGACAAAGAATAATAATTTATTTCACAAAATTAAATATTTTTTATCTATCTGTTATGTGTATTTGTAATTATGTTATGTAAAAATAATATTTTAGAAATTTATGTATATCTGAAAGTATTTTGCGACCCCCCCCCCCTCTGGAAAAATGTCTGTGGACGCTCATGCATTTGAGGGTCAGTACTACAACTGGCCATAAGTGATCTGGTTCAGTAAGTATAAATTAGATCTGCTCTAAATGGCAAATGGAATACTGCTTATATTAACTGGTTTTATTTATATTACAATAGAAGAAACTATTGCAATCAAATCGATAGAGTTCTCGGTTCAGACCTCATACTTCGTAACACCCTTCATCCTGATTCTCCTCAACCTCTTTGACATTTCGACATCCGACCTCTCAACCGTACACGACGTCACGACATGACGAAATAGAAACAGATGTTCGTCTGTCCCATTCGAAGCCGATCTGATTCAATACGTCGCTGAATCGCATCCGCCTCCATCGCGGGTTTCCGGCGTGGCAGTGTGGCGTCGCGACGTCGGAGAATCAAGTGCCCTTTGGCTTCCGTAGGCTAGCGCCCGGGATGAAATCACCGACGTGTTGCTACAACTAACGAGCGGAGAAGAGAAAGAGAAGAGGAAGGATAGTGTTGTGAGGAGTGTGAGATGACGAAGAGGAAATGGGTGGGTAACCTTGGAAGAAGACGCAGGAGTTCTGTTCAGTTTTGGTTGTTGTACAACTACCGTATATACCCGTATATATTCAACGATGGTATAATGGATGCTATTATGGCCAAACGATAATATTTATGTTTATCATTGGCAGCGGCGTACCTAGAGGGGGAAGGGGTGCGTTCCGCACCGGGCGGCACATATTTTGGGGCGGCATTTTGTATATTTAGTTTTAGTTGTAAAAAACAACTTGTTCACTTCATAAGTTTACTATTCGATTTCTACGAATTATGAATTACTATATAATTTCTAATATTTGTCTTCATCGTCAAGTCAATGTAGGGTTGAAAATATTATCTCGAAAAATTCCTTTAATACTGCCTAATTTAAATATGCCATCCAATGGTAAAAATGTTCCCCACCCTTAGTTTATCTCAATTACAATTTTTTATTTATGTTTATTAATTTAATGGGGTAATGGCTCAATAGTTTCGAGTTGGCCTGTGTATTTTGAGGACCCCGGTTCGATTCCCACAGCCGACAAATAATTTTCACCAAATTAAAATTGCCCCTGTGGTTCCCAAAACACTAACATCTTTGGGGGCTGTGATTTGATGTCTGCTAACCGCACTTCACATACATAATTATATCACTTACCGAGGTCTGCTTCGGCAGAGTGCCCCGCCCAATAATGGGTAAAAGTCATGATGATATATTTATTCAATATTTATTTTTTTAGTTTATAAAAACCACCATTTTATTGAATTAGAAAGGGAGCAAAGTGGAGACCGCCCTGGGCGGCAAAAGTTCTAGGTACGCCACTGAACATCGGAGGAAATGATGAACCATTATTTATATATTTATTTATTATTCAAAAGGGTAAAACCTTAATTACAGAATAAAAAAAAATTTATATAAATATATCATCACGCCTTCTACCTATTACTGGGTGTGGCACTCTGCCGAAGCAGATCTCGGTAAGTGATATATTTATGCGCGTGAAGTGCGGTTACCAGCCGTCAAACCACGCCCCCAAAAGATGTCAGTGGTGGAGGAGCCAAAGGGATAGTTTTTGAAATTATGAAAATTGTTTGTCGCCTTTGGGAATCGAACCAGGGTTCTCAGCATCCACAGGCCGACTTCATACCACTGAGCTAGTCACCCCATACAATATATATATATATATATATATATATATATATATATATATATATATATATATATATATATATATATATATATATATATATATATATATATATATATAATGAATAAGATGTATGACATGGCACTCTGCTGTAGTAGATGTTATCGTCCAAAGAAAGGAGAAAACAACAAGAATAATTGAACTGTATGAAAATTAAGTTCATATTTTCACAGTCTGATAAGTTTAAAGCTTACAACATAGTAATATCTCTGCTGTTAACGTTTGGAAGGGTTCACGTATGTAATTCATAAAACACAGTACAGTTAGGAAACGAAAGAAACAAATTCGAAATCGTTGGAGTTTGAACGTAAAGAAATCACTTACGTCTGTGAAGAAGAGACGAAGTGAGTACTTTGTTCTTATTGTAGCAGAACGTGCAGTGCCAGTGGGCGAGCTGCTGAGCTGCATACAACTCCTTGTTCCGATAAGAATCGTGCCAAGTGGCCATTGTACCAGGGCATGACGTCCACTGTCTGCATCCAGAACTGATAATGTAAGAACTTCTATTTTATGTTTCACAATCACTTCCACATGTTATGCTTGATACATATTTAGCTGATTATTAGTAATAACTATGGTTACCGATCAATTAATTAATGACAACTCCTATTTTTCATTATTACTCTTTAGATTGCCATAATTTCGGCATTTGGTGATTAATAGTATACTAGTATTATTTAACGAGCATATAAATAAATAAATATATCATCACGCCTTCTACCCAATACTTGGTGTGGCCGAAGCAGATCTCGGTAAGTGATACATTTTGCGCGTGAAGTGCGGTTACCAGTCGTCAAAGCACGGCCCCCAAAGATGTAAGTGGTGGAGGAGCCACAGGGGTAGTTTTTGAAATTATGAAAATTGTTTGTCGCCTGTGGGAATCGAACCAGGGTTCTCAGGATCCACAGGCCGACTTCATACCACTGAGCTAGCCACCCCATAACGAGCATATAATGATGGTTATATTACACGAGGATTAATGTATACAAAATCAGTGCATGATTTCCTCCTTCGGGTGACTTTTAATGCCAGAAACGTAGCTAAGGATAATAATCTCATAAGGAAGAAAATGACACTACAACCACTCTTTCATAATATTTACGAGTAAATATAAATTTATAAATATACATACATACATACATATATTCACGCTATATCCCAAGAAATGGGGTAGGATGAACCCTAACATCACTCATAAAATATTCACTTATTACATTCATCAAATAATCAGCCCTCGTCAAACATTATCATCCAAAAATACCACCCTCACTTTAACCACAATCATAGATCACTCAATATAAACTCATTTATATATTACACTCGAAATCATTTATCACACAACAAATCTTCAATCACATCTATCCAATCATTCCTATTCACTTATCATTCATCTTCTTTCTTCGACGTACATATGCATAAAACATCTCAAATTACTCACGCTTACTCCTAACAATGAATCTAATAACGAAACTAACAACGAATCTACAAAGATTAGAAAAGATGAAAAAAAATAACAGTCAGGTAAAATCTTTACCAGACTGTTTTGTACTTTACCAGACTGTTATTTTTGTTGTAGCGTACTTTACTTGACTGTTTTTGTAAAAACCTACTTCCCATACTAAAATTAGTGGGGAAAGTAGGCACTTTCTTACCGGTTTCAGAAAAACAACGAATCTGATAACGAATCTAATAACGAATCTACAAAGATTAGAAAAGATGAAAGCGATGGCCTGCACTTGTATATGAAAGAAAAGTCCATTCCATACAGTAACTGAACATGAAACAAAAAGATAAGAAAGGAGGGAAGTGTCGCCCTGCGCTTGTTTAAATAAATAAATAATTATCTAAGACTGTACTCATGGTTGCTGTGAAACTAACTATAAATAACAGAGGAAAAACGGTTAATTTCTTCTCTAGGAAGAGGATTACCAACTTTTGGTCCACATATAAGGGGAAAAAAGCCTACTTTTAGTTAAAGTCGTAAGAAAAATCATTTAAAAATCATGTAAAGCAGGTCTGCGTAATTTTCATTGAATTATTTTTAACAATTACCATCCTCATATTTTCGGAATATTATAGTTTTATAAAATTGCAGTTGACATATATATTATTATTGTAAAAAAATCTAAAATGTAATAATAGAAGAGAGAAATAGAATAATATATCTATAAGCATTAATTCTAATTAAAAAGTTCGGAATTTGTAAACAATAAAAGAATGTCTTCATGTTGTCAGTGTGAACCATTGAATTATTTGGCACACAAATAAATATTATGGAGTGGCTAGCTCAGTGGTATGAAGTCGGCCTGTGCATCCTGAGAACCCTGGTTCAATTCCCACAGGCGACAAACAATTTTCGTAATTTCAAAAAGCTACCCCTGTGGCTCCTCCGCCACTAACATCTTTGGAGGCCGTGATTTGACGACTGGTAATCGCACATCACGCGCAAAATATATCACTTACCGAGATCTGCTTCGGCAGAGTGCCACACCCAGTAATGGGTAGAAGGCGTGATGATATATTTATTTTATATTTATTTATTTACAAATAAATATATCATCACGCCTTTGTCCCATTACTGGATGTGGTATTCTTCTGAAACAATGATATATTTATGTGCTTAAAGTACGGTTCCCAGCCGTCAAATCATGTTCTCCCAAAAATGTTATTAAAGAAGGAACAATGGGGGTAATTTGAACATGGAGTAAAATTTGTCAATCTACTGTGGGAATTAAACCCGGGTTCATACATTCTCAGGTCGATGAGTTTCCACTACTCTATTCAACAGAAATGATTAATTGTAATTGCTAACTGTAATTACTAATGAAATAGCTGTGAACGCAGGTTAAGGACCTTACTTCACAAACAATTATTTTACAAAGGTTTAACTAACCAATGAAAATAAGTTAGAGTGTACGTGACACTAAAAAAACAAAACTTCATTACAATACAGATCAAATAAATCCACGCGTACTTCAAACATCTTTACCACAAAATTACAAAGAAACAAAAGTCCACAACTGACGTCCATTTTAATTAAAGTAATTACGCTTGAAAAATATTAAAATAAAACATTTACAATATATAAAATGGTGTCTGTCAGTTTCAAACGATATCCGTTTATCTAAATAAGAGATGTTTGAATTCACCCGTGACACATTTCCAATTACCCTTTCTATAAAATAACATTTACTTTGTGAAAAAACGTTGGCTCCCGTCAAGAGACTAATTTGTACCTGCCTATAGAGGTAGATACTTCCCCACAGTTAAATTAAAAACGTTTAGTGGGAAATGAACAAGGATACCAACCTAACAATCTGATGATTCAGACAATTGGAGCTGGTATATTTCGATTCGATTTCCATCTGCCGAGAAGCAACTGCATGAAATTGATGTTACTGTCGGATCAAACATGGACGGGGATTTTTGTTAGAAGGAAATTTCAATGAGATTGGAATTGAATTTATGGGGACATTATCAGGGAATGAAATGATTTAGTTGTGCCACCATTGCCATTTAATTTTTCCTAAACAGTTTTTGGACAATATCTTAAAAACTAGAAGGCGTACGCATTTGGGGATTTAACCATTGGATTCAGCTGGTCAAAATACATATGTATGTAAATATTCATTACAATAATCGTACGGGAAAGAGTTTTAGAGCAAATTGTTTGAAAATCATAAAAAACCTAAGGAAACCCCTTGGAAAAATAACTAAAAATTTTTAAAAACTAAAATCGCTTCAAATGATCTAAAATTTTGCTAATAAGTCAAATCGGACCCGGGGAATGCAATGCCGTTGAGTGCAACTTCGTATCACGTTTAGTTTTTGAGATAGAGTCTCCGGAAGTTTTCAATTTTCAAATAATTTCAGCACCTCAGTTTTTCGACTTTCCAGAGGCCATATCTCAAAAACTAAGCGAGATATGAAGATGCACTCAACGGCATTGAATTTCTCATGCTTCAATTGACTTGTACACAAATTTTCAGCAATTTATAAAATTTTCAAAAATTTTCGCCATTTTATTTTTCCCTAAACCGATTTTGGACAATATCTTAAAAACCAGAAGGCGTACGCACTTTAGAATTCAGTGGGTCAAAATACATATGTATGTAAATTTTCATTACGATATTCGTACGAGAAAGAGTTTTAGAGCAAATTGTATGAAAATCATAAAAAACATAAGGGAAAAATAATTAAAAATATCAAAAAATTAACATCGCTTCAAATGAGCTAAAATTTTGCTAATAAGTCAATTCGGACCCGGGGAATTCAATGCCGTTGAGCGCAACTTCGTATCACGTTTAATTTTTGAGATAGAGCCTCCGGAAGTCTTGAATTTTCAAAAAAATTCAGCCTCTCAGTTTTTCGACTTTCCAGAGACCATATCTCAAAAACCAAGCGAGATATGAAAATGCGCTCAGCGGCATTGAATTTCTCATGTTTCAATTAACTTGTATACAAATTTTCAGCGATTTTTAAAATTTTAAAAATACAACGCCATTTTATTTTTCCTAAACAGTTTTTGGACAATATCTTAAAAAATGGAAGACATACGAACTAGCGGATTTTACCATTAGGTTCAGCGGGTTAAAATACATATGTATGTAAATTTTCGTTACAATATTCGTATGAGAAAGAACTTTAGAGTAAACAGTCTGAAATTGCCCTAAAATCGAAAAAACTTTAAGGGGTAACCCTTAAAAAATTTCAAAAAAATTAAATCGCTTAAAATTTACTAACAAGTCAATTTGGACACGAGGAATTCAATGCCGTCGAGCGCATCTTCATATCTTGTTTAGCTTTTAAGATACAGACTCCTGAAAAATGCCTCATGTCGTCATTGTTAAAATAAACCCACTATAAGTTATAACTATCTGTAACTGCTAAGAAAATTATTGATCTCCGCCCTGCCGTCGCAGTATGAACCCTATAATATACCAGAGGGTTGAAACGATCTATCAGAATTACAAACGGCGTGGTCGGCGCACGTTCCGTCAACGTCCCGCCGCCTACTTGATCAGCAACGCTCTTTATATATTTACTCCCTGTTTCACTCTGCACCACCCCCCAACCCTTCTATCCTGTCGCGCTCTAATTGTAATTGATTTGATGCGCGCCGCTGTACGGATGAATTTATTCTCGCTTGAAGCTGACGACGAGACGAGACGACGAGAACTCATTCATTCCTCGAAGCAGACGATGTGATCATTAATTGTTTTTAGGGGACAGCAATTAGATTTGCTGATGAAAGACTAACTTTATACGATAAATACGTACGCACTTGCCGATGTGACAGTATGGCAGTATGGTAGTTTAATCTGGATGTGGAATTAAATATCTGTCAAGCGAAAGTCGTTATGGTAAGATATACCAACAGGAGGTTAATCCTGCTTTGATCGAATTGAGATTGCTTTTTGGAAATATTTATTTGTAAAATGAAGAAATCTAAGAAAACACATTTAATAAGAGGGTTTATTTTTATGTACCTAGCCATGAAATAAATATGTATTACTAACAGGCGCGGTGGCTGAGCGTGTTAATGCACATCTCTCAGCATACTGCGACGTCACCCGACTCAAGGTTCGTCAGTTCGAATCCGCCTGTCGACAAAGTATGATTTGTCGTTAAATTAAAAATACAGTTACTGGTATTAATCATACTCGGGTGCTATAAGCTAGTCACTTATACATATGCCTTAAAGTAAGTAACATCGACTACGGAAACCGGCAGTACGGCCCGTACAAACTGCGACTCGGTGTGCCTGGTAGGCCCAAGCACGATTCGGGCTGTAGCGCCATTGAAGAAGAAGAAGAATATCTAGTAGATTATTTTAGTAAGCCAATAATAATATTGTAAGGTAGTAATGAACAAAAGGCTTAAAGTTGTATATAAATTTATTGAAGTATTACAACGACGTTTCGGCCAAGGTTATGGCCATCTTCAGGTCAAACAACGTTAAATAAAACGAATAACAACAAACAAAGGTTGAGTTACAATTCTTATTTAGGGCGAACATATAACAAAATGAAAAAAATAATTACGAAGCTACAATTGTCAAAAAACATGAATTTAAATTTATATGTTCGCCCTAAAGAGTCAGATAGTCGACTTTTCAACTTATTCCTTATCAAATTTAAGTAGTTATAAAGGCTATACCAAAATGAAATTGATAAATTGTTATAATGAAATCGCAGTAAAAAAGAAAAGAGATACAATATATTCAATCAATTGTATACAGAACGTACAGCTTTATGAAATACGATATGTTTATTAGGAATTTGAATATTTGCAGTTATACAAATTATCGTACAAGCAATAACTCATACAATTTTCAATAAAAATATTATTTTTGCATTGAGTTGTAATTTATACAATTCTAGAAAATAAGCCCGATAAAACAATATCCATGTATTATAAATAAATGGAAATATCCATTTTCATTAATTAATAATATTACATTAAATGTTCCTGCTAATGAATTTCGTGCGATAAATTAAACTTGTATTAGTTATCGGTCCCATTTTTAATGTGTCATCATAATTTCCAAAACATATAAATCGTTTTCAAATTAGATAGATACGAGATATGAATTTATATACCTAGTATCAATGCGTGTTTTTAGTAAAACTAATATATTGCTCAACAACTATTTGCTTTTAATATACAAATTGACATTGCAAAGTTGGCATGCATTCACATTTAGCTTTCATATATTCAAACTGCTCGAATATATTATTTTATGCATTTCAAAACTTAAAACTAATATTGGGAAACTCCATTTCATACATATCACGTTATATGCCATCACAGACAATCGCAGCTCAGATAAAACCGAAGTAAAATTAACGTATATTAATTACAAGCAAGAGGTCGTGTCTTTAAATCTCTCTGACTTCAACTTACACAGTATGTCCCAAAAATAACGAAACTTTTAATTTAACTCAAAGAATACGTAGCGCAATCTATTGAACATACACATTGTTAGAAAGATACATCTTTCCTCTTTCGAACGCACACAACTTCATGCAATCAGGTGACAGTTTAAAAATTTACGCGCAATTTAATGACAGTAGTTTTTGTGTTTATGTTGTAAAAATACAATGGAACAACGAGCAAATATTAAATTTTGTGTTAAACTTGGAAAAAAATTTGCTGAGATATACGAATTGATGAAAAAAGTTTATAGTGATGATTGTTTATCTCGTTCACAAGTTTATAAGTGGTTTGCAAAATTTAAAAATGGTCATGAAGATATAAATGATGATGAAGGATCTGGACGTCCAAAAGCCGGAAATCGTGCTGAATTAGTCGGAAAAGTGCGTGAAATCATTGCTGTCGATGCGAATTTTACTGTTAGAATGTTGGGTGAAGAATTAAATACGAGTAAAAATACTATTTGGAGAATTCTTACTGAAGATTTGGGTAAAAGAAAGGTTTGTTCACGTTTTGTTCCACATGAATTAAATGAAGACCAAAAAGTCGCTCGTGTAAGTCAACGAATTTTTGATATCCTGCGTATTCGCCTGATATATCACCATGTGACTATTATCTTTTCCCAAAATTGAAAATTACCATGAAAGGAGCGTTTTATGATGATATTCCAGCCATTCAAGCAGCCGTGACACAGGTGTTAAAGAACGTTCCTTTAGACGGCATAAAGAAATCTATGCATGCTCTAGTTGATCGTTCTAAAAAGTGTATTGATTCAAATGGAACCTATTTTGAATAAATATTAAGTTTCAAACATAATACAATGCATGTTTTATTCTATATCTAAAGAGTTTCGTTATTTTTGGGACAAACTGTGTATGTATATATTTAGTTTATTACAATATAAATGATTGTAATCTTCTTTTTATAAGAATCGTACTCTACGTGATTGTTTTATTCTAAACTGTAAAGGATATTAAGGAACGCATAGGTCCTAGTAAGAATGTATCGAGTGAGAGCGCATATTAGGAAATATTCTCGTCCTTGTTCTCGTCCGCGTGTTCGTATTGATTCGGACGTTATTCAACAATAGATGTAGGCCAGCCACTTTAAACGGTTATAAATTTAACAATACGCGGGCTACTGGCACGCGATAGCACAATGGGCACGATTCTCCATATGGAGCCATGTGCATGTACGCATGCTACGTATCCTCGCATGCTATAATAGAATAGAACATTGTTATTCTATTCGTCTGGGTCCTAATCAGATACTTGAACCAGAATAGCGTTAGTGTATTTTTATTTATTTACTATATCTATTCATATTATCAGTTCAGACGAATCAAACAAATTGATTTCAACTGAATTAACTGATCCTATATTGTAATACTATCAATGCATGTCTTTCTGTCTGTATGAGGATATGTCAATGATCATGGTATCGATTCATACGACTTTTGATGAACCTAGTACATTCATTTTTTTTCTTGTCTTAGAAAACGATCTAATCAGTGGCGTACCTAGAACTTTTGCCGCCCGGGGCGGTCTCTAATTTGCCGCCCTTTCTAAGTCAATCAAATGGTGGTTTTTATAAATTAAAAAAATAAATATAAAATAAATATATCATCACGACTTTTACCCATTACTGGATGTGGCACTCTGCCGAAGCAGATCTCGGTGAGTGATATATTTACGTACGTGAAGTGCAGTTACCAACCGTCAAATCACGGCTCCCAAATATGTTAATGGTGGGGGAGCCACAGGGGTAATTTTAATTGAGTCAGCTGTAGGAATCGAACCAGGGTCCCCAGGATCCATAGGCCAACTCGAAACCACTGAGCCATTACCCCATTAAATATTAATAAACATAAATAAATACTTGTAATTAAGACAAACAATAGTTGGCGAACTTTTTTACCATAAGATGGCATATTTAAATTAGGCAGTAATAAAGGAATTTTTCAAGATAATATTTTCAACCCTACATTGACTTGACGAAGAAGAAAAATATTCGAAATCATGTAGTAATTCATAATTCGTAGAAACCGAATAGTAAAGTTATGAAGTGAACAAGTTGTTTTTTACAACTAAAACTAAATATAAAAAATGCCGTCCCAAAATATGTGCCGCCTGGTGCGGACCGCACTCACCGCCCCCCTCTAGGTACGCCACTGGGTTCTCTAATCCACAGTTCGATTCGATACCACTGAGCTACCTATCACATCATAGTTCAAATTATGAAAATTATATTATCTGTCATTTTTTGTGTACTATTTTTGTTTGACGATTTAAATATCAGTCCTAAAGTTAGTACATTAAATTAGATATTTTTTTGGTGAAAATAATTCAAGAATAAAATTGCGTGCGAATGATTCGGATTCAACTGTAAGCTGTAGCTCCCTTTACGACCATTCTGATAAATTTTCTGGTACGTATTATTAATTTTTAAATTCTTACGATAACGAATTTTTCAAAATCCCGTTACTATATTTAAAATTTGATTATTTTTTAAGTGGTACAATATTAGATATAATTTCATTTTCGAAAATAAAAATATTCCCCGATAGAATAGAATGCAAAATGTGCTAAATTTTCGGACTTAATAAAATTTTCATGCTGTCAGAGGCGTTTTTCATTTATTGCGTACCTGCGTATTTAAAATTTCATTTACGATTTCAGTTACAAGAAACGGAAATTAAATTCCGGAATACTATAAACGTCCAGGAGTTTCAGTCCAGGGATTTTTTGTATCTGCATTTCATCGAGTTTCTTTCTCTCTTTTGCACTCACGCGCATTGGAAACCTTTGCATTAATTATAATAATAATATATTCAATTTGAGCATGTGAGCGTATATTTTAAAATTTACTACAATACTTTCAAACTTTAACTTAAAAAATATATGCTATACATAATATATTTCATTTATATAAAAATAAATATAAATAAATATATCATCACGCTTTTTACCCATTACTGAGTGTGGCACTCTGCCGAAGCAGATCTCGATAAGTGATATATTTTGCACATGAAGTGATGTCACGCAAATTTGAGTACATTTATAATTCATAAATAAAATCGTTGTTTTCCCTACCCACATCCTTTTATTTCTGAACATTACTCACAGAGCAATCATCCAAAGAAATTCTATCACTTAAATTCCTATTAATTATCAGGCTTCTGACAACCTATCTGTATTTATTATAAAAATGATGCATACATACATAACGTCACGCTATATCCCATCAAATGGGGTAGCACGAACCCTAAAATCATTCATACCTTCTTAAATCCGCTTTTATCGGCCTAGATGCACGTACGTTTATGCAACTTTTCAACACCTATGTACGCCCACATGTCGAGTACGCGGTTGCAGTTTGGTCACCACATTTGATCAGAGACATTAATCTAATAGAACAGCTACAGCGTCGTGCCACAAAAATCCCACGTAACCTACGTCTTCTCCCCTACGAACAAAGATTGCTGCACCTCAATATCACAACGCTGGCAAACAGACGCCTCCGCGGTGATCTGATAATCGCTTACCGTACGTCCCACCGCATGTACAACAGCGATATGAGTAACATATTTATGCTCAACAGCAAAACTCATTTGCGCGGCCACAGTCTGAAACTGACACACGGTACTTACAACACGACTTGCCGTTAGAATTGTATTATGAACCGTGTTTTTCACCAATGGAACTCTTTACCTGAAATGGCAGTGTGCGCGTCGTCAATCAACACATTTAAAAATGAAATAGACAAATTTTTATTCACACAGTGATTCAGTGTAGTGTTTGTTTATGGCCTGTATTTACAAGTGCAAATTGTGACGAATCTTTCATTTACACTGTACACGCTCTTCAGTTGTCGCCATCTTTACTTATTAATTAAGTTTATTTTGTTTTGTTCATGCTCGGCTGCTTTCATTATATTACCACACAGTCGAAACAAAAGTCACTATATTTTATTGTTCTGTTATTTGTTTTATATGTTTTCTACTGTTATATTAATTTGTACGCACAATGTAATGTATTCTTTTACTTTTTTATGTATCAGAGCTTATAGGATTTTATCCTCGGCTCTTCCTAAATTTAATAATAATAATAATAATAAAATATTCACTCATTACATTAATCAAATAATCAGTCTCGTCAAACATTCTCATCCAAACACACCACTCTCAATTGAACTATATAAACTCATTTATTTATTACACTCGAAATCATTTATCACACAACAAACCTTCAATCACATCATTCCTATTCACTTATCATTCATTTTCCTTCTTCAACGTACATAACATATGCATAAAACATCTCAAATTAAATTAAATATAAATTTATAAATATACATACATACATACATATCTTCACGCTAAATCCCAACAAATGGGGTAGCATGAACCCTAAAATCACTCATAAAATATTCACTTATTACATTCATCAAACAATCAGCCCTCATCAAACATTATCATTCGAATACACCACCCTCACTTTAACCACATTCATAGATCACTCCATATAAACTCATTTATTTATTACACTCGAAATCATTTATCACACTACAAACCTTCAATCACATCTATCCAATCACTCCTATTCACTTATCATTCATCTTCTTTCTTCGACGTACATAACAAACATCTCAAATTACTCACGCTTACTCCTAACAACGAATCTAATAACGAATCTAACAACGAATCTACAAAGATTAGAAAAGATGAAAGCGATAGTCTGCACTTGTATATGAAAGAAAAGTCCACGCAATGCAGGAACTGAAAATGAAACAAAAAGATAAGAAAGAAAGGGAGTGTCGTCCTACGTTTGTTTTTGGAAGTGAATTCCACACAATTGCAGGTAAACATTCTATGTAAGAAAATGATAATTTGTCAAATAGTATATATCCGTCTTTACCTTGCGTTGTCCCAACTGTGCAATAAAAAGATCCCCAGAATTGTATTGCCAACTAAAACACTTCCTTCTGATCACTCTGTATTATCTGAAATATTACTTATATAACGTATCATGACGCAGTTCCTATTTGACATAGAGTTTAGCTTGTAAACACAATTCGCAGAATATAATTCCAAAAGGGAAACAAAACACTAATAAAAAAATATATGTTTCCGCTCAGGAACGAATGTAGCAAATTGTCGAAGCTTGTTCATTGTTCTTAATTGTATTTTTTGTAACAGCGAATAATTAATGACTTTATGTTGCAAATCTGAAAGTTGTAGTTGCAAACTGACCTGTCATGACATTGCATTTTAACTAGACGTACCGTAGACGGAAAGAGTGAGAGGGTCTGAGGGTTGTGTGCGAAAGTTCGATGCATTTAGCCCAAAGGGAAAATAACTAGACACATGCAATATCCGGATTACATCGGGGATGAAATAGTGACGACCCCTGCCTCAGAGTTTTCAATTTCCCCGGCTGTGGCGCCGCCTACACGCAGATAGATTTCTGGTTGAATCTGACGGCGAGACCTACACTTCAACGATATTTCAAATATGTCAAAATCTCTTCTGTTTGGATAACACTGGGTGAATGTCACTCACTTGATCAAATCTCTCACTGTTTTTACTCTACAAATATTTTTACTCATGATTTTTCTTTATTTTGGAACCTATACACACATATTTCCATGAAAAAGGATTACACAAACATACATCATGAGGAAAGAGATTATCTGTATATTTAGTTTTTCTGGTAGTTTAAAAAAGAGCTTAAAATTGAAGTTATAGAAAATTCAGTTTTTTGTCTAAATCAAAACAAACAAATTTGAAATGGAGCTACGTTCATAGCTATCCATTTAGCAATTACAATTAATAGCCACTATTAGTTTTAGTTCAAATAATATTAGCTTTCTTAGCGACAAAATTAGTAGGTACTAAGAGAAATATTTGAAAACGTCTAACTTTTTAATTACATTATTAAATAAATATGGTAATGGCTCAGTGATATCAAATCGGCCTCTGGATCTAAAGAACCCTGGTTTGATCCCCACAGCCGACAAAACATTTTCACCAATTATAATTACCCGTGTGGCACCCCCACCTCTAACATCTTTGAAGGCCATGATTTGACGGCTGGTAATCACAATTCATGCGCATAAATATATCACTTACCGAGATCTGCTACGACAGAGTGCTACACCCAATAATGGGCAAAAAGCGTGGTAGTATATTTACTTATTTTTTATTTCGCTGTAATATTTTTTGTTCGTGCGATAATAGTCATTTATCACACAACAAATCTTCAATCACATCTATCCAATCACACCTATTCGCTTACTTACAAACGGTCATAGATAATAGTACATTGTGTAACAAATGTGTGAAGCTGCCTTTTTTACATGAATGTGGAGTTTGCAACACGAGACATAGGCGAGGGGTACAACCATAAGATAGTAAAAAGGTTTTCTACGATCTTATATTTAAAAAATGAATGAAGGTAAAATGGTTTGACAATTATCTCAATATAAACAATTCATATGGGGTGGCTAGCTCAGTGGTATGAAGTCGGCCTGTGGATCCTGAGAACCCTGGTTCGATTCCCACAGGCGACAAACAATTTTCATAATTTAAAAAGCTTCCCCTGTGGCTCCTTCACCACTATCATATTTGGGGGCCGTGATTTGACGACTGGTAACCGCACTTCACGCACAAAATATATCACTTACCGAGATCTGCTTCAGCAGAGTGCCACACCCAGTAATGGGTAGAAGGCGTGATGATATATTTATTTATTTTATTTTATAAACAATTCATTGTTACGAATATAGCAAAAAAAGTATAAAAGCTTGTTTTTCTACACTCGTAATTAAACAAAAACATTTGTAAAACTTGTTACATAATATACTATTAAATCATTCCGTATATATTATTAAATGAGTATTAAACTATACTTACTAAATTTAGCTTTTGTCGCTCGCAGCAACATCAGTTCCAAACCAAATATAATTCAAATTTAATTAATTGACTAGTTTAGTAAAATTAATTAATTTCAACTACGCTCCACAATTTCAAAAAAGTATCAAGTACCGATCGCATAGTAAAAGTATAGAAAACACCCTCAATAAGTTAATTCAAACAGAATTAAAATATCAACAGAGGTCGGGAAAATTTAATTTAAATTCTTCATGACACGAACTCATTTCAATTTCAGCACTTGTCTTCGCGAGGGATATTAAACGTGAGCCGTCGAGTAGGCCATGGAAAAACAAGAAAACGTGGAGGGCGGCACCGACCAACAACAATTAATTACGTTGCATTATGTTCAATTTTACAATAATGGTGGCTTACATATGTTCGTTCGGGTAAATCACTCGAATTAATGATCTCGTGACAGCGGGTATTTCGACTATTGACATAATTAAATTTTAAACTCAATCTTACAAATTGAGTGGTGTGGCGGATTTCATATTATAAGGATTGTAATGTTTGAGTGACCATGGTGATGGAGCGCTCAAGTGGATGACAGCACATGTAAGCTGTATTCCATTTGCCACTTAGTTCACTTAAATCAGTTCAGATAAATTAGACAACATGCCTAAATGAACTGAACTAAGCAAACTGATGCACTTATTGGGATGTATTACTGTAAGCTATATCCGAATAAGTAAATCTAGTACTGGAAATAAAGTGAGCGAAGTAATCTAGTGAAGTAAATAAGTGATCTGATTCAGTAAGTGTAAGTTAGATCTGATTCAAATGGCAAATGGAATACTCCTGTAGTCTATTACATGTAATTGATGTTATAGAATTATTAGAAGTATTGTTTATTTGTTTGCTACTCTGCACAACAGGAATTTAATCCTAGGGGGCGAGGGGGGGGGGGCTACAGCTCATAGTAGAACCTGAACAACTCAAATACAATCATATTTGTTAATATAAATTGAAGTCATCTTTGACCGCAAGACCTCTGTTTGTTAATTGAAATTAAACAATTTATAGTATATTACGTAAGTGACAGTTTTTAGGTCAAAATGCAGTTTAGGAGATCGAAAACCGTAGGGTCGAAATTTCCTAAACCTTCGCGACCTAAACAAATCACTTGAAGTTCGAGGTTAGTAAGCTATTTTTACAATACTTGCACAAATAGAAGGAAAAGGAAAATTGATTTCAAAATGAACAGCTGTCAAAATAAACAGGATCTATCAAATTTAGTTACCATCGACCGTAGATAGTAAGTAAATATTATAGATCAAGGTCTTATTTATTTTGATAACAATTTTGAAACATATTTTCTTTTACTTCTATTTGTGCAGGTATTGTAATAATAGCTTACTAACTTCGAACTGTAATTGATTTTCCAGGTCGCGAATTCTTGACCTATAAACTGTCACTTACAATTCATGGTACGTAATATACTATTATACAAGGAAAATATTATATTTACAATACTTGTACTGTAAGTTACCTATTAATGACAAAATTTAAACACTGTAAGTAACTATGGTTACCATTGTTATTTAATCATGATTAACATTAATCGATAGTAAACCGACGATTGAAAAACTGGCCCTTAGTGTAACTTTTATTGCACAGTGGTTTCCATGGTTATATCAGAACTTTAATATTTACTTACTGTCCACCGTGAACTGTAAGTAAATATTACATATCGAGATCCTGCTTAACTTGACTACAATTTGACAGCAGTCAATTTTGAAACCTATTTTTCTTTTCCTTCTATTTCTGCAAGTATTCTAAAAAATAGCTTACTAAACTCGAATTGTAAGTGATTTTTTTAGGTCGCGAATGTTTAGGAAATCTCGACCTTTCGGGCTTCGATTTCCAAAACTACATTCTTGACCTAAAACCTGTCACTTACAGTTCATAGTACGTAATATACTATTTAGCTTAGCAATAGTTATTATTTACTTAACAATAAATATTTTGTAGCGATCAAAAAATAATTATAAACTGTACATATATTACTGGTTAAATAAAATAAATATAAATATATCATCACGCCTTCTACCCATTACTGGGTGTGGCACTCTGCCAAAGCAGATCTCGGTAAGTGATATATTTTGCGCGTGAACTGCGGTTACCAGTCATCAAATCACGGCTTCCAAAGATGTAAGTGGTGGAGGAGCCACAGGGGTAGTTTTTAAAATTATGAAAATTGTTTGTCGCCTGTGGGAATCGAACCAGAGTTCTCAGAATCCACAGGCCGACTTAATTAATAATTAATAAACGCAAGTTTTACTTCGGTTTTATCCAATGGGCAACGATTGCCTTACAGTATTTATTTATTAGTAAGAGAATGTAATCTAACCAAAGTGATGTTTGAAACGGCCCAAATAACCGAATTGATAGTGAGTATTAATTCCAACGCGCTCTCATTATAACCCAGTTGGATTAGCAGTAACCGGGTAACATCTGGGGCGCAACATATTGATTATTATTTCGCAACCAGACACAAATTCATGTCGCACCAATTCATAAATTGCCATTGGAATTTATTTGGGATTTAACGTGTGCAATTCTTCAATGTTATACTTGCTAAGCTTACGTACTTACTGGCTTACTATACTAAGCCATATATACATTTATTTTGTTTAAGACATACTGTATTTTATTACAATATATATCTAACGCAAGAGTAAATGTGGACCAGTTATCAGTTTCAATTTGTTTTGGGCATGAGCAGAGCTGGGAACTACTTGAAGTAAAAATACTGAAGTATATCTCACACTTAAAATACTTTAATAAAAATACATTTTCAAATCAATATTAAATTCCATATTTAAAGTACTTTTTCTTGCAAATGTACTTTAAATACTTTCTTGTACTTGAAATCAGGCGTTTCTGGCTTTGCGCCTCGTGCTAATAACATGCTCAGAGAGAGAAACGCAAATTTCACCAATGGTACACACAATATTTTATGCACAACAAAATAGCATTGAATTAAATGTTCAAAAGATTAAAATACGTAAATAGGTTATATGTCAAAATGGTATTTTGTAAAGTCAAGTATTTACAATAAGCATAGGGCCAAAAAGAAGTATTTAAGCTCGCTTTTTAAAGCTGAAACATATGCTTTTCAGCCCGGTTGTGCATAAAAATATTGAAAGTAAGTAAAAAAGTTATGAAAGTAATTAAAATATCGTACTTTAAAATTAAAATAAAATAGATTAAACAAATCAAATTATAAATACAATAATTGGTATACCACCAGGATTTGACCCTGGGACCTATGAACTGAAGTCATATGTTTTAAACCAAGTTACGGTCAAATTAATAATGATAAAAAAAAATAAAAACAAGTTAGGGAAGAATATGTAGTTGTATATACAAGCAGAGGAATTTTTTCTGTTGGAAATAGGTTTTCAAATACATATGAGAAAAATATGTATTCAAAAGAAAACATTGACAGAACCATTCGCGAAAAAATCGAAGATAAAACCATGTTCATATTTTATAGAGGTGTTTTAGAATCCTTTCCGTATTCAGGCATTTTTATTTCGACACTCTTCTAGTTTTATGCATTGGATTTTTTCAGATTAAATACGTTTCCATGGTTACAGCATCACTACATCAGGTTACGACTACTTTTGTTATTTATAACCAACGGAACTCTGGATTTTGTTTTATTTGTTTTGAATTTATATTCTAAAGAAAGGAACGAGAATTATTGGAAAATTTACAATGATCAGTATTTAAAAAAATAAATGTTATTTCCATTATGAAACACTATTTGAAAATTACAAAATGAAACAGGAAAAGTGGTAATACTCTGTCAAAATTTACGAATATGTATTTCAGGAAAAAATTAAATGGTTGGTATGATATACTAATCCCAGATAAAAAAGGATTAAAAAAAATACAGAAAATTAAATGCAGTTTAAAAATAATAGTTATTTATGTAGCAAGGGTGAAAACAGGCGTTTCTGTCCCGCGGTATGATTATTAGCACGAGGCACAAAGCGCTGAGGGCTAATAACATGTTTAGGGTCAGAAACGCTAATTTCACCCGTGGTACATACAATATTTTATGCACAACAAAATCACATTTAATTATATGTTCAAAAGATTAAAATATGTACATAGGTTATATGTCAAAATGACATTTTGTAAAATCAAGTATTCACAATTATAAAAAATTGTCATTTTATTTATATGTATATCCATAGGAATTATTTTTGTTGGCCCTGGGCCCTAAGCCCGCAAAAACACATGAATTTCAGCCCGATTGTGCATAAAATAAATATATCATCACGCCTTCATCCCATTACTGGGTGTGGCACTCTGCCGTAGCAGATCTCGATAAATGATATATTTATGCGCGTGAGATGCAGTTATCAGTGATCAAATTACGGTTTCCAAAGATGTTAGTGGACGGAAAGCCATAAGAATAATTACAATATAGTGAAAATTGTTTATCGGCTGTGAGAATCGAACCTTGGTTCTTAAATCCACAGTCCGACTTGATGCTACTGACCCATTTACCCCATATATGTGACACTTAATGAAATCAAATTTAATTATAAAAAAATAATTATATATATCATCACGCCTTTTACCCATTACTGGGTGTGGCACTCTGCCGAAGCAGATCTCGGTAAGTGATATTTTTATGCACGTGAAGTGAGGTTACCAGTCGTCAAATCACGGCTCCCAAAGATGTTAGTGGTGGGGAAGCCACAGGGGTAATTTTAAATTGGTGAAAATGGTTTGTCGGCTGTGGGGATCGAACCAGGGTTCTTAGGATCCACAGGTCGACACGATACCACTGAGCCATTACTCCAGTTAATATAAAATTATAAAGAGAAAAATTGATATACAGCTAGTATTTGAACCTGGGAGCCATTCTTTAACCAAGTAAGCTATGGTCATCCTGTAATTCAAATCTGATTGTATTTAAATTTTTTCCTTTATTTTGACATGAGGATCGTCTGCATCAAATGGAGTAGCACGAACCCTTGACACATTTTTTAGATTCGTTATTAGATCGTTGTTAGAAACGTAAGATTGAGTAATTTGAGATGTTTTGCGCATATGTACGTCGAAGAAAGATGAATGAAAAGTGAATAGGAGCGATTGGATGGATGTGATTGAAGGTTTGTTGTGTGAAGAATGATTTCTAGTGTGATAAGTAAATGAGTTTATATGGAGGGATCTATGAATGTGGTTGAAGTGAGGGTGGTGTGTTAGGATGATAATGTTTGACGAGGGTTAATTATGTGATGAATCTGATGGGTATATATTTTATGAATGATTTTATGGTTCCTGCTACCCAATTTGATGGGATATAGCGCGATGTATAATGAACAATGAAGTACTCTGCTTGAAAAAAATTTAATATACTTTTCTTTCTAACGGATTTAAAATTGAATAAAGTTTATACCATTATCATTACTACAATCCTCCAGAATGACACAATATAATAACCCTGCTCTCGGCAAAACTACCAACTGAAGAAAAAGAAACGAAATAACATCAGGATGACGAGCACGCCATTTCCTGTTTATAACCAAGCTCATTACGTCACAAAAACAACATCGTCTCGCATAGCATTGTCTCCATTATCTCGTAATAGACACGAAATATAAACATTGTTTTGTGCGAGTTCCACTTTGGCTAGTTTCTATTTCTCTCCGCGAGGTGGCAGCAGGGTCCTGGAGGGTAAATCAAACTGCTGGCCACTCCGGGAAATCCTGGATTACCTCGCGTTGAGCCTGGATGGTTTTATCCAGGAGAACATACGTTCTTGTGTTGGCTTGCGAGACCTAGCCAGGAATTGTGAATTACTTGTTTGGAAAAAACTGGAAATATATATTTTTTTTATATTGTTTATATTTATGGGTTGCAAAATATGAAGATATGTGTTGGGTCTGAATTCAACGGGATTTTGAAAAGGAAATTTACTTTTCACATAGTGGCAGTGTGTTTTTCAGTTGAGATGGTTTGAATATGTGGAACGTATGTCGACTGAAAGATTGGTGAAATTCAGGGTGAGAGATTATATGGAGGGTCTAGAAATATGTGGATATATATGGAGTGGCTAGCTCAGTGGTATGAAGTCGGCCTGTGGATCCTGAGAACCCTGGTTCGATTTCCACAGGCGACAAACAATTTTCATTATTTCAAAAGCTACCCCTGTGGCTCCTCCACCACTAACATCTTTGGGGACCGTGATTTGACAACTGGTAACCGCACTTCACGCGCAATATATATCACTTATCGAGATCTGCTTCGGCAGAGTGCCACACCCAGTAATGGGTAGAAGGCGTGATGATATATTTATTTTATATTTTATATATGGTTGAAAGTTTGTTGCGTGAACGAAAGATGAAACGAAATTGAATAAAAAGAATTATGAATTTGGATGAAACGAAATTGGCGTGCCAGGAAAGAATATTTTGTGAAGATTAATTGTAGCGTAGGTGGTTCAGTGGTATCGAGTTGGCCTGTGGATTTGAGAACCTCGGTTCGATTCCCACAGTAGGCAAACAATTTTCACCATATTAAAACTATCCCTGTGTCTCCTCTTCCAGTAACATATCTAGGGGCCGTGATTTGGTGGCTGGTAACCGCACTTCACGCGCATAAATATATCTCTTACCGAGATCTGTTACGGCAGAGTGCCACACCCAATAATGGGTATTAATTGGGAGAACAACCTAATAAAATATAAGATACAACATGATGTTATCTGTGTTGACATTTATAAAATTTTAATCAAGCAGACAGAAGAGCCCGGTTATATATTTCAAATATTTTTTCTATGAGCTTAACTGAAAGTAGGATTTTCTTCTGTCATATGCAGCTCGAAAGTTGGGTATTCTCTCCCTAGGAAGGAAAGTAACTATTTTTCTTCCTAGACGGAAAAGTAACTGTTTTCTTTGCTTATTTATGATTGGTTTCATAGAAACCGTCATTTATTTATTCATATACAATTTCTTTTTTTTATTATAAAAAAATTAAAAAATATATCATCACGCCTTCTACCCATTACTGGGTGTGGCACTCTGCCGAAGCAGATCTCGATAAGCGATATATTTTGCGAGTGAAGTACGGTTATCAGCCGTCAAATCACGGCCCCCATAGATATTAGTGATGAGGGAGCCAAAGGGGTAGTTTTAAATTCTATTTAAATGACATGAAAGAATGGTCGTAAAAAATTCAAATGTATATCTATGGAGAAAAGTGTTATTTTTACAATACTTGTACTGTAAGTTATCTATTAATGACAAAATTTAAACACAATAATTGCAACTTTTATTGCACAGTGGTTTCCATGGTTATATCAGAACTTTAATATCTTATATACTAAACGGCTTAATTCCCTATGTATAGATTCATCACGATCATTCTAACAATTTTACAGCCTAGACGGTTTATCCGATTTAATTGAAACTTTTTTTATTTGATAGGGATTACTTATGCGGAGTGCCTTTTGATAGTCTCAGATTTTTCGTGCACATGATGTGCGAGAAAACTTAAAAAAACATGCATTTTCAACTAAGAGTGTGGAGGCTTTGAAATTTTTAAGAAGAACATCAAACGTCACTTTGACATTTATCAGTGGACATGTCGCATTTTTAATTATAAATTATTTAAATATTAAATGGTTTAGAGTAGTTTTGAAATATTTTACGCACATTAGGGGACTGAGGGGACGTTTTTATTATAATTATACATTTCAAATGTGTATATTTAAAAAGTAAATTTTTGACACTTCACTATGAAGTTGGTTTTAAAGCAAAACGTCAAATTGACAAGTTTTATAAAATATACAGACAAAGAGTGTGGAGGCTTTGAAATTTTAAAAAGAACACCTACTCTAATTTTGACATTTGTATGTGGACATGTCGCATTTTTAATTAAAAATTATTTAAGTATTAAATATTTTAGACAACTTTTGAAATATTTTACACATATTGGGGGAATGAGGGAACGTTTTAATTATAATTACGCATTTGAAATATGTGTATTTAAAAAGAAAAATTTTGACAGTCCACTAAAACAAAACGTCGAATTGACAAGTTATATAAGTATACAGGTATATCCAACAAAATTTGACTCCAGTAATAATATACAGTAACACCAAGCAAATTTTATCCACGACCGAGTACAATTAAAAAAAAAATAGAAAACTCGAATTGGAATCATTTGAGCACTTAAATTTTCTATCGGTAATACGAAAGTTATTTTAAAGGGCATGTGGGCAAAATTATAATATTTTCAATCGGCAATTATTTCAGTGAAATTGCTACAAAACCTATCGTGTTTGGCGTCATATTAAAGGGCTTTAGAAGAACTTTCAGATAAATGAAAAAAGTTGAAATTTTATAATAAGCAAATGTTTCTAACATAAAGTATTTCGAATCATATTGTGTTGGGTGTCATATGAAAGGGCTTTAGAAGAACTTTCATATGAAATAAAGAAAAAGTTGAAATTTTACGACTGTCAATAGTTTCAAACTTAAAGTATTCTGAATCGTACCGTGTTTAGTGTCATATTGAAGGGCTTTAAAAGAACTTTCAGATGAAATATAAAAAGATGAAATTTTACGATAGGTAATTGTTTCAAACTTAATAAATTCTATAAAAAAATGTGGAACTTTCAAAAATTACATCCAACGGATTTTTAATAGATTAGCAAAATCTTTTCGGAAATAAAACACGTATTTGATTGAAATTTTACGACTGTCAATTATTTCAAACTTAAAGTATTCCGAATTATGCCATGTTTGGTATCATATGAAAGGGCTTTGGACGAACCTTTAGATAAAATAATTAAAAAGTTAGTTTTTGAAAAAGCAATGAGCGTTCGCCGGAATTTGAACCCAGACCCTTTCACTCGCATGGTGACTGCACTAACCAATTGAGCTACAAACACTCGGCGAATACTCATGTCTTTCGTGCAACGTTTAGTTGAAGAAATGCTAGAACAGTCACCATGCGAGTGAAAGGTTCTGGATTCAAATCCCGGCGAACGCTCATTGCTTTTTCAAAAATTATTTATAATATCTACAAACAAACAATTGTGTCAATAAACAAATTCTTATAAAAAGTTAATTTAGCAAATGAAATAAAAAAAAATATTTTACAACCGTCAACTGTTTCAAACTTAAAGTATTGGTGTATAAAAAGGCTTTAGAAGATAATTGTAATGAAATAAAAAAGTTGAAATTTGACCTATAACGTTTGTATCAAAAAGAAAGATTGTTTAAAGGGTTCGCGTACAAAATTTAATAATTTTAGATCCTCAATTGTTTTAGTGAAAATGCTTCAAAATTCTTCGTGTTTAGTATCAAATGAAAGGTCTTTTGAAGAGCTCGCGTGTCAACTGTCCTACAAAAGTGAATTCTACTTCAGGGTCCGCGGAGCTAGCGTGAGGCCTGGCGAAGCCAGGGCGACCGCTAGTCTTATATACTAAACGGCTTAATTCCCTATGTATAGATTCATCACGATCAGTCTAACAATTTTACAGCCTAGACGGTTTATCCGATTTATTTGAAACTTTTTTTATTTGATAGGGATTACTTATGCGGAGTGCCTTTTGATAGTCTCAGATTTTTCGTGCACATGATGTGCGAGAAAACTTGAAAAAACATGCATTTTCAACTAAGAGTGTGGAGGCTTTGAAATTTTTAAGAAGAACATCTACTGTCACTTTGACGTTTGTCAGTGGACATGTCGCATTTTTAATTATAAATTATTTAAATATTAAATGTTTTAGAGTAGTTTTGAAATATTTTACGCACATTAGGGGACTGAGGGGACGTTTTTATTATAATTACAAATTTCAAATATGTGTATTTAAAAAGAACATTTTTAACAGTCCACTATGAAGTTGGTTTTAATTCAAAACGTCATATTGACAAGTTTTATAAAATATACAGACAAAGAGTGTGGAGGCTTTGAAATTTTAAAAAAGAACACCTACTCTAATTTTGACATTTATATGTGGACATATCGCATTTTTAATTAACAATTATTGAAGTATTAAATTTTTTAGACAACTTTTGAAATATGTTACACATATTGGGGGAATGAGGGAACGTTTTTATTATCATTAAGCATTTTATATATGTGTATTTAAAAAGAAAATTTTTGACAGTCCACTAAAACACAACGTCAAATTGACAAGTTATATAAAGTATACAGGTAAACCCAACCAAATTTGTCTCCAGTAATAATATACAGTAAAACCAAGCAAATTTTATCCACGTCAGAGTACAATTTAGAAAAACAAGGTAACTCGAATTGGAATAATTTGATCACTCTTAAATTTTCTATCGGTAATACGAAAGTTATTTTAAAGGGCATGTGGGCAAAATTATAATATTTTCAATCGGCAATTATTTTAGTGAACAAAACCTATCGTGTTTGGTGTCATATTAAAAGGCTTTAGAAGAACTTTCAGAAAAATGAAAATAGTTGAAATTTTACAGGAAGCAATTGTTTCTAACATAAAGTATTTCGAATCATATTGTGTTGGGTGTCATATGAAAGGGCTTTAGAAGAATTTTCATATGAAATAAAAAAAAAAGTTGAAATTTTACGACTGTCAATAATTTCAAACTTAAAGTATTCCGTATCGTACCGTATTTAGTGTCATATTGAAGGGCTTCAAAAGAACTTTCAGATGAAATATAGAAAGTTGAAATTTTACGATTAGGTAATTGTTTCAAACTTAATCAATTCTATAAAAAAATGTGGAACTATCAAAAATTACATCCAAAGGATTTTTAATAGATTAGCAAAATCTTTTCGGAAATAAAGCACGTATTTAATTGAAATTTTACGACTGTCAATTATTTCAAACTTAAAGTATTCCGAATTATGCCATGTTTGGTATCATATGAAAGGGCTTTAGACGAACCTTTAGATAAAATAATTAAAAAGATAGATTTTCAAAAAGCAATAAGCGTTCGCCGGAATTTGAACCCAGAACCTTTCACTCGCATGGTGGCTGCTCTAACCAATTGAGCTACAAACACTCGAATACTCGAATACTCATGCCTTTCCTGCAACGTTTAGTGGAAGAAATGCTACAGCAGTCACCATGCGAGTGAAAGGTTCTGGATTCAAATCCCGGCGAACGCTCATTGCTTTTTCAAAAATTATTTATAATATCTACAAACAAACAATTGTGTCAATAAACAAATTCTTATAAAAAGTTAGTTTAGCAAAATTTTTTCGGAAATAACACACGTATTTGAAATTTTACGACCTTCAATTGTTTTAAACCTAAAGTGTTCCGTATCATATCGTGTTTGATATCATATGAAAGGGCTTTAGAAGAACTTTCAGACGAAATAAAAAATATATATATTTCGACCGTCAATTGTTTTAAATTTAAAGTATTCGGAATCATGCCGTTTTTAATGTCATATAAAAAAGTTTTGAAAGAACTTGTAGATGGAATAAAGAAAAAAATTAAATATTACAACTGTTAATTGTTTCAAATTCAAAGTATTCCGAGTCATGCCGAGTTTAGTGTGATATGAAAGAGTTTTGAAAGAAACTTCAAATGAAATAAAAAAAAAATTATTCTACAATCATCAACTGTTTCAAACTTAAAGTATTCTGATTCATGCCCTGTTTGATGTCGTATAAAAAGGCTTTAGAAGAAGATTGTAATGAAATAAAAAAATTCAAATTTGACCTATCGCGTTTATATCAAAAAGAAAGTTTTTTTGAAGAGTTCGCATACAAAATTTAATACTTTTAGATCCTCAATTGTTTTAATGAAAATATTTCAAAATTCTTCGTGTTTAGTATTAAATGAAAGGTTTTTTCAAGAGCTCGCGTGCATAATTGGATTTTTCCTGTCATCAATCGTTTTAATGAAAGTTCTTCAAAACCTATTGTGTTTGGTATCTAATAAAAGATCTTTTGAAGAGCTCGCGAGCAGAATTGGATTTTTTTCAATCGTCAGTTGTTTTAATGAAATATCTTCGAAACCGATTGTGTTTAGTATTACTTAAAAGGTCTTTGGATGGAAATATATGCAGAAATGTTTTAGATTTGTAATAATTGAATTTATATTGTGACAACTGTCGTACAAAAGTGAATTCTATTTCAGGGTCCGCGGAGCATAGCGTGAGGCCTGGCGAAGCCAGGGCGACCGCTAGTCTTATATACTAAACGGCTTAATTCCCTATGTATATATAGTTTCATCACGTTCATTCTAACAATTTTACAGCCTAGACGGTTTATTCGATTTATTTACAACTTTTTTTATTTGATCGGGGTCATTCATGGGGAGTGCCTTTTGATAGTCTCAGATTTTTCGTGCACATGATGTGCGAGAAAACTTGAAAAAAACATGCGTTTTTGGGGCAAAATCAACTAAGAGTGTGGAGGCTTTGAAATTTTTAAGAAGAACATCAAACGTCATTATGACATTTCTCAGTGGACATGTCGCATTTTTAATTATAAATTATTTAAATATTAAATGGTTTAGAGTAGTTTTGAAATATTTTACGCACATTAGGGGACTGAGGGGACGTTTTTATTATAATTATACATTTCAAATGTGTATATTTAAAAAGTAAATTTTTGACACTTCACTATGAAGTTGGTTTTAAAGCAAAACGTCAAATTGACAAGTTTTATAAAGTATAAAGAATATGGTGGCTTTGAAATTTTGAAAAGGAACATCTACTGTCATTTTGACATTTGTCAGTGGACATGTCGCATTTTTAATTATAAATTATTTAAATATTAAATGTTTTAGAGTAGTTTTGAAATATTTTACGAACATTGGGGGACTGAGGGGACGTTTTTATTATAATTAAAAATTTCAAATATGTGTATTTAAAAAGAAAATTTTTTACTATCCACTATGAAGTTGGTTTTAATTCAAAACATCAAATTGACAAGTTTTATAAAATATACAGACAAAGAGTGTGGAGGCTTTGTAATTTTAAAAAGAACACCTACTCGAATTTTGACATTTGTATATGGACATATCGCATTTTTAATTAAAAATTATTCAAGTATTAAATATTTTAGACAACTTTTGAAATATTTTACACATATTGTGGGAATGAGGGAACGTTTTTATTATAATTACGCATTTTAAATATGTGTATTTAAAAAGAAAATTTTAGACAGTCCACTAAAACAAAACGTCAAATTGACAAGTTATATAAAGTATACACCAATCAAATTTGTCTCCAGTAATAATATACAGTAAAACCAAGCAAATTTTATCCACGGCAGAGTACAATTAAAAAAAAAACAGAAAACTCGAATTGGAATCATTTGAGCACTTAAATTTTCTATCGGTAATACGAAAGTTATTTTAAAGGGCATGTGGGCAAAATTATAATATTTTCAATCGGCAATTATTTTAGTGAAATTGCAACAAAACCCTATCGTGTTTGGTGTCATATTAAAGGGCTTTAGAAGAACTTTCAGATAAATGAAAAAAGTTGAAATTTTATAATAAGCAAATGTTTCAAACATACAGTATTCCGATTCATGCCGTATTTGGTGTCGTATAAAAAGGCTTTAGAAGAAGATTGTAATGAAATAAAAAGTTCAAATTTGACCTATCGCGTTTATATCAAAAAGAAAGTTTTTTTGAAGGGTTCGCATACAAAATTTAATACTTTTAGATCCTCAATTGTTTTAGTGAAAATGCTTCAAAATTCCTCGTGTTTAGTATTAAATTAAAGGTCTTTTCAAGAGCTCGCGTGCATAATTGGATTTTTCCTGTCATCAATCGTTTTAATGAAAGTTCTTCAAAACCTATTGAGTTTGGTATCTAATAAAATATCTTTTGAAGAGCTCGCGAGCAGAATTGGATTTTTTTCAATCGTCAGTTGTTTTAATGAAATATCTTCTAAACCGATTGTGTTTAGTATTAATTAAAAGGTCTTTGGATAGAAAGATATGCAGAAATGTTTTAGATTTGTAATAATTGAATTTATATTGTGACAACTGCCGTACAAAAGTGAATTCTACTTCAGGGTCCGCGGAGCATAGCGTGAGGCCTGGCGAAGCCAGGGCGACCGCTAGTTATTTACTGTCCACCGTAAACAGTAAGTAAATATTACATATCAAGGTCCTGTTTATCTTGACACTATTTGACAGTTGTCAATTTTGAAACCTATTTTTCTTTTCCTTCTATTTGTGCAAGTATTGTAAAAAATAGCTAACTAACATCGAACTGTCAGTGATTTTTTTAGGTCGCGAATGTTCTTGACCTAAAAACTGTCACTTACTGTTCATGGTACGTAATATACTATTATACACAGCATTTTTTCACTACCCTATCAGAAAGTACAACTTTCTTTCATCAACTGAAAGAAAAATGTAGCACTTTTTATTTTTAGGGAAGAAAATAAATTATTCTTTTCCAGGGAATTAAAATAAAGACATATTCATGGAAACTGGAAAGCAAGGGTAAGATTTAACTGTAGGGACATCCAGATAATATCTGTTAAGAGAATAATAAATCTTATCTAAATTTTTAATTTATTTCTCAAAATTTTACTTTCAAATTGGGTCATCCTTCTCTTAGATGCTTTATATCTTTCGCTTTCAGCTTAAAAAATTAAACGACACCGTCGGAAAAAATATCTTACTTTCTCCCTTTAATATATAAATAACTATTACATATTTATTATGATTGAAATTAGACTGGTACCGTCTGTTTAAATTAACCTGAATTAATAATTAATAAAATAATTATTTGTAATGTAATGCTCTTCCAATATCGTCCAAGCAAATATTTGCACCGTTTGCAGTAGTACGAATATTAATTAATTGCCGTGAATAAAACTGGCCGAGTTTGTTGTATCAACTACGAATTTTGTAATAGTCCAGCCCCATCTTTCAATTAATTTCACTAATGTATATTCATTGTTTTTTGTTTATCAACGCGAATAAATATGCTGTTGAAATATTTTTCATGTAAATTTTCGCTTTTATTCACAAATTAAATATAATTATAAAACGAGATTAATAATATATGCGTTTTTCTCAATTAACTAATATTGCTGATAGAGGTACTGGTATATTATATAATTATTCCAATTATACACAGCAATATTTCAAATTTATTGTTCAATAGGTATTCTGTTTTTTAATTTAAATTAATTATTAATTAGCACCTAGATAATATTATAATTTGCATCAGGAATCAGATAATTTGAATACAATTTCAGTCATTTATCAAATGTAATTCCTACCTATCAATTCACTAATTATCTTTTTGATAAAATTAATTTAATTTTTATATTAATTTATGATTATTTGTGAAGTAGCTTTAGGGCAATGTATTCGAAAACACGAGTTCGATTCTCACAGCCGGCAATTTATTTTCACCACATTAAAATTACCCTAACATAACCTATATTTTTATTTTTTATATTTGCCAAAATATATAGTCAATATATACAGTATGTCCCAAAAATAACGAAACTTTTAATTTCAATCATAGAACACGTAGCGCAATCTATTGAACATACACATTGTTAGAAAGATATATCTTTCCTCTTTCGAACGCACACAACTTCATGCAATCAGGCGACAGTTTAAAAATTTACGCGCATTTTAATGACAGTAGTTTTTGTGTTTATGTTGTAAAAATACAATGGAACAACGAGCAAATATTACATTTTGTGTTAAACTTGGAAAAAAATTTGCTGAGACATACGAATTGATGAAAAAAGGTTAGGGTGATGATTGTTTATCTCGTTCACAAGTTTATAAGTGGTTTGCAAAATTTTAAAATGGTCGTGAAGATTTAAATGATCTGAACGTCCAAAAGCCGGAAATTGTGCTGAATTAGTCGAAAAAGTACGTGAAATCATTGCTGTCGATGCGAATTTTACTGTTAGAATGTTGGGTGAAGAATTAAATACGAGTAAAAATACTATTTGGAGAATTCTAACTGAAGATTTGGGTAAAAGAAAGGTTTGTTCACGTTTTGTTCCACATGAATTAAATGAAGACCAAAAAGTCGCTCGTGTAAGTCAACGAATTTTTGATGAAAAACCATATTTGTGTCATCGACCACCTTCCGTATTCGCCTGATCTATCACCCATGTGACTATTATCTTTTCCCAAAACTGAAAGCCATGAAAGGAGCGTTTTATGATGATATTCCAGCCATTCAAGCAGCCGTGACACAGGTGTTAAAGAACGTTCCTTTAGATGGCATAAAAAAGTCTATGCATGCTCTAGTTGATCGTTCTAAAAAGTGTATTGATTCAAATGGAGCCTATTTTGAATAAATATTAAGTTTCAAACATAATACAATGCGTGTTTTATTCTATATCTAAAGAGTTTCGTTATTTTTGGGACATACTGTGTGGTCTGCTGTGAAAACAATTCATATCAAGAAATTGAAACATTTTGAGTTATTTATGATTAATTTTTGATAAAATTAAACGGTTTCAAAAAAAATTGTATACATAATACGTCAGGAAAGTGTTTTTACTTAACTCAGCGGATTAAAATACTTGGCCTGCGGCCTCGTACTTCAAACAACTACTTCGTCAAGTAAAATATCACTTGCCTGACTTATTATGTAATATACTATTACTTTGGAAACAAATTAATTTATCATTTTTAAAACCATCATAATGGTATTATTAATTTTAATTTCGATTTGAAAGTCTTAAGACGCTACCACTAATTGATAATTGTAATTGCTACTCGTAATTACTAATTGGTTAGCTGTAAACGTAGCATTATTGGAATCTAAACTACTAAAATACAGTTTTATTTTTTTGATATAAGTTGATGTCAGTGAAATTTTGAAATGCGAATTATACTCGGCAGATATTTACAAAAACCCGCTGTTCAACATTTTTCACATAAATAAAAAAAAAAGATGGACGCGGGCTGTCACCCCGTATATGTAAACACATTTAAATAACAGAGTTTGATGGATGATAAGCTTGGCTGCCCTGTTTCATATTATTTTGTTAATATCGCGCGCTCAGTCCATTTCCTTGCCCAGCGGGCAGCCACACCACCATGCAATTTTAATATAGTGTCCGTCCGTGTCAAAAACCCGCCATCGCGCCATTTTCTTCACACAATTTTTCACCACGCCAGCCTGAATAGCGAATGGTTTTATTTTATGTCAACTTTTATGAATATTATTTTGTAATTTTATTTAAAGTGACACGACAAATTAATGAGTCGGTGTATACAAAAAATTAAAAGTAGGTGGTTTAGTTTGTGGTTCATGGTGCTCATATATAGATGTCTCTAATGTCTATAAGTAATGATATATTTATTTGCCACTTTGCACAATAAGAACTTAATCCTAATTATAGTAGGTTATAGAGTGGAATTCATACGACACAGGTATAATTGTATATTTTTGGAAATAAGTTAAAGTCAGCGAGATTTGAACACACGACCTCTTGTTAAATAAGCAAGTTTGAATTAATTAACTTAATATGAGTAAAATAGTATGAAGTTTGATTCAATTGTCAAGAAATGTTTTTGAAAAGTAAAAGTTTCTTCCGCTAACTAACAAAACAAATAAATACTTTTATCCCTAGAGAAGAAAATTAAAGTCACGTTCATGGAAAATGGAAAACAACGGTACGATTTGACATTAGTGACATCTAGGTAACATCTGTTAAGAGATTAATAAGTCTTATTTAAATTTCTAACTTATTTCTGAAAATTTTACTTTCTAAGACGAAGCTAACTAGCAAATTTAGTGAAATAAAATAAAAATGACTAATTATTATTTTCTACATTCTGTTCTCTGAAACTTTGCAGTGACAGAAAGTCCCATTTCCAGTGGCCAAACATAGCAAGAAAATTGTTGCTTATGACCAGGCACAATAAATAGTAATGATCAAATATACGAGGTGTGGCTATTAAATAACGAGACTCACGCTGCTACAGACGAAGTACGCATACGCTAAACAACAGCGACCGTCAGCTTTTTAGCGTGAAGCTTTCCCTTTCGAATGCAGTACCTCTCGCTTCTGTAAACAAATCCGTATAGCCGTAGCATTCGTTCTAATTAGAGTTGTTTTTTTGTTTCGCCGAAAAAATGTTAAGTGCAACGAATTGTTGTGAAATTTCATATGAAACTTGGCAAAACTGCTACTGAAACTTATAATTTATTTTAAAAAGTACCCAAATTGTGGAAGGACAAGTCATGGTTTCTCCATCAAAACAATGCGCTGGCTCATTTCGCAATGTCTGTCAAGAGATTTCTAGCTAAGTACAACATCCCTGTGTTGGACCATCCGCCTTATTCGCCAGATCTTGCACAGTGCGACTTCTATCTGTTTCCTAAGGTGAAATTTGCCTTAATAGCAACCAGAGCTGGGCAAGCTACTTAAAAAAAGTAGCTAAGCTACAGCTACAGCTATTCTTTAAAAAAGTAGCTAAGCTACAGCTATAAGCTATGTTTTGTAAAATATAGCTAAGCTACAGCTAAAAGCTTTCGTTAAAGTAGCTGTTAAATTTTAAAGCTACTTTTCAAATTATTGTGAAATAATTAAATTTGCCACTGTTAATTTACTATTACGTACATAAATATCAAAAATAGCAAATACCATCTGGCACCTACTGTGTATTTTTGCGTATTAGAGCCAGTTAGAACCGGCAACAAATAATTATTTTGTGTGGGTTTAGCTTGTACGCATGCGCACTTTGTTGACCTTCTGCTTAAAAAGTAGCTTTAAGCTACAAAAAGTAGCTTTAAAAGTAGCTTCAGTTGTGATTTTTAAGCTAATAGAAAAAAAAGTAGCTAGCTACAAGCCACAGCTATATTTTTTCATTGTTAGCTAAGCTACAGCTATAGCTAAGGTAAATATAGCTAAGCTATAAAAGTAGCTAGCTACTGCCCAGCTCTGATTGCAACACGATTTGAGCTTTGGAAAAGAAATCGGCATGCGTTCTGAAGGAGCTGACAGACGAAGACTTTCAGCACTGTTTCGAACAATGGAAGATTCGCATGGAGCATTGTAGGGATAGAGGAGGGGTGTATATTGAAAGTGATAATAAGTAAATAGGTATGGAGTCAAAATAAAATGTTAAAACAGCATCAGTCTCGTTATTTAATAGCTATACCTAGTAATTCTTGTATTAAAATTAGTTATCGATAATTCACAAATAAATACGCAATAGTTCATTAATGGCCACTTGCACTGATCAGATTCCAGGTTCAAATCCTACCAGTAACCCTCATTTTTCTCTTTATGATTTAAAAATGGCACCTTCGAGAAGAACTACCTCTATTTCTTCCCTTGATATACAAATAACTATTATCGTCTTATAAAAAGTAATGAATTAACGACATGCTTCTCTGTTCTGTGTGTTTGTAGGAGCTGTTTTGTTTGTATGATAGTGTTTAGCAGGAACTTTTTGCCGTACGTGAACGTGATACGCTTGCGAACAACAAACTTTCAAGAGGAAAACTTGGTGTTTTCTATGTTACATCGCGGTGTAAGTTGTGTTGTAACCCGGCCAGGGCAGAGTTCATTCTACAGTTCATATTGTCGATGTTACATAAAGTTTTTGGCTTTTATTAGTTAACATCGCACATTAACTACTTTAGCAAAGATTTTATAAGGTGTAAGACAAATTTATCAACTATCTTATTATATTATAGTGAGTATTACAAGTGCATCAAATCGAAAGATACACTCGGTACTTCATTAATGGATAGTTGTACCACCAAAAGATGCATTATAAATTTGGTTTATTTATTTATTTATTGTAGAGGAATATTCTAAGTATTCGAAGTATTGGAATATTCGATATCTAATTAATAGTTATTAAATGAAAAATGGAGTAAAGGCTCAGTGGTATCAAGTCGGCTTGTGGATCTTGAGAACCCTGGTTTGATGCCTACAACCGACAAACATTTTCACCAATTTAAAATTACTCCTGTGGCTCTCCCACCACTAACAACTTTGAGGGCCGTGACTTGACGTCTGGTAACCGCACCTCACGCGCGTAAATATATCACTTACCAAGATCTGCTTCGGCAGAGTGCCACACTCAGTAATGGGTAAAAGACGTGATGATATATGTATATTTATGTTTTAAATTTATAATTGTGAATAATAATAAGTTAATATTAATTAAATTATTATTATGTTTATGAAATGATTGAAATAGAGTAAATAAATAAACATATACCTAAAACAAAACTTGTCTCCGTTAACTGTCAAGTGGCGAATAGTCTAAATATTTGTTAATTAATATGGATTACTGACTTTGGTAAAGTCTTTATTGAGAATGATTCTATACAGAATCGAAACGTCGTCTTTCTATTAAAGACTTTACCAAAGCCAGTAATCTATATTATTTAACAAATTTATCCTTTCGGCTTACCAAACATTCATCAATAGTCCAAATAGTTTGAATATTCAAATAGTTAATGAGATCGAATAGTCAAATAATAATAATGAACGAATAGTTCGGACTGTGCTGAATGTTTCAAATCAATTTGGACACAGGGAATTCAATGCCATTGAGCGCATTTTTATATCTTGTTTAGTTTAGCCTCCGGAAAAGTTCAATTTTCCAAAAAATGTACCTCATCATATTTTCGATTTTCCTGAGGCTATATCTCAAAAACTAAACAAGATATGAAGATGCACTCAACGGCATTGAATTGCTCGTGCTTCAATTGACTTATAAACAAATTTTCCGCATTTTTTATTTTTCAAAAAGTTTACATCAATATTTTCTCATCGAGCAGTTTTTGAACAATATCTCAAAAACTAGCAGACATATGCACTTAGGGCTTTTACCATTGGATTCGGCGGGTCAAAATACATATGTAAGTAAATTTTTGTTACAATATTCGCAAGAGGAAGAATTTTAGAGCAAACAGTCTGAAATTGGCCTGAAATCGAAAAAAATCCAAAGGGTACCCATTAAGAAATGTTCAAAAAATAAAAATCGCTTAAAATTTGCTTATAAGTCAATTTGGACACGAAAAATTCAATGCCGTTGAGCAAATTTTCATATCTTGTTTAATTTTTATGATATAGCCTCAGGAAAAGTTCAATTTTCCAAACAATGTACCTCATCATATTTTCGACTTTTCCTAGGCTATATCTCAAAAACTAAACAAGATATGAATTTTTCATGGTTCAATGGACTTGTAAACAAATTTTCAGCTTTTTTTATTTTTCAAAAAGTTTTCACCAAAATTTTCTCATCTAGCAGTTTTTGAACAATATCTCAAAAACTAGAAGACATATGCACTTGGGGCTTTTACCATTGGATTCGGCAGGTCAAAATACATATGTGAAAATTTTTTTGTTACAACATTCGTATGAGGAAGATTTTTAGAGCAAACAGTCTGAAATTGGCCTGAAATCGAAAAAAATCCAAGGGGTACACCCCTTAAGAAATTTTCAAAAAATATAAATCGCTAAAAATTTGCTTATAAGTCAATTCGGACACGAGGAATTCAATGCCGTTGAGTTCATCTACATATCTCGTTTAGTTTTTAAGATATACCCTATAGAAAAGATAAATTTCAAATCCGAAATTTGAATATCCGAATAACGAATATGAAAACTAACAAATATCCGAACTATTCGGATACGAATATGGAGATTAAATAATATTATTTTTGCATTTGGAGTTTTGTACAATACCTAGGGAATGTATACATTGCCTGTTTTTTTTACTTTACTGGTCACATATCCGAGAAATACGATTGTGTCTGAGTGATTAAGATTGCACTATAAGCTACTGTAATTGGGATTAAGTTCCTGTTATGCAGAGTAAATATATTTGCAACGAAATAAAAGAGAAATGATTTGGAATACGTCAGCATCGAAACCAGGAATGGCCATGCGATATTTATAGGTGAAGATATCACTAAACATTTATGTTTAATTCAGAGTTCCGGCTGTTCTTCTTCCGACACGGGATTAATTCTTTGATTATACGAGGCGTGGAGCCATTCTCCCAGCCCTTAAATACGGGGAGTCGGCCGGTAGGATTTATTTTGTCAGTGAATAAACATGAAGTGAGAGGGTATTTGCAAGCTAGTGCTCTGGCTACTTGGGATGCATCGCGTACATCAGAAGGCAGTTTCTCTATTTTTACCGCATTTATAACGTCGGGAAACCGAGTGCGAACTTGTGATAGAAGGCTGCGGCCTTAAATATTTGATTCTCTTTTTCCTTCATTTGTTTTGTTGTCTTAGAAGGTTTCAATCTTCTTTTAAAGCTTAAATTATTTGAGCTTCTTTTTCATTTAAAAGTTCGCGTTTATTTTTCTTTTAAAGTTTACTTGATTGAAGTTTAAACTGGCTTTCTAGTTTTACGTAAACTTCAATTAAAAATAACCAAAGTTAATTTATCTTTACTTTTACGGAGAAAAATGCGAAATTAAAATCGTAAATTACATTTTTATTCTCTCGATGCTACTAATCAAAAGAGCATTAAAACTTTTCCATGCTTTTATTCTATTGCAGCGAAAATTGCTGATTACATTGCATATGAATTTTCATCTACACCAGTGCTGTGCAACATTTTTATAATTGTGATCCCCCTTTATTTAGACGGAAGTTCGATGCGACCCATTATTTTGTTACATATAATTTACAATACAAGAGTGATTAAAAAAATATAAATGAAAAGTAAAAGATTCGAAATAAACTTTGCCAAAAACTAAATTTAATTTAAATCTTTCAATTACTAAAACAGTGCAGGGGTTTTGAACCAGGAATCCATGAACTACCAAGATGTATCTAAGTGAAGCTTCTAAGAAGGTAATACAAAGACAAAATGTCAATTGCGATGTGGAATTGAGTGTTAATAAATACGAAAAAATTAGGAAGAAACTGATTTTCCATCACTTGTCACAAATTCCACAAAAATTTACAACACGTTTGAATCAACTTATCAGGTCATCAACAAATGGCTGGTCAGTTCAGCTTTAACCATAGACGCGTTTCACTACTTTACACAGTTGTATAGAAGGAAGTATTGAGCGAATGATTCCAATGCATTTATTCATCATCTTAATTCTAAATTCAATTGGAATTCGCATTCGATAGTTGGCACGCCTTTATCACGTAATTAATCTCAGTGTGCCATGCATGGGTTGACAGAGCCAGGCAGGGGGTGATGAACGTGGGACGTGTGTGACAGCGGTCCCGGGTCGCAATCCGGTCAAGCAGGAAGCAGGACACTCCACGCTGTATGCAGGAATCAGGAACAGAGAGGGGAATCAGTCATCCTACAAATGGATGGAGGAGTGAAAACTCGATCGCTGGGATTGTCCTTTTAGTTGGGGGTTGATTGGGGGCTCGTACGAATGCTGATGAATATGTTATTTAAGGGGTGAAAGACTGTAGATTAGAATCTAACAATCTTTAATATCTTTTTTCTATATAGGGTTTAATTGCCGATAATATTTTGATAAGAATTATGAGTTGTTATGCGCTTCAGATATTTTCCTCTTTCTGTAAGAACATATTTAAAATCATGCCAAAATTTTATTTGACAATTATTATATTACGAGTTATATATTTTGTGAGGGTAATGGCTCAGTGGTATCGAGCCGGCCTGTGGATCATGAGAATCCTGGTTCAATCCCCACAGCCGACAAATATTTTTACCAATTTAAAATTACCCCTGTGGCTCCTCCACCACTAACATCTTCGGGGGCTGGTAACCGTGAAGTACGGTTACCAGCCGTCAAATCACGCCCCCGAAGATGTTAATGGTGGGTTAGCCACAGAGGTAATTTTAATTTTGTGAAAATGTTTGTCGACTGTGGAGATCAAACCAAGGTTCTCAGGAACCAAAGCCGACTAGATACCACTGAGCCATTACCCCATAATTAATATAAAAAATAAAAATAAATATATCATCACGCCTTCACCCATTACTCGATATGGCACTCTGCCGAAGCAGATCTCGGTAAGTGATATATTTTTGCATGCAAAGATGTTAGTGGTGGAGTAGCTTTTGAAATTATGAAAATTTTTTATCGCCTGTGGGAATCGAACCAGGGTTCTTAGGATCCACAGGCCGACTCGATACCACTGAGCCATTACCCCATAATTAATTAGTGTTTTAAACGAATTTAAAGTAATTTTTCAAATAATTTTTATTTATTCTGCTGTTAAACATATGAAGTCGATCATTTTAATATCTCTATTTCTTTCGAACCGTTTTTACGGCAACAGTCGTCGTAAATTCCTGAAGCAGTTCTTGAGATTGTTGAAAATATCTAGCAAAAGCAATTACAATAATGTAGTTCCCGTCGTCGTTGGATCCGTCAGCGTCAGTGAAATGTCCGAGCGGATCATTTATTTCCGTGTGAGCGGACGCGTGCTGACACCGCCTCATTTCTTGATCTCACAGATCGTGCGGACTCTTGGACCGTGCTTCATTCGCATCTTTGTCTACGCTGCTCGATGCCTGATTGTTCTTCTCGCTCAGTGGTTACTGCGCTAGTTCAAGCTAGATGTGAACTATTATTTGTTTGTGTGCGCAAAGTGGAAGTCACATAATGGTGGTTTGTACTATGTGCAGGGACGGTTTGAGGAAAATTTGGAACAGGAAGTTACTTACATCTTTACCCTTAATACAGGGTGACAAACTTAAGATAGAACGATTCTTTGAGTAATTATGATTCGACAATTCTAATGCAACCAAATTATACGACCTTTCGTAAAACCACACGAAGCCAACAAACTTGTAAATGTACGTACAAAAGTAAACGAAATTTTTAGAATATTTTAAGGAAAATCATTGCCGAAAAGAATTGTGTAAAATTGCGTTGATGTAACTAATTTTTTTTATTTTATTTTATGTTACTCTGTACAACAGAAATTGAATCCCAATTACAGTACAGGGTCCGGACTCATCGAGCCACAGAGTGGTTTTTCTGATAATTTCTAGCTTGAGTGGGATTCGAACACAGGATCTCCGGATTAAAATTCCGTAACGCTATCCACCATCCAACCCACCGTACTACCGGGCAAATACTTTAAATTTTTAGCTCTTCTTCAGTAGTATTTTTAAAATTTTAGTACATATGGCAACTTTGTACAATGAAGTTTTGTATTTCAAATAAAAATAAAAATAAAGTACTTATTTGTGTACGTAGAGCAGAAAGTAGTCTATTGTTGCTCATGGAGATTGATGATCGACAACCATGCAAGAGCGACAAATATACGTTCTGCTCGTGGTATACACAATATTTTTTCGATTGTGAAAGAATTTAACAGTTTTTGACAGTTTTTCTGTTTTGAAATTCGTTTGAATATGTTAACAGTTTTCATATATCCATGGATACGATGATACACTCTTTACAATCCTTTTGCCGCTCAGTGAGAAATAACCATTCGCTTCAATACTGATGAAAGTAATTTACTTTCATCACTAGTGAGGGAAATGGTTACTATTACAACTAAACTGAGAGAGGAAAATGATATTGAAAAAAAATTATATTTAAGCGATTCCCAATTGTTTTTTCAAGTTTGTTGAAACAAGTCTAGATTTAGTATCAAATTAAAGTAGAGGGTACAGAATTTTAATAAAAATGTCAAAAATGATGAAAAAATCGCCAATTTATTAAAAAATATTTTAATTGTATCATGCTTAATAATAAATTATAGTTTTCAATCAAAATTCTAATAAAACTATAAAAAATATTCAATTGTTTTTTCCCAAGTTTCACTAATTATATCAAGTTTGGTGTGAAATGAAAGCCCTCTAGTACTTGTAAAAGTTATTTATGATCGGAGAAATACTGTACAAGCTGCAGAATTTTTTTTATTAGAGTTCGCGCGTTCAAATCTTATTGACTTCAACTTATATTAAAAAAAAACCTGTATTCCTGTTGTGCAATGTAGCAAGTATAAAATTTATTATAGTAATTATGACCAGGTCTAACCCCACAAACATTATAATTATTTGAAAACGGGGTAAATGATTCAGGCCAGTTTACACAAGCACGAATGCCACATATCTCATTCATCCCAATGCAAATCTGATTTACCAAACCCAACTTTGCAATCCTGTTAAGCCGGGTCTCTGGGGCCAGTGCGGGCCTGTGCGCTGCAAGCTGGACAGCGTCCAGTCTCTCCAGGACTTATCCTACCTTCCACGCTTCGGTTTAAAACTCCAGCTGAATGGATAACTAAGTTTACATGGCCAATTTGATCTAGAATTTATGTCTGTATAAAACCAAAAATGCTTTAACTGGGCGTGCGGAGAGAAATTTTTAGATTTAAGGAATAAAGAATCCAGAGGATTCTAGTGTAATCAAAGTCGGTCGTGATCCTGGAGAAAATAAAACGAGGTATATCCGATGAGTGTGATTGTAACTCTGATATTTGATAGTTTCAAATTCGATTAAATTTCGATTTTAATTTGTACTTTAGTACGATTTTCCGAACGACCCTCCCCCCCCCCCCCCTATTCAGTAGCAGAAGCATTACTTATAATCGATAAAGTTATTTATAAAAACTTTTTTTTCACCCATTCGAATATAACACTATTATTTCAACTTTTTCAATAACAAAATCATGCTATTTCAGGCAAGGACGTTGAAAGGAGGGGATATGGCATTACGATACTGTAGCATTGTTTGAAGTGAGGCTTGGGCAAGGGAAAGAGACAACAATAGTTTTTCTGCACCGTGCTTAGCCAAATCTCTTCTTCTTCCAAATATTTTGAATTTTTGTGTAAGAAAAGTGGCGTTTAGACGTTGTCAGGCAGCGTTGTTTTATGTAAACATAACCACGAAGTGTCATTTGTGTTTCAATTTTTGTGTTGTATGGAATTAGACATATTTTTTTGTGGATAAGATGGTAGCAAAGTGTTTAGTTTGTAAAAGACGTGCAATTACGGGCAGTGGAATCAGTTTTCACCAGTAAGTAAATGTAGATCATGTTATAAAAGAAAAGGAAAATAATTTTTTGTTTTACAGATTACCTAAAAATAAAGAGTTTCGAAAGAAGTGTGTTGTTTGAATTATATTAGTCAGGCGAATACTGGCTAAAATTTGCTCGAATCACTTCAAGGAATGTGATTTTCGCGTAACCAGAATGACACATGCGCAATAGCAGGCTAAGCACGGTACAGAAAATAATACTTCTGTCTCTGTCAATCTGCCGAGCCTCACAGTCTTGACTTGAATGCCATTCCCCTCCTTTCAACGTCCTTCATTTCAGGAATGTTTATATTACCATGGACACGTCATCGTTTTTTAGTCTTGGGACAAAATGGTTATTAATGTACAAAGGGAGAAAACAGGCGTCAGAAACGCTAATTTCACCCGTGGTACATACAATATTTTATGCACAACAAAATAACATTTAATTATATGTTCAAGAGATTAAAATATATAAATAGGTTATATGTCAAAATGACATTTTGCAGAATCAAGTATTCAGAATAAACAAAAATTGTCATTTTATTTATGTATCCATAGGAATTATTTCTTTTTGGCCCTAGGCCCTAAGCCCGATTTGTAGGGCAAAAACACATGAATTTTGGCCCCATTGTGCATAAAATAAATATATCATCACGCCTTCATCCCATTACTGGGTGTGGCACTCTGCCGTAGCAGATCTCGATAAATGATATATTTATGCGCGTGAGGTTCAGTTATCAGTGGTCAAATCACGGCTTCCAAAAATGTTAGTGGAAGGGAAGCCCATGGGCCAAAAAGAAATATTTAGACTAGCATTATAGGGCTAAAACACATGCTTTTCGGCCCGGTTGTGCATAAAAATCGTGACAGAAATAATACATTTTAGCCCACTATGCCGTTGATAAGAACGACATTGCTAAAACAAGCTTTTTCGGCCGCTACTAGTAACGACGAGAGAAAAAGTGTATATTACTCATGCTGCTAAAAATATTTTTCTGCGGTTACTAAGAAATAAAATTAAACATACTTCAATCATGCATGTATATATTTTCATGATTACTTTTTATATAATAGTTAGAGAGCTAGGGTGCAAAATGATGTCTCATTTATTTCAGTGACAGAAATGGATTTTTCAATAGATTATGTCATGATAAACATAAAAAAAGAAAATTACATTTAGGAACGGGTGGCAACTATAGATGGCGCCGATGTGAATGTGTCGATTTTAAGGGTGGTTGTTGGATATTTTTTACAAGCTAATTTTCAGTTTAAATTATAGACTTTGGTATAATTAAGTAATAAAAATGATAGACAGAAGTTTTGGCCGGTGACGCGACAAAACCGGTCAAAGTAATCAATTTTTATGGTGCCGTGTGACATATTACTACTTGTTCACGACGAATACATGACAAAAAAAATATTGACAGAAATTATTGCTGGAAGCTCTGAAAGTGGACTGGTGTAGGGATCAACAACCACCCTTAAAATCTGCGCATTCACATCAACGCCATCTATAGTTGCCACCAGTTCCCAAATTTAATTTTCTTTTTTTTATGTTCATCACGACATAATCTATTGAAATATCCATTTCTGTCATTGGAATAAATGAGACATCATTTTGCATTCTAGCTCTCTAATTATAATCACAATTCCAGCATTCTGCGACCAAAAATAGTTACCTTAGCATTTTTGTGTTACTTTCATGCATGTTGCCTTCGTAAAAATTGGTTAAAAAATAAAATTTGTATGCTCACAATTTCATCAAACAAGATAACCTCGAACACACATGTATTTCAATTCAAGTTAATAAATTTCAAAACTCGCAAAAACTATTTGCATAAACGCGTAAAGTATACCAACATTATAAATGATAAACAAACAAAAAAACATCTTCCATCACATCACATCACGCTCAAAAAATAGAACAAAATTTAAAAACTCCGCATTCATATACATAAACCGTAATATATGTGTCATAAACGCAAAAAAGAAAAAGACAAAATCGGGATAATGACAGAGAGCAAGAGAATGCGACGTTGCCGCACAATCCACAGTATGTTAGCGATGTTGCCGATGTGACAGCGCTGATACATCACTCGGTTTAATTATTAAGCTGTGCGGGACACCCCTCTAGAGACAGGGTTGCTGGAGCTCTGGGCAGCCCTGGGACTAACATCTCTGCTTGTGAGATTCATATTTTATGAGTTGTACAACCCTGTCATGAAATGAAAAACGCAGTTCAATGCATATTTTTTTGCGAATGATTTATTGTAATTGCTGCAGCACTACTAGTACGTTTTTAACTGCAAATATACTTTTGAATTTGTATGCTGGGTTTACAGAAGGACTTTCATATTTTTATTTATTTGTCACTCTGCACAACAGGAACTTAATCCAGCTTATACTGAAACTCGAAACATTTAAACGAAATCGAGTTTTTTTTAATATAAATTGCAATCAGTAAGATTTGAACCCGCGAACTATTGTTTGGTAGATGCAAGGTATATTAAGCTATTATTTAGAAAGATACTGGAGAATTATTTTCTAATTTATCGATCTCTCGAGTTATATTTAATTAGATTACTTTTTGACTTAGCTGTTGAGGTCGATTCATCCAGCTTAACAGATTTCGAATTGGGTTCATATCGATTGATTACTTATTAATGCATTCTTGCAAGTTGTTTCCAAAAATTGTTGGTGTATTCTGTATCTAAAATGGAACTAAGTGAGATTTTTCTCACACATTTTACTTGACGTGTTGACAGTTTTAAATAATTATTTGACAACTACCTATCATTTGTCACAAACAAAAAAGCACCTACAGAGATTATATCCTGGAATAATCACAAGAGCTTAATTCTCAGTATAATAATGACAGGATTGGTTAAAACGCAGACACATGACATACAATGAAGCATTTCATTGGTTTTGAGAAACGTCAAAAAATAATCCATATTATTACTGCTTTTAAATCAAGATAAATTAAATTTAATAATTTAAACAAAAATTAAATAATTTTTATTATAGTATATGTATTTATTAAATTAAAAATACAAAAAAAATCACAGTAAAAAAATAAAAACATGTTTTAATAAATCAGAAATATTTTAATATGAAAATAAAACAATTCAAATAACAAAAATAAAGTAGAAACGTTTATTCATTCAGTGGTAAATTATTATTAAAATGTTTAAATAAAAAGACCAGTTTCCCAGCCTTTTCAGTTCCTAGTCGGTTTCTTAATTTTGAATGCACAGGTCCAAATGATGAAAAATCTCGCTCAACACAAGCTGAAGCCGAAGTGGCGCATAAAAGTGATTTTATAATTTTCAATATTATATCTATATTTGGTCCTAATTCATATTTTTGGGACATCCACCATTCAACATTTGAAACGTTGTTCAGAATTTCTTTTGAAAACATTACACAATACATAATATTTAATAATTTAATTCAAAATATCCGTTTCTAAGCACTTACTTTAAAAAATCTATTTTAAATCAAATAATCTAATTTAAATCAAAAAAATCAGATTTTTTTTAATTTTAAAAAAATATCACGATTTTTATCCACCCTGTTTTAAACTACAAGAAATTCTTTAATTCTCAGATTTTTTTATTTTCTCAAATAGTAATATCAACGGTTACTGCGAATTCATTGTCTCACAATAATTGTTTGTATTTATGCTAACCGAAAACAATAATGCCCTCTTAACACTTAAATGCAGAAAATATTCACTTTCCGCATTGTCGTAGGAAATAATTATTAAATACATTTTACTGAATAAAATTTCGTTACCTTTGCTGAAAATTTCACGATAAAAATCCCCTCAATTTCTGGTAAATGTAGCATGTCCTTCGTCCTTACCTGAAACAAATAAATAACGATTAGGATATTTTTATAATTACACGGTGTTGGTAACAAAGCTTAAAACGTTAAAAAGCAGTTGGAGTTTGCGTTTAATCGCAGGAAAATGTAAATTTTAAGTTTGCTTCCTGGCGCTAATGGATTGAGACGGATAATGAAAATTATCACATTTTGTTTCCGACTGGAAGTTATAATTGTTACGTATACAATATTCATGATAAACTCTAATCGTATATTCATGAGATTTTATCTCCGTCCGTAACTTTTGACCGCAAACTGGGACAATAACACAATATGTACCAGCAAAAACACAAAGCGAAATATTCTGCAACTTTATCTTTTATGATGCTGGTGCAGCTGTTGTTCCATTCCTACTTCTAATACTCTTTTGACGTCATTAATAAATTTACCTAACTTAATTTATAAATGAAACTATTACTTAAGGTGGTACTATCATGGAAGCATTTAACCCGGATTTTAATTAAATGTAAATATGTTATTTTTCATGTGTTTCTACACTAGTATGCAATGTTTTTTTTAAGTTTACCGTTGTTGAGCTGAGTAATGTAAAGTTAAAGTCAACCAAAAATGCATTGGCGTTATAGGAACTGTACCTCGCGAGGCAGCTTACTGCGTAATAAATTCATATATTGTAGTTATTTTTTAACAAAAAACTAACACACAGTACATCATGTAAAGATAAAGGTATGAGAATTTAAAAATCCATGCCTTGCCGGATTAATTTCAAAGAAATTGGCGATGAAAGTTGGATATTCTATGATTTTCAATGAAACTGTCAGAAATGCTTGGCAACGTTGCACGGGTAGACAGAGATAGTCGCACGCGTAAACAGAGAAGGTCGCGGGCGTAAACAGAGATGGTCGCACGAATGACAAAGCAAGAACTATGAAAGTTATTATTTCGATCAGTAAAATATATTAATTTTAATACAAAAAAAAATAGTACAGCATTTTATATTTATTTATTTGTTGTTACAGTTGATGATAATTGCTTTGGTGCATTTTTATCATTTTTCTTATGAACTGTTAACATTATGTGTCGATAATACAGTCACGTTTCGTACCGACTGGTAATATCATGCTGCTTGTGGTTCTCGCCTTGTTGTCATAGCTTCTGCTGTGTAAAATCTTACACTGCTATTGGTTGGCATGAAACATTCACTTCCAAAAATTTTGTTATGTTACTGTATTTCATAAACTAGTTAAATAGTTTTATTTAATGTATTCAATGTTATTGTTAATTATACGATATTTGCAGCGAAATTTTAATTCTGTTAATAACCTATACCATACAAAAATGTAATAATTATTTTTATAAACTTTTTAGGTTACCTATACTTTTGTATGTGACGGCTCTACGTAGGCGTCCTTTATTACTCAACCCGGAAACTTATATTTCTAGTCCAAATGAAATAAATTACTATTTACAATATTTTATTGTTTTTAAAAACAAGGAATCTGATGTTTTTTGAAGTAGTTTTAAGCAGATATAATAAATATTTATTTATTTTATGAAACAAGTATGTAGAGATAAGTAAAAAGAAAAAAACAATCTTGAAAACAAATCCATCTGCCACATAACATAAACCACATTTATTTATTTACAACCGACTGTCATTTCAAATACCAGCAGTTCCAATAAATCTCCTAAATAGAAAATCGAAACCCGATCCATTGAAAAACAAGAAAAAATTCAATTTAATCCGTTGCATCAGAGCCTGAAGCTTACACACACAATCACACACATTCAGACGATTTGAAAATAACGCAACAAATTGCAGCCATTCAGTGTTTGCTCTGCGCTGTGACGTCACGCCGTCATCACGACGTTCACTTGACGAAGACGAGATTCCTGGAGGCAATCAGATATGTAAATACGTGCATGAGGCAGGGGTAGGGACAGGGGCAGACGCGGGAAATGAACGTCTCGACTGATGAACGGATAATTTGAATGATAAAATATTCCGTGCTGCTCCACTGTTCTTTGCTAATATTGTTAAGTAAATTGACGATGAATCTGATTTTGAAATTGAATTTTTATTGGCAATTTTGTGCAAATGTTGCTAATAAGGACGCGGTGAGTTAATTTTATGTTGTGAAGGGATTTATTAAAGCAGGACTTGCAGAACTTTTTAGATTACAAAAACTTAAATATTTTGTATCTGATCAGACGAAATATGACATTTTTCCTGAGTTTTCTGCAATTGTTATTTGTGTACCTAGAGCAGAAAGTAGTCTATTGCCGCTGGACAATCATGCATGAGTGGTGAAGATACTTTCTGCTCGCGGTGTACATACTATTTTTTCTTTGGACATTTAAAAATGCTTGAAAAAGAATTTCAAATCATTTTTGACAGTGTTCATGTACGTAACGCAATTCAATGAAGTTGGCCATGGTACAGTTGGTATCACCACACCTAACCTCAAACGTCAAACGTCAACGCTCACCTTCAAAAACGCATCAGCTGTCAAAGTGTAACAACATTGCTCTTGTAGACTTTTTTTACAAATATTTTGTGGTCGTCTGAAAACTAGTGTACATAACTCGCTGGAAAGTGTGATAACTGTGCTCGTGTACTTAAATCACTCGACGCTACGCGCCTTGTATTTCAATTTGTACACTCGTACGTTATCTTACACTTTCGATGCTTGTTATGTAATATATGATAAAATGCTTCTAGAATAAATTTATTACTGCGATGGTACCAAGGACGTTGAAAGGAGAGGATATGGCATGACGATACTGTAGCATTGTTTGAAGTGAGGCTTGGGCAAGGGAAAGAGACAACAATAGTTTTTCTGCACCGTGCTTAGCCAAATCTCTTCTTCTTTCAAATATTTTGAATTTTTATATAAGAAAAGTGACGTTTAGACGTTGTCAGAGAGCGTTGTTTTATGTAAACATAACCACGAAGTGTCATTTGTGTTTCAATTTTTGTGTTGTATGGAATTGGACATAATTTTTGTGGATAAAATGGTAACCAAGTGTTTATAATTTCAGTTTCCTTGTAAAAATTTATAATCTTTTAGAGAGAATGATTCTGTTCTGTCTATTTAAATTTCAAATCTCTTTATGACACATGTCAATCAATAGCAGGCTAAGCACGGTACAGAAAATAATACTTCTGTCTCTGTCAATCTGCCGAGCCTCACAGTCTTGACTTGAATGCCATATCCCCTCCTTTCAACGTCCTTGGATGGTACTCTCTGGAAGAAAAACATAAATTTCTATACTAATATATTTTTTTAAATTAATATTTTTTCCTGCTGTAAATATATATCTTGTGTAGTTGTGTCGTTTTGTAGGCAGGAACGTATTATAAATAACGCTATTATTGTGCACGCATTCCATTTTCCATGTAACAAAACACAACACAAGACATTCCATACAGTAACGTAACATTCAGCCGCAATAAATCAAGCACCCTGTATATCTCGTGGACGATACACCCACGTATAAATTATCGTCGGCTGTGTCGGATTGCACACATACGTTGCCACTCGCACATGTTTCAAAACAGTTGCCGAACAGGCTACGCCTACTTGATTGATGTGTCCTGCGCTCGATCTCGATGCCGATCTCTTCCGGCTCCGGATGCGGATTCCAGAACTCCCGGATAAATAAGTTTTTACGAGTTGTCGAGACATGGAAAACTTTCCAATTATTCCACCTATTTATGTTCATTAAAAGTTTCTTAATTTTGTGTGTCGTCTGTTTGATGTATGTGCACAAGTTTTTGATAAAATGCTTCACGAGCCGGATGAAATCGTTTCCAGTTTGTACTTCTACATTTCTTAGGACATTATCTTACGTTGCTGCGTCTTCTTTGCGTTACAGTTTTGCTTTCATAAACGGCTCAAAATTCTGAAATAAATATCAGAAATATTTATTACTTTGCTACTCTGCACAACAGGAAATTAAACTAAATTAACAATTTTATGCTCCTTCCAAATTATTGTAGTTTTAAAAAAATAAAATAACCAAGAAATTGCTTTTTACTTCGTGTAATAGTATATTATTTTAAAAGGAGCTAAAGTGACATTTTTGTGGCGAATCTGTAGGTACTGATGGGAGAGCTTAGCGAAGCCGACAATTACAGATGATGCACAAAAAGTCACTTTCGCTCCACATAAAATATGCTACTTTTTCATTAAATACTGATATATTTAGCCAATTAATAGTTATTTATGTACCAAGGGTGAAAATAGGCGTTTCTGGCTAATAACATTCTCAGAGTCAGAAACGCTAATTTCACCCGTGGTACATACAATATTTTATGCACAACAAAATAACATTTAATTACATGTTCATGTTTATGGGATGGCTAGCACAGTGGTATGAAGTCGGCCTGTGGATCCTGAGGTCCCTGGTTCGATTCCCAGAGGCGACAAATTTTCATAATTTGAAAAAGCTATCCCTGTGGCTCCTCCACCACTAACATGTTTGGAGGCCGTGATTTGACGACTGGTAACCGCACTTCACGCGCAAAATATATCACTTACCGAGATCTGCTTTAGCAGAGTGCCACACCCAGTGATGGGTAGAAGGCGTGATGATATATATATATATATATATATATATATATATATATATATATATATATATATATATATATATATATATATATACATGTTCAAAAGATTAAAATATGTATATAGGTTATATGTCAAAATGATATTTTGTAGAATCAAATATACACAATAAATAAAAATTGTCATTTTATTTATGTATCCATAGGAATGATTACTTTTTGGCCCTAGGGCTATAAAGAAATGTGTAAGCCCGCTTTTAAAGTTAAAACAAATTCATTAAAAATGTTTCTGCACAACCGGTCCGAAAAGCACTGAAAAGCGGGTTTAAACACTTCTATTTAGACCATGGGCCAAAGAAAAATTAATTTTATGGATACATAAATAAAATGACAATTTTTGTTTATTGCGAAAACTTGATTTAGCAAAGTGTCATTTTGACATATAACCTATTTACTATTTTAATCTTTTGAACATATAATTAAGTATTATTTCGTTGTGCATAAAACATTGTATGTATCACGGGTGAAATTAGCATTTCTGACCCTGAATATGTTATTATCATAATCATTCCACGGGCCAGAAACGCCTATTTTCACCCTTGGTACATAAATAACTATTATGTCATATAATTTTGGGATGGCTAGCTCAGTGGTATGAAGTCGGCCTGTGGATCCTGAGGTCCCTGGTTCGATTCCCACAGGCGACAAATTTTCATAATTTGAAAAAGCTATCCCTGTGGCTCCTCCAGTACTAACATGTTTGGGGGCCGTGATTTGACGACTGGTAACCGCACTTCACGCGCAAAATATATCACTTACCGAGATCTGCTTCAGCAGAGTGCCACACCCAGCAATGGGTAGAAGGCGTGATGATATATATTTATTTTTATTTTATTTATTTTTCTGACGCTGGTGAACCAATGATTTTAACGAACGTCCCAAAAGTATATCCATCAATCTATTATAATGGGGTAGCTAGCTCAGTGGTATCAAGTCGGCCTGTGGATCCTGAGAACCATGGTTCGATTCCCACAGGCAACAAACAATTTTCACCAATTTAAAAAAAAACTACCCCTGTGGCTTCCCAACCACTAATATCTAAGGAGGCTGTGATTTGATGGCTGGTAATCGCAGTTCACGCGTAAAATATATCACTTACCGAGATCTGCTTCGGCAGTTTACCACACCAAATAATGGGTAGAAGGCGTGATGATATATTTATTTATTTATTTTTATTTTTATTCGATGTCTATTCCTCATGACCAAACTACCTCAACTGCCTTATTCCTTTCGTAATTAGCAAGCAAGAGGTCAAGCAATCAAATCTCACTGACTTCTATTTACAGTGGGTGATCAAATTATTAGAGCCACAGTAAGAAAAAAGTATTTTCTTACTTTCGGGTACAAATTAAAGCACATTGTTTGGGTTTTGAAATTAAATTGTTTTTATTAATATTAGTTTCTAAATAATACGCTTAAAAAAAGTAACAAAACATAGCTAAAAAAATTCTAAATTTAATATTTGGTAACACCACCTTTTGCTGCAATTACAGCTGCGATTCTTTCTATGCATGTTGCGCAGTTTAATTTAATTTTATCATTTCTGTGCCACACATCAATCAAACGCTCTATTAGCTGACGTTTGTTTGTGACGATTTCCAAGGAATTTGCAAAAGGTGGTGTTACCAAATATTAAATTTAGAATTTTTTTAGCTATGTTTTGTTACTTTTTTAAGCGTATTATTTAGAAACTAATATTAATAAAAACAATTTAATTTCAAAACCCAAACAATGTGCTTTAATTTGTACCCGAAAGTAAGAAAATACTTTTTTCTTACTGTGGCTCTAATAATTTGATCACCCACTGTATATCCAAAGAGTATGGTTGTGTCTGAGTGGTTCGGATTCCACCATAAGCTGTAGGCCTCCTGTACTGTTGTAATTGGGATTTAATTCCTGTTGGGCAGAGTTAGAAATGCACGTATTTCAGTGGTTATATACTCATTTCAAGTAATCTAAGCTTTAGCTGTTGTAAAAGGCAGCTAGGTAAATTTATTCGTGTCGGTTCAGAAAGAGTAATTTTTCCCGTTCGCACGATGTATTTAAATGAGTATACTCGTATACGCAAACAAGTCATTTGTAATTCAGCACCTAATACAATTAGTGCGGCATGCAGCTGCCATCGCTGCCACACGCCAATTCGCGGTAAAACTGCATCGCATTATTACACTAAATTAAAACACGTGTTTGCGAAATGTTCATTTAAAATTCTAATCCAAATAGTTAACCAGCCAAGCGCAAACAGTATTTTCATAAAATATACGTGAACGTGGACGTGAACGTGGACGTGGTGTACGTAGCAGTAGCAGTAGCTTCGGCTTCTTGTTTGCTCGTATTTCATGCATTTCCACGGTGAAATACATGGGTGTCTTGCCATTTTACCCGTTCCCAACTAGCACTGTGAGATTGTAGAACTGTGCAAATTAATAAAATATAAAATAAATAAATATATCATCACGCCTTCTACCCATTACTGAGTGTGGCACTCTGCTGAAGCAGGTCTCGGTAAGTGATATATTTATGCGCGTGAAGTGCGGTTACCAGTCGTCAAATCACGGCCCCCAAAGATGTTAGTGGTGGAGGAGCCACAGGGATAGCTTTTTCAAATGATGAAAATTTGTCGCCTGTGGGAATCGAACCAGGGACCTCAGGATCCTCAGGCCGACTTCATACCACTGAGCTAGCCATCCCATTAATTAATTAAATTAATGAAAATATAAAAGTACTGTTTGAAATATGAATAAAACTTTCAAATCTCCTGTGTAAATAAAGAAAACAATTTTTGGTTTTAGTTTATTTCATCAATGGAAACGTTTATTTTACCTGTGGTACATACACTATTTTATGCACAACAAAATAACATTTAATTATATGGTCTAAAGATTAAAATATGTAAATAGGTTATATGTCAAAATGACATTTTGCAGAATCAAGTATTCACAATAAACAAAAATTGTCATTTTATTTATGTATCCATAAAATTAATTTTTTTTGGTCCGCTTTTCAGTGCTTTTCGGCCCGGCTGTGCAGAAACATTTTTAATTAATTTGTTTTGTCTTTAAAAGCGGGCTTACACATTACCTTATAGCCCTAGGGCCAAAAAGTAATCATTCCTATGGATACATAAATAAAAGGACAATTTTTATTTATTGTGTATATTTGATTCTACAAAATGTCATTTTGACATATAACCTATGTACATATTTTAATCTTTTGAACATGTAATTAAATGTTATTTTGTTGTGCATAAAATATTGTATTTTATTTTTTTGGCCCGTGGGCTAAAAAGAAGTGTTTAAACCCGCTTTTCAAGGCTAAAACACATGCTTTTCGGCCCGGTTGTGCATAAAATATATTACTTATCGAAATCTGCTACGGCAGAGTGCCACACCCAGTAATGGATAGAAAGCGTGATGATATATTTATTTATTTATTTACATGACACAGTATATAAATTTATTTTATTAATTTAGATACAGAATTTTCAGTTCTACAACTTTTATTTGAAGCTTTTTTGTCTTAAATAATTTTTTTCCATGTTAAACACTTGTGATCGTCTTTTCGTGATACACTCAGTATAACATCCAATAGTTGAACTATCATTTTCACGCTGTTTCAAATAAAACTATATATTATATCACTTGTGGTGGAAAATATACGAATCTTTGTAACAGAGAGAGAATAAAATGGTCGTTTTTGGAAGGGTTGAAAAGTGAGGTCACCAAAATATGAAACAACGCTGAGTGTATGCGGCACGAGATGATTTATTTGCATTTTTAAGCAAGTGCCCTGGCGACTAGTGCTGCCATCCTGATTGTGTCATCGTGAAATTGCATTCAGCCTCCGAGCCTTCGTGCGTCCATGTCCTTGTGCACTGCGGTTCACTTAATGATATTTGCTGCAGGACCTCGTCCTGCTGCAATTTACATCACTGTACTGCTATATCATCAACTGTTGTTTTTATTTTTAATCCATTATTCACGACTCTGTGACTCTTTTTTATTTCTCAATCTATGAGTATTCTGTAAATGAAAAGTATTTTTAGAACTGGCTTATCGATCTCTTTTGTTACGTACATTTTTTTAGCTGTGATGTTCAGATGAATGTTGATCGAAGAATGAGTGTCAATTTATTAACGAGGAATACGTGTCGAATGGAAGATTGGTATAATTGAGGAGAAGATATTGCGTGGAGAATCTAGGAGCATTAGAAATAAATGAATGAATATGATTGAAGGTTTAGTGTATGGGTAATAATGGTTCAGTGGTATCGAGTCGGCCTGTAGATCCGAGAACCCTGGTTCGATTTCCAGAGCCGACAAACATTTTCAATAAATTAAAAAATTACCCCTGTGCCTCCTCCACCACTAACATCTATGGTGGCCGTGATTTGATGGCTAGTAACCGCATAAATATATCACTTACCGAGATCTGCTTCGACAGAGTGCCACATCCAGTAATGGGTAAAAAGCGTGATTATATATTTATTTATTTATTTATGAAAAATGACACCCGTTTTATGAAAGGAATTATGAATGTGGATGAGGCGAAACTACATACATACATACATACATACATATCTTCACGCTATATCCCAACAAATGGGGTAGCACGAACCCTAAAATCACTGATAAAACATTCACTCATCACACCCATCAAACAACCAGTCATCGTCAAACATTTTCATTCAAACATACCACCCTCACTTCAACCACTTTCATAGATCACTCCATATAAACTCATTCATTTATTACACTCGAAATTATTATCACACAACAAACCTTCAATCACATCATTCCTTTTCACTTACCATTCATTTTCTTTCTTCAACGTACATAACGAATGCATAAAAAAAATCTCAGATTACTCACGTTTACTCCTAACAACGAATCTAATAACGAAACTAACAACGAAGCTACAAGATTAGAAAAGATGAAAGCGATAGTCTGCACTTATATATGAAAGAAAAGACCACACAATGCAGTATCTGAAAATGAAACAAAAAGATAAGAAAGGGAGGGAGCGTCGCGAAACTATATATAATATATTAATATTATATGTATGTTATATAATTTGAAAAAATTAACTTGTCTCCGCCAGGATTTGAACCCAGACTTTCCACTAGGGCCGCGAACGTCCTGGGTCTGGGTTCAAATCCTGGCGGAGGCAAGTTGATTTTCTCAAATTTAATTAGCATTCAACACATTTGTTATTTACAATTACAATACAAAAAAAAAATTATATGTATGAGTTTCTCTGTATAAATATAATATATATCATCACGTCTTTTACCCATTACTGGGAGTGGCACTCTGCATAGCAGATCTCGATAAGTGATATATTTATGTGCGTAAAGTGCAGTTACCAGCCGTCAAATCATGGTCCCTAAAGATGTTTGCGGTGGAGAAGCCACAGGGGTAATTTTAATATGGTGAACAAGTTTGTCGGCTGTGGGAATGGAACCAGGGTTCTCAGGATCCACATGCCGACTCGATACCACTGAACCACCTACCCCATTCTGACTTTGCATAAAAAAGATTAATTACAGTTCTTTGCAATATAAAATGAAATCCAAATAATTTAAACGCGGTTATATTTTTAAAATTTTATTTAAAATGCTCAATCGTAATTTTTGACGCACCAAATAAATACTATTTCAGTTATTTAGAGTTATTACTAAAATACCGCAAATTCGTATATCTATCAAAACTAGCAGAAAATGTACGAGATATGAAAATTCCAATAGTGAATTCGCTTTTCGCAAACAAATCGGATGAAAATCGCTTACCACCGTTGATATTTCAGTAACGGATCCAAATGGAAAGCTTCGTATTCGTTTCCAAACAAAAATATCGTTCCGCATCGTCCCTGTTGTTTTTTCCACACAACACGCAAATAACATTGATGACGTGTTATTCCGCCATATGTAAACATAGTAAGGAGCTGCTGTTGCCGCTCACAACTACAGAGAGAGGAGAGAGAGAGAGCGAGTGTGGCTCAATCAAGGAGAGGAGAACCGCAGGATATTTTATTGATGTGTTTATTTTATGTTCGATTTCAAACAGTGCGGTTTTGTTTGTTTCAAACCGTTTTGTTTAATGTAAATTAGGTATCAATTAGGGGTAAAGTATCCTGCAGTATGTTGTTTTGATAATATACGCAGTTTTCGTCATTGATAAATTTAAAAATATGAGAACAAAATTTTGTGTGAAAAAAAAATATCATCACGTCATTTACATACATATTTATGATAATAAGTAGCCATTTTTTACTTAAATTTCTTAAATATGATTTATAGAACAATATTCAAGCAAAAAAAAATTAGGTCATGTATAGTTAAATTTTTTTCATTCCTGCTGAGATCTTTGAAAAGCTATAACTCCAAAACCATCAAAGGTATTTTAATTCTATTTCCACCATTAAATTCACCATAACTTATTGTAACTTACAAAATATAATTGAGTAAAAAATTTTGAGCCATGTGTCAGTAAAGTATATTTGAAAAATTCCTGCTTGGCAACCATAACTCTGAAACTATAACAGATATTTTGATTCTCTTTTTATTGTAGGATTTGTCACCAGTTACTCTTTGTTCTAGTGAAGTACTATTAAATTTTATTAACTAGTTTTAACAAATAATTCGAAAGTATAATATAAATATGTCAACACGCGTTTTACCTATTATTGTGTACGGCTCTTTGCCCTAGTAGATCTCAGTAAGTGATATGTTTTGCTCATGAAAGTGCGATTACCAGCCGTCAATCACAATCCCTAAAGATTTTAGAACTGGGGGGATCATAGGGATGATTTTATTGTGGACTAAAGAAACTGTTTTGTGAGTGACAAATTCCGAGTAGTACAGTTCCTGGCCTAGTGATACATATAACTTTTTTTTGTGAAATCAGCAAGAAAGTGCCTACTTTCCTGACCAATTTTAGTATGTAAAGTAGGGTTTTACAAAAATAGTCAAGTAAAGTACGTATCCAAGGCTACAACAAAAGTAAAGCTACATTCACAAATCGAAATTAGTTTTTGTTTTATGTTTTCCATTTATGTTTTAATAACCTTGTAGTCATGTTACCTTATGCAGCCATTCACAAATCAGTATTTAGTTTTGGTTTTAACACAAAAGTTTGCAAACTCCAAACTTATGTTTTAGTTTTACGTTTTATACTTAGGAATAGACCAATAGGACGAAGCGTAGAATGATGTAGTGATATATACTTGTCTCTTTCTATCATCCTTCACATTAACAATAACCTAAATTAGTTTTTATTCAAGTGTCAAAATGAATGAAAATAAAAAGATTTGAAGTGTAGTTTTGCTAATCAAATCATCTAAAATAGTTTAATAACAAATTAATACCTACCTTCTTATTACAATAATATTTACCTTGCTCTTCCAAAAAATACGAAAGTAAACAAACTTATGACAGCACGTGTAACTTAGCATATCTGACAGTTGCATTTACTGTATTACCGATCTTCTGAGTATAACCGATTTTTTTAAATTTATGATAGATATCACTACTAACTAAAACCGACAAAAGCAAAACTATTTGTGAATGCCACCTAAAAACACACTAAAACATAAAACAAAAACTAATTTCGATTTGTGAATGTAACTTAACTGTCTCGTAAAGTATAAAACAGTCTGGTAAAGATTTTACCTGACTGTTATTTTTGTTGTAACCTTGGATACGTAGTCTGCTGTCAGTACAATTCATATCAAAAAATTTAAACATTTTGAATTATTTATGATTAAATATGGATTAAATTAAACGGTTTCAAATAAAATAGTATACATAATACAATAGGGAAGTATTTTTACTTGACTCAGCGGATTAAACTACTCGGCCTGCGGCTTCAAACAACCACTTCGTCAAGTAAAATATCACTTTCCTGATTTATTATGTAATTTACTATTATGCTACTTTGTAGAATAGCTTAATCTCAATTACAGTACAGGGTTCAAGTTCGCGTATTTCTGATTAAAAGTGTCGAATTTCTTTTTTATTATATATAATATACAATTCTGTTTGGATATAAAAATTTGATTAACATTATCTCTGAAATACACACTTTGTATATTATGTAAAAATTCCTTAGGTGAGACTTTGAAGTAAAGCAAAAATAAAAGCAGAACGATAGTGTTGAGGTCTGAGTGTTTAATAAAAACATTTGCGAATCAAGAGGGTCGGTAATAATCTCACCGTGAATCTTGGCGCATTTTTTACAAAGCGAAGACAATTTAGTCTTAAGGTAAAAAGCTTAAATGCCTTTTATTTTTTAATGGATTTCCTCATGTACATTTTTGGAACGCATTAAGAATAAATTATCCAGATTAGAGTAGCTTTCTCGATGTCATGCGGTCTGACAGGCCTAAGTTGATGATAAAAAAGTCTTGTGAGGGCGGGTGGAGGCACTATCGCTCCTCCTGGACCCGCCTCTGTCTAACGTCGTTAGTTCTGCCCTGCGTCGTTTTTACGGTTAGTATAAATGCTCTCGGAATGCGTGTTCGCTCTACGTTTTGTTCAGAGAGGTTTTTATTTTTATTGCCGATTAAAAACACAGCGGTTTATTTATATGTAAAGTGCTTTGTCGCGATGTTCTTCTCTTTGTTTTGTAGAAACAAACAAGTTCGGATCGCGGTATCGCGAGGATTCTGCTAAGAAATACTGCACGCATTTTTCAACAGCAAAGTATGAGTACATATAAGTTTTGCTTTCTTAAGATTGAAAATGAATTTATTATTGAATCTAAAGTAGCTATTTAATAGTATTGTTGTAGTAACAATAACAAATAATTAAGTATTAAATGACACATTTTATATGCCGATAAGATGAAATGAAACGGCCATAATATGCGTGGCGCAATTAATTGAAATTGACCATGACTGTACTAACCGTAATGACAAAATATTAAATTATGCTGAAATATTAGTAAATAAGTAATTATTAAGTTAAAAAAATAAGATTTATTTGTGTAAATGTGTTGAAAAATCTGCCAAAACTTCGATTTAAATAATAATACAAATTATTTTCATTTATTTTACTACATTCTTTCATCGTAACGCCATCTGTTGCCAATTAGTAGAACTTCACCTGATATGTTAGAAGTGTGCGTTATACTAACATATCAATATATGTTATTTTCAACTTTCCATAGTAATTTATGATATTATGATTACTTTCATTAGTAGTCGTCTGAAAATGGAATTAAATCATTAATAATAATCTGTATTACATGATATTTTCTCATAAAAAATGTCAATAAATTTTGTATTAAATGCGGTAGATACCCAGTGAAGTAATATGAAAATATAAATCAATGTAATTCGACACGCAAGTCAAATTCGTGACATCGGAAAAATCAGTCGTCAGCTAATAAATATTATTGATGAATGTAATTTCCAATGATATATTGTACAGATACATCATATTTGTACAATATAAAGATTACATATATTTGACCTAGTCTCATAAGTTTTATTATCCGCGAAACAAATCATGTTTGATGAACGGATGAACGAAATAATGGCGCTTGACGATTGACACATATTTGAAGGAGAGACAGAAATGCAAAAACCTAAAATCATTATCATGCAAGCTATTTCTTTGCTATTTAACTCTAGTTATAGTACCTTTATTATTTGAATTTTTTATTTTATTTTCTCAATTTTTTACAAATATAAAATAAATATATCATCACGCCTTCTACCCATTAGTGGGCGTGGCACTCTGCCGAAGCAGATCTCGGTAAGTGATATATTTTACGCGGGAAGTGCGGTTACCAGTCGTCAAATCACGGCCTCCAAAGATGTTAGTGGTGGAGGAGCCACAGGAGTAGTTTTTGAAATTATGAAAATTGTTTGTCCCCTGTGGGAATCGAACCAGGGTTCAAATGTTTTAAGGTGAACAAATATTAAAAATTAAAAAAATAGTTGACGAGCTAAATATAATAGTGATTACAATTTGCATTGAACAAAATGAATAGAGCATATTGACCATAAGCTGCAACGCTCTCCCTGATTGGTCCTTAGGGTTAGGTAATTACCCTGCACTAAAACGGCGACGTATTTCCTCTCGAGGGTGGAATGTACGAGGGTAGTAGCAGTAGCCAAACCTCTCGCTGCATCGCAAACCAAACCGAACGGAATTGCATCCGATTGCAATCTTAATTAAGCGGCGTCATTCACTCTGCACGCCTAGCAACTAGTTGCCGTCGCGACGCCATATGAATATGCTTCTTTGACGAGATTTCACTTTAACCTTGGTTGTTACAAAGAGGTTAGTTTGGCTAGAATTATGCATTGAATCAGGGGATGAAAGATTGATCAAATTAAATATAAGTTGGGCCAAAAAGAAGTGTTTAAGCCCGCGTTTTAGGGTTAAAACCAGAGCTGGGCAAGCTACTTAAAAAAAGTAGCTAAGCTACAGCTATAAGCTATATTTTGTAAAATATAGCTAAGCTACAGCAAAAAGCTTTCGTTAAAGTAGCTGTTAAATTTTAAAGCTACTTTTTTAAATTATTGTGAAATAATTAAATTTGCCATTGTCATATGATCAGTCTTTTGTTATAATGACTGTTAATTTACTATTATGTACATAAATATCAAAAATAGCAAATACCATCTGGCACCTACTGTGTATTTTTGCGTATTAGAGCCAGTTAGAACCGGCAACAAATAATTATTTTGTGTGGGTTTAGCTTGTACGCATGCGTACTTTGTTGACCTTCTGCTTAAAAAGTAGCTTTAAGCTATAAAAAGTAGCTGTAAGCTACAAAAAGTAGCTTTAAAAGTAGTATCAGTTGTTATTTTTAAGTTAATAGAAAAAAAAGTAGCTCGCTACAAGCTACAGCTATATTTTTTCACAGTTAGTTAAACTACAGCTACAGGTAAGGTAAATGTAGCTAAGCTAGTAGCTAAGCTACAAAAGTAGCTAGCTACTGCCCAGCTCTAGTTAAAACACATGCTTTTCGGCCCGGTTGTGCATAAAAACATATTCTGCGAATCTTAAAGGTCATTCTACCTAATAGTAAATTAGAAATGCATCAATTTGATTCAAATATTTCCTTTATCAATACATGCAAACGTTTCTCTTGGTTGCGCGTAGCAATCTGAATATGGAACTTTGTATTTCCAGTGGTGCATTCGGCAAGTTCATCAAGTTGAACTTGGCTTCGCTTCACCGGAGTCAACCTGGAATGAGGCTGGAGTTAACCACCCCCCGGTGGTTGTTCAGGGTTGTTAATTTCGTTGTGCAAACATCTCTCAACCTACGCAGAATTTCACTAACATTATTTAATTTTCATTCTGGCGAAACGGTGGAATTATATCGCTCGTGTTAAAAACTGACACTTGTGTCGATTTTCTAGAAGAGTTAATGATGATGATATTTTATTATGGAATTAAAAAAATATATTTATTTTATATTTATTTATTATACAAGTGTTTTATTACGTATATAAAACACGCAAGAAAAGTTTAAACACGAGACCGATCAGCGAATAAAACACAAGTGTAATACAAAATTTTATCCACAACTCCTAATTATAGGTATCGAAGAAGATTGGTCATAACGTTTAACGTTGATTCAGTTATATAGTTTCTCAAAATACGGTAGATCATGAAGTGGTTGCTAAGTAACAAATAATAAACATTTTATAATAATATACAGTGCACATAAAATATAAAACTTTTCTAATTTCAAAACTAATCAACCAAAAAATGCGAAGCAACTGACGCCATGACACTTCGCAACAGTCTTGTACAAGTCGCCTGCATACGCGACTCCGGAACGACTAGTCGCTAACAATGACGGCAGGGCTGTACTTTTAACTATACCAACAAATGGTGCCCGTATCAAAGTCGCTAAATATGACGTCAAACGAATTAGAATAGGTCTCCTGGTGATAATATTATAAGAATTTCTTTATTGACACAATTGTCTTTTGGGTTCAAATCCCGGAGAACACTTATTGCTTTTTCAAAAATTATTTCTAATATCTACCAATAGACAATTGAGTCAATAAGCAAATTCTTATTATTTAATTAGTGCTAAAATAAATAAATAAATAAATATATCATCACGCCTTCTACCCATTTCTGGGTGTGGCAATCTGCTAAAGCAGATCTCGGTAAGTGATATATTTTGCGCGTGAAGTGCGGTTACCAGTCGTCAAATCACGGCCCCCAAACATGTTAGTGGTGGAGGAGCCACAGGGATAGCTTTTTCAAATTATGAAAATTTGTCGCCTGTGGGAATCGAACCAGGGACCTCATGATCCACAGGCCGACTTCATACCACTGTGCTAGCTAAAATCTAGTGTAAAATATGTGTGCGACAGTTAAACTTTTGTTTGCATTTATTCCAGTTTCATTTTAGCAATAATAAAATAAGTAAAATGTCAAAACTATCAAAATAATTTCTTTATATTATTACATTCATTTATTTTGTTAGTCTTAACAAATAAAACATCTAACATTTATTTAATTTTGTTTCAATTCCATGGCTATGGATAGTTTTGAGGCAATTTTCTTTATTTTCAGATCTAATTTGTGCTGCTACAACACATGAAAATATAATTTTGCGTATTGATTTAGCTGTAGAATTTTATACCCTAAAAATTTTATTTGAAGCTTTTTTGGTTAAAATAATGAGGGAAGCAAGAAATTATAACATTATTATTTTACGTGTTAAATCCCCACGGTTACCCTTACGAAGTACCTCCCGGTATATTAAATTACAGATTGTTAAATTATTTCAAGATGATGTTTTCATAAGAAACTGAAGGAAATTTGATTGAAAGTTGAACGATAGTCTTATGTTTCATACAAAGCCTTGGCGATATTTCGGGATGTGTTGTGGGCTGTGTAAGCTCGGCGAGTCGACGAAAATGGAACTTTGCTAATTGGTTTCCGGCAGCTCTGTATAATTATCAACATCGGGGTCCTGCGCTGCGCTCCGCGACGCCGCGCGACGCCGCCGTCTCGCTATACAACGAACGCTTCGTGTTCGCGTTTCGCTCTGTTTGAATATTTATGACGACCATCCGCACGGTTACTTATATAATTAACGAAGTTTGTTGACAACTGATTAATGAAAACATTGTTGTGATAATACAACCCCCTTATAGTTTTGTTAGCTATTCTTCATAGCTGCAAACCAGACACAATTATATCTACCATTACGACCAATATTTTCACTTTGACTATTGTTTTATTTATTTGTTATTCTGCACAACAGGAACTTAATCCCAATTACAGTAGCTTATAGTGCAATATGAAACACTCAGACATAATCATACTTTTGTATATAGCAACACTTCTGGAGATTGTATCTAAAAAAATATAAGAGATATGAGGTTGCGCATAACGGCATTGAATTCCCCGGGTCCAAATTGACTTATTAGCAAAATTTTAGCTCATTTGAAATAATTTTAGTTTCTTGAAATTTTTTATGATTTTCAAACAATTTGCTCTATAACTCTTTCTCGTACGATTATTGTAATGAAAATCCCCAAGTGCGTACGCCATCTAGTTTTTAAGATATTGTCCAAAAACTGTGTAGGAAAAATTAAATGTCAAAAATTCTTGAAAATTTTAAAAATCGCTGAAAACTTGTATACAAGTTAATTGAAGAATGAGGAATCCAATACCGTTGAGCGCATCTTCTTATCTCGCTTAGTTTTTGAGATATGACCTCTGGAAAGTCGACAAACTGAGGTGTTGAAATTTTTTGAAAGTTCAATACTTCCGGAGGCTCTATCTCAAAAACTAAACGTGATACGAAGTTGCGCTCAACGGCATTGAATTCCCCGGGTCCAAATTGACTTATTAGCAAAAGTTTAGCTCATTTGACACGATTTTAGTTTTTTGAAATTTTTAATTATTTTCCAAGGGTTTTTTTATGATTTTCAAACAATTTGCTCTAGAACTCTTTCTCTTATGATTATTGTAATGAAAATTTACATACATATGTATTTTTATCCGCTGAAACCAATGGTTGATTCCCCAAGTGCGTACGCCTTCTAGTTTTTAAGATATTGCCCAAAAACTGTTGTAGAAAAAAAATATTCAAAATATTTCAAAATCTTAAAAATCGCTGGAAACTTGTATACAAGTTAACTGAAGCACGAGAAATTCAATGCCGTTGAGCGCATCTTCATATCTCGTTTAGTTTTCGAGATATGGCTTCTGGAGAGTAGAAAAACTGAGCTGTTGAAATTTTTGGACAGTTCAACACTTCCGGAGGCTCTATCTCAAAAACTGAACGAGATATGAAGTTGATGTCTACCAATTTCAAATTTCAATGGCCATTGCCACACGCAAAATCGATATTAAATATCTGTTATTTACTGTTTATATTTCACATTAATTCAAATAAAAAGATTGTTCCACAATGGTTGTCACTTGCAAAAAGATACTTTCTACAATCATTTTGAATGTTGGTATGCTGACTTTTCAACACTACCGTAGAAAAAATAATACATGCAGTTTGTATTAAAAATATCTTGTGTAATAAAGTGACACTTTTTATATTAGTTACATAAATAGATTTAAAAAAGAACTTATTAAAATATTGAGCAGATACCCATCATTTCAAATTTAAAAAATCTCCTGCTGCGTGTTACCGCCCTCTATAAGTGCTAAGCCCCAGTTTCGGTTTTCCTCTTTCCTCTTTGTGGCCCTCACGCTATAACAATATCTCAGCCTCAGTCTGTCTGCTCACTCATAAATTATTTGATTGAACTGGAGCAAGCTGACAAGTAATACATCGCTGGGGTAATTATTAACTCCGGGGGTTCTGTTCCGGTGCTCCGGTGAGCCCGGAGTCGGCCGCGTAGACACGACATTCCTGAGATGCGCGCTGGCAGTTTTATCACTACAACAAATTTATCACCACCCCGGAAGATCTTCAAATGATAAATTTATTGTGGGCATATTTAATATAGTAAATATTCGAGCAAGGTTAAATGTTATATCTGCATCAGAGCTGGGCTGTAGCTAGCTACTTTTGTAGCTTAGCTACTAGCTTAGCTACGTTTACCTTAGCTGTAGCGGTAGCCAGAGTTGAGCAAGCTACTTAAAAAAAGTAGCTAAGCTACAGCTACAGCTATTCTTTAAAAAAGTAGCTGAGCTACACCTATAAGCTATATTTTGTAAAATATAGCTAAGCTACAGCTAAAAGCTTTCGTTAAAGTAGCTGGTAATTTTTAAAGCTACTTTTTTAAATTATTGTGAAAGAATTAAATTTGCCATTGTCATATGATCAGTCTTTTGTTATAATGACTGTTAATTTACTATTATGTACATAAATATCAAAAATAGCAAATACCATCTGGCACCTACTGTGTATTTTTGCGTATTAGAGCCAGTTAGAACCGGCAACAAATAATTATTTTGTGTGGGTTTAGTTTGTACGCCTGCGTACTTTGTTGACCTTCTGCTTAAAAAGTAGCTTTAAAAGTAGCTTCAGTTGTTATTTTTAAGCTAATAGAAAAAAAGTAGCTAGCTACAAGCTACAGCTATATTTTTTCACAGTTAGCTAAGCTACAGCTAAGGTAAATGTAGCTAAGCCAGTAGCTAGCTACTGCCCAGCTCTGGCTGTAGCTTAGCTAAATGTGAAAAAATATAGCTGTAGCTTGTAGCGAACTATTTTTTTTTCTATTAGCTTAAAAATATTGTTATACCAACTGAAGCTACTTTTAAAGCTACTTTTTGTAGCTTAAAGCTACTTTTTTTTAATTTAATAATTCACAATAATTGATAAAGTAGCTTTAAAATTTAGCAGCTATTTTAATGAAAGCTTTTAGCTGCAGCTTAGCTATATTTTACAAAATGTAGCTTATAGCTGTAGCTCAGCTACTTTTTTTAAGAATAGCTGTAGCTGTAGCTTAGCTACTTTTTATAAGTGGCTTGCCCAGCTCTGATCTACATGATGGTAAATGCTAAATGAGCACTAAGATTTATTGGTATTTATTAGTGCTAATGTTTCAAAGTACTACCAGCACTTATAATTATCAATTAATTGAAACGTCTTAAAATTTAGGGTCCAAATTACAATGCACCATAAATGAATTACTGAGAAATTATATTTGTAGAGAATTTAGAGAAGAAACTTAAATTAAACACAAACAAAAATACAGTTTTATGTATGTCTCCGTTTACTCGATGTAAACTTTTGCTACCACTGGTATGCTCGATATTTCTAATAATATAATTAAGTAAATTATAATTATAAACACGACAATAGTCAATTTATTCACTATACAACAGCACCCCCGAAATAATGTTATTATTTAAAATTGTAATTAAAATCTAGATTTAAAATAAAAAATTAAATTAATTTATGCATGTGAAGTGCGGTTACCAACCGTCAAATTACGAACCCTAAATATTTTAATGGGGAGAGAGTAACAGAGATGATTTTATGTGGTGAAAATTGTTTGTTGGCTGTGAGAATCGAACACGTGTTTTCAAAACCACAAGCCGACTTGATACCACTGAACCCTCTAACCCATTATTAATTATTATTCTAATGGAATTATTAATATAATTAGATATAACGAGCATATCAGTGGTAGCAAAAATGTTAAATTTGTGTAAACTGTATTAAATTTTCAAATTTCTAAAAATTATTTTGTTCCATAATCAGTATAAAATAGTTATTTATGTACTAAGAATGAAAACAGGCGTTTCTGGCCCGTGGAGTGATTATTAGTACAAGGTGCAAAGCGCCGAGGACTAATAACATGCTCAGGGTCAGAAACGTTAATTTCACCCGTGGTACATACAAAATATCATGCACAACTAAATTACATTTCATTATATATTTAAAAGATTAAAATATGTACATAGGTTATATGTCAAAATGACATTTTGTAAAATCACCCGGCGAACGTGCTCCAAAGAAGGCGAAGACTGTCCTATCGGCCGGAAAGATCATGGCCACCGTTTTCTAGAATTCAAAAGGTGTGATCTACATCGACTACCTGGAGAAGGGCAAAACGATCACAGGGCTCTACTATGCCGAATTATTGGGCCGATTCGACGCCGAATTGCAGAAACACGGCCCCATTTGGCGAAGAAAAGAGTGCTCTTTCATCATGCACACACCTTCGCCGTCGCCACGGCCAAATTGATAGAATTAGGCTACGAACTGCTGCCCCATCCACCGTATTCTCCGGATTTGGCCCCGTGCGACTTTTTCTTGTTTCCAAATTTGAAAAAGTCTCTCGCCGGGCAGACATTTGAGTCGAATGAGGCAGTTATAGCCGCCACGGAGGCCTACTTTGCAGATCACCAGAAAACGTATTTTTCAGACGGGTTAATGAAGTTGGATCGAACTCAAAGGAGATTATGTTGAAAAATAAATCGCCACTTTTCCAGAATTTTTGTTATTCTTTTGTAGGCTAAGTACTTATCGGACCACCCTCGTATAACCTATGTACATATTTTAACCCTGAGCATGTTATTAGCCCTCGGCGCTTCGCCCCTCGTGCTAATAATCATGCCACGGGCCAGAAACGTCTGTTTTCACCCTTGATACATAAATAACTATTAGAATTGCCTACATTTATTTATAAATTAATAAATGTATGCATAAATAATAATTATTAACTAACACGCACTACAATAAAACAATTTTCTTTACAATAGTATCCCAATAACATGTTATAACTACATATCTCATTAACAAAACTTTCATTAATCCTAATTCTGATACGCGTTATAAAGTTACTACACTCACACACACAAAGATAATTACTTCACGCATATACGCCTGCATGTACCTTTACAAACGCACGCAAAATGATACACGTTTCATAAATATGCATGAGCCGCTCCAGGCTTCATTGCTAGTTACCGCACACGTAAAATAGTGGAGCGAACAGAAAAAATCTTTGCGTGATTGTTTCTAAATGCCCCTTGATCCTTTAATGCCCGTGAGCAGTTTGTTCGCAGAGACGTATTCCATTAATATCATTTAAATAAATAAATATTTAATCATATTTTCTCTGTACAAACGTACCCTAAATGCCAGAGCTTATGCAGATACATATCTAATACAAAACGTAATATTTAAAGTAAACATTGTTTTGAAAACTTTACTGTTCTGTCACAAGTCTTAACATAGTCACTGTTTTTGTCTTTGTCTTTCTTGAATTTAATTGGACCATTCCCAGCTTCGAAAAATTATTTTTTGACGTTTCTCAAAACCAATGAAATGGTTCATTGTATGTCACGTGTCTGCGTTTTAACCAATCCGGTCATTATTATACTGAGAATAAAGCTCTTGTGATTATTCCCAGGAATGATCTCTGTAGATGCTTTTTTGTTTGTGACAAATGATAGGTAGTTGTCAAATAATTATTTAAAACTGTCACCGCGTCAAGTAAAATGTGTGAAAAAAATCGATTTAGTTGTATTTTAGATACAGAAATACACCAACAAATTTTGGAAACAACTTTCAAGAATATATCAATAAGTAATCAATTGATATGAACCCAGTTCAAAATCTTTTAAGTTGGATGAATCGACCTCAACAGCTAAATCAAAAAATAATCTAATTAAATATAACACGAGAGTTGGATAAATTAGAAAATAATTCTCCAGTATCTTTCTAAAACTTGTTGCCATTTGGCAATAGCCACTCAAGCCCAACGGGCTTTCGTGACTATTGCCTGGCAACAAGTTTTCCAAAGATCTGTCAAATTATTTTCAATTTATTCTCACTCTCTTGTTATATTATTACTGAACATTATTTCTTTTATCTATTTATGGGTTTCTTCCCAGATGTTAGTGGTGGAGGAGCCACAGGGGTAGTTTTTGAAATTATGAAAATTGTTGGTCGCCTGTGGGAATCGAACCAGAGTTCTCAGGATTCACAGGCTGACTTCATACTACTGAGCTAGCCACCCCATTTTATTTAATCATGATTAACATTCTTCAGTAATTGAAAAACTGGCCCTTACTGTGTTTAAATTTTGCCATTAATAGGTAGCTTACAGTGGTATCAAGTCGGTCTGTGGATTCTGGGAACCCTGGTTCGATTCCCACAGGCGACAAACAATTTTCACCAATTTAAAAACTATCCCTGTGGCTCCTCCACCACTAACATCTATGGGGGCCTTGATTTGACGACTGGTAACCGTACTTCACGCGCAAAATATATCACTTACCGAAATCTGCTTCGGCAGAGTGCCACACTCAGTAATGGGTAGAAGGCGTGATGATATATGTATTTATTTATTTATTTACAGTACAAGTATTGTAAAAAAACGTATATTAAATAAAAATAAATATATCATCACGCCTTCTACCCAGTACTGGGTGTGACACTCTGCCGAAGCAGATATCGGTAAGTGATATATTTTGCGCGTGAAGTGCGGTTACCAGTCGTCAAATCACGGCCTCCAAAGATGATAGTGGTGGAGGAGCCACAGGGGTAGCTTTTGAAATTATGAAAATTGTCTGTCACCTGTGAGAATCGAACCAGGGTTCTCAGGATCCACAGGCCGACTTCATACCACTGAGCTAGCCATCCCATAAAAAGTATATTGATAAATAAACATTAAAAAAAGGGGGAAAAACTTGTTTGCCTTGCCCTAAAGGGGGCCCTGCATCATACAAATTTTCGTAAAAAACATCCCTAATATTTGTTAAAAAAAGTTTTGTAAATGATACACCGCGGAACTTTAAATAAAAAACATGCCTCATTAAAAATTGTACAAGTTAATCATATAAACGACGTGTCCATTTTAATACCAACCCGAGCTTTTAAAAATGCTTTTCGTCCACATAAGAACTAAAAATTTCATGGATATAATAACAAAAATAAAGATAAACGCTAACTGCAAATATACTCGTATACAAAGTGCGTAAAATAAAATTAATGACTTTAAATTGAAGCCGCGTTTAACAAGATTTTAGGCTTTGTCGGACGTAACACTCACATGGAGAGAGGAGAAATTTTCCACCTACAACAATTTTAAAATTTGCGGTGCGACCAAGTATAGAAGTTTACAACTCGGGGGTGTAATAAAAATTTGTGAAGTGTGTATTGGATTGCACATAAACTTGATTTGGCGCTCGAGTATTTCAAAAGTTTTCTGCAAAGTTGTCCATCGGATTTCACTGAGCAGATCCTCTTATTTAATATCTCGACAAATTATTTCAGGAGATGTCACTTCAACTTTTGCTGCTAATGAAGTCTGCTTTACTTTATTCGACAGCTAGTTCAAACTATTTTCAATTAATTTTTGTAATAAATACGCTGATATCCAAGCCAGTACTCTGCAAAACTTATTAAACGAGATTTTGTTTTATTTGCCAAGCTAGAAATTAATTGCATTTACGGTACAGGGGAGGTACAGTTTATGAACTATCATTTCAATTATAAAAACAATTGCTTTTCTCGACAGTGTTAAAAGTAAAATTAAATGTAAATAAATATATATATATATATATATATATATATACAGAGGGTTCAATTTAGTCGTGTCACCATTGCTATCTCGAGAACTATAAGAGCTGCAAGGTTGGATAAATTAGCAAAAAAATAAATAAATGGTAATCGCACACTACACGCGCAAAAATATATCACTTACCGAGATTTGCTTCGGCAGACTGCCACACCCAGTAATGAGTAAGTTATATTTATATTTATTTTTTTATTTTCATCAATCTTTCATTCGACAAACGTAATATTCTTTACAATTTTATACTCACCATACACCAACATATTGTTACTTATAAACAGTGTCTTTCTCATTTTGAATTTCTCTTTAAATCTCCAAAAGACATATTTTACCAGATGTAATAATAAATTTCGTGAACTTAAAGTTTACAGAGAGTCCGTGGTATCATGCGAACTTGTAGGTAGAAACTTCTAACAACTCGAATTCTATTAAAGTTGGCGAGTTTTACAATGCTATTTGAATCAGATTGACTGTTGAGAGATATTGAAAATTTTACACCAAGTCTCGGACTTAAAGGATAATAATTCTTCTTGAATACGGTTTTTAAATATTTTATGGAGCACGTAAAGTTGAAGTTATCATATTTATGATGTCTGTGTAAATAGTGCTATTACAAATACGTGTACAAGTTTGTAAAACGAAATAGACGCAAAATAAATATTTTACAGCGCAACAACATTGAAATAGAAAATAGACATTCGATTTTTAAATCATTTGTTTCGTTCAGTATTGATATAAATATATATATATATATATATATATATATATATATATATATATATATATATATATATATATATATATATATATATATATATATAATATTATGCGGAAATATAAAAGTTATTTATGTATCAAAGGTGAAAACAGGCTTTTCAGGTCCGTGGCATGATTATAAGAACGAGGCGCAAAGCGCCGAGGACTAATAACATGCTCAGGGTTAGAAACGCTAATTTCACCCGTTGTACATACAATATATATACAACAAAATAACATTGAGTTATATGATCAAAAGATTAAAATATGTACATAGGTTATATGTCAAAATCAAGTATTCACAATGAACAAAAATTGTCATTTTATTTATGCATCCATAGGAAAATATTTGTTATTGCCTTAGGCCAACAAGAAGTGTTTAAGTCCGCTTTTTAAGGCTAAAACACATTAATTTCGGCCCTGTTGTGCATAAACATAATTATTTCATTATTACTCTGTACAACAGGAATTAGACTGTGATATTTTTCTTTTCCTTCTATTTGTGCAAGTATTGTAAAAATAGCTTACTAATTTCGAACTGTAAGTGATTTTTTTTAGGTCGCAAATGTTTAGGAAATCTCGACTCTTCGAGCCTCAATTTCCCAAACTACATTCTTCACTTAAAAACTGTCACTTACAGTTCATGGTACGTAATATACTATTAAGATTTGGGCTGTTCATTTGTTGACTGTCTCCGCTTATATTATTAAGGTCCTGTTATTTCTGAATCCTACCCTGTTCTTAATTTCCTAGATTTATAAGGACAAAAATATGTTGTACAATGTATGTAATCAACAGCATTCGTCTAGCCGACGCCATCTTTGCAAGAGTCACCTCTCCTGCGTACTACTACCACCTACGAGTACCACTCGTCATTTTGTATCTGTGGTATCGTGTAATGAATAGCGCTGCAACGAAAGCTAGTGTTAGTGTTTCAACTAATGTTTTATTCAGTTTCCCGTTGCATTCGTCTAACAAGACGGTCCTAACTTTGCTTTATGTCTGGTATTGATTTGGAAAATAGTGCGGGATTGCAGTCGCACTGCATAAATAAATATATTGTTATATGGTTGTAGTTTATGAGGAAACAAACCAGATTTTTAAAAGAGTTTAAATGGTAAAGAGATAGGAAAACTGTGGGAGGATCTTGACCATTTGGTTAATTAAATTTTTCTTTGTCAGGAGTTTCTGATTTCTTTTGGATAAAAATTGTTTAAATAAAATTTATATTTGAACCGAACTGAATCGACTTAGTGAGACAGTGGTATCGCGTCGGCCTGTGGATCCTGAGATCTTTAGTTTGATTCCCATAGCCGACAAACATTTTCACCAATTTAAAATTACCCCTGTGGCTCTCCCCTCACTAACATTTTTGGGGGGCCATGATTTGATAAATATATCACTTACTGAGATCTGCTTTGGTAGAATGCCACACCCAGTAATGGGTAAAAGGCGTGATGATATATTTATATATATATATATATATATATATATATATATATATATATTTTATTGACGTGAACCGATTCATGAACCATTAAAAAATTGTATTTCTTCAAACTGAAACAAAAACCGAATTGACAAAATATGATGAAGTGTGAACTGAAACCAAACTGATTTTTTAGCGGTTTGCTGCCCTGCTCACATGAATGTTCCCGGGTTAAATGACCGAACTTAAAATATAAATTTCAAACCTCAAAACAACATAAATTCCTTTAAAAATATGCTCGAAAATACTTGGCGATAATATTTTAATATGGACATGCAGATGTGAATTTCTGGTTATATGGTTTAATATCTTTATTGACCTTTTTAAATCTCAATCTTGAAAGCCCATATCTCTAAAAGTAAAAAAGTATTGAAATGCAGTTTAAACCATTGTATTTCTCGTGTTCCAATTAATTTATAAATAAATTTTGAAAATTTTGCAATTTTTTTCAATATTTTCCCTTATCAATATTTCAAAAATCTTAAGATAATAATGTAAATTTCTTAACACCAGTGAATTCGTCGCGTAAAAGTACAAAGGTATGCAAATGCTCAGAATTTTTAAAATACGTATATAAATTTTAGAGTAAAAAATCTTAAAATGGCCTAAATCCGTAAAAATCTTAAGATAAATGCCTTAAAAATGCTTCAAAAATTACATATTTTGAAATTTTTTAATACAAAACTTTATGCATGCGAATTTTAGACTAAAAATTTGCATACCTATGTTTTTGCACCCGAGGAAATCACTGGTGATCATAGATTTTTAATAACTTTTTGAAATATTGACAACAAAAATTTTAAATTTTCAAAATGTTCAAAATTTCGATTTAAGTTAATTGGAGCACGAGAAACACACTGGTCTAAACTGCATTCTAATATCTCTTTCAGTCTTTGACATTTAGGCTCTCAAAGTTACGATTTTTAAAAGGCCAAAATTCACTTTTACTCGCTTACTAAAATAGATATGAAGATGCGCTCAACAGCTTTGCATTTGTCATTGTTTGAATGATATACAATTATATTTTCAATATTTTTTAAATAGTTCAACCAAAAATTCAGTGTAATTTTTATTTAAAATAAATATTTCAGTAAAATAATTTTCAAACGTTCAGCAGTAGAAAATATAGAAAGCCAAGATAATTCACTTACTTTCTTTTATTATTTTTATACCGAGAAAATGCAGTTTATTAGAAAAAGTATAAAGTACATGGATAAAATATATTCTCTGTATTGAATTTATATAAAATACAAATTTATATATGTTGCTACATGAAAGAGAGTACTTATGTACTGTGTTTTCCAGAGCGATTTACCTCAACATAATATAAAACTAATTTAAAAATAAATTACATTGCAATCCCGATAAGCTTTAATCACAAAATATTACCGTGTCAATTTTACAATATTCAATAAAATGCCTCATTCCATGTTGCTACGTTTTTCCTGCGTTGCAAGAAAATGAACTAATTCAAATTTCTACTTTGTCGATGTTTTAAATTGTAAAATATTAGCGGGCTTTCATTCGTTAATGAAATTTTCATTCCATTTGAAATGAAATTACTGAATGCATCGCATTCATATTGATCCGACATTTTGTTTATTTTGTATTTATAAATGCATAGTGTGAGAATGTGGTAGTTTATGTTCTACGCTTTGAAATACTAATTTGTTTTCCTAATTAGCAATTACTACTTTTCAATGGACATATGTTCATCAACAGCTTCTTTAATTTCTCTAAATTTTCTCGCTTCTTTTATTGTTTATTCATCGTGCACAATTTATTTATTTAATTATTCTCATTAATCATTTTTATTTTATTATGTTGATAAAACTGTGTCTAACTAAATAAAACCAATAATATCTTCTTTCAAAAACTGTTGGAAACCTAATGCAAAAATCCCGAAGACCGTAGCTTGTCTATTTCTAAAGATATCATGCGTTTAAATATAATTTAATAAATACAAAAGTGGTGGAATACTTTTTCATTATATAACATTGGTACTACTGATTCAAACTAAATAAAACTACTGATATCTTATAGAAAAAGCCATCGAGAATCTAATGCTGAAATCCCCATGGCTGCAGCTAATCCACTTTTCGAATTACCGTGCGTCAAAATTTCAATTTAAATGAATAATTAAAATGTTTTGTAGAATTTAATTTAATAATTTTGGTACCACTAAATCGAGCTAAATAAAACTATTGATATCTTATAGCAAAAGCTGTCGAGAATCTAATGCTGAAATTTCCAAGGCTTCAGCTAGTCTACTTCACTTTTTATTTTATAATATTGGAATTATTAATTTGGGCTAAATAAAACTATTGATATCTTATAGTGAAATTATCAGGAATAATATAACCCTGAGCTAGTCTATTTCTCGAGATATCGAGCGTCAAATTTAAAGATAAAATTATTGATTACAAATTTAATATTTTCGACTCTAAGATCGTACAAAGTATCTATCTTCAGAGTGAATTAAAATAATTATAATCTGAACTATTAAGTTTTCACTATACATATATTTGTGCAAATTTATTATGCAAGTATTTTTATTTGTGAACGTATCCGTTTCTCGTACTTTGAAGAAAGTTGCAACATACAAACTAATAGAATCAAAGTTGTGCACTATCATACTTATAAATTTAACATGTCAGAACTTTCTTCATTTGGCTACGAGTTCAACTTCTTATTTTTCTTATTACTTTACAAAAATATATGCATTTTCAATACTAATAAAATATACAGTAAGATACTTTTCCGTTTTAATATAGACAAGAGAGAAATATTTATTTCGTTTGTAAACAGGGCTTAATATTTTTTTCCTACAATTGTGCATTTTCTTTGTTATTACGTAACTATAATTGCCTTGGTTACGGGTGAGAAGGAGACAAATGCAGACCAAGTGCGTTTCTGTAAGTGAAAAAACACTAGTGCGGAAAGTAATTTGTGTTTTACGCAACTGTCAAAAGATTAATTGAGAGCGATTTAAATTTCGCACCGAGCTTATATTGACGGAAACTTTCGTACTGTCTAAAGAAACATTGATTGCTTTCGTACCTGTTCATATTATTATTAACAGTAATATTATTGACAACAATTTAGAAGGTTTTAGAAGTACCAGCAACAGGTTGTTTGTCATTGTCAAAAATAGATCCAACATGTATATGATAAAGAAGAATCACTTAGTGTAATATTCCAATCTAGACGATTTTGAAGAAATTATCTTAAAATAAGTGAAATATTTTTAAATAACGTAGAATAATGCGCAAGCAATCAACAAACAAACCATAGCAACGCGCCGTAAAACATCGCACAGTTGTAGGAAAAATGTTGTTTATAACACGAGCCGAAAAAGGTTACGTGTTCGTGCAGATTTCCGCACTCGGCAAGCCTTGTGCATTAAATTCTGCACTTGCACGCAACAAGCCTTTTACGGCACTTGTTATAAAAATAACTATTATGCACAACAAAATAACATTAAATTATATGTTCAAAAGATTAAAATATGTACATAGGTTAAATGTCAAAATAATATTTTGCAGAAGCAAGTATTCACAATAAACAAAAATTGTCATTTTATTTATGTATCCATAGGGATTATTTCTTTTAGGCCTATAGGCCAAAAAAAGTGTTTAATCCCGCTTTTTAGGGCTAAAACTCATGCTTTTGGGCCCGGTTGTGCATAAAGATAATTTCATTAGGTATCTGTCAGTATATACTGCAGCGCCACTGTAGTCCTGACGGCAGCGACAATAACCTCTCAAACAGGACAATGAATTCAGAACCTCATGGCGTCGTATATATTGAATCCTTTATGAAGTTAGCTTCACTCGAATATTAACTGCATAAATACATGAGTTTATTTTGAGATTCGTTTGAAGATAAATTCACACTGATGCTCGAACGTCGAGCGCGAGTTTCCGCAAGCGGAAACGAACGAACCGGAGATCATATAAAATATGGTACATGAATATAAAAGAATTTTAGTTTTTGAAGTGCAAATAGCTATGGAATGAATTCTATATCGAGAGATTCTATAAGCAATAAAATGCAGTGTAGTAAATTTAATATTCGGCGGTTTAAACAATGCTTTGTACGAAATGGAGCGGAATTTTCATCAAGATGATTTTGAATTCTTCGTAGAATTTTACAGTTTTATTTGTTCTCCATTTTAAATTTTATTACCTATGTAGATAAATTTATGAACAGGAATAATAATCATAGATAGGTAATAAAATTAGGTATATGTTTTTCGCGAGACGAAAATTGTGTCATAGGTGAAAAAATGGGAAAATAATTCCTCGTCTTATTATTTTACAGATTATATTTTGACGTTTCTCAAGGCTAAAGAAATGCTTCATTGTATGTAACGTGTCTGCGTTTTAACCAATCCTGTCATTATTATACTGAGAATAAAGCTCTTGCGATTATTTCCGGGAATAATCTCTGTAGGTGCTTTTTTGTTTGTGGCAAATGATAGGTAGTTGTCAAATAATTATTTAAGAGCCAGGTATTCAATCGCCGGTTTACCCTCGATTAATGTTAATCATGATTAAGTAATAATGGTAACCATAGTTTCCATTATAATATAATCATAAATAAAATAAATAAAAATATATCATCACACCTTCTACCCATTACTGGATGTGGCATTCTTCCGAAGCAAATCTCGGAAAGTGATATATTTTGCGCGTGAAGTGCGGTTACCAGTCTTCAAATCACGGCCCCCAAAGATGTTAGTGGTGGAGGAGCCACAGGGGTAGCTTTTGAAATTATGAAAATTGTTTGTCGTCTATGGGAATCGAACCAAAGTTCTCAGGATCCGCAGACCGACTTCATACCACTGAGCTAGCCACCCCATAAATCATTTAATGATGAATTACTTTAATTGGTGTTTAAAAAAATGCCTCTAAAACTGTCAACGCGTCAAGTAAAATGTGTCAAAAAAATCGATTTAGTTCCATTTCAGATACAGAAACACACCAACAAATTTTGGAAACAACTTCCAAGAATACATTAATAAGTAATCAACCGATATGGACCCAGTTCAAAATCTTTTAAATTTGATGAATTGACCTCAACAGCTAAGTCAAACAATAATCTTATTAAATATAAATTGAGAGTTGGATAAATTAAAAAATAATTCTCCAGTATCTTCCTCAAACGGGCTTTCGTGACTTTTGCCTGGCAACAAGTTTTCGAAAGATTTGTCAAATTATTTTCAATTTATTCTCACTCTCTTGTTACATTATTACTGAAAAAATATTCAAATGAATTTTAGTTAATAAAATTCTGCTTCTAAATCAATCTAGATATTACATTTGACTTATTTACTTACTATTAAAATCATGATAGTACATTGAAAAATAAATATTACAATTGGTCATTGTAGCATGTGTTTATCATACATTTTTCTTGTATCGCATTCATTTACTTTTATTTAAAAATTCTTATTAAAAATAATAATAGTAAAATTACAAGATAGTAACATTGCTAGATAATGATACGTATAACAAAACAAAGTATCACAGTTCTCTAGTCCCTAGTTGGTCTAGTTGGATATTTGATCACACCATACTGATGAGTCCCTAAAGGACGAAACGCGTCTATGGTTAAAGCTGAACTGACCAGCCGTTTGATGATGACCTGATAAGTTGATTCAAACGTGATGGAAAGTTTTTTCCTATTTTTCTTATTTATTAAAAATATGTGCATAACTATGTTATTTCTTTATCCAAATAGTCTTTATTCTACACCATGAATGTACTTTATGGTCCAGAAGTAAAAATAATTCTGTTATAAATGCCAGTCAACCAGAAAATAAATAACGCCCAACATACACTCAGTAAACCAAGTAGTAAAAGGAGAAAAAGATTGATGAAACTCAGATCTTTACGATTATATTTCAGCGTGTCTATAAACAAAGAATATCACCAATCTTCCCCATTCCTTCTTTACTTACTGTTCCGTATTCCTCCTCCACACTCTCAAGTGTACTCTCCTCTCTCGTCAGGTACACTCGAGATCCTTTCTCCTTCCTTTCTCTTATTCGCTTCTTTCGAATTTCTGGTGCCGAGGACGATAAATATCACGTGAAGTACTAGGCCGCCGCTGCCGCGTTGTTTATAGCCGGTAATGTACCCCCCGCCGTCCGCGACACCAGCGCCCCCACGAAATAAGAAATGAGAGAAATGAAGTTACGCATTTGGAAAACATAAATACAAATTTACCACGCCACTGGAATAAACGGTTGTGACTCTAATCAATGTAATTTACAACTGGAAATTGTGTGTAATATGATTTTGTAAACGGTAAGAAAAGAAAATGCTTCTTTTGGTTACAATATTAGTAAAGACAATTGAAGACGAAATTGAGGTCAGGGATTGTAAGGACAGTCAAAGAATAAATGAGTGAATACATGTTGAAGTATGTTTGTATGAATGGATTTATGAATGTGGATGCAGCAAATATGACGAAATCTGGCGAAATCAAGGGTGAGATGTTGGAATGAACGACTTAGGAACAAATGGATAGATATGATTGAAGGTTTGTTGCGTGAACGAAAGATATGACAAACTTGTATAGAAGGAATTATGAATGTGAATAGAACGACAGTGAAAAAAATCTGTTGAAGTCGAAGGTGAGATATTGAAATGAACGATCTATGAATAAATAGGTAGAAATGATTAAAATATACAGGGTGTTCAATTTAGTTGTGCTACCATTGCTATCTCGAGAACTATTAGAGCTACAAGGTTGCTTAAATTAGCAAACACATACCGTTTTCCAAGTGTATTAAAAAACTATGAACAACAATTTTTTTTGACCAGTGGTTCTCAAAATACGGAGTGCAACTTTCTTATTTTAAATGAGAACCTGTTTTTTTATTTACTAATTCGATTCAGTATTTTTTTATGAATTCAACGATACAAAGTTCAATACCCTCAAATCATATTTTTTTTGAAAAAAATTAGGGTCGTTGATTTCCATCGAAGTTTGAATTTCTGAACGTTCGAATATTCCAATGTTTTGAACTTCGCCAGAAAAACGTCAAAGCTTCGAGTTTTCGAATTTTTTGCCACTAAATTAACGCCATCTGTCTTCTCCAAACACGCTCACGTATAATTCGCGAAAAGTCGGCCAGGAATTAAATAATAAACTCGGCGAAGTATCCTGCAAAAACTTTGCAAGGTTAGGCATTTTAATTAAGACATCTACTCTCTTAATTATAATTTATATTATTTATAAATAAATAATAATATATAAATTTATGTACAACAAATGCATTCCAGTTGTTTTACTAATGTGCCATGCCTTTTTTATCTCATAGTATGGTTAGTGAATTGAACTCCCTAAAAAAGAATATCTAACACGTCCCTAGTAAAAATTGTGATGAGGCTAAGATCTGGCAATAGAACGACTAAGACGAGAATTGAACCCTCGATGCTCAGTTTGCAGTCTGACTGGCTTGTCCTCGGGCTGTTAAAAACATTTCAAATAATTCGAAAATTCGAATATTCGAAAAATTCAAGAATTCAACAATTTGAATAATTCGAAAATTCGAAATATTCCAAAGTTCGAAATCTCGAATCTAAATTCGAAAGTTCAATAAATCCAAACAATCGAAGTCTCGAATATTCGTAAAATCAACAACCCTAATAAAAATGCATATTAAATTGACATCAATCTAATGAAATTCGCGTAGAAATCAGCAATACTACTATTTTGTGAAAAAATAAATAAATAAATTTTATTACTCATTTGTTTGTCATGTCACGCTGATTTTTATGCGATTTAAATTAAATAAATGTCAATTTTTGCCAAAAATTTTATAATGTGAGGGTACATAACTTTATAGTCGTTCATTAAAAAAAATGTTAAATGTTAACAAGCAAATAAAAAAATATAGGTTCCTATTTAAAATAAGAAAGTTACAGCCCGTATTTTGAGAACCACAGGTCAAAAAAAAATATTTGTTAATAGTTTTGTAGTAGACTTATGGCCGGTTTCATCAATAAAAGTTAAATTTTACACGTTGATTAAATAAATAAAAGCAAATCAAAATTACATGTCAAATTGAATAATTAACATTGCTGTCATACATTCGATTTGCTTTTATTTATTTAAACCATAACTAAGAATAAATTAAACCCCTAAGCCTAAATAAATATAAAGATAAATCTAAATACATATTTCGAGAACTAAGTTCTCATCATCAGTAGATGAAGCTAAGGGAAAAAACTAAGATTACACGACTTGTTAACCAAGCTAGTGGTTAAGGTTGAATCAGGATTCAACCTTGACCACGAAATACTTATTTAGATTTATCTTTATATTTATTAAGGCTTAGAGGTTTAATTTATTCTTAGTTATATCTTAGCCTTAGATTTTTAATTTTTACTTTATTTAAACCATGTTTAAAATTTAATTTTTGTTGATGAAACCGGCCATTAGCAAATGGTATTTGTTTGGTAATTTAACCAACCTTGTAGCTCTCATAGTTCTCGAGATAGCAATGGTGGCACAACTAATTGAACACCCTGTATATAAAAGAAATCATGAATGTGAATGAAGTGAAAGTATTGTGCCAGGATAAGCAAGTATATTTGCAGGATGAATTTAATGAATGTTTCAAGGATTCGTGCAACCCCATTTGATGGTATATAGCGTGCTATCTATACTAGTAGTATAAATTTAATTCAATTAATTTGAATTTAGTTAGTTTGTCTGAAATGCATTTAGAAAATGTTGTCTGAAGAGAGAAGCATACAAGTTAAATTCACCATTAAAAAATAATTACAGTTTAAATGAAAACTGCATTTGGTACGTTACTTTGCTAACTTTTGTTTATTGTATTATTGATAAAACTTCGAGTTTTGTTTCGCAGCAGACAGCAGCTGTTCAGTTGCGCTGTTGTTTTAGTTTTTGTTCACACAAAACAAGAAAGCTGTATCATTAATGGCTCATTACAGAGTAAAATCATCGAGAACTATTAAATGAATTACACAAAAACTACATCTAAGATGAAAACAACTGTAAATATTACAATAATGAATAGTTGTACCATAATGGTTGTTCTGACATTTTACAAGAGAGACAGCACAAGTAATTCACTGTTCTGTGGTTTCTGAAAATTTTCAGGATATAGTAGTTACGCTTGTCGAGAGCAAAATGGCGTTATGGTTCTAAACTCGACTGATGTAAAATGTTCTAAATGTTTTTACACGCCCTAGAAATGACTCGGTTTTATTAGCTGTAATAGTTTTCAGCGCCAAAATATTTTTTAATCCTACTCGGATTCCAAGAAGAGTTTTACGAGCGAATTATTATTTTATTTGCGAGGAGCAAACTGGAAACTAGAACTAGTGTAACAGGCAACATTATTTTTAATTGTATTATTATTATACCATAAAAATTATTTATTTATTTGTTAGTTTGCACAACAGGAACTTAATCCCAATTACAGTAGTTTATAGTGGAATTCGAACCTCCCAGATACAATCGTATTTTTATAATTCCCTTTTTCTAATATTAATTACTGTGCTCAAGTAAAAAAAATCACTTTACGTTCTTAGTGGCTATTAAATAACGAGACTGACGCTGCTACAAACGAAGCTTTTTAGCGTAAAGTTTTCTCTTTCGAATGCAGTACCTCTCGCTTCTGTAAACAAATCTGTATAGCCGTAGCATTCGTTCTAATTAGAGTTGTTTTTTTTGTTTCGCCGAAAAAATGAAAAGTGCAACATTAGAGCAACGAATTGTTGTGAAATTTCACATGAAACTTGGAAAAAGGACAAGTCATGGTTTCTCCATCAAAACAATGCGCTGGCTCATTCCGCAATGTCTGTCAAGAGATTTCTAGCTAAGTACAGCATCCCAGTGTTGGCCAATCCGCCATATTCGCCAGATCGTGCACCGTGCGACTTCTATCTGTTTCCTAAAGTGATATTTGCCTTAATAGCAACAAGATTTGAGCTTTGAAAGAGAAATCGGCACGCGTTCTGAAGGAGCTGACAGAAGAAGACTTCCAGCACTGTTTCGAACAATGGAAGATTCGCATGGAGCATTGTAGGGATAGAGGAAGGGTGTATATTGAAAGTGATAATAAGTAAATATGTATGGAATCAAAATAAAATCTTAAAACAGCATCAGTCTCGTTATTTAATAGCCACACCTCGTAATCGTATTATGCAATCTCGTCTTATTCTTCGTTCACACAACAAACCTTCTATTGTATGCATGTATTTATTTGTAGATATTTTTCTTATTTTTATATAAAAGAATTTCTATAAAAACTCAACCACATTCCGCCAATGTTTTTTGTGTGTCTTCGGTGTCATCTAAAACAAAAGCATCGTCTTTAGGCTTCAAAAACATTTTTATTTGGTATGACAAGAGAAAATATTTTCGTCAATTACTTTGCGGGTATCTTCTTTATAATCCAGAAACTCCACAGATATTAAAAACCTTTTACGAGGCTCACACGTTAAAAAGATATTATAAACTGTCTCCGTCGCGGCATATTTCAGCGAAAGCGGCTTCAGTTTCAGCAGCAGTGAACGCTGAAACACTGGAACACTTCATAAACAACTCTGCGCTTTGTAATTTCAGCTGGAAAACTGCCGCGTTGCGAAACAAAGTCTTCGCGTTGTGACGGCAACGCGTCTTTGAATTTTTTAGCCGCGTTCCTTCAAGGGCTTCTAATAGATCTGGTTAACCGAAAAGAGGTACACTCCCTGCTAAAAGCAGGGATGGAGTAAGCGAGAAGCGAATGACTAAATATCTTTTTTCATAATCCTGTCAACACGTCAAATTTTCTTCCCAGATATTTGAAGAAGAAAGTAATACCATTCATCCCTAAGGAAGATAGATAAAAGTATATTACATAACAAGCATCGAAAGTGTAAGATAACGTACGAGTGTACAAATTGAAAACGAGAAGCATAGCGCCAAGTTATTTAAGTACACGAGCACAGTTATCACACTTTCGAGCGAGTTATGTACACTATTTTTCAGACGACCACAAAATATTTATAAAAAAAGTTTACAAGAGCAATGTTGTTACACTTTGATAGATGATGCGTCTTTAAAAGTAAGCGTTGACTTTTGACGTTTGACGTTAGGTATGGTGATACCAACTGTACTAACCATAATATCAAAATATTGAATAATGCTAAAATATTAGTAAATAAGTAATTGTAATTTTAAAAAATAAGATTTTATCTGTGCAAATCAGCGCATTCATATCGGCGACATCTATAGTTTCCACCCGTTCCCAAATCTAATTTTCTTTTTTTCATGTTTATCATGACATAATCTATTAAAAAATCCATTTCTGTCACTGGAATAAATGAGACATCATTTTGCACCCTAGCTCTCTAACTATTAAAACAAGTGTATCATATTCTGAAAGAGCTGATTTCAGACTATTCAGTTCAGCGAACAGAGGCGACTTTTAGCATAACTATAGGGAATTATGTGGAAAAATGTAATAATACCCCTTTCTTTCAAAAATCGATTACTCAAATACATTACCTCAGATTTTACTGAAATTTTGCCAAATTGTAGAAGAAGAATCATATTTTAATATTTCAAAAATCCACGGTATTGTTTTTTTATTTAGCAAGAATGTATGGCGGAATTCAATATCAGGATGAATTTAATATTTCAAGGGTTTGTGCAACAACTCCATTTAAAGGGATTTTTTGATAGAATAATTATTTAAATTATTTGCAAAGGCTATTGATGGTTGTAGTTTTGTTCCTGCTATATTTGAGGATACGGTCCTGTGTTCGAAGTCCTGCAAAGTTTCCCGCAAATAAACCGATGGTGGAGGTTGGCAACCCTGCAACCCCTTCAGGGGCAAGGGGAGAAACCTTAGCGGTGACCCAGTTAACTGTTTTGCTGCAGGCGATACTTGGGACCCCATTAAAAATTTACTAGTACGGGCCTGAATGTTGGTATTACATGTTCGATATTATGATTTTAATATGATGGTGAAAGTATACGCGTACAGGAACTTTCTTGGGAATTTCACGCAAATTTTTAACTTTCAGTTTACCGTCCCGAATATAGCAATTAGATTGAATCATTATTATGAAAATACTTTAACTTACCTTCAATTATAGTTAGCTAATGCTTATAATGCAATCAGAATCTCTCGGATACAATTGTATCTTCAATTAGTGATACTCTGCACAACAGGAATTTGATCTTAATTACAGTACAGGGTCCGAACTCACCAAGCTGTAATGTGGTAGTTCATATTTTTTTAGTTTGAACGGGATTCAAACTTGGGATCTTCGGATTCGAATTTATTTATTTGTAACCCTGCTCAATAGAAACTAAATGCCAATTACAGTCAAGGGATCTAAAGCTTACAGTGGAATCCGAACCACTCAGTTACAATTGTATTTTTTATTTATACAAAGATAGCACAAAAATGGTTGTCTGGAAAAATATCATAAACGATTTGTTTCCGCACAGAGTACTACTAAAGGATACTTTCCACACTCATTTTACTCGTAAATTTTGATATATTGACTTTTTAATACGACCGTAGAAAAATAGTATTATTGACTAATATATTTTATGCACAACCGGACTGAAATTCATGTGTTTTCGCCCTAAAGAGCGGGCTTAAACACTTCTTTTTGGCCCTAGGGCCATAAAAATAATTCTTATGGATACATAAATAAAATGACAATTTTTGTTTGTTGTGTATACTTGATTCTACAAAATGTCATGTTGACATATTATAACCTATGTACATATATTAATCTGTTGTACATGTAATTATATGTTATTTTGTTGAGCATAAAATATTGTATGTACCACGGGTGAAATGAGCGTTTCTGACCCTGAGCATGTTATTAGCCCTCGGCGCTTTGGACCTCGTGCTAATAATCATGCCGCGAACTAGAAACGCCTGTTTTCACCCGTAGCACATACAATATTTTATGCACAACAAAATAACATTTAATTATATGTTTAAAAGATTAAAATATGTACATAGGTTATATGTCAAAATGACATTTTGAAGACTCAAGTATTCACAATAAACAAAAATTGTCATTTTATTGTGTATGTATTCATAGCAATTATTTCTTTTTGGCCCATGGGTCAAAAAGTCCGCTTTTTAGGGTTAAAACACATGCTTTTTGGCCCGGTTGTGCATAAATAACTGTTCTATACTCAATTTAAATGGGGCAATGGCTCAGTGATATCGAATCGGCCTATGGATACTAAGAACCCTGGTTCGATCCCCACAGCCGACAAAACATATTCACCATAAAATTATCCGTGTGGCTCCCCCATCACTAATATCTTTGGGGGTCGTGATTCGAAGGCTGGTAACCGCATTTCACACGTATAAATATATCACTTACCGAGATCTGCTTCGGCAGAGTGCCACACTCAGTAATGGGTAAAAGGCGTGATGATATATTTATTTATATTTTAAATGTTGATATATTGACTTTTCAGCAGGACCGTAAAAAAATAGTATTAGTGGCTAATATTTTATAAATCTGCTTGTACGATAATATATTGTTAACAAATAACATATAAAGGATCTAGATTTAGTAAGCTCACTGATTATAATCCAAATACAATTGTTCCTCATGCATTTACTGTTAATACCAACCAGTATCTCCATGTACGTAATAAACCTCTCCAAGACACAGTAAAATCAATTGCGCGTATCTGTCTCATGTACGTTGCACACTCGGGTCGAGTCATAAACCCAGACAATCAACCGCTAAACCCGACAGCGGCCGACTACAACAATCCCAGTATCAATCTAATCACTTGCTGAAAATCAGCGCGCGGCGGCGGCAACATAAAACAGCAAACTCCGCTGTGTGCGGTGCGGTGGTGGTCCCGGGTCCAAAGCGCGTGTGTCGTAAACGATACCCGCGTGACACTAGGGTAACTGCCGGGTGGGTTATCTCGCTATAGTTAGGGGTTGTCTTTGTCTAAATGGGGATGATTTGTCCAGAGAGTTTAACACTTCTTTCGGAGTTGGAAATATCTGTGGTCTTTTGAAGAATTTGCATTTGAGTGGTTTGTAATCCACTATAAACTGTAGGTTCTTTAAATATTGACCAGCGTAAATTGTGCTGTAGCCAATAATAATTATAATTAAGAATTATAGCGAAAATGTTATACTTGCTTACTTTTTGGAAAAATCTAAAGTAATGAAATCGTCTTCTCTTTGGTCCATTTACTCAATGATAAAATCAACACTAGCAGTTCAGAATGATATTGATATTAGTAAAGTTCAGGTACAACTTCAAATCAAAGCGCAGCAAACTTCATGTATAATATTCTAAAAAATCAAAGTAACTGAAAATTCTAATGAGAATATCACAGAATCTAATTTATCCTCAAATTTATCAAACACCATTTCAAGTTCCGGAATAAATATACAAAACTGTCAAAACTACACTTTCAATTTTAACATCCCTCATCCTCATTAAGTTGGCACTGCTGCTCAGCTGCGTTCAAATTCAACTTCAAATCATAGCGCAGCAAACTTCATGTATAATATGTGTAAAAGTGTAAAAATGAATCTAACCTATATTTTAGATTTTGTAAGTATTGTTTCAATAAATTAAGATTTCAGCAACAATTTATATTGTTCTAAGCGAGCGGTTATGTATTTTACCGCTTGTTGCTATAGGAGACGCGCGGTAAAGTATTTTATTATTCGTTACTCAGTAATCATCAACTTTACGATGACAACTGAAAGCATAAATATCAACTTTTCATAGTAGTCGTAGAAAAATACAATTTCACCCATTTGGCATTCTTTCTTGACAATGACCGTTGTCAATCTTGTCGCAACAATTTGAGCATGCGCATTTACGGAATTCTATTAGTGAGATAGAAATATATATCTGTCTCCTTTCATAGCGGACGTGAAAAATACAGAATCAGCAGTATATACGAGTAGATAGTAAGTGTATGTATGTTTTTCTTTATTTGATTATTTTTAAAGAAGTTTATTTACTTATAAAAGAGTGCTAAATTGTGTTCGTTCGATTTTCATTATTTTCCAATGTACTTTGACATAAAGTACTTATCTTCCATAATGTGTATGAATTTGCTAAATCTCTGGCTTCGCCACAAAACTAACAATAGAATTGTCAGTACATTGAATTGATTCTTTGATCTTACACTGAATGAAGTGAACACAATGCACCTGAGTACAGCTACAAAACGACCACAATAAACGAATCTCTCATTCAATAAACGCAAAGAGATCTCATCTACTAGCTCCACTAACACTAGTAGAACTCTCAATGTCTAGAATTTAATCGTAGATAAACCAACACAAAAAATACAAATAGTTTTAATGACTTTATTTAACCAGACAGCGTTTCCTGAGAAAAGCCTTTAGTAAATTCCTCACAGTGCAATTAAATTCGCTATTTTCCAGGTTCTAGTTCGAACGCCAGCATCAGCAACTTCAGACTGAGTCGAATGTGCGTGTGTCAGTTTGGTGGCGGATTAGTGCCGATCGCCCAGTGAATAGATCAGGGTGCTTCTTTATCGGCGACGCAGGCGATTGCAACGTAAGCCCTTGAGATCTGCTGGATGCTTATACACCATCTTGACATTTGCCTCTGCAACGTACATTCTACCTATTCTCAACGTGAAAGAGAATCTATACTTGCCTTTGATGCAAGAGTATAACCGTTCAGACACAACAGGATAAAGAATATGGGGTAGGTGGCATAGTGGTATCGAGTCGGCCTGTGGATCCTAGGTATTTATTCTCACTCTCTTGTTATATTATTACTGAGGAAAATGTTGTTATTTGAATACATTTATACTGGATTGCAAGAATAAAATAAAGAGCTCTTTAGTTAAAGAATTGTTTATCTAGCAACAGTATCAATAGCGATTTTGTGGCTTATTGAACCGTTAGTTGCTAATGAATTGATAAAACTTTCATGCAACCTAGCATAAGTTAGACATAAATTTTGTCTGTTGTTGTAAAAATAAAATTTACAAATTCATATATTTCTATTCCAATACACTCATCTTTATCTGGTCACTGGAGATTTATTTAATTCTGTCATTATTATACGAAAAATAAAGCTGTTGTGATTATTTTGGAGAATAATTACTGTAGCATTTGTTGTTTAACAAATGCCAGATAGAAAGTTGTGTGAATAAAATTTAAAAACTCATATCTTTCTAACCCAATATGTCTACTGTTATCGACATGAGAGTATGCCAAGCTCAAAAATGTGAAATAATTGTAGGATCTGTATAAAGCGGCACTGCGATTTGAAATATTTTACTATTAGTGTTATACGTAATACATGAACCGCTCTGCCGACCAATACTAACTGCAATAGACCAGTGGAATAAATACAATTTCACAGTGACGTGATTAAGAGAATTACTCTCCCTTACCCCTTTGGCATTCTCTCTTGGCAACTAATTTTTAATCTTTCTTTCTCGCAAGCTATTAATAATACATCGATTTAAAAATAATGGTATTTTAATTTAAATAAAAATTAAATAAATAAATATATCATCACGCCTTCTACCCATTACTGGGTGTGGCACACTGCCGAAGCAGATCTCGGTAAGTGATATATTTTGCACGTGAAGTGCGATTACCATTCGTCAAATCATGGCCCACAAAGATGTTAGTGGCGGAGGAGCCACAGGGGTAGTTATTGAAATTATGAAAATTGTTTGTCGCCTGTGGGAATCGAATCTAGGGTACCAGGGTTCTCAGGATCCACAGGCCGACTTCATACCATTGAGCTAGCCACTCCATTTTAATTTCTTATTTAGAATTACCTCAAATAAAAAAATAAAATTTGTCACATATTCCATTGTAGCCCAGTGGATGATATCGAGATAAAATTTGAGTTTAATAATAACGAGGAAGAGGTCTTGTGTTAAAATCTTGCTGAGTTCAACTGATATAAAAAATACGATTATGTCTGAGTGGTTCATATTCCACTATAAGCTACAGTAATACAAAATACGACGATTTCAATTGGTTGAAATTCCCTTATAATTGTAGGTCTCCTGTAGTTTGGATTGAATTCCAGTTGTGGAGGGTAGTTCATAATTGAGTGTCCACGCTTGTAGGACCTTTGCGAAGCCCTCATTCCTGCCGTGTCCTCCTGCTAAGATTTGTCTTCGCTTCGCTCCTTGCAAACCTACGGATGCGTGGATTTTGCTTGATCGGGTTTTTACTTTCTTTTGTTCTTCTTCTGTTTTTTTGTTCTTCTTGTTAGTTTTTTGTTCTATGTAAACTTGGAAAGAGATGTTCTACTTGGAATTCTTTAGATTGTTGTCAATTAGAGTAGATTTATAGCCTGCTTCATCAGAGACGGGCAATTCTTTTCACCTTGCTCACTGAGACAGAAATACGCGGGACTCTAATACAGCATTCCAGAACGTAGTGCAAGAACGAATTCATTGACTACAAACACTCATTGAATACTTGCAGAGCTGGGCAAGCTACTTAAAAAAAGTAGCTAAGCTACAGCTACAGCTTTTCTTTAAAAAAGTAGCTAAGCTACAGCTATAAGCTATATTTTGTAAAATATAGCTAAGCTACAGCTAAAAGCTTTCGTTAAAGTAGCTGTTAAATTTTAAAGCTACTTTTTTCAATTATTGTGAAACAATTAAATTTGCTATTGTCATATGATCAGTCTTTTGTTATAATGACTGTTAATTTACTATTACGTACATAAATATCAAAAATAGCAAATACCATCTGGCACCTACTGTGTATTTTTGCGTATTAGAGCCAGTTAGAACGGGCAACAAATAATTATTTTGTGTGGGTTTAGCTTGTACGCATGCGTACTTTGTTGACCTTCTGCTTAAAAAGTAGCTTGAAGATACAAAAAGTAGCTTTAAAAGTAGCTTCAGTTGTTATTTTTAAGCTAATAGAAAAAAAAGTAGCTAGCTTCAAGCTACAGCTATATTTTTTCACAGTTAGCTAAGCTACAGCTACAGCTAAGGTAAATGTAGCTAAGCTAGTAGCTAAGCTATAAAAGTAGCTAGCTACTGCCCAGCTCTGATTACTTGGCATGGTGTTAAACTGATGTAGCAGGGAAAAAATATTTAATTGCGGGATGAATCTAATTATTAAAAATAATTAGTGGACATAAGCCTAATTCTCAAAATCCTTTATTGAAGAATGGACTAAGTTTCGGTCAAGGTTATGACCATCTTCAGGTTAAATGTGCAATGTTGATAACAACATACGAGGTGTGTTTTTAAAGTAAGTACCGTTTTGAAATAAAGATAAAACAAGTAGAATTTTCTTAGCAATTCAGAACCAATTAAGTGAATGATTAAGCTTATGTTCCTGCTGGACAGAGTAGCATATAAATAAATTAAAATATTTGCACGTATATGGGTACAATTATTATTCCAGTGTTTGTGTTGACGATTCGTTATATAGCGAAGGCGCCATGTGCATAAACATCTTGTCCGTTCGTAGCCTCGGATAATGTGTTTACTTTCCCGCGGCTGTTTACCATTCTCGCTCTGCAGCCATTGCCTTCACTCTCACGAGTGTACGAGTAGGCTTAGCGAGCAATCATCCACCAGACTTCATAAAACACTCTTCACTTCTGGTAACGCTCGTTTAATAAAAACTCAGTTTGGTAGAAAAGAAAGTGCCAAGATATATTAGTTGTTGTGAATATGATACGTGGTGTGGCTATTAAATAACGAGACTGATACTGTTTTAACATTTTATTTTGACTCCATACATATTTACTTATTATCATTTTCAATATACACCCCTCTTCTATCCCTACAATGCTCCATGCGAATCTTCCATTATTCGAAAGAGTCTTCTTCTGTCAGCTCCTTCAGAACGCGTGCCCATTTCTCTGTCAAAGCTCAAATCTTGTTGCTATTAAGGCAAATTTCACCTTAGGAAACAGATAGAAGTCGCACGGTGCAAGATCTGGCGAATAAGGCGGATGGTCCAACACTGGGATGCTGTACTTGGCTAGAAATCTCTTGACAGACATTGCAAAATGAGCCAGCGCATTGTTTTGATGGAGAAACCATGACTTGTCCTTCCACAATTCGGATACATCTGCATCTAGAGATTCTACCAATTCGTACATACATGATATTCGAAACAGATAAACACGCTTTGTAATATGACACAAAGACAGTAGCAGTGCGATGTGAATGCAGTCGTTGTTTGTGATGTACAGATTTCCTAACTCTGTTATCAGGAATACAGGAACGGGAAGAGTGCGATGCTGCTCAGGGACTCACAGTCGTCCTGTAGTTATCACATACAGAATATCCTGAAGCTATACACGTCACAAGTGATTGCTTCTCATAGTCATACTACTCGTAAAGGTATCTACTAGATATAAACGACATGTAATATCGAATTTGTCGTTTCAGAATGAGGAGACTGCATGTTATGATTGTTTGGAAAACTATTATTTATCAGATCAGATGAAAAATTATACTTTAATACCGTTGAACGCATCTTGTTTAGTTTTTTTGATAGATTCTCTGGAAAAGTTGAGTTTTCCACAAAATTAGACAAACAAATTTGCTACTTTCCGAACGTTATATCTCAAAAACTAAATATATTAAAATGCATTTAAGATTTAATTTAGTTACATATAAATTTTACGCAAATTTTTCCATTTTGAATATTTTTTACCAAAATTTTCTCATAAAACAATTCTTGAACAATATTTGCAGAACTAGAAGACATAAGATTTGGGGACTTTACCATTCGATTCAGCGAGATGCAGTACATAAGTATGAATATTTTCAGTAATAATATAACAAGAGAGTGAGAATAAACTGAAAATAATTTGACAAATATTTCGAAAACTTGTTGCCAGGCACTACACACGAAAGCCTGTAGGGCTTGAGTGGCTATTTTCAAATGGCAACAAGTTTGAGAAAGATACTGGAGAATTATTTTCTAATTTATCCAACGAGTTATATTTAATTAGATTATTTTTTGACTCAGCTGTTGAGATCGATTCATCCAACTTAAAAGATTTTGAACTGGATTCATATCGATTGATTACTTATTAATGTATTCTTGGAAGTTGTTTCCAAAATTTGTTGGTGGATTTCTGTATTTGAAATACAACTAAATCTTTTTTTTTCACACATTTTACTTGACGAGTTGACAGTTTTAAATAATTATTTGACAACTACCTATTATTTATCACAAACAAAAAAAGTACCTACAGAGATTATTCCCGGAAATAATCACAAGAGTATAATAATGACAGGATTGGTTAAAACGCAGACACGTGACATACAATGAAGCATTTCGTTGGTCTTGAGAAACGTCAAAAAATAATTGTTACAATATTCGTGCTAGAAGTAATTTTAGGGCAAACAATCTGATATTGGCCTCAAATCAACAAAAACCCAAGGGAAACCCGTTAAAAAATAAAATGACTAAAAAAATTTTAAAAATTCGCGTACAAGTCACTCTGGACACGAGGAATTCAATGCTTTTGAGCGCATTTTCATATCTTCTTTAGTTTTTAAGATATAGCCTCCGGATATATGTTTTCCAAATTTCATTAATTCAGATTTTGTACTTTCTCGAAACTATATCTCAAAAACTAAACGAAATATAAAGATGCACCAAAACAAAATTCGTACCATTAAGAAATTTAAAAATATATATATATTTAATCGCTAACTGGCAGATTCATAAAACGGATTAGCGCTAACACCGTTTTTAATATTATCAATAACTCTCTATTAAATTGAAACAGATTCATAAAATAAATTAAATTTGATGCTAATTAACTCTCTTTTTAACCTAAGTTAAAATAAACTTATTTCATGCATTGAAAACAGAGTTAAAAACGAAATAAAAAATGGTATTAACGCTAATCCTCTTTATGAATCTGCCTGCAAGAATTTAATCATAAGTCAATACGAACCCGAGAAACCGATATTTTCTACTTATCGTCTTACCTTGCCTCGCGTTTATTACTATGCTTTCAGCTGCGCTTCGATCAACAATTTCTTTGAGCGAGCGGAAATAGACTACTTTCTACTCTATATACACAAACTTTGTCTAAAAATATGTCACCTCACTGCGTGTTGGTGAGCCCCAACCCTTTTTCTGTAATTGAGATTAAGTTCTTGTGCAGAGTGTCATCAATAAATAAATATACTATATTGCTTCAAATTTGATTCCAGTATCTTGAATTGAAGCCACTCAGACACAATCGTATTTTTTAAGAGAAGTTGAAGCCAGTGAGAAAGAAACGCGAGAACTCTTTTTCCTAACAAGCTCAAGATAAAATAAACTCCCGATGCCCAGGTAGATAGAACTCTTTCTCGTCGTGCTGTCACGTGTCAGTGCACGTGGCCTCCAGCTACCACAGATTGGCTCGGGTAATGGAATGACACATGCACGTGCACCCCCAGGCCACAAAGAGCCTTCCCCTATCTGCTGCCAGCGTTCGTAACTGTATCCAACACTACCAAAACCAACTTCTTTCTCTGCTTCCTTCGATGCGGTCTTCTGTTTTTTATAATTTTGTATGTATTGATTTTTAGGTTATATTTAGACGCTGTTTTTTCCTTTGATGTTTGGGATTAAATGTGGGTTTATAAGTAAATTTAGAATTTTGAGAGGTATTATAGCAGAATGAATTTTTATTGATCTTTTGATAGCTTTTACGCTTTTTTTATGTAAGAGCCACGGAAGTATTTCGTGCAAATAATTTCAGTTTTTTAAAATGATTCTCGTGTTGCTGTTATCATATTTCTATCTTCATAATTTGTCTATTATGTGGAACATTTCCTAGAATTTATTGCCCATCCAATTGGACGCAAAATAGCTATTTGCATAACAAGTGCGCGAAGATATATTTTGAAACGAGTGCTTTAATTTGCGCGAATGGTGCAAATGACGTCTTCGTGCACGAGTTTTGTACAATGCTTTTTGTACCGAGCAAAAATTATATAGACAATGAGGAAATTTATTAAATTTGAAGCGTGAATTTATATTAACAGTTAAGTATGCCATGAGTTTTTTTTAATAGCCGGAGTCATGATCTCAAAAAATTCGGCTTTTTTGATGAATCAATTAAAAAACGAAAAATTTTAAAATATGGTTCTATATCATTCAAACTACGAGAAATCGAATGCCGTTGAGCGCATCTTTATATTTTTTTAGTGTTTGAGTTACAGAGAGTTTTAACTTTTAAAAAATATCAAATTTGAAGGCCCTTATCTCAAAAAGTAAAAGAGATATAGAAATGCGGTTTGAACGAATGTATTTCTCGTGCTCCAATTAACTTATACCAAAATTTTGAAAATTTTGAAATTTTTATAATTTTTTTTCAAAATTTTCTTTTTTTCATATGTCAAAAACTTGATGAGATAATGAAAATTTGTAAAAACCAGTGGATTCCTCGCAAAAAAATACATATGTATGTAAAATTTCAGAATTTTTACTCCCCGGATACAATTTTTAGAGCAAAAAAACTAAAAATGGCCAAAATTTGTAAAATTCTTAAGGGATATCCCTTCAAAAATAATTTTAAAAATGTGATTTTTCGTTTTTCTGTAATACAAATTTTGTCTATGCGAATTTTTGCCTTAAATTTTGCATACCTATGTACTTTTACGTGACAAATTGACTCATGTTCACAGATTTCATTATCTTTTCATTTTTTGAAATATTGAGACATGAAAATTTTGAAAAAAATATAAAATTTTCAAATTTTTCTAAATTTCTATAAAAGTTAATTGGAGCATGAGAAATACATTCGTTTAAACCGCATTTCAATATCTCTTATAGTTTTCGAGATATGGACCTTCAAAGTTGAGCTTTTCAAAAAGTCAAAAAACGCTGTAACTTAAAAACTAATAAAGATATGAAGATCGCTCAACGGCATTCGATTTCTCGTAGTCTGATTTATATAGAACTATATTTTAAAAAATCAAGTTTTTAATTGGTTTAAAAAAAAAAATGGCATTTTCATTAACAGACATTTCTGCGATCACAACTTCGGTGATTAAAAAACATATATTGAAAATCAAAATATGCATAATTATGTACAAATATATGTGGTATTAAATGGTGAAATTTAATGAATCCTTAAAATTTAAATAAAAGTTTGCAACGCGATGAATCTTTGGAAACATGTACTTTAAAATTTGTAAATAGCATCCGACGACCACCCCTCCAATATCTTCACGACCCCCCGAGGGATCGCGACCCACACTTTGAAAAACACTGCTATAGCCAATTAAGCTATATCTGTATCATGTCTAATTTTTACTTTACAATTAAATAAAAAAATATATTTGCTGCTGTTTCATCTCAATGGCTTAATCCTACCAAAATCGTTTCATTTATATGTCAAAAATCTCTAATTTCCTCCATAAAGGAGCCAATATAGCAATCTCCCATTTCTTGTAAAAATCATTTACCACATTACATAGATCAAGTCCATTTCCACACTATGTTCAATTCTCGCTCATTGTGAACGGTCCAACAGACAAGAACAGCTGCGCAGCGCGGGGTCGTTCAATTTGCTGGTCAATAGTCGGTGCACATGAATCGCTCCTCGCCTCAGAATCAAAAATCGCTGAACTATGTCGTCCATTGCAGAGTGGCCGCGGAGCGCGGAACACGGCCAATGTTTCGGGACATTAAATCCGCACAATGCGCCGAGTGGATCCGCCGGAAATAGAATGTCTGTTGGCTCCTGCTTCTCCTAGAGGAGTCTGAATGCTGAATGCTGGATGCTGGATGCTGGACGCTGTTGCCGACTTCACGCGTCACTGACTCGGGATTTTTGAATAATTATTTGGTAATGTAATTGATGTTGCGGTTCAAGAGAAAAAGTAAAAGGTTATAATGGATTGTAACTCACAAAGATATAAATCATGGTTTGGTATATACATAACATATCACGATATATTTCATCTAATGGGGTTAACGAATTTAAATTTATGTCAAAATATTATCTGATAATTATCATATTACCTGTTATATTTTGCGTGAGAATTTAATAAGCATAATCTTTAAATTTTTTGGTATATTTTGAAAGGTTTTCTTCAAATATAATTAATATTGCACCACGACTTTAAACAACCAATAGCGCTTCATTATTTTACAACGTTGTCATGGAAATGAGTGAATTAATAAGTGATAATTACACTAGTGCAAAAACAGCGATTATTTTTTGACGTTTCACAAAACCAATAAAATGCTTCATTGTATGTCACGTTTCTGCGTCTTAACCAATCCTGTTATTATTATACTGAGAATAAAACTCTGGTGATTATTCCCGGGAATAATCTCTGTAACTTTTGTTTTTGTTGACAAATGGTATGTAGTTGTCAAATAATTATTTAAAACTGCCAACGCGTCAAGTAAAATGTGTGAAAAAAATCGATTTAGTTTCATTCCAGATACAGAAATACACAAAAAAAAATTGGAAATAACTTCCAAGAATACATTAGTAAGTAATCAATCGATATCGATCCAGTTCAAAATCTTTTAATATAGTAATAATATAACAAGAGAGTGAGAATAAATTGAAAATAATTTGACAAATCTTCCGTGACTATTGCCAAATGGCAACAAGTTTGAGAAAGATACTGGTGAATTTTTTTCTAATTTATCCAACTCTCGAGTTATATTTAATTAGATTATTTTTTGACTTAGCTGTTGAGGACGATTCATCCAACTTAAAAAAAATTGAACTGGATCCATATCTATTGATTACTTAGTAATGTATTCTTGGAAGTTGTTTCCAAAATTTGTTGGTGTATTTTTGTATCTGAAATAGAACTAAATCGATTTTTTTCACACATATTACTTTTAAATAATTATTTGACAACTACCTATAATTTAACAAACAAAAGCATCTACAGAGATTATTCCCGGGAATAATCACAAGAGCTTTATTCTTAGTATAATAAAAACAGGATTGGTTCAAACGCAGATACGTAAAAATCAAATTTTTTTCTGAATTTTATTCATTTGACTTTCCGTGTTTCAATAAAAACCAAATTAAATATTTACAAGCCGATTAAATCTTAACGTCGCATCTACAGAATAACATAACTGCAAATGTACAATATGAGAGATAACATGACTGTAGTTATTTCATTATGCAAAAATGACAAACACATTAGAAAGAGCATTAAAGTATAAATATACTGCTGCTGTACAATTCCACATGGTCATTATATTACTCGACGTCGTATATTTCGAACTGGGTCAACGTGAAAGCGACGCGCCCCGACGCTGCGTCATACAACCAAACTTACGGTCGAATGTTTTATGCAATTGAAGCATTAGATTGTTGCAGAGCACTGCAGTCATCTCTAACAAGTTCCTTGATTTTATATTATATATTATATTATACAAAAACACACATGAAAATAACGCGTCTACAGATTATTGTCAGGTATATGATCTCGATTCTACATTTGGAAGATAATAAAATCAGTGGCGTACCTAGGGGAGGGCGGTGGATGCGGTCCGCACCGGGCGGCATTTTTTATATTTAGTTTTAGTTGTAAAAAACAACTTGTTCACTTCATAAGTTTACTATTCGATTTCTACGAATTATGAATTACTATATGATTTCGAGTATTTTTCTTCATCGTCAAGTCAATGTAGGGTTGAAAATATTATCTCAAAAAATTCCCGCCTAATTTAAATATGACATCCAATGGTACAAAAGTTCCCCACCTATAGTTTGTCTCAATTACAATGATTTATGTTTATTAATTTAATGGGGTAATGGCTTCTACCCATTACTGGGTGTGGCACTCTGCCGCAGCAGATCTCGATAAGTGATATATTTTGCGCATGAAGTGCGGTTACCAGTCGTCAAATCACGGCCTCCAAAGATGTTAGTGGTGCAGCCACAGGGGTAGTTTTTGAAATTATGAAAATTGTTTGTCGCCTGTGGAAATCGAACCAGGGTTCTCAGGATCCACAGACCGACTTCATACCACTGAGCTAGCCATCCCATTAATTATTAAGATTATTGTGCAGGTATAATAAAAAAATTAATAAAAATACAACTCTATTTTGTTTTCTTGTGTAAAATAACAATTTTCTAAATCAAACACTGACTGATTCTATTGGCAGGTAGTCATACCTCCCCAAAGATATAAGGGTGATAATTACTTGTGCGCATGCGTATTAAACAAACATTTCAAGCTGTCACAGCCAGCTACAAAAGGAAACACAAAACAGTCCATTCTACATTCGAGAACAAAACAAAATATCGTAATTCAAACGGCAACTGTTTTGATGGAGCCGAAACGAAGGCGATGCGATGAGGAGACGTTAAAACATGCCCCCTACCCCCAGCGGGTGGAAGGGGGGTCTCCTGCCCTGGTGAACACAACACAACACGGGGCCCAGCTTCAAAGAGCCGAATAACAAAAGCGCAACGGAAGTGCAAAGAGCGAGAGGACGATAAACGACACGAGGACAGACGAGAAAGATGTGTGAGGGTGTGAGGGTGTGTGTGTGTGTATGTGTGATAGCAGTGGTGACTCGTTACTCCGACAAAATTAATTGCTGGTATAAAAATTATGATCCAATGGACGTAAAATTTTAATGATGCTTTTAGTATTAAGTAGTTCTTTTACTCTTATTGATTGTACGAAAAGTAATAGAATCAAGGCGTCTACTCTTTACATGCAGTAAGCACTTTTGACAGGACAGAATAATTATAAATATTAATTATATTTATACGATGGGATCGTGTCCAGAATACTCTGGTGGTTGATGAACGACAAATTGAGAAGAATGTTGTTAAATGTCTAGATGTGTAAGAGTATGTCGAATGAAAAACTGGTGATATATGTTGATGAAACTGACGGTGATAGATTGCATGGACGACTTAGGAACCCTACGAATAAATGAATGGATATGATTGAAAGTTTGTTGCGCGGATGAAAGAAGAGACGAGATTGTATAAATGTGGATGAAGCATAAAACAACAAAATAGTGTTGTAATCTCCCTAGATTAATAATAAGAATGTATGTCGATAGTATTAATTTCTATTTAGTCTTCGACTATGATGTCACATCCTGTTGATGACTTCTGCATCCCTTCAGCGTTCTTAGAATTGTTATTGTCTAAAGATATTTTGATGATGTTTGCACCTTTAAGAATGCTGAGTATAGTTATTTGTCTCACCCAGCTAAGGCTGAGACGTGAACAGAGAAGTCAGTCTGTTACCATCCGCGACTCAAAGCAGTCTTCTACCATCAGCGACTCGAACAAGTCTTACCATCTTTTACTCGAATAAGTCTCTTAAACAAGTAACTCTGTTAAAACTGTGTAAATAGTGTACAAAAGTTAGTAATAGTAGTTAATAAAACTATATTAAAGAAACACGATCTTTACTAGTGGGTTTGGCCCTTAGATCCTGCTCTTATCCTCTTTCTCCGATTAAAAATAAATATTAAAGTAATTATTGTTGTAGCCAAGCTACCAGGTTACAACAGTAGGAATATTTAGGGAAGATTAATTACAAGATGAATCTAATGAAAGATAACCAGGGATTTGAACCGAACCATTTTGGGTTTCAGTTATGGGTAACGGTTTTTATATTAGATAAATTTTAGTTTTGTTTATCAGTTACGATTTCATTAAATATAAATTTTAATTTTTGTTTCGTTTATTTAAAATAATACATCTCTGGTTCATTACGGTTTCAGTATTTTGCTTTTTTTTTATACAAAAACAAAACAAGTAAAGCAAATTAGAAAGAATATAATGCACAACCGGACCGAAAAGCATGTATGTTAGTCCTATAAACCGGGCTTAAAAACTTCTTTTTGGCCCATGAGCCAAAAAGTAATAATTCCTATAAATATATAAATAAAATGACAATTTTTGTTTATTGTGAATACTTGATTCTGCAAAATGTTATTTTTTTAAAAAAATTATTTGTTACTCTGCACAACAGGAAGTAAATCCCAATTACAGTACAGAGGGCCTACAGCGTATAGTGGAATCCGAACCACTCAAACACAATCGTATTTTTTTGGATATAAGTAGAAGTCAGTGAGATTTGAACGCACGACCACTTGCTTGCTAATTAAGAATTTTACCTCGCTTTTATCCACTGAGCTACGATTGCCTGTTATTTTGACAAATAACCTATATACATATTTAAATCTTTTAAATATATAATTAAATGTTATTTTGTTGTGCATAAAATATTGTATGTTCCACGGGTGAAATGAGCGTTTCTGATCCTGAGCATGTTATTAGCCCTCGGCGTTTTGCGGCTGAAAATCATAGATACGCTTGTTTTCATCCTTGATACATAAATAACTATTTTGCCCTTCAAATACATAACAAGTGAATAGTAACCAAAGTCAATCCAAGGTTCAACAGCTGTTCGAAGAACGTTATCACCGTTGTCGTCGAATCTAATTACCTTAGACGCCGGAGGTGGGGCACAGCAGGTCAAGAGCCTTCTTACTCACCGCGCAGCGTCTAAGTTTCACCGGTGCCGTACTAATCAACACACACATTAGATTATGGAAATAGCGTCTGTCTCCGCAACTACCCCTGCATCTACCCTCGCCCTCGCAAGGACTAGGGACAGGGGGCGCCACCACGGAACAATTAACAACACAAACAAAACGCTGAAAGTTTCGCAACACCGACCATTCGAGCAAACCTGACGAAATTTGACGGCGGCGCAAGCACCTACTAAATTTTAAATGTTTCTGCTTTACTTTTACGCTAAATGGGGTAGACTTCAAAAAGTGGGTTACCCACACCTGATGTTTTAATAACGAAGGACTGTTTATTTATTTGCTACTCTGCACAACACGAAATTATTTCTAGCATAGCTTACAGAAGAATCTGAACTATTTGGAGGCAGTTATATTTTTGGTAGAATAGTTAAGTTGGTGACAGTGATTTACGTTTGATTTTGTCCATTGCCTCGATATTTATAAAAATTGTATTTCTTATTTTGTACGTTGCTTATATATGTTACTTTGTATATTTAATGCAGTTATACAAATCTATAATAAAAATCTGGTGTGGTCACCACACGACTTTCTTATACACAGCATATATAATATTTAGAATATATGTTATTAAACATGTAATTTAGTGTCTTTCCGAAAGAAGACATAGATAACTAGATAAAGCAAAAATTAAAATTTATGTTTTTTGTTTCTATTGCTACTATGATTATTGAAATATATTATTAAATATAAAAATTAGTTTTTCTCAAAATTAGACGCATATACACAAAAATTGCAAATAACATTTTATGTTCCAAATATTTTTGCTAACATTTTTTATTTGAAACTTTTTTTCGTAACTAATTCCATTTTTGAAATAAATGGAATTTATTGTTTTGTGTGACTAGTAAGCTTCCTCTTCCGGTTTTTCAATTTCATTCAAAATCAACTCAGCTCTTCATATTTTCATAAAACTTATAATTACCAAGTTCCATTAACAAATCTTATCTCGTTCATGAGATATTGCACATACGAACACACATCCATCCATCCATCCACACACACACACACACAGACATCATTGAGAAAATGATCAAAACGGATTCAGTGGACCTCAAAACACGTATTTCCGCGAAAATCTCGTCAACGATTTTTTTCACGATTCCAATACTTCCTTATACCACAGATAAACTATAGTTTATCTGTGCTTATACTGCTTATAAGAAAGTAAAAATTATATCATCAATAATCGTTCAAGAATGAATACTGGGTCTGCCGTAGCAGATCACGATAAGTGACATATTTATGTATGTAAAGTACGGTTACCAGCCGTCAAATAACGGCCCGCAAAGATGTTAGTAGAGGAGAAGCTACAGGGATAGTTTTAAATAAATAAATATAAATATATCATCACGCCTTTTTATCCACAACTGAGTGTGGCACTCTGCCGAAGCAGACCTCGGTAAGTGATATATTTACGCGCGTGAAGTGCGGTTACCAGTCGTCAAATAACGGTCCGCAAAGATGTTAGTGGTGGGGGACTTGATACCACTGAGCCATTACCCCATAGTTTTAATGTGGGTAAAGATTGTTTGTTGGTTGTTGGTTTGAAAAAATCATGAAATACAAGTGACAACTTATGGAGACAGTGACCAACAGAAAGTGTATCTTTATCTCAAGTTTGACATATCATTATCAACGCCATCTCTTAGTAGTTAAATATTCGAATATTGCGAAAGCCAGTGACTGATTCATCCTGGCATCACTGTGCAGGATATCCTGGATCTTCAACGTAGAACAAAAGTAAAGAAAACGTGGAGAAGTGCCTAGCCGCCCCCGGAGGCCTATACGTATTTATTAAGCCGTAACTACAACAGCTGAAAGCATTTTCTTTTACTGTTGTGATGGGACGACGACGCGGAACTTGAACGCTGACTGAAGCTGAAACTGAAGCCTCTCTCTGAGTGATAGCGATGTTAACATGATTCTAGCACTCTGTCGTCTATGATTACAACTATTTTCTTTACTCTTTCGTGACGTTAATGCAATTTTGTTTACTATTTATAAAAGCAGCGTGAAATTTAACTCGAAAATTAATATACAAACTCGGCGAAGGAAATAAACAGGGTCGGGCAAAGGATGGATACTATTTTATAACTTTTTGAAATATATGTAACGGTAATTACATGTTAATATTTGACCTCATTTAGAAATAGGTAGATTAATTAAATTTGTTTATGGAGAATCTTTATAACGTTAAACAGAAATATGTAATTCATCGTATCGTTTTTATCTTTAAAGCAATATTTGTCAATATAATAATAATAAATATTGCCCCATGACAACCAACAGCATTTCATTATTTGACAACGTTGTCATGGAAAAGAGTGAAGTAATAAGTAATAATTGCACTAGTGCGTTTACAGCGATAATTTATGGAGTGGCTATATCAGTAGTATGAAGTCGGCCTGTGGATCCTGAGAACCCTGGTTCGATTCCCACAGGCGACAAACAATTTTCATCATTTCAAAAACTACCCCTGTGACTCCTCCACCACTAACATCTTTAAAGGTCGTGATTTGACGACTGGTAACCGCACTTCACGCGCAAAATATATCACTTACCGAGATCTGCTTCAGCAGAGTGCCACACCCAGTAATGGGTAGAAGGCGTGATGATATATATATATATATCTTGTGTAATTATCGCGATTATTTTTTGACGTTTCTCAAAACCAATAAAATGCTTCATTGTATGTCACGTGTCTGCATCTTAACCAATCCTATCATTATTATACTGAGAATAAAGCTCTTGTGATTATTCCCGGGAATAATCTCTGTAGCTTTTGTTTTTATTGACAAATGATATGTAGTTGTCAAATTATTATTTAAAACTGTCAACGCGTCAAGTAAAAGTGTGAAAAAATCGATTTAGTTGTATTTCAGATACAGAAATACACCAACAAATTTTGGAAATAATTTCCAAGAATACATTAATAAGTAATCAATCGATATTGATCCAGTTCAAAATCTTTTAAGTTGGACAACAGCTAAGTCAAAAAATAATCTAATTAAATATAACTGGATGTTTGTGGAGGGCGAGCCACAGGGGTAATTTGAATGTGATGAAAATTGTTTGTCGGCTATGGGAATCGAACCCGAGTTGTCGAATGCACAGTCCGTCTCAATATCACTGAGCCATCTGTTTTAATATTAATATTGAGTTTTTATGTTCAGTTGAAGCGAATCGGCCGGTAGATTTGAGAACCCGAGTTAGATTCTCACAGCCGACCATCAATTTTCACCACATTAAAACTACCCCTATGGTTCTCCCTCCACTAACATTTTTGAGGGCCGTGATTTGACGATTGGTAACAGTACTTCACGCGCAAAATACATCAGGTAGAAGGCAAGATAATACATTTATTTTTATTTTATGAAACATATTCCGAGAGTCACACTTTAAAATCTTATCTCTGTGTTAAACGCTAAATACTTCTGCGGTAAGATGTTCATCTTCAATTAACATCAAGACGGAACGGTCTGTGATGCTAAGCGATTAATTAATCAAATCATGCGTTTAGCCACTGAACAGGGCATTGCCGCCTCAGTCAGTTTCCCAACACTGAAGAGGGATCTCGCACAACGTTACCCGTCGGCCACTATCAACTCAAATTAACAGCAGGAACAAGAGAACGTCCCTGACTTGGTTTCATATTTAATCAAATTCTATAGCAACGCAATGTTACACCTTCAAAAGAATGAAAGAGTACGTGTACATGCTGAGAAAAAAAAGCACCCTTATCTTCAATAATATTAATATTTATAGGCGATTTGTTTTACGGTTCGTTGGTAGAATCAAATATGATCTGTAAAACCATAATATGTCATATGGTTTTTCTCTGTTAAATGCTTTAAAATTATTTTTCCTATATCACGTTTATAACCCCACTGTTACTGATAATAAAATGATATTAGTATTGCTACCTTGCATAAAATCAGCTACCGGCCATGTCCAAAGTTGTCCACTGTTGAATTACCAAATCATGTGATCTTAGGAGGTTCATAGAGTTTATTTTACTGTCCACAGCACTAACACTTATACACCACACACAAATACGCACAATTTACGCATTTTTATATATAAAATTATTCACAAAACACTATATACACCCACTACTGCAGTCCGCACTGAACTGACTAGCCAACTCAACCAGAAACAACAGAATTAATTAGTGAGCTGAGCTTAAACTTGTTAAACTAGCGTTTGAGATCATTTTAAAAGACAGTAAAAATCTGTATTTGTCGGGAAATTTCCGATAATAAACGAACTTACCAGATAACTGAATAAATACATGTTTGTAACATAAAGATGGGGTAGCACGAACCCTAGAAGAATTAATTAAACATGTATCCATTAAATGATTCATACTGCAATTATTCTTCGCAAAAACATGTTTAATATTTCGTTCAACCAGAGCTGGGCAAGCTACTTAAAAAAAGTAGCTAAGCTACAGCTACAGCTATTCTTTAAAAAAGTAGCTAAGCTACAGCTATAAGCTATATTTCGTAAAATATAGCTAAGCTACAGCTAAAAGCTTTCGTTAAAGTAGCTGTTAAATTTTAAAACTACTTTTTTCAATTATTGTGATTCAATTAAATTTGTCATTGTCATATGATCAGTCTTTTGTTATAATGACTGTTAATTTATTATTATATACATAAATATCAAAAATAGCAAATACCATCTGGCACCTACTGTGTATTTTTGCGTATTAGAGCCAGTTAGAACCGGCAACAAATAATTATTTTGTGTGGGTTTAGCTTGTACGCATGCGTACTTTGTTGACCTTCTGCTTAAAAAGTAGCTTGAAGCTACAAAAAGTAGCTTGGAGATACAAAAAGTAGCTTTAAAAGTAGCTTCAGTTGTTATTTTTAAGCTAATAGAAAAAAAAGTAGATAGCTACAAGCTACAGCTATATTTTTTCACAGTTAGCTAAGCTACAGCTACAGCTAAGGTAAATGTAGCTAAGCTAGTAGCTAAGCTACAAAAGTAGCTAGCTACTGTCCAGCTCTGCGTTCAACAAACCTTTAATCATAATAAATCCATTTATTCTTAAATCGTCTAAACAATCTCTCATCCTCAAATTCACCAACATACATCTGTGTTATCGATGGTAAAATATATATAGTGTATATATATATATATATATATATATATATATCATCACGCCTTCTACCCATTACTGGGTGTGGCATTCTGCTAAAGCAGATCTCGGTAAGTGATATATTTTGCGCGTGAAGTGCGGTTACCAGTCGTCAAATCACGGCTCCCAAAGATGTTAGTGGTGGAGGAGCCATAGGGGTAGCTTTTTCAAATTATGAAAATTTGTCGCCTGTGGGAATCGAACCAGGGACCTCAGGATCCACAGGCCGACTTCATACCACTGTGCTAGGTCATCCCATATATATAGTGTCTTTTTCGCAAAACTAATTTATGGTACATAAAAAAATTAAATAGAAAATTTAAAAAATATATATATTGTCACGCCTTTTACCCATTTCTGAGTATGACACAAAAATAAATAATTATTAAATTGGACCATCTATACTCATTTATTCCAGATATTTTTATTTTGGGATACAACCCTCGTGGAAATATTTGATACCGAGCCCACCAACCACTAACTACCCCACTGTTTGTATCTTTAGATCCATTCAACAGCAAAAAATATATCTCAGTATTTTTTTGATAATGTTATTCATTTTCTATTACAAATGAATTCAATATTGAACTATTTTCCAAAATGAAGGATTACATTTGAAGGAAGTAAATGAACCATAATTTCGATTCATGTATAAATTTACCCGCGGTTATTTACTCAAACAAGCTACAAGTAAAACGGATGAATGATCTTCGTTATACATATTTGCATTCGTCGACATTTAAATTACATTTCCGATTCTGAATCTGTCTAATGTTTGACTTGCAGTTGCAATGCCCGGCCACAGCACACTGCCTCACTGCCTGCAGTTATTGCTACATTAAACTGCGTGTTTATAACTAAAACCCTCATAAAAGATTTTAATTAGTTATTATAATTTTACTGACTGTACTTCGTTTCATTTGTGAGACATAAAAATTAATGCTTGTGTTTAAATGACATGAATATTTAATTATTGCTAATTTCAGTATGGTTGCAATTACCAGCAGATTGTATGACATAATATTTAGGACAAAAACCAGTATTTAGTAAATTTATTATTATGTAAGTATGAATCTGTTGAGTGCAAGGGAGGATCTAGAAAATTTTCAAGGAGAGGAGCATTTTGCCCTTTTTTTAAGGAAAACATATAATACTGACAAAAAATGCTGTAATTTTAGTGTGGAATATACAGGCTGGTCCATTTAACTTAACTTGTTCAAATATCTTGCAAATTAAGCCCTTAACAACAAACTTTCTTAAACAAAAGTTCAACCATTTTGAAGGGGCCATCCGATCTTGTTAACATTTTTCGCCCCCCACCCCCCAGGGGGTCGGAGAGGGGGTAAACTTAGATATCTTAAATAGAAACCTTATTTTTTATTACAGATTCCGAATCTTCATAAAAAAATATATATATATTTTGTTGTTAAGGGCTTAATTTGCAAGATATTTGAACAAGTCAAGTTAAATGAACCACCCGGTTTACAGCGCCATCTATCAAGAATATGAAAAAAATTCTCAAATTAAACCTTCATATTTTTTTATGGAGATTCCGAATCTGTAATAAAAAAATAGGGTTCCTATTTAAAATATCTAAGTTCACCCCCTCTCCGACCCCCTGGGGGGGTGGGGGGCGAAAAACGTTAACAAGATCGAGTGGCCCCCTCAAAATGGTTAAACTTTTGTTTATGAAAGTTTGTTGTTAAGGGCTTAATTTGCAAGATATTTGAACAAGTCAAGTTAAATGGACCATCCTGTATATTTGGATGTATTTTGTATTCTGTTCTTAGTTTTTAAAATTTAAACAGTCTGAAAAACTCGGAAATTCTCTGACAAAGAAGAACTACTTTTATTGTCTAGCAAATTTGTTGCCAGTTATAATCCACATCACTTATTTAGAACTGATGAAAATTTAGTTCATTGAAAGATTTAATAAAACGAACTTTGATATATAAACATATAAGATATTATAAAATGAGTAAGGATAAAATACAAAACACTTGAACAAATTAATATGTGAAAACAGTTTAGTTTAAAGTTACACTAATTAAAATAAAACTTAAGTAAATTCGCGCACGCCGCGCCGCGTCTCATATGAGGAAGATCATCCTTACGCTTCGAGTCGGTGATTCTCACTGACTTGGCTATCCGAAACACTTGACATCCTCTGGGTAAAACTACCCACATCTGGAATCCATTTCCACAGATGTCTCATGTGCCTGGGGCTATGTAATCTGACACAAAGGCAGTGCCGCTCATGCGAACACGAAAAGTTGCTAGAATTCTAAGATTAATTAATAACTGTCACTTTTATAAGTTAATGTCCTATATTTGAAAACATAAAATTTTCACATTCACACGAAAGACCATGTGGTCACGAGTGTCAAATTACACGAAGCCAAGCTTTTATCTGACGCAACATACAATAATGAGAAAGATCATATTGTTAAAAAACAAATTGTTTATTTTTTCCTCGTAAAACTTGTTAAATTATGTCTGATTGATGGCGTTATAAGCTAATGTGTCTATTTCTATTAGAAATTCCTTAAAATGTGTGTATATAAGTATAATTCGCGTTTTAATACTCAAAATTTAGAATCAGAAAAGAATGGGTATTTTTTTCAATTACTTTGCGCACTAGTGCACAAAATCAAACTTTCCATCGGTTTCCAAGGTTATGTAAATATTTGAATGCAGCGAGTACAAAAAAATAATTTAGAAGCGTTAAAAAGTGGAAAAAATACGATGGCAAATGTTCAAGTTAATTTGGAATTTATCTTACGCAAAATAATATTTTTAAAGTAACTTTACAGACAAAAAAAAATGCTTACATAGCTAGAAGCAAACACAAGTAGCAAAATTCACAAATCCTTTGTAAAGAGTTGTCTCGTTTGAAAAGCAATTATCCTAATTAATTTCTGGCCTAATTAAAAATTGTCGGCAAATAAAAGATAATCCCCAAGAGACTGAATTACCATAAGAACAAGTCTCCACTCCAACGAGTGAGTGTATAATTCTCGTTTGAAAAAAAAGTCAACTTCGCTTAAAAGAAATGACAAATAGTCGGCGTAGCGCAATAATTAGCCATTGTCTTGAAACCATCCGTCATCAGATTCCACCTACGTAATTAATTTGCGTCAACGTTATAAAACTGCGACTCCTCCTAGCGGTTTTCAGTTTTCTTTTTTCAGTATTCTTTTTCGCGGAGAAAAACTCAATGCTTCAGACAGATCGCTTTCAGCGTTGATCTATTTTTATCCTTGCTGAATCTTCTTTAAAAACATTTATTCATGCGCGCTGTCATCGATGGCATCGACGGCCTTGTTTTCCTGTTTCTGATTAATGACGATTTTTTCTCTTTGCGCTATCGGCAAACAAAACGCTGGCTTGCGCGAGAGGAATACGTAATGCTTGAAGCGTATACGTGCTGCACACAAATGTGTTTTAATTTCGTTGGAGTTACTTCGTTGTTCTGCTTGCCAGTTGGTCGTCTGTTGGATAAATACTGAAATTTGAATTTTAAATAGCCAGAGTAATTATTTTTATCTAGGGATTTCATCATTCTCTTCAGTGGAAGTTTCTGAATGATTACCAATACTACGATATATATTCATTTCAGTAACATTATGAATTTGCTATTTTACTATTTTGCGTTACTGGCAGAGTGTAAAATTCAGGTAATTTATAAAGTGGTTTTCAAAATTCCCTTAAATTTAAAAAACGCGGATTTCATATTTTGGCCACAGACGCTTATGCAGTAGTATATTTTGACGTTTATAAACATAACCTTAAATTGCAGTATATCTAATCTGTACACAATTAATAAAAAGAACCGAACAAAGTAAAATATATTGATAATTGGTTTTATATTAAGAGTAAGTGAAATACATAATATTTATTGTGTGTGTATATTATTAACATACTTGTTACAGTTGCTTATATTGACATAATGTGAAGTGGAAACTTTTGTACTGTCTAAAGAAACATTGATTTCTTCCGTATCTGTTCATATTGTTAACAGTAATAGTATTGAGGCTTTAGAAGTACCAGCAGCAGGTTGATTGTCATTGTCGAAAATAGATGCAACATAGCATGATCCAGAGCTTCAATTATCTTTGGAGGTGTATATGGTAAAGAAGAATCACTCACTGTACTATTCCAATCTAGACGATTTTGAAGAAAGTTAGTGAAATATTTTTCAATAACGTAGAATAATGTGCAAGTAATCAACAATCAAACCATAGCAACGCCGATAAACATCGTTCTTGTGTAATATCATTAGAATTATATAAATTTTGATAATATTTTAGTGATTTATTAAATCGCACAGTTGTAGGAAAACTGTTGTTCCGTACTCGGCAAGCCTCGTGCGTTAAATTCTGCACTTGCACGTAACAAGCCTTTTTCGTCACGTGTTATAAAAATAACTATTATCTATGAAGGCAACACGGGAAGCAACTAATTCAATCAGTCAGTGTCTGTGGACACACCATTACACATGTAAAATCACTGCATTGCAACTATTAGCTGGCATCGATCAGCCAGCGGTCCGCAGTAACTCAGCAGGAATGCACCATCCTCTTCCTGGTGAAATCCTGCCTCCTCGGCCAATTACCGCACAATTCCTGTTATTACTTACAATTAACAAGGATTGTAAGTGTGTCAAGACGGTGAGTTTTACGACGACCGCGCTTTTATAAAAGGATCCGGTTTAATGCCGGTTAATCTTCCTGGCTAATTTCGAGATGGCTCCACTGTAGCAGCAGCCGCACGAGCAGGATTGCGGATCGGCGCTGCGAGCCGAATGTTGCTTCAATGCAGGGATTTTCAGTTGCGAGTTTTGTAAAGAACTTTGGGGATTTTAGTTATAGTTAATTTGGATTTGACGAAGTTTTGTTTAGAATGGGGTGTTTATAGGGTTAGGGGGATTTTCATATATTATTTTCAGTTGACTTCTTGATATAAGATCGTTGGAATAACAATGATTTAATAGTTCTACAAACTTGTATTCCGTTTGCCTTTTGGATCAAATTTAACTTACAAGCTAGTTGCACCAACATAACACAAATTTTAAATAAATAATAGTTATTTATGTTCCAAGGGTTTCTGGCTCGCCGCATGATTATTAGAACGAGGCGCAAAACACCGAGGGCTAATAACATACTCATGCTGAGTTGCAAGAATAAAATAAAGAGCTCTTTTGTTAAAGAATTGTTTATCTGGCAACAGTATCAATAGCGATTTTTTGAAACTTATTGAACCGTTAGTTGCTAATGACCCGATAAAACTTTCATGCAACCCAGTATCAGGGTTAGAAACGCTAATTTCCCTCGTGATACATACAATATTTTATGTACAACAAAATAATATTTAATTATATATTCAAAAGATTAAAATGAACATAGGTTTTTTGATCTTAGAGTGTTTAACTGCAATTGTGTGGAATTCACTTTCAAAAACAAGCACAGGGCGACACTCCCTTCCATTCTTATCTTTTTGTTTCATTTTCCGTTACTGCATTGTGTGGACTTTTCTTTCATACACAAGTGCAGGCTATCGCTTTCATCTTTTCTAATCTTTGTAGATTCGTTGTTAGATTCGTTATTAGATTCGTTGTTAGTTTCGTTATTAGATTCGTTGTTAGGAGTAAGCGTGAGTAATTTGAGATGTTTTATGCATATGTTATGTACGTCGAAGAAAGAAGATAAATGATAAGTGAATAGGAGTGATTGGATAGATGTGATTGAAGGTTTGTTATGTGTTAAATGATGTCGAGTGTGATGGTTAAATGAGTTTATATGGAGTGATCTATGAATGTGGTTAAAGTGAAAGTTGTGTTTTTGGATGATAATGTTTGACGAGGGCTGATTATTTGATGAATATAATGAGTGAATGTTTTATGAATGATTTTAGGGTTCGTGCTACCCCATTTGATGAGATAAAGCGTGACATTTTGCAGAATTAAGTATTCATAATAAACAAAAATTGTCATTTTATTTATGTATCCATAGGAATTCTTTTTTATAGCTCTAGGGCCCAAAAGAAGTGTTTATGCCCGCCTTTTAGGGCTAAAACAGATTAATTTCAGCCCGGTTGTGCATATTTTACATCGGATAGATTATCATCAGAAGTTGACATTAGAAAATTAAAATTACAAAATTTGTACATGGGACTTCCATGTCACTCAGATTATTTTCATCATGGAAGTAGTCTAAGTGACTAAATTCCAGAAGTCTTATTTATTGATAAGAACTTAAGTAGCCATTTTGTTTTTAAGAGTATGTTCTTTCTCTATTCAGGTAGTGTCGACAGGATTACCAGTAAAATCCAATTTGGTAAATCCTCACTTAAAGTAATACCACTTCGCTCACCTAACGGTCTGTTATTTTTATTTTTGTCCTTGCTCGAAACCTAACTAAAGCTTTATGAAGATAAATAGCCCAGTTCACACCAAAGCTAAATCGATTCAAATCAAATAATAGAATAATGAAACTCTGCTGTGCTGAAGTGAAAATTCTCAACTGAAAATACCTCAGAGAAAAATATTTCAGACTATCTTTTCTCTGTCGTAAGTTTTTAAATAATTTTAGAAAAATATCTGAGACGTGCAAGAACTACATTTAATTAGAAAATAAAATCTCTAAAAATTATAACAAAAAAGAGACGTCATTTGTTTTTATATTTTTTGTTATTTGTTTTCCATTATTTCGCGGAGAAAATTGCTTCAACTTTTTAGTTTCGTTGTTTACCAGAGCACACGACGATTTAATAGAAAAATTCTTGTCACGTTTTTTGATTACGCTTCGTTGGCGTGATCTATCTTAACAATAAATTGCCAGATAACTAAGTACGTCTCTGGTTTACGTGAGCGTGAGATAGTCAACAGCACATTATAATTTACATAAATAATATTGCAAATATGTTTCTATATTCCCGTAGATACCGCTTCGAATTCCCTAAATTATACAGTAACCTTGTATTTAGTCTCATTGATGTATACAAGTATATATACAGTTTGGTCCAGACCACCAGTCCATCCCTTTTAAAAACTCTGTGTTCAACATTTTGAGAAAACTAAATCTACGATAATACTAACTTCGACGTGCTCTATCGAATGAGACCAAATTTGAAACCCCCTCACCCCTGAAAGAGAGTAGGGGAAGGGCAACTTCAAAATCTTAAATGGAAACCTCCAATATTTATTGCAGATTCGGATTCCGCGTAAAAAAATTTCAGTTTTTATTCTAAAAACTTTTTTTATTTTCAACAGATGGCGCTGTAATCGCAAAAAACAGGTTTTTTGGCGTTTTTTAAGAATGTTCAAACTAAACTCTTCGAACATCATCTGAATATTCTAAGAATCGTTCAGAGAATTTCCAACAAATCTTTTAAACATTTGAAAAATTTAAAATCAATGAAATGCTTCATTGTATGTCACTTGTTTGTGTTCTAACCAATCCTGTCATGATTATACTGAGAATAAAACTCTTGTGATTATTCCCGGGAATAATGTCTGTAGGTGCGTTTTTGTTTGTGACAAATGATAGGTAGTTGTCAAATAATTATTTAAAACTATCAACGCGTCAAGTAAAATGTGTGAAAAACATCGATTTAGTTCCATTTCAGATACGGAAGAAATACACCAACAAATTTTGGAAACAACTTCCATGAATACATTAATAAGTAATCAATCGAAATGGACCAAGTTCAAAATCTTTTAAGTTGGATGAATCGACCTCAAAGTCAAAAAATAATAAAATAATATGAGGAATATTTTGTTTGGTTTTTAAGATTCCGGAAAAGTAGTTTTTTTTTCCAATTTTACTTATTTATACTTTTATTTTATACATTTTTGAGGTTATGTCTTAAAAACTAAACGAGATATGAAGATGCGCTCAACGCCATTGAATTTCTCAAGCTTCAATTAACTTACATACAAATTTTACTTAAAAAGTACTTGAAAAATTCTCATTATTTTTGGTATAGCCAAGTATATTCAATACGCCCAATTTTCAATTTTACTTATAAAACACCAACATATTCCGGACCCGCTTTTGTCTTAGATTGTGTTTTTAAATTGAAGAATAAAGTCAGTGCAATAAGATTGAACAATATAAATTACCTAGTACTAAATGTAAATACCTTAAAATTTAAATATTTGAAACAAAAACTAAATAGAAAACTTATTCAAGAGTAGGTACGGTAGGTACCTATGAAAACTGCCATTAATTTCTCCAGATTTCATCCAGAAAAAAAAAAGAAAATGAATACCTAATTTCCAGATCATTTACATTTTAAATCTGTTTAAGATTTATATCCAAAAGACTGCTCGGTTCACCATCTTACAAAAACTAATTAATTTCATTACTTCAGCTTACAAAAACCGATAAATAATTTATCCCTTTTCTAAAAATACGTCTCGCACGTACTAATTACGTGCCCCCCAGGCGAATATGGTCCTTATCATCTCAAAAACCTTTCGAGTTTCATACCTACACGAATTACATATCCATTTCACGTAGTGGCCCGATAACGATATTAATTTCAAGTTCTTCTGCGTGCCAGAACCGCACTAGGGGGATCGTACTTCGCAACTTTGCCGCTGATCAGTAACGGAAACGTATAATCAACGGGCCGGAACAATTGCGCAGCGGATTTAGCAGTGGCGAAACACAAACTTTCCCCGTGTAATTGGACGGATCGATTGGGGTGGTGGAGAAAGGGGAGTCAATGCGTGAGTGATTTTTATATTCGTTTGTTTGTGGTTGGTGCAACTGGAGTGCAAAATAGTCATGGTTTAACGGATTGTCAACTGTTTTAGTTAATATAAATTAAATAAAATAAATATATTATCACGCCTTTTTACCCATTACTACTGCATATTTACTAGCGCTGGCTCACCGCTTCTTCTTCTTCCATAAGCGTCTGTGGCCAAAATATTAATTACGCTCTCGGCGCGAAATTTAAATCGCTTTCAAAAAAACTTTTACAATTGCGTAATGAGTTACTTTCCGCACTAGTGTTTCTTTACAGAAACGCACTTGGTCTGCATCTATCTACTTTCCATACGTAACCAAGGCAATAATAGTTACGTAATAACAAAGGAATCGCACAGTTGTAGGAAATAGTTATTTTTATAACAAGTGCCGAAAAAGGCTTGTTACGTGCAAGTGCAGAATTTAACGCACGAGGCTTGCGATGTGCGGAAATCTGCACGAGCACTTAACCTTTTTCGGCACGTGTTATAAACAACATTTTTCCTACAACTGTGCGATTTAGAATATCACTAAAATATTGTCAAAATTTATAAAATCTTAATGATATTCACGAGAACGATGTTTTACGGCGTTGCTATGGTTTGTTTGTTGATTGCTTGCACATTGTTCTACGTTATTTCAAAATATTTCACTAATTTCAAGACAATTTCTACAAAATCGTGTAGATTGGAATACTACACTGAGTGATTCTGCTTTATCATAAACACCTCCAAAGATAATTGAAGCCCCAGTCATACTATGTTGGATCTATTTTCGACAATGACAATCAACCTGCTGCTGGTATTTTTAAAGCCTCTGAAATTGTTCTCAATAATATTACTGATAATAATATGAACAGGTACGGAAGAAATCAATGTTTCTTTAGACAGTACAAAAGTTTCCACTTCACATTATGTCAATATAAGCAACTGTAACAACTGTGTTAATAATATACACAAACAATAAATATTATGTATTTCACTTACTCTTAAAATAAAACCATTTATCGATACATTTTATTTTGTTTGGTTCTTTTTATTAATTATGTACAGATTAGATATACTGAAATTTTAGGTTATGCTTATAAACGTCAAAATATACTACTGCATATTTACTAACGCTGGCTCACTAAATCACTAAAAAATTTAATTTTTATTTCAAAAACACGTCTCGTATATATTTTCTTTGTATCACTTTTCTAACAACATTCTTTTCTTATTCTACCCCGCTTGTGATGTTAACTACCTCCTTTCTGAATAACCGAATCATTTAGATATATTTAAGGGTTGAAACATGAATATCTCTCATCATATATTTCTTCTAAACGCGTTTAATTTAATTGTTGGAGTATTACAATAAAAGAACAATTTCCTTGTAATTTTCTGCACCTTAATACCATTCGAGATTCCGGTACGAGTTCTCCCTTTCTGTCCTAACCGTCTCGAATAATTATGTTATCGGCGTCGTGGAGTGCGTCCTGCTCGCGACGCCGCGGCGACGTTGCCATATTTCGCGAGCGTTGGGTTTTTATTGGCGCCCAGACGCCCCCGCGAGTGAATTTTAATGACGCTTGCGTCGTTTGAATGTGCCACTAGTTTCAAGGTTTGGATGAAAGAAGAGTTACTAGATGGACGGAATGCAAATTTTAGGTCAATGAGATATTCAGATGTTCGCTTTCTTGAGATGTTTGGATGAGTGACGTCAAGACGCTTCTTGATTACTTTCAATTGGATTTTATTGCCTTGTTGTAGTTTAGTTTTAATCAGAACAATTGTGGAGCTAACGAAGAGCTACTGTAATTATTTTACAAGTTACAAACGTATAATTAAAATTTAGCAGTACATTTAAATCTAAGATTATTTTATTATTTACGGTAGAAAATACTCACTTAATTTTATAACAATTTAATCTAAAAAGAGTGCCACACCCAGTATTGGGTAGAAGGCGTGATGATATATTTATTTATTTTACAATAAGAAAAAAGCGTGTCGAGTCGTAATGAGTTCTATTACAATATAAATGCTGTAATATATTTTTTCTACGGTCGTGTTAAAAGGCAACATATCAACATTCAAAATTAGTGCGGAAAGTATCTCTTTGCAACACTAAGTAATCGTTTATAATGTTGTTTCCAAGACAACCATGATTAAACAATCATAATCATAAATAAGGGAGGAAAAGGTACTTTCTTCCCTAGGGAGAAAAATTTTATTTCCTCACATCGACAGTTTAATGTGCCATGAATTGACATTTATTATTTGAAAACAAATTGTTTATTTTTTCGTAAAATTTGTTAAAATATGTCTGTTTGATGGCGTCTATTTCTTTTATAAATTCCTTGAAATGTATGTATATAAGTACAATTAGCGTTTTAATAGTTAAAATTTATAATAATAAAAAATTGGTGAATTTTTCAATTACTTTGAAGCACTAGTGCGCAAAATCAAACTTTCCATCACACCTTCTACCCATTACTGGGTGTGGCACTCTGCCGAAGCAGATCTCGGTAGTGATATATTTTGCGTGTGAAGTGCGGTTACCAGTCGTCAAATCACGGCCTCCAAAGATGTTAGTGGTGGAGGAGCCACAGGGGTAATTTTTGAAATTATGAAAATTGTTTGTCGCCTGTGGGAATCGAACCAGGGTTCTCAGGATCCACAGGCCGACTTCATACCACTGAGCTAGCCACCATGATGCGAGTACAAAAAATCTTTTGATAGTAACCTTCCTAGCAACTACGATTAACCGGGGGTCTTAACAATTGCTGTTCTTATTAATTTGTGTTATAGAATTAGCCTCGTTATTTAATATAATTTATATATGTTATTTTTAGACAAATAAAACACAGAACAACCTTAACCTTGAGAATCGAGTTCAAGCTAATGACATGTTTGTGAAATAATTATTTATTTACTACGAATCGAGATAATCAAACGTTTTTATCTAATCTGACGTCATCATAATTCTAAGTAAATATATATATAAATGAAGTTCATCATGCAATTTGATTCAGTTGAGTGAAGTGAACTATTTAATAGTGTTCTGCGCATATCATGGATAAACACATTATAACTCGTGAAGATTGTAAACTAATTTTATCACGATATGTTGATCACAATCATTACAAATTATTGAACTATTCTGTTCAACCAATTACTGGAGATGTCAAGGGATACACAGGCGAATATTTTATATTAACCATCGAGTTTAACAACCACAAAGAACCATCGTCTACAACCACATTCTTTCTGAAAACGCAACCATTTGATAACCAACTTCAACTAGAGTATTCTAAACAGACTGGAGCATTTGAAAATGAAATATTTTTCTATGAAAAATTAATTATGGAGTATAAAAGATATCATAATAATTTTGATGATTCATATATTCCAAAGTACTACTTGTCAAAAGAAAGTAATGCAATTGTTTTAGAGAATTGTACACAAAATGGTTTCGAAACTGTTACGAAAGATACATTGGATGAGAGACATTTAAAATTAGTTTTGGAATCGCTTGCTAAGCTACATGCTGCTAGTATTATCTACGAAGAAAAGAAATCTGAAGAATTAAAAAGAACGTATCGACTTATAGAGGATTATAAGAAACATTTCCAGGTTTGTCAAATAAATATAGGTGCATAATATTACACTTACATATAATAGACGTATTCCATTTGCCATTTGGATCAGATCTAACTTACATTTACTGAATCAAATTACTTATTTATTTCGCTAGATTGCTTCACTGACTTTATTTTTAGTACTAGAATTACTGATTCTAATTTACTGTGCAGTTTACTTAATTTGGTTCATTTAGTCATTTGCCGAATTTATCTGAACTGATTTAAGTGAACCAAGTGGCAAATGGAATACAACTTATGTAAGTGAAATTGAGAGTGAAAGATTGCATAGATGATCTAGGAATAAATGGATGGATATGATTGAAGGTTTGTTGCGTGCATGAAAGATGAGATGAGCTTATATAAAAGAATTGACTTATAAGCAAATTTTTGGTAATTTTAATTTTTAGAAATTTTTTTCCAATTTTAGGCTATTTTCAGGCTGTTTGCTCTAAAATTCTTCTTTGTACGAATATTGTAATGAAAATTTACATACATATGTATTTTGACCCGCTAAATTCAATGGTAAAATCTCCAAGTGAATATGTCTTCGAGTTTTTGGAATATTGTTCAAAAACTGCTCGTTGAAAAAATTTTGGTCAACATTTTTTGAAAAATAAAAATGCTAAAAATTTGTTTACAAGTCAATTAAAGCACGAGAAATTCAATGCCATTGAGCGCAACTTCATATCTTGTTTAGTTTTTGAGATATAGCCTCGGGAAAGTCAAAAATATGATGAAGTAATTTTTTAGGAAAATTTAACTTTTCCGGAGGTTATAACTTAAAAACTAAACAAGATATGAAAATGTGCTCAACGGCATTGAATTCCTCGTGTCCGAATTGACTTATAAACAAATTTTTAGCGATTTTTATTTTTTGAAAATTTCTTAAGGTGTACCCCTCGGATTTTTTTATAATTTTAGGCTATTTTCAGACTGTTAGCTCTAAAATTATTCCTCATACGAATATTGTCATAATAATTTACATACATATGCATATTAACCCGCTGAATCTAATGGTCAAATCTACAAGTGCATATGTCTTCTAGTTTTTGAGATATTGTTAAAAAACTGCTCGATGAGAAAGTTTTGGAGAAAAAATGTGGAAAATAAAAAATGCTGAAAATGTGTTTACAAGTCAATAGATGCACGGGAAATTCAATGCCGTTGCGTGCATCTTCATATCTTGTTTAGTTTTTGAGATATAGTCTCGGAAAAGTCGAAAATATAACGAAGTAAATTTGTTGGAGACTATACCTACTAATAGCAAGTTTATTTTTAGGATGAATCCGAAGAAAATGGAAATAATATCAAATATCAAATAAATTTAGCTTGCCAGCAAGGTATTCTTGCCATCATAGACGAAATGCCAAAAAGAAAAGAGTTAAGTCAACAAGAATTCAAAGAAAAATTCTTAAAACTTGACCATCAAATCAAACTTATAAATACTAATAAACAACATCGAAATGTGTGTTGTCATGGAGACATGTGGCAAAACAATATCATGTTCAAATATAAAAATGGCGAAAATACACCAACACATTGTAAATTAATTGATTTCCAACTAATGAAATACTGTCCACCTGTTTATGATATATTAAGACTTATCTACATAACAACTTCGTCAAAATGGCGTCAAGAACATTTAGACAACATGATTAATTTCTATTATGAATGTTTATTTAAAGAAATCAAGTTAGGGGATTTGAACCCCGAGGAAATACTATCTTACGATCAGCTGATGGCCAGTGTTAAAGAATATCTACCATTAATAAAAGTTAAAATAGCTTATGGTAGGGTCAATGGTATAATTGATAATGTTATGTTAAATGATAAAGAAATTAACAAAGAATTATTATTAAGTGATACAACTGAGATTGTCAGACAATATCATGATCCAAATTTATGTAGAAAAGATGATTTGGATGAAATTATGACAGAAATCGGAGATGTTATTGTAGAAATGTTTTGAGTTAATTAATTTATTGTATAATAATTGTAAATAATTTGTAGTGTAAAATATAGACTAATATTTTAAATAAATGCATACTAATAGGCCATGTCAGATTTCAGAAATTAGTAAAGGAAAAATGTCTCATTAAGGTGGTTCTCTCATGACTAGGGTTACCACTTCAGAACTAAGCCTCGCCCGGAGACGATGACTATTTTTTAAAGAAGATCCTGCAATTTTATTATTATTACCATATTTGATAAAAAAGGGTTACATTGTTTTGTTAAAGAAAAGTGTTTTTGTTATCATGGTAAAATAATTACTTATAAGATAAAGTAAAACAAGATTGGAAATGATAATGCTGCTGTAACTATAAAATTAGTGTATTCAAAGTCATATATACGATTAAACTGTAATAATATTGACAAAATTGAAGATAATCACATGCAACAGAAGACATCCCCTCACCTAAAATTATGTCTAATTCTGAAAACTTGATACAATTCTAAAAAAATTGATCTGATACAACGATTAGAACCGAAATTAATTGTATTAATTCTTCCTTAAAATCATGAGGACAGAATCAAGAAATTGGAAGATTTAGTGACAGAAATTAAACTAGATAACAGTAAGATGTAGAAGATCATCAAAGAAAAAAATAATAATTTAGCGGCGTAGAAGATTCCGAAAGTGAGACAGATTTGTCCTGGACAACTAACAACATACTCAATTTTACTTACACAGCCCGGAGAAATAATAATTAAACCCGGAGTATCCGGGTCAAACCCGGATAGGTGGCAAGCCTACTCATGACTGTCTCATAAAAGTATAGGTAACCGAAAAAGTTTATAAAAATAAGTATTTAATTTTATGTATAATATAGGTAATAAACAAAACAACAAGCTTGTATACTAATGTAGAAACTCATGAAAAATAACATATTTAAATTTCATTCAAATCTGTCAGAAATACTTCCAAGATAGTTTCACTTTAAGGATTAATTTAAAATAATATGACACTAGATATGAAACTGATTATTTCGCCATTCGATTCCACATATATTTCTACGTAGATATGGGTGTTTTGATCCTCAAAATATTTTTTATAAATCGCCGGAATCATGATCGCAAAAATTTCGGTTAATGAAGAAAATGGGAATTTTTTGGTTGAACCAGTATAAAAATTTAAAAATTTTGAAATATATTTCAATAATTCAAACTACGCGAAATCGAATGCCGTTGAGCGCATCTTCATATCTTTGTTAGTTTCAGAGTTACAGCGATTTTTGTCTTTTTGAAAATCTCAACTTTGAAGACCCATATCTTGAAAACTAAAAGAGATATTGAAATACGGTTTGAACGAGTGTATTTCTCGTGCACTAATTAACTTATACTGATATATATGAAAATTTTAAAAATTTTCATATTTTTTTCAAAATTTCCTTTTGTATATATTTCAAAAACTTGACGAGATAATGAAAATCTGTAAAAACCAGTGGATTCCTCGCATAAAAATACATATGTATGTAAAATTTCAGAATTTTTGCTCTACGGATAAAATTTTTAGAGCCAAAAAACTAAAAATGGCCAAAATTCGTAAAAATCTTAAGGGGTACCCCTTCAAAAATAATTAAAAAACAGTGATTTTTCGTTTTTATGTAATAAAAACTTTATCTGTGCAGATTTTTGACTGAGAATTTTCATTCCTATGTACTTTTACGAAAGAAATTCACTGGTGTACTCAGATTTTTATTATCTCTTCAAGTTTTTGAAATATGGGCAAAGAATATTACAAAAAAAATAGTAAAATTTTGAACATTTTCAAAATTTTAGTATAAGTAGATTCGTACAAGAGAAATACACTCGTTCAAACCGCATTTAAATATCTTTTTTAGTTTTCGAGATATGAGCCATCAAAGTTGAGATTTAAAAAAAAGTTAAAAATCGCTGTAATTCTAAAACTGAAAAAGTTATAAAGATGCGCTCAACGGTATTCGATTTCTTGTAGTCTGGTTTATATAGAATTATATTTTAAAATTTGTCAATTTTTAAATTGGTTAAAAAAAAAATTGGTATTTTCTTTAACAAACATTTTTGTAATCACGACTCTGACGATTAAAAAAATATATACTGAGAATCAAAATTTTATGGGATGGCTAGCACAGTGGTATGAAGTCGGCCTGTGGATCCTGAGGTCCCTGGTTCGATTCCCACAGGCGACAAATTTTCATAATTTGAAAAAGCTATCCCTGGGGCTCCTCCACCACTAACATGTTTGGGGGCCGTGATTTGACGACTGGTAACCGCACTTCACGCGCAAAATATATCACTTACCGAGATCTGCTTTAGCAGAGTGCCACACCCAGTAATGGGTAGAAGGCGTGATGATATATTTATTTATTTTATTTTAAAATTTGCATAAATATGTAGAAATAAATGAGGAAATAAATGCTCAAATCCCCAATTTCATATCTGGTTTCATATTGTTTTAAATTAACCGTAAACAGAAACAAACATGAATATAAACATAAGCATCTAAATAAATAGTATACATTATATTTTTCATTTCATTAATCCTTACAATTGAAATATAAGCTTGCAACGGGATGAATCTTTGGAAACATATCTTTAAAATTTGTAAATAGCATTCGACGACCCCCTGTCAATCTCTACGCGACCCCCTAGGGGATCGCGACCCACACTTTGAAAACCACTGATGAAGAGTGACAAGTAAATAAATAACCAAAAATATAAGTGTGTCGGAGTGGTTCGGATTACACTCCAACTAAAGTTGACGTTATCTAAAAATAGATATCATGTCTCTCGGTAACAATTCCATTGTTAACAACAAATGTCTAAGTTCCCGCTCGTCGAATAAATGTACATAGATCGGCGATTCCATCAGCGTCTAAGAAAAAAAAACATAAGTGAAGCTAGGAGCGAAATTACCTTAGGAACTCGCGAACAAAAAGGCAATTGGTTTCAGATGCCGAGCGCGCTAGAAAAAAGAGTAACTTCCTCACAAAACAACAGAGCATCTAGGAGTCCGGACAGCCCACGGCACCGTGCTTTGTTTTTATACGGACCTTGTTTCAGTTGTTTCTTCTTTGCACTGAGCGGAAACTATTAAACAACGCTTAGCGCACTTGAAGAAGAGCTGCGCAGCACCGGAGTTGCTGCGGGTAACTCTTGCTTGCCACGCACACCTTGATTGAGTTTCAATGCTAGTTTTTCAACTTTTCAATGGGGTCGACATGAAGGTGTTCCACTAAATTTATAGCCGCTTTCTGTTTGGTTTTTTAAGGAGTTGTAAAGTTAAGGGTAATCATCAAAATTATACAATACACTTGCTTAGCAGTAAAGTAGACGTTTACGTGAATACAGTGGCGTACCTAGGGGGGCCGGGGGCGGTGAGTGCAATCCGCACCGGGTGACACATATTTTGGGGCGGCATTTTTTATATTTAGTTTTCGTTGTAAAAACAACTTGTTCACTTCATAAGTTTACTATTCGATTTCTACGAATTATGAATTACTATATGATTTCGAATATTTTATCTCAAAAAATTCCTTTATTACTGCCTAGTTTAAATATGCCATCCAATAGTAAAAAGTTCCTCACCTATAGTTTGTCTGAATTACAATTTTTTATTTATGTTTATTAATTTAAAAGGGTAATAGCTCAGTGGTTTCTAATTGGCCTGTGGATCCTGAGAACCCAGGTTTGATTCCCACAGCCGACAAACAATTTTCAATAAATTAAAATGACCCCTGTGGCTCCCTCCCCCACCACTAATATCTTTGGAGACCGTGATTTGACGGCTAGTAATCGCACTTCATGTACATAAATATATCACTTACCGAGATCTGCTTCGGCAGAGTACCACACACAGTAATAGGTAAACATCGTGATGATATATTTATTTTATATTTATTTTTTTAATGTATAAAAACCACCATTTGATTGATTTAAAAAGGGCGGCAAATTGGAGACCGCCCTGGGCGGCAAAAGCTCTAGGTACGCCACTGCAAAAAGAGCACAACCATTTCAGGCTTAGAAAATTTTGATATTTTAATTTTTTAAATAATATATAAAATATATCATCACGCCTTCTACCCATTACTGGGTGTGGCACTCTGCTGAAGCAGATCTCGGTAAGTGATGTATTTTGCGCGTGAATTGCGGTTACCAGTCGTCAAATCACGGCCCCCAAACATGTTAGTAGTGGAGGAGCCACAGGGATAGCTTTTTCAAATTATGAAAATTTGTCGCCTGTGGGAATCGAACCAGGGACCTCAGGATCCACAGGCCGACTTCATACCACTGAGCTAGCCATCCCATTATTAATTATTATTAATGGGATTTTAATTTTTAATCTAAATTAAATAGATTTAATATATCGTGACAATCGTGTAAATAAATTAAATATAAAATATTTTGTGTTTTATAATATTAAAGTGCGAATTAAGTTTTGTAGTTTTAAAATGTCAAAAATTTATCCTGAATGCAGTAGTTCGCGAAGTGTTCTAGATGGCGCAGCGATCTTAATTTTATTTGCCCATACATTTTTTTTAATTTCTATGTAGCATCCCACGATCGTCCACTCCACTACAATACTAGATTAATTAGAAAATGTTCGATATCTGTACTATAAGTTGTAGAGTCCATGTACTGTAATTGTATATAATCAAATATATTAACAATGTCTCCTGAATTAACCTCACTCCATTTAGAGCAAACAGCACAAAAACAACAAAAGCACAAATGAATTAAATATCCTCAAACCCAGGTGCACCCCTGACATAATTACCAGGTAGCCACTTCCATGCAACCATCAAAGAGAAGGAGACACCCTCTCCTCCAAAACAATTTCTCTCACGTAGCACATTCCCTACTTCGTGCCAGTTGAAAGGTTCAACCATTACATACATTTATATTCATGAAAACTGTTCAGACGCTCGCACAACAACACACAACCCACCGCACCGCAAGGGGGGGGCGGGGTGGAAGGACGCGACGAGTAGTGAATAAAGGCAAAGGAAAAGGAGACCGCTTGTGTATGGAACAGAGCTGTGATAATTACCTATCTGCCAACTGTCGCCTGCGTTCATAATCATAATCCGTGGAGATGCTCTTTGTAACAGTAGAGATGCTAGTTGGATTATCTGGGGGTTTAGTTGAAGGTGTGAGCAAATAAATAAGTTGTGGGAGAGTTTTAGTGTAAATAAGTCATCATGGTTTTATTTTTATGTATACTTCATTCGCTTATATCAATTCGGTAATAACTGAAATGAACAATTAGACAAGTAATACAGTTTGAATAAAAACACTTGATTTGCCCGTTTCGACTTTGAAGTCATCATAAGATACGTATCTGTGGACAAAAAGTGCTTTATTCAAACTTTATTATTATAAAATGGTCCACCAAGAACCGACTACACAATCTCTTACTTTACTTAGACAAGTGACTTCAACTAAGCGAGATTAAGTAAATTAAGTGATCTGTTTCAATAAATAATAGATGTGTTCAGATAAATTAGACAACATGACTAAATGAATTGGTTTAAGCAAATTGATGCACTTATTAGGACGAATTACTTTAAAGTAAATTATAATTTACTAGCTATTACCCGCGATTTCGTTCACGTGGTCTACAATTTAATGCGAGTACCCGGCATGCGTTGGATTGCAACTCAAAGAAAGAAAGTGTTTGTGTTTAATTCTGTTTATTCAAGTGCTTTTGGATACACAATATTTTTTGTTTTTCTCTTTGGGACGTACACGAATAAATCAGAAGGTTTTCTGACGCGTGAACATGCCACGTACAGCTGTCCAAGTGAGTAGCATGGATTTTCCAAATTTAGTCCACACACTTGTAGCGATTGTCCATGTGCTTTGTTGATGATCATTGCAAATGCGAGTCGTACCGGAAACTACAAACGTTTAAATTCGAATGGCTTAGGACTGAAGCTATATTATACCTATATACTAAGATTGGTTTTTGTCTATGCCTATACCAAATTTAAATCGAATCAGGGCAGAACTTTCAGGATAGCTAGCGACCATTTTGTTTCAAGATGGTAGACTGAAGCTTTATTATACCTATATGTTAAGATTGGTTCTCGTCTATGCCTATACCAAATTTGAATTGAATCAGTGCAGTACTTTTCAGGATAGCTAGCGGCCATTTTGTTTCAAGATGGCGGAATGGATTTGTGCTAAGTCAAAAACCTTTGCGGGCGTACAACAACTTACCAAAGTCGGATGAATGATATAAGATCGCATACGGGACAAGCAAACAAACATTCACATATATGTTATAAAAATTTTTGTTCCTGAGACTTATTATAACTTATAAACAAAAATAAAACATTTAGAAATAAGTTCTAAAATATAATAACAAGCATTTACGTTTATGGATCAATTTATGTACTACAAGCGTAGGAAAGGTTCAATGGCCTGAACACAAATAAAACGTATATGATATGCAAATAGGATTGTCCCTTAATAGTGGGATCCGCACTAAAAATGAAAATTCACAAACTCCATTCCAGAATAACCTTAATCGCCGAGTCTCGCTGTGTTATTTTTTGCCAGTGGATTCTGTTCTCCGTTCTGTATCAGATACGAATACGGCGATACGAGAAATGAAGTATAATTATAACTTTATAAAATGTGTTTTCGCGATATTAGAAAAGTTGTAAATTTTTTAATGAAACGTGATTAGCGCTGTTAAAATGCGAAAGATTACTTTAATGGAAAGAAGAATGAATGGCAGAAGAAGAAATCATTCAGAGATTCATTTTTCAGTTTATGGAAATGTCTTCTGAAATACTTTCCATAAAATGTTATACCGGAGAAAAGGAAATTAAAATCCACGACTTTTGAATATTGTCAACGTAAATTTGAAACGAATATTCGGTGAGGTAGGACGCAATCCTTTAATCTAACTTATTCTAAAATTTATGTTCTTACCGGTAGTAGAAGTTCTGTTCAGGAACTTAAAGTAGTACTAACCTGAAACAAAAAATCAGAAATTAGTAAAATAAAATAAATATATCATCGCGCCTTCTACCCATTACTGAGTGTAGCACTCTGCCGTAGCAGATATCGGTAAGTGATATATTTATGCGCGTGAAGTGCGGTTATCAGAAATTAATTTTTTAGAATAATATTATTTTGAAGAAATAAACGATATATTTGATTTTTTAACGATTCTATCAGAAAGTAAAATTATCGTTACTCAATTAAGCGAAGAAAGTTATAGCTTTCTAGGAAAGAAAGTAATATAATCTTCACTTGGAAAAGAAAGTAAAGCTATATCTATGATAATTGAAATGAATAAGATATTAGTGATACCCAGATGACATCTATTAGGAAAATAATAAATCTTATCTAAATTTCTAATTGGAAAAATTATTTTCTGATAGTGCAGTAAGTGTTATTCTTCTATGAGGTGCTTTATATCTCTCGCTTTCGGATCAGGAAATAAACGGCACTTTTAAGAAGAAATGTCTAACTTTCTTCCTTTGATACACAATAGTATATTACGTACCATGAACTGTAAGTGACAGTATTTAGGTCAAGAATATCCTAAACATTCGCGACCTAATAAAATCACTTACAGTTCGAGGTTAGTAAGCTATTTTACAATACTTGCACAAATATACGGAAAAGAAAATTGACAAATTGACAGCTGTCAAATTGTTGTCAAAATAAACAAGACCTTGATATGTGATATTTACTTACTGCTTACAGTGGACAGTAAGTAAATATTAAAGTTCTGATGTACCCATGGAAACCACTGTCCAATAAAAGTTGCACTTACTGGTAACTTGCAGTACAAGTATTGTAAAAATAATAATTTTCTACGAACAAGCAGAAAGTAAATATTTCCAAATGTCAATTAAGTGTAGAAAGTTCATGTTTACCGCACACCGAGCGGTAATAAGAATTTATCGCTCGTCGAGCAGTAAAGCAAACATGTATCCATGGATATATGAAAACCATCAACAATTTCAAGCGAATATCGAAACAGAAATACTCTCAAAAGTAATTTTACATTATTTTTAAAGTGTTTCTAAATAGTCGTAAAAAAATATTGTGTGCACCTTGAGCAGAACATGTTCTTGGCGCTCTTGCATAGTTGTTGATCTCGGCTGATCCTCGATCATCAATCTCCATGCTCAAGCGGCAATAGATTACTTTCTGCTCTAGATACACAAATAACTATTGTATTTGTAGCTAATATTTTAAACTTTCTGTAATTATGTTAATATATAATTCTTACTTTTACATAAAATATATGACGTAACGATGTTCTGAACAGGCCTCGGCTATAGTTATATTTAGTTATAGTACGTACATTATTATATAAGTTTTTCAAACCCTTTACAAAAATCTTTTGATCTAAAATTCTTTTCGTCCAATTCGTTGAATATGTCTTCGATTCTTTTTCTTTTTATAGTTACCTACATGTTACATGCAGTTTGTTATCAGATGCAGAATATTTTCCAAAAGACTTCAAAGAAAACCATTTCTACCATCTTTTATGGTTCCAGTAATCAGTGATTATAAAAGACTTCTATAAAAAAATTTAGTGATATTTTTGTAGGATAATGTATTTATAGTTCGAGCACATGTTGAAAACCTCTGGTTAATGTGGTTTACATATATTGATGTATCGCATTTATTTCAAATTAATATGCAATCATAATATTTATTAATATTAATATATGGATTATAAATATTATTTTGGTATATCTATAATACGCTTAAATGCAAAATCATTAATTTATTAATACATTAATAGCAGTAAACATTTTATTCCAAAGTTGCGTTCACAGCTATCCAATTAGTAATTACAATTAGCAATTACAATTATCAGTTAATGGAAGTGTCTTAAAAGTTGACAGTAATAATATAACAAGAGAGTGAGAATGAATTGAAAATAATTTGACAGATCTTTCGAAAACTTGTTACCAAGCAATAGTCACGAAATGTACAAGAAATCGAATGCCGTTGAGCACAGCTTCATATCTTTTTTAGTTTTTGAATTACAGCGATTTTGGATATTTTATAAATTACAACTTTGAGTCGCTATATCTCGAAAACTAAAAATGATATCGAAATGCGGTTTGAACCAGTGCATTTCTCGTATCTTATTTAATATAATAGCAAATTTTGAAAATTTTTAAATTTTTTCGATTTTTTTCAAAATTTTCACTTGGTGATATTTCAAAAAGGTGACGAGATAATGAAAATTTGTAAAAACCAGTGAATTCCTGGCAAAAAAGTACATACTTATGTAAAATTTCAGAATATTTGCTCTACAGATAAAATTTTTAGAGCAAAAGAACTAAAAATGGCCAAAATTCGTAAAATTCTTAAGGGGTACCCCTTCAAAAATCTTCAAAAAACAGTGATATTTGGTTTTCTTGTAATAAAAACTTTATCTGCGCGAATTTTTGCCTCAAATTTTACATACCTATGTACTTTTACGAGAGGAATTCATTGGTGTTCACAGATTTTTATTATATCTTAATTTTTTTGAAATTTTGAAAAAAGTTGGAATTTTCAAAATTTTTAAAATTTCATTATAAGTTAACTGGAGCACGAGAAATACACTCGTTCAGGCCGAATTTCAATATCTCTTTTAGTTTTCGAGATATGGGCCTTCAAAGTTGAGCTTTTCAAAAAGTCAAAAATCGCTGTAACTTAAAAACTAAAAAAGATATGAAGATGCACTCAACGGCATTCAATTTCTCGTAGTCTGAGTTATATATTATATATTTTCTATTTTTAAACTGATTCAACAAATAAATTGGCATTTTCATTATCAGACATTTTTGCGATCACGACTCCGACGATTAAAAAATGCATAATTATGTAAAAATATATGAGGTATTAAACGATGAAATCCCCAATTTCATATCTAGTTTCATATGTTATAAATTAACCGCAAACAGAAACAAACGTGAATACAAACATCTAATTAAATAGTATATATTATATTTTTCATTTTATTAATCCTTAATATTCAAATAAAAGCTTACACCGGAATGAATCTTTGAAAATATGTATTTTAAAATTTGTAAATAGCATCCGACGACCCTCTTCCAATATCTTCGCGATCCCCCGAAGGGTCGCGACCCACACTTTGAAAACAACTGCATTAAATAATCATCCAATATTGTAAATAAACATTTGAATACAATCGACATTAGCAGTAATTCTCAGTGACTAAATCCTCATCAATGTTTCTATGATGTTCCCTGGTCATATCTCTATCTCAATATAGAGCCTTTGTTCCCCGTGTGCAATCTACGTGGTCGTCCAGGTCCAATCAGAAGCTGCAGCGATCCAGAACTTCATTTCCAATATGAGAGTATCTTCACCCTTCACCCCCGACCACAAGTTCAGTGAAAATCGAATAACGTTTAAATATCCATGACGGAAGGTAATCTGTCCTGCTGGTATAACTAGAACTTACTAGTTAGCAGTTTGCTACGAAATGAACCAATCAACATTCGAGATGAATCTCTTTGTGTGTGCGAGAGAGATGAACGAGGAATTCAAAGAGGATGATGGCGATGTCTTGATGAACGTGGTGGTGAAGATGAAGGTGTAGGTTATTGAGGAATTGAAGAGTTGAACTACTTGGTTTATGAGGTGGTTCTTTCGATAATATTTAAATGACTTCAAATAGTTTAGAATGGTTTTCGTTTTATTTAATATAGTCTTTCAGACATGGCCGGTGCTTGGGTTTCTTGCGCCCTTCTGCAAACTATAGAAAAGCGCCCCTATCGCCGATAGATGAGAGAAACAATTAAAAATTATTTTTTTACAATACTTGTACTGTAAGTTATTTATTAATGACAAAACTTAAATCCAGTAGGTGGAACTTTAATTGCACAGTGGTTTCCAGGGTTATATAAGGATTTAATATTTACTTACTATCCACCGTGAACAGTAAGTAAATATGACATATCAAGGTCCTGTTTATTTTGACAACAATTTGACAGCTTTTGAAACCTATGTTTCTTTTCCTTCTACTTGTGTAAATATTGTAAAAAATAGCTTACTAACCACGAACTGTAAGTGATTTTTTTAGGTCGCAAATGTTTAGGAAATCTTGACCCTTCGGGCCTCAATTTCCCAAACAACATTCTTGACCTAAAAACTGTTATTGACAGTTCATGGTACGTAATATACTATTTGAAAACCTATATTTTATGAAAATATGAACATAAATATAAAATATATCATCACGCCTTCTACCCATTACTGGGTGTGGCACTCCGCCGAAGCAGATCTCGGTAAGTGATATATTTTTGCGCGTGAAGTGCGGTTACCAGTCGTCAAATCACGGCCCCCAAAGATGTTAGTGGTGGAGGAGCCACACTGTGGAAATCGAACCAGGGTTCTCAGGATCCACAGGCCGACTTCATACCACTGAGCTAGCCACCACATAATAATATGAACATAAATATCAATATATATCATCACGCCTTCTACCCATTACTGTGTGTGGCACTCTGCCGAAGCAGATCTCGGTAAGTGATATATTTTGCGCGTGAAGTGCAGTTACCAATCGTCAAATCACGGCCCCCAAAGATGTTAGTGGTGGAGGAGCCACAGGGGTAGTTTTTGAAATTATAAAATTGTTTGTTGCCTGTGGGAATCAAACCAGGATTCTCAGGATCCACAGGCCGACTTCATACCACTGAGCTAGCCACCCCATAAAAATATGAACATAAATATCAATATATCAAAATATATCATCACGCCTTCTACCCATTATTAGGTGTGGCACTCTGCCGAAGCAGATCTCGGTAAGTGATATATTTTAGAAATGGTGAAAATTGTTTGTCATCTCTGGGAATCGAACCAGGGTTCTCAGGATCCTCAGGCCGACTTGATACCACTGAGCTAGCTACCCCTAACTATAATATTATGTAAAATAATCATAAATTTATTGCTGGGTAACAGATAATGATCGATTGACAAAATGAGGTAAAATTTGAAAAAGGATCTTTTCTCGAAGCATCATAATATTGAAATTACTCAGTTTATAAAATCTCCTTCCAATCATTGAAGAATCTTTGATCATCAATAACGTTAGCTTTAACCTTTTTATGTTTATTGGCAAGAAAAATTCTCCTCCACACATCCTCACACACGATGATTACCCTCACATGCATCGTGTTCACTCACATCGACAAAGACATGAATTCCCTCTGAGGCATCAGAGACAAAAACCTCGGTCTGCGATACCGGAGTAATCAATTTCCAAGGATAGAACACACATGGGCGTCCGTGAGCAGCGGGAGCAGACAAAGACGTCGCCGATGCCGAAATACAGATATGTTCCACTAAGTCGAGACGATAAATCAAGATTAGAGTGATGAAAAATCACGCACACGAACGGCAGTGGAAAGTGCAACAACGAACGAGGAAATATTGCGGCTAAGCGTTTTGAGGAAACGCATCGGTGGGATATAATCACAACAAATTGGTAGCGACATTGAAAAGTGATACTTTGCGAGATTCTGAGATTCGTTTTAAACTTATACATGCTGTATAGGTGTATAAGAGGGAATGGATGGATGTGATTGAAGGTTTGTTGCATGAGGATAAGAATATTTGATGAAGACTGATTCTTTGATGAATCTGATGAATGGACGTGCTGTGAATGTTGCAGGAGTTCGTACTACTCCATTTGATGAGATATACGAGAGCAGGGCGAAAAGTCCCTGAAAAATGGAACAAGAAATGATTTATTTGGTCAAAACATATTTTATTTCTCAACATAATCTCCTTGCAGCTTGATACACTTCGTCCAACGTTTTCCTAAATTTTCGATCCCTTCCAAATAATACGATTTTGGCAATCCTTCAAAATAGGCGTTTGTCCCTGCCAGGACAAGTCCATTGTTTCGACTGTTCTTTGGTCTCTGGTGTGTTGTGATGGATCCAAGTTTCGTCCACGGTTACGAAACGGCGCAAAAGGTCCTTCTTATTGCGCTTGAACATCGCCAAACACTCCTTTGAACTTGTCACACGGTCGCGCTTGTTGTCAACAGAGAGCAAATGCGGTACCCATCTGGCAGATAGCTTTCTCATATCCAAAAATTTATGCAAAATGTTCCGTACCCGTTCGGTTGAGATGCTCATAGCCTCAACCATGTCGTGCACTTTAACTCGCCGATCGTCCAATATCATACCATGGATTTTATCGACGATTTCTGGCATTGTTACCTCAATTGGACGACCAAAATGTTCGGCGTCCTTTGTGGTCATACTACCACAACGAAAATCAGTAAACCACTTGTGAATCGTTCCAATCGATGGTGAGGAGTCCCCATAATGTTTAACAAGCGATGCTTTGGTTTGCGTAAACGTTTTTTCCACGCAAGAAATGTTGTTTAATCAAATTCACTTTTTTCCATGTTTTCAAAAATCTTCAAGGTTGCTTGCTTTCGATGGGTATCAAAACAGAACTGAATGACATATCAGTCTGAAAATTTTAATGCGTTCTAGTTAAAGATGGTACATCACAAATATCACATGAGATTTGCGATTGTGGCGCCATCTGTTTTATTTTTCAGGGACTTTTCACCCTGCCCTAGTAAATGAGAATCCAATAACTAAACATACAGTGAATATTTCAAGGGTTCGTGTAACCCCACCCCATACGATTAGACACCAACATATCTGCGATAGCAGTACAAGTAGTTCAGATAAAGCTTAGTTTACACTAAGTAAAACTCTCCCCATTCTTCGCCTGCTGCATCACGCACTAACTAAGTTTGTTCGCGGTGGCGTATCTTGTTGAACAACTCTTGTACTTTCGGCGTCGGGACGCTGCCGCCGCCTCGCTAGCAGGGTAGACAAGGCCGCGGATGAGCTACAAGCGAATATTACACATAATGGAAGTAACAAAGTCGAGCCGAGCCGAGCCGAGTCCTGAATCTGAAACTCACTTATAGTTGGTGGAGAAAGGAGATTTCTGGTTCCGCTCATGGCTGAAGATAATTGTTTGGTTACTTCGGAACTAAGTTATAGTATGATGGCTTTATTTAATATTGTTTACTTGATTCTAATACACGCCTCTAAGGAGAAAGGGACCGAAGAAATTATGGTATACTATCATGTAGTTCGTGCACTTGCACTTGAGAAGACGGCCAACAAATTAATAGTTATTTTTTAAGTGCGCGAAATAATTATTTTTTTTGTTGCGCTTGATAATATCTCATTTAATGGAGACATGTGAAGTGCGGTTACCAGCCATCAAATCACGGCACTCCAGGATGCTAGTGGAAGGTCATTTTAGTGTGTTGAAAATTATTTTTCCTACAACTGTGCGATTTCTTTGTTATTACGTAACTATAATTGCCTTGGTTACGTATGGAAAGTAGATGAATGCAGACCAAGTGCGTTTCCGAAAGCAACGAAACACTAGTGCGGAAAGTGCTTCATTACGTAACTGTCAAAAGAATATTGTTTTGACAGCGATTTAAATTTCGCGCCGAGCGCGGAATTCATATTTTGACCACAGACGCTTATGGAAGAAGAAGATACGGTGAACCAGCGCTAGTAAATATGCAGTAGTATATTTTGACGTTTATAAGCGTAACCTTAATTTGCAGTATATCTAATCTGTAGACAATTAATAAAAAGAACCGAACAAAGTACAATATATCGATAAATGGTTTTATGTAAAGAGTAAGTGAAATACTTCATATTTATTGTTTGTGTATATTATTAATACAGTTGTTACAGTTGCTTATATTGACATAATGTAAAGTGGAAACTTTTGTGTCTAAAGAAACATTGATTTCTTCCGTACCTGTTCATATTATTACCAGTAATATTATTGGTAACAATTTCGGAAGCTTCAGAAGTACCAGCAGCAGGTTGATTGTCATTGTCGAAAATAGATCCAACATAGTATGATCCGGAGCTTCAATTATCTTTGGAGGTGTTAATGATAAAGAAGAATCACTCACTGTACTATTCCAATCAAGATGATTTTGAAGAAATTATTTTGACGTTAGTGAAATATTTTTAAATAACGTAGAACAATGTGCAAGCAATCAACAAACAAACCATAGCAACGCCGTAAAACATCGTTGTCATGTAATATCATTAAAATTTTATAAATTTTATAAATTTTAATAATATTTTAGTGATATTCTAAATCGTACAGTTGTAGGAAAAATGTTGTTTATAACACGTGCCGAAAAAGGTTAAGTGCTCGTGCAGATTTCCGCACATCGCAAGCCTTGTGCGTTAAATTCTGCACTTGCACGTAACGAGCCTTTTTCGGCACTTGTTATAAAAATAACTATTTCCTACACCTGTGTGATTTCTTTGTTATTACCTATCTACTGCTGCTTTGGTTACAGGTGGAAAGGAGACAGAAGCAGACCAAGAGCGTTTCTATAAACGAAAAGCACAAGTGCCGAAAGTAATTTGTGCTTTACGAAACTGTAAAAATAAAAATTTACAGACAGCGATTTAATTTTTGCGCCAAACGCGGAATTTCATATTTTTGCCACAGACGATTATACAGAAGAAAATATTTAGAGAGTAAGTGAAATACATAATATTTATTGTTTGTGTATATTATTAACACAGTTGTTACAGTTGCTTATATTGACATAATGTGAAGTGGAAACTTTTGTACTGTCTCAAGAAACATTGATTTCTTCCGTACCTGTTCATATTATCAACAGAACTATTATTGACAACAATTTCGGAGATTTTAGAAGTACCAGCAGCAGGTTGATTGTCACTGTCAAGAATAGATGTAACGTAGCTTGACCTAAGACTGCATTTATCTCTGAAGATGTACATGATAAAGTAGAATCAGTCATTATAGTATTCAAATCTAGACGATTTTGAAGAAATCTTGAAATTAGTGAAATATTTTTAAATAACGTGCAAGCAATCAACAAACTAACCATAGCAACGCAGTAAAACATCGTTCCCATGTAACATCATTAAAATTTTATAAATCCTGATAATATATTAGTGTTTTTCTAAATTATCAGTTGTAGGAAAAATGTTGTTTATAGCACGAGTCGAAAAAGGTTACGTGCACGTGCAGATATTAACACACAAGGCTTGCCGGCACTTGTTATAAAAAATAACTATATCGGCCGTGGGAATCGAACCCGGGTGCTCAAATTCACAGATTCGCTCGATACCACTGAGCCAACATTTCCACAATAATAATATGATAAAGTCAACGGCCATGGCTGCACTCGTTGGAACTGATCTAAGCGATAACGCGAGTTAAGTAACGTTGCGCGCGGGTAGTACTTGGATGGGTGACCGTCCAGAGAAAACCTGCGTTGCTGTTGGCCATAATACCTAAAAAACGCAGATCAGGGCGGAATGGCGGCATATGACCTAAGTAGTTGGTCCGCCAAAGAAGCCAAAAAAAAAAAAAAAAAATATGATAAAAAAAAATTTGTCGTCTATTTATTTATTTATTTGCTACTCTGCACAACAGGAACTTAATCTGAATTACAGTAGCTTATAGTGGAATCCGAACCACTCAAATCCAATCGTATTTTTTTATGTAAGGGTAAAGTTAGGAAAATTTAAATCCGCAAACTCGTGTTTGGCAGACATAAATTTTATCCACTATGCTATGACTACATATAGAAATCAAATATGAAATTCAATATCTTAAAAGCATTTAAATAAACCCCATGAATAAATGAAAACGTAAGCCAGCATCTTGCTCTAGTCTAAAATAGCGATAAAGCAAAGATTATGCCAGGAACATTACATGCAGATGAATATAGCAAAAGCAGCTACACACAAACACATATATGATGATGATTCCATGCTCACATATTCGTAAAGCATCTCTGTAAATATGGTATTTAGCATAGCAAAACAGCGTGCACGATGTGTACTGCTGTGCAGGACCGAACTGCTCTATTAGAAAAATTAGAAGATTATATAAATGATAGAAATTTTCTCAACATAATTTTAAAATGTTTTATACAGGAAATATAAGCAGTTTTGAATGACCTCATAGCATTCCTGCAGAAAATACTGCACAAGAAGTCATTCAACCTTTCATAAGCAAAATTAAGTGATACAGCAAGAAAATATCAATTATACAGTACTAAATAAGCAGCACAATATTCTTTTCTTCACTAGGGAAGTTTTATTATACTAAATGTACATTTCGACTGCCATACAGTCATCGTCAGTGTACTACGGATTCTTCGATGAATTAATGACGATAACTGCATGACAGTCGAAATGTACATTTAGTATAATAAAACATCCCTAGTGAAGAAAACAATATTGTGTTGTTTATATACATTTATCTTCACACAGCTCTAAACTATATATTAATTATAGTACTAAATATTACCATCAGATGTCATCCTGAAACTTGACAAACGCGAATGGTATTTTCAAACTAATCAAAATATTCAATTTCGTATATTTTCACCATTAAACATAAAAAATAGGGTAATAGCTCAGTGGTATCAAGACGACCTGTGGATCCTAAGAACCCTGGTTCGATTCCCACAGCCGACAAAACATTTTTACCAATTTAAAATTACCCCTCTGGCTCCCTCAACACTAACATCTTTGGGGGGCGTGATTTGACGGCTGGTAACCGCACTTCACGCGCATAAGAGATCTACTTCGGTAGAGTGCCACACCCAGTAATTGGTAAAAGACGTTATGATATATTTAATTATTTATTTATAATTTTTTGAAAGCATTTTTTTCTGCAACATTTTAAGAAACAGTAGACAACGATTCCAACATGAAGGGAAGCCACCCCTGCACTCATGTATATATCCACATGTCTGCACGGAGAAGGGACAGAAGCTAGGGGCTGTTGAACGCTTTCGTGAACATCCCAGCAAGAGACCGAGATAAGATAGTACGTTCACTCGCTGTCTGCTCCATTGTTGTCTGTGCACGTAACTTTCCACGGGCCGATGTGTTTGTTGGGAATTGCTGCAAGTAAATCTGGACTTGTTCCGAGGAATTGAGAGGTTTCTACAAGATGCAGATATGACGACTCTCGACTTATCTCACATGCTCATGCACCAGTTAGTATTTTCTAGAATAAAATAAATTGTTGCATGATGCATGGAGAATGAGATGGTAGGAAGACGAGTCGTTTGCAGAAGTTTCGTTACATTGTCAACATTTTCAAACGGAAACTTTAACGAGTTTAACTTTATTCTATAATAGAGCAAATAGATTCGATAAATTGCATTTCTTTACAATGAGTTTGGTAGAATTTTACTTAGGGTCAGTTTTTCAATCATCTGTTTACTCTCGATTAACGTTAATCATGATTAAATAATGATGGTAACCATAGTTTCAATTATTATTTAATCATGAATATCATTAATCGGTGATTAAAAAACTGGTCCTTAGAGTACCTGAAATATAATTTTGCATCGCCCAGAAAATTTGCCCTTTCTGATCAATTTTTAGACTGAAAAATCCGTCTTTACAAATCTAGATTGGTAAATACGACTAGAAAGGTCGGTAAATCTATACAATCCCTTAAGGTGGTAAATGACATAAAAAATTATTATAAACAACAATATTATTTTCTTCACTAAGGAAGTTTTATTATACTAAATGTACATTTCGACTTCCCTTGAGAAGAAATGAATATTGTGTTGTTTATAAACCATATATTAATAAAAAATAATTGTTTTCTTGGTAATATGACTTCCAAAACAGGAAGTAATATTTAGTTACTGGTTGGTAAGTAATTAATTACCGATCAGAATCTAAAGTAATAATATAGTATTATTATAATAAAAGTGAAGAAATATTCTGTTCTTCGCATTTATATTTTTAGGTTGGTGGATTATAAGAAGTATATGGAATGAGAGTTTACTAAAAGAAAAGTTAATATTTAAGTATGTGAAGGGATTGAAATGAATCTCTCTAACATGCCGTCAATTTTGCATGATGAAGTAAGTCTGTATACATAAATGAAACTTACAAATGCGCATCTCGATTTTAATTTAAAATTCAACAACAAGAAGGAACATATGAAGAAAGCATAAATAAAAGAACGCGCTGAATATTTCTGCGCTGTGAAACCGACGACGACGTAGATCAAGAGAGAACAGGATCGGATTTACTATGAAACGAACGAAGCCCTTTGATATCTAGAATATCATAATCAATAAGTCATTTGAATCAGACTTAACTTAATCTTAGGGTCAGTATTTCAATCTTCTAACAAACAAATTTAACGGCTGGCTACCGTACTTCACGCGCAAAATATATCGCTTACCGAGATCTGCTTCGACAGAGTGCCACACCCAGTAATGGGTAAAAGGCGTGATGATATATTTATTTTCATATTTATATGTATATATTTTTTTAATATTGACTGTCATTAAATTCATTCCTCCACCACTAACATCTTTGGGGGCAGTAATTTGACGACTGGTAACCGCACTTGACGCGCAAAATACATCACTTACCGAGATCTACTTCGGCAGAATGCCACACCCGGTAATGAGTAGAAGGCGTGATGATATTATTAGGAATTTTATTACTGTCTGATTTACTTCACGTACTTTACTTCCACTATTAGATTTACTTACTCGGATTTATCATGAAGTAATTCACTTTCTTGAGTTCATCAGTTTGTTTAGTTCAGTTAATCACGTGCTATTAAGTGAACTGTTATAAGTGCGCCAAGTAACAATTTGGGTTAGATAACTTAGAGTTATTGAAACACATCACTTATTTTTTGTCATTGCATGAATAGTCCATTTTGTTTGTGAAAATCTGTCGAGCCGGCCCTGTAGTAGAGTGTTTGCTTCCTGCTACAGTTCCCGGTAGCTATGAAGAACTTTTGATCGACCAGATAAAAATGTAAAGAGTTGATTTTGTTTTTCTGTTTATTCTCGAAGCTTTCATCATGTGATTGATGTTTTAAAAATACCTGGAGCGGAGACTACACTAGAGTTGCTCCACATTCTCGTACTCTATACCCTCGACAGAGTATTCACAGTACTATTATGTATTTGCTATTTATATTTAGATTTCTATTACTTTGTAAAGAGTACATACACAATTATGTAATATATTTTTCCATTATCCTATCACTTATAAACTCTAACAATAAATTTTCTATATCGTATTATTTTTCTACTCTGCACAACAGCAACTTAGTCCCAATTACAGTAACTTATAGTGGAACGCGAACCATTCAGATGCAATCGAAATTTTTTTTTATTATAAGTATTTGTATATCAAGAGAAGTGAGACATTTCTTCTCGAAAAGTGCTGTTTCATTTCCGGATGCGAGGGCTAGGGAAAGAATGATACTCATAGTTCACCAGCCCCTAGTTGGTCTAGCTGGATAGTTGGTCGCACCATACTGATGAGCTCCTAAGAGCGAAACGCGTCTATGGTTAAAGCTGAACTGACCAGCCTCTTGATGATAACCTAATAAGATGATTCAAAAGTCCTGTAATTTTTGTGTAACTTTGACAAGTGTTGGAATTTTTTTTGAATTTTCTTGTTTATTAAGACTCAGTTCCACATCGCAATTGACATTTTGTCTTTGAAGAAATATTCACGAGATATACATGTAACATTTTATCCCATTAAAAAGGATTTTTTTCAGAAATGAATTAGAAATTTATTATTCTTTTGATAGAAGTCCCCTGGATGTCACTAGCTTTACAATTCTTCCCTAAGGTTGAACAGTGTTACGCACTTTTTTCAATCGAGGAATAATAATTTATTGTACTAGTGTGGAGAGTGATATATTAGTCAGGAAACAAAAGTTTAACCACAATACCCAAAGGGCGACTGGTTCCTTTTCTTGAGTGCCTAATATGCATTCCACACGAGTCCAATAAAACGCTTTATCCAACACCTCTCTTATAACGTCTAAATTTTTTTTTTCAGACGACCACTTATGAAAGTAACCATAACAACATCATAAATTACTACGGAAAGTTGAACATAACACACACTTCTAACATATCAGGTGAAGTTTCACTGATTGACAACAGATGGTGTTACGATGTAAGAAAATAATAAAATAAATGAAAAGAATTAGTATTATTATTTAAATCGAAGTTTTGGCAGATTTTTCAACACATTTGCATAGAAAAATCTTATTTTTTAAAATTAGTAATTACTTATTTACTAATATTTTAGCATTATTTAATATTTTGACGTCAAACGTCAACGCTTATCAACAAAAAGCATCAGCTGTCACAGTGTAATAACATTACTCTTGTAAACTATTTTTGGAAATATTTTGTGGTCGTCTGAAAAATAGTGTACATAACTCGCTCGAAAGTGAGATTTTATTTTCTGTCAGGGTTGTGAAAATTATATTTTGAATAATATAGGGCTTGTTTGTAAAATACAATTTAAATTATTTCCAGATTAGTTAGATTACAATAATTATACAATTGTCATATTTTCTATGATTCAATATACGCATGATTAGTCCCCTCGAGGGTCAGCTGCTATCCCAATCACGGGTTCGATTCCTGTGAGCCACGTTCCACCTTTAATCAATGATTATTGAAGTGCTAATTACAAACAAACATAATTACTCCGGGAGCGACTGTACTGGCATTGTAGCCTCTTTATGTATATGTGTGCGTGTTCCGTGAGATTAGTACGGTTCCTGTTCCGGGCGGCCACACACACACACACGTAAGCGCACGTAGGCGATCGATTCAAAGGTAATTGCGGTAAGGCTATCGTCCCCAAAAGGACTAATAGAAGAATAGGATGTGGGCACTTATGTGGCAATGTGACGTTTTATGACGTAAAAACAGCTGTTTGGGCTGCGATCACTGCCCCACACACAAAATGAACTATTTTTTGGGACGAGATTTGAAAAGAACCGTTCTTTTCAAATCTCGTCACAAAAAAAGTTCGCGAAATTAATTGTCAAGCTTTGAAATAATAAACTTGATTCGTTATGAGTATTTATGGATTGAATATTTGTCTTTGATGATAACATGGAAAAGGATATTTTTCGATTTTTTCCTTTGAACATTACTTCTTTGATACCGATGTTGTTAATTGAAAACGATCAAAATAAACAGAAATAAAAATATATACGAATACATTTACGTTTGAGTCTTTTCATATGACACAAGCAATTTACAATCTTTTATTTTTTATGGTATGGGGTAGTGGCTCAATAGTATCGAGTCGGCCTGTGGATCCTAAGAACCCTATAACCCTGGTTCGATCACCATAGCTGACAAACATTTTCACCAATTAAAAATTACCCCTGTGGCTCCCCCATCATTAACATCTTTGGCGGGCGTGATTTGACTACTGATAACCGCACTTCACGCACAACCATTTTGTATGTTTAATACATACCATTTAGAAGATATTGACAAATTCTGCAGGAACTCTGGATCGGTTTTCTGGATACTACGGGATACAGTTCGTCTCAAAATACAGTTAAGTGCACTTATTTAATCACTACACTACTTATCATCACATCAATAGCACTATATATACACTGTATTACTATAAACATTAGACTGGCGAAGTTCTGGAGTACGCGTTTGTGCAAAGATTCTAGAATATGAACAAACAGACATATTCACTTAGGAAACTGTATCTTTTAAACAACAAAATCATATTTAAATTAAATTAAATATTTTGAAATTATCTGTAGAAATCAATTTAAATATAACATATATATGTACAACAACAAAATGGTGTACTTCATATATGAACAATTTTTAAAATACATTTTCAAGTATTAAATAAGAAAATATATATAAATTTTCTACTAAATGCATGAAATATTGTCTGTAAAAATGATTTTACATCCATTTACTTTGAATTTAAGTTTATAACTAACAAAATGTTACTTTCATATCTGTGTATGAATGAAATATAACCTAATATATTGAAATTTCAAACTATCATTTAACAATTAAAAATTATATTTCCAGGATAAATAACTATCAAAACTATTAGACCAATGTCTAAACTTACTAATTACAGTATATTTTGTTATTAATTACTATTATTTTACCCAAAAAACAATTAAAAACTAGATCAATGCACAATGTCACGTAACACCATCTACAAAAACAATTGAATTACGGTAGCTGTCACCTGATTACTTCCAGATATAGTGTGTTCAACTTTCTGGCGGAATACATGCTATAGTCGGTTCTAATATTCTTAGAAATAAGAAATAAATGTTCTGAAGAGTATTAAATTCATAATTGTATTTTTAATATATCTTATACGAAATATATGTTAATATTCAATATTTACAGTACATAAATTAAAAATAATTTAGTTTTTTATTTTATTTATTTACTACTACTCTGTACAACAGGAACTAAATCCCAATTACAGTTCAGTGTCCGGACTTCGCAGTATGGTAATTAATATATTTTTAACTTGAGTCGGATTCGAACTCAAGATCTTTAGATTCAAATGCTGTTAAGCCAACCACACTTTATCTTTAATTTATATATATATATATATTAGGGTGTCCGTTATTTTGGTAAAGTCGGAAATTTGATACTCTCACCCTCTAAAACTACTAATAATAAATAAAAAAAAAATTGAGCCGAAATCCCAGGTCTGTCAAATGACGTTAAAACGTGCCGCAAGAGGGCTCAATATTTGCACGTAGTTTAAATGGGAAAATAGCTTTTTCCGTTACTTTTAAACATAACTTTTTATGATTTAGTCCTAAAAATATTTCAAGATAACTGCTTATGAAATAAGCTTTCAGACAGACTAAAATTCAAGTTATTTGGATGAAAATCAACGCCGTAGCGTTAATTTGAGTAATACGAAGTTTGAAGCATAAAAACGACACAAATGTTAATATAAGAATTTCGATTAATATTTCAGTTCTCACCCGAAAAATGTATTCAAAATGGTGAAAAAATTAGATCTCAAAAGTTTATATACAAAAAATTTAAAATTCATAATTGTTGCCTTAAGGTGATGTCGACAGTCTACTGGAACGGGACTTTCTTTGCAAGAAACTAATTATTTAATATTTCTTGATAGACTGACCAGAGCAGCATTCTGTGCTCATGGGAGAATGCTTCGGAGCTCATAAGCAAATTTGAATTTTTAATTATATATATATATATACCAGAGCTGGGCAGTAGCTAGCTACTAGCTTAGCTACATTTACCTTAGCTGTAGCTGTAGCTTAGCTGACTGTGAAAAAATATAGCTGTAGCTTGTAGCTAGCTACTTTTTTTTTCTATTAGCTTAAAAATAACAACTGAAGCTACTTTTAAAGCTACTTTTTAAGCAGAAGGTCAACAAAGTACGCATGCGTACAAGCTAAACCCACACAAAATAATTATTTGTTGTCGGTTCTAACTGGCTCTAATACGCAAAAATACACAGTAGGTGCCAGATGGTATTTGCTATTTTTGATTAACAGTCATTATAATAAAAGACTGATCATATGACAATGGCAAATTTAATTGTTTCACAATAATTTTAAAAAGTAGCATTAAAATTTAACAGATACTTTAACGAAAGCTTTTAGCTGTAGCTTAGCTATATTTTACAAAATATAGCTAATAGCTGTAGCTTAGCTACTTTTTTAAAGAATAGCTGTAGCTGTAGCTTAGCTACTTTTTTTAAGTAGCTTGCCCAGCTCTGATATATACCGTGATCTGCTTCGGCAGAGTGTCACACCAAGTAATGGGTAAAAGGCGTGATGATATATTTATTTATTTTTTATAGTCACTCGCAAAATATTTTATCTAACTCTCAGAGTGTTGCAACTTTGCAATTATTCATATCTGTATGACAACAAATATAAGTAAAAGCCATAATTTTTGAATCTGTACGTTATTAGCTCTGAACAATCCGTTACAAAATAAAATATGAAGACATTGAAATGTCATGAAACTTTTCTCGACTTTCATTTATTCGTAGCAAATCACAGTTTAAGTTTAACAACACCAGCGCCAGTACTTAAAACTTTATCTGCGAATGCTATATATAACGTAACGTCAGACGCGATTCGCTAAACGTGTGTTCCGTGGAAACTTCACGTAAGTCACCGTTTAATCACAAGATTAATACACGCCAGGCCGCGTGCATTGCTGAACTTCCACCCACCCCCTGAAGGGATGAGCGCATGATGAATTTTGGAATTGGTCCCCTGCCCCAAGCGCAGGAATTGTTAAGCCCTTCTCGCCTGTTTCCTGCGGGTAGATAAACTAATTACCCGCCCATTTATTCTTTCAAATTAACAGCGCAACTTTATTTTTTGCGTTTAAAACGATTAAAATTTTAATACATCATAATAAGTACTTTCTATAAATTATAGGCGTCATAGGTAATACAGCGCTTGTAACAAGGAGTGAAGCACGGAAAATATGTGAATTAAACGATTGTCCGAGTGTGCAATATCTCATGAACGAGATAAGATTTGTTAACGAAACTTGGTAATTATAAGTTTCATGAAAATACGAAGAGCTGAGTTGATTTTGAATGAAATTTAAAAACCGGAAGAGGAAGTTTACTGGGCACACAAAACAATAAATTCCATTTATTTCAAAAATGGAATCAGTTACGGAAAAAAGTTTCAAATAAAAGATGTTGGCAAAAATATTTGGAACATGAAATGTTATTTGCAATTTTCCTGTACATGCGTCTAATTTTGATAAAAACTAATTTATATATTTAATAATATACTTCAATAATCATGGTAGCAATAGAAACAAAAAACATAAACATGTTTAACATTTATATGTCAAATAATAATTGTCAAACGCAAGGAGCAAGTCATAAGGTGTATGCCATTTGCCATTTGGATCAGATCTAACTTACATTTACTGATCCAGATCACTTATTTATTTCGCTACATTAGCTGTATTCCATTTGTCACTTGGTTCACTTAAATCAGTTCAGAGAAATTTGGCACATGATTAAATGAACTGAATTAAAGAAATTGATGTACTTCAGGGGGTAAATTACTTCAAAGTAAATTAGAATCTGTAATTCTAGTACTGGAAATAAAGTCAGCGAAGTAATCCAACGAAATTAATAAGTAATCTGGTTCAGTAAATGTAAGTTAGATCTGATCCAAATGACAAATGGAATACGCCTATTATTTCGCCCACTTTATTTACAGTACTAAAATTACTGATTCTAATTTACTTTGAAATAATTCACTCCAATAAGTGCATCAGAATGCGTAATTCAATTCATTTAGTCATGTTGTCTAATTTATCTGAACTGTTTTAAGTGAAGAAAGTGGCAAATGGAATACAGCTATTAATGTTCAATTCAGCGTTTTTGATATTAAATATGCTGTGTATAAGAATCTCGTGTGGTGAACACACCAGATTTTTTTTATTCATTTTCAAAAATAAGCGTAGAGTGACACTCTCTTCTTGTGAGCGTGAGTAATTTGAGATATTTAAGCATATGTTGTGTACGTCGAAGAAAGTAGATGAAGGAAAAGTGAATAGAAGAGAATGGATAGATGTGATTGAAGGTTTGTTGTGTGATAAATGATTTCGAGTGTAATAAATAAATGAGTTTATATGGAGTGATCTATGAATGTGGTTAAAGTGAGGGTGGTGTGTTTGGAAGAGAATGTTTGACGAGGACTGATTATTTGATGAATTTAATGAGTGAATATTTTATGAATGATTTTAGGGTTCGTGCTACCCCATTTGATGGGATATAGCGTGATGATATGTATGTATGTTTTCGAGATTTTCTTAGATTTGCACATTTATTAATAAAAACAATCTCTTTTCGATCAAAGCGCCCGAAGACTATCTGTAATTATTTTTTCATCTCCCGTTATTAAAATGTCATTTATAATTTCTTTAATTGGATTTCTGGATTAATGGAGGATAATAAAAATGAAACTGGAGTAATTTATTTATAAATACAAAATAAATATATCATCACGGCTTTTACCCATTATTGGCTGTGGCAATCTGTCGTAGCAAATCTCGGTAAGTGATATATATTGCGCGTGAAGTGTGGTTACAAGTCGTCAAATCACGGCCCCAAAGATGTTAATGGAGGTGAAGCCACAGGAGTAGTATTAATGTAGTGAAAATGTTTGTCGCTAGTGGGAATCTCAGGATCCACAGGCCGACACAATAACCTCTGTGCCACCTACTCCATATATTTGATATTTGATGCATTTAAATCAGTTCAGATAAATTAGACATGACTAAATGAAATTAATTAAGTAGCTGATGCACTTATTGAAGTGGATTACTTCATGTCAAATCAGAATCAATCAGGGTTGAAAAATACCCGGGTTTTAAAAAAAAAACCCGACCCTCTGTGTTTTTTGGGTTTTATTGAGTTCATTTGGGCATTATTGGGTTTTTTGAAATATTGACAAATGCACTTTTTAATGCAAGTTATTTAATTTTAGATCAATTTTTTATATAATGTTTAAAATGTATATTGTATACTTCGAAACATTAAAACAAAATTAATGTAATATTATGTAATAATTCCAAAAATATATTTATTTTATTTTGAATTAAAAACGTAATACGCTCTATTATGTTATTGTCATACTTATTTAATTTAAAACTATATTTCAAATTTGTCAGTAAAAAGAATGGAAATCAATCAGTTTTTGTAATACTAATATAAGACAAACAATATTTGATCTTAAACTAGTTTGATATTGACATTTGTCAAAGTAATGCAATGTGATACAACGATGTGAGGCAATAAATGATAATTTAAGTTAAACCTTTTATTTTGTACATTGTAAAATAAATAAAAGATATTTATGTTCCGAGATTTGATTCTATTTTAAAATTCACCCTGGTTGAATTTTCAACCATTCAATCAAATGGTTTTATTTGGGTTTTTTTAGGTGGGTTTTATTAAAAACTCCGGGTGGGTTTTTTTGAGTGGGTAAAATATGAATAACCCTGGAATCAATAGATCTATTATTAGGTGAATTCAGGCCCTATACTGTAATTGGGATTAAGTTCCTGTCAGAGCAGGGCAAGCTACTTAAAAAAAGTAGCTAAGCTACACCTACAGCTAATCTTTAAAAAAGTAGCTAAGCTACAGCTATAAGCTATATTTTGTAAAATATAGCTAAGCTACAGCTAAAAGCTTTCGTTAAAGTAGCTGTTAAATTTTAAAGCTACTTTTTTTAATTATTGTGAAATAATTAAATTTGCCATTGTCATATGATCAGTCTTTTGTTATAATGACTGTTAATTTACTATTACGTACATAAATATTAAAAATAGCAAATACCATCTGGCACCTACTGTGTATTTTTGCGTATTAGAGCCAGTTAGAACCGGCAACAAATAATTATTTTGTGTGGGTTAAGCTTGTATGCATGCGTACTTTGTTGACCTTCTGCTTAAAAAGTAGCTTTAAGCTACAAAAAGTAGCTTTAAAAGTAGCTTCAGTTGTTATTTTTAAACTAATAGAAAAAAAAGTAGCTAGCTACAAGCTACAGCTATATTTTTTCACAGTTAGCTAAGCTACAGCTACAGCTAAGGTAAATGTAGCTAAGCTAGTAGCTAAGCTACAAAAGTAGCTAGCTATTGCCCAGCTCTGGTTCCTGTTGTACAGAGTAGCATAAATAAATGAATAAATAAACTCTTACCATTCAGCATATTCCTGGGTCGATCGCATCATTCGTAGCAAACAGTCGTCCAGCCATAACCCGAAAAAGAAATCAAATAAGAGTTGCAGTGTTGGAGGTGTGTGCTCAACCGCTCTGCACACGTGCCCAGCCGCCTAGATGAGCGCCGGACGCGATTCAGAGGGTAAATTGGGGTGCGGTGGCGTGGCGGCGTCGTGGAGGCGGCGTGATCCGTCTCTCTGCTGCCTCCACCCACACTTGAGACACGGACACGTATGTCTGACAACCTCGCTCTCGACCTGCTGTGATCGATGGACGCTTGGGGATCATTTTATTTCTTATTATTTTTATAGTTTACCTTGTTTTTACATCTACCTTAGATTAGTCTTACTGGAGGTATAAGGATGAATTATGGGAATTAATTTCATTTCCAAGTTTTGCCTGCACTTGATTCAATAGTTATTTAAGTGAGAAGGACAGTAAGTGCTCCTTACAGGTTGAGGATGATTTTGTCTCGAGTTCCAATACATCCGATACTAGTAGGTACGAGCACACTATTATCACGCAGTGGCGTACCTAGGGGGCACATATTTTGGGGCGGCATTTTTTATAGTTGTAAAAAACAACTTGTTTACTTCATAAGTTTGCTATTCGATTTCTACGAATTATGAATTACTATAAGATTTCAAATATTTTTTTTCATGGTCAAGTCAATGTAGGGTTATCTTGAAAAATTCCTTTATTACTGCCTAATTTAAATATGCCATCCAATGGTAAAAAAGTTCCCCACCTATAATTTGTCTATATATCACTTGCTGAGATCTGCTTTGGTAGAGTGCCACACCTAGTAATGGGTAAAAGGCGTGATGATCAGAGCTGGGCAGTAGCTAGCTACTTTTGTAGCTTAGCTACAATTACTTTAGCTGTAGCTGTAGCTTAACTAATTGTGAAAAAATATAGCTGTAGCTTGTAGCTAGCTACTTTTTTTTCTATTAACTTAAAAATAACAACTGAAGCTACTTTTAAAGCTACTTTTTGTGGCTTAAAGCTACTTTTTGTAAATTCAAGCTACTTTTTAAACAGAAGGTCAACAAAGTACGCATGCGTACAAGCTAAACCCACACAAAATAATTATTTGTTACAGTAGGTGCCAGACGGTATTTGCTATTTTTGATATTTATGTACATAATAGTAAATTAACAGTCATTATAACAAAAGACTGATCATATGACAATGGCAAATTTAATTATTTCACAATTCAATTCCTGTTGTGCAGAGTATCATAAATAAATAAATAAATAATTGAAAAAAGTAGCTTTAAAATTTAACTGCTACTTTAACGAAAGCTTTTAGCTGTAGCTTAACTATATTTTACAAAATATAGCTTATAGCTGTAGCTTAGCTACTTTTTTAAAGAATAGCTGTAGCTTTAGCTTAGCTACTTTTTTTAAGTAGCTTGCCCAGCTCTGGTGATGATATATTTATTAATTATTTATTTAAATATCAAATGAAATACAGTTCATGAGTCGATATTTTTTAAATTATTTCCAATGTTGTTTACCCAAGCCACAGTTATCGTGAGACATTAATATATCATTAACTGCTACGGAAGAGTGCCACATCCAGTGATGACTAAAAGACGTGATGATATATTTATTTATTATTTAAATAATGTTCACTTTAAAGTATTGTACATTTCTGCTGTTACATAACGTTTTTATGAAAACGAAATGAATAAAATATTTAAATACAAAAGCTCGATAAATTAAAAATAACTCAGCGTTTCACGACAAGCCCATCAGGCATGCCGTGTATCCTTTTCCGAAGTACATAATTTATGTTTCATTTGACTGCGTTCAAAAATCCCTGTGACCTAAATCACAAATCAAACCGGGAAAAAAAAACCTTCAGCTCGCCTGAAAACAGTGACATTCCAATTTGCAAAATCCAGATCAAGTCAATCGAACGGCGAGATATTAAAACATCGCACGCCATCCCTGCGATTTCACAAGGGGAGAAAACGGAGACAATATAGGATTCTAAATTGTCACTTCCTATTTTCACCACTTCTGTCTCGATATTAGCAATAATGTTAACTTTTTCAGTCACGAAATTTAAAAAATTCAAAATCATCTAATCTAAAAATTAAGTGCCTACTTTCTTAACCAAGTTTATTATGGAAAGTAGGTTTTTACAAACACAGTCAAGTAAAGTACGTATCCAAGGCTACAACAGAAATAACAGTCTGGTAAAGTACAAAACAGTCTGGTAAAGATTTTACCTGACTGTTATTTTTGTTGTAACCTTGGATACGTAGTCTAATGTCAATACAATTCATATATAAAAAAAAATAAACATTTTAAATTATTTATTATTTGTGGATTGACGGCTCAGTGGTATGAAGTCGGCCTGTGGATCCTGAAAACCCTGGTTCGATTCCCACAGGCGATAAGCAATTTTCATAATTTCAAAAAGCTACCCCTGTGGCTCCTTCACCACTAACATATTTGGGGGCCGTGATTTGACGACTGGTAATCGCACTTCACGCGAAAAATATATCACTTACCGAGATCTGCTTCGGCAGAGTGCCACACCCAGTAATGGGCAAAAGGCGTGATGATATATTTATGATTAATTATTGATTATATTAAACGGTTTCAGAAAACCACGGTTCTCAGGATCCATAGGCCGACACGATACCTCTGAGCAACCTACCCCATCAAGTAATAAGCTTATTACAAGCTGTTTTCTATTTTCCACTTGGTCCACTTAAAATCAGTTCAGATAAATTCGACACATAACTAAATGAACTAAATTAAGCAAAGTGTTGCACTTATTGGGGTGAATTACTTCAAAGTAAATTAGAATAAGTAATTCTAGTACTTAAAATAAAGTCAGTGAAATAATCCAGCGAAATAAATAAGTAATCTGGTTCAGTAAATGTAAGCTATACTCTGTTTTTTAACCAGGAGGAGTAATTTAAATTTTAACCGCTAAAACTGACGCTTCTGATTGGCTAGTGCTTCGTCCAGTTTACACTGTACATAGATTTTACATTTGATTTATTAGAGCTGTCATAAGTTTTGAGGTTATCTGTTTTCTTGTTGGTTTTTTGCATTTCTGTGACATTAACATAAATCAGTTCTTTTAAGAACTAATAATATACGGCATGACAAATTAGAGTTTATAATGTCATTTGTATTTTAAAATAAATTCCATGAGACTTAATCAGTGCAGATGTGTAAGAAATTTTTGTATTTCGCGCGAGCAAAAATCTAGTAACTTTCTTTGGTAACTTTCTATAGTGTAAGTTTGACTTGTGCATTTACTCCTCCTGGTTAAAAAACAGAGTATAGATCATTTTATTGTTTACTGCGTTGATTAAATTACTTAACTGTAAGTTAATAAATTTACCATACTCTCTAGAGAGTAAATAAGGTAGTTTGAACTGAATTTCCGGAAGGTTTAACCGTAGCCGATCTAGAAGAGAAGAAACTGAACCCTCGGAACAAAAATGTCGCGCACGTCGAACGCTCAAAGGAAAATCTGTTGTAAAACATAACGCGATGTATTTTTCCTGTCTGGCCTGAATCTGACGCAGGCAGAGTCTGTTTCGAACGCACGAGCAGCTTTGTAGCGAGCACCGCGACGGCCAGATACAAGTGGGGAGGGGGTGATATGAAACAGGGGTGAAGGGATGCACTCTTTGACGTACTTTGCATGCTGGTGTAGTTTGAAAATAGAGTTGTCTTGTTTATGTGACGATGTAAAGGAACAACTTGCTATGTTGTTGGTCCTCTTTATAATATTAGATTTACGACAGGATATCTAGCGCTTTCATTTGTTCTTCTAGCATGAGCTTACTTTAAAATATCTATTAGATAATTATCTAACAATTATAATTAAAAGATAGAACAAGAACTGGAGGAAGACATAGTAAGGAAAATAAAACAACAACGAGTAAGATGGTTAGGTCATATATGGAGAGCGGACGAACGAGACACAATCAAAGCAATATTACAATGGGAACCTGGCGGAAGAAGAAGAAGAGGGAGATCAAGATCGAAATGGCTTCAAGAAGTAAAAGAAGACATTAGAAATGCTGGAATCCGCAATTGGGAAGAAAAAACAAATAATAGAAAAATATGGAGGGAAATAATACAAAAGATATAAAACATAGAAACGGGAACTGATTCACCCCAAATACAGGATTTAGAGAGCTTCATGTGAAGCGGCGCTACTCCCCCGGGGGTGTTATAAGTCACTATATATATATATATATATATATATATATATATATATATATATATATATATATATATATATATATATATATATATATTATAATTAAACTATATTACAATGAGGGCCGGTATTTCTAATTCCAGATAAAAACTATCGATAAGATAATTGACAAAATATCATCATTACTACTGCATATTTACTAGCGCTGGCTCACCGCATCTTCTTCTTCCATAAGCGTCTGTGGCCAAAATATGAATACCGCGCTCGGCGCGAAATTTAAATCGCTCTCAATACAACTTTCTTTTAACAGTTGCGTAAAACACAAATTACTTTCCGCACTAGTGTTTCTATGCTTACAGAAACGCACTTGATTTGCATTTGTCTCCTTTCCACCCGTAACCAAGGCAATAATAGTTACGTAATAACCAAGGACGTTGAAAGGAGGGAATATGGCATGACGATACTGTAGCATTGTTTGAAGTGAGGCTTGGGCAAGGGAAAGAGACAACAATCGTTTTTCTGCACCGTGCTTAGCCAAATCTCTTCTTCTTTCAAATATTTTGAATTTTTATATAAGAAAAGTGACGTTTAGACGTTGTCAGGGAGCGTTGTTTTATGTAAACATAACCACGAAGTGTCATTTGTGTTTCAATTTTTTGTGTTGTATGGAATTGGACATATGTTTTTGTGGATAAAATGGTAACAAAGTGTTTATAATTTCAGTTTCCTTGTAAAAATTTATAATCTTTTAGAGAGAATGATTCTGTTCTGTCTATTTAAATTTCAAATCTCTTTATGACACATGTCAATCAATAGCAGGCTAAGCACGGTACAGAAAATAATACTTCTGTCTCTGTCAATCTGCCGAGCCTCACAGTCTTGACTTGAATGCCATATCCCCTCCTTTCAACGTCCTTGCTAATAACAAAGAAATCGCAAAAAATTAAACTATTTCCAAAAATCTCAAAAACTTATATACATCATATATTACAAAAAGCTATACAATTTTTTTCAATTAAGATTGTCGACTCAGAATTAATCAAAGAATCGTTCTACCGGAAGCTTGTCCCACATTTTCTGAACACCCTCTTTAGTATCTAGAAAAAGAGTACAATTCTCAGTACAATAAAAACCTTTCAAAGCCATAATAATATTATATCTAGATTTATTTCAGTTGTTTACAGACATTAATTAAAAACTATTGTTGATTTGTTCATTTCCAAGAATATAAACTCATTTAAAACAAAAATAAATATAAAGCGTTTTCTTTTCTGTCCGTATAAACAGTTATAATTTTAATTAAAACTCTTTTTGGAAGAGTCCAATAAAAATATTATTCTTATAAAAAATACCTTGTTTAACACAAACGAAGCGCGCTATTTTTACACTCTACTGCGTTTCATTAGAAATTATAATATGTCCAGCGATCATTTGAAAACTTTTTATTTGCAGCTTATAAAATATACCTAAGAAATTTTAAAATTGCTTGATAATAATTAAGTACGACGACATTAAAATATAAAATTAATCGCCGGAGTCATGAGCTCAAAAAATTCGTTCAATGAAAATGCCAATTTTATTGTTGAACCAGTTGAAAATCTAAAAAAATTAAAATATGGTTCTATATAATTCGGCCTACGAAAAATCGATTGCCGTTGAGCGCATCTTCATATCTTTTTTAGTTATCGAGCTACGGAGATTTTTGACTTTTTGAAAAGCTCAACTTTGAAGGCCCATATCTCGAAAACTAAAAGAGGTATTGAAATGCGGTTAGAACGAATGTATTTCTCGTGCTCATATTAAGTTATATTAAAATGGGATGGCTAGCACAGTGGTATGAAGTCGGCCTGTAGATCCTGAGGTCCCTGGTTCGATTCCCACAGGCGACAAATTTTCATAATTTGAAAAAGCTATCCCTGTGGCTCCTCCACCACTAACATGTTTGGGGGCCGTGATTTGACGACTGGTAACCGCACTTCACGCGCAAAATATATCACTTACCGAGATCTGCTTTAGCAGAGTGCCACACCCAGTAATGGGTAGAAGGCGTGATGATATATTTATTTATTTTAAAATTTTTAAAATTTTTAAAATTTTAAAATATTTTCAAAATTTTTTTTTGGCCATATTTCAAAAAGTTGAAGAGATAATGAAAATCTGTAAAAACGAATGAATTCCTCTCGTAAAAGTACATATGTATGTAAAATTTCAGAATTTTTGCACCACGGATAACATTTTTAAAGACAAAAAATTAAAAAGAGGCAAAATCCATAAAATTCTTAAGGGGTACCCCTTAAGAAATAATTAGAAAACAGTGATTTTTCGTTTTTTTGTAATAAAAACTTTATCTGGGCTATTTTTTGCATACCTATGTACTTTTACGAGAGAAATTCACTGGTGTTCACAGATTTTGATTATCTCTTCAAGTTTTTGAAATAAGGGCAACAGAAAATTTTGAAAAAAAGTCAAATTTTCAAAAAATTTTTAAAATTTCGGTATTAGTTAATTAAAGCATGAGAAATACACTTGTTCAAACCGCATTTCAATATTTCTTTTAGTTTTCGAGATATGGGCCTTCAAAGTTGAGTTTTCAAAAAAGTTAAAAATCACCGTAACTCTAAAACTAAAAAAGATTTGAAGATGCGCTCTACGGCATTCGATTTCTCATAGTCTGATTTATATAGAACTATATTTAAAAAAATCGAGTTTAAAACTGGTTCAACCAAAAAAATTGGCATTTTCATTAACAGACATTTTTGCGATCACAACTCCGGCGATTAAAAACATATATATTGAGGATAAAAATATGCATAATTATGTAAAAATATATGAGGAATTGAATGGTGAAATTTCATTAATCCTTAAAATTTAAATAAAAGTTTGCAACGGGATGAATCTTTGGAAACATAAATAAAATAAATAAATATATCATCACGCCTTCTACCCATTACTGGGTGGCACTCTGCCGAAGCAGATCTTGGTAAGTGATATATTTTGCGTGTGAAGTGCGGTTACCAGTCGTCAAATCACGGCCCCCAAAAATGTTAGTAGTGGGGGAGCCACAGGGATAGCTTTTGAAATTATGAAAATTGTTTGTTGCCTGTGGGAATCGAACCAGGGTTCTCAGGATCCACAGGCCGACTTCATACCACTGAGCTAGGCACCCCATGAAAACATGTATTTTAAAATTTGTAAATAGCCTCATCTGACGACCCCTTCCTCCAATATTTTCGCGACCCCCAGGGGGGTCGGAACCCACACTTTGAAAACCACTGGCTTAGTCAGTTTATGGTGCACTGCCCATAAAGGAATGTAAAAATCATTAGTTCAAATGATGGGCGTACTAAACTTGGCGACTGTTGTTTTTATGTATTTAAAACCCGCAATATCAATTAATTGCTCGTGTCGACATCTTGTACGCAGTTTCTGGAGCAGATTGTACTAAGAAATGTTTCGTCTTTGGGGTGGTGATCTACGTGAATACAACGATCTGACGATGATAGATAGTGTAAAATCGCAGTGTTGCATGTCAAGTTGGCCATGCTACGCGCCGATAACGCCCTAACCCCCACCCCCAATCGCGACGTTTACAAATTTCATTCGGCGTTCTCTTGTAAAACAAACTTGTGCATCGCTTCAACTTGAAAGTGAAACAAAAAGCAGCTGCCATACTCTAACAAATGACGCCGATGAAAACAACCGACAACTAGAAGATAGCTGGGTGCGTGACGTTACGAGAATTATACTCTTACAGTATTTGCTATTTATACCAATAGAGTCGGGCCATAGTCGAATTTAAAGAAACAAATTATAATAGTTATTTATGTATCAAGGGTGAAAACAGGCGTTACTGGCCCGTGGCATGATTATTAGCACGATGCGCAAAGTGTCGAGGGCTAATAACATGCTCAGGGTAAGAAACGCTAATTTCACCCGTGGTACATACAATATTTTATGCACAACAAAATAACATTTAATTATACGTTCAAAAGATTAAAATATGTGAATAGGTTATATGTCAAAATTACATTTTGCAGAATCAAGTATTCACAATAAACAAACATTGTCATTTTATTTATGTATCCATAGGACTTATTTCTTTTTAGCCCATGGGTCAAAAAGATATGTTTAAGACTGCTTTTTAGGCCTAAAACACGTGCTTTTCGGCCCGGTTGTGCATAAAATAATTAAATATTATAAATTAAATAAATACTATAAATATATCATCACGCCTTCTACCCATTATTGGGTGTAGCACTCTGCCGTAGCAGATCTCGGTAAGTGATATATTTATGTGCGTAAAGTGCAGTTACCAGCAATCAAATCACGGCCTCTAAAGATGTTAGTGGAGGGGGAGCCACAGGGGTAGTTTTAATGTGATTAAAATTGTTTGTTGGATGTGGGAATCGAACCAGGGTTCTCAGGATCCACAGGCCGACTCAATACCACTGAGCTACCTACCCCATCAAAATAATTTAATATTATAAATAAAATAAATACTATAAATATATCATCACGCTTTTTACCCATTACTGGGTGTGGCACTCTGCCGTAGCAAATAACGATAAGTGATATATTTATGCGCGTGAAGTGCGGTTACCAGCCGTCAAATCACGGCCCCAATAGATGTTAGTGGTGGAGGAGCCTCAGGGATAGTTTTAATGTAGTGAAAATTGTTTGTCGGTTGTGGGGATCGAACCAAAGTTCTCAGGACCCACAGGCCGAATCAATCTGCCCCATAAAATAATTTAACATTATAAATAAAATAAATACAATAAATATATCATCACGCCTTCTATCCATTACTGGGTGTGGCACTCTGCCGTAGCAAATCTCGGTAAGTGATATATTTATGCGCGTGAAGTGCTGTTACCAGCAGTCAAGTCACGACCCCTAAAGATGTTAGTGGAGGGAGTGCCTCAGGGGTAGTTTTAATGTGGTGAAAACTGTTTGTCGGTTGTGGGAATCGAACCCAGGTTCTCAAACCCACAAGCCGACTCGGTACTACTGAGTCATCTACTCCATTTTTCAGCACTACTTTTGCAAATGTCGCAAATTTTGTTTTTTATGGAAAAATTCTATTTGCATCTACAAGGGATTATACAAGTTTTATTGCACTCCTGCTATTCTCTCGCTCTCTTGCCCTCTCACTCTCCTCTCCTCTCCATGAGTTTTGAGTACATGTTATATAACATGGTTTACAGCAGTAAAGTTGAATGAATACAAATACATATAACTTTTGGAACATTGTTAAAATACACAAGGTAATATAAAGTTTCATTTTCTCGCTGAAATTATGTTTCTCTTTAGATTATAAAATAAATTAATAAAACATGTTTACTGTTAAGTTGTAGATCAAATGTTACAGTTACAAATAGTTGCACCTCTATTTTTAACAACCTCGCTTCATAAAAGAGGGAGCACAATTCTCCGCTGTCAACTTTTATAGCTATTTTTCTACAACCGATAAGAATATTTGTTACTGCACGCCTTTCATAGCAACGGGCGCAAAGTAATGCATAGATACCTTCTCTAGACTTCTTGGCTTTTTAACATGTGTATTACATACTAGTTTTCCTACGATAATTTAGCATTTTACACTACAAAAAATTATTGAATTTTTACATCTTTTTTATTTTCTCAAATAATATCAAAGATGGTTGCGGATTCCATTGTCTCACTGTCATTTTTTTGTATTTATGACAACCGAAAACAATATTATCATGCTGTTGACACAAGAGTGCAGAAAATAATCAATTTCCGTACGTAAATGAGTACAGAAAGTGAACACTTTCCGTACTCTCATAGGAAATAGTATACAGGATGTTAAAAAAGGTATTTTTTATGGTATATACATTTTGATGTCTTGATTCCCAATCAAAAATATTTTTTTGTATTTGCAGTATTCAAAATAACATTTAAATTACCCGGGAAACCGATAAAATGTTTGATTTTGCGCACTAGTGCACAAAGTAATTGAAAAAACATCCATTTTTATGGTTTTAAATTTTGACTATTAAAACGGTAATTGTACTTATATGCACACATTTTAAGGAAATTTGTAAAAGAAATAAACACATTAGCTTGTAACGTCATCAATCAGACATATTTTAACAATCTTTACGAGAAAAAAAAACTATTTTCAAATAACAAATGCCAATTCATGGCATACTTAACTGTCAATATAAATTCACGCTCCAAATTTAATAACTTTTCTGATTATCAGTTCTATAATTTTTGTTCGTTACAAAAAGCATTGTACAAAACTCGTGCACGAAGACATCATTTGCACCATTCGCGCAAATTAAAGCACGCGCTTCGCTCGTGCTTTAAAATTGCGCTCATGTGCAAAGTATGTCTTTGCGCACTTGTTATGTAAATAGCTATTTTTAATTTGGATAATTAGACAAGGTTTTTAAAGAAAACATATTTTATGAAAAATTGGAATATCGCTAGGATTTGAACCTGGGACCTATGAAATCCGGTCATATACTTTAACCAACTAAGCCACGATCGCCCTGAATTCAAATCTGATTTTATTCGAATTTTTCTCTCTATTTTGTTATGTGCCCTTGATTTTTTCACACACTGAAAGACTTGACATGTGAGTCATCCGCAGTGACACTCTTATTTAAGAAGAATATAAACTTTATCTTTCATAGCTAACCTCATCGCTAACATATATTTTATTTCATTCATTCCATTTACTTCACCAATCGTATGTGTTTATATGAAGAGAAAATTGCTGTAGCAATACCATGTTTTCTTTGCAATGGCAGCAAATCTTGTAATGTGAAATTTATCGACAAATCGTATCATCTCGGAAATTTCTTGATCGTCGCTACGTATAACAATTGATACAACAAGCATCGCGGATCTTAGTGGGCTGGAGCAACGATTGAGTAACAAAACACGCATTCTGAAGCAAACCACGTTTCGGTCCACGTGGACGACATACAAAACGGAACCGGAACTGTATCTATAGACCAGCAGGACGCAGGACAGTGGCGGGGAGCAAGGGATGAACTAGAAGGGGGCATTGCTAGATAATTGTATTATATAATTTTTCTTTTGGGGTGTTACTAAATCTTTTATAAAACCAGTTTCTTAAAGGATAATGAAGACTCAAACATTCACATAATCTAGTTTAAGAGGTAAGTTGTTTAGTGGTATTGAGTCGGTCTGCGAATCCTGAGAACCCTGGTTCGATTGCCACAACGAACAAATAATTTTCACCACATTAAAATTACCCCAGTGGCTCTTCCTCAACTGATATCTTTAGAGGCCGTGATTTGATGGCTAGTAACGTGCATAAATATATCACTTACCGAGATCTGCTACGGCAAAATACCACTCCCAGTAATGGATAAAAGGCATGATGATATATTTATAATGGGGTAATGGCTCAGTGGTATCAAGTCGGTCTGTGGATCCAGAGAACCCTGGTTCGATTCCCACAGGTAACAATTTACACCATTTGAAAATTATCCCTGTGGCATCTTCGGGGACTGTGCTTTTACGGCTGGTAACTGTATTTCACGCGCAAAATATATCACTTACCGAGATCTGCTTCGGCAATAAGGGGTAGAAGGCATGATGATATATTTTATTTATTTATTTAAATATTTGAAATTTATTTTGCCATTTCAAAAATTATTAGTATTTAAAAATGATATTTTTTACAATACTTGTACTGTAAGTTACCTATTAATGACAAAATTTAAACACAGTTAGTGCAACTTTTATTGCACAGTGGTTTCCATGGTTACATCAGGACTATAATATTTACTTACTATCCACCGTGGACAGTAAATAAATATTACATATCAACGTCCTGTTTATTTTGGCAATAATTTGACAGCTGTTATAGTTAGAGAGCCACCCTTAAAATCGGCCCATTCACACTGACGCCATCTATAGTTTCCACCCGTTCCCAAATCTAATTTTCCTTTTTTCATGTTGATTATGACATAGTTTATTAAAAAATCCATTTCTGTCACTGGAATAAATGAGACATCATTTTGTACTATAGCTCTCTAACTATTAATATTGAAACTTATTTTTCTTTTACTTCCATTTGTGCAAGTATTATAAGAAAGTAGCTTACTAATCTCGAACTGTAAGTGATTTTTTTTAAAAAGTGTCACTTACAGTTCATGGTACGTAATATATTATTTTATAGCTATTTGTCCAATAAATAAGGAAAGCTAACATATTCTATAAAAAATAATATAAATATATCATACTGGGTGTGGCACTCTGCTAAAGCAGATCTCGCTAAGTGATATATTTTGCGCGTGAAGTGCGGTTACCAGTCGTCAAATCACGGCCCCCAAACATGTTAGTGGCGGAGGAGCCACAGGGATAGCTTTTTCAAATTATGAAAATTTGTCGCCTGTGGGAATCGAACCAGGGACCTCAGGATCCACAGGCCGACTTCATACCACTGTGCTCGACATACCATACTATATTCTCTGTGTTAGTAATTAAATTTTTAATCGAGGCGTAACAAAGTTTAAAAATACGTCATGTACGGAAAAGGATACTTTGTCTTACGATTTTTTTTACTTCCATTTAAAATCTTTTTCTACAATTTGTTATAAGCGACTAAATAATAGAATAATAAAATTAGTTCAGAATTTTATAATTCATATAGAATGTTTGTAGTGTGTTATCTAGTGGCAGTGTCCGCCAGTGGCTCTCAACCGGTCGCCATCCTCCCGATCAATTATATATCCGCCATGCGAACCACGTACTCCTGTTCTATCTCCCCGCCGCCGCGACGCCCGCCCCCCAGCTGTAGATTACGTCCCGCGCGTCATCCGTTATTCGTTAAGGCGTCGCGCACCGCCGCCATCACCCGCCCCACGTTCAAAATGTATGAGGGTGATTTTTTAAAACTTTTACACGTAATACAGACCGAGACCGCTTGTGCTTCGATGGCGCCATGCCAACTTCAAACGAGTTTCACATTTTATCCCAAAATACCATTACCGATCTTAAATATTAAAAATATTACTAGGACCATCTCAACGCCGTGAATAAAGTTTGCAAGAGGGAAACTCGTTATAGCGAGAGTTACCTTTCATTTCAACAGTTATCCTCAATTATAAATTGATAGTATATTTAATTACTACGCTGCATAACAGGAAATTAATTTCCCAATAAAATAAAGCAGCAAAACTTAAATTATTAATTTCTTAATTTATATTACATATTATAATTATTTAATTAAAAATATGGAATGTAAATCATTAAAAAAATATCTCAAAAACTAAAAATTTTCCAAAAATAAAAATCGCTAAAAATTTGCCTATATGTCAATTCCGATACAAGGAATTCAATGCTGTTGAGCGCATTTTCATATCATGTTTAGTTTGTAAGATAGAGTCTCCAAAAAAGTTTCCCGAGGCTATATCTCAAAAACTAAACAAGATATGAAGATGCGCGCAACGGCATTGAATTTCTCGTGCTTTAATTGACTTGAAAATAAATTTTCAGCATATTTGCTCCAAAATTTTCTCATCGAGCAGTAATAATATCTCAAAAACTAGAAGACATATGCACTTAGAGATTTGACCATTAGATTCAGCGGGTTAATATGCATATGTATGTAAATTTTTGTGACAATATTCGTATGAGGAAGAATTTTAGAGCAAACAGTCTGAAAATAGCCTAAAATCATAAAAAATCAAAAGGGTTACCCCTTAAGAAATTTTCAAAAATAAAAATCGCTAAAAATTTGCTTATAAGTCAATTCGGACACGAGGAATTCAATGCCGTTGAGCACATTTTCCTATCTTGTTTAGTTATTAAGATATAACCTCCTGAAAAGTACAACTTAAAAAAAAAATTACCCCATCATATTTTTGAATTTCCCGAGGCTATATCTCAAAAACTAAACAAGATATGAAGAGGCGCTCAACGGCATTGAATTTTCTATGCTTTAATTGACTTGTAAACAAATTTTCAGCATTTTTTATTTTTCAAAGAGTTTTCACCAAAATTTTCTTATCGGGCAGTTTTTGGACAATATCTTAAAAACCAGAAGGCGTACGCACTTGGGGATTTTATCATTGGTTTCAGCGAGTCAAAATACTTATGTATGTAAATTTTCGTTACAATATTCGTACGAGGAAGAATTTTAGAGCAAACAGTCTGAAAATTGCGTAAAATCGACAAAAAATCAAGGGGTACCCATTAAAAAACAAATTTTGAGCATTTATTTTTCAAAAAATTTTCACCAACCAGTTTTTGAACGATAAACAATAATAAAAAATCTTGACAAATGCAATAGGTATTTTATATAGTCCGGCATATATTCTAATTTTTTATTAGGGGACAACATTCAAAATAAAATAGATAGAACAATTAGTTCATCGCGAGGTTCATCGTATCTTTTACTTGAAGCAAAATTTTTTTTTAATAATTTAGAAACGTTTATATGTTAAACATTAAATATATGAATTTTTTCGAATCTTAATATCATAATTATGACTATTTTTAACATTTCTAGCATTTTAAATTAAAAAATTGACAAGGATTGCATGACATTATCTTAAATTTTTGATAGAATAATAAATATAACTCAGATGAAGATTGTTTTCGCAAAATATATTACGTAAAATTTTTCTATTTATTCTACATTTATTTTTCTTACCGTTAACGAAATCTTTCTGTATTATTCTTACAAATACTGCAGTAGGTACTAACCTGAAACAAAAGAAAGTAAATGTAAGTAAACAATAAATATAATTATTTAATTTCCTAACATAGTTCTTAATAATAAACAAAAAAACACAGCACATCAAAAAATAATAGTTATGGTTGAAATTATCAAACTTTTAATAAAATAAATAAATATATCATCACGCCTTCTACTCATTACTGAGTGTGGCACTCTGCAGAAGCAGATCTCGGTAAGTGATATATTTTGCGCGTGAAGTACGGTTATCAGCCGTAAAATCACGGCCCCCAAAGATGTTAGTGGAGGGAGAGACACAGGACTAGTATTAATGTGGTGAAAATGTTTGTCGGCAGTGGGAAACGAACCAGGGATCTCAGGAGCCACAGACAGACACGATACCACAGTGTCACTTTTAAATACGTATGGGATGGCTAGCTCAGTGGTATGAAGTCGGCCTGTGGATCCTGAGGTCCCTGGATCGATTCCCACAGGCGATAAATTTTCATAATTTGAAAAAGCTATCCCTGTGGCTCCTCCACCACTAACATGTTTGGGGGCCGTGGATTTGACGACTGGTAACCGCACTTCACGCGCAAAATATATCACTTACCGAGATCTGCTTCAGCAGAGTGCCACACCCAGTAATGGGTAGAAGGCGTGATGATATATTTATATTTATCGTTAATTGGGGTTTAAATCTTCATTTATTTTGGCATTTAATATGATTTTGAAGCGATATTATTCGTTAGGCGATTGAAATATCTACCTTAAATATAACAGGATGAAATATTGCTAAATACGATTGGTTAAAATGTAAGTAAATTCTTATAGCGTCATCCTCAGCAGGAGAGAATGAAAGCGAGGTCTGCGCACAGGGTTAACAATCACAAAGTAAGAAGAACGACAGCGTGCTCGTATAACGAGCTTCATAAAACATTCAAGGCTTCTGTAGATTTCTTGCGCTTGCATATTTCTTTTTATAAGCAGGTGCCTTTTAATTCTGCGCATTCGTACATGAATTATGCAAATCGACGTCGTTTTAAATTACGTTTAATCTGCCGATGTGAGAGATGAAATGAATTTCTTCCGACGACGACGACGAGAAGCACAATCATTGTTTTGTTTTTATTTGGTGAATTTGTTTTGTCTACGAGTACTTGTCTAGTTATTTGCTTCAGCTCTGCCATTTTCCATTTAGAGATTTCATTTTTCTATTGTTCAAATTATAGTGTTGTCGCTGTCTTTGTTCTACGCAAGAGGAAGCTAAAAGCTTTCTCATTTTTCTTTATTAGCTTGATTACTTCCTTTAATGCCCCCTTATAAAAATTCCCACAGATATAATACTTATTTGTGCATCTAGTAATGAAAGAAACAGAAGGAAGAGATCGCGCTGCCTTCAACTTATCTCCAAAAAATTTAGTCTAAGTGGTTTGGATTCCACTATAAGCTACTGTAATTGGGATTAAGTTCCTGTTGTGCAGAATAGCAAATAATATAGCACAAAGCTAAGAAATTATTATACTGAAAACGTTATAAGGATGGACTAATGTCATCCATCCTGATAAAACTGAATAAAATCATAAAAAACTGGTGCAATATCTAAATAAATATACCATCACGCCTTCTACATATTATTGATGTGAAAATCTACAGATCTCAGTAAATAATATATTTTGCGTGTGAAGTGCAGTTACCACTCGTCAAATCACGGCCTTCAAAGATATCAGTGATAAGGGAGTCACAGGGGTAGCTTTAATGGGGTAAAAATTGTTTGTCGGCTGTGGGAATGAAATCCGGGTTCTCAAATTCATAGATCGATGCGATACTTCTGAGTCACCTACCCCATTCAATATTTAAATGACAAAATATATGGCATTAAAACACAAACTTTATATAAGATTATTGAAATTACTATCGATTGATGTATTGAAAATACTTATTTTGTATTTTGTATGTTCACACGACACATAATTTCTATCTATATCGGAATTGTCATTGATCTGTCAGATTTATCATCAATTGTTTCAAACATCAAAAACTCTGTTTAAGGACTTTGATTTTAACCTACAGTAATTTTCAAGGGCTATGTTATAACAATGCGGAAGGAAAGAAATTTGTCAAAGAAATGTTAATTTCTAATTCTTCATTTAACAATTAACAATACGCAAATAATGAACCGCGTTTATCTTTAAGAGAGGTAAATTAGTATGTCATTATCTTTCATTATTCATTTAAAATTTATTGGATTGGACGCACTAAAAGTTAGTAGATCCACGATCCCTAAAATATCTGCGAAATCAAAGAAAAATTAAATCTTGTCATCTCCAAAGAAGCAACGCACGAAACAATTTAAAATCGGTTACATATATACCAAGTACACACAGCAGCACCCTATGTCAATCATCTAGATATATTTTTTATGACGTCAATCCTCCTTATAATGTTATAATTTTGATTCGTACAATAATTACTATCAAAAGTTTAAAATGACCTAAAATAATTAGTAATAAATGATAGTGTATGACGCAATACATAGGCAGTATATTTTTAATTAAAGGAAGAAGAATTAAGTTTGTTTAAGAAGCTGCGCAATAAAAGAAGAAATTCAGCTTTGGCTAGTTTCCGAGCGGAAGTCTCTGCGCGATTATTTTATCCGGAACATGCTTCTTCCATTAAAAACGTCAAATAGCACTCACATAGTGAAGTAGAGGTATGTAAGTTGTCATGAGATTGAAATCAAATATTACGTTTTACTTCGGTTGGTATCACTGAGTATTGACATTTCGTCTTGAGATACGTACTTCACACATACAAAAAATGGTAAATCGAATTCTTTATTCTCGTTATACTAATCTTTAAAAATATATATGCTTGGAGATCATACAAGATTGAACATTTAACATCCAATACATTCACTCGATTCTAAATTATTTTTGAGACAAATATCCCTAGAGAAGTAAAGTCATGCCCATGAAAACTGGAAAATAACGGTATAATTCGACAATGGTGATACCCAAGTGACAACTTGGAAGAGAATAATAAATTTTACTTTCTGACACGAGACTGAATAGTATATTACATAACAAGCATCGAAAGTGTAAGATAACGTGCGAGTGTACAAATTGAAAAACGAGGCGCGCAGCGCCGAGTGATTTAAGTACACGAGAACAGTTATCACACTTTCGAGTGAGTTATGTACATTATTTTCTAGATGACCACAAAAACAGTTTACAAGAGCAATGTTGTTAGATTTTGACAGCTGATGCGTTTTTGAAGGATAGCGTTGACGTTTGTCGTTTGAGATTAGGTGTGGTGATACCAACTGTACTAACCGAAATGTCAAAATATTAAATAATGCTAAAATATTAGTATATAAGTAATTATTAATTTAAAAATATATGGGGTAGCTATCTCAGTGGCATCAAGTCGGCCTGTGGATCCTGATAACTCTGGTTCGATTCCCACAGGCGACAATCAATTTTCACCATTTTAAAACTACTCCTGTGGCTCCTCCACCACTAACATCTTTGGGGGACGTGATTTGACTATTACTCCCAATTACATTATAAGGAAAATAGTAGAATTCGAAATATTCAGACACAATCACGTTTTTATCCACTGTGTTAGGATGGCCTATATCATAGGCTACGATCGCTTGTATCATGATATTAAATTACCAAAAACCATACTAGAATTTATCCATATACCATACTAACTATTTCTCCGAGTCTCGTTTAAATTTAAAAGCTGAAACTTTAGCTAATTTCCTTGGTGATCGGAAAACGTGAAAGTTTCCACATCGCTGTTTGAAAATTCAAGCCGTGATCGTGGCTCGCACATGTGCCCGCTTAAAAATTAATCCCAATGACTTTTTAAAAGTTCTTTTTGTGCTGTGGAAATACAGCCCAGGGATCTGAGATCTACCAGTCATCAATAATCATAGGAGATATACCGCCGGCCGGGAATTGTAAAAAGTCTAAGTGATGTCCCACTTGGGACGCCCATGGATTCCGTATGCAGCGACGGCTAAAAAATTAATGGCGGACGTGGAGCCGAGGTCACAGATCCGATTTCACGAGAGAGGAAAAGAGGAGAGAGGAGGGAATCTCAAGATGGTTGGCGATTGACGGTTCAACCCTTTACCAAAGGAAAAAATCGCTCTGAAAAAGGGGTTGGACGAACTTTAATTATTGAGTAATTATCGAAATGGTTTTTTGTAAGTCATTATGTAAAAAAATTCGTGTTCGGAATACATTAGTACGTGATAAATGTAGGTAAAAGTAAATTGAGATGATTTGGGCATATGGAACATTACGAGTATGTCGAATGAAAGATTAATGAAACTGATGAATGATATAGGAATAAATGGATGGATATGATTGGATGTTTGTTGCGTGAATGAAAGATGAGATAAGCTTGTATGAAAAGAAGTCTGATTATAGATGAGGTGACAGTGATGTGCTATATTTGATGAAGATTAATTGGATCAATAAATTTAACTTTTCTGAAGCCTATATCTTAAAAACTAAACAAAATATGAAGATGTGTTCAACGGCAGTTACAGCTTATTCTAAGCTATTTAATTTCTTGACAATTTCTTAAGGGTACCCCTTGGGTTTTTTTGATTTTAGATCAATTTTAAACAAATTGTCCTAAAATTCTTTCTCGTATGAAAATTGTAACGAAAATGTACATGCATATGTATTTTGACCCGTTGAATCCAATGGTCAAACCCCCAAGTGCGTACGCCTTTTAGTTTTTAAGATATTGTCCAAAAACTGTTTAGGAAAAATACAATGGCGAAAATTTTTGAAATTTTTAAAAATCGTTGAAAATTTGTATACAAGTTAATTGATGCACGAGAAATTCAATGCCGTTGAGCGAATCTTCATATCTCGCTTAGTTTTTGAGATATGGCCTCGGGAAAGTAGAAAAACTGAGTTGTTGAAATTTTTTGAAAGTTCAATACTTCCAGAAGCTCTATCTCAAAAACTAAACGTGATACGAAGTTGCGCTCAACGGCAATGAATTCCCCGGGTCCGAATTGACTTATTATCCAAATTTTAGCTCATTTGAAGTGATTTAATTTTGTTGAAATTTTTTATTATTTTTCCGAGGGGTACCCCTTAGGTTTTTTATGATTTTCAAACAATTTGCTCTAAAACTCTTTCTCGTACAATTATTGTAATAAAAATTTACACACATATGTATTTTGATCCGCTGAATCCAATGATCAAATCCCCAAGTACGTACGCCTTCTAGTTTTTAAAATATTGTCCAAAAACTGTTTAGGAAAAATAAAATAGCCAAATTTTTTGAAAATTTTGAAAATCGCTAAAAATTTGTATATAAGTTAATTGAAGCACGATAAATTCAATGCCGTTGAGCGCTTCTTCATATCTCGTTTAGTTTTTGAGATATGGCCTCTGGAAAGTCGAAAAACTGAGTTGTTGAAATTTGTTGAAAGTTCAACACTTCCAGAGGCTCTATCTCAAAAACTAAACGTGATACGAAATTGCGCTCAACGGCATTGAATTCCCCGTGTCCGAATTGACTTATTAGCAAATATGTAGCAAATTTTAAGCCTTAGGTTTTTTTCGATTTTAGGCCAATTTCAAACAAATTGTTCTTAAACTCTTTCTCGCAAGAAAATTGTAACAAAAAATTACATACGAGTACATATATATTTTGCCCGCTAAATTCAATGGTAATATCCACAATTGCATATATCTTCTAGTTTTTAAGATATTGTTTAAACACTGTTTTATATTAAAATTGACTTTCAATATATAATAATTCAGTAAAGGTGAATATTATAGTGACGGTTAAACTCAATCTTATGTTCCAATTCAAAATTACAATAAACATATGCTCACAATGATTTTAGAGATAAAATTTGAACTGCCACCGTGATATCAAGTATTAAATGTAAAAAGCAAATATTGTCTATGAAAATCAATCTCGAATTCTCATAAACAAACAACAGTACAATTCAACTGAACAAATTCAAACTAGACAATGACAATTCATTCTTATACGCATCCAATTCCATCCTGCACCATAGAATCAAATTATCTTTCGCTACACAACAGCAACAGCAACGAATAACGGAACAACGAATCGAAAGCGTCCGAAAGAATAAATAAAATCTAGATTCGTTGGGTCGGCTTGACCTCTGTGAAGAGGCAGAAGGGTCGGAATACTGTTTGACAAGCGAGAGCGGCATCCAGAGCACACTTTTATTAGTGCGGTATTTGAATGCACAGTCCGTTTCCCCAATGGCATCGTTGTTCGGACACGCAGTGCCGCCCAACCGGAAAAAAGAAAAATCGCTTGGACTAGAAGTGACCCTTCTTCCTTCACTGCACCCATGCGTCCTTCAACCCTAAACCTTCACTTGTTATTTATCAGCAGGACGGGAAATGATTCATAACTGAAATACTACTATTTTTCACTCTTCTCTCATGATATCAACCACTGAAATGTATTCTATCTATACACTGTTCACTGAAATTTTGCAGTTTCAGCAAATTCGATTTACAGTGTGGCCAACATAGAGTGTATATTGTGAATTGTTTATTACCAGGCTGAGTTAATATTTCAGGGCTTTCGTTAATTAATAAGAATTATGGGGTAGAGGCTCAGTGGTATGGGCAGGGCCGTCTTAGGCCCTTGGGCACACAGAGTTTAGGGCCCCTTTAAAAAACCAAAAAATATATGAAACAAAACATCAGTATGTAGTTTTATTTAGTGACTTTATTGATTATTATGGTTAGCTTTACACAAATCAAATATATTTGAGAATTGGACTTACATTAATGACGATAGTGTCTTCCGGAATTTCTGTTGTGCAATATCTTCTGTTATGTTCTTAAAGTTATTTTAAATATTTTAAAGTTATTTTAATATTTGAAATAAAAATAAATATATCATCACGTCTTCTACCCATTACTGGGTGTGGCACTATTCCAAAGCAGATCTCAGTAAGTGATATATTTATGCGCGTGAAGTGCGGTTACCAGTCGTCAAATCACGGCCTCCAAAGATGTTAGTGGTGGAGGAGCCACAGGGGTAGTTTTAAAATGGTGAAAATTATTTGTAACCTGTGGGAATCGAACCAGGGTTCTTACGAACTGAGTATGGGGTAGTGGCTCCGATTCCCACAGGCGACAAACAATTTTTATCAAATTAAAATTATCCCTGTGGCTCCCCCTCCACTAACATCTTTGAGGGCCGTGATTTGACGACTGTTAACCGCACTTCACGCGTATAAATATATCACTTACCGAAATCTGCTTCGGCAGAGTGCCACACCCAGTAATGGGTAAAAGGCGAGATTATATATTTATTTATTTTTATCAAAATTAAGCTACCTATGTCTTGTATTCGATTATCATTTCTCCAAAATAATTTTAAAAGTTAAACAGCAAAATATATTCGACACCAATCTTTCAAGAATTCTATAATTACAAGATTATTACCCCCTAATAAAAATTCCGAACATGATTCTGACATGCCATAAAATAGCAATATAAAGATCGGTTATAACCACAGTTATAAAAACCACTAACCACTAACCGGTCACGCAAATCTGCAGAAGTTTCCTACTGCATAACTCAAACTCATCAAGAACAACTTTTCCACTTCTACGTAGAGAAAGTACGTTCGCATGTGTCGCAAATGGGTTCGCATAGCGATCATCGCATTACCGGAAATCACTCTGATGGGGCTGTAACTACCGGTGGTGGGGGAAGGGTGTTCTTAGCAGGTGTCACACTGCGTGAGACTTGGCAACGTTGGTATGCTGGACACGCACCGCGGAAGGTGGATGACACTCTCATATTGCTCTATTTGCCCTCAGTGGGAAATCATTTTTATGGTTTACCAAAGAAGAGAAAATTAAATTATTGGTGTATATGACAAATATTTTCGATGATGGTTTGTATAGATAAACGTAGCCCAGTAGATAAAACCTAGAGATAACATGTGTTTCTGGTTAACAAAAAAGAAGTCGTTATGTTATAATGTTTATTCATTTATTTATGTCTTACTTGTTCGTTATTGTTTATTAATACCATAGATACAAGATACATTATTTAATTCATAATGCCCTAAGACTTTAGGCGTATACCATTTGCCATTTGGATCAGATCTTACATTTACTGAACCAGATCACTTATTTATGTTGCTGGATTACTTCGCTGACTTTATTGCCAGTACTAGAATTACTTATTCTAATTTACTTCGAAGTAATTCACCCTAATAAATATATCAGTTTGCATAATAATAATTCATTAAGTCATGCTGTCTAATTTATCTGAACTGATTTAAAAGAACCAAGTGGCAAATGGAACACAGCTTTTATGTGGTAAGACGTTCCTATGGCAATATTGTCAAAAACTGACATTTCTTCTATTCAGTGGTGCTAGGTAATCCATTATTTATTATTTAGGTTATATAAAATACTAGTAAGACATAAAATAGTATATGCACCACGGGCATTACTTGATGTTTGTAGCCCTCAGACGAATTACAATTCCTTGGGCCTTGTGAGCATCGCCCTCAAATGGCATAAACATCTTCATAATACCCTAGGTACAGAGACTGACGCTGCTACAGAAGAAGTACGCATGCGCCAAACGCCAGCGACCATCAGCTGTTTAGCATGAAGCCTTCTCTTTCGAATGCAGTACCTCTCGCTTCTTTAAACAAATCCATATAGACGTAGCATTCATTCTCATTACAGTTGTTTTTTTGTTTCGCTGGAAAAATGTTAAGAGCAACATTAGAGCAACGAATTATTGTGAAATTCCACAAGAAACTTGGAAAAACTGCTACTGAAACATATAATTTATTGAAAAAACGACCTGAATTGTGGAAGAACAAATCATGGGTTTTCCATCAAGACAATGCGCCGACTCATTCCGCAATGTTTCTAGCCAAGTATAAACCCAGTGTTGGACCATCCGTCTTATTCGCCGGATCTTACACCGTTCGACTTCTACCTGTTTCCTAAGGTGAAATCTGCCTTAAAAGGAACAAGATTTGAGTCCGCAGAAGCTGTGAAAGCGACAGCAAGACGATGCTAAAGGAGCTGACAGAAGAAGACTTCCAGCACTGTTTCGAACAATGGAAGATTCGCATGGAGCGCTGTAGGGATAGAGAATGGGTGTATATTGAAGGTGATAATAAGTAAATGCATAAAAGCAAAAAAAGATATAGAAGATATAGCAGAATACATTATTTTAATCACAGATTGCCGAAATGGTGGTAATCTATAGAGTAATCATGTCAAAATAAGAGTTGTTATTAAATTATTGATCAGTAACAGGTAATGATTCAGTTACAGAATAGAGGGGTACGTTTTGTTGTGCAGAGAAGCAATAAAAAATATAAATTATCTAGAAGAAAACTTTATATATTTTTGTTGATAAGTTGAGGTAAGCTTGTGAAACGAGTGCGCAAACCATTGATCTACAGCTATGTCTACATTGCTAATTAGCAATTAGTGCACTTTGTACTTGGTTCGAAACATAATTAATCAATTAGCATTAAGACGCAGATAATAAAGGTTAAAAAAGCGAGTATTTTTCGAGGTCTTAATGTGAACTTTTGAAGTGTATAAATTGTATTTACAAGATAAAAGCAAATTACGTAGGTAACGAATATAGTCTACCTCTTTGGCTCATTAGCGGAACGGCGCACTATCTTTGCTTGGCTCTCTTATAAATAGTTATTAACGCGTCGACGATTGCTAACGACTTTTTCTCAGTCTCATTTGCGTTCGTTGTAATCAGCATAAACTCGGTGGCAACTCGCAACTTTACCGATAGTTCTTCGATTTTATTATCGCACTGGAGTCAAATAACCTCACTCCGTGCCCGGAGTCACCAACACTTGATTATCAGCGGTATTGTTGTTACTGCCCGGAGCTTTCGACACGAGCGGATTCTGCCCAAACATGAGAATCTTATGGGGTAGGTGAGTTAGTAGTATTGAGTCAGCTTTTGTCAGGTAAAATACAAAACAGTCAGGTAAAATCTTTACCAGACTGTTATTTTTGTTGTAGCCTTGGATACGTACTTTACTCGACTGTTTTAGTAAAAATATACTTTCCATACTAAAATTGGTCTGAAAAGTGGGCACTTTCTTGCTGTTTTCAGAAAATAGTATATTATATAATAAATCAGGAAAGTAATATTTTACTTGACGAAGCGATTATTTAATCAGCTGAGTCAAGTAAAAACACTTTCCTGACGTATTATGTATGCTATTTTTTCTGAAACCGTTTAATTTAATCAATCATTAATCATATATAATTCAAAATATTTAAATTTTTTGATATGAATTGTGCTAACAGCAGACTACGTATCCAAGGTTACAACAATAATAACAGTCAGATAAAATCTTTACCAGACTGTTTTGTACTTTACCAGACTGTTATATTTGTTGTAGCCTTGAATAGGTTCTTTACTTGTCTGTTTTTGTAAAAACCTACTTTCCATACTAAAATTGATCAAGAAAGTAGGCACTTTCTTGCCGGTTTCAGAAAAAAAAAATTGAATACCTCAACAATCAGAAATGACTGAGTAACTCAACAATGAATGTAAAATTTCCAAACGCATATATTCGTATTCAAATCGAATAAATTGATTTGAAAATAGATAGTGATAAAATTTAACACAACAATGAAATATGATTCTTGTTTAACAAGCTCATGAAATTTTCGATGCGCCGGAAAACTGTTTGATTATTCTAAATCGAATGTCATTTTAAAAATATGATATTGGAAACACGTCAAATATATAACAGAGTGATTTCGGGTACATAATAATGAGGCTGCCAGCAAATACATGACATGTGTTTAACGATAAATTATTTTTACATATTATACCATTACATTTATCAAAATAACATCACGCTATATCGCATCAAATGGGGCTGCACCGATCCTTTACACATTGATTCATTAAATTCATAATGCAATTAATCTTCATTAAACATTCCTAATTCAGAATTTCTTTCATACAGGTGCGTCTCATGTTTCGTTCACGCAACAAACCTTCAATCATATTCATCCATTTATTCCTAAGGAATGTAGGTCTTCGCACCGTCAATTTCACTAACAAAAATTTGATTTACCAGTCTTTCAATCAAATATTTAATTTTACCATGATTTCAAATCATGCTAGCTCCATATTTATTTATTTTTCTGGAACCGGCAAGAAACTACTTACATTCCTGACAAATTTTAGTAGTAAGTAAGTAGATTTTTACAAAAACTGTCAAGTAAAATACGTATCAAAGGCTACAACGAAAATAACAGTCTGGTAAAGTACAAAACAGTCTCGTATTAGTATATTACGTACCATGAATTGTAAGTGACAGTTTTTAAGCCAACAATGCAGTTTAGGTAATAGAGGCCCGAAGGGTCGAGATTTCCTAAACATTCGCGACCTTACAGTTCGAGGTTAGTTAGCTATTTTTTACAATACTTGTACAAATAGAAGGAAAAGAAAAATAAGTTTCAAAATTAACAGCTGTCAAATTGTTGTCAAAATAAACATGACCTCGACATGTAATATTTGCTTACTATTCACGGTGGACAGTAAGTAAATATTAAAGTCTTGATATAACCATGGAGACCACTGTGCAATAAAAGTTCCACTTATGCTGGGTTGCAAGAAAAAAATAAAGAGTTCTTTAGTTAAAGAATTGTTTACCTAGCAACAGTATCAATGGCGATTTTCTGAAATTTATTGAACTGTTAGTTGCTAATAAACCGACAAAACTTTCATGCAACCCAGCATTACTGTGTTAAAATTTTGTCATTAATAGGTAACTTACAGTTCAAAAATATATATACATATCATCACTCCTTTTACCTATTTTTGGATGTGGCATTCTGCCGAAGCAGATCTCTATAAATGATATATTTATGCGCGTGAAGTGCGGTTACCATCCATAAAATCACGGCCCCCAAAGATGTTTGTGGTGGAGGAGCCACACAAGTAAAATTGTTTGTTGGCTGTGACAATCGAACCGGGGTTCTCAGGATCCACAGGCCGACTCGATACCACTGAGCCATTAAATAAAAATTAATTATTATTTTAACAGACGTCAAAATGTCTTGAAGTGAAATTTTATATGATCTCCAAGGAGAATAATAAATAAAAATAGTGAAAGAAAGTAAAAATAAACTAATAAGAATGTAATATTTACTTTATTGTACGATTTTTAATACAGTTGAAGAATGTACCACTTTCTGCTGGATTCCTAGTTAAAAACAAACAACTTTCATAATCAATATACAAAAAATATAAATATTTCAGCACTTTCAGCACAATAGAATGTTATGCATAAATTTATCGTCACATAGTTAAAAAGAACTTCACGCTATAAGCTATAAGTATTCTACGCGAGGTGGAATCACGTGACCATTACTTCTAGCGTGACAATACGTTCCTCTTCACCCCTTCACACAGGGTGTTTCACTGTCAATGCGCGCCTTTCAGTTCAATTCAGCACGCTGAACAAATGCACCTAGTTAACTATCCCGCTTGCCGCTCCTGTGTTCCTCCAACGCCGTTAGCTTTTTATTGGTTTTTCAACTTTTTCCGGGGTTGTTTTGTTTCGCCTGGCCTCGCCTGCTGAAATGAGAGTGTTGTCGGAGGTTGAGTCCTGCTAACGATACCAGCGGACTTTTTGTTTCTTCCCACTGACAGATCCGTACTGACTCTATTTTGTCGTTATTTATTGTTTCAGACTGAGAAGAATCTTACTAGCATCTGTATTGCAAAGTTTTACCATTTCTAGCTGTACGAGTACAAGAAGAAATCGTGTCTGGAATATATTGGGGGTGTATCAGTTGAGATGGTGGTATGGGCATATGGAACAGTCAGGGTGAGGTTTTTTTTTGCCCTATTGGGATCTCGAGAACTATAAGTACTACGACTTCGATAAAATTAGCAGAATATTACCATTTCTTGCGGTGATTCTAACGATGTTTTCATTTTTTCAACAAAATGCACAGATGACTGAAGGAAAATGTGAAATTTGCGATTTTCAATTAATCATTTTAATTCCAAAATGGCGATAAATATAATCAAAAGTTTCAAATAGAAAATGTAGGTATCAAAGTCTTCTTTACACTAGGAAGTAAAAGGATTTTTGGACTTCATAGTTTTCGAAATATGACACAAAGTTACATTTTTCAAATGGAAACACCCATATTTTTTAATATTATTATTTATTTTTTATAAGTGGCTCAGTGGTATCGAGTCGGTTTGTAGATTCTGAGAATCTTGGTTCGATTCCCACAGCCGACAAACATTTTCACCAAATTAAAATTACCCTATGGGGTGGCTAGCTCAGTGGTATGAAGTCGGCCTGTGGATCCTGAGAATCCTGGTTCGATTCCCACAGGCGACAAACAATTTTCATAATTTCAAAAACTACCCCTGTGGCTCCTCCACCACTAACATCTTTGGGGGCCGTGATTTGACGACTAGTAACTGCACTTCACGCGCAGAATATATCACTTACCAAGATCTGCTGCGGCAGAGTGCCACACCCAGTAATGGGTAGAAGGCGTGATGATATATTTATATTTTATTTATTTAAAATTACCCTGTGACACCCCTTCCACTAACATCTTTAGGGGTCGTGATTTGACAGCTGTTTTTGATGTTTCTCAAAACCAATAAAATGCTTCATTGTATGTCACGTGTCTGCGTTTTAACCAATCCTACCATTATTATACTGAGAATAAAGCTCTTGTGATTATTCCCGGGAATAATCTCTGTAGCGTTTGTTTTTGTTGACAAATGATAGATAGTTGTCAAATAATTATTTAAAACTGTCAACGCGTCAAGTAAAATGTGTGAAATTAATCAATTTAGTTCCATTTCAGATATAGAAATACACCAACAAATTTTGGAAACTACTTCCAAGAATACATTAATAAGTAATCAATCGATCTGGACCCAGTTCAAAAGCTTTTAAGTTGGATGAATCGACCTCAACATCTAAGTCAAAAAATAATCTAATTAAATATAACTCGAGAGTTGGATAAATTAGAAAATAATTCTCCAGTATCTTTCTCAAACTTGTTGCCATTTGGCAATAACCACTCAAGCCCTACGGGCTTTCGTGACTATTGCCTAGCAACAAGTTTTCGAAAGATCTATCAAATTATTTTCAATTTATTCTCATTCTCTTGTTATATTATTACTGAAAAAAATTGAACTACTAAATTGGAACGTAAGAATGAAAATTCCAACAAAGAAAGATCAAAACAACGAATGATTACAACAAAGAAAAAATATGATTTCAACAATCATATAATCAGTAATATTAACAAGTGAATTCTTATTGTTGTTCGAAATGAATTCAATAGCAATTCTTTCTCTTTCATGTGTTTGAACAACAAAATTCTACAATGAATACTACAAAAAATACATAAAATATGTTTGATGAAAGCATATTAGAAATTATTTATTTATTTTTTCATGCACGACTGAGGCCCTGTATTATCAACCAAATTTATTTCTTAAATTGATATATTTTTACGAGCGAAGTGCGGTTACCTGCCGTCGAACCACAGTCCCAAAGATGTTAGTGGAGGAGAAGTCACAAGGGTAGTTTTAATGAAATGAAAATAGTATTTTAGCTATAGGAATCCAACCCGGATTTTCAAATCTGCAGGCCAGCTCGATATCATTAAGTCACCTACCCCTCAAGTTTAATAATTCCGGCCATAAAATTTATATGGGATGACTAGCTCAGTGGTATGAAGTCGGCCTGTGAATCCTGAGAACCCTGGTACCCTAGATTCGATTCCCACAGGCAACAAACAATTTTCATAATTTCAAAAACTACTCCTGTGACTCCTCCACCACTAATATCTTTGGGGGCCGTGATTTGACGACTGGTAACCGCACTTCACGCGCAAAATATATCACTTACCGAGATCTGCTTCGACAGAGTGCCACACCCAGTAATGGGTAGAAGGTGTGATGATATATTTATTTTATATTTTATTATAAAATTTATAAAATAAGTTTTGTTAATAATTATAAATTATTCAAAATATTCTCCTTAAGACAGGGCTGGCGATCCGTGGCGATTGCATGTTTTGCGGCTTTGCAGAATTGCTCGGGCACTATCAATGGCGTTAACCCTTCAAGGAGGGGTGAAAAATACCCACGCATTCACCACACCAGCTAGGGGTTGTAAAGGGTGAGAAAGTGACAGGTGTCTGTAAATTCCAGCAAGGCGTATTGTTGTTGGGCGCGGTGAAGTGATATTCACGTAAAACGTTTATATTTAGTCAGTTCGCGTTGATGGATTTTTGTTCTGACTTTTCGTATTTTAATCAAACGATGACAAAAAATGTGAAAAGTAATTATTTATACATGGACAACACAGGGTATTAATTTTAAATAAATTGGTTTGGTTTAATTTGATTTAGCGAGTAATTGGAATTTGTGTCGTCAAGGAAAGCAAATTTAAATTGATTTATTACATACATACATAACATGCTATATCACATCAAATGGGGTAGCAGGGTAGTACCAACCCCTAAAACATTCACTCATCAGATTTATCAAAGAATCATATAATTCATAATGTCAGCATTATAATTTTATTTTTAGATAACTCAGCCCAGTGGTTTTCAAAGTGTGGGTCGCAAAGATATTGAAGTCAAAAATCGAAGTAAATCGAAATCTAAAAAATCTGGTGTGGTTACCACACGACTTTCTTATATACAGCATATTTCATATTAAAAATGCTGAATTGAACACTTATGACTTGCTCCTTGCGTTTGACAATTATTATTTGACATATAAATGTTAAACATGTTTTTGTTTTTTGTTTCTATTGCTACTATGATCATTGAAATATATTATTAAATATATAAATTAGTTTTTCTCAAAATTAGACGCATATACAGGAAAATTTAAATAACATTTTATGTTCCAAATATTTCTGCTAACATCTTTTATTTGAAACTTTTTTTCGTAACTGATTCCATTTTTGAAATAAATGGAATTTATTGTTTTGTGTGTCCAGTAAACTTCCTCTTCCGGTTTTTCAATTTCATTCAAAATCAACTCAGCTCTTCGTATTTTCATGAAACTTATAATTACCAAGTTTCGTTAACAAATCTTATCTCGTTCATGAGATATTGCACGACCGGACACACATTCATCCATCCATCCATCCATCCATCCACACACACACACACACACACACACACACACACACACACACACACACACAGACATCATTGAGAAAATGATCAAAACGGATTCAGTGGACCTAAAAACACGTATTTCCGCGAAAATCTCGTCAACGATTTTTTTCACGATTCCAATACTTCCTTATACTGCGTATAAGAAAGTAAAAAGATATGAAGATGCGCTCAACGGCATTCGATTTCTAGTAGTGTGATTTATATTTATTATTTTTTTTATTTTAATGGGGTCGCTAGCTCAGTGGTATGAAGTCGGCCTGTGGATCCTGAGAACCCTGGATCGATTCCCACAGGCGACAAATAATTTACATAATTTCAAAAGCTACCCCTGTGGCTCCTCCACCACTAACATCTTTGGGGGCCGTGATTTGACGACTGGTAACCGCACTTCACGCGCAAAATATATCACTTACCGAGATCTGCTTCGGCAGAGTGCCACACTCAGTAATGGGTAGAAGGCGTGATGATATATTTATTTATGATTATATAGAACTATATTTTAAAATTTTTCAATTTTTAAACTGGTACAACCAAAAAATTCGCATTTTCATTTACAGAAATTTTGCGATCACTCCGGCTATATATATATATATTTTTGTCTTAGTGAGATTCGAACTCGGGATCTCCGGATTCAATACTGATTAAGAAATAATTTTGGATATTGCAATATAATTTTTTTAAAACACTTTTAAATTAAATTTCAATTTTATAGTTAGTTTACATTAATCAAATAGATCGAAGTTACTTGTCATTCGGAATCATTGATATTGCTGTCAAACATTCGATATACTTTTATTTATTTAAACTATGTTTAAAATATTAGTATCGTTGGCGCAACTGGCTATCAATCATCTATAACCTTGACCTATAAAAAGGAATTTAAGGGATACAAAAAAGCGATCGACTGAGCGATCTAGTCCTTCACCTCCACCAAAATTCATCCATTCATCATCTCGAGACTCTATAAAGAATTACTTTTTTTGAAATTATTGCCAATTATACAGACACCGTACCGATCACTTTAATCTCATCTCTTTAAAAATCAACGAGCCAAAAATGATTTTAAATCATCATTAGGCGTATTTAATTTGCCGTTTGGATCAGTTTTAACTTACATTTACTGAACCAGATCACTTATTTATTTCGCTGACTTTATTTCTAGTACTAGAATTACTGGTTCTAATTTTCTTTGAAGTAATGCACCCCAATAAGTGTATCACTTTGATTAATTCAATTCATTTAGTCATGTGTCAAATTTAAGTGAATCAAGTGGCAAATGGAATACAGTTATTAGCGGTGGCTTCACGTTCCCTGTCAAACAAACAAATGAAGAAAAAGAAGAAAGCGTCAGTTGACAGCTGTCAATGCTCAAGCAATGAATCAACTCAAGAGTATGAAGACAAGCCATCGCCAACCTCATCGCTGAAACAGTCATCGACACCGAGACGATCATCAACACCAAAACAATCATCGACACCAAAACGAGTAATAACACCAAAAACGTCACCGACACCTCGTAAGAAGCAAATCCGTAGCAGAAGTCGCAGTAGCACCGCCTCGGAAGATGAGGATTCCGATAAACCTAACTCGACGCTCAAGGTCAATTGTGGGACGCCTATGGTTATGTTGCCCTGGGGGACAATCTGGAAGATAGTTTTTTTGTGCATTGTCGCTAATGGTAAATATACTTATAAGTAAATAAATAATAATAAATATACTACGTTTTTTATCTGTTAATAATTATGGCACTCTGCCGTAGCAAATTTCGGTAAGTGATATATTTATGCGCGTAAAGATATCAGTCATCAAATCACGGCCTCCAAAGATGTTAGTAAGGGAATGCCATATAGTTAGAGAACTAGGGTGCAAAATGATGTCTAATTTTTTCTAGTGACAGAAATGGTTTTTTTAACAAATTATGTCATGATAAACATGAAAAAAGGAAAATTAGATTTGGGACGGGTGGCAACTATAGATGGCACCGATATGAATGCGCTGATTTTAAAGGTATTTCCCCTGTACCATAATTAAAATTAATTTGTCTCATCCTACAGGAATAATAATACTGTACGCCTTCCTGCTAATGATCTTCGGTATCCGCACACAGAAAACCATCGGTGATTTCCTGAACATGGTATCCGAAGGCGACGGTACCGCCATCCCAGTCTGTCTTATCCTAGCTGGCTTTTTCTGTCTCCCTCTCAGCGCTGCGTTCATCTTTGTCACGTGGAAATCCTGCGGCAAGTCTCGAAACCGCGTCATGAATTCTGTCCACTTCATGTTGATCATAGTAAGAAGATTATATTCACAATAACAATAAAATAAATAACTATATCATCACGCCTTTTACTCATTACTGGGTATGGCACTCTGCCGAAGCAGAACTCGGTAAGTGATATATTTATGCGCGTGAAGTTCGGTTACAATCACCCAAAGATGTTAGTGGTGGGGGAGCCACAGGGGTAATGTTAATGTGGTGAAAATTATTTGTCGGCTGTGGGAATCGGCTGGATCCAATGGCCGATTCGATACCACTGAGCTAGCTACCCGATAACAATAAATAATATCGCTTCTGTTGGATGGTCAGGTGGCTATATGCTTGGTGGTGGTGCTTCTCGCGTTGGCCATCTTTTGCGTGGCTCACGCGTACAGCTCGATGAAGCACCGGCTGCACAGTGGTATCACGGATGCTATGATGGCTTACAAGACGACGCCGGCCACTAAGACTAGGATGGATATCCTGCAGATTACGTTTCAGTGTTGTGGGAGCAAGTCTTATAATGAGTGGTTTGATGTGGCTTGGTTTGATACCACGGATGCTACTGTTGAGTAAGTGAACATTAGGTAAAGATGAATGCAACTTGCCATAAGGATCTGATCTTACTTATATCACAGACAAAATATGAGTATATAACAGACGGTCAAGTAAATGTATTTATATGGAAACGCGTTTTAGTAACGAAATTTGTAGTTCTGGACTAATATAGGTTATTAGTTCATGAACTATAAATTAGGGCTAACATATTTAAAATTAGCTCAGTGATATGAAGTCGGCCTGTGGTTCCTAAGAACCTTGGTTTGATTTCCTTAGGCGACAAACAATTTTCATAATTTCAAAAACACTACCCCTGTGGCTCCTCCACCACTAACATCTTTGGAGGCCGTGATTTGACGACTGGTAACCGCATTTCACGCGCAAAATATATCACTTACCGAGATCTGCTTCGGCAGAGAGCCACACCCAGTAATGGTTAGAAGGCGTGATGATATATTTATATTTATTTAAATAAATCAATAAATCGTCACGCCTTCTACCCATTACTGGGCGTGGCACTTTGCCGAAGCAAATCTCGGTAAGTGATATATTTTAGCGCGTGACGTGCGATTACCAGCCGTCAAATTAAGGCTCCCAAATATGTTAGTAGAGAGGGAGCCACAGGAGTAGTATTAATGTGGTGAAAATGTTTGTCGGCAGTGGGAATCAAACCAGGGTTCTCAGGATCCACAGGTCGATACGATACCACTATGCCACCTACTTCATATATAATTAATGAGGAATTATTCCCTTTGAAAATGAATTGTGTATTGTGAAATTATGTGATTATTCCCGGGAATAGGTGCTTTTTTGTTTGTGACTAATGATAGGTAGTTGTAAAATAATTATTTAAAACTGTCAACGCGTCAAGTAAAATGTGTGAAAAAAATCGATTAAGTTCCATTTCAGGTACAGAAATACACCAACAAATTTTGGAAACAACTTCCAAGAATACATTATTAAGTAATCAATCGACATGGACCCAGTTCAATTTTTTTTTAAGTTGGATAAATCGACCTCAACAGATAAGTCAAGTTTTCGAAAGATCTGTCATATTATTTTCCATTTATTCTCACTTTCTTGTTATATTATTACTGAATATTCTATTGTTACTGTTACGTGAGTGAGTTCAGTATGAGGATGTATTTGGACATCATTTTGCGATAGAAGTAAATTAGGTCCAACACTTTTATATAAGTTAGCTTAAGAAGCGATTGTTCTAACTTTTCAACCACAACTGCTTGACCGGAGCAACAAGAAATTATAGCTTTCAATGTAATTGATTCCCTTGCCAATAACTCTTCATTATTCAATCTAATTGCTCTTATAAAACAATTGAAGATAATTTAGTGAATTCTACGTAGTCGTAAGTACTCTCATAAGGAGAAAACACTTGTAACTGACAACGAAGTATGCAAACTAAATCCCACTTCACCGACTTTAAACATCTTTGGAATACACATTAGGCAAACTTAACAATCGTGCACAGATTAGCTATGTCCAGAATTCTAGGAATTCCACACTGGCCACTCGTATTTAGGTCATTAGGGCCAATTAGATGAGAATGACACTGAAGCAAAAGAACTTGAGCTAAATGCAAAATAAAAATCTAATGTCTTTATAAAAGAACTCGTAAATCGAATGAACGATCGATCAAACAGAATATGTTGTTGAAATTATATAAATATATCATCACGCCTTCTACTCATTACTGAGTGTGGCACTCTGCCGAAGCAAATCTCGGTAAGTGATATACTTTGCGCGTGAAGTGCGGTTACTGGTCGTCAAATCACGGCCCCCAAAGATGTTAGTGGTGAGGGAGCTACAGGGCTAGTTTTTTTAATGATGAATATTGCTTGTCGCCTGTGGGAATCGAATCAGGGTTCTCAGAATCCACAGGCCGACTTGATACCACTAAGCTAGCTATTTTAGCTATTATCCATTTGACACTTGTTTCACTTAAATCAGTTCAAATAATTTGGCCACATGACTAAATGCATAGAATTAAGCAAACTAATGCACTTATTGGGGTGAATTTCTTGAAAGTAAATTGGAATCTGTAATTCTAGTACTGGAAATAAAGTTAACGAAGTAATCCAGCGAAACAAATAAGTGATCTGAATCACTAGATGTAAATTAGATCTAATCCAAATGGAAAATGGAATACGCCTTTTACCTGACTGTTATTTTTATTGTAGCCTTAGATCCGTTCCTTACTTGACTATTTTTGTAAAAATCTACTTCCCATACTAAAATTGGTCTCGGAAGTAGGAACTTCCTTGCCGGTTTCAGAAAAAAATCATTAATTAATTAATTTATTTATGCTTACAAGAAGAACTTATCCCAAATACAGTACAGGGTTTCTGACTCACTGAGTCGCCGTGTACTAATTTATATATTTTTAGCTTAAGTGTGATTCGAACTCGGAATCTCTAGATTCGAATGCTGTAACGTTAACCACACCACCGTACTGGAGGACAATCCAAATCTTACTCCGAAAACCAAATGGTAATAAGATTATATTATATTTTGTTTCAACTTTTTTGAGAATTTGGTTTAGCTTAATTTGACTAATCTAAAATTTAGGATTAGCTAAAACTCTTTCGAGAATTGGATTGTAATAAATATTTGTCGAATGTTTCAAGGGTTGGTTCTATCGAAAATATCGAACCCCTTGTAACAATTTTTCGAATATCTCAAGAAAAAATATTCTCGAATTTACTAATAATATAAGCCGTAAAAAGTCAAAAGAACAACCTGAAGTACTCGTAAATAAAGAGTGTAGTGGCGCAATGTTTGTAAGGGTGGAATCTGCGAGATATCACGCACACCGCGTGATTTACTTTTTGAAAATAAGGTCTGGCCCGGTGATAAAGTCGCGAACTGATGAAGACAGAATTTTATGTATAATGCGTAAATGCGCGCGCGGGTCGAAGAGCGCACGAGAGTCGTAGCCAACAGCCCCGAGCCCAGCCTACTTATCTAAATGACACTCGGGGGACACATTCTTCTTCTGCTGTGATAACATTCGCAAAAATGACTTTCTTTTGTGCGCCAACAGAGACATCAGGATACTGAAGTAATTCCCGTATAAATCTGACTTACTCGCGGTTATTAATTTTTTTCTGTGCATATTTGAATCGCCTGGGTCTTATCGAACAAATGAACGTAGACTTTCTTTTACATATTATTTTCTTCTTACAGCAGCTACCCACGTCCCACTGTTGCGTATCTCTAGTTCAGAATATAAGATTAACCGGTACTCCAACCAACTTGTTGGATAAACTAATAATTAGTAGTTATTTGTATTACTAGGCCGGAAACTATATTTTTGCGAGTGCAAATATATTTTGCCAGATCAAGCCGTAGGCGAAACATGCAAATGAGCTCCTATACCAATTTTTATTTATTTACATTATTTTTTTATGAAACTACATGATAAACTATGGCGATCAGTGAAAACGCAGGTAGAAAATACTTTATATTACAAGAGATATGATTTTTTAAAGTTTTTTAGTAAAGTACAAAACAGTCTTGTAAAGATTTTACCTGACTGTTATTTTTGTTGTAACCTTGGATACGTAGTCTGCTGTCAATACAATTCATATAAAAAAAATTAAACATTTTGAATTACTTATGATTAAATATTGATTAAATTAAACGGTTTCAGAAAAAATAGTCTACATAATACGTCAGGAAAGTGTTTTTACTTGACTCGTATTTCAAACAACCGCTTCGTTAAGTAAAATAACACTTTTCTGACTTATTATGTAATATACTATTACGATACTAGTACGTTAAGCTAGTCTTTAGCCACAAGCGGCTCAAAGTTAAAACACTAGCGAAGTAAGGGTCGCAATTATTTTTTTTTCAATATTATATTTCTCCCACTCATTTTAATTGTGATAGTAATCAGGTAAAATCTTTACCTGACTGTTTTGTACTTTACCAGACTGTTATTAATGGGATGGCTAGCACAGTGGTATAAAGTCGGCCTGTGGATCCTGAGATCTCTGGTTCGATTCCCACAGGCGACAAATTTTCATAATTTGAAAAAGCTATCCCTGTGGCTCCTCCACCACTAACATGTTTGGGGGCCGTGATTTGACGACTGGTAACCGCACTTCACGCGCAAAATATATCACTTACCGAAATCTGCTTTAGCAGAGTGCCACACCCAGCAATGGGTAGAAGGCGTGATGATATATATTATTTTTGTTGTAGCCTTGGATACGTACAATATACGATTGTGTTCGTAAAAACCAACTTTCCATATTAAAATTGACCAGGAGAGTAGGCACTTTTTTGCCGGTTTCACAAAAATAACAATTTACTAACAGAAGCAGAAAAATAAATTAATATATTTTTCAGGAGCGACCAAATAACTCGTGACGACGCGCCCTTCAGCTGCTGCTCGCGGCACTCCCGCTACCCCTGTATCCACCACGACCTCATGTCCGTGGGTTCGAGCTACCTCTACGCCCCCGAGACGAATCTCTCCGTGTCTGAACACGGTTGTCACCCGGTGCTGTTACGACACGTCCGCGCTGTGGCGTGGCACGCTTTTCTTGCCCTCTTGTTTCTTTCTTTACTGCTGGCTGGCGTCGCCATAGCTCAGCGCTTCCTGCAGACCGCCCACACGGAGATGTATAGGTATGAGAGGAATAGTCATTGGCACACGGGGTGGTTGTTTGGGTGTTATAAGGGCAGAAGAGGGAAGATGGCGCCGAAACCCCCGCCGATACCTGACGAGTTGATGAGATAGAAATGTTTCCAAATTTTGTATAATTATTATTTAACATATTTTTATGTAAAATAATTTAAAAACATTTGACAGCGAAAAATATACGAATATTTTTTTTTTAATTTAAGTTTATTTGTAACTATATCTCTTTTTTTATATGAATAAATATACCAATAATAGTGTTGTAAAATTTATATAACTTGTATTGAAATACCATAACAAATAAAGTTCAAATATAAATATTTTCAAAAAGTCTGATGTATATTGAAGGTAAATTCAATTAAAATATTTTTTTGTCGATTGACATTAAAGGGCTGTGAAATACTATTTTTACAGCCTAGACTATAAAACTGCACTTTACCAGCCTAGGCTGTAAAATAAATAAATAAATATATCATCACGCCTTCTACCCATTACTGGGTGTGGCACTCTGCCGAAGTAGATCTCGGTAAGTGATATATTTTGCGCGTAAAGTGCGCTTACCAGTAGTTAAATCACGGTCCCCAAAGATGTTAGTGGTGGAGGAGCCACAGGGGCAGCTTTTGAAATTATGAAAATTGTTTGTCGCCTGTGGGAATCGAACCAGGGTTCTTAGGATCCACAGGCCGACTTCATACCACTGAGCTAGCTAGGCTGTGAAAGTGTTATTATAGAAGAACAATAAATTTGACATATATATCATCATGCCTTTAATCCATTATTGGATGTGGCATTCTGAGGAGCAGATCTCGGTAAGTGATATATTTATGCCCAAGAAGTGTGGTTACCAGCTGTCATATAACTGCTCCCAAAGATGTTAGAGGAGGGGGAGCCACAAGGGTAGTTTTAATGTAGTGAAAATTGTTTGTCAGCTGTGGGAATTGAACTCGGGTTCTCAAATCCACAGGCCTCTTTTAAGAATTGAGCTTTAAATGATTTGGAATTTTTTGGGACGTTCTCTTCAATTTTAATTTAAAAAAATTCTGTAGAAACAATTCTTCATCGAGAAATTGATATTTCGATAGATTGTCTTCAATTGTCATTTATGAAAATTGCATTTATTTGATGGGGTAATGGCTCAGTGGTATCAAGTCGATCTGTGGTCCCTGGTTCGAACCCCACAGCCGACAAAACATTTTCACCAATCTAAAACTACCCCTGTGGCTCCCCCAACATTAACATCTGTGGGGCCGTGATTTGACGGCTGGAAACCGCACTTCAAGCGCATAAATATATCACTTACCGAGATCTGCTTCGGCAGAATACCACACCCAGTAAGGGATAAAAGGCGTGATGATATATTTATTTTACTAGTAACCAAGAAGATTTAATTACAGTGAAAAATTATCACTTAATAATTTCACTAATGGAAAACTATCAAAATAATTTTTATTGGTTTATTTTTAAACAAATTCGTAATTTTATTGATTCTCACATATACATGGTAAATTCTCAATGGGACTTATAGAACGTGGTATACTAGGAAAGAAATATTGTAACTGGGGGTTTGTGCTACCCCATTTAATAGGACAAACTCTGCTATTATGTTTATCCTCGCTCCTCCAAGTTGCGGATACGATGGTGTTGATTCCCACCACCGCTCGTCCGTCGTCTGTCACAATTACTAAACAAATTGTTTTTTTTCATTTGTTTGGTCGCGAAGCAAACGCATTTGTATACACGGGTTGTCTGTCAGCACACGAGGGACGCTATGAGCTCTGTGACCAAGCGGCGTTGCTCCCCCGCACCCCCTGCAGCCGGGGGTTGTGCCGCGGGCGACACAAAACCACCACGCACCACAATCCTACCCGGAGACTGTGTTTACTGTCAGGAATTTTATGTAAATAAAATGAACTGATTTCAAAGTCAAATATTTTATTGGAGATTGTTGGATGGATTTTTAAATACAAAGTTAAGTAGTTATGAGAGTTATTTAATGGTTAAATTTAAATGTTGCCTTTAAAAAGTTTAAATTTATAAATAACTAAATATATCATCACGCCTTTTATCCATTGCTGGATGTGGTACTCTGCCAGAGCAGATCTCAGTAAGTGATATATTTATGCGCATTAAATGCGGTTACCGGCCGTTAAATCACGACCCTCAAAGATGTTAGTGGTGGTGGAGACACGAGAATAATTTTAAGTGAAAATGGGGTAATGGCTCAGTGATATCTAGTCGGCCTGTGGGCACAGCTGGGCAGTAGCTAGCTACTTTTGTAGCTTAGCTACTAGCTTAGCTACATTTACCTTAGCTGTAGCTGTAGCTTAACTAACTGTAAAAAAATATAGCTGTAGCTTGTAGCTAGCTACTTTTTTTTCTATTAGCTTAAAAATAACAACTGAAGCTACTTTTAAAGCTCCTTTTTGTAGCTTAAAGCTACTTTTTATAGCTTAAAGCTACTTTTTTAGCAGAAGGTCAACAAAGTACGCATGCGTACAAACTAAACCCACACAAAATAATTATTTGGTGCCGGTTCTAACTGGCTCTAATACGCAAAAATACACAGTAGGTGCCAGATGATATTTGCTATTTTTGATATTTATGTACATAACAGTAAATTAACAGTCATTATAACAAAAGACTGATCATATGACAATGGCAAATTTAATTATTTCACAATAATTTAAAAAAGTAGCTTTAAAATTTAACAGCTACTTTAACGAAAGCTTTTAGCTGTAGCTTAGCTATATGTTACAAAACATAGCTTATAGCTGTAGCTTAGCTACTTTTTTGAAGAATAGCTGTAGCTGTAGCTTAGCTACTTTTTTTAAGTAGCTTGCCCAGCTCTGTCTGTGGGTCATGAGAACCCTGGTTCGAGCCCTAAAGCCGAGTATCATTTTCACCAAATTAAAAATTACCCCTGTGGCTCCCCCACTACTAACATCTTTGATGGCCGTGATTTGGCGGCTGGTAACCGTACTTCACGAGCAAAAATATCGTGATCTACTTTGGCAGAGTACCACACCCAGTAATGGGTAGAAAACGTGATGATATATTTAAGTAATTTTATTAATCCACTGCCTTTGAAAGTTATGTACGTTTTACCATCATTTAATTTTAATTAGTGCTATTTAATTACTCTGACAGCTATATTCCGGCCTTAAATTAAATAATAGCAACACATCAAAAGAAAAAAATAATAGAAAAAAATAATGAAATGTAGAGTGCAACATTTTAAATCCATGAAAAATTAATTATTCCAAGTACCAACTTCACAGAATGTAAAATTCCTGCGCGTGAAAACTCTGCTTGCCAGCAGAGAAAAATGGTTATTTTCTGAGGAAAGCAGCACAACAATGCGACATGCAGAATGTGTCACTGTCACCGCGACAGGGGCGGCGCGGGGGTGTGCGGGGCGGCTTTGGGGGCACACAGCCCCACGTGTACACACGGTCACCGCGCAATGACAGAGAATAATTACTGCTGTGGTTTGTGCCACGTGGACAGTTTTATGATTTTATGTCCTGAATTCCAAGTGGACGCATTTCAAACATTTTTCAGTTAATGCAGTTTTTGGGATTTTATTATTTTTTATGATGATGATATTACTAACACGAACACATTTTCATCTTTTACGACATTGTAATAGTTATTTACGTTGCAAGTTTGGTAAATAAGTTTTTCCCGAAACTGGCAAGAAAGTGCAAACTTTCCTGATCAATTTTAGTATGGAAAGCAGATTTTTATCAAAACATTTATGTGAAGTACGTATCTAAGGTTACAACAACAAAAAACAGTCAACAGCACAAAACAGTCTGGTAAAGACTTTTTTACAATACTTGTACTGTAAGTTACCTATAAATGATAAAATTTAAACACAGTTAGTGCAACTTTTGTTGCATAGTGGTTTCCAAGGTCATATCAGGACTTTAATATTTACTTACTGTCCACCGTGGACAGTAAGTAAATATTACATATCAAGGTCCTGTTTATCTTGACTATAATTTGACAGTTATCAATTTTCAAGACAATTTTTCTTTTCTTTCTATTTGAGCAAGTATTGTAAAAATAGCTTACTAACCTCAAACTGTAAGTGATTTTTTTAAGTCGCGAATGTTTACGAAATTTCGACCTTTCGGGCTTCGATTTCCTAAACTACATTCTTGACATAAAAGCTGTCACTTACGGTTCATGGTACGTAATATACTATAATTGACTGTTTTGTATTTTACCTGACTAATTTCGGCACTTGTTATAAAAATAACTATTATTCAACGTAATTAAAAATATACGTAAATGAAACAGTAAAATTGTTACGCAAATAGGTCTAATCAAACTGTTTTCGGAGCAGGAAGAAGTTGCAACAAAAAAAAAAAATTTGCTTTTGACAAAGCTGCAAAACAAAAGAAGAAATAACTTTAAAGAAATAATTAAATTTAATGAATTTACTTCCTGTCGCCCTGCAACTTTATCAACACAACACATTTTCATTTCGTCGATTCCGATGATCACGTGACATCCTCAAACAGAACTGAACAGATATTACAATCATTTTAAAATTTCCATTGGCGCTGGACGCTCTTTATTCAAACAACAATGCGTATTTCATTCACTTCATAATCAATCTTCCGATTCAATAAACTAGAAAAAAACTCAGCGCGGATTCGCGTATTTGCGTGCGAATTTGAATTAAACAGTCGCCTGTCAAATGGGCGTCTCTGTACATAACTACGCTTTTTTGTTTGTTTGGATGTGCGTCATATTGTTGTTGGTTGGAAATAATAATAATAATAATAGGTTATGTTGAGATCTAGAATATTATATAAATAAATAGGTTCTAGCATCGCCTATGTTATATTTACGTAAGATATAAAATATCACACTTGTTTCCAAGTAAAATATGGGAGAACTAGAGATGTCGCTTTTGAAAAAATTGTTGAACAAATATTCGGTCAACCGAATATTTGTAGCCGAAGATTTCGAATATTCGTTAGTTACTATATCCGAATAGTTTGGATATTCGGTAGTTTCCGTATTCGTTATTCGGATATTCAAAAATTATTCGGATTTGAAATTAAACTTTTCCGGATGCTCTATCTAAACTAAACAAAATATGAAAATGTGCTCAACGGCATTGAATTCCTCGTGTCCAAATTAACTTATAAGCAAATTTTTAACTATTTTTATTTTTTGAAATTTTTTTAAGGGGTACCTCTTGGATTTTTTCCCGATTTTAGGTTATTTTCAGACTGTTAGCTCTAAAATTCGTCCTCGTATGAATATTGTAACGAAAATTTACATAAATATGTGTTTTGACTCGCTGAATTTAATTGGATATTCCCCAAGTGCATATGTCTTCTAGTTTTTTTAAATATTGTTCAAAAACTGCACAATGAGAAAATTTTAGTAAAAACTTTTTGAAACATAAAAAATGCTGAAAATATGTTGGCAGGTCAATTGAAGCACGAGAAATTCAATGCCGTTGAGCGCATCTTCTTATCTTGTTTAGTTTTTGAGATATAGCGTCAGGAATGTAGAAAATAAGATAAGGTAATTTTTTTGGAAAATTGAACTTTTCCTGAGGTTATATCTTAAAAATTAAAGCGCATCTTCATATTATGTTTAGTTTTTGAGATAAAGCCCCGGGAATGTCGAAAATATTACGAGATATTTTTATTTTTCTTTTTTTCTAATTCAACTTTTTCGCGTAGTTAACAAAGACAACGTTTTATACATTTATCTGGTAACCATGGTTACGGAAAGTATGTGGAATGAAAAAAGAGTGAAAGAACATCCCTAAAACATCCAAACATTGAAGTAACCACAACCTTCCTTGAAGCAAGTGAACAAATACGCTGCACTTTTCCAACGATTTGCATATAAACCTAACAATAAATTGAACATTTAGGTACCTGTAGCACCGCACAGAAGTGGCGGATGTTACAAGACGAGCACAGCGCGTCCAGGGCGCGTAAACCCCGGATTTAAATGACATCACTCGCAGCGTTGCAACTTCAAGCTTGCAATGTTGCAATGCACGTAGTAAACATGGATTCTTATTTCTCTACAAATAGTTGTGGACGTGGACAACACAGTTGTAAGTTGTTTTGCACCAGATGCAGAAGAAGAAATTGTATTCGGGTGAATAAAGTTTGAACAAACACTAAAATTCATCTTTTAAATCTTGTATTTTATTTATTTGGTCGGTAAGCATCCTGGAAAGCAAATGAAGAAATGCGTCTTAGGCGAATAACATCGTCCCATACTTTTCGGATTATTTTGTAGGCTAAAGTTGTAGAGAACTAAATTAAATTCTATAGGGAAGGTGGTTCAGTGGTATCGTGTCGGTTTGTGCTCAAGGTCGAATCCACGGAGAGGGGCATGGGGGCCATGGCCCCCCCTTGGTTCTTTTTTTATAGTCGGGATTTTCTATAAGTTTAATGATTATATTCGACAAACCTTGAACTGTAGGAAAAATGTAAATAGTGATAAATTTATTATTCTGACAGAACTGAGTGAAACTGAAATTCAATTGGAAAAATGAAATTATTTTATTTTATTTTGTTATCATTTTTATACACAATTTGCGCAAAATTTCTTAAGTCTGCCAATTAGCGTGGCTTCAGCAGAACGTAGTTTTTCAGCCCTGCGTCGGCTGAAATCGTGGCTCAGGAGCCACATGACCCAAGACCGTCTCGTGGGACTCGCGTTGATGCATCAGTCTTTATAAATAAGAAATGGCTTGAAAATTTTTGAGTAATCAAATGCAGAAATGCGTTTGTCATCTTCATGATTATTTTGCGCTGGAGTTAGAGAATCGAGCATCTTTAATTAATTTAACTGTAGTACAAGAGGTAATGTGCATTATATTTTGTATTTTCATATATTATTTATTTATATATAATAATAATGCATATAAAAATGTATATTCTTTTGAGTTTTATTTTACAAAATTACATATTTCAATAAGGTAGGTAATATCTTTCGTGAGTTAAGATAAATTTTATTTGGTTTCTTTTATAAACTAATTAAATTTTATAAAGTAATAAATATTTTAATCTGACATTTAATTTTTAGGTTATGTTTTAAAAATGTCAATCCAATACCAATGTAAACGTTTGTTAGTTCTTGATTGTGAACAGTGAATTGTGTTTGGCGTGGGCTGATATTTTATATGCAATAATAATAAAAATATTTCAGTATTATTTTTAAAATAATAGTTTTAATTTGCTTGTAAATATAGAGAAACTGTCTATAAAAATGTGAGCAAGAAGATTTTCTGTTGCCTTTCTGCTGCTGTAAAACTATGAAATGGAAAATTGAAGGCCAGTACAGGTTTTATTATTAATGTTTATTTTATTTTATTAATATGTGAAATTACAAACGATATAATAAATATATTATTTTTATTTTATTAATTTTGTAAAGTGTTTGACACAAAAAACATACCAATCCATAATTTTGTTTGTAATATGTCTATACAGTCGAAATAACAATAGCTATAATAATACAATCGTTTATACATTCTATGAAAATTATAATGTTAACTGTCAAAACACAATATAATATTGTGCATATTATTAATGAATAACATAAATTAATTTGACGTTGTCCGAATTAAATCAAATTCTGCTTTTATTGTAACTAACTACACTATGTTCCATCAAATTGGGCAGCACGAACCTTTGAAACATCCACGCAACATTTATTCATTAGACTCAGACATTTCTAGAATATCAGAATGAATTACAATGGCGACATTTTATTTACGCTACCATGTTTTTACATATGTATTAAATGAATTTTCATTTAATTTGATTTTAATTTGTTCAAAATTAATAAATTGTACTATAAAATCTATATATATATAAAAATGAATGTTTGTTTGTTTGTTTGTCCCGCATGCGTTCCTATATCATTCATCCGATTGCGATGCAACTTTATTAAGTTGTTTTGTGCACGCCCGCGAACGTTTCTGACTTAGGACAAGTCCAGTCCGCCATCTTGAAACAAAATGGCCGCTAGCTATCCTGAGTATTTCACTGATTCGATTCAAATTTGGTATAGGCATAGACGAGAACCAATCTTAACATATAGGTATAATAAAGCTTCAGTTCTATGCCATTCGAATTCAAACGTTTGCAATTTCCGGTACGACTCGCATTTGCAATGACCATCAACAAAGCACAGGAACAATCTCTACAAGTGTGTGGACTAAAACCTCAAATTTTGTGCGCCCAAGGGCTCCTTCATGACCTAAGACGGCCTTGTACATTCCACATTATTTTACCATCTCAATGGACGCACTTTTTTGATATTTTTCATAATAAAAATTAAATACTCCAAAATGCCTAAATACGGCTCTGATGCTCTGATCAAAACTCTCATAATATAATAAACGGTTCCTGCAAAACATAGCAATTGTATTAACTTGCTTGGCGAACTATAACAATTCCTGTGTGGAATTAAATCATGATTGGAGCAATCAAATTCGACATTTACAGGATTGTCCGATTGTCGCCGCGCGTAGTATTGTTCTATTTCGAGGGCTGATATTGGTTATCTACTCAGAACCGGATTTAGAATATTGCTATGTATCAGTGGAGATGGTTTGGGCCTGTAGAACAACATCGAATGTAAGATTAGTGCACCAGATGGAGGACTTAGCAATAAATGGATGGATTTACACGATTGAAGGTTTGTTACGTAAATGAAAGATGAAATGAGCTTGTATGATAATAATTATGAATGTGGATGAAGTGTGGTGCAACAGAATAGGGTAAAGATTGTTTTGGGAAGATTAATTGCAGAATAAATGTAATGATGGGGTAGATGGCTCAGTGATATCGAGTCGGCTTATGAATTTGAAAACCCAAGTTCGATTTCCATAACTGACAAATAATTTTCACCATGCTAAAACTACCCCTGTGGCTCCCCCATCCCTAACATTTTTTGAGGCCGTGGTAACCGTACTTCGCGCTCAAAATATATCACTTATCGAGCTCTGCTACGGCAGTATGCTACACCCTGTAATGGGTAAAAAGTTTGATTATATATTTATTTTATTTAATTATTATCTATTAGAGTTTGTCAGTTTTTATGAACTGGGTTAAAAATAGTTATTTATGTACCAAGGGTACGAGGTGCAAAGCGCCGAGGGCTAATAACATGCTCAGGGTTAGAAACGCTAATTTCACCCGTGGTACATACAATATTTTATGCACAACACAATAACATTTAATTATATGTTCAAAAGATTAATAGTTCTTTATTATACAAGTGTTTTATTAGGTATATAAAACAAGTGTAATACAAAATTTTATCTACAGGTATGTAATTATAGATACTGAAGAAGTAACTAGTTGTTATGGAATATAAAACACTAGTGTTTTATGAGCCATATAATACATCTGAAATCAGTATACTAATGTCTTTATTATATACGAGTTGTTATAATGTCAAAATGACATTTTGCAGAATCAAGTATTCAAAATATGGATGGCTAGCACAGTGGTATGAAGTCGGCCTGTGGATCCTGAGGTCCCTGGTTCGATTCCCACAGGCGACAAATTTTAATAATTTGAAAAAGCTATCACTGTGGCTCCTCCACCACTAACATGTTTGGGGGCCGTGATTTGACGACTGGTAACCGCACTTCACGCGCAAAATATATCACTTACCGAGATCTGCTTTAGCAGAGTGCCACACCCAGTAATGGGTAGAAGGCGTGATGATATATTTATTTATTTTATTTTAAGTATTCAAAATAAACAAAAATTGTTATTTTATTTATGTATCCATAGGAATGATTTCTTTTTGGTCCATGGGAAATAAAGAAGAGTTTAAGCCCGTTTTTTAGGGAACACATGCTTTTCGACCCGCTTGTACATAGAAACAGTTTTTTAAATATATTTTTAGATTCGGTAACTATTAACTTAGACAAGTGTTTTTCCTATTATCTTTTCTTATTTTAAGAATTGTTCCTTTTCGCAATTGACATTCTTTGTCTTTGTTAATAATTTTATTAACTATTGTTCTTGCGGCAAATATTGGCGGGTCAAACTAATGAATAAATGATCAGTGAAGGCATCAAGGGTTCGTATAACCCCATTTCATGTGAAATAGCGTAAGAATAATTGCAATAAGTTAATTGCATATTTTTCATTTATGTAATGCGGCACATATTATGAATTAAATATCCGCGCACACAAAATAACATGTACATAATATGAAAGAGTAGTCAAATACAAACATTTCATCAATTTTCAGTGACTCAACAGCAGCTAATTACGCATTCTTTCACAGGGGACAATAATTACAATCAAATCATCATATTAGAGAGTAAAACGTGCATTTGTGTCCCCGAACAAAAGAGTCGGGCTTTAGCACAAAATTAAGCTAACTACATATTGTTTAGGCTTCGAACTAATTCATTCTTCTGTTACGAGCATAGCGCGGAACTAATTTAACAAAGCTAATATTTGCGGCACGGGGGCAGCATCAGCGGTCACTGGGTACTGGACGCAGGGACGGACTAGGACCAAAACCACTATCATCGAAATAATAAGAATTAATGACAAAAACCAGCGCAGGGACGACACTCCCTTAGTTTCTTATCTTTTTTATTCGTTTTCTGATCTTATGCCGCATTCTCATCTCGAAATTTGGTGAACTTCGGTGAAATTAATAGAGTTTGTCATATAGCTTTGTATGTATCCGTTCACAGCTCTGAAATTTGATGCGCACAAATTTCACTTTCTACAAAAGTTTGCAAACTCCAAACTTTTTACCAAATTTAGAGACCGTTCTATAAATAAAGTACATCGATGGTACAAACTGAACGAATTCTCTAACACGTGGTCAGTAACAAGCCAATCGGAAAATAGCTGGGAGATGGTACATTGAAAAGATAATAGATGTCGATATTACATAAATTTCTAGTTGTGAACGCACGAAGTAATTTACAGAAATTCGTGTTTACAAATTTCACCAAATTTCGAGATGTGAATGCGACTTTACATTGAGTGTTTAACTGCAATTGTGTGAAATTCACGTTCAAAAACAAGCGTAGAGCGACACTCCCTTCCTTTCTTATCTTTTAATTCGTTTCCAATTCTTACATAGAATGTGTAACAGCAATTGTGTGGAATTCACTTTTATAAACAAGCACAGGACGGCCTTTCCCTAAGTTTAATAAATATATAAAGTAATACGGCTTTTTGCTGTTTGAAAGAATATTCCAAAGTAAGAAGTATTAATTTGCTGCCGTGGAAGATAGCAACGCGATATCATCGTAGCTTATCCAGCAAAAAACTTTTATGAACAGCCAAATGCATATTTACCGTGAGATAAAATTTCTTCGCTGTATATTTCATTAATCAGGCGTAGTAATGAAGACAATTAGATTGATTAATTACAAGCACGAAACTGTCGTTTTATCCACGAATTGCTTCACTTTAACCAAGCAATATTGCCCTTCATCAGATTCGAAATGAACCGTCTGCTTACGTATTACCAGAGATCTGGAGATATTATTTAAAATGTTTACTGCAGTCGCGTATGTCAAACAAAAAAATCATTAAGAAGCTAATGTCTCTTCTAGTGGTGCACAAACATTGCACATGCTCAACTATCTTCAACTGGAGGTTGATTCTGTATCTTGCGTGATTACTTGCGACACTCATACTAACACGATTTGTCACATGCATACTGTAAACCATCTGACGGATATTTTACGAACTTATTGATATGACGTCACGAGTTGCGAGACACGCAAATATAGTTGCGTGACCAACGTAGGTCCTGTTTCTAATTTGCGACACTATCTATCTCATTCTAACAGTATATCTGTCGTTCATTTTACAGTTTATTTGTGTTTTTCTAACCAAACTTCTGTGCTGTGCTTGAACAATTTATGACAAATTATTTACAAAAATAATTATATTATATTTCTGTATTTATTAATTTAGCCCATAGAATAGTGTGACCAGGCAACAGAAAGTTATATAGGTAACCATGGGACTGTGTTTATAGTTAGACTTCCACCTAAGGAATGGCGCTAATAGTCTTTATGTGAGGACATCCATTTTAAGTAACTACAATATCGGCAATCATTGGGTACTAGATTGTTCTTGTAGTTGTCATTTGTATATATTTCAAATTTTACAATCTGTCAAATATCCAATTAATTTGTATTTGTGAAATAATTTCATATAAATAATGTCATCAACTAATATGAATTGTTGTGTAAAAAACTGCACTGCTACTGGTAAGTAAGTGATCATATAATAAATAATATTTAGATGAAAAAGTCATAATATATTTTCAAGTTCACAGGGATTGGATAAAACTGCGATTGAAACAGTTCAAATTATAAATAAATTGTATACACGAGGATATTTTTTTTTTTTTTATTATAAAAAATATAAGAGTACATCAACTACCTAGGTCATTAGTACCCGGTACATTATGGTTAATATATAAGTATTTTATATTTGTTTGTATATGTTTATGTCTTTACAATATTGAATTGTGTTTGTGAGGTTGTTTATGTCGTTACCGAGCATTTCTTGTAGTGTTGGTGGTAAGTTGTTCTGTATTCTGTGTGTTGTGTATTTGGGACATTGTGCTAATATGTGTTCTGCGGTTATTTGTGTGTTACAAATATCACATGTTTCGGGTTCTGTTTTTTGTAGTAGGTATTTGTGTGTCATGTTTGTGTGTCCTATACGCATTCTTGTGATCTTCACTTGGTCCTTCCTGTTGTTTATATTCGTCCATTTACATATATCTTCTTTTATATTTCTTAATTTGTTGGCTGTGGTGTTAATCCATGTTTCGTTCCAGTGTTGTTTTAGTTTGCTTTTTGTTATCTTTATGAAATCTTGTATCGGGATGGGGATGTGTGTTATTTTTTCTTCCTTGGTTTCCTTGGCTGCTAGGTCTGCTCTCTCATTTCCCTTTATGCCGGTATGTGACGGTATCCACATTATTGTTACCCCGTTAGTTTGGGTGATTTCGTGTATGATATCCTGTATTTGTTGTATTATGGGTTGGACACTATACATTTTCATGGTTCCTTGTATAACACTCAGTGAGTCGGTGTATATGATATATTCTTCTTGATGTGTACGGTCATTTTTTATCTGTTTCAGTGCTGTGAGGATGCTGTAGGCTTCTGCAGTATATATTGTTGTTTCTTCCGGTAAATGAATTTTTGTTATTTTGTCATTTGTTACTACTGCTCCTCCTGTCCCTTCTTGTGTTTTTGATCCATCCGTGTATATTTTTTGAGCGTGTTGTTGTTGGCTGCTTATTCGTCTGAATTCTTGGTTGATGATGCTTGGTAGTGTGTCGGATTTTGTATATTTTGTCAGATCTAGTACATAGTTTGGTGGCTTCTTTTTCCAGGGAGCAATAGTATCTTTGTAGTATGTTTCAAGGTTTGGCAGGTTTATATTTAGGTTCTCTAGTATATGTTTGATTTTATGTTGGAGGGGGGTATGGTTGAGTAGAGATAGGTGGTTTTGATGTTCTGTGAATATATGTTTGTGGGCAGGGTTGTTAGGGTGTTTTGCGAGTTTGGATATGTATGATAGCGTGAGTTGTTGTCTGCGGATTTCTAATGGGGGGATACCAGATTCACAGAGCATGCTGATGGCCGGGCTCGTTCTATATGCTCCGGTTGCGAGTCTTATCGCTGTATTTTGTATCGGATCCAGTATTTTTAAGTTGTTCGTGCTGGCTGTTTGATATATAATGGCTCCGTAGTCTAGTTTTGATCTTATGTATGTTATGTATATTAGCAGTAGTATATTTCTGTGGGCTCCCCATTTGTTGTTACCTAAGCATTTTAATAAGTTTAGTCCTTTGTGGCATTCAAATTTTAGGTGTTGTAGGTGGTGCTTCCAGGTTAGTCGTGGGTCTATTATCATCCCTAAGAATTTTAGTTTGGTAACGTATTCGATTTTTTTGTTATGTAGTGTTATGGTGGGTTTCGTAATTAGTCTAGTCAGTTTTGTAAAGAACATCATTTTTGTTTTTTGTTCAGAGAATTGCAAGCCGGTGCTTTTGGACCATTCTTCTAATCGGTTGGTGCTGTTTTGTAATTCTAGTTTTAATGTTTTGATGTTTTTGTTTCTATAGTATATTGCGAGATCGTCTGCAAATAGTGATGCTTTTATGTGTTGGGGGATATACTCGGTTATTTTGTTCATCGCTATTAAAAATAGGGTGACGCTGATTATTTCACCTTGTGGAGTTCCGTTTTCTTGCGTTTTTGTTTCTGAGAGTGTTCCGTTGTATCTGACTTTGAATTTACGATCGCTGAGGAAGTTTTTAATGTAATTTAGTATGTTTCCCTCTAGTCTGTATTCTTTCATTGTTTTTATGATGTAATGTCTCCAGACTGTGTCATATGCTTTTGATATATCGAACATTATGGATGCTGCATATTGTTTATTCTTGAAAGCTTTTTGCATTTCTGTTTGTAGAGCAACAAGTTGGTCCGTTGTTGATCGACCGTGTCTGAATCCACTTTGGTTTTCGTTTAATATATTATTTTTTTCTAAATACCATGTTAACCTTTTGTTTATAATTTTTTGAAGTATTTTGCTTAGACAGTTTGATAGGGATATCGGTCTATAATTTATCGGTTTTGTTTTGTTTTTGTTTGGTTTGAGTAATGGTATCGTAATGACTTCCTTCCATTTTTCTGGAAATTTATTTTTGGTCCAAATGTTGTTATATATTGTTAATATGAAGTCTAGTGTTTCGTCTGGTAGATGTTTTATGTGTTCATATGTTATCCCGTCAGGGCCAGGGCTAGTTGATTTTTGTATTTCCTGTAATGTTGTGGTTAGTTCCTCTTTTGTAATAGGATCATTTATTTCGTTATTGTCATTTTGGTTTATTTCTATGTTTTCTGATTCTGTGTTGTTTTTATGTAATAGGAATTCACGAGTGTATTGAGAGTTGCTTGAATTTGTGTAAAATTGATCTGCTAATGTATTTGCAATTTCTTGGGGTGATGTTATTGTTTTATTGTTTTTTATTAGCAGATCGGTATGTTGTTTTATTTTTTTTCCTTTAATTCTGCTTATTTTATTCCACACTTCTGTCATAGGGGTATCCGTACTAATTGTTGATGTATATTCTTGCCATGAGGCTTTCTTGCTTTGAAGTATCGTTTTTCTGCATAGTGCTTTGGTTTGTTTAAGTTTTATGAGATTTTCGGTAGTTTTGTGTTTTTTGTACTCTTTTAAGGCTTTTTTATTGTTTTTTGTTGCTATAAGACATTGTTTGTTCCACCATGGGACTTGTTTTTTCGATGTGTTTGTGCTTATTTTTTTGCTGCTTTCGTTGGCTGCTTCTGTGATTGTGTTTGTTAATATTTCTACTATTTTGTCGATGTTTTCGGTATGTGTGTTTTGTTTTATCTTTGCTAGTTCTTTGAATTTATTCCAATCGGTTTTTTTTGTGTTCCAATTGTTGCTAGACTGATGATTTGTTGGCTGGTTGTTGTCTTGGGTATTTATCTCGTATGTAATTTTTATTGGGAAATGATTTCCTACATATGATAGTGGTAGTACAGTCCATGATAGGAGGGGGTATAGTGAAGAGGTACAAAACGTTAAGTCTAAGATTGAGAAGTTTCCTGTATTTGCGCAGAAATGTGTTGCTGTTCCGTCATTTAGTAATGTTAGGCGATCGTTATTAATTATTACTGTCTCTATGTCTTTTCCTCTTCTGTTTGTGTCCTCACTTCCCCATATTGCATTATGAGCGTTAAAATCGCCGGTTAGTATGAATGGTGTTGGTAGTTGGCTGATTAGTTTTTCTATTTCGTTTACTTCAATTTGTTGATTTGGTGGTAAGTATATTGAACAGATTGTAAGTTTTTCTGGTGTGTATATGGTGGTGGCCACTGCTTCGATGTTTGTTTGAATTTGGATTTCTTCTGCGTGTTTTGTGTTGGAGATGAGTAGGGCTACTCCTCCGCTTGCGTTGTTCGTGTTTAGTCTGTCTTTTCTGAATATTTGATAGTTCTTGAGTGTCGTTTTTTGGTGTGTGTGTAATCTTGTTTCTTGTATACTTATTACTTCTGGATTTGTTTCTGTTATTATTTTTTGGAGTTCACCTAAGTGAGCGTGGAATCCATTTGCATTCCACTGTATAATATGCATGTTTGAGTGTACTACTATTCTTATTTTATTGTTGTTGTTGTTCTTGTATTTCGTCTTGTTCTTCTTTCAGTTGCACTGATATACGGTTACTTATTCTTGTACATCTACCTTTCATTATTTTTCTGGTTATTGTCGGGTAGAGATCGTCTATCATTTGTATTAATTTTTGTGTCTCTTGTGTGTAGTCTCTTGATATTTCAAGTGCGTTTGATTGACCGTTAGCATTTTCCATGAAGTCTTTGAATCGTTCGTATGATAATATGTATTTATCTGGATTTTTATTTATTTCACTTCTTGTGTTTTGTAAGAGTTCGTCCGTTGATAGCTGGGAGGATGGGCTGAATGATCGTGGTTTTTTAAATCTTCTGGTTTCTGTGATACTTTCCTGTGAGCTAAATATGTCCTCATCCCCTGTGTTCTGTGTTTCGTCTTTATCTTTAAGTCTTTTGGCGTTGTGGTTGTTATTTCCTGTTTTATTTCTTTCTCCTATTTTGTTGTTTGTTGACGATGTATTTTTATTTGATGTGCTGGTTTTATTCATGTTTGTTGTTTGATGTGTTTCTGCCTCTTCTTGTAGTGCGTGCTGTTTATTTGTTGCTGTGTTTTCTTCTGATTCTTTTGATTGTTGTATGTCTTTTGACATTTGTTGTGTGTTGTTGGTTTTTGTTGTTTGTGGTTGTGTTTCTTTTTTGTTTGTTTGTTGTGTGTTCGTTTGTTTGGGTTTATTTAGTGTGGGTGTGGCTTGACATTGTGTGGTTGTGTGTCCTTGTTTGTGACATGTGAAACATGTCGGAGTGTCGTCATTTATGAAGATTCTGTACTCTGTGTTTTCGTGTACTATTAATAATGAATCCGGGATAGTGGTGTTTTCATTTTCTACTATGTAAATCTGTCTGCGGAAGCTTAATATGTGTGAGTATTCGCTTTCCGTCATGCCGACTCTTAAAAATGTGAGTGGCGATACTAGTTTCAGATTTTCTTCTTTTAATACTTGTTCTATAACGTTATGGGGGATTGATGGGCATACATTTGAAATCACAATTCTTTTTGTAGGTGTAATGAGCCGTCTTATTTCTAATATTTTGTCCTCGATTTTGATTTGTTTATGTTCTTTTATCAGGTGGTCAACTGTTTGTTTGGATGACAGGTAAATACATATGCGACTATTTGATATTCGAGAAGCGAATATTATGTTTTTCGGTTCGACTATATTTCCTATTGTTGTTATGTATGTTTTTAAATTTATTTCGTTAATTGCGGGAATTACAATTGCTTGTTCTTTTGACGGAAAGGCCATCTGTCGTAGTTTGTCGGCATATCTATTGGTTTGTTGAGTATTGGTGTACAGGTTGGGATTTGTATTAGTTTGACTCATACTGGTTTTTTCTTTTTGCAATGCTGAGTTATCTTCATATTGTGTTGTGTCTATTGTTTAACAGATGTCACTAGCGTGTACGTATGAATCTGGTGGGTGTGGTGTTATGATATTTTTATTTATGGGAATGTGGGTAGTGATGTGATGGGATTCAGGAGATACTCTATTGGGGTGAGAGGATGTGTTTTGGATTTCGGGATTTGTTAGGATATTAAATTTAATTGTTTAAATACCTTGTTTATTTGTTGTCAGTTTGGCAGAGAAACGTGGACGTTGCACTGTGTACTAATGACGACGTTCGAATCCGAGGATATTTTAATAAATGTTTATATAGTATTTATAAATTTTTACTTTATGTAGTTTAAATAAATATAAAATAATAATATAAATTACAAGTTGCCTAAATACGCATACCGGGTTGCCTATATACACGACTTTAGTTAGACTTCCACTACTCAGATGGCGCAAAATACAGTCCCAGTGCATAACATGGCAGTTTCTTATCTATAGTAGTATATTATGATCTGTGAGTGTGACCTTGTAACTGTGTATTTTTTTTTTAAACTTTAATCTTTAGTTTTATTTATTGTCATCAGAGTTACATTAGCGTATATATTTTATTGTAACTTATTGAAATCAGTAATCGTTAAAATTGTTTCAGATTATCGTTTTTTAATAATAATAGCTTTAGCGGGCATTTTTTTACCAACACTAAATTTGACGTGAAAACTTAAGGCACTAAATTCCCCATGAAAGTTACTAGAAAGAATACAGTGACGTCAGACATTTTACTCACGCAAATGCTAACGCAAGATTGGAAGTCAACCTCCTGACACAGATCCACGATTTAGTTTAGAAGTAATGCATGTTGTTTTTGTAGCTAATATCGAACGAAGTATAAAAACAGTGTGGTTATAATGTTCGCACCGTTCTTTTGGAATGTAAAGTATTTTGATGGAACCGCACGGCGCTCCGTGCAAATCGGCTTAGACTAATTCAGTGTTACGTGCATGAACAAGTTTGCGAAGCTCCGGCTCCGGGCTCCGGGATTCCGCGTCCCCGGACTCTGCCTAAGCCTACACCTTTCAGTATTTTAATTTTTTGCTTCAGTTGAAGCCTTTATTGCTTCGTGACCCATCTTCTTTATTTTGAATTTTATAGATTGGCCTTTTGTGGAAGGCAAACTTACTTTATTTAGTTTGAAATGTTTGAGATTGTTGGAATGTTCTCATTTTTTCCTTTCTTTAGCTTCGCTCTCAACCTAATTCTACTTATAAACTACTGCCAACCTTTGGACTAAACTTATGAAATAGTGTAAACAGAGGTTAATTTCAAGTCCGCTTAATTGAGAGCATCTTCTCTTTACAATATTGATTTCGATTGGTATAAAGGTATATTATATACCGAGGTATTAAATTCACGTTAGTCCTGTGGTATGATTACTATTTTTCGCACTTCCAGGCATATATTTTGTATTAATGATTAATTTTGATATTGATTCAACATATGTATAATTCTTACTCTTAACAACGAATCTAATAACGGATCTAATAACAAATCTAATAACAAATCTAATAACGAATCTACAAAAATTAGAAAAGATGAAAGCGATAACCTGCACTTGTGTATGAAAGAAAAGTCCACAAAATGCAGTAAGTGAAAATGAAACAAAAAGATAAGAAAGGAAGGGAGTGTGTTATTTAATCAGAAATTGAATTTACTGGACATATTGGAATGACAGAAATTCAAATTAAATACTATATTCTTAGCTCCAGCCCTTCAAACATATACAGGATGTTGAATTTAGTTTTGCCGCCATTGCTATCTCGAGAACTTTAATTCAATGACTATAAAATTCGGTACCCTCACATTACAAAATTTTTAACAAAAATTGGCAGAACCAAATGTTAGTCATTTGTGAAATACAGAGAGCAAATATATCATCCCCCAACTATTTAACAACTTCCCTAGTTGAGAATTGTGAAGAAAAATCGCTTACGATATGAACATGAACATGGCATAGTCGGTCGCTCCGCATAGTTGAACGAAGAACATACGTCAACATTCGTCTAGCGTGCATGTAGCATATAGCATGTACTGGCGGCAGCGCCACAGTCGGGGGCGGCAACGTAGACGGCGTAATAAAGGTTATGTACACGCGAACCCAGACTACGATACGAAATTGAAAAGAAGCTACGGAATACGCCATTACGCAAATTACGTAGCACTGTAAATTTATTGAATACGTGCTCATTTTTTTACCTCGAGAATAATACGCTTTGCAATTGTATTTATTAAATTTTTTTGTTTTGCTGGGTAATATCAATGTATCAAATAGATCAAAAGATTATTTAACAATTCATGTTTACAATAGTTTTTTGTTACGAGTAGGTTTTAATTAAATTATTTTGAAGTGCACTTTAATATACTTTATTTATTTATTTATTTATAGAGCTGAATTCATAGCTATTTAATTAGTTAATTATGATTAGCTATAATTAGCAATTAGTAGAACTGTCATAATACTTGCGATTCAGATTACAATTAATAGGATCTTAAGGGTATTAATGAAAAATTATACATTTATAGAGAACTTTAAAAAGGAATATTAAGGTGGTACTAGCGTGAAAAATAATTTCGCAGATCTGATTGAAATTTGGCGCATGTAAACATTGGATAGTCATACGCAACCTGTTAAAATATGAAACACATTCATCGTCTGTAAACAAATATATTCGCTTGTAAAGTTGAGTTCTTATACACGGGGCTTATGGCGATCATCACTCAGAATCGCACATATTTGGTTTGTGTACCTCTAAAATTTTGCAGGTTCATTTGAAAAACTAGTATGATGTTCTAGAACTATCCATGTATATTGTATCAGAAGGAGAAAGTTTTTTATCGTTTAGTAATGGATATATAGTCATTCAAAGCCTTGTTTTTAACGAAAAATTCAGAATCCCAATTTGTAATGGCAACACCACACGGTGGTATGGTATTTGAAAATTCGCTAGACCAACAACATGTTAACAATTCATAATATTCAAACCATTATAGGTATAATATTTTATTCAATTTTTACATTTTTTTGGGCGTCAGTTTCGCCACTCGACAACCCATGGCGCCACCGTCACACTAGTACTACCTTAATAAACAAAACAAAAATCATATTTAATTATCATCCTCATATCTTCTAAATACTGTAGTTTTATAAAATTTTAGTTGACATTCCTTCTTTTCTTATCTATTTGATTCGTTTTACAATTCTGACATTAGAATGACCAACTGTAATTATGTGGAATTTTCTTTCAAATACAAGCGCAGGCTGTCGCTTTCTTCTTTTCTAATCTTTTTAGATTCGTTGTTAAATTTGTTGTTGGAGGAGTGTGCGTGAGTAATTTTAATTGTTTTGAGCATATTTACTTCAAAGAAAGATTAATGAAAAGTGTATAGAAGAAGTCTTGTGGAATAATCTATGCAAATACGACTTGAGATCAATATTTATTACAAATTTTGCCCTTCAAAAATTTCTCCACTAACACTCGACCTTCGGTCTCGCAGTGTTTTTAACGAAATTTTTGACTAGCGAAATTTTGACGTAATAATTTGCAAAAACATAATCATCAAAAAATATTCACCTCTTGTTGTACTCGTATTACGTTTGATAATTATTTTGATCTCACAAGTACTTTTGTTGCTATGGAAATAGATTTCCTAAGAGCAACAAAAACTCAAGTAAACAGCGATAAAAACTTTCCTGTGAATATTCAATGCACGTATTATATTGCCCCACGGAAACAATCAAAATTTCTGCTAAATTAATATTTTGCTTATAATAATAATAATACATAAATAAAGTAAATAAATATATCATCACGCCTTTTATTCATTACTGGGTGTGACACTCTGCCGAAGCAAATCTCTGTAAGTGATATATTTATGCGCGTGAAGTGCGGTTACCGGCCGTCAAATTACAGCCCCCAAAGATGTTAGTGGTGGGGGAGCCACAGGAGTAATTTTAAATTTGTGAAAATGTTTTGTCTGCTGTGGGGATCGAGCCAAGGTTCTCAGGATCCATAGGCCGACACGAAACCACTGTGCCATTACCCCATATAAATAATATATAATAATACATATATTCATTTGTATGGGGTGGCTAGCACAGTGGTATGAAGTCGGCCTGTAGATCCTGAGAACCCTGGTTCGATTCCCACAGGCGACAAACAATTTTCATAATTTCAAAAACTACCTCTGTGGCTCCTCTACCACTAACATCTTTGGGGACCGTGATTTGATGACTGGCAACCGCACTTCACGCATATAAATATATCACTTACCGAGATCTGCTTCGGCAGAGTGCCACACCCAGTAATGAGTAAAAGGCGTGATGATATATTTATTTATTTATTTTATATTCATTTGTATATGTCACACAACTTGGTAAAATAATGAAACGCTATTGGTTGTTTAAAGCATGATGAGGGAAATATTTATTATTTACTCATATATTAGATGGTATCGAGTCGGCCTATAGGATGCGGGCACTCACGTGATATTGTGACGTAAAAACAGCTGTCCCGTGAAAGATCACTGCGCCACCTACAAAAATAAACTATTTTTTGGGACGAGATTTGAAAAGAACTGGGTTCTTTTCAAATCTCGTCCCAAAAATTAGTTCATTTTTGTAGGTGGCGCAGTGATCTTTCACGGGACAGCTGTTTTTACGTCACAAAAACGTCACAATGTCACGTGAGTGCCCGCATCCTATGGATCCTGAGAACTCTGGTAGCCAACAAATATTTTCACATTTCTTTTTATTATTATTATTAATTAATTATTCCTGTGACTCCCCCTTCACTAACATCTTTGGGTGGGGGCGTGTTTTAACGGCTGGTAACCGCACTTCACGCGTATAAATATATCACTTACCGAAATCTGCTTCGACAGAATGCCACACTCAGTAATGGGTAAAAGGCGTGATAATATATTTATTGATTTTATTGTACTATTTATATCTAATAAATAAAAAATACCCGTAGCGAAATGATGAAACTGTCTGCATAGAAACTTGAATGTGACAAGCAGGAATATTTGTCGCAAGTCTGCTGAGTGACGTATCATTGGCGGTGCTGTGTGACGTCACGTGAACGCGGCAGTTGTGCGATGTGAGATTGATGACTAGCAGTTTCTGTACGTCACCTCGGGACGCGACCCTCTATACATATCCGGAGCTGGAGCTGGAGCCGGAGTCGCTCACACTCACACACTCACGACTCCGGACACTGATTTGTAAACGTGATGACTAACTTACAACGCGCTGAGAAGATAGATAAGCACTCTAGATCGGCAGATCTAGACTCTAGGAACTAGGAATAAATGGATGGAGATGCTTGAAGGTTTGTTCCGTGAACGAAAGATGAGATGGGGAATTGGAAATGTTGATGAAGCGAAAGTGGTGGTATGCTAGGGCAGGAATGTTTAGTGAAGATTAATTGTAGGATGAATCAGTGAATGTTTGAAGAGTTTCTGCTACTGTATTTAACGGGAAAATGGTCCCTTTCCTTACTTTAATATTATGAGGAATAGAAAAATAAAGAAGAAAATATTGCAAAATTAAGTACAGTTTGTCTGAAGCAATTTGTTTAGTGCCACTGGTTTAAGAGTTACCGGTAACTATAAGTGATTGATATTGTTTTTTTAGTGATACCTATGTCATGTAGTATCTGCCAATTAATTTTGTTTCTGAAATATTGAAACACCCTGTATTTAAAATAATAAAACTTATATATGAAACAAATTTTTCTATTCTTTATAATAGAAATAATAAGGGAATCGTCATCCCAGATTCTATTTGTCATGAATATGTCAATAGATTTGACAACATGTGCTTAATTTAGTGAACTAATAATCTAATGTTTGTTCCTTCCCTTATTTATAAAAGGAGGTTTCTACAACATATTCATAAAATAATAATATACATGCAGATTTATTCCAATTAAATACGATATTCTTAGCCCGAACCCTTCAATAAATATTTTTATTCTAACATACCAATGTTCATAATTGATCAGTCCAGTCGTCAAATCACGGACCACAAGGGTAATATATATATATATATATATATATATAAACAAACATGCAATGGTAACTCCGTAAGGATTTTTATTGTCTGCATATAATTTTCTTAGAACTATATACATTCTCATACACATACATTTTAATTAATTTACGAACAGAAAACAGTAGCGCCAACAACTTTCTTGCGTGTTTTACTATAATTAAAACGTATGCTATGTACAAAGTATTTTTAAACTATTCATTCATTATTCCATTACTTCCTATTATGATTTTATTTATTAATACAACTCTTACGGTGCAAAAATAAATATGTTTCTTGTTTCTAAACCTTCGAAATATTTCTTCAAAATTCTTTATATAATTCACTCAATTTAAGCATTATTTTATTGGCTAGAATTTGTTTCGAGAAGTGCTACTTGACATAAGGAGCAATTGAATAAGAAATAACAAAATGTTTTTAAGTGTTTGTAAAGATTTATATACAAAAAGATTTACACATTTTTAGGTTCCCCAAATTTTTTATATCCGTAGAACGTACGATAATATTACTTAATTATATTTATCTAGCAGTTAGTTATCTAGAATTTTATTTGGAGATTAAAGAATTAGCTGTGACAACACAGAACTTCTCAACATATCCTACAGGGCTTGTCATCGTACTTGTTGTTTTGAAATTTTGATGTAAATTAATATTTAATAGTATCAATTTTGAAAATGTATACAAAATTCCATTGAATTGACTTCATCAAGTATTTGTTTGATATCCTGCTTATGTCAAATAAGTTCTTTTCAATTTTACAAATAGTAGTTTTAAAATTTCAGCGAACATTTTACTAATATATTTTTCAGTAAATACTTATTAAATGAATAAATTTATTATTATTTTATAGATAAAAATTCAAAATACGTGAAAATGACAATCCAGTGTCAACATAGGCTAGTTAGGAAAACGATTTATTATAATTAAATAATCTTGGGTTCAAATCCCGGTATCGGCCGAATTTTTCTGTCTATTGATTCATACATCATATATTCATTTGATCTAAATCAAGAACAAAATCATTGATTAACTTTTAAAAAATATTTTATATCACATATTTAACTAATGGCATATTTAAAAAAAAATGTCGTATCAATAACAATTTTATTTGTAGAATTTGTCATATAGTTTCAATGTTTCCTATATTTGTCATTTATCTAACAAATAAGTTAACTTCATTTAGGGTCGGTTTTTTTATCTCTTGAGAAAGTTCCCTATAACTATCGGCAGGATAATTGAAAAAATATCGCGCTAGAAAATGGCAAACAATATAATTATTACCATTTGTACAATGATTTCGATGCGATATTTTTTATTTATTTAGAACTTTATCCGGAGATGATAAAATCGGCCTTTTATTAAAGTTATGTTCAGTTAATTTAAACAGATACAAATATCCGTTTATTTATGTTGTTAATTTTATTTATATATTATGTAATAATTTCGGAGTTTTCTATATCTGTTATTAACAGACAGAGAAGTTATCTGCAAGTAAGCTAGCTCACTTGATCAAATGATCTAGATTAATCTTTGTAAGTTGGTTCTACAAATAAAAACGAAACGTGCACGCTCAAGATGAATTAAAAGACCTGGTGACAACACTATGGAGGTAATAGCTCACCTGGTTGTGTGTTCACGCGGAGTATGTACACAGCGCTCAGTGCGGCATCCTCGTGGCTCGAGCACTAGCCCCCGCCAGCGTGGGCGTCGGGGCGTCCATCACACATACACTGTCCACGTCCACCTGCAGGTCGAGCACACACAGTCACACTGTCACGCGTCACGTTCACTGCAGCAGATCCGCTCCGTGCCGTGCCGTGGTCCGCCGGCGACTAGCGGCGCTGGCGACGGCGGCGTCGCGGCCCCGGCCCCGGCACGGCATCGATCCGCTCCTGCGCGCCGCCACACACCAACACTACACACCTGCCAAGACGTCCAACGAAACAGATGGAGAAATATAACTACAGGTGTACCCTCACTGATTATAATTTTTAACAGTGAAATAATAATGTGAAATAAGCACCGAGCAGCTTTGGGGTGTACTACAGGTGTATCTCACTGACGAATATTATGCTTGTAAAAAATAAAAAGTAACTGACAACGAGCAGCTTTGAGGTGTTGTAATGTTGCTGGTTCTAAGAGAGATAAGAATTACACGAACACTAGTTTAACACAAATTAAGAAATATACTACAAGTGTACCACACTGACGAGCATTATGCTTGCAACAAACAATATAGTGTCACAAGCAATATGCACCTTTGGGGTGTAATCATGCTACTCAAGTTACTAACAAAACATGAAAGAACAACGAATGTTTTAAGATTTAATGTAGTTCCAGAATCTGACTTACATATAGTGCTATAAGAATTTTGATCATATAAATTATAGGCTTAAAACTGAAGCCGCATTTTATACAATTTGATACCTTAGAGAAACTTGTAAGTAAACATTGCATCTTACAAGTCGTAATGATAACATTTACTATACTAAATGTCTTGAAGGGAACAACAGAACAGTTGAAAAGCAGTGTGAAAGAAAGTCATTAATTTACGTAGTGCACTTTGTTTTCAAGAATTAAAATAAGATATATCAGACTTAAATTGCATTTGCAAGATTTCCGCTCATGACTAATTTTCTTTATTTCAATTGCTTCGTTTTCTTTTACGCTCTGAAATGAAGCATATTGCCTGGAAAGAACTAGCATGCTTTCACAGAACAAACTGTGAATTTTATAGTATTACATTTAGTTGCTTATTTGGTTTAATCCTAACTAGTATTCCCTTTTTCTCTGAAATATTTTCTAATGTCAGTTCAATGTTGAAGGCATTAATACGTGTAATGGTATAATATACGCTTTACTCATGTGGTTTCAGTCATTTAATTATTTAATGTATTTTGTTTCAAACATGACATATTTGTTTTGCTATGTTACATGATCTATATCAGTGGTTTACAAACTGTGGGTTGCGACCCATCGGGGCGGTTCCGAAAACTTTGGAGGGATGTCGTCGGATGCTATTTACAAATTTTAAAATACAAGTTTCCGAAGATTTATCACTTTGCACGCTTTTATTTAAATTACTTAAATGAAATGTTTGACACCATGTTAAATAATTTGATTATTTTTTGACGTTTCTAAAAACCAATGAAATGCTTCATTGTATATCATGTGTTGCGTTTTAACCAATCCTGTCATTATTATACTGAGAATAAAGCTCTTCTGATTATTCCCGGGAATAATCTATGTAGGTGCTTTTGTTTGTGACAAATGACAGGTAGTTGTCAAATAATTATTTAAAACTGGCAACACGTCAAGTAAAATGTGTGAAAAAAATCGATTTAGTTCCATTTCAGATACAGAAATACACCAACAAATTTTGGAAACAACTTCCAAGAATACATTAATAAGTAATCAATCGATATGGACCCAGTTCAAAATCTTTTAAGTTGGATGAATTGACCTCAACAGCTAAGTCAAAGAATAATCTAGTTAAATATAACTCGAGAGTTGGATAAATTAGAAAATAATTCTCCAGTATCTTTCTCAAACTTGTTGCCATTTGGCAATAGCCACTCAAGCCCTACGGGATTTCGTGACTATTGCCTGGCAACAAGTTTTCGAAAGATCTGTCAAATTATTTTCAATTTATTCTCACTCTCTTGTTATATTATTACTGGTAATTCATCTCGACAAAATCTAGTTAATTTAAGAAAAACTTATTATACAAATTTAAGTAACGGTGATACAACTGGGCATCAAAGAATTTATTACAAGCTTGATAGTAAAACACAATTAATGCTTCTAATTATTATACCAACATATCAAAGTTCCTAAGAAACTATACCAAAGTTCTTAATGAGAAATTTTTCCTTGACTCATTTCTGAAATCGTGGTTGTATGTATGTAATGTACATGATTAAATCAACCTTTTACAAACTACAATTTTGTAGTAAGAAGTATGGGGGCCGCGAAAGAATATATTTGTGATTTTTGCCTCCAAGGGAGTCATAGTTCCAAAAAGTTTGAAACCCACTGATCCTGCACCTTATACTCAAGCTGTTGAGACTTGGAATGTGAAGCACAAAACTCGTCAGTTTATTGAGTTTCCACAAAACTGCTAAAAAGTGGCGAAGATATATTTAATTCAAAAGCTCTGAATGTACACGGTGGTACATTTATCACGATAATGTTTTGTACATGTTCGTTTACGAGCACGTACAAACATTTTCTCACACATGAACATCAAGTGGGTAAAAAGTAAAAGAAAAAACTAAATAAGAATCTGAAGAGACTTCTACACCCCTACTTATCTAGTTTGCTTGTGTATTCATCGAATCGCAAATGTATACTGTGGAATTATTTAAAAATATATATATATATATATATATATATATATATTTGTAGAATTATACGTCAATTTATACAGTCCATTTTTCACTAGCTTAAATAAAAACTAAATAAATATATCATCATGCCTTCTACCCATTACTGGGTGTGGCACTCTGCCGAAGCAGATCTCGGTAAGTGATATACTTTGCGCATGAAGTGCGGTTACCAGCCGTCAAATTTGGGTCTCCAAAGATGTTAGTGGTGCACCCTAGCTCTCTAACTATATAGAAAATTTTCAAGTTTGCTAGCTTCGTGTAGCGTTTGGAAGGGGTGTCCAATTTTTTGTATTAAGATTGTCGAATCAAAATGAATCAAAGAATCGTTCTACCTGAAACTTGTCCCCAGGTATAGGTCAGAAAATAAAAAGTTTTCTCTTCTTAAGACTTTATAGTAACGACGGGTGGAATCTAAAATAGTTAAGGTAAGGTGTACATGATGTGCTTGCGATAAGTTCCGCGTCAGCGTTCCCCACACACACGTGAACGGTCATTCCACGGAGTGTTACGTTTTATGCTCCATCTGAAGGGATAGAACAGCGGGAAGTGACGTACGAACCGCCGCGTTAGATCAGAGGTATGTTGTGTGTCTTGCTATTCGCTCGCGAAATAGGGACTTTAGTAAGAGGTAAATGAGAGAGTGGTTGATTGGAATTAATAAATTATGTTAGTAAAAATAAACATAATATCATCATGTCTTTTGACACTCTGCCGTAGCAGATCTCTGTAAGTGATATTTTTATGCGCGTATATGCGGGTGCCGATTGTCAAATCATGGCTTTCAAATATGTTAACGGTGGAAAAGTCACAGAGATAATTTAAAATATATAATTCAATGTTATATTTTGACATATAATCAAAAATACATGAACATTTATAAGAAAATGTGTTGCAATAAATTATTTAGGGAAATATACAGAGTTCCTGGAACCGAGCCCCGCTGTAATGTCCACCCTTGGCAAAATCCTTGTGAGTAAATTGATTTCATATTATTTATAAGTATATTTTGTTCATAATGTTTGCAAATTTTGATCTAATACTTTGTTTTTTTGCTTCACGGAGTTGGCATCGTCTCTACATCCCACCTGGTGCACGAAATTCGCCCTGAAGCCGCTAGCATCTTCTACAATATCTTTGGAGTCTTCGCCACCTTCTACAGAATCCCCTGAGTCAGATTCAGAGTACTAGCAGATTCCCCGAAGGCGATGCCAGCCAGAAGACTCCCCAAATAACATAACACAGTTAAAATCCGTCCTGTTCTGTAACTAATCATTAACTGTTACTAATAGATAAGCTAATGACAACCCCTATTTTTCATTATTACTTTATAGACTACCACCATTTCTGCATTCTGTGATTAAAATCATTTATTCCGTTATTTCCATTTTATTTATAAGCATTTTCTTCTTGTACAAAACCAGCAGTATATAAATAATACTTTCTAGCCACATTTTTTAAGCCGCTGTTAATGTGCTGTCCTTATATTATTTTTGTATTATAACAGCTTCGTATAAAAGTAAGAAAAATGCATAAAAATACAATAATTCGAGTCACAAAATATCAAAATTGTAATAAACTGTAAGAAAATCATGTAAAATATAAGTTGTAAATTGATTTTATATTATTTATAAGTCTATTTTGTTCATAATGATTGCAAATTTTGATCTAATACTTTGTTTTTTTGTTTGTAAAGCCTCCACGGAGTTGGCATCGTCTCCAGATCTCACCTGGTGCCACGAAACTAGTCTTGGAGCCGCTGGCATCTTCTACAATGTCTCTGGAGTCGTCGCCACCTTCTACATAATCCCCAGAGTCAGATTCAGCTTGGAGAATACTAGCAAAATCCCTGGAGGCGATGCCAGCCAGAAGATACCTCAAATAACACAAGATCCCCACCTAATATTATCCCCCCATCATGTATTGTATTAAATTGTACTTGTAAAATAAATATTAGTGTCTTTTGTATAGAATTATCTATCATTTTATATTGTAATATAAATGTGTCTGTTGTATACTGTTTTAAAATGTCAATAAATGAATTTAAAATAACTTACATGTTTATATTTATCACCCTCAACCCACAACACATGAATGAAATGCTAGTTTAGGCGGTAAAAAGAAATCCAAGATGGCCTGACGTGCAGTTTGAACTATTACTTGTATTCTACGACATAAAATTCAGCAGTGAATAGGATGCGGGCACTCACGTGATATTGTGACGTCAAAACAGCTGTCCCGTGAAAGATCACTGCGCCACCTACAAAAATGAATTATTTTTTGGGACGAGATTTGAAAAGAACCGGGTTCTTTTCAAATCTCGTCCCAAAAAATAGTTCATTTTTGTAGGTGGCGCAGTGATCTTTCACGGGACAGCTGTTTTTTCGTCACAAAAACGTCACAATGTCACGTGAGTGCCCGCATCCTATTGCCGCCAAATGTATCAGGCATGGTTACCTCCTCAACATTCTGCTGCCCGGATAGAACCCTGAAATATCGTGATCGGTGTCGGTGTGAATTGTGTATGTTTTTGGTGTATTTTGTGTCAGTGCATTGTGTCTTGGGGGTCGTAATTTGTCGGCTAAAATATCCCATTCATAAAATAGTAATGTTTTAATAGATTAATGCATTTATAAAACTCCAAAAAAAAATAGTATAAAAAGTATTTAGAAAATAAATTCAAAAGTAATTCCTTAATTGAGTAGAAAATGTTCAATTATACGTTAGAGGGGAAAGTTTGAAATATAATTCCAGCTTGTCAGTCAAACTGAAAAATATTTCTTCTACTTGGTTATGTGAATAATTGGATCCGACAGAAACTTAAAAACTATTTTCTGCAGCCATCATATATTATAATTATATTTTTAATTTCATTCGGTCTCGAAAACTCGAAAAGAATTATTCGTATCTTGTTTCAAAACTTATTTAAGTACTTCTTAGTTCAAGTTTTCAAACTTTCAAATTAATATTTAATAGTTTAATTGGATGTGTGCCATTTTAAATTAACTAAATTAATTATATAATTAGAAAGAATTTGGGACCGTCTATCGATGGTAACATAAGCTGACAGATCAAATAATAAATCGTATCGTATCATATCAATAAATGACAGTTTAATAGTATATCATCATGCCTTTTATTCCTTACTAGGTGTGGCACTCTGCCGTAGCAGATCTCGGTAAATGATATATTTATGCCCGTGAAATACGGTTACCAGTCGTCAAATCATGGTCCTCAAATATGTAAGTGGAGGAAAAGCCACAGGGGTAATTTTAATGTGGTGAAAATTGTTTCTCGGCTGTGAGAATTGAACCTAGGTTCTAAAATCCACAGTACAACTCGATACCACTGAGCCCCCCACGTCGTACAGTTAATATAATCCCACCTATTCTGTAACTCGTTCATTATCTATTACTGACCGATAAGATAATGACAATACTTATTTTTCATTATTACTCTATAGATTACCACCATTTCAGTATTCTGTAATCAAAATTATTATTTTGTTGTTTCTGTTTTATTTATAAGCATTTTGTTTTATATAAAGGGTTCAAAAAGGTATATAATATAATTTAACATCTCATTTTAATCGAAGAATTTTCAGGAATGTGATTCTAAATAAATTTTGAATTTTCCGAAAAGGTTGGTCACTGACCGGTCATTTATTGTTGTTATTAATAAATGGTCGGTCATCACTAAAAATTAGTAATATAAAATCACAATTTTTTTTATAGAAAATTGTTATTAGCTATTTTAATATATCAAGAATGGGGTGGTTAGCTCAGTGGTATGAAGTCGGCCTGTGGATCCTGAGAACCCTGGTTCGATTCCCACGGGCGAGAAACAATTTTCATCATTTCTAACCTACTCCTGTGGCTCCTCCACCACTAACATCTTTGGGGGCCGTGATTTGACGACTATTAACCGCACTTCACGTGCAAAATATATCACTTACCGAAATTTGCTTCGGCAGAGTGCCACACCCAGTAATGGGTAGAAGGCGTGATGATATATTTATTTATTTTATTTAAGAATAAAACAATGGACTAGCTAGCTCAGTGGTATGAAGTCGGCCTGTGGATCCTGAGAACCCTGGTTCGATTTCCACAGGCGACAAACAATTTTCATCATTTCTAACCTACCCCTGTGGTTCCTCCACCACTAACATCTTTGGGGGCTGTGATTTGACGACAGGTAACCGCACTTCACGCGCAAAATATATCACTTGCCGAGATCTGCTTCGGCAGAGTGCCACACCTAGTAATGGATAGAAGGCGTGATGATATATTTATTTAATATTTAAGAATAAAAACAAAAAACTTGAAATATGTATTTAAAATGAAATCAAGCTTGAAGTATCTATTCCCGGCAGATTTACATGTCGCTGCGGCTACGACAAGGATCCGCTGACCGCCTCGTCCTCATGTCTCCCCTCCGCCGCCCCCGCGTCGTTGACACAGCAAGTTAATCTAGTTTGGCGGGGGCGTGCTAACCTCGTTATCAGGCCGTGTTTGCGTATTCAGGCGGGGTGAATACATGGCGGCGGGAACATCTTGCGCACCGTTTGGACAAGATACACGAGTCCCTGTTCACCGGAGTCTGCCGTCCGCTTGCCCGGACTTCTATTCCCAATACGTCGATTTCTCAACCATGTGAAAGCAAGACTCTGAGCCCGATACGACGGATTCAATTTACGTTTCGCGGGAAAAACTATTGTAAGGGATAATTGCGACACACACAGAATTGTTATCTGTTTATTTACTTTTTTCCACGATCCTATCAAAAAGGTAAATCGTCACAGAAATTCTACGTTTTAACCCGCTGTTCTGTTGCTAAGAGCGGAGGGACTAAAATAAGCTTTTTCTTTCATTGCCAATAAGGGCGGACAAAAATGTAAAGGAAATTTTACTTCCGTTGCAAAGGGAAGAAAAAATAATAGTACATTATTATGGGATAGGTGGCTCAGTGGTATCGAGTCGGGCTGTGGAATTGAAAACAATTTATACCACATTAAATTTACCCTTGTAGATCTCCCTCCACTAACATCTTTGAGGACTAGGATTTGACGACTTCAGGCGCATAAATATATCACTTACCAAGATCTGCTTCGGCAGAATGCCACATCCAATTAAGGGTAAAAGGCATACATACATATATACATATCATCCCACTACATCCCATCAAATGAGGTAGCACGAACCCTAAAATCATTCATAAAATATTCACTCATTACATTAATCAAATAACCAGTTCTCGTCAAACATTCTCGTCCAAACACACCACCCTCACTTCAACCACATTCATAGATCACTCCGTAAAAACTCATTCATTTATTACACTCAAAATTATTTATCACACAACAAACCTTCAATCACATCTATCCAATCACTCCTATTCACTTATCATTCATCTTCTTTCTTCGACGTACTTAACATATGTTCAAAACATTTCAAATTACTCACGCTTACTCCTAACAACGAATCTAATAATGAATCTACAAAGATTAAAAAATATGAAAGGGTAAAGGGCGTGGTGATATATTTATTTATTTATTTAACTATTGAAAATTGTTTTATTGTTTCTTCTCTGAGCAACTTGAGTAAAATATTCTTAGCAATAGGATGAAAATACACTTTTTTCCCGTTGCTCTTAGTGGGTTAAAGTGAAATCGATTTCTATCCCGGCCGTAGAAAAAGTAATATTTTTTTGCGTACTTCAGAAAAGTTAAGCTATAACCATAGCAACTGGAAAACAACGATATTAGGTATATTCCATTTGTCATTTAAATCAGATCTAATTTACATTTACTGAACCAGATCACTTATTTATTTCGCTGGATTACTTCGCTGACTTTATTTCCAGTACTATAATTCTAATTTACTTTAAAGTAATTCACTCCGATAAATGCAATAGTTTGCTTAATTCAGTTCATTTAGTCATGGTATTTAATTTATCTGAACTGATTTAAGTGAACCAAGTAGCAAATGAAATACAGCTATGATTTTACATTAGTGGCATTTTCGGGAAGAAATATTTCACTTTCTTTCCTTGCTGTACATATAATTATTGTCACTCTGCGCAACAGGAAATAATCCTAATTGAAGTAATTGAAAAATCAAGTGTGTTATATACTTCACATTGCAACAAGCTATAAAAAATCAAATAACCGTAATAGAAAAATGCCATCGTGGCGTCGCCATCATCTGACCGCCGTAACGACCATCATTAACGCCTGTCGGGCCATCGCGGCATAGCTTGCGTCCAAGGGTAGCATTCCACACACACTGCACCCTTGCGGTATATCTATACAACACATTATACGCATGTGATGTGCTGGGACGTCGACTGCGAATTCGTACCAAACAAGAAATCCTACTGGCCAATAATACATACGTAATATTACGATATATACAATCAAATGAGGTAATATAAACCTCTGAAACATTCACAGAACATCCACTCATCAAATTTATCAAAGAATCAATCTTTGTCCAAACAATTTCATCCTGACACATTAGCAATAAAATATTTGTCACATAAAAATTTAACGGCAATCCTTAGCAAAATTACATTAAAAATTGAGCTCTTCTATTTTCCGTGTAAACGACGACCTCGGCATTTTGAGGCCCCCATCAAGCCGGGGGTGCATGGACTCGTGTCCCATGTGCCCTTATGGTAAAGACGGCACTGTGTATAACAATATATGTATAACATAAAATATTTATATACTTTACGAAAAAAATAAACGCCACGATTTATGTGTATTTTAATATATGGGATGGCTAGCTCAGTGGTATGAAATCGGCCTATGAATCCTGAGAACCCTGGTTCGATTCCCACAGGCGACAAACAATTTTCATAATTTCAAAAGCTATCCCTGTGGCTCCTCCACCACTAAAATCTTCGGGGGTCGTGATTTGACGACTGGTAACCGCACTTCACGCGCAAAATTTATCACTTACCGAGATCTCCTTCGGCAGAGTGCCACACCCAGTAATGGGTAGAAGGCGTGATGATATATTTATTTATTTAATATATAAATATATGGGGTAATGACACAGAGGTTGCAAGTCGGCCTGTGGATCCAAAGAACCCTGATTCGATCACCACAGCCGACAAAACATTTTCACCAATTTAAAATTAACCCTGTGGCTCCCTCACCACTAACATCTTTGGAGGCCGTGATTTGACGACTGGTAACCGCACTTCACGCGCAAAATATATCATTTACCGAGATCTGCTTCGGCAGAGTGCCACACCCAGTAATGGGTAGAAAACGTGATGATATATTTATTTATTTATATATTTATTTAATATATTGACAACCAAGATGCATTTAAATTTTGTTATTAAATGTTTGAACAACTCATGTTTTACCCATTACCAAATGTGGCACTCTACAATAACAGACCCCTGTAAGTAACATATTTTACGCATGAAATGCGGTTACCAGTCATTAATAATTATAGTACTGGAAAAACCACAGGTATTATTTGAATGTGTAATAAGGTTTGTCGGCTGCGAAAATTAAACTCGGCTTCTTAAATCCACAGGCCAACAAATTTCCACTGAGCTACCTACCCCATAATTTTATTATTTTTAGGTAATACATAAAATATATATAAAAAAATAAAAATATATCATCACGCCTTCTACGCATTACTGGGTGTCGCACTCTGTCGAAGCAGATTTCAGTAAGTGATATATTTATGCGCGTGAAGTGCGGTTACCAGTCATCAAATCACGGCCTCCAAAGATGTTAGTTGTGGAGGAGCCACAGAGGTGGCTTTTGAAATTATAAAAATTGTTTGTCGCCTGTGGGAATCGAATCTAGGGTACCAGGGTTCTCAGGATCCACAGGCCGACTTCATACCACTGAGCTAGCCACCCCATTAAATAAAATAATATAAATAATTTGATTTCTGCATTAATATCTAAATCGTCTACGCAATATCCATGCTCATACCTATATCTGTTTGGATGGCCCCGCTCGGGACAAATTTTCGCACCACCATCACCTTGTACATGCGTCGTCTGTGCTTTATGTGGCGTGTGCATGTAAAGCCAAGTCACGCGTCACGCACACGCATAAACGCACGTCAATTTTTATTAGCGATTGTCGAATTCATGGCCCAATCGTGTACAAAATTTTACTGTACTCACCACCGTACGAGTTTGCTTTCCTACGCGTGTAAGGGGCTTTTGATGACTATGTCATGTGAAATATTGCTCTTCTGAATCTCCTGACTAATAATTTATTGATGAAACTAGTTTGGACACATTTTATTATCAGGATTAAAAGTTTTCAACTTAAGAAAGTTTGTTACAGAAGAAGTTTTTCATATTTTCTGCAGGAAAATTTACATTTTTAAGCGGAAAATTAATTGCTCTACTTATATCTCATACTGTTTAGCTTCAATATTACTAAATTAATTTATTAAATATAGTATCATTATAATTATACCCATCTTATTTTTGCTTCCAAATATTTTAAATTCTTTTTGACAATTATATTTGAAATAAAAGTAATAGAAATTTTGTTGGAACGTAAAACGTATATCGAATGAAAGACTAGAGAAATTGAAGGTGAGAAATTGCGTGGATGACCTAGGAATAAATAGATAGATATGATTGAAGGTTTGTTGTGTGAACGAAAGATGAGATGAGCTTGTATGAAACGATTTATAAATTTTGGATGAAGTAAAAATGGAGTGAGAGAATAGGATATCTTGATGAAATTGAGGGTGAGAGATTGCGTGACGAACTAGGAATAAATGGATGGTTATGATTAAAGGTTTGTTGAGAGAACAAGACAAACTTGTATGAAACGAATTACAAATGTAGATGAAGCGAAAATGGTGTGACAGAAATATTGATGAAATTAAGGATGACAAATTGCGTAACGAACTAGAATTGATGACAATTTAAATGTCAATTAGAATTACATAATACTACAGTACTTAAAAAATATGGAGATGGTAATAAATAAAATTGTTGAAAGACAAAAATGCAAGCCTGCATTATAGCGTTAATTGACTAACTGTATAATCAAGGATTATAGTTATTTATGTACCAAAGATAAAAACAGGGATTTCAGGCACATGGCATGATTATTAGCACGAGGCAATTCGCGCTTCTTGCTAATAACATGTCCAGAGTTAGAAAAGCTAATTTCACCCATGGTACATCCAATATTTTATGTACAACAAAATAATATTTAATTATATGTTCAAAAGATTAAAATATGTACATAAGTTATATGTCAAAATGATATTTTGTAAAATCAAATATTCACAATAAACAGAAATTGTCATTTTGCTTATACATCCTTAGGAATTATTTTTTTATGATCCTAGGGTCAAAAAGGAGTGTTGTAAGTCCGCTTTTTAGGGCTAAAACACATGAATTTCAGCCCGGTTGTGCATAAAATTATTTCTAGATATTTTTTTTTTGGTTCATTCCTTTCCAAAGTTTGTCACTTCTCACTAATTCAATAATGGTGCTATTAATTCTAATTTAGATGGTAAGTTCGCTTCCACTAATTAATAATTGCAATTGCTAATCTCAATTACTAACTGGACAGTTGTAAACGTAGCTTTAGTAAAAACTTCTCCTAGTAACATACACTTGATAGTAACTTAGTGCATGTTAGTAACTATTATCCACCAACAATAGACACTGATATCTGAGCGTTGCAGCTCAGTGCAGCAAGTGTCAACATTTACGTAGTTAAGTTTGTTGGATTCCAGAGTCGAACTCTGTCTCGTGTTGACTTTTCGCCGACCAATTATCAAGAGCCGGGGCTTTCACGTATATCACAGTCAACTTCTACGACTTGGACAACTTCTTGCCAGTAAGGAAATCAATCCGATCGAGACCTCATTACTTTAACCATGTTTCCAATTCAATCTTTCATGTACTATATATGTCTCAACTAAATAAACACATCGGAAATCAGTTTGTCAAGTTAAAATACCTTGTTTATTAAAGTTTACTTAGGTATCTCAGTGGTATCGAGTCGGAATGTGGATCCTGAGAACCCTGGTTCGATTCCCACAGCCGACAAACATTTTCACCACATTAAAATTACTCCTCTGGCTCCCTCATCACTAACATCTTTGGAGGCCGTGATTTGACGGCTGGTAACCGTATTTCACGCGCATAAATATATCACTTACCGAGATCTGTCCCGGCAAAGTACCACATTCTGTAATAGGTAAAAGGCGTGATGATATATTTATATTTATTTAACTACTTAGGTAGTTTTAGCGTGAAAAACATTTTTACAGATTTGAATGAAACTCGGCGCACGTAAACATGGGACAGTCATACACATCCTGCTAAAATATGAAACACATTCACCGTCTGTGAACAAATATATTCGCATGTAAAGTTGAGTTCTTATACACGGGGCTTATAGCGATTGGCATTCAGATTCGCACATATTTGGTTCGTGTACCTCTAAAAATTTGCAGTTTTATTTGAAAAACTAATATGATGTTCTAGAAGTATCCACGCATATTGTATCAAAAGGAAAAAGATTTTTACCGTTGAGTAATGGATATATAGCTATGTAAAGTCTTGTTTTTAACGAAAAACTAAGGATCCCAATTTATAATGGCAACACCACACGGTGGTACTGTATTTGAAAATTCACTAGACCGACATCCTGTTAACAATTCATGATATTCAAATCATAATAAGTATGAAACACTTATTTTATTCTATTTTTTTGTTTTTTTGGGCGTCAGTTTCGCCACTCGCCACCGTCACACTAGAACTACCTTAATTTTTTTTTAACAATAGGTAAATTAGAAATAGAATGAATAATTCAGTGTAATTAAATAATTTTTGTCCAAATTTAAGAAGTATTCATCTACATATATAATAGCAGATATTTCCAGATTAAATAATTTTGAATGAAATTTTAAATTTGCTAATTCATAATTTAGTCACGGTTGAACAATTTCCAAATCTAGGTATGTTGCTAAACTTTTTGTAAAATATTTAAGCTAGGACAAAAAATAAATCCGAAATAATTTCGTCAAGTCAGCTGGGAGCGAGACAAAGAACAAGATTCAAAGTGACATCATTTTATTCTGATATCGGAATTCAAGAACGCGTCTTGAATTGATAGTGTGTATATGCACAGGGGCGTAGTTGAGATTTTTATTTAAGAAGGGCCAAAGTAATGCATACTAAAGCTCGATAAATCAAAGTAAATCCGTGGTTGGATGCATTTTAATTCCATTTAGGTATATTAAGGTAGATGGTTTAATGGTATCAAGTCGGCCTATGGATTTGAGAACCATTTTTCCATACTTATTCTATTTTTATTTTCTAAAAACATACATTGAATATTTCTTCATTAGTTTTATCCTGCAATTAATCACCGCCAAACATTCCTATTCTAGCACATCCCTTTAACTTCATCAACATTCATAATACCTTTCATAAAAACTCGTCTCATCTTTCATTCACGCAACAAACCTTCACTATCTTTCACCCTCAATTTCACCTTAAAATATCAATTATTTCTACAATATCTTCTGAAAAACTATTTGTTCTGATGCATACCCCCTAGACTAGGGTAGTAAATACACCACTGTGTACGCACATATAAAGCTGGCATTCACCAGAGACCTGCGCTCGAAGCTCGTGCTCGCATTCGCGATCGTCAGACTCGAATTGTGCATTAAATTGCTAGTAGCCCGATAAAAAATTCATGAATTTTTCAAAGATTGTATGGCGTGCGTTTCTCGGTCGCTGTATCTGCCGCCACCGCAGGGGTGGACGGGGGTGTGGATACAGGAGCTGTTTACCCCGTGACGCGGCCTAGAACGCCCGGAACAGATGGCTGTGGACATGACGTCACACATTATTAACGGTGTTTTCATATTAAAGGGATTTACATTTATCGGTTAAAATGTCGTATATGAACACTTTGATAACGTAAATGGGATAAGGAAATAAAATCGTAAAAAGGTGACAGCAAGCTAAACAAAAAATAATATTAATAATTTTTAACCTAATATTTCATGATATTAAGTTTTTTTTACTATTACTTTACCTGACTGTTTTGGTCAGGAGAGTAGGCACTTTCTTGCCGGTTTTAGAAAATAATATTACGAGACTCGAAATAGTATTTTAGCCCGATTGAAACATGATATTTTTTTTAATCACTTATTTAGAAAATTTTGCATATTTATTGAAATTAAAATGAAACAAATTGACAAAATTATTTATGTTACCATGATGACTGTAGTAAATAGTATATTACGTACCATGAACTGTAAGTAACAGATTTTAGGTCAAGTATGTAATTTGAGAAATCGAGGCCCGAAGGGTCCAGATTTCCTAAACAATTGCGACCTAAAAAAATAACTTACAGTTCGAGGTTAGTAAGCTATTTTGTACAATACTTGCACAAATAGAAGGAAAAGAAAATAGGTTTCAAAATTGACAGCTATCAAATTGTTGTCAAAATAAACAGGACCTTGATAAGTAATATTTACTTACTGTTCACGGTGGACAATAAGTAAATATTAAATAAATAAACATCACGCCTTCTACCTATAATTGGGTGTGGCACTCTACCGAAGCAGATCTCGATAAGTGATATATTTTGCGCGTGAAGTGCGGTTACCTGCCGTCAAATCACGGCGCCCAAAGCTGTTAGTGGTGGAGGAGCCACAGGGGTAATTTGAAAATGGTGAAAATTGTATGTCGCCTGTGGGAATCGAACCAGGATTCTCAGGATCCACAGGCCGACTTGATACCACTGAGCTAGCTACCCCATAAAGTAAATAAGTAAATATTAAAGTCCTGATATAACCATGGAAACCACTGTGCAATAAAATTTCCACTAAAGCTACATTCACAAATCGAAATTAGTTTTTGTTTTCCATTTTTGTTTTAATAACCTTGTAGATATGTAATCTTATGCAGCCATTCACAAATCAGTATTTAGTTTTGGTTTGAACACAAAAGTTTGCAAACTCCAAACTTATGTTTTAGTTTTACGTTTTATACTTAGGAATAGACCAATAGGACGAAGCGTAGAATGATGTAGTGATATATACTTGTCTCTTTCTATCATCCTTCGCATTGATGATAACCTTAGTTTGTTTTTATTCTAGTGGCAAAATGAATGAAAATAAATTAATACCTACTTTCTTATTATAATAATATTTACCTTGCTCTTCTAAAAAATACGAAAGTAAACAAACAACATATGACAGCACGTGTAACTTAGCATATCTGACAGTTGCATTTACTGTATTACCGATCTTCTAAAATTTATGATAGATGTCACTACTAACTAAAATCGACAAAAGCAAAACTATTTGTGAATGCCACCTAAAAACACACTAAATCATAAAGCATAAAACAAAAACTAATTTCGATTTGTGAATGTAGCTTTACTGTGTTTAAATTTTGTCATTAATAGGTAACTTACAGTTCAAGTATTGTAAAAAATGAGGTATTCATGACAACGCAAACATTCCTGAAATAGCGTATTTTTGCTATTGAAAAACTTGTAATAATAGTGGCATATTCAAAAGGGTGAAATAAAAAAATAGTATTTATTGAGTATATATGTTCAAGAACATACAAACAGTGAATATTTTCAATGTCAGATTTTTATCAAAAGGCATTTTTATCCAAGGAAAGAAATATTATAGAAAAACACCAAGTGGAAAATTCTATAAACGTTACAAGTGAACATGTGTACTCGGCAACCCCTCACAGGTCGCGATATGTATGTATCTGAAAAATTCACCGCATTTCTCACGCGGAGAAGAAAAATAACTCTAATAAATCCATTGTGCAAGAACAAAGCGCGAGCCAGCGCGTCGCAACGAGAAGCTGCATTCACAACCCCCGGCATTCCTAACAATGCAATCATTTGCATTAATTTCTAATTTGGCAGAAAGTTGCACGCGGATTATCTGACGTAAAGCCATTTATTTCTACTACAATTCACATGGGATTAAAACTACTAATAATTGAACGAGGAGAATACGACAGATTACTACGCCATTGTCAAGATATTCCACACAAAATCATAGTGTTTCGAAACTATACCGTGTGCCCCCACATTCGTCTTTTGTAAATAAATACATTTTGTATCATAAAACTGCTAATATCCCTACATCTGATTTAAAACAGAATATTTAATTTTGATAGCGTATTTTCATGAAAAATGGGGTAGTGGTTCAGTAGTATCGAGTCGGCCTGTGGATCCTAAGGACCCTGGTTCGATCCCACAGCCGACAAACATTTTAATCAATTTAAAATTACCCCTGTGGCTCCCCCACAACTAACATCTTTGTGAGCCGTGATTTGACGACTGGTAACCGTACTTCACGCGCATAAATATATCACTTATCAAGATCTGTTTCGGCAGGGTGCCACACCCAGTAATGAGTAAAAGGCATGAAATAATTTATTGCTACTAACGTTAAGAGTTTTCGATTGATAAATTTTAATAATTTACAAAAACTGATTTACATATTAACTACCTATACCAAATATTACGTGGGACACACGGTATACATATTCTGTTATTACGCAATGTTATCATACAATTTATATATAATTAAGTTTGCCTATAAACACTATAAAATAAAACAAACAAAAACAGACCTTTTGAAAAAATATGTTCAGCGAAACAAAATTCTAATTAAAGTACATTTAATTATATTTATTTTGAAAGCGTAGTTTTTGCAAAACAGTTAATTAATAAGGGTGTAATTAGCGTTTTACAAAAATGAAATACAAAACCAGGTTGCTCATTTTTACAACAGAACCAAAATTAGCTGAGATCTGCAACTGTTCAGCAGTACAGTAGTGTGGGTAGCGTTACGGAATTTGAATTCGAAGATCTCGAGTTCGAATCCCACTCGAACTATAATATATGAACTACTACACTGCGGCTCGGTGAATTCGAACTCTGTTCTGTAATTGGGATTAAGTTCCTGTTGTACAGAGTAGCATAAATATATAAATAAATAAATAAACTGCAGCGCATTGTCGTCAAACTATAAAATAAATAAATAATTATATCATCACGCCTTTTACCCATTACTCGGTATGGTACTCTGCCGAAGCAGATCTCGGTAAGTTATATATTTATATGCGCGTGAAGTGCGGTTACTAGTAGTCAAATTACGGCCCCCAAAGATGTTAGTGGTGGGGGAGCCACAGGGATAATTTAAAATTGGTGAAAATGTTTTGTCAGCTGTGGGGATCGAACCAGAGTTTTTAAGATCCACAGGCCGACTTGATACCACTGAACCATTACCATCATCACGCTATTTACCCATTACTGGGTATGGTACTGTGCAGATCTCGGTAAGTGATATATTTATTCGCGTGAAGTACGGTTACTAGTCGTCAAATCACGGCCCCCAAAGATGTTAGTGGTGGAGGAGCCACAGGGATAATTTAAAATTGGTGAAAATGTTTTGTCAGCTGTGGGGATCGAACCAGGGTTCTTAGGATCCACAGGCCGACTTGTTACTACTGAGCCATTACCCAATTAATATATAAAAATAAATATATCATCACGCCTTCTACCCATTGCTGGGTGTGGCACTCTGCTAAAGCAGATCTCGGTAAGTGATATATTTTTGCGCGTGAAGTGCGGTTACCAGTCGTCAAATTACCCAATTATATATATATATATATATATATATATATATATATATATATATATATATATATATATATATATATATCATCACGCTATTTACCCATTACTGGGTGTGCTACTGTGCAGATCTCGGTAAGTGATATATTTATGCGCGTAAGTGCGGTTACCAGTCGTTAAATCACGGCCTCCAAAAATGTTAGTGGACTGGGAGCCATAGAGGTAATATTAATGTGGTGAAAACAACAAATCTTGAATCGTATTTATCCATTTATTCCTTAGATCACCCTAGCAATCTCTCACCCTCAATTTCACCATTATACCCTCAAATCACTAATCTTTTCTTCGTCATTCATCTCAGCTGATTTATACTCAATCTTCTAGCAACATTCTTCTCAATTTTCGATTAATTATTAAATAACAAAATTTCTGCTGACGCGAAATGGAAAATGTTGTAATTCATGCATAGCACAAAAACAAACATATTGTCGAAAGTTCTGTAACGAAGTTTGCAGCAGAGTTCATAATTACGGAACCAGATTGCGTGTGTGTATAGTTAAAAATTTAATTAGTCTGTTGCAGCCGCTAGCCTTTTAACTAAAACGTTAATTAGGGGACATGACGAACACGAAGTTTATATTCAATGCGTACACAATCATTATCCAGAAGGTACTTTGGCATAACTTTGTAGTATAGGTACAGTCTTAACCTAATGTGACAACCAATTAAAACCTACAATTGTCTGATGGGGAAAGCAGGACCGCATTGGCAGAAATTATATCAGCGATGCCCTTTACATAATTAAAATTAATAATAATGGCTGTGCCATACACGAATAACATTGGAATACTTAATTATGTACCTAGAGCAGAAAGTAGATACTTTCTGCTCGTGGTGCACACAATATTTTTTTTCTGAAACCGGCAAGACAGTGCCTACTTTCCTGACCAATTTTAGTATGGAAAGTAGCTTTTTACAAAAACAGTCAAGTAAAGTACGTATCCAAGGCTACAACAAAAATAACAGTCTGGTAAAGTACAAAACAGTCTGGTAAAGATTTTACCTGACTGTTTGTTTTAATGTAACCTTGGATACCTAGTCTGCTGTCAATAAAAGTCATAATAAACAATTTTAACATTCAGAATTATTTATAATTAATTAATGATTAAATTAAACGGTTTCAGAAAAACTAGTACACATAATACGTCAGGAAAGTGTTTTTATTTGACTCGGCAGATTAAAATACTCTGCCTGCGGCCTTATATTTCAAACAACCGCTTCGTCAAGTAAAATATCACTTTCTTGACGATTATACGATTATTTGGAAACCCTTGAAAAAGAATTTAAAATAATTTTTGACAGTTTTTCTGTCTGGATTTCGGGTGAGAGTTTTCATGTATCCATGGATACGATGATACAATCTTACTATATCTGAATAACCGAAAGTAGGCTTTTCTACCTTCATATGTGGGACGCAAGTTGACTATTTTAGCCCTAGATGGAAAGTAACTGTTTTCTTGCTATATTTCATGGTTGGTTTTGCAACCGTGAACACAGCCTTATATAATATTTATTTATTCATATACGTAGGAGTTGGCTTGTGGATCCTGAAAACCCTGGTTCGATTCTCACAGTCAACAAACATTTTCACCACATTAACTCCTGTGGTTCCCCGACCACTAACATCTTTGGGTGGCCGTGATTTGACGGCCGGTAACCGCACTTAACGCGCATAATATATCACTTGCAGAGTGCCACACCTAGTAATGGGTAAAAGTCGTGATGATATATTTATTTTTTTATTTATATATGTAGGTATTTTTTAACTTTTATTTAAATTAAATATAATAATAGTTGTAGAAAAAAATCGATTACTGCCCTTAGCACCCTCAAGAGGAAAATGAATTTGGTTAATTTTATCCATTATTGGGTGTGGCACTCTGCTATAGGAAATCTCAGTAAGTGATATATTTATGCGCGTGAAATGCGGTAACCAGTCGTCTAATACAGCCCTCCAAAGATGGTAATGGGGAAGGAGATAGTTTTAATTTTTATTTGAAAGTTGGAACATTTTCTTGTCAAGGAAGCAATGGTAGTGGAACACTTATTTCCCATGTTAATCGCCTATGGCCTATGGCACAGTTTTTGTGGGACTTCCTGTATAACTCGTAATTTTTGTATACATTTAGGACCTTTTTAAAATCTAAAACATATTTTTGTTGCTCTCTATGAACACATTTGTAGTGAGCTCTCCCGCGATTTTACATTAGAATATATCCATGGATTGTAGAAATACCCGCTGTTACAGTTCTGGCGAGGACGTTCCGATTTGTACGTAGCTTGTTGTACAGTTCACAATTGAATTAAACTCGTGTTTGCAATGGTATCGACGAGTTGTAGCTGTGAATGTCCACAAGTTGCTTGGATCTGTTATTCTGCTCCCGACCCTTGTTAAAAGGAAAGTTGTAAATTTCATCCTGACAAAAATGTTTCCAACTCTGTATTCGGCCATTCATTAACTTTCTGCGTTGTCTTTATTCAATTTCAAAATGGATTAATTTCAATTTACAATTTATCCCTTTAAAACATTATTTCGTTAGACTTATACGGCCAAACAAATTTCCGAGCGGAATTTCAAGTAATTGGACTGACAAGATGCGGCTTTTATGGCCCAACTTTAAACATATTTACTTTACTTGAACCGCATGGGCGTCCGCAGGAGGAGGCAAGGGAGGGCGCGCGCCCCTCCTTGGATATTGGTGACCACGACTCTCGAAAATAGGACTTTAACATGTAAAACTATATTTTTTTAATTCCCTGCTTCCTTAAATATTTGAAGCAAAAAAGCTTGAAATAAAAGTTTTAGGGCATAACATTCTGCATCAGAAACAATAAGCAAAATAATTTTGCATACTTTGTAATACAAATTAGATTTGAAAATGACGAAAATTGCCTCAAAACTATCGATAGTCATGAAATTGAAATAAAATTAAACATATGTTTGACGTTTTATTTGTCAAAATAAATGTAATAATAAATAAAGAATGTATTCTGACAGTTTTGACAGATTTAACGTCAAACATTTGTTTAATTTTGTTTCAATTTCATAGCTATCGATAGTTTTGAGACAATTTTAGTCATTTTCAGATCTAATTTGTGCCGATACAAAGCATGCAAAATTAATTTCATATTTTATGTCCTAAAAATTTTATTTGATGCTTTTTTCTAAATAATTTGGAAACAGGAAATTTAAAACAATGCGATTTTACATGTTAAAGTCCTATGTTCGAGAGTCGTGGCCACCACACTGTATATGTATACATAAATTAAATAAAAATTAAATTATAAGTTTAAAGATAATAAGTTCAAGCTGAAACTTTCCAGCAGTATTCTAATGGCCAGCTAGCGACATGTTCCCTATCGTAACGATTGAATAATCTAAGTTTAAGTATACACAGACACAAAATTTTAGTAAATAAAAACTGTAAAACTTCTTAATTTATTGAAGAAATGGTGTCAATTGATGGAAGAGTTATTAGAAAATTGTCCTTCCTCTTCAATTCAAACCTAGACGACAAATATTAGTAATTTATTTCACAAATTTAAATATTTTTTTATCCATTTGTTATGTGTATTTGTATTTATGTTATGTAAAAAAAAATATTTTAGAAATTTATGTATATCTGAGAGTTTTTTGCGACTCGCCCCCCCCCCCTGGAAAAATGTCTGTGGACGCCCATGTTGAACCGCAGGCGATTTTCAGTGGCAGCATCCCTCCGACCTTTGTTTAGGGCGAAAAATATTAATGACACGGTTACCTTAATTATCTTTTTTAAAAATTTTATTTTAAATCAGAACCAAGCGATGTTTTCTCAGTACTGCTGTCATTTTTCTACATTTACTATAAATTTTTTAGACTCCTACGTCACATTAGTTAGTCCGAATCTTACTTTTTCGTTTGATGTTTTATTTTGCAGTTTTATTTCTCGTATAGCGTGCAAGAAAATTAAATGAAATTTTAATGAGACATATACTAGTATGACATTAATACACAGACAAAATTTTAATTTTAATCTGCCACTGTCATCATAAATATTTTAATTTGTGGAAACCATTTCTGCGAAGTAGTTAGATATTTGTCTTGTACTGTATCCCCTACCCCATAATACATTTTAATAATATTTGCGTGGTCCTCGGCATTTAGAATATGATAGTGATAAATTAAAATATTTTATCCACAACTCATATATAATAAAGACATAATTACACTGATTTCAGTTGAATTATATGGCTCATAAAACACTAGTGGGGGAGCCACAGAAGTAATTTTAATGTGGTGAAAATGTTTATCGACTGTGGGAATCGAACCAGGGTTTTCAGGATCCATATGCCGACTTGATACCACTGAGCCACCTACCCCATATAATATTTATAACAATTAAGTAGATAGCTCAGTGGTATCGAGTCGGTCTGTGGATCCTGAGAACCCTGGTTTGATTCCCACAGCCGACAAACATTTTCACGACATTAAAATTACCCCTGTGGCTTCCTCACCACTAACATCTTTGGAGGCTGAGACTTGTCGGCTAGTAACAGCACTTCACACGCATAAATTTATTACTTACTGAGATCTGCTTCGGTAGAGTGCTACACCCAGTAATGGATAAAAGACGTGATGATATATCTATTTATATATTTATTTATTTAAAAATGGCTAGTGAAGTCACTTCAACAATGCAATATTTGTAATGCATCATCTCTTACATCCTACAGCGGCGCCTAAAGCTTGCTGAAGTGTTCAGACATCGGTGTTCGTGTACGCATCGCACAGCTTGACACCTCGCACGTTTCACGTCTATTTTTAGACAATTCGCCGCCGCAGGAGCTGAAGCAGGAGCAGCAGGAACCGAGGTAGAACAACGCTTCAAGGCTTCAGGATACGATTGATAGACAGGTCAACACACTACGGGTGATATGATCGAGAAGCGATCGATAACTTCAAATGTGGCTGTGGTATTACTTCAAATAAATCATGTATGACATGATTATTCAACATATATGTTTGAAGTGTATTTAAATCATTCATTTTTTAATAAATAAATATATGTATGTATTCCTAAATTATTACTTAATTTGTTTATATTTATTGTACACAAGTTTTTAGAATTTATTTTTTATTGGGTTAGTAATACTTCCTTCATTCCGAAATTAACGCTGCGCTACTGACAGTACATTACGCAATTTTTCTCCTCTCATTCATGATCAAGATTATACGACAATGAGTAACACAAAACATGATATAATAGCTGTATTCCATTTGCCACTTGGTTCACTTAAATCAGTTCAGATAAATTTGACACATGACTAAATGAACTGAATGAAGCAAACTAATTCACTTTTTGGGATGAATTATTTTAAAGTATATTAGAATCTGTAATTCTAGTACAGGAAATAAAGTCAGGAAAGTAATCCAGCGAATTAAATAAGTGGTCTGGTTCAGTAAATGTAAGTTAGATCTGATCTAAATGGCAAATGGAATACGCCTAATGTGATATTATGTATGGGATATTCTTGATTTTCGGTTACAATGAATTAAAAGTACCCTTCCTTATTGTATGTCTGTAAGAATGTAGATGATGTACACTCGAACTCCACGGTGAAGGCGAATGATTCCATTGGTAGGCTGCTTCAACCTGGTGATATCACAGTACATATGTAGAGACATACAAAATACACTAACACAATACACAAAGTTCACTTCACTCAGAAAACAAACAAATTCGAAATAATAATAAATTTACAATAAATAAACGAAAATTGTATATCAAATAAAACATGAACTACACAGTAAATAATAAATGAATCGTTACTAATTCGTCGGTAAACTGAACTGACGCGCCCAATATAAAAATATTTGTCTCTTCTCGTGTTGCGCAGCGAACAATTAGTGATCATAATAAATATTCACTAAACATAATATATTACAGTGTTTATCAAACTATTATAAATGAACTGATAAAAAAATTGTACAGAAAAATATATAAGTATGCTTTTGAATTTATTGAACACTATTAGGTCTCCTGTATCGCAATTGAGATAAATTTTCTGTTAGCAAATAAATGAATACAAATTATTTACCTATACCAATAATTTGAAATGAATAAAACAGGATGTATATTTATGAATCTAAATGTTTTTCTAGAAATGTTGGTGAAATTGAGGGTGTGAGATTGTGTGGACGACCTAGGAATAAAAGGATGTATGTGATTGAAGGTTTATTACGTAAACTAAAGATGAGATGAGCTTGTATGAAAAGAAATATGAATGTGGATGAAGCGTGTTGTAACAGGTTAAAAAAAATATTAATATATCATCACGCCTTTTATCCATTTAACAGATCTCGGTAAGTGATATATTTATGAGCGTAAAGTGCGATTACCAGCCGTTAAATCACGGTCCCCAAAGATGTTAGAGGAAAGCGAGCCACAGAGATCATTTTAATGTGGTAAAAATTGTTTGTCAGTTGTAGGAATCGAACCAAGGTTGTCAAATCCACAGGCTGACTCCATATCACTGAACAGGACGAATCTAATAAATATATTATCACGCCTTCTACCCATTACTGGGTGTGGCACTCTGCCGAAACAGATCTCAGTAAATGATATATTTTGCGCGTGAAGTGCAATTACCAGTCGTCAAATCACGGCCCCCAAAGATGTTAGTGGTGGAGCCACAGGGGTAGTTTTTGAAATTATGAAAATTGTTTGTCACCTGTGGGAATCGAACCAGGGTTCTCATGATCCACAGGCCGACTTCATATCACTAAGCTAGCCCCATAATAAATAAATGCTTAGTGATTATTTCAAAAAAATAAATGAATGTAGGTAAATAATTGTAAGTTTATTATGCCAACGAAATTTGTAAGAAACAAATTATGAATGTGGATGAAGCTAATCAAGTGTTCGTGCAACGCCATTTGAAGAAGTATATGTATGTTTTTCTTGTAAAATATGCATTTTATATATGTTATTTTTATTTTAAGACTAGAATACAATAAAGTAAATGCAAAATTTAAAATTCCTGGCTTTCCAGCGTCGGTAAGAATATTATATATGAGGCCATTCGTTCTATCTTAGCCGACGACAATTTCAAAACTACGGGTCCTGAAAAATGATGAGATATATTTCAGTCTCTAGAGGACGGCAGGACAAATTTTATTTGTAGAAGTATAGTTTCAGTATGGACAGCATGTCCACTTGAAACTTGGAAATATAGTTATACTAGTCCAGTGAACATCACTACTCAATAATATTTGAAAGGATATGAGACCAACTGAGCGATGAGTCTTCTTGAACTAGAAATGAGACACAAACTAACTTTTACTTTGTTGCTGTTTGATCTTTTCTCCTTTCATTTCTTGATGTTATGTTTGAACCATGTTTTTAATATAACGTAAACATTTGTTGCTATTCATTAATGAATGAATTTATAAAGAATGGTGTGTTACAGAAACGAATTATGATGACTTCGTGAAATAAATAAACTTGTAGGAAAGGAGTTATGAATGAAAGATGAAGTGAATGTGGCATGCTAGAATAAGAATATATGACGAAGATTAATTGTGGAATGAAGCTAATGGATATATAGAGAAAATGAATAAATTTTATTCAAGGTTTGCTACGAGAACGGATAAATTTGAGTAAGGAATAAACGAACATAAATAGAGGAATTTTGAATGTAGATGAATCTAATGAATGATTTTGAGTGAAAGACACAAATGAGATTACATTACTGAGTGTGACACTCTACCGAAGCAGATCTCGATATGTGATATATTTATGGGCCTGAAGTGCAGTTACCAGCCGTTAAATCACGTCCTCTAAAGATGTTAATGCTGGAAGAGCTACAGGGGTAATTTTAATGTGGTGAAAATTGTGTCGGCTTTGGAAATTACACCCAGGTTATTCAATCTACAGTCCGATTCGATACCACTGAGGCATCTACCCCATATGATTGTAAATGAATTTAATAAATACATATTTAGAGAATATATCGAGTCCGAATGTGGATTTGAGAATCTCGGTTGCAGCTGTGGCTCCCTCACTATTAACATCTTTGGGTGCCTTGACTTGACGCCTGGAAGCCGCATTTCACTCGCATAAATATATAACTTACTGAGATCTGCCAAGGCAATGCCCCAGTAATGGGTAGAAGGCGTGATGATATATTTATTTTAATGAAACATAATTAATGTTCAAAAATTAAAAAAAAATGTATATCATCACACCTAATACATACTAGAGATCAATTTAAGAACGCAAATGCATAACTAGCTGTTAGATAAAGAAATAATGATAATAATTAACAATATTCTTTAAAGATTCGTACATCTCTTTTTATTCATTTCTAAGCATGATAGTTCTATAGTTGCAGATCTCGGTAGTTCACATTTTATTTACCACCAGTGATTTTTAGTAGTTAAATTATGATGCTACATAAAATAGCAGTAAATAAATAAAAAGTATGATTTTTATGACAAGTTTTTGGTAAGTAGTTTGGTTTAAAATCGAACCTGGATATTTTAAATAACTAATCACCTAACGTATAATTTTTATCAGTTCTCATAATAAAAGAAGAAATGCATTTAATTAAAAATGATAAAATAAATTATACATTACCTTTTGTGAAATCTTGAAGATTCTAGTGATTTGAATTTATAATGCATATTAAAATATATTTTTACAATATCATACAAATTCAAACTCCATTCGTCTTATATCAATTTAACTATACATCGACGTGCGTCTTATATAAAACATTATATAATTAAGATAAATAATATTAATTTACAACTTAATAAGAAAACAAATCAATAAAAATTACAATCAATCAATATTTAAAATGGCAAATTCAATTTCTTTAGAAGACATTTAATAGCAAAGACAGGATTTCTGAAGATTCGAGGTCGGTTCATGTTGATAATGCCCCAGTCGGGGACCAGCGAAGGCAGAACATCCTTCTGTCTCTTTACTTGCATGTTCGTCGGGACATTTCTCATTCTTGTTAACATTTTTTGTTTTCTTTCGCATTGTTGAAGTGTTTTTGCTAAGATTTTTTCAGCGTTTTTTTCGGACAAGATCACCTACAACCGACAATACTTAATTTTGTAACAATGTTTAGTTTTAAAAACTTTTAATTTAATTAACAAACATTAATTATTGTGGTAGTACAAAAATCCTACACATATTTTGATAGGTGGCAGCAGCTACCTACTTTCAAGACTGAATTTTAGAAAATCAATAAATTAAGACCTGCGCAGGGACTACCAGTCGTCACAAAAACTTGCGCGATGATTTCAACCATTTGAAATACGAAATGTTTGACATTTTACTTTATAAAACACATAATAATTGAACAATAAACACCTAAACTTGTCTAGGAATCCTGGGGTGTAAAGTATCACTTTCTTTCCTCAATTGAGAGAAAAAATGTTACTTTTTAGCAGAAGTCATTAAAAAAATATATTTAAAAGGCATACCTTACAATATTCTGGTTTTTGTGCAAACAACCAGACTAAGGTACAGACATATGGAAAGAGTAAACTGTCCTTATCACTCCAATGTAACAATAATGAAAGCAATCTCTCGACGTATTGTATCTAAAACAGATTATTATTTACCAGGCTGATTCACAAAACGGATTAGCGCTAACACTGTTTTTAATATTATCTTTAACTCTATTTCAAATTAATACAGATTAAAGAAATGAACTCAATTTGATGCTAGCTGACTCTCTTTTTAACTCAAGTTAAAATAAACTTGTTTCGTACATTGAAAAGAGAGTTAAAAATGAAATAAAAAATGGTGTTAGCGCTAATCCGCTTTATGAATCTGCCTGTACATGATCTTGAAACATTTGAGGAACATTTGACATGATTTATTTTCCGCTGTCCAAATTTTCTAAATTATTTGATAGAAATATGCGTTGGTAGTAAAAAATATACGTTCTTTGTATACCTTCCAGACTGCAGCTGACGTCTGCTGGAACTTGTATAAGTTGATAAGGACGCTGACGCAGAGTAGAGAGGCGTCCATATCAGGCACTGAGCGATTTGTGCACACCAGCAAAATGTACAATCGTTCAGTTATATCATTACATACTTTTATACACAGATTTGGGAATAAACGAGTTGTGAAATCTACAAAACAATTTATTTATTAAATGGTGCATATATATTTAGCAGACGCATTCCATTTGCCATCTAATTTACTAAAAAAATATCAGTTTGTTCAGTTCAATTAGACTCGTTTGTCAGATCTTAACTGATTTAAGTAGTCCAAGTGGCAAATGGAAAACAATTCTGAATTTTATTACCTAAAATGGTCAGAGCACGGATAATTTCTTTCATACTGGATTGATACATGAGTAAATCTATGGCTTGTTGATTCCTTTTACCTACTGTAGACTCTGGTAAAGCATTATTCGCAGCGTCTACACTTCTCTGACGAATCGAAGCCATTTTTGCGCTCATAGTTTTTCTCGTATTATATCCGCGCCATGCAGTCTAGCAAACAACAAATTAAATGATGAGAATGTTCAAGATCTAACAATTCATGAACTTATTGTGAGTTCGTGAACTTGTCAAATTAATTTTACTTACTTGTATCTTAACTGCGGCTCTGTCGAGTTTTCTTCGTAATTTTCTTTCTTCAATTTCCTTGGAATTTGCTCGAAGAATCGCCAAATGTTTCATTGCTGCATGCATCCGAACCCAGGACTGAATTTTTACCACTGCTTTAACGTTCAATTGCAGTTTTTGAATTAAACATTTTTTAAGGAACGTTCTAAAGTATCTTTGTATTTTTATTGCTGCATCTTCCTTTTGCAAAAATTCCTTCCTGCATTTTCTCATTATTAAATAACTTCTGTAGTATGTCTGAATTGTAGTTGCAGATTTAATAGTATATAAGAAATCGGTACGATATTTTTTTGTGAGTAAATATGATCTGAAATGGTTCTGTATAACTGCTGTAGATTTCTTCAACTCTAAAAAGTTTGTGCGTTGTTTTTTCATGAGCATGTATTCCCTAAATCTTTTTTGAATGATACAAACAGATTTCTTTTGTAATACATAAAGTTCTTGGCATTTTTTAGTAACCATAAAATTTCTAAACCAACGCTGAATTTTTATAGCAGCTATTTTTTTCTGAATAAATATTTGTCTGGTTTGCTTCATTTCTAAATGTGCTCTAAACTTTCTTTGTATTGCTACAGTAACTTTTCGTTGTAAAATATAATGTTCTCTAACAGATTTCATTGCTAAATATGCCTTAAATCTTTGCTGAATAAGAATGACTGATCGTTTAGTTTGAAGATAATTTTCCCTTACTTTCTTCATAGAAATGTTAGCTCTGAAACGTTCTTGAAGAAACTGGACAGTTTTCCTGGTTTGAAGATATTTTTCTCGTTCGTTCTTCATTGCAATATTTGCTCTGAAATGTTGCTGAAGAGTGATGGCAGCGTTTTTTGTCTTCAAGTACTTTTCACGATCTTTTCGCATGGTTAAAGTTGCTCTAAATTTTTGCTGAAGCAAGATGATGCATCTTCGATTTTCTAAATAGATTTGGCGATCTTTCTGCATTGAAATATTTGCTCTAAATATTTGTTGGATTTTAATAACTGCATTTCTGTACTGAACATAATTTGCTTGTGCTTTTTTCATTGCTAGTTTTGCCCTAAATCTTCTTTGAATTAAAATAACTGATTTTCTGAGTTGAATATAGTTTTGACGACATTTATTTCGTTCTAATTTTGCTTTAAAGATAGTTTGAATTATAATTACAGATTTTATAAGAGCTAAATAATAACTGCGACATTTTTTCATTTGTAAATAAGCTCTAAATTGTTCTTGAATTAAAGTTGCTGCGCGTTTTTGTTGTAAATAATTTTCTTGTTGCATTTTCATTAATTTATTGGCTCTATATCGTCTTTGTACATTTATTACAGCATTTTTCAGTGAAATATAATAGTTATTTTGTTTTTTCATTACTGCATTTGCTCTAATTCTTTGTTGAAGTTTTATAATAATATCCCTTTTTTGTAAATAATTTTTGCGGGTAATTTTCATTACCTGTGTAGCTCGAAAATTTTGCTGCATCTTAATTATTATTTGTCGTTGTTTTACATAATTTTCTTGGTCTATTTTCATGGCCATATTAGCTCTAAATATTCTCTGAATTACGATAGCACTTTCTTTTAATTTTAAATATGATTGACGATATTTTTTCATAAGTAAGTTTGCTCTAAATCTACGCTGAACATTTATTACAGCTTTCTTGAGAAGTACATAATTGTTTTTCTCTTTATTCATTGCTAATTTTGCTCTATATTTTTGCTGCAAATATATTATAGTGTTTCTGTCTTTTAAATATATTTTTCTAGTGTGTTTCATAAGAATATTAGCTCTAAAATGTTGTTGAATCAAAATTGTACTTTTCTTAAGTTCAATATAATTATTTCTTGATTTTTTCATAGCTGTATTAGCCCTGTAAGTTTGCTGAATATATACAACAACTCTTTTATATTCTAAATAATTTTTGCGACATTTTTTCATGTCTAAATGTGCCCTGAATTTTTGTTGAAGGAATATAACAGCCTTTCGTTGATATAAATAATATTCTCTTGTATTTTTCATGGCTAAATTTGCTCTGAATTTTTGTTGTACATAAACAACAGCTTCTTTTAGTTTTAAATAATTTCCTCGACATGTTCTCATGTCCAAATATGCTTTGAACTTTTGTTGTATAAGAATTGCAGCATTTTTTTGTTGCAAATAATTTTTGCGAGCAATTTTCATAGCCAAATTTGCTTTAAACCTTTGTTGCACAACTACAGTGGATTGTTTTAGTTTCAAATAATTTTGGCGACAATTTTTCATAGCTAAATAAGCTCGGAAATATTCCTGAATTGTTAACACAGCTTGTCTTTGGTGCAAATAATTTTTACGAACAATTTTCATTGCTAAATTTGCCTTAAATCTTTGTTGGATTGACACAGTTGCTTGTTTTAATTTTAAATAATTTTCGCGACAGATTTTCTTGGCTAAATAGGCTCTGAAATTCTCCTGGATAATTATTGCAGATTTTCTTTGCAATAAATAATTTTCTCGTGTTTGTTTCATAGCTAAATTTGCTCTAAATCTTCGTTGGATTGTAACAGCTGCTTGTCTTTGATGCAAATATGATTTTCTAGTTTCTTTCATAAGAACATTAGCTCGATATTTTTGTTGTAAGAAAATTATGGAATTTCGTTGTCCTAAATAAGTAGATCTGTCTTTTTTCATAAGTATACTAGCTCTAAAACGTTGCTGTATTTTAACAATTACATTTTTTGTATGTAAATAAATATTTCTATCTATTTTCATTTGTAGGGAAGCCTTGAAATATCTTTGAATTACAATAGCAGCAGATCTCTGTTGCAAAAAGTTGTTACGCTGTTCTTTTACAATTTGTTTCGATCTGAAAATTCGTTGCATCTTAATAACGACTTCCTTTAACTTTAAATAATGTTCCTGCGTTTTCCTCATAGCAATTAGAGCTTTAAATTGTCGCTGAATTAAAATAATAGCATTTTTTATTGTCAGATAGTAGTGTCTTTGTATCTTCATCAGTTTAGTTGCTCTGTATCTTTGCTGAATTATAATAACAGCTTGTTTTTTCAGTAAATACTGAAGTCTATCTCGTTTAATTAAAAACATGGATCTTGTAAATCGCTGAATTGTAATAACAGATTTTTTGATGATGAGATAATAAGCTCTTTCTTTTTGCATAAGTTTCCAAGATCGATAGAATTGTTGTATTTTTATCGCAGCATTTATTCGTAGTTGTCTAGGTCTGTCCAGCATTCTTCTTTTGATGACTATAGTCAAGCTTTTCCACCAAACTTGAATTTTACTTGCTGCTTTAGTAAATCTCGGAGCTTGGAACTTATAAATTATTTGCCATAGTAGAGACAATGTTTTTTCTAGATGTCCATCCACAATATCTTTAGAAGTAATGTCTCCTGCAATAGTATATCCTGATAGTAGTAAACTATCTAGGCCTAATTTAACATTATGAATTTTTTGTAGTCTAGAAATAGCTGGACCTCTCAACTGATTAGTCAAATCGTTTCTTAAGAGAATAATTTCCATAACTCTAGTCAGTCTTATTCCATCTCTCAAATCAACTCCTAAATTCTTTACAGCATAATCAAATTCATCAATATAGCTTTGTTTATGAGTGACTTCATACCCTAAACGCCTCAAAAATTTAGTGATATCACCAACAGCCGATAAAAGTTCTCGAGAAAATGATAGCAACAATTCTTTGCTTTCTTTAATTGGAGCATCTCTGCAGAATAGACAAGGATCATGAGATATTATTTTCTTAGTTTTAGCTTGATCTAAAAAGTAGATAAGCATCAAAAATTTCTTTAACGTAAATTTTTTAACTGCAGTTGCGTAGGCTGGAAGATATTTAATATGTGTAGCTTGTTTATTTTTTGGCATCAGATTAGGACAACGAAAAAATCTCAGCATTATAAATGTGCTTAATCCAATGACATCTGAATTAGATTCTAGTGGAATTGGTTCATTATAAATCGTTTCTAATCCAATTCTCAGCCATAAAGGATTGTAACAAAGCAGTAACGTCAAAATATGTGATTGTAGTCCAACATCCAAGTGTAAGTTTTTATCCTCTCGAATAGATATTTGTTTATTTTCGATTGTAACAATAACTTTAGACAGTACATTTCGGTTTTCAAGAGAATGAAACAAATTCTTTGCAGATTTACGTAAAATTTCAAGTTTATTATTAGTGTGATACTTGGATGAAACTATTTCTTTAGTCGGGGCATAAATTAAATCTTTTTTGACACAGTCTTGCCATAATTTAGCAACATCTACCTTTCTGCTTTCAGCTTTTGCTGCAAGTTCAGAAGGAGGACTTAACAGAGCGTTTAACCATTTTTTTAATTCTTTCATTTGTTTATCAATCCATGTTTCGTCGTAATACAAAGTAGAAGAAATAAATGGATCCAAACTTGAATTAACAGTGGAGGTGTTTGAATTATACATAGCAGCAATTAAAAATGGATCAATATTGCAAGTTGTTGAAGTGATACTTACAGAAGAAATGCTCGCATTAGAAATATTAGATGTTGAAGAGTTCTTACTTAGGTTGAGTTTTAAATTGCAGATTGATTTGCGTCGGATTATTTCAGTCTTTTCTAGTTTTTTATTCCAGGAAGTGTTTATATTTTTTAAGGGCTTTGGTGACTTTGGTTTTATGAACGCACGTTTCGGCGGCGAAATTGAGAAAATTATTTCAGGTTCCGCCTTTCTTTTCATTCCGGTGTAGCTGATATCACTACGGATGCTAGAACTACGAACTGATTCTGAGAGTTGATCTTCTTCTGTTATGTAAGACAAAGCTGCTTTTGCGTTAATTCCACTGAAATTTAAATAGTTTGAAGTTGCATGGAACTGACTGGTTGCAGTATGAGGCAATACAGGAGATGATGTACTTATTTTCGCGTAATTCAATGATTTTTCAATTTCTGTTAGGTCTCGAATTCTGTTTTGCATATCTTCGGGAGATAAAAGAGCAAAGGTACTCGATGGGCTTATGTTACTCATAATGTAAGTTCCTCCACTCAGATTTTGTGGACTACAATTTTTCTTAGTTCCTGGTGACAGGTCGAAAGTACTGTTTGCTTGAAACAATTCTTTTGGTGTTGATGAATTATTTCTGTTTGTATTTAATGGTATTTTACTTCCGGTTGAACAGTTATTCGGAATAAAAATTTTATCCAAGACTTCAGTTTCGTTAAGAATGAATTGGAAATGAGGTTCTCTTTTAGTTACTATAGCTGTAGAGACGGCAAATGAATCTGATAGCAATTTTTGAACTAGATAATCATCTTTTATGTTATTTGGGACAGATATTTCAGGTGTAGCATCCATGTTAATTTTTTTAATAAATGATTCAGATGATTTTGTATATACTTCAGGAGTGAACTGTAAATTGTCTAATTTTTTCTCAATTTCTAAGCTATCATTAAAATTATCCGGACTGTTAATTAAATTATTAATTACTGGTTGTCTGTTTATAGCGTATGTTTCTCTTCGCATTGGTGTTTGTAAAATATTATCACATTTAAAATTAATATTAGTCGGTGATGAAAAATTCGACGAGTTATCCATAAGATTAAGTTTTTCTGAGAAAGACAGTTTACTAAATGATGCATCAGGCTTTTGTTGAAAAGTAATCGGTGATTTATTGTTTACGTTTTGTTGAAATATAATTGGTGAGTTTTCTTTATTAGATTCCAAGATGTTTGTTTTCTTTTTCAACGGACTGCAAGTTGTGATGTGAATATTGTTTTGGCAGTTATCGCACTTGTAAGTTTTCGGCGTGCAAATATCTTCAGATACTTTTAATGGAGAACGTTTCTTTTTTATGTTTTTAGGTGAACGAAATTTTTTCACGGTTGATACAGCAACCGATTTTGCGGGTTGTTTGCCGACTGTACGTCTCTTGCCCTATTAACAAATTATGTTACACTGCGCTGTATAATAATGAAAAATACATTTACAGCTCTATACTTAAAAAGGTAAAATGTGATTTGGATTAATTTTTTAATTAGAATAAGATTAACTAACTCAAAAATTCAGAAATAAATAAATAAATATAAATATATCATCACGCCTTCTACTCATTACTGGGTGTGGCACTCTGCCGAAGCAGATCTCGGTAAGTGATATATTTTGCGCGTGAAGTGCGGTTACCAGCCTTCAAATCACGGCCCCCAAACATGTTAGTGGTGGAGGAGCCACAGGGGTAGCTTTTGAAATTATGAAAATTGTTTGTTGCCTGTGGAAATCGAACCAGGGTTCTCAGGATCCACAGGCCGACTTCATACCACTGAGCTAGTCACCCCAAAATTCAGGATTAGCTAAAATTTCTTTGAGAATGATTAACAATAATTTTATAAAATCTATATTTTACGGTTTATTGATATCAATATCAGTAACTGAAATCTAGGCTCGTTTCTACATAAAATTCAAAAGTAAAATGTATTTATGGCAAAGCTCACAGCAGTTTTAACAAATAAATCTTAAAACTAGTGAACTCACGTCCAACAATCTTCTCGATGTAAACAAAGTACTCAAAAGTGAAATACATTTCTGGCAAGATTCGTTCCGAAAGCAATTTTAAGAATTTAGACAACTATTTAATTTTTTTTAAATATTGAACAAATCATTTTATTCAATTATTTTAGTCCACCTCATTTGTATTAATAGAAAAATTAATACAAATAGGTGATTTCAGGGCCGTAGCTAGAAGCAGATATTAGACAGGGCTCATTTTTTCCTTAAAAGGGCTAACATTTTTTAAACAATTTTTTTTTTAAATTAATGCATAGGTATTGTAGATATAACATATAAATATCTGATTTTTAATTTATTAAAGAAAGGAATATAAGATAAATTAATATAATAACGAAAACCAAATTTTCTAATTTTCTAAATATAAATTTATGTGTTTTAATATAAAATAAAACTTACCTTTTTCTGGACAGATTTGAAGATGATTGGCACATTTCGAGAAACATTCCGGTTGTCAAGAATACTTAGTACTTCTCTCCATCCTCCTTCTTTCTTTGGAGCCCATGTCACCTCCAAAATTGTTTCCTCGTGTGCTTCAATCTCGATTTCATTCCAATTTAATGTGACGTACCTATCAGCTGGTAACAACTTACTGATTCTCAACTACAACAAATTATTCAATCAATACTTGAATATCTTACATTCCAATTGCGTTTGAATTTTCTTATTGATTGAAATATGTATAAAATATTCAAGAACTTACTTGGACTTTAAAAGCATTTGGATTTTGAATAATTAACTTTTTCGTCTCCACGTCTCCCACAGCAACATTTTCAAAAAATATTTTTGGGTTTGGAGCAAATGGGGCCAGCTTAAGAACTGGTACATCTTCCAGAGGTACAACTAACTGCTGTTTCTTTGAAGGTTCTACAGGTGAGATTGCAATCTAAACAAATGATAATATTAGTCAAGAAAAATGTTTTAAAAAGGAAAATTGCTTACCTGAAAATACATTGTTCGCGAAAAATATGAATCAGCAAATACGCGTATTTCTTAGTAATCTTTTAACTTGTTTTAACTTGCAACTGCAACGGACAACAGACATCAAATTCTTCTTGTATGATCAAACTGCCACACTTTTCAAATTTACAAACACCTTTCAGAACCGTTTCGATTTGAACCAATCACGTCTTCCAACGGAAAATATATGTCAAAAATGAGTAAAGGGTAGTGGGGAGGAGAGCGTAATATTTGAAAGTCAGATATCTTTCATTTCCCAATTTAAATTAATGCCCAATTATTATTTACAGGAAAGGTAATTATTACATTCAATATTCGAATAATTTTCAAAAATGATTCTTTATTGTAGGGATTTTAATTTTTATAACCCTGATGCTGAACGTCAAATTCCTAACCTAAATTATTTATTTCACATTTGAAAGTATTTTATAATGACAGTAGCAGGTACATCATCAAATAATGAGAATGTGAAAGAAACTCCTAATGAAAATGGAAATCCTCATCAGATAACAGTAGAAAAACAATGGGGTTACGATTTATATCCGGAGCGAAGAGGAGAAAAACATAAACCAAGTTGGAGAAACGTTCTTTTCGGTGGTGAAGGAAAGGAAGATCTTGACAAAATAAAATGTGAAAGAAATGTATACAACTGTGTGAAAAACAGTCCCATAGTAAAACTCATGATGGGCGCATTAAAAAGCTCCGGTTGTGCAATCGACATTCGAAGACACATCGCGTGTGAATATTGCGACAACTCTGTAAGCGGAGGCTACGATCCATTAGTAAACCAAGTCGTCATCTGCCAAAACACAGCCAGAAGCGAAGGAATTGTCCAAGGCATCCTAACACATGAAATGATTCACATGTTTGATTATTGCAACAACAATTTGGACTTTAAAAACATTGATCATTTAGCGTGCACTGAAATTCGAGCAGCTAATCTAACACATTGCAGCTTCTTGAGCGCCTGGGCTCAAGGGGACGCCTCCCCACTTCGGGTGAAACAGCAACACGAGCACTGCGTGAAGACGAAAGCGATGTATTCAGTTTTAGCTGTACGTAGCGTAACGAAAGAACAGGCGATAGATGCTGTGGAACGAGTATTTCCTAAGTGTTATGCAGACTTGGAACCCATCGGCAGGAGGATGAGAAGAAATTCTGGGGATATGCAGAATGCTTGTTTTGAAGGCACCATGTATGGCTACGATATTTAGGAAATATTTGTTTTAGTTTTGTTTTATATGTACATTAGGATACAAAAAGAATTAAATATTGTAGAACTGTTACGTATAGATCTTATATTTTCCTCACATCCACTTTTTTTGTCTCTCTCATCAAGAAATAACAATAAAATAAACAAATATAATTTTCCTAGATCACAAAACGGTGTAACTTATATTATGACATGATTGGTGCCCTAAAAAATAAATAAAATTAGCTATTAGTTGTTGAGTAGAACTGAGAGTTCCTTTAAACAATCCAATTTCTCGTGCATGTAGACTTTGGACTCCCAGAGCATGCGGACAAGTTTCTCGTCAGACTTTTCGTCCATGACAATGTCCTCCGACATTTGTGGCGAAAAACGGTAGTACGGTACGCCGATCATGGAGCACCAGGCTCGTGCTCGGTCCACCACGCGACCGTCGCTCGCCGTCGCCTAGATGAGACAGATTTTCAAAATATTTAAAGATTCATGAAAGAATGGGTGGACGACCTGGTATAATATCGAGATTGTACGAATGTGGATAAGTTAAAATGTAAGCTAACCTGGTCGACGAGAAGAGCACCGATGGCAGAGATGCCGATGACGAGCTTGGCGCTGTCCCAGATGCTTTCAGGACGGAACACATCAATCTCTTTTAGCTGGGTGACGGGCACGACGCCCGTGCCCAACGACACGATCACCTTCAGCGGCGCCATCTTCTCCTCGCGGCCCTTGGCCCGCAGCGCTAAGTTGTATTCGTGGATCTCAGTCATTGCGTCCAGCGTCGGATTGTTTGCGATCAGTCCGCCGTCCAGGAAACGATCGAAAGCTCTAGAAATTCATTTAAGTAATAATAATAATTGTAATATGGGGTAGCTAGCTCAGTGGTATCAAGTCGGCCTGTAGATCCTGAGAACCTTGGTTCGATTCTCACAGGCGACAATTTTCACCATTTTAAAACTACCCTTGTGGCTTCCCCACCACTAATATCTGTAGGGCCGTGATTTGACGGCTAGTAACCGCACTTCACGCACAAAATATATCACTTACCTTCAGCAGCTTCAGCAGAGTGCCACACCCAGTAATGGGTAGAAGGCATGATATATTTTTATAATAATTGTAATAGAATTTGGAGTTAATTGAGCCGAAAATTGTATTTTAATAAAGGCAACAAAAAAAAATCCTTTATTAAAATAATAATTGCGTTTGCTCTGTGATCTCACCGAAAGTAGGAGGGCGCAGCACCTGTGGCTCTGCCGACTTGCCACAGCAACTGTTCCTCTGGCGGAGGCGGCAACTCATACGGACTGATATGCTCCACATGCAGAATATCACTAGGACTTTCATAATTCCTAAATATATGCAAATCCACCGGTTTCCTATCCGCTAACACTCCAGTAATCATCAACTTCGGTTGTTTGATATCAGCCATAACAGTATCAGGTCCAAAACATTCCTTCAAAATATTTTCTAGGGCTTCACTGGGGTACGGACGACTCCCGACAAACGTATGCTCCTTCATTCGAAAATACAAACAGAGTATTTCATTTAAATTTTTGCCGGAAGCCAATCCCAAAGCAAGGATTCCTCCGGTGCTGGTTCCCGCGATCCAATCAAAACAATTTACTATTGGTCTATCGACGATTCTTTCAAGTTCGAGAAGCATTTGAATGAGTATCAAGCCGCGGATACCTCCGCCATCGAGGCACAGCAAGCGGTCACCTTCAGGTTTCTTGAATTTATTCCTCTCGGCGCAGATCTCCATGCCGGCTACGTCCAACATCTGGTTGAGAACGTCACGGTTGACGGGGCCGATGACGGGTGGAGGCGGGATACCAGCGTAGTTGCCATCCGACACGCAAGCGTCGCCGCAGCCTGCCATGTCCGCAGAGCATCGCACAGCGCCCACCGCGTGGAGGTAGAAGAGGATCTTGGGAGCTTGGTCGGCTGTTATTAAATGACGAGCAGTTGCCCCTTTACATAAAAAACGGAATCATTTAAATGAGTACGAACTTTTTCAGACAATATTTACCATCATTATTAAGCAAATTGAGTTTAGCGCCAAACACAATCAAGCTCTGGATAACAGATGCATTCCCCTCCTTAACAGCTAGATGCAACGGCGTATTTCCATCCATATCCCCAACATCCGGATCGGCGCCGTTGCTAACAAGCGCCACGACGCATTCAAGACGGTTCCGCATCACCATGATGTGCAGCGCCGTGCGTTGATCAAAATTCAACGCGTTGATGTTACAATTCTTCTGGATGAGAGATTCAATGACCTCACGCGAGCAGGACCAGTGCAGCGGCGTTCCACCGAACTTCATGTCTTGTTGGTAGAGTTTGTTCGGGTTGTCCTGCATGAAATCGCCCACATACCCTGGTGGGCCATCACCGAACGTAGCTGATTTCGTGCAGGTGAGATTCACATCAGCTCCTGCTAATAGCATTGCTTTTACGCAATCGGGTTTGTTGGCCAGGCACGCCATGTGCAGCGGTGTATGGCCGTTTTTGTTACGAGAATTTAAACAACGAGCTGAGCCTCTACTTAAAACCTACAGAAAATAAAAATTCAATCCAGAAATTGCAAGAACCACGAACTTGAGCTCACCATAATAATATCCTTATTAGTACTGGATGCGTAATGAAATACGCTATTGTCATTGTGATCCAAATGTTCCAGTGAAGACTGAGCATTCACTAAAGTCTCTACAGTTTTTAAATTATTGGAGGAGACTGCTACTTGTAACGGAGACATTCCAGTTATGGAATCCGAGCTATTAAGGTAGTTGCTAATTACAGGATTATTAAACGATTCAGATAATCCTAAATGAGCTGCCAGATGGGCTAAAGTCCAAGTTGGATGAGATGATAACTCATCACATACTTTTTGTAAACCGTACGCATTACAAAGCTAAAATATATTAAAGATAAAACTGGAAGACTTTAAAGTATGAAATAATTACATCCTTATTAGCATCTACGAAATGGGGAACTTTATCCTTGAAAGTAATGAATCGTACTTCTGCTTCCTCCTTAGTTGCAGATCTATATAAACTAGTTACCAAAAATTATAACAGCAAGTAAGTAAAGGCAACATGTAACCTACCTGAAGGCCATGTTCATGGATTCTGTATACGGCCGGTGAAGAACAACTTCGTACTGCAACTTTTCCCGTTTTGAATTCTTTGATGGTTCGTATAAAACCAGCCCATCTTCTCGGTAACATACATCTCTTGTGGAATAAACATCAGGTTTCACTTCTAAGACCTTTGTTGCAGGTGTTTCGAAATTTAAAAGACTTCTAAACACTGTATAAAATGAATGTGATAAATACCAAACCATTAGACAGATACTATCAAGTTTACAATTCAAAAATTTGCCGTACTGATGTCAAATATTTTTAAAAAACAAATGACAATTTCTTACCGTTAAACATGAGTATTATTGAAAATTAAACAATTAATACATAGGAAATACTGTAGTTTATAGGAAAATCACGACTAGAATAACTTTTGAATACAACCGTTCCTTGCTCTGTCAACTTTGACAGCTCACACCGGGTAAGTACAATCAAAAAGAAGAGATTCCAACGCATGCGGCTTGCTTTCCTCTCAAAGAAAAATGGTGGCATAATAGAAGGCGAGAGTGCCACCGATTATTTAGGGAAAACCAATTTATATCTTTAATATTAACAAGGATAAAACAATATTAATTCAAGATGTATTCCGAAGAATACGACCAGGTAACGCAACTTATTGATTCATGTTAATTAATTTGATATAAACATAACCATCTGTAAACTATAAAACATGTGCGAAAAAACAAATTTTAATCTTACTTGCTATTCAACAGCAAAAAACCCTTTTGCAGCCCTACGATTACAACTACACTGCTGGGACAGAGTATGAAGCCCATACAGGAGACCCCCATTTGGACATTGAATATGACAGGCAGTATTATAAAATGCCCGAAATGGTCAAGAAGTTTTTAACATATTTCCGAAATGTTATCAGCGAAGGCTTGATTTTTGAAATTCAGAATTTGTATGAAAATTCATTCCCAAAGCTTACAGAACAGTATTTCGAAAAGAGGCCGTGGCCCGATGAGGCTGAAGTCGCCCACATTGTTGACAATGACCCGGTAAGGTTATTTTTATTTACTTACTATTTGATCCTCTTTCGAACATCCCTGATCCAGATGCTATTCCATCTTGAAACATATTTTTGACACTGTTCTTGTAATGTTCCATGATGACTAAATGGTTGTCCTTGTAACTTTATATATTCTTGTATTTAGATTTTCACATGTTTACTATTGATTTCCTAGGTTATCTTATCTTGTAAATATTTAATATGAGAATTAATCATATGCTTACACAAATCAATATTTTCGCTAAAGAATATTTAATTATCTTTGCTCTTTGAACAATACGTCATTGTGAATCATGAACCAATCTCTTATCTGAAATACAGTATATGTGAATTCCGCTGTAGTGACAATTTATTATGAACGAACTGTGTGTTGAATGCGTCGGCGCGAACTTTGCGCGCATTTTATTTTAAATAAATTATTACGCGTTTTGTTGATTTGAATTACTGTACAATATTCAAGAGAAGAAAGTGTGACATTTCTTCCCAAAGGTGCTGATTCATTTCTGGAGCTGAAGACGAGGAATATAAAGCACCTGGGAAAAGAACGACACTTTCTTCACGACACATACATATAATTACTACACTATCAGAAAGTAAAATTTTCAGAAATGAATTACAAATTTAGATAAAATTTATTATACTCTTGACAGATGTTTGTTGATCGTGGCGTAGCGCGAGCGACAATATACGACTTTCTGCTCTAGGTACATAAATAACTATTGTGTACCTAGAGCAGAAAGTCGTCTATTATAACCATGCAAGAGAGGCAAAGATACTTTTAGCTCTAGGAGCACATAATACTTTTTCTACGACCATTTAGAAACGCTTGAAAAATATTTTAAAATCATTTTTGACAGTTCTGTTTGAATTTCGGGTGACAGTTTTCATGTATACGATAATACACTCTTACTTTATCGCCCGGCGAGTGGCAATATTTTATAGCTACTCAGCAAGCGGCAAATGTGAATTTTCTAACTTTCAACTGACAATTGAAAATGTCTACTTTCTGCCCATAAAAGATATAATTAATTTTTCCGTAGGAATGAAAAGTATTATTTCTCTCATGATTTGAGGGAACAAAAATGTTACTTTCTGGCAGTGTCGTGAAAAATAATGTTTTTTTTTGTTAGGTATTTATGATTCTGTACAAAGAGTTGTACTTCCGCCACATTTATGCAAGAATCCAAGGGGGGCCAACATTAGAACAACGTTTTAACTCATTCTTTAATTACTGCGATTTGTTCAATTACATTTTGAGCGCGGAAAACCCGGTCCCATTAGAGTTGCCGGACCAATGGTTGTGGGAACTCGTGGACGAATTCGTGTACCAGTTCCAGTCCTTCGCGCAGTACCGCGCCAGACTGCAGAAGAAAACTCCAGAAGAACTAGAAACCCTCAACACAAACAACAAAGTTTGGAATGTTTTATGCATTTTGAACGTGTTGCATTCTCTGGTGGATAAATCAAACATTAAACGACAGCTGGAGGTGTACGCCAGTGGCGGCGATCCAGATTCAGTTGCAGGGGAATTCGGGCGTCATTCCTTGTACAAAATGCTGGGATATTTTTCACTTGTAGGACTCCTGCGTCTACATTCACTCTTGGGTGATTATTACCAAGCGATTAAAGTTTTGGAAAACATTGAATTACATAAGAAATCCCAGTATTCTCACGTTCCCGCGTGCCAGATTTCAACTTCTTACTATGTAGGCTTCGCATACATGATGATGCGTCGTTACTCAGACGCGATTCGTACATTCAGCTCGATCTTGTTGTACATTCAGCGCACTAAACAACTCTTCAGCTCTCGTAGCTACCAAAACGATCAAATCAACAAACAGACCGATCAAATGTACAACCTCCTCGCCATCTGCTTGGTGTTGCATCCTCAATGTATCGACGAATCCATCCAGCAAGTCTTGCGCGAGAAGAACTACCACGAGAAGATGTACAAGATGCAGTATGGAGACTTGACTGAATTCGAGAACTGTTTCTTGTACGCGTGTCCGAAGTTCTTGTCGCCGGTGCCGCCAGCAGCTGATGCACCTCCAGAAGATTACACCAAAGAGGCTATCAAGCACCAGACGCAGGTGTTTATGGACGAGGTGCAGCAGCAGAGGATGCTGCCGACCATCAGGAGCTACTTGAAACTTTACACGACTCTCCCGTTAAGCAAACTAGCTACGTTCATGGGTCAGACTCAAAGGAATGCTGATAATGCTAAGTGGGATCTTGATAAAGAAATGAGGACTCTTTTGATTCATTTACTTTGTTTCAAACATAAGATGAAGAATGTTGTTTGGAGTAAAGGAGCTTCTGGACTTGAGGGGAAATTCCAGTCTGGATCTGAGGTAAGAATTGCTTTCCTTCTCACAAAACTCATCTTTCATTCGCGCTTCAAACTTGCAATGGACTCCTATACCAATTTATTTTTTTATGAAACGATGACAATCAGTGAAAACACGATGTTAAACTTTTTTTATATTAAGCGAGATATGATTTTTTTGAAATTCTGTAGGTTTTTTTTTGATGGGGTGGCTAGCTCAGTGGTATGAATTCGGCCTGTGGAGAATCCTGGTTCGATTCCCACAGGCGTCAAACAATTTACATAATTTAAAAAACTACCCCTGTGGCTCCTCCACCACTAACATCTTTGGGGGCCGTGATTTGACGACTGGTAACCGCACTTCACGCGCAAAATATATCACTTACCGAGATCTGCTTCGGCAGAGTGCCACACCCAGTAATGGGTAGAAGGCGTGATGATTTATTTATTTGTAGGTGTTTTGTGACGTCACAAGTATCTTTCAATATCTTTAAGTGGTACTAAACTTGTTTGATTCAATGAATGCTAATAATATATAAATTGTTTATTAGAAAATAATCTTACTATGTTGAAAATTATGTTTTATTGTAGTTGAAAGCACAAGACAATATTATAATATTATTTTTAATTAATTTTTTCACTAATAGTCATAATTCAATACATATATTTTATGTTTTATCATCATTAATACTCTTTATTTTTATTGTTTTTTATTCCTATTCTCAGTTAGTTTTACTCTCTTTCATTGATATTTCCAGGTGGACTTCTACATCGACAACGACATGATCCACATCGCAGACACGAAGGTAGCCAATCGTTACGGAGATTTCTTCATCAGAAAAATCCTCAAGTTCGAAGAACTTAATCGTAAATTACACCATATTAAAATATAGTCGAGTTCTGATTTGTGTAAAGTGGATTTGGTATGAAATAAAACAATTTTGAAATTTGTATTTGTTACCTTTTTTATTGAGAACGAGTTCCAGTTTTTTGTCTAAATTTTGATGAAAGTTTCGGCTTGAAATGTACAGCAGGGTCTTTGTAGTTTTTCACATTAGTTTCTGTTGGTTTTCGGAACTGGTCCCATGGATGAACATCATCGGATTTATCCATTTCTACTTCTTGGAGCCATGTTTTGTATCTCATTCTGAATAAGTGGAAGCCTTTGACAAAAAAGCTTCCTTTCTGAAATTATTTATTAATTAATACGGAAACTTGTTGATATTTTCACAAATACCTGTTCGGTTGATTCATGTTTAGCTCTTTTATATAATAATTCCAAATGTTGTATACAAATTTTATTTGGTTTAATCTTCTCCTTAATAATTAGTTCCATCAATTCCAAAATGTACACAAAATTCATTTTAATACAAGCTTGCTTCAACATTGCTCCTAATATTTCTATATTTATTCTAGAAAATTAATTCATATTATTTATGCTATCTTTTCAAATATATGAGGTAGGTGGCTCAGTGATATCGAGTGACATAATCGACAATTTTCATCACATTAAAACTACCCTTGTGGCTCCTCTAACATCTTTGGGAGCCGAGATTTGACGGCTGATAACGCACAAAATATATCACTTAACGAGATTTGCTACGGCAGAGTGCCACGCCCAGTAATGGGTAGGAGACGTAATGATATATTTATATTTTATTTATTTTTCTTATCAAATATTTTTGTTGATAATTTTAAACTTACCGATAGCCAGAATTCATCATTTCCTGAATTAAAGCTGCTGATTGTTCTTTAGTTTCACAACCTAATGCAAGAACTCCGTAAGTAATTAAATCGGGTCGCAGTTTGGGTGGTTTAAACAATGTTAAAACTACGTCCTTAAAAAACAAATTATGTAATTAAAATAATTGTTTATTATTAATGTGAGGTTGAAAGATTGGTGAAATTGAGGGTGAGAGATTGCATGCACACCTTCGGAATAAATGGGTGGATATGATTGATTGTTATTAATGGGGTGGCTAGCTCAGTGGTATGAAGTCGGCCTGTGGATCCTGAGAACCCTGGTTCGATTCCCACTGGCGACAAACAATTTTCATCATTTCAAAAACTACCCCTGTGGTTCCTCCACCACTAACATCTTTGGGGGCCGTGATTTGACGACTGGGAACCGCACTTCACGCGCAAAATATATCACTGAGATCTGCTTCGGCAGTGCTACACCCAGTAATGGGTAGAAGGCGTGATACAAAAAATAACATGTGTTTGTATGAAAGGAATTATGAAAGTTGATGAAGAGAAAGTGATATGATTGGCGGGGATTAATTGCAGGATGAATCTAATATATGTTTCAAGGATTCGTGCTACTCCATTTGATAGGACATACCTTTGCGTTTTCGTAGTCACACCGCATACTTCGCTTCTTAATAAGCATATTTAGAAAATCTACATCAAATTTGACTCCTTCTTTTTTCATAGCAGAGAGTAAATCTTTTTCGGCTGCTAAAGTACTTGGAATACAATCTAGCAATTGTGTAAATGTTTTAATATCCGGTATAATATTTAATTGTTTCATGTTTTTTAAAAATCCTGATGTTCCGCCGACTAACATAAGACGGTCTTCTGCTTTTGTGATTTCGTTTAATTTGATAATACTACCCAAATATGGGGAGGGCGCCATTAAATTTGGGAAGTTATACTGTAATTCTATTGCGTTATTTTCATTTTTCGGAGCCTCAATTTGTAAATTACTAACATTTCCTATCAATTTAAAATCTGGAGACTCTAATAAGTTATTCATAGTTTCAACATCTCCTATGCTACAATCTCTAACACATCTAAGCATTAAATTAAAACTAAAAATATCAGGTTTAATATTTTTTTGATGAAATTTCCTCCAAACAAGTAAAGCATGTCTGAATCCTGCATCTTTATCACTTATACAAGATTGTAAAAGAAAATTTATTGTATCTTCTTTTACTAAAATCTTATTTGCAATCATTTCATCCACGAGAGCAAAAGCTGTTTTGATATCACCGCAACGGCCAAACGCTTTTATCATTGCATTGTAGTTTGTATCATTTAATATAACGCCTTTCTCGTGGATTAATTCGCGAAGATTTGTAGCTCTTGTTAAGCCATCTTCTAGCCATGGACTATTCGCACATGAATTAAATAAAGCAGTGTACGTACCGTTCGTTGGAATAAGGCCTCGCTTTTTCATATCATTAAATAATTTGAAAGCTTTCTTTGTGTAGCCTACTCTTCCACAGCCACCTAATATTAAGTTATAAATATAACTTTCTGGTTTAACGCGGTCTTCTTTTATCATTTTTATTTCTAGCAAGTCAATTGCTTCTTTTATTTGCCTTTTACGAAGGTATTCTTTGATTAAATCAGCGTATTGCTTTGTGCTAAGTTGTTTTGATTTTGAAACAGGATTTTTCAGTAAATTTTCTTCCTGAATATCTCCTTCATCTTCGGGCTGATTTTCTTTTAATAAATCTTTAGCTGCTGATGAAAGACCTCCAAATATGTTAGGATCGTCTTTTAGAAAATACTGTTTGTTTTCCTGTTCGTCAGTTAATTTATTTATAATATTTGTGGTATTATATTTTTTTGGAAATTTATTTTTGGTAGGTGTCTGTGATACATCTTTTTCGGGTAAAACAGTTGTAACCCAAGATTTTTGTGTTTGTATAAGTTTGCGTATGTACAATAAATTAATTGGTCGTTTCAGCATTGTTATTGTAAGTAGTAACACTTTTTATTAAAAGAAATATAAGCAACTGAAAACTTTACTTCAAAGTTTAAGGTTATGTTTTCATCCGATCATGCCTTGAGTTTGACGTTTAAAAATGTCAGCGCATCTCAAACTCAAAAATTTCTATATAAACCGGAAATTGTCTTTGAAAAGTGAAATCTTTAAACTTGAAACAGACGTGCGAACTATTTCCGGTTTATTTCGTAGAAAGTTTTAAATTAAATATTTAAACTTTTCGCAAATTTACAATTAGAATATATGTACAAATGTAAAATACCTGTATGCGTATGTTGTTCTGCTGTAACCAAATTTCTTTTTTCGTCTCAAAAGTTAAATTTGGAGGTACATATTTATCAAAAAGATTAGATTATTGTTTAAAGTTTCTAATAGCACTATGTTTTGCTTATAATTAAGTATATTTTACTTAAAAACAATTAAAAACACAATAATTCACACCACTGTCACCCAACAATCAAAACTAAAACATATGATTTACGGCATCAGATAGGTGATTGTTTATAGCTATAGTGTGTTCAATTTGATTAAGAAATGTATATAACTTTAACTCTTAGAAAATATAAGAAAATAATTCTTATTCTTTATATTTTATACTGGAAAATTAAATATAAGTATTTTAGTTGATTAATTATTATTATTATTCTCACTCAATTACAGCAGAATTTTTAGTGCTAAAAATTTTGTAATTGAGAATAATTTCCTGTTGACAGGCGAAATAATTAAAGAAATGTCTCAGAATTGTATGCAACATAATTTTTCTTACAAATTACTTTCCCACTAATTATAACTGTCATGTCAACACATACGACATGAAAAATATTGTTCATTAATAGACAATAAATATTTATTTCTACATGCGAAGAAAGCATAAAAATTCATAACATTTTCTTGAGTTTCTCATAAATAAAAGTAATTACAACGTTGAATAAAAATATGTGTTGTACTTTTACATGAATTTTTATGTGAATATTTTTTATATTTTGATAAATAACTCGGTCACTTCGATAAAATAAATCAACTAGATCAATTTAATTTATCAAAGTTCTTGTTTCTTTTCGTAAACATACATTATCTTTTTTTTCTGTGTTAACCCGATTTTTTATATTAACTAGAAATATATGCACAAAATGCAGTCTTTCTAAATCTTCCGATGACGTAGAATTAAGAAAGTATTTATTAAAATGACATTCGAAATACATAAAAAATAAAATAAATATGTCATCACGCCTTTTACCCATTACTGGATGTGGCACTCTTCCGTAGAAGATCTCTGTAAGAGATATATTTATCCATGTGAAGTGCGGTTACCAGCTGTCAAATCACGACCCCTAAAGATGCTCATAGAGGTGAAAATTGTTTGTCGGAACTGAACCACACATCAATTTTCAAATTCATTATATTTAAAAATATTTCAGTTCTAATGCCCTTTTTTCTTAATTAACTGTTTTCATAATGTATCACAATAGGCTGCAATTTTAAAGATTTATATTGCAAATTATTTTGATGCATTTGACAATAACTAATTTTTAAATGCAATTAAAAATGTTTATATTACACATAAAATGCAATAATAAATTTTAATAATAGGCTACATTTAGGTGAAATAACGCTTTAGTTTTTTTCTAGTCTGGTTGACAGTGGCGTATCAAAAAAAAAATCAACAAAAAATAATAATTGACAAATAAGAACTACCGAATTCTTAAACGCAAATTTAAATAAATAATCACACTCTATTATTATTATTATTATTATTATTATTATTTTTCTGAAGCATTCTGCGATTGCAGATCCCCCAAAGTCGAAAGAAATCGTAGGGTAATTTATGTTTAATGAAAATTGCAGTTGTCAGCAATGACTGCTTTAAATTTAAATTAGATTTTAAAAGGTATTAATTAAATATGATTTATAATAAGTTAACATAATATGTTTTTTTATGTTCTGCATGTAAATATATAATTATATATCCATTATTAACCGGTTATTTTTTTTTAATGATAATTTTAGAGCATGGGCAGGGCTGCCGCAAGCTCAGTCCAAAACAGGACCGGCCTAATGATATTTCATGCCTCGGGTTAAAACCAAAATTACCTATTTTGTACGATAATTTTAATTACATAGTACGGTGGCGTTTCAGCTTTTGAATCTGTATCAGATCTCAGTAAGTGATATATTTTGCGCGTGAAGTGCGGTTACCAGCCGCCAAATCACGGCCCCCAAATATGTTAGTGGAGGGAGAGCCACAGGAGTAGTTTTAATGTAGTGGAAATAAAATATATAATTTAAGTCCTGTGAATTTGAGAATCCGAGTTCTATTCCCACAGCCGACAAACAATTTTTACCACTTTAAAAACTACCCCTGTGGCTCTCTCGCCACTAACATCTTTGGGGGCCGTGATTTAATGGCTTGTAACCGCACTTCACGCGCAAAATATATCACTTTCCGAGATCTGCTACGGTAGACTGCCTCACCCAGTAATGGGTAGAAGGCGTGACGATATATTTGTTTAATTTTTATTTAATACTCTATGACTTTTATTTGAAATATTTTCCTGTTAAGTAATTAGTGGAAAACTTACTTTCCATCTTATTTATGCTACTTAAATAAATAAATAAATAAATAAATATATCATCACGCCTTCTACCCATTACTGGGTGTGGCACTCTGCTAAAGCAGATCTCGGTAAGTGATATATTTTGCGCGAGAAGTGCGGTTACCAGTCGTCAAATCACGGCCCCTAAACATGTTAGTGGTGGAGGAGCCACAGGGATAGCTTTTTCAAATTATGAAAATTTGTCGCCTGTGGGAATCGAACCAGGGACCTCAGGATCCACAGGCCGACTTCATACCACTGAGCTAGCCATCCCTATTACAGTACTCAGCGTAGTGTAATAGTTCATATATATTTAGCTTCAGTGAGATTCGAACTTCGGATCTTCGGATTCGAATACCATAACGTTATTCACTCAACCGTACTATTGGACACGCTATAGATATATTCGCAGGGTTGCCAACAATTATTATACCCCGAAGTTTCCGGATGAAGGAGCCTGCGTCCTAGTTAGTCTACCGAGGGGTTTAACTTTTTCCTGCTCGTGACCTTGACGCAACGCACGCCACTGCAAGTTTTGCATGAAAGAATTGTCCAAATAAGGCTGGTGGGTTAGACCAGTTCAAGCAGAGATATTGGTCAGTGGGACAAACGTACAGGTCACCATATAATTACATTGGTTGGTCGGGCGGATCGCGCACATCTTCACTCGGCTCGCGCGGGTTTGCGTCTAGCTTCAGTGCTGTTCGAACGCATGCGCCAGACACCTAACCTCACATGTTCACGCACTAATGGACAAATGAACGAGTATTATGTACTTGCATGTAACGGTGAACACAATCGTATATGTTCAATTGCAAAACATCATGCAAATCGTTTTTACGGATGTATGTTGTTGAATGTGTCGTCTGGTGCATCAGTCAGGATATGACATCGTGGTGGCAACAATGCTGTGCGTGATTATTGTGATTGTGACGTGATTGCGCTCTCATTGTTATTGATTTTATTGTTCTTTTAAGACTGTTGGATTTGTGTACTACTGAAAAATGCTGAATTTTCAAAGGTAAACTATATCAACTTGTATTTCTTTTATGCTTATTTGCACCAACGTAATTAAATAAATAAAAGCAAATATAAATAAAATATCATATGATGTCATTTACATTGTTGTCAAATATTTGATGCGATATTGTCAGTTTATGTCAAACTTGAAATTTAAGTTTCGTTGGGCATTAATGATTAAATTATTCGGCGCGCACGAATTTATCGGAGCGCGCGTTATCTAGTTTTTTGCATATCTATGGGATTTTGATAATTTCGTGGACCTGCAGTAATATTATAAATTATTTTGAAAAGAAAATGATTAAATATATATATATATATATATATATATATATATATATATATATATATATATATATATATATAAAACACAGTTTTATATTCTTTCTTAAAATAATTTAAGAAAAATGTTTGACAGGTACAAAATACAATATTGTAATGACGAAATGTTCAAGATATTTAGTACAGCTTACAATATATTTATGCCCAATATTATAAAGGACATAGTAAATTTAATTTAATCAACAAATTCGAATTAATTTTATTTATTTTATGTCATATAACTGTAAAAAGTTCGACTGTCATTTTAATGATTAAATTGTATTTATTTTGGAAGAGAATTTATTAAAATAAACAAATATATCATCACGCCTTCTACCCATTACTGAGTGTGGCACTCTGCCGAAGCAGATCTCGGTAAGTGATATATTTTGTGCGTGAAGTGCGGTTACCAGTCGTCAAAGCACGGCCCCCAAAGATGTTAGTAGTGGAGGAGCCATAGGGGTAGCTTTTGAAATTATGAAAATTGTTTGTGAATTTATTTATCGTTTATAATACCAGACATTAATAAGGTAAAATAAAAATAAATATATTTACTTATTATATTTCGTTAAAATAAATAAATAAATAAATATATCATCACGGCTTTTACCCATTACTGGGTGTGGCACTCTGTCGTAGTAGATCTCGGTAAGTGATATATTTATGCGCATGAAGTTACCAGCCGTTAAATCGCCGTCCCCAAAGATGTTAGTGGAAAGAGAGAGCTACAGGGGTAAATTTAATGTGGTGATAATTGTTTGTCGGTTCTGGCAATCGAACCAGGGCTCTCAGGATCCACAGGTCGACTGAATACCACTGAGTCACCTACTCCAATTGTTTTTATGAATACTAAACAAATTCTTGGTTTCTTTTTCATTTCAGTTTGAGCGAGAAGCAATTATCTCAAAACCAGTTTTTCAAAATTATAATAATTATATAATAAATATTCATCAGACATTTCCTAGACACTAAAAAGTAAAATTAAATTTTAAGATTTAATAATATAATGAAATAAAATTATACATAGATAGATAGTCAGGACCGAAACTAGGTAAAAATTGAAATGAAAACCTAAAAATTATTTTTATTTAAACTCGAAGTTCCACAACCCTCATAGTCGTTAGGGGTGGAAACACAACCAGGGTTCTTAGGATCCACAGGCCGACTTGATACCACTGAGCCATTACCCCATTAAAAATTATAATTATTATTGAAATTATAATGTTTTAAAATATTAAACTGTAAAAAATTTTGACATTTCCTAAATGCTTTTTAAATGGGGTGGCTAGCCGGCCTGTGGTTCCTGAGAACCCTGGTTCGATTCCCACAGACGACAAACAATTTTCATAATTTCAAAAGCTACCCCTGTGGTTCCTCCACCACTAACATCTTTGGAGGCCGTGATGTGACGACTGGTAACCGCACTTCACGCGCAAAATATGTCACTTACCGAGATCTGCTTCGGCAGAGTGCCGCACCCAGTAATGGGTAGAAGGCGTGATGATATAATTTTTAAAATTCTAATTCAACTTTTTCGTATAGTTAACATCGTGATTAGCTGGCAACGATTTAAGCAATCTTTTTTGTAAAATTCTGCCTTTTGCAAATTTAGACACCTCCTAGATTCAGTCCTGCTATTCTTATTAAATAATCTAGTTACGAGATTTCGTAACAAAAACTGTTAGTTTTGTACAAACACCTCTTTAGTATGTATAGTTGTTTTGTGTCAATTACATATATTAAAATATTTTCCGCATCGTATTCCAAAATGTTTAGTTTTTTACAACCTCGTTTGATTTATTTATTTTAGGTTTTTCATCTTTCTTCTGTTTGCGTTGCTAACGCCCGACCATGGCGTAGACGGTGAAGATTTTTCTTCAGGGGCTGAGTATCTTCAAACCGCTATTCGGGACATTGTTGTAAAAAATGCAGAAAGAAATATTTTCAATTTGATTGACAATCAAGCGAGAATTATGACCACGCCTCCTGCCAGAAGAAGAGTCACATCTTCGTCAGTTCTTTTTGATGGTAACAGGTAAGACATACATACGTACATTGAAGTAGAATCGTCTAAATCAACATAATTTTACACTATGTAAATATCTTGTCATGTTGTGTTACATTGCTTCGTATTAAGAAAAGTTAAACATTAGAAGTTAAATTGTATTTAGTATGATTAGAATGAAGAAAGTGAAATTTGAGACTGTTATCGATAATTTACCTTTGTCTGTTGTCGACGAATCATAATTTAAAACATTGGAAAATTCAACCAATAAGCACAGTTTTATAGTGATTTAATTCCGCTACTGTATATTAAATATGTGATTTTTGCTACATTATGTATAAATATCGCAGGGAATAATAGTTTTTTTTTTGCACCAATCAGCAAATTATTATGCCTGAATTCTGTGCAAATAAAAAAATCCATAAAAAATGGTAGGTAACTATGACAAACCAAATAAACAAATGTAAATTTGCAAATTTTTCTTATTATAGTTACATCATAAAATATTACAATATTAAATAAATAAATACGTATATCAACACGCCTTGTACCCATTACTGGGTGTGGCACTCTGCCGAAGCAGATCTCGGTAAGTGATATATTTTGCGCGTGAAGTGCGGTTACCAGTCGTCAAATCTCGGCCTCTAAAGATATTAGTGGTGGAGGAGCCACAGGGGTAGTTTTTGAAATTACGAAAATTGTTTGTCACCTGTGGGAATCGAACCAGGGTTCTTATCATCCACAGGCCGACACGATACCACTTATTTAATATTATCATTATTATTAATATTGCAATATTAACATAATTTTATTTATTTTGGGATTATTATGAAATAAAATTATAAAAATCTTATATGTCATACATTAGTCGTAGAAAAAGTGTAGTGTACATCTAACTATAATGGCTATTACAGCGTCATTGTATAATATACTATTATCTTACAGTAGCGGATTTTGATGTACATTATACGTTTTCAATAACTAATTATTCACATAACTAATGCCCGATTTATCAATCGATTGTTCGTTTTTTTCGTTCGAGTTGTAAACTTCATCGTTGGGAATAATAACATCCATTATAGCATCGTTGTATAATATGCTATTATATGCTGTCAATTTGACACAAAGTTATTTTGTTTTTTATTATATGCTGTCAGTTTGACACAATATTATTTTATAAAATAAATAAATATATCATCACGTGTGACACTCTGCCGAAGCAAACCTCGGTAAATGATATATTTTTGCGCCTGAAGTGCGGTTACCAACCGTCATGTCTCGGTCCCCAAAGATTTTAGTGAAGTTAGAGCCACAGGAGTAGTATTAATGTGATGAAAGTGTTTGTCGGCAGTGGGAATCGAACCAGGGTTCTCAGGATCCACGGGCCGACACGATAGCACTTATTTCATTTCTGCTAAATTAATTAATTAAATTTGTCAATCTAAATAGTTATTTATGAAAGTGGAACAAATGCAAACAAATCTATAACATTTAACTGTCACATATATATTTTAAACTTGATTTTAACAGGAACTAAGTAAATAAAATGAAATGCGTAAACTAATTTAAATGCAGAATTTAATTACACAGAACTAATAATTGAATGTTTTTCCTATAAAGTACACACGGAAACAACGGTAGCAGAAAACTTGTTTTTCATGTTAATCACTTACGGCACAGTAAATATCAGTATACAGGGTGTTCCATACACAACGTTGAGATCATGAGAAACTATACGAGTTGAAAATTAATTATTTAAAAAAACAAGGTACCAATAGCAACTACTACAACTTGTTAGTAATAGAGAAATCAGTAAAACAATGAAAACTTGACACACAAAAAAATACTATAAATATTTTCACTGTAAACATATGTATGAGTACTTAACGAAATTACTGCACTCAGTAATGAGTAATATGGTGTAATCATTTATTTATTCCTTGTATGTAACCAACAAACCAAATTACATAAGTACATTTTAATAGTTGTTATGTATTTTTTGCGGTTTCTTCTACCAACAATTTATTAAAATAAATGCGTCACATGTGATAATGAATGGGGAATAGATGATGAAGTGACAGAAGTATGGCTGTTTTATGCGTTTGTTTTTATGTTTTCGAAAGACCAGTTACCAGTTTGATGAACCAGTCCCATTTGGTTGTGACCTGTTTTACTTTTTATAAGCGCGAATCTGTATTAACCAGTAAGCAAATATCTTACATTTCTGATTAAAAAAATAACTCATATGTTTGATTTAGTTTATTTTTGTTTTAAGTATTATATATTTGTCTAGTTAATTTGCATATGTCGTGGATTATAGCGGAACTATCAATAATTTTTGCATTCAGAACAAAATATATAGAAATATTTTATTAGTAACTACTAATGAAAATTTATTCTTATTTATTTATTTATTTATGCTAATCTGCATAACAGGAACTTAATCCCAATTACAGTACAGGGTCCGAATTTATCGAGCAGCAGTGTGCTAGTTCATATATTAAATTGTAAATAATTTTTTGCAAGTTTTTTTGCATTAACAAAAAATTGAGTATGGTAAAAAATTTGCAATTTTGATAGATGAGATTTAGTTCTGATTATCTCTTCCAGCTAAACTGCAGCTAATTTAATAATAACTAATTTAAAAAATGTGGCACATTTAATTATAAACAATAATTAATATTTTTTGCATGTGTGATTCCAAACTCTGTTAATTGCAAATTATAAATAGCGCTGTTTTAATTATTTCTGGTTCACGAACTAGATTAGTTGTAGATAAACAAAATTAATTTGTACAGTAATTTTAAATAAAATAATTAAATAAATATATCATCACGCCTTTTACCCATTACTAGGTGTGGCACTCTGCCGAAGCTGATCTCGGTAAGTGATATATTTATGCGCGTGAAGTGCGGTTACCAGCCATCAAATCACGGCCTCCAAAGATGTTAGTGGTGGGGGAGCCACAGGGATAATTTATAAATTGGTGAAAATGTTTGTCGGCTGTGGGGATCGAACCAGGGTTCTTAGGATTCGTAGGCCGACTTAATACCACTGAGCCATTACCCCATATGTTTTATGAATGATTTCCATCATTTTACATAATTTTGCGAATTAAAAAAAATTCTTTTTGATCCGAGATAAGTGTCTTTTGTTTAATTTTTATTATGGGGTAATGGCACTGTGGTAACAAGTCGGCTTGTGGATCCAAAGAACCCTGGTTCGATCCTCACAGCCGACAAACATTTTCACCACATTAAAATTACTCCTATGGTTTCCCCACCACTAACATCTTTGTGGGCCGTGATTTCATGGCTAGTAACCGCACTTCACGCGCATAAATATATCACTTACCTACATCTGCTTCGGCAGAGTGCCACACCCAGTAATGGATAAAAAGCGTGAAGATATATTTATATTTTTTTTTTTCGTGAAGTACCTAATGAAACACCCTGTATATATTGAAGTTGAAGTGAAATTTGACCGCACGAAATCTTGCATCATAAACTACAATTTCCTATAAATAAATATCATTCCAGACGTTTCTCTGGCGGAGAGTACCAGCACTCCGAGCACCTCCATCAGCCCCAGCCCGACACCTACCACCCCGACTATTTATCCCCCCCTGAACCCCACCAAGAAATCCCCCAGGTATCCAGTGGTCACAATGGTATCCCTTCTCCACCATCACTGACCAAGGGCGAGCTGGCCGCCTTGTACGAGGCGGCGGTGTCCGCTGGACACTCTGTCCACATGACAGCACCAGGTCTGCAGGATTCCTTGCCCGTTCAGGCTGCTCTTCACGAAATCCGGGATACCTCGCTGCAGCAGCATCATCATCAGCAGGGATCGCAGGGTGACGCCTCGGATGGGTATTATTATTATTATTATCCGTTGAAGAGTTTTTTGGATGGCGTGCCAGCTCACGGCTCCAAACCAACCCAGGTGAGATTAATTTTATAAATACAAGATGTTTCAGAAAAACTGCCATAGACAAATAACATAGGAAATAATTTTCTACTGCCGTTGCTTCCTTTAGTACTTTACAGGAAAATGTGTTAAATAAATATTGTAGAGACAAAAAAAAATTGCATCTAAATTATTTAACATAATTAATTTTGTTATTATATTTCTCCTAAATTAAATTTTAAATAAATAAATAAATAAATATATCACTTTGTCAACGGCCATGGCTGCACTCGTTGAAACTGATCTAAGCGATAACGCGAGTTAAGTAACATTGCGCGCGGGTTGTAGTTGGATGGGTGACCGTCCAGAGAAAACCCGCGTTGCTGTTGACCAATAACACCTAAAACGCAGATCAGGGCGTAATGGCGGCATATGACCTAAGTAGTTGGTTCGCCAAAGAAGCCACAAAAAAAAATATATCACCACGCCTTTTACCCATTACTGGATGTGGCACTCTGCCGAAGCAGATCTCGGTAAGTGGTATATTTATGCGCGTGTAGTGCAGTTTCCAGTCGTCAAATCATGGCCCCCAAAGATGGTAGTGGTGGGGGAGCCATAAGGGTAATTTTTTAAATTAGTGACAATGTTTTGTCGGTTGTAGGGATCGAACCAGGGTTCTTAGGATCCACAGACCCACTTGATACAACTGAGCCATTACCCCATGAATTAAAAAGTTGTCCAAAATTTTTATTATTTATACAGGGTGTAACATAAGTAAGAAATATTGGAATTATAAAATAAAAATAAAAACAATAAATATAGCATCACGCCGTCTACCCATTACTGGGTGTGGTACTCTGCTGAAGCAGATCTCGGTAAGAGATATATTTTGCGCGTGAAGTGCAGTTACCAGTCGTCAAATTACGGTCCCCAAAGATGATAGTGGTGGAGGAGCCACAGGTGTAGTTTTTAAAATGGTGAAAATTGTTTGTGGCCTGTGGGAATCGAACCAGGGTTCTCAGGATCCATAGGCCGACTTGATACCACTGAGCTAGCTACCCCTAATATTGAAATTATCTCCTGAAATAATCTTCTAATCTAAATAATAATTTAAAAAAAACGTTTCGAGGGTTTATGATTGCGGATATTTTGGCACGTTCAGATATTTTTTTTTTATAGTAATTTTTTCACAGTGAAGGAGATGGCATTGTTTTTTTAAATGGCATGCTATAATTTTTTTGATCCCATTTGAAAGAGTAATTTTTCTGCACCTAAGATTATAATGGCAAAATGATTAAATTAATGGCTTTAAAAAAAATGTGCCAAATTTCAGCTAATTATCTATCACATAACAGAAGATTTATTTCAAAGAAATGATTATGACAAGTGTAGACAAAAGAATTATTTGATACATAATTAACACTAATTTATTTCTTACATTGTTATTTTCATATATATATATACAGGGTGGTGAACGCAACTCTCGAATATAGGGATTTAACATGTAAAATTACAATTTTGTAATTTCCTGCTTCCCTAATTATTTTTTGCAAAAAAACTTCGAATAAAAGTTTTAGGGCATAAAATTCTGCATCTAAGCCAATAAACAAAATTAACTTTGCATGCTTCGTAACGGCACAAATTAGATCTGAAAATGACAAAAATAGCCTCAAAACTATCCATAGCCATGGAATTGAAACAAAATTAAACAAATGTTTGACGTATAATCTGTCAAATAATTTCTTTATTTATTATGTCATTTATTTTGACAGATAAAACGACAAACATTTGTTTAATTTTGTTTTAGTTCCATGGCTATCACTAGTTTTCAGGCTATTTTCGTTATTTTCAGATCAAATTTGTGCCGTTACGAAGCATGCTAAATTAATTTTGTTTATTGTGTTAGCTGCAGAATTTTATTCCCTAAAACTTTTATTTGAAGCTTTTTTGCTAAAAATAATTAGGGAAGCAGGAAATTACAAAATTGTGATTTTACATGTTAAATCCCTATGTTCGAGAGTTGCGTTCACCACCCTGTATATATATTTTTTGGAATGTAACCATGTAATATATTTGACAGATTCCCAAAGACCACTACAAGCCCTCGGTGCTGACTTCATACAATACACACCTGGTGAGTAATTATATGTAATTTAGTAAATGGCCTCTCATTAGCCTAAACCAGAGGTTCTGAAAGTGTGGATCGCGACGATATGACAGGAGGGTCGCCGGAAACCATTTAAAACTACTTTTTGAAATCAAAACGCTTCAAAGAATTTATACAGAGTCATCAAAAGGAATTGTTACAGTTGGCAATAAAAAAAAAACTACTTGAAATTGGTAAGCATGATACATAAATTCATTTCCTGTTGTTGACTGTGACATTTAAAATTTAAATTTGAATGCATTTATTATTACATTTATTTCTAAAGTATTTCTATTACTTAAAAAGCCAAAATTCTATTCGCTGTCAGACTCCTGACATAACCTATTTGTATTTATTAGAAATGTCAAATAGCATTTCCGCCTTTATCTGGCGTTGTGCCAACTGTGGAATAAAAAGATCTCTGGAATTGAATTGCCAACTATAACAATTCCTTTTGATCAGCCTGTATAAATTTGAAAGCAAAATGTGCATATTCTTTTTTTTATTTAAACCAAATTATAAATTAAATTTTGTTGGTACAATAAATCATAAAACAACCTTACAGACCTCAATTTTTATTCCACAAATTTAAGAGAATCGCGAAAGAATGTATTTGAGATTTGAACCTCCAAGGAGGTCATAACTCCTAAAAGTTTGAAAACCACTGACCTACAGTATTAATGAATGTCAGAGGATGGAAGTAATTTGCTGCTAATTAATGTGAAAAAATCAAACAGAAGTTTAAAACGAAAGCGAAATGAGTACATGTAGATAATTATCTAATTTCCGATCTGTCATGGCAAATAGTTCACATGCATTTGTTTGTTTGTTGGTTGGTTGTTTCCCGGTAGTCAGTTGTTTGTTACTGACTTTTTACCAGGTCAACACATGTCACACTGAATTTCTGATTTTCTGAATTATATGTATGTTCAAATGAGGTTGAGACCGATTGAGTTCTTAGAAATTGTATAAAAATAAATTATTTGCTCCAATTTCCATATTTCCTTAAATAAGTATTTTTTTTTATTCAATAGTACATAACATGATACATTCACAGAACATCGACTTATCTGATTCATTTAATAATAAAGTTTTTATCAAACATTCTCATCCTAACACACCACCCTCACTTTAACCACATTCATAACTTCCTAACGCGCAAAATATATCACTTACCGAGAACTGCTTCAGCAGAGTGCCACACCCAGTAATGGGTAGAAGGCGTGATGATATATTTATTTTATTTATTTTATTTTATAACTTCCTCTATATAAGCTCATTTGCAATAATTAAATATGTTCATATAAAATAAATAAATAAATATATCATTACGCCTTCTACCCATTACTGGGTGTGGCACTCTGCCGAAGCCGCGTAAAGTGCGGTTACCAGTCATCAAATCACGGCCCCCAAAGATGTTGGCGGTGGAGGAGCCACAGGAGTAGCTTTTGAAATTATGAAAATTGTTTGTCGCCTGTGGAAATCGAACCAGGGTTCTCAGGATCCACAGGCCGACTTCATACCACTGAGTTAGCTACCCCATTATTATTATTTTTATTATTAATTCTTGTTATTTTGATTATGGTATAAGAGCCCAATGCAAACCAACCAGGGGTAATTTTTTTTTCTTTTCCATTCCAGCACAATGTGAAAGTAGAACCCATCCAAACCATCACCGAGGTGCCTAAAGGAGGCAAAGCCCTGGAGCCCCTCTTCATGGCTATCAGCAGCTTTGTGGGTATGGCTGTCATGTTTATGTTTTCTATGGTACTATGGCCTCGTCTGAGCGGCGGCATCAAGGGTGGCATTAAGGGTGGCGTCAAGAACAACAACGGCAAGAATAACAATAATAACAAGAACAAGAAGAAGCCTCGATACTTGCAGGACTTCAACGTGGACTGGCCAAGAATCATCCGGAGATTAGTTGATTCTTACGCGTGTAAGACTTGTACAGATTATGGAAGATTGGCACCGTATAGGACTACGTTAAGCAGGTATGAAAACAATATATTATGTTTCAATCAAATGGGGTAGCACGAGCCCTAAAATCACTCATAAAACATTCACTCATCACACTCATCAAACAATCAGCCCTCGTCAAACATTATCATCCAAACACACCACCCTCACTTCAACCACATTCATAGATCACTCCATATAAACTCATTCATTTATTACACTTGAAATTATTCATCACACAACATACCAATCTTCCAATCATAATATTTGATTTAATTTTTATGTTTCTGTTTCAGAACTGGAAGATCAAAATCCAAGAAATAATATTAATAAATTAATTATCCTATTATTGTTATTTATTGCAAATATTGTATTTATTTATTTATTTATTTTGTACATAGGGTTATAGTTAATAAATTTATTTATTTGTTAAAAACGAATTATTTATTTTATTACCCTTCAATTAATCCTGAACTTACATAATTACTAATTAACCAGACTAAAACTACATTCACAGCTATTCAATTAATAATTACAATTAGAAATTTTAATTAGTAATCAATGGAAGCCTCTTAAAAATAACATCATGCATTAATTAGGTGGCTTTGTGGTTCCGAATCGGACAGTGGATTTGAGAACCTGGATTCGATTGCCACAATCGACAAATAATTTTCACCACATTAAAATTACCCCTGTGCGTGATTTGACGGCTGGTAACCGTACTTCACACGCATAAATATATCACTTACTGAGATCTGCTAAGCAGAGTGCCACACTCAGTAATGGGTAAAAGTAGTGATAATATATTTTATTTGTATTAAAACTAACATTTTTGGGAGCCGTCATTAGACGGTTGGTAACCGTAAATAATATGACTGGATAAATTTGGTATTAGTATATTTAATTTAATAGTATATTTGTTTGTCGTAAACTTTTTATTAACACGAAACAGATTTCCCCTGTTTAAATTTTCCAATACTTCCAGTGCATCATACTTGTAATGTAAGTTGCAGTCGCGTTTATTTACTCGTTGCTAGCGTTGCTAAGCAGCACAAATCGACAAAACACTCGCATGATTTTGTCAGATGAAAAGCTTGATTTCTGTCAAAAGTGAACTGAATATCCGTGTGTAAAATGTCTACCACTGAGACAGACATAGATGAAATTCCATCCGATACAACCCCTGAATATCATGGGCAGTACGAGTATATGTATGAGGATGAGGAAGCTCAGCCCGAAGAGGAAGAGGAACTTGTGTTGGTTTCGGAGGATTTCATTTCCGGGCCGTTCTTAAGTGATAGGTGTACTGTGCCCTACGATATTTTACAACTAGAGTAAGTTTTTTTTTTTAAATAGATTATGAATAAAAATAAATAAATATATCATCAAGCCTTTTATCCATTACTGAGTGTGGCACTCTGCGGTAGCATATATAAATAAATAAATAAATAAATATACCATCACGCCTTCTACCCATTACTGAGTGTGGCACTCTGCCGAAGCAGATCTCGGCAAGTGATATATTTATGTGCGTGAAGTGCGATTACTAGCCGTCAAATCATGGCTACCAAAGATGTAAGTGGAAGGAAAGTCACAGGAATGTGATGAAAATTTATAAATTATGTGGAAAGGGATTTTTTCCGGGTATCGTAACATCTTTCGGGGTCGTGATTTGATGGCTGGTAACCGCACTTCACGCGCATAAATATATCACTTACCGAGATCTGCTCGGACAGAGTGCCACACCCAATAATGGATAAAATGCGTGATGATATATTTTATTTTTTATAGTACAATGAATATTATTTTTTTGGAGTAAAATCTCAGTGGTATCAAGTCGGCCTGTGGATCCAAAGAACTCTGGTTCGAACCCCACAACCAACAAAACATTTTCATTAATTTAAAATTATCCCTGTGGCTCCCCCACCACTACATCTTTGGGGGGGCGTGATTTGACGGCTGGTAACCGCACTTCACGCGCAAAATATGTCACTTACTGAGATCTGTTTCGGCAGAGTGCCACATCCAGTAAAGAGTAGAAGGCGTGATGATATATTTATTTATATTTTGTTCAAAAAAGATCAGTGACGTGTTTCACCTTAATATCTTGAATTCCATGACTATTTTCAGTTATTCGTACGGGTACGACTGCAAGAAGTTATTCAACTTGATAGCTCCAGATGAAAACACCCTCGTCTTCATAGGTGGAAACTTAGTTCATTTCTATGACGTGACCACCGGAACACTAACATTCCGAAGAAGCTACCTAGGTGGTGGTCTGGGACATATAACTGTAAACCCGAACAGTGATTACCCCCATTTAGCAATAGCAGAAAATGGGGATAATCCACCTATTATGATCTATGAGTGGCCTTCCATGGAAATCATCGGCATTTTGAAAGCGGGCGCTGCTAAAAGATATGCCCATATTAATTACAGGTATCTATATTTTATTTTAGAAGTAGAAGCGTTTGTTTGATCATAAATTTTCTTCTTGCAAAATAGTGAGCGTAAATGGGTAAAAGGCATGATGATATATTTATTTTATGCACAACTGGGCCAAAATTCATGTGTTTTAGCCCAAACAAGCGAGCTTAAACATTGTTTTTCGCCCTAGGGCCTTAAAAAAAATAATTCCTATGGATACATAAATAAAATGACAATTTTAATTTATTGTGAATACTTGATTTTACAAAATGTTATTTTGAAATATAACCTATGTACATATTTTAATCTTTTGAACATATAATTAAATGTTATTTTGTTGTGCACAAAATATTGTATGTACCACGGGTGAAATTATCGTTTCTGGCCCTGAGCACGTTATTAGTCCTCGGAGCTTTATTCTCGTACTAATTATCATGCCGCGGGTCAGAAATGCTTGTTTTCACCCGTGATATATAAATAATAGTGATCTATGACTGTGGTTGAAGTGAGGGTGGTGTGTTTGGATGAAAATGTTTGACGAGGGCTGATTGTTTGATGAGTATGATGAGTGAATGTTTTACGAATGATTTTAGGGTTCGTGCTGCCCTATTTGTTGGAATATAGCGTGAATATATGTATTTATGTATATATGTGTATATAAATAACTATTATTTTTAATTATGATTGAAATAAATGTAATATAATTTTTATTACGTCTACTAGATTTTTATCCTGAGCGTATTTAAAGTTTTTTTCATGTTCTATGTAACATGTGAGGAAAGCACTTTTCCACCCTAGTTCGATAAATAACTATTGTTCTAGCCCTGATGGTGAAATGTTGGTGTCCCAAAGTTACGCACCCGATTTTCTAATAACTGTCTGGCGATGGAAAAACTGGAAACGATCTCCGATTATTCTAAGAACTAAATCTCATGTAAATGATGTTTTTAGATGTATGTTCTCTCCGTATGTTCCGGGACATATCACTACAGGGGGTAAGAAAATTAAATATTTCTACATAAATAAACGTTGAATTTTATTTAAAGAGGCACAGAACTTAAATAAAAAATTGTTTTAGGGCCAATTTTTCAATCCTCGGTTTACTTTCGGTTAATGTTAATAATAATGGAAACCATCATTTCCATTATTATTTAATCATGATTAACATTAACCGGTGATTGAAGAACTGCCTCTTAATTATTTAATAAGTAAGTAATTGTGTCAAATTTATCCAGTTATTTTATATAAAAATAGCTCAAATTAAAATTCCACACAGATTTTCCCCTATATTCTGCAACTGTATCATTATCTGTCGTAATGATCGAAAAGTTAATGTTATTTTTTTTTTAAATATTTATTTGATGTTAGATGATTTATTACGGAGACCGGATTCGCGGATTTCCGGTATTTTCGGTATTCTAAGATCATAATAATTTACCCTGATATTCTTACATTATATTCATGCATTTTGTAAACTAATATACGTCGTTGTTATTATAAAAAAAAAATAATGACAGCTCACTGAAAGTTCCGTAAATGTGTGATTAAAAATGATATTTTTTTTTATACTGGCAGTTTTATACTAGCGTAAAATGCATAAAAGTAAAATAGAAGTAACAGAATAAATGGTTTTTTAATCACAGAATGCCGAAATGGTGGTAATCTCCAAATTAATCATAAAAAAAAATAAAAAAAGGTACTAAGAACCCTATTTTGATCCCCACAGCCGACAAAACATTTTCACCAATTTAAAATTACCCCTGTGACTCCTCCACCACTAACATCTTTGGGGGCCGTGATTTCACGGCTGTTAACCGCACTTCATGCGCATAAATATATAACTTACCGTGATCTGCTTCGGCAGAGTGCCACACCCAGTAATGGATACAAGGCGTGATGATGTATTTATTTTACTTATTTATTTATCAGGTCTTTTATCCATTACTGGGTGTGGCATTCTGCCGAAGCAGATCTCGGTAAGTGATATATTTATGCGCGTGAAGTGCGGTTACCAGCCATCAAATCACGGCCCTCAAAGATGTTAGTGGTGGAGGAGCCACAGGGGTAATTTAAATTTGGTGAAAATGTTTGTCGGCTGTGGGAATCGAATCTGTGTTCTCATGATCCACAGACCGACTCGATACAACTAAACAATTACCCCTAATAATGGTTGCTATTAACTTATCAATCATGAACAGATAATGATCGAGTTGCAGAATAAGGGGTGTTTATCTTTGAAATAAATACAGTTCAATTATTTCCCATTTTAAATTCCCAAAACGCGATTTTCTACACACCCTGTATATATATTTAACTCTTATATTCCAGGATCCGGCCACATAAAATTCTGGAAGATGGCTCAAACCTTCACAGGCCTCAAGCTCCAAGGCGAGTTAGGCCGTTTCGGCAAGACCGAGATCAGCGACATCATCGGCATGTACCCCATGCCAGACGAGAAGGTGATCTCGGGCACAGAGTGGGGTAATCTCCTGGTGTGGGAAGCTGGACTCATCAAGCTTGAAGTGTTTCGTACGCTTCGTCGTAAGTGCCACAACGGTCCCGTGCTTCAGCTGGAGTTCATCCGGCCCAAGGGGGAGATCTGGAGCGTCTCGCAGGATGGCTGGCTGAGGGCGTGGGAGTACAAGGATATTGATGAGGCTGATCCGCCAGATGAGGATAGAGTTGTACAGGTAGGGTGGTTTCTCAGTACTTCAACTTATATTAAAAATATACAACTCACTTCCTTTCTTATCTTTTAATTCATTTTCAGTTCTTACGTAGAGTGTTTAACTACAATTATGTAGAATTCACTTTCAAAAACAAGTGCAGGGCGACACTCCCTTCCTTTCTTATCTTTTAGTTTCTATTTTCAGTTACTGCATTGTGTGGACTTTTCTTTCATATACAAGTGCAGACTATCGATTTCATCTTTTCTAATCTTTGTAGATTCGTTTTTAGTTTCATTATTAAATTCATTGATAGAAGTAAGCGTGAGTAATTTGAGATGTTTTACGCATATGTTATATATGTCGAAGAAAGAGGATGAATGATAAGTGAATAGGAGTGATTGTATAGATGTGATTGAAGGTTTGTTGTGTGATAAATGATTTCGAGTGTAATAAATAAATGAGTTTATATGGAGTGATCTATGAATGTGGTTAAAGTGAGGGTAGTGTGTTTGTATGAGAATGTTTGGCGAGGAATGGTTATTTGATGAATGTAATGAGTGAATATTTTATGAATGATTTTAGGGTTCGTGCTACCCCATTTCATGGGAGATAGCGTGACGATATGTATGGTATGGTATGTATGTATGTGTGTTTGTTTAAGTCGTTCGAATTCCATTATAAATAAATAAATATATCATCACGCCTTTTATTCATTACTGGGTGTAGCACTCTGCCGTAGCAGCTCTCGGTAAGTGATAAAATGTTAGTGGAGGAAGAGTCACAGGGGTAGTTTGTTGAAAATTGTTTGCCAGCTGTGGGCATCGAACACGGGTTCTCAAATCCACAGGCCAACAGCCATCTACCCCTATTCTATTATAAAAAATAAATATAAAATATATCATCACGTTTTCTACCCATTACTGGGTGTGGCATTATGCCGAAGCAGACCTTGGTATATTTTTGCGCGTGAAATACGGTTACCAGCCGTAAAATCACGGGCTTAAAAGATGTTAGGGATGGGAGAGCCACAGGGGTAATTTTTTAAATTGTTGAAAATGTTTGTCGGTTGTGATGATCGAACCAGGGTTCTTAGGATCCACAGGCCGACTCGATACCACTGAGCCACTACCCCATTTATATTTATAGATATTAATTAATTAATTATTATTAATTTAAATTTTCAACCGTCACTGTCAGTAACAGGAAATAAATTTACGTATCAGTCGTACCAATTTCAAGCAAAATTGTGCCAACTAAAACAGTTACGCTTGATCATTCTGTACTATTAATTACCACCTTCCGAATCAGTAAATAATTACTTACCAAATCGTAATTTACAAACATAACTTACTGCCTTAGAAAAATAAATAAAATAAATCTTTCAGATGGTGCCGTCCTACGAGCGCGAGATCCCCGACGTCCATTTCTCCAGCATCTGCAAGAAGCAAATCTACGACCCAGAAGACATGTTCTACTACGCTCAAGTACGTTCTATTCCTCACACCTCACTCCTCAGTTCCACACTTATTCTCTTTCAACCTGCAGGACTCAAACGGCGGCATCTGGCTGGTGGATCTGCTACTCAGCGGAGATTTCGAACCACCGCAACAGTTGCTCGCGTGCCACGCAGGACGTGTTACCGATATTGCACCGTGCCCGTGGGGACCCTTCCTTGCTACCGTTGGCGACTCGGGGAAGTTGTTTCTTTATAACTATGAGGATCGGGAAATACTTCATCAGCATAAGTTTACTGCGAAAGGTCGAGCGCTGATTTGGCTGCCGTTGTCGGTGGACACTAGTGGGTGTTATTTCATAGGGGGTTTTGATGATGGTGTAGTTAGGGTATTTACTATTAACTTTCAAATGAAATACGTCCTGAAAGTTGTACAGGTACTATAATTTTAAAATAATGCCCGGTTGCACCATTTCGGTTTAATTGTACCGTTTTATATAACTTCGCATAGGGATGTTTCACGAGCAGAGCTGGGCAAGCTACTTAAAAAAAGTAGCTAAGCTACAGCTATAGCTATTATTTTAAAAAGTAGCTAAGCTACAGCTACAAGCTATATTTTGTAAAATATAGCTAAGCTACAGCTAAAAGCTTTCGTTAAAGTAGCTGTTAAATTTTAAAGCTACTTTTTTAAATTATTGTGAAATAATTAAATTTGCCATTGTCATATGATCAGTCTTTTGTTTTAATGACTGTTAATTTACTATTACGTACATAAATATCAAAAATAGCAAATACCATCTGGCACCTACTGTGTATTTTTGCGTATTAGAGCCAGTTAGAACCGGCAACAAATAATTATTTTGTGTGGGTTTAGCTTGTACGCATGCGTACTTTGTTGACCTTCTGCTTAAAAAGTAGCTTTAAGCTACAAAAAGTAGCTTTAAAAGTAGCTTCAGTTGTTATTTTTAAGCTAATAGAAAAAAAAGTAGCTAGCTACAAGCTACAGCTATATTTTTTCACAGTTAGCTAAGCTACAGCTACAGCTAAGGTAAATGTAGCTAAGCTAGTAGCTAAGCTACAAAATTAGCTAGCTTCTGCCCAGATCTGTTCACGAGCAATATTTTAGCGAATGATTCTTGTATTGAATGTAATGGAAAGTTGCACTTGGCGATCGTACGGTAAAATTACTAAAAAAGAATAAATATACAATAACGCCTTTTACCTATTACTGGATATTGCATTCTGCCGTAGCAGATCTCGGTAAGTGATATATTTAGTTTACTAGTCATCAAAACACAGTTTACAAATATGTTAGTGGAGAGGGAGCCACAGAGGTAATTTTAATGTGGTGAAAATTGTTTGCCGGCCGTGGGAATCGAACCTGGATTCTGAAGTGTTGAACTTTTAAAAAATTTCAACTTTACAGTTTTTCGATATTTCCGAGGTCATATCACAAAAACTAAAAGAGATATGAAGTTGCGCTCAACGGTATTGAATTCCCCGGGTCCGAATTGACTTATTAGCAAAATTTGGAGCTTTTCTAGTTTTTTGAAATTTTTAATTATTTTTCCAAGTGGTACCCATAAGATTTTTTTATGATTTTTAAACAATTTGCTCTAGAACTCTTTCTCGTACAATTATGGTACTGACATACATATGTATTTTGACCCGCTAAATTCAACGGTGAAACCCCCAAGTGCGTGCGACTTCTAGTTTTTAAGATATCGTCGAAAAACTGTTTAGGAAAAATTAAATGAACAAATTTTTGAAAAAAAATAAAAAACTGAAAATTTGTATACAAGTCAATTGAAGCATGAGAAATCGAATGCCGTTGAGCGCATCTTCGTATCTCGCTTAGTTTTTGAGATATGACCTCTGGAAAGTCGAAAAACAAAGATGTAAAATTTGTTTGAAAAGTTCAAACTTCCGGAGGCTCTATCTCAAAAACTAAACGTGATACGATGTTACTCGCAACAGAATTGAACTCCCCGGGTCCGAATTGACATATTTATCTTAAACCGAAGTGGTGCAATTAGGCATAGATAGTAAAATGAACATTTATTTATAATTGTTTTTGTAACTGTCTAGAGTATAAAACCGCATAATAAACCGGTGTCAGTAATAACATTAAACGATGCAGGAACTCTGTTCGTAAGCGGTGGTGAAGATCATACTATATTTATATTTGAAGCACGTAAAAAGCAACTTGATATTTCAATAATACCAATTGGGTTCGTTCCACTTGCTTCCACCCCCACGTGCTTCACCTGGAACCTAGACAGCGTAAGTAACACCCCCTTACTAAATACAAAGACGCTATGCAAATAATAACTGTCGCTTTTGTCGTAAACATTTTGAGAAAATTATTGAACTTGAATCAGTTTCTCTATGCAAATATAAATAAATATATCATCACGCCTTCTACCCATTACTGGATGTGGCACTCTGCCGAAGCAGATCTCGATAAATGATATATTTTGCGCGTGAAATGCGGTTACCAGCCGTCAAATCATGGCCCCCAAAGATGTTAGTGGAGGGGGAGCCACAGGAGTAGTATTAATGTGGTGAAAATGTTTGTCGCCAGTGGGAATCGAACTAGAGTTCTCAGGATCCACAGGCCGACACGATAACCACTGTGCCACCTACTCCATTAATATAAATAAATAAAATAAATATATCATCACGCCTTCTACCCATTACTGGGTGTGGCACTCTGCCGAAACAGATCTCGGGGTAGTGATATATTCTGCGCGTGAAGTGCGGTTATCAGTCGTCATATCAAAGATGTCAGTGTTGGGTGAGCCACAGGAGTAGTTTTTGTTTAAATGATGAAAATTGTTTTGTCGTCTCTGGGAATCGAACCAGGGTTTTCAGGATGCACAGGCCGACTAATATTATTTATTTATTTATGTAGGACTCGATATTGCTAGTGGGCTGTGAACACGGACAGCTGTACGAATTTGATCTTCCATTTCATCCCTTGGCATACACTAAAATTTCTTATCTGCTGTATTCAATAAAACCAGTGAAACAACGTTTCAATACATGCAAGGCTCAAATTCGACGCGATTTGCATATCAAAGCTGTTACAGAACAGAAAGCTGAGAAACTCGAGCACAAGAAACAGGAAATTATCAAGATTAAAGCGGAAAATCCAGGCCTAGAAATCGACGAGGAGGCGTACCTACGTACGTAGCTTTATTTTCTATTTCTCTTTTAACTAATTTCCTACTAAATAAATATATCATCACGCCTGCTACCCATTACTAGGTGTGACACTCTACTGAAGTAGATCTCGGTAGGTGATATATTTATGCTCGTTAAGTGCGGTTACCAACCGGCCTCCACAGATACTAATGGATGACGAGTCGCAGGGGTAATTTTATTGTGGTGAAAATTGTTTGTCGGCGGTGGGAATCATACTTATTATACTTAAATCAATCTGCAACGGACGGTGTGAAATAATTTTGAGAGCTGCCATCATATTGTTTTTAATGGCAGCAATATAATGATATTGCTATTTGAAAGCTCAGTAAAGGTTCTTCGAAAAAACATAGTTTTATTCTGGTTGATTATTGATTATTTTTAGTTTATTTCTGTCTCGATAGTAATCTTATTTTAGTATGATGTGTGCTGACCGATCGTTGAAATCTCCTGCATATATAAGAACAGAATTTGTTTCAGGCTAATTTCAGCACTGAAATAATATTATTTTAAGATAAGAGAACAAATTCTGACTTTCTAAAACTACCTTTCTGTGTCGATGTAAGACATATTTTAATATGATGTGCGCTGATCGATCGTTGAAGTCTCCTGTAGATATTAGAACAATATGAGTTTCAGACTGATTTCAGCACTGAAATAATATTATTTTAAGATATGGGAACAAATTCTGACTTTCTAAAACCACATTTCTGTGTCGACATAAGACATATTTTAATTTGATGTGCGCTGATCGATCGTTGAAGTCTCCTGTAGATATTAGAACAATATGAGTTTCAGACTGATTTCAGCACAGAAATAATATTATTTTAAGATATGGGAACAAATTCTGACTTTCTAAAACCACATTTCTGTGTCGACATAAGACATATTTTAATTTGATGTGCGTTGATCGATCGTTGAAGTCTCTTGTAGATATTAGAACAATATGAGTTTCAGACTGATTTCAGCACTGAAATAATATTATTTTAAGATATGGGAACAAATTCTGATTTTCTAAAACCACATTTCTGTGTCGACATAAGACATATTTTAATTTGATGTGCGTTGATCGATCGTTGATGTCTCCTTCAGATATTAAAGCAAGATGAGTTTCAGACTGATTTCAGCGCTGAAATTATATTATTTTAAGACTTGGGACCAAATTCTGACCTTCTGGAATCATTGTTCTGTCTCGATATAAGACATATTTTAATATGATGTGCGCTGATCGATCGTTGAAGTCTCCTGGAGATATTAGAAGAAGATGAGTTTTAGACTGATTTCAGCGCTGAAATAATATTATTTTAAGGCAAGGGGACAAATTCTGACTTTCTGGAACCACATGTCGGTAAAAAATATATTTTAATGCGATGTGTGCAGATCGATCGTTGAAGTCTCCTACAGATATTAAAAATAGAATGAGTTTCAAGCAGTTTTCAGCGCTGAAATAATACCATTTTGGTATCTGAAACTCAACCCAACTTTGTAGAAAAAATTACAAAGCATCTCTCAAGTATATTCCCCAATATGCATTTCAAATAATAGATGGCAACACTCAAAAATGGCTTGATGATATATTTACTTATTTCTCATTGTAGAGGATTCTGAGTCAGAGGAAATTTTGGAGCCACTACATATTCCAGAAATTCCCAATCCGATTTATTTTACACAGTACACACCAGAAGATACTATATGGTTGTCGATGGGCGGTTACGACGCTGGATATATTTATGAGTATCACATGGATCAAAAACAGCATGGCCCTCTTAAAGCTACCATCATTGCTGATGGAGATGACATTGAAATGTATGGATATATTTACAGGTATGTAGAAAAATGTTGTGAAGTTCGTCAGAAAAACTTCGATGCTTCGAACTGTCGAATTTTTTGAAGCTTCGAATTTATAAATTTTCTAATTTTTCGAAGCTTCGAATTCTCGAATTTTTTGCCACTAAATTAACGCCATATGTCATCTTTAAACACGCTCACGCATAATTGACGAAAAGTCGGTCACGAATTAAATAATAAACTTGGCGAAGTATCCTGCAAAAACTGCAAGGTTAGGCGTCTTAATTAAGCCATCTACTCTCTTACTTTGACTCAAAATCCTATTAGCTGTCAGACTCCTGACATAACCTATTTGTATTTATTAGACATGTTAAATAGTATCTCAGCCTTTACCTGGCGTTGTGCCAAATGTGGAATAAAAAGATCTCCGGAATTGTATTGTCAACTGTAACAATTCCTTTTGATCACTCTGTGGAGTAAGTGGCACAGTGGTTATCGTGTCGGCCTGTGGATCCTGAGAACCCTGGTTCGATTCCCACCGACGACAAAGATTTTCACCACATTAATACTACTTCTGTGGCTTCCCCACCACTAACATCTTTGGGGACCGTGATTTGACGGCTGGTAATCGCACTTCACGCGCAAAAATATATCACTTACCGAGATCTGCTTCGGCAGAGTGCCACACCCAGTAATGGGTAGAAGGCGTCATGATATATTTAATTATTTATTTGTACTAACTGGTATCACTACTATAAACATTAGAATACGACACAGTATGAAATAAAGGAAATGTAAAATGCTTTTATTTTAGTCCCGATGGCAACTACATCATCACAAGTATGCAAAATGGCTCCATCCGGATAAACCGAATAAACCCGGACGATTTCCGCGATTTATCTGACTACTGGCAATTATCAATGCACGACAACTTCAACGGACGAATTACGAAAATGTGTTTCAGTTACGATAATAAATTTTTCTTTAGGTAACATTAAAAAAAAAAAATAATAATTCTTCTACTTCGAGATGTATGTTCGTTTATTTGATTTTAGTGCGGGAGAAGACGGAAACATATTTTCGTACAGATTCAACCCGGAAGAAGAAATCGAGCCTCCTAGCATAAGAAGATTATCAATGATGCTACCAGTAAAAGGAGTTGCTCAGGATGAAAATTATGAATCTCTTAGTTTAGAAGAAATGATGATAAAAGCGGAACAAGATAAACAGATGCGACTAGCGAATGAACACAAAAGAAAATTGAGATTGAGGCTGAAAGAATTAACTGCGAAATTAACCTCTTTATTAGACAGGTAAATATGTTTCCTTAAAAAGGAAGTATAATAGTTGATAGGTAATTGTTTGAAAATTATTATCAACAAGGGTTCTGACTATGAAAATTACATACATAAAGTAAATGACAGCCAATCGCAGCTATTTCTGTCTCGATATCCCAAAAAATTTACCACATCAGATTTTCGTCTTTCCCGAGAACATATCTCAAAAACTAAACGAGATATGAAGATGCGCTCAACGGCATTGAATTTCTCGTGTTTCAATTAACTTGTATACAAATTTTCAGCGATTTTTTAAATTTTCCAAAATTTTCTACATTTAATTTTTTCTAAACAGTTTTTGGACAATATCTTAAAAACTAGAAGGCGTACGCAATTGGGGTTTTGACCATTGAATTCAGCGGGTCAAAATACATATGTATGTAAATTTTCATTACAATAATCGTACGAGAAAGAGTGTTAGAGCAAATTGTTTGAAAATCATAAAAAACTTAAGGGGTACCCCTTGGAAAAATACTTAAAAATTTCAAAAAACTAAAAACGCTTCAAATGAGCTCAAATTTTGCTTATAAGTCAATTCGGACCCAGGGAATTCAATGCCGTTGAGCGCAACTCCGTATCACGTTTAGTTTTTGAGATAGAGCCTCCGGAAGTGTTGAACTTTCAAAAATTTCAGCACCTCAGTTTTTCGACCTTCCAGAGGCCATATCTCAAAAAATAGGCGAGATATGAGGATGCGCTCAACGGCATTGAATTTCTCATGTTTTAATTAACTTGTATACAAATTTTCAGCGATTTTTAAAATTTTCAAAAATTTTCGCCATTTAATTTTTTCTAAACAGTTTTTGGACAATATCTTAAAAACTAGAAGGAGTACGCACTTAGGGATACAACCATTGGATTCAGCGGATCAAAATACATCTGTATGTAAATTTTTATTACAATAATCGTACGAGAAAGAGTTTTAGAGCAAATTGTTTGAAAATCATAAAAAACCTAAGGGGTAGCCCTTGGAAAAATAATTAAAAATTTCAAAAAAACTAAAAACGCTTCAAATGTGCTAAAATTTTGCTTATAAGTCAATTCGGACCCGGGGAATTCAATGCCGTTGAGCGCAACTTCGTGTCACGTTTAGTTTTTGAGATAGAGCCTCCGGAAGTGTTGAACTTTCAAAAAATTTCAACACTACAGTTTCTTCGACTTTCCCGAGGCCATATCTCAAAAACTAAGCTAGATATGAAAATGTGTCGAAAGATATTAAATTTCTTGTCTTCAATTTATGTATAATACATTTTCAGCTAATTTATTTTTCTAAAGATTTCTATCAAAATGTTTTTGTCTCTGATTTGAAGGAATTGTAAGCTGCCAATATCCCAAAGATTTCCATTGCGAGATTTTATTGTCGATGATCGAATTATGAAAGCTCTGGACGACATGCTAGAAGACAAGGTAACATAGTTTTATTCTGGTAAAACTGAAGGTGAGAGAAAATGAGGCAAACATGTATAGAAGGAGTTATGAAAGTGTTGTCAGGACAAGAACGTTCTAATAGGCTATTCAATAAAAATTTGATTATTTTATATTTTTTATCATTGTTTGAAACATTATTGTACCACATTTATAAGTAAAATTGATGTATGTCAAATATTTCTTTAAACACCGTAATGTCGGATTAGCCTATTGCATGCTGAATCAACTGAAAGCTAGTTGCACCAATGAAACTTAAATTTTAAACTTGGTCTAATTTAACAAAAGCTAATCGAAGTCACATATCTTGTAGAATAATTGCCATTGCTGTCAAATATTCGATATGTTTATATTTATTCAAACTAAAGTCTGTGGCTCCTCCACCACTAACATCTTTGGGGGCCGTGATTTGACGACTGGTAACCGCACTTCACGCGCAAAATATATCACTTACCGAGATCTGCTTCGGCAGAGTGCCACACCCAGTAATGGGTAGAAGGCGTGATGATATATTTATTTATTTATTTAAATTTTGTTGATGCAACTATCTATAATTGTTTGGAATGCTTGTGTTACTCCATTTAAAGGGGCATAGCATGATGGTATTTATGTAAAATGTTCGTTGATCTTTGCAGGTTGCACTAGAGAAAAGAAAACTGGCGTATGATGTTGAAAAGTCCACGATAGCTTTGGAGAAAATGAAAAAACATTACACAGATGTTTTGGATAAATATCCTTTCTCTGTAAGAGCAATTAATACTACTCAACAAGTCAATGTAATTATCTTAAGAGGTCTGGGAAAACAATTCTTCGAGATTTTCAAGGACGTACAAAAGAAATTAGAAGAAGAATTACTTAAAGGCAGGTATTGCAACACTGGAATTACTTTTTCAGTATTAAATCACGCACAAACATGAACCATTTAGGGCCAGTTTTTCAATCGCCGGTTTACTCTCGATTAATGTTAATCATGATTAAATAATAATGGGAGCCATAGTTTCCATTATTATTTAATCATGATTAACATTAATCGGTGATTGAAAAACTGGCCCTTAATCAATAATATATTGTAATATAAGTATTGCAAAGGTATCATTGGAAAGGGTTTGTTAAGATTGACATAAGTTTTTCAATGGCCTTTCAACATGTAGATACTATTTTTCCTACGACAACTTAGGACTTAACACTACAAGAAATTATTTAATTTTTAGATATTTTTTTTATTTTCTCAAATAATATAAAAAATTGTCATTTTTTGTATTTACGACAACAGAAAACAATGATGACATATGAGTGCAGAAAATATGAAAATAAATATGTACTTTGGCGTTTCTTAAAACATTAACGTTACCATGAATTCTGATTTCTTTTGTTTATATTGAATATCCACTTTACTGTACTAGTGCGGCAAAATATATTATTACAATGCTCAAAATAGTAAGATAATTTTGATAATATGTAAGGCTAGTAGATAAAACTTTTTTTTTTAAATAAACCTATTTTTTACATGCTGCAGCCAAAATATTTCAGGAACCAGATACAAAAGATGAAAAACCGTAAGTGCTTACTGTTTTTCAATAGTTTTTCAGAATTTCTATAGGTGTAAATAAGTATGTTATCTCTTCTAGTGATATTGTAAGATTTTCTTTTATGACCAGTTTTTAACAATAAAAAATCTTATACCCATTATTTGGTATAGCACTTTGCCATGTCAGATTTCGATAAGTGATATATTTATACGCGTGAAGTTCGGTTACCAGCCGTCAAATCGTGGCCAACAAAGATTTTAGTCAAGGGGGTGTCACAAGGATAATTTTATTGAGATATCTATTCTATATTAATTAACTCTTGAAACATTCATTAGATTCATATAAATAAATAAATATATCATCACGCCTTTTACCCATTACTGGGTAAGCAGAGCTCGATAAGTAATATATGTATGCGCGTGAAGTGCAGTCATTAGCCGTCAAATCACGGCCTCCAAAAGTTTTAGTGGAGAGGGAGCCACAGGGGTAGTTTTAATGTGGTCAAAATTCTTTGTCGGCTGTAAACAAATTTAAGATAACTGAGTTAATTGTCAAATTTTGTATTAAACTAGGTAGGTAGCACAGACCCTTGAAACGTTTATTCCTGATCTTTTATTCAGCAACAAACATTTGCAAACATTTCTTTGAAATATATTTAATGAAATAATTACAGTATATTTTGCATATTTTGTAATAATTTCTAGAATACCTCCTCGCCAATTGGTCCACGGACAATCAAAATTTGACCTTCGAACAAAAGTCACAGAAGTGGAACCATTTTTAGTGGGTTTATCTCCTTCAACAATAGCCTTCAAACTCGGTAGCAAACTAACAAGAATGCTACACAAATACAGACAAAGAAGACAGAAACGAGAGTTGAGACAAGAAGATGTAACCCTCAAAAATAAAATCCCTAGAATCAATTCATAAATCTGTTTGATTTTAGTGGAACAGATTGTACGATATGAAGCCTGTGGAAGGAATTAACCATCCTGATGATGAACAAGCACTTGAAGTTGCTGCAGCAACAATTGGTGACTTTAAGTTAAAGTCTTCTGATAAATACAGAGCGCCGGCTTCACAACGGGAAAGTACTGTCACGAAATATCAACAGTTGCTTGAAGCAAGACTTAGGGTATGAATATTTCATCAGTATATTTATTTATTTATTTGTTACTCTGTACAAACAAGCGCAGGGCGACACTTTCTTCCTTTCTTATCTTCTTGTTTCATTTTCAGTTACTGCATTGTGTGGACTTTTCTTTCATATACAAGTGCAGGTTATTGCTTTCATCTTTTCTAATCTTTGTAGATTCGTTATTAGATTCGTTGTTAGGAGTAAGCGTGAGTAATTTGAGGTGTTTTATGCACATGTTATGTACGTCGAAGAAAGAAGATGAATGATAAGTGAATAGGAGTAATTGGATAGATGTGATTGAAGGTTTGTTGTGTGATAAATGATCTCGAGTGTAATAAATAAATGAGTTAATATGGAGTGATCTATGAATGTGGTTAAAGTGAGGGTAGTGTGTTTGGATGAGAATGTTTGGCGAGGAATGGTTATTTGATGAATGTAATGAGTGAATATTTTATGAATGATTTTAGGGTTCATGCTGCCCCATTAGATGGGAGATAACGTGACGATATGTATGTATATCTAAGTAGTTCAAATTCCATTATAAATATGTAAATAAATATATCATCACGTCTTTTATTCATTACTGGGTGTAGCACTCTGCCGTGGCGGCTCTCGGTAAGTGATGAGATATTAGTGGAGGAAGAGCCACAGGGGTAGTTTCAATGTGTTGAAAATTGTTTGCCAGCTGTGGGCATCGAACTCGGGTTCTCAAATCCATAGGCCAACAGCCATCTACCCCTATTCTATTATAAAAAATAAATATATCATCACGTCTTCTACCCATTACTGGGTGTGGCACTCTGTCGAAGCAGGTCTTGGTATATTTTTGCGCGTGAAATGTGGTTACCAGCCGTCAAATCACGGCCTTAAAAGATGTTAGGGATAGGAGAGCCACAGGGGTATTTTTTTAAATGGTTGAAAATGTTTGTCGGTTGTGAGGATCGAACCAGGGTTCTTAGGATCCACAGGCCGACTCGATACCACTGAGCCACTACCCTATTTATATTTATAGATATTAATTAATTATTATTAATTTAAATTTTCAACCGTCACTGTCAGTAACAGGAAATAAATTTACGTATTAGTCGTACCAATTGAATAGGAGTGATTGGATAGATGTGATTGAAGGTTTGTTGTGTGATAAATGATTTCGAGTGTAATAAATGAATGAGTTTATATAGAGTGCTCTATGAATGTGGTTGAAGTGAGGGTGGTGTGTTTGGATGAGAATGTTTGACGAGGACTAATTATTTGGTGAATGTAATGACAATGAGTAAATATTTGATAAGTGATTTTAGGGGTCGTGTTACCCCATTTGTTGGGATATACCGTGAAGATATGTATGTATGTATGTAAAATTTAAATGAACACAATGCAACTTGATAAATATTTGTATACATGTTTTACAATTTCTAAACAGCATCCGACGACTCACACTTTGAAAACCACTACCCTAAATCATTTAAAATCTTTGCTACTTGAATAAAATTGTAAATATAGTATTGTACATTCTTTGATTTTACTTTTCAGGCATGCAAATATATGGTCAGTAATTTCAACGACCAAGTTCGTGGTCTTCGAAATAAAAAAGCTAGACTTATACAACAACTGGGTATATTAACGACGAAAATTCAGTTGATTCACGAAGAGATACCGGAGTGCAGAATTATGCAGCCGCCTCCAATACCAGAGATGACAGATGAGGACTTTCCGGAAAAGGAAATGGAAGTACGCCTGACAGTTGAAGAAGATTTCGATACATATTTACAAAGTTTTAAACCGAAAAAGGAACCAGTACACGATTCTTGTGAAGTAATATTATCATACGTTTCTAACTTATTTAGTTTAGTTTCAAATACAAGTTACGAACAATTAAATTTTTTACTACTTTTATTTGAAACAGACTAAAAGTTCATGTTAATGATTGCAGAGTGTAGATTGGGAGAAGGAAGCTCTTGGCATTGATCATCTACCAGATATTCCAGGAACTAGTAGAGATATAATTTTACACATGTCGAATAAAACAGAAGTTCAATTCAATCCATTTAAAAAGAAAATTCCAGCTAAAGATGATTTCAAGGAATCTCACTGGGAGAAAGAAATCAAGTATCGAAGACTATTAAAGTTTGTATACCTTCAATACAAGATCTAATAATTATGTTTCTATAGAAATATGCTTAAATTGATGAAAATGTTTTGTCGGCTGTGGGGATCCAACCAGGGTTCTTTTGATCCACAGACCGACTTGATACCACTGAACCATTGCCCCATTATATATATATATATATATATATATATATATATATATATATATATATATATATACAGTGTATTAATCCAAAACCCGAACATAGGCATATAACATGTGATATCAGTTTTTTGGTGCGCATTGCTTCCCAATTAATTTGATAGGAAAATACTTTAAATAATAGTTATAGAGAATAAAATTACGGATTTTTTGATATAACATACATATCATGTGTGTGTTTCATCAAAGCGCAAAAATTAATTAAATATTTGTAATATTCGTAAAAATAAAGCTATCCATGAAAAAATTGAAACAATTTTCTACTGTCAAAAATTTTGTCAGCAATGCGCACCAAAAAACTGATATCACATGTTATATGCCTATGTTCGGGTTTTGGATGAACACACTGTATATATATAAATATATCATCACGCCTTTTACCCATTACTGGATATGGCGCTCTGCCGAAGCAGATCTCGGTTACCAGCCGTCAAATCACGGCCCCCACAGATGTTAGTGGTGGGGAAGCCACTGGGGTAATTTTAAATTGGTGAAAATGTTTGTCGACTGTGGGGATCGAACCAGGGTTCTTTTGATCCACAGGCTGACTTGATACCACTGAGCCATTGCCCCATGATACCACTGCGCCATTATCCCATGAAACATCCTGTATATCCCTTCAAACATTCATTGAACATTTATTCATCTTGCAATAATTAACATTCCAATCGCAACAAACCTTCAATTATCCCAGTTCATCCAAGCAATTTTTCACCCTCAATTTCAGCATCATATTTTCAAATCTTCAATTCATCTCAATTAATGAACACCCACTCTTCCAGAAACATTCGTACTTTAACGTAGTAATACAATAAGTAATATATTTGTTATTCCTTAACAGAAAACTTCATGAACAAGAAACAATGATTGCGAAAATGCATACACTGATGAAAGAATTCGATAATGACGTTAAAAAGCTTTCAGAAGAACGTTTCTCGATTGCAATGCAATATACCTGTTTAGATTTACACATCTTAGTTCTGAATCAAGAGCTGGTTATAGTTAAAGATTTCGAAGTAGTTGAAGAAGAACTCAGCGCAGTAAACAAACATTTTCTTAAGATATAGAATCAGCAATTTTGTACATTTATGTTTCAGGTAGCTTTACAAAAATGGAATGAAATGATGGACATGCGTGATGACATGAAAAGAGTCGAACTCAAAATTGAATCCCACAATTATAATATTGAAAATAATCTTGAACAAATAAAAGGTATTCAACAGACTTTTATAACTGCTGCGAAAGATAACAAATTCTGGGACTTTCTTAGAAGAATTTTTAAGAAGAAATATCGTCCTCCTAAACTCGCTACCGATGGTATGATCTTCCTTTTTCGATGCAAATCGTTTCTAAATTATTTTGAATAAAAATGATTCAAACAAAAGATCCGAACACATAAATTTTATCACGTTTCAGAATCCGATTCCAGTAGCATGAGTTCATCCAGTTCATCAGAATCAGAAGAAGATGACTCAGGCAGTTTGGATTCGCGAGACATTGGACCAATCAGACTCGATGAAAGCATTTGTCCTAAAGGATGTGACAGAGAATTATATGATTATACTTTTAGCCTTCGTACGAGAAGGTAAAAGATAAATATCATACATACAACCTGTACTCAAAAATAATATTTAAATACTAAATACTATCAAAAAAATATTTAAAATACTAAGTACCAGTATTACTTAAGATCCTTTTTTAAAATTTAAATGAACCTACAGTCTAAAAAAAATCTGGTAAAATCTTTACCAGACTGTTTTGTACTTTACCAGACTGTTATATTTGTTGTCGCCTTGGATACGTACTTTACTTGACAGTATTTGTAAAAACCTACTTTTCTGACCAATTATAGGGTCAAATTCACAGTCGTGACTCACCCTCACCTCATCCTCACCTCACACTCAAAGTTGAAGTAACCAAGGCAACTAACTTAAGAATTTGCATAATTTGAGTTAGTTGCCTTAGTTACTTAGAATTTAAGTGTGAGGTGAGGATGAGGTGAGGGTGAGTCACGACTATGAATTTGGCCCTTAGTATGGAAAGTAAATTTTTATAAAAACAGTCAAGTAAAGTACGTATCCAAGGCGACAACAAAAATAACAGTCTGGAAAAGTATAAAACAGTCTGGTAAAGATTTTACCTATTATTTTTGTTGTAACCCTGGATACGTAGTCTGCTGTCAGTACAATTCATATAAAAAAAATTAAACATTTTGAATTACTTATGATTAAATATTGATTAAATTAAACGGTTTCAGAAAAAATAGTATACATAATACGACAGGAAAGTGTTTGTACTTGACGAAATGGTTATTTGAAATACGAGGCCACAGGCCGAGTATTTTAATCCGCTGAGTCAAGTACAATTCCTGACGTATTATGTAATATACTATTACCCATTTTTATTTTAGACATGAATTAGAGAGACAAATAGCAGAAGAAAAAAAGTCCATTGATAACTGCAAAAAAGATTTAGACCAGGCTGCTAAAAAAATGAAAGTTTATGACTTTGCTAATAAGAAAGCGCAAGATGATTTAGAAAAATATCAGGTACGAATAAAATCTTAACAATTATCAATGGTTGAACTAAATTTTTATATTGTTTAATTGTAGGTCCTCAAACAAAAGACACTAAACGAAGTGAATTGTTTAGTTGTGCTCAGATTGAGTCAACTAAGACATATTAATCCTGATGGCTACTCAGTTGCAAAATTACCGGATACTTTGGTTTTTGGGGTGCAGCGGCTCTCTGAGTTATATAACAGAGTCACTGAACTCCAAATGGAAACTTTGGAGGAACTTACGAAACATAGGTAAGAAAACTCTCAGGAATTGATGTAAAAATAATAAACAATTATAAAATAAAAATATAAATATATCATCACGTCTTCTACTCATTACTGGGTGTGGCACTCTGCCGAAACAGATCTCGGTAAGTGATATATTTATGCGCGTGAAGTGCGGCTACCAGCCATCAAGTCACGACCACCAAAGATGTTAGTGGAGGGAGAGCCACAAGGATAATTGTAATGTTGTGAAAATTATTTGTCGGCTGTGGGAGTCGAACCCGAGTTTTTAAATCCACAGACTGACTATATACCACTGAGCCATCTACCCCATTCAAATCTGTTTTGGTCAGTATAAATAATGATTGTTCAATCAAATAAATGTATCATCACGCCTTCTACCCATTACTGGGTGTGGCACTCTGCCCAAGCAGATCTCGATAAGTAATATATTTATGCGCGTGAAGTGCGGCTACCAACCATCAAGTCACGACCACCAAAGATATTAGTGGAGGAGGAGCCACAGGCATCATTTTAATGTTGTGAAAATTATTTGTGGCTGTGGGACTCGAACCCGAGTTTTTAAATCCACAGACTGACTCGATACCATTGAACCACATACTCCATTTAAATCAGTTTTGTTCAATATAAATAAAGATTGTTCAATACTATATTTTTAACAAGAATTAGCTAAGTGAACACGTTTATTTACAAAACAAAATTATTTATAATTTTTTCTCGACCTTATCGGAAAGTATTTTTTTTCCTTCAATTGAGAGTAAATTTATCTGTCTTAAGATCATGTAAATATCGTGATAAAAAGTATTCTATATTTCTCGCTTTCGGCTCAGGAAATGAAATGTCATCTTCGGGAAGAAATGTCTCACTTTCTTCCCTTGGTATTCAAATAACTATTATGTCATTTTAATTATAGGAAAAACAAGATTCATTTACATAGAATGACCGTAGATTGTCATTTTATGGATAAAACTATTGCTAAATTAAAGAAAGACATTACCGAAAAAATGATTATTAAATTTGGTTCAAGAATTAAAATAGATGATATTGAAGAATCAATTTTAAAGCGAATGGTATTAAATTTACGAATAAGTATGCTTAACTTGGGATCAGCTTATGAAAAAGAAATTGATAAATTACGGGTAAGTTCAAAATACAGTCAACAAATCTTTAACAATTTAATATGCAGTCTATATGAAATATATGTTAACTTCTAATTACACTACAAGGAGGCTAAGTCACCCTGACACACTTGTATTGCAATGTTTAAAAAACTTAAAATGCTTTATTTGAACTATTTTAGACACTATATGGTGAGAAGCAAGTAGAATTAAAAACCATAATTCGAGAAAATACAGCACGTTTAGATGTTCTTGCTGTTTTGAACAAAGAAAAAGTATATTTTTCTAAACTTCTTGAGATCCAGGCCAGATCAATGGCAAAAGCGAAAAGTAGAGAAGATCTGTATTTTATTAAAGATCTTGATAAACTTCAGGTTGTCGTTAAATCGCAAGAAGAACAAATACAAGTAGAGCATTCAAATAAATGTTTGCAATTAGCAACTACTTTAGATTTAATATGTTATAGATGTTAAGAAATGAAATAAAAATGTTGACAACGAAGTCATTGCCACCAAAACCAATACCACACGAAATACAAGTAAAGTTACCGGATGAACCGGAACAGCCTGTGTTAGAGGGTGATTATGGTTCTTTGGATGAATTGTACGAACCTCCCGAGTTTTATCCGCAGGAAAAGTTAATCGTCATGCCCTCAATTGATCAGCAGGTAACTTTTTTCTAGTGTTTATAAAGGTATGAATCAAATGAATAAATGTATGTATTTACAGGTGACAGAAGAAGAAATTGTTCTTTGCATTCATGAATTAATGAAAGAAGTAGTTGATGCAGTTGTAGAAACAGACTTAGAAATGAAAGAAGAAGAAATGATAACAAAAATATTATCTGAAATTGTTGAACAAGTACCAATGAACTATTTAGGGAGAGAAAGTAGTTTGCAGTATATTTCTGGACTTATAAAAGATATAATATCAGATGCTACAAAAGTGGATTCAGAAACTGTTATAAAAGGAGTTACAAAAATAACTAGCAGAAGTTTCGAAGACATTGCTGGTTTAGTTGAAAGTATTATATCAAAAGTAATTGAAAATCAAGTAACTAAAGAAGAAAGTAGTGGAAGGACAGATGAAACAGAGTAAAACAGATATAAGGATTATAAATAATAGTTTTAATTTTTGTTTTAATTAAAATGTCAATAATGTCATAACTTGAAGTTTAGTTCATTTGTAATGAATAATTTAAATTCTACGTAGAATTTACTTAAAAAAACAATGATTATTTAAAAGCAAGAAAATACCCTTCCAAATTTTTGTGTGAGTCATATATTAATTTATTGTAATATAATATATTGTATATTTGTTTCAATTATAATTATATTGTTAGTTTTTAATTATTTATGTTTGATTTGTGCAATTGACCAGTTTTCAAATTTAGCGCGACAAAAGTACGCCCCTGGCGGACGAATGGGAAACACAAGTTGTTATGATGGTTTCTTCTTCCATCAATGTACTTGCAAAATAAAAAGGTTATTGGAAAGTGCGTGTACATGTGATTTAAAATATAGTGGTATAATTGTTATTAAATAGTTTACTAATTATGTGTTTCGTTAAAATGTGTAGCACTTAGTTCGTTGTAAATATGGATGCAAGTTGTAATACGGACATGTTTAACCAGCATGATGAATTTGACACTGAGACTATTACAACATGTGCTAAAACAACACAAACTTGTAATGATATTACAGAAGAGCCAAATTCCATAACTCCTATTTCAAATGATGGTATTACTACCCCATATTATAACACAAATACATTATATGACGCTTTACCTGTTAGTGATTCTGTGATCGGCAACTTAGATGTTGCTTCTGCAAATATAACTTCAAACGAAGTAAAACAGAGTAATTGCTCTATAACAATGAGTGATAATAAACCTCAGAACTCTCAAAATCCTCCAACTGACGCAAGTGACAAGAAACAAGCAGGTAACGCACTTTCTCAGTTACTCGATTATGGAATGTCTGATTCAGAAGACAGTCAATCCGATTCCGAAGAAAGTTTGTCGGATTCGGACACACACAGTGATAATGAAGAAAACATTTCCACACAGCCAAATGTTGGGGATGCTAATGTCGTCCCCAATACTACCAAATTCAGGGAAAATATCTCTTCCAGTGATAGTAGTAGCGAGTACGAATCTGACAGCAGCAGCTCATTCAGGTACATTTTCGTTTATGCTTGCCTTTCTTCGTGAAGTTATTACTATTTCCGTTATTTTTTCAGCGATATTGGTGCTTGCGGAGGTACTCCAGCTCCAGAGAAAAAAGCTACGCCTGAGAAGATGGGCCCACCGCGTACCAAGGGCGAACTCACTTTGGAGGAGTTGCCACCCATCAATGAGCTCAAAATCAGCGTTCCGGAGGACGAATGCATTGAAGTTGGCGTCGTCACCAGCATCATTGATCAACTGGGTAAGAATTACCTATACGAATAATGTTTTCACTAATACTTTATGACGTAATATGAGCAGTAAACATAGTATTGTAATTTTACACTTTTAAAGATAATGATTTTCTGTTGTACAGTTACATAAAAATGTGTTGTTATCTTGCAGTGATAGTGCAGTCGGTGCGTGGCACGCCTGCCTACGACATCGACACGCTGTTCTTCCTGAACCGCGGTAAGAACCCACTGGGCCGAGTATTCGACGTGTTGGGGCCGGTGACGGAACCGTTGTACGCCATCCGCTTCAACTCCTACCAACAGGCGCTGGAGACCGGCGTCAAGACTGGCACGCCCGTGTACTGTGCTCCACGCACCCAGCACACTTCCTATGTCTTTGTCTCCGAGCTCATGAAGTAAGTTCATCAACTAGATAACATATATCTGTACAATTCAAATGGTTTCTTTTATTTTGTTTATTAGAGTTCAGGTTGAAGGCTGCTGCGGTAATCTTCAAAATTTGAGTATCGAAAACTGATTTAGTATTTTTTGTACAGTATTATTTATGTATATTTTGTATATAAATAAATTTATTTACACGTTTTTCAAATTAATTATTTGGCATTGAAACCAGCGGGTTATAAATGAACATGTGATGCTATATGTTTGTAAATTCTCAGAATGAAGGGTAGCGACGCCTCGTGGGAGCACAACAATGAACCACCAGATGTGTTCCTGGACTATTCGGACGACGAGGAAGAGCGAGCAGCGCGACGCCAGCGCAAGAAAGCTCCGACACCAGCGGCCAGCAAGTCCAACAGCTTGGAGCGCAATCGCAGGTTCGAGAAGCAGATGAACGACAAGAACCTGCTGATGACCGAGCGCTACAAGAGTCAGAGCCAGGCGGCGGCAGCGGCGGCGCGCAACAAGAAGAAGCCAGAGGCAGCTCGTGGACCCTTGCCAGGCCCTGCAGTGGGCGCTCCGCCACCGCCTTGGCTGCTGCGCAATCCTGCAGCACCGATGCCGTGGCCACCACAACCGCAGCCCTATCAGTTCGCCGCGTATCCGCCGTACGCCCCAATGGCCATGTTCCCGCCGCGCCAGCACTTCGTCATGGGTCCTGCACCGCCTGCTGTGTTCCACGCGCCGCAGCCGTTCAACCCCGCCGTGCCGCCGCCACCGCCGCCGCACGTGATGCGCCCTCAACCACAGCCGCAGCATCTCGGCTACTTCCCCAAGCCTCGCCACCCGCCCTGGCACCCGCCGCCACTCAACCTCGGTGTCGGTGTCGGTGTCAGCGTGCTCCAGCCCCCGACACAACACGCGCACAACTACGGCAACGGCTCCTCCTACACGCAATAAACGAAACCTTTTCACATTTCCGAGTCAGGTGTTTGTTATAATCACGGTGCATTGTTACGAAATTTCATTCATTATTCGTGGTTGGTGATTCGTGTTGTTTGCATTTGTCACACTTTCGTTTCCTTCGGACAGACACGAGTCGAACCGGAACTATTTGCGCCCCAACTTAATCATATAATAACCAAGTATTCATGTGCTTAATGGATAATAGTTAAATGATGAAAAGGTACACTCGATATTCGGTTCGATTCTGTCGACTGACTGACTTTGAAACTTTGTGGTTCAGATTTTGTAAGAATGTCGATTTTTGGCCATTGCTTAGATGGGTTCACTTAGAATTAACGTTTGTTATCAAAGACCAAAAATTATATTGATTGTTGGCGTTAGTTGCCAGTTGCTTTATTTATATTTTTATTCGTTTTAAAGATGTTTTATTTCGGATGTCGAAGCGACGTAATAAATATTTAAGCTTTATTGCACATCTTTGGTTGTTGTAACGATATCAATTCGCAATTCGCGCTCTTGAACAGGGAGACAGTTTTTTTCATATTTTGACTATTTTCTTGATTGACACTGGTTGCTATTACGAGAGGAACTTTAATAAATAACTAACAAAACTAATTACACATTATTTTGAAAGAATTTTCAACTTATTTAATTTGGAGCTGAAGATTTAGCAAGTTTAGTTTTTTCTTTTCAATAATCTTTTTCATTACACTTCCCTTGAAACTATCTGCAACCATGGGCGTCCACAGACATTTTTCCATAACAAAATATGAATACACATAACAAATAGATGAAAAAGTATTTAAATTTGTCAAATAAATTACTAGTCTTTCTTGTCTGGGTTTGAATTGAAGAGGAAGGACAATTTTCTAATAACTCTTTCATAAATTGACACCATTTTTTCAATAAATTCCGATTTAGCAGTTTTACAGTTTTTATTTTCTAATATTTTGTGTCTGTGTATACTTAATAAACTTAGATTACGATAGGGAACATGTCGCTAGCTGTCCATAAGAACACTGCTGAATATTCAGTTTGAGCTTATAATTTATTATTTTTAAACTTATAATTTAATTTTTATTATATTATATATACATATACAGGATGATGACCGCGACTCTCGAACATAGGACTTTAACATGTAAAATCATATTGTTTTAATTTCCTGTTTCGTAATTATTTAAAAGGAAAAAGCTTCAAATACAAGTTTTAGGGCATAAAATATGAAATTAATTTTTGATGTTTTGTAACGGACCAAATTAGATCTGAAAATGACTAAAATTGTCTCGAAACTATCGATAGCTATGAAATTGATACAAAAGGTTTGACTTTAAATCTGTCAAAATAAATTCTTTATTTATTATTTCATTTATTTTGACAGATAAACATCAAACATTTGTTTAATTTTGTTTCAATTTCATGCCTATCGATAGTTTTGAGGCAATTTTCGTCATTTTCAAAGCTAATTTGTGTCGTTACAAAGTATATAAAATTAGTTTTGTTTATTGGTTCAGGTGCAGAATTTTATGCCCTAAAACTTTTATTTCAAGCTTTTTTGCTTAAAATATTTAGGGAAGCAGGAAATTACAAAATTATAATTTTACATGTTAAAGTCCTATGTTCGGGAGTCGTGGTCACCACCTTAGTTAAAACCCAGGGGGAGGGCCGAGCGCCTCTGCTTGCCCCCTCTGCGGACGCCCATGTCTGCAACGCATCTTGTGGAATCGTTTTAATAATTTCATTCCACAATATGCGTTATAGATCTGTTCTAAAAAGTGGAAACTTGTTAAAAAGGGGAGCTCGACAATAATTCGAGAAATTAATTATATTAAAAGTTCGTGTCTTTCTCTCTCTCGTAAAATAATAATTGTTAGGTATTCCAGCTTTTGAGGAATCACACATATCAAATTAGTAGCATTATATTTAGTTTTGAAGTTAGTTACAGAAAGCAACAGCAATAGAAGGAAGCAGATGATAATAAATAGAACTGATTCGCATTTGCTGTGATACCTCACATAATAACGTTCCTATAGATAACCTAAACCGCGCACTAAATATCTACAAACTTCCAACTAAAACATTTATTAAATATTAGCGTTTTTTGTCGATGGAATTTTTAGTTCTGGACAAGTAAACGGTACGTGGATGATAAATGAAACGCGTTGTTATTTGAATACGTTTAGTTAGAAGTGTGTAGATATTTAGTAAGTTGTGAATAATTTTCTTGATCTTCTCTGATTGGTTTCGACGTGAATACTGAAATTCCAATATGCTACTATGATCGTACGTAATCGATTTGATTGTTCGTGTACATTGTGATGAGTGGTATATCATAGAAATATTTTAATACAAAATTATAATAAAAGTGTATTAGTTTAGTTTAGCGCGATTTGTTTAGAAATGTTTACTACTAAAATTTGCCGAATTCAATTGATGTGTATACCAGGCTTTCAATCTAAGTGGAGAATTTAAATATTATTACCTTACTATTTATTAGTAACGTTCACAACTTTACATATATTGTATTTCACTAGAAATGTAATACTTTCTACTAGAGATTTTCAATAATCATCTTTTTGTTATGTAATTAAATATTTTGCTATTAAATCGTATATTTTTAATAATGTTTAATAATTTTTTAAATTGACATTTAATAAAAACATTGTTTAGAATTTCATTGTTTATACCTTTCTTTTAGATTAAGCTACTTGGCTCCTCAATTGCAGCTCTTCACTTGCAGATCACAACAAAAGACTATCACAAGACGTCATGTTACGCTACCCACAAAACGCAGATGTTAGTAGGTACAAGCTAATCAACAGGGGTAATTTTTCATTATTAAAATATTTTTGATAAGGGTTGCATTTAAACCCGAGACTTTCAGACTACAATTTACTGTTTGTAGCGTTGTTCAAACTGCGTTAATACCATATTTCTATACTTTCATCTGGTACAGATTAATAATTATGGGGTAATGGGTCAGTGGTATCGTGTCGACCTATGGATCCTGAGAACTCCGATTCGATTCCCTGTGGCTCCCCCACCACTAACATCCTTGGGGGTCATGATTTGACTGGTAACCGCACTTCACGCGCATAAATATATATCAGTTACCAAGATCTGTTTCGGCAGAGTGCCATCATCCAGTAATGGGTAAAAGGCGTGATGATATATTTTTTTACGACTATCAAAAAATAAAATTTTCTACCCACAATTGAGATAAAAAAAGACTTTTCATCTCTAAGGAAGAAAGTACTCACATCCAAATAACATCTGGTAACTGTCAAGAGAATAATAAGTAAAAAATAAATATATCATCACGCCTTTTACCCATTACTGAATGTGGCACTCATTTGTAACTCTGCACAACCGGAACTTAATCCCAATTACAATGACTATTGAATAAATAATTTTTTTGCTGTTTGACATTAAAAGTGGACTTTTATTGACAACTAACAGGCTGTGATGTACTATTTTTACAGCCTAGGCTATAAAAATGTTGCTATGAAAAAAACAACAAATTTGACATTCATGATTTAGGGTCAGTTTTTCAATCAATAAATAACTAAATATTTGACAAAAAATATATGTTTCTAACGCGATAAAAAAGAAGATTTATTGCCTTGGTTATCGAAATCTAACCGCGGCAGTAAATCCGCTACTTTTTTGCCTAGTTAAAGAAATAACTATTATCTCATGATGCAACAAAATAAACAAAAACTATTATAGTAAATTACTAAGTCGTAATTAAAGTAGTTATTAAATAGTATAAATATCAGCACGTACTGAAAGTTTTTTCTTGCGTAAATATTTGCAAATAATTTACACTTGCATTTATCGCAAATATTTCAAGTTTTTTATTTGTTATTTATGCGTTTGGCTCGCATTTCGAATTAAAAAGTAATAAGTAGAGATTAGCAAAGGTTGTGGTGAGTTATGTTGGTAATTATTAAATTATTTGTGCAAAATTTTAAAGATATTAGTTGTAATGAAAGAAGGAATGCATGCACGCACTTGACTCACGCATGATGAAGTATGTATGCGTTGCAAAGAACATGTAATATTTTATTGTTTCAGGTTTTTATTGCCTTGCTTGACGGAGATTTATATAGAAATGAGTAAATAAAAAGTAGGTTTCATTTATTTTTTTCTTTTTATGAAGGAATATTAAATGTTATCTAACGAAGCTTGAGATATAATATGAAAACTGATTTATTTTCTTTATCAGAACTACTTTTTTAGTTGTAATGATATTTCTGGCCTACTTTTTTTTGTAAAATAGGTAAATGACTTAACAGTTACAAGAAGTGGTTTTAAAAGATGACATACGTTGATTATTTTGAATATTTAGCAGAGTATTTTAGTAAGCCGAAAGTAATATGGTAAGGTAATAATGGACAAACGGCTTAAAGTTGTAGTTATTTTATTAAAGATGTAATAACGACGTTTCGGCCAAGGTTATGGCCATCTTCAGGTCAAACGCGTTAAACGAATAACAACAATATAAGTTAAGTATCGAATTAATTATTTAGGGCAAACATATATAAAAATGAAAAAATACGTAAGAAGCTAAATAGGCAAAATTCATGACTTTAAATTTATATATTCGCCCTAAAGAGTCAGATAGTCGTCTATCTGACTCTTTAGTTAAAAGTAACAAGGAAGGGAAGGGTACTGTTATGAATCGGAACAGGTTTGTTTTGCATTGTTTCTTTGACTACAACTGTATCACTTCGGTAAATTGAACTTACTATGACAGATAACAAACTAAAATTGGTCGATAGTGCAAAAAATATTTATAATATTTTATTATTTCAGAACCCTGGTTCAATTCCCACAGCCGATAAAAAATTGCCACAACATTAAATTACCCCTGTGGCTCTCTCCCTACTATCATCTTCGGGCGCCGTGATTTGACGGCAGGTAACCGCATTTCGCGCATAAAATATATCACCTACCGAGATCTGCTATGGCCAAGTGCCACAGTCAGTAATGGGTGATGATTTAATTTAAGAATGTTTAATCGCGGGAAATAAACGCATTCTTTTATATTATCTCTGTCAAGTTTTACAAAAATTGTTGAAATTAAATATAAAATAAACCATTTTAAAGTGAGTTTAAAATGATTAATTGTTATTTTCTTAATTCTGATTAAGATTAACTTGTGAATGTTTTAAAATCCAAGGCTGAAACAATGTAAAATATTCTGCAAAAAATTAGAATCTGATAATTTCATGATAGCATAAAGACTTGTCCATAATGTAGCAATTTTTTACAAGAGCTAACTTACATATCTCCATGTTTATGTTAACTTGAAATTCTGTTTGTAAAGTAGGTACATAATCAACGTCTTATAATACGGAAGAATAGCAATTTTCACGTCTTTTACCGCTAATAATAAGATACCACGCACGATGTCAACGTATAATATATTGCATATGTTCAACATGCATTTAATTCGTAACATACACTGGAATACATGTCGTGCGACAGTTTTCCCTGCTTTTCATACTAATAAGGAAACATTCTTAAACTTTCAATTCAATGTTGAACTTGCTTATAACGAACTTTAAGAGACAGAATATTTTTTGATAAAAAATTAGGAGCAGTCATGTAGCTTGTAGGAAATTTGTTTATTTTATCCAGGTGATATCTGTCAAAAGAATAATAAAGCTTATAAAAAATTTAATTTTTTCATGAAAATTTTACTTTCTGATAGGTTAGTGAAAAAATTAAATGTATACCCCGTGAAGTTATTCTTCCCTTTGATGCTTTATAATCCCTCGCTTTCGGCACGGGAAATTAAACGCTATATTTAGAAAGAAATATCTATCTTTATTGAACCCGCAAATTTATTTGTACACCAGAAAAACCTGTACGTAATGCAGGTTGCATCCCAGAAATTCTAGGCGTAAGGAGTTTCAAAAACATCTGAACGTAGGCCCTCTTTTAACCTATTTAAAACTGTTCAAAATTTTAAAAAACGATTTAAAACACTTAAAATAGAATAATAGTTATCATAGTGTGTAATTCACTTTTAAAAACAAGCGCAGGGCGACACTCCCTTCCTTTCTTATCTCTTTGTTTCATTTTCAGTTACTGCATTGTGTGAACTTTTCTTTTATATTTAAATGCAGGCTATCGCTTTCATCTTTTCTAATTTTTGTAGATTCGTTATTAGATTCGTTGTTAGGAGTAAGCGTGAATAATTTGAGATGTTTTGCGCATATGTTATGTACGTCATAGAAAAAAGATGTATGATAAGTGAATAGAAGTGATTGGATAGATGTGATTGAATGTTTGTTGTGTGAGTGCCACACCCAGTAATGGGTAAAAGGAGTGATGATATATTTATTTATTTTATAGTGTGAAGAACGTTTTGTGAAACAAAATGTGTATGTGTGTATGTATGTTGTGGGGGCGTTGCGTTTAGTGTAGTTTCCAGTGGCGTGCGTGGAATCAATCAGTCAGCCGCTATCAGGTGACTTTCCCGCCTGTCGCGCTCAGGGGCGGCGCATGGGGGTGGCGGAATGAAGCTTGCGCACGCTATGACACAATGCTTAACGCACCCCACTGTGTTGCTTGAGTATTTTTGGTCGTTTACTACACATAAACCTTGGAAATGGATCCTGGCTTTATTTTTTAATAGGATGTTTAAGTGATTCATAATGTAAAATCAATTACGAGTACTATGTGGACGATTTGCTTAGAATGGAAAGCGGAAATTGTAGCTATTTTAAAACCTGCTATATAAGGAATGTACTAATCAAGTAATTCTAATTATATTATTTATAATAAAGCTGCTTTTGCCGACCTCTGTGGCTCAGTGGTTTAGAGTACTAGGCTACTGACTCAGAGATCCCGGGTGCGATCCCCGGTCAGGGCTGGCATCAACCAGTTGGTGACTGACGCAGACGCTTCCATCATCATACCACCTCGGCGAGTAACCAAAGCAGTTGAAGCCGTATCATCAAATATAAAAAAGCTGCTTTTATAGCTACCCAGTTAGTAATTACTATTAACAATTATAATTAATTAATAATTACTAGCATATGTAAAATAATGCTAGCAATTGAAGTAATACATTTCTGTCCATTATTGTTACCTACAATTGACATTTTTAATTAAAATATTTCGCGAATGTGACATTTCTAAAAAAATATCCTAAAAGTCCTTACAAGTCTTGATTCTACCTGTAAGAGGTTTTTTGTTACCTAATGTAGGTCCTTAAGGATCCTTCATAAGTCCTTGAAAGCCTCATAAGACCTTCCTGATCCTCTCACTGGTCGAGACTAACAAACTACACTAGTTTAAAAATTATTTTGAACAAATGCAATGTCGTAGCAGATGATATTTTACAAATTTTAATCAATTTTTTTCATAGCGAAGTTTTGCCTGTTATTGTTATTAATTAATACGGTTTTAATTTCGGATTTTCGACGCACGACCCAACTAAATACAAAAAAAACATGCGACATGTGCCTTGAAAAAAAAGAGAAGCGTTAAATGTGAGGTTAACCTGTATTTATTTTAAATTAATAAAATTAAAATATAAATTTGAATAGTCCATTAATAATACTAATATGTATTCAGGGTAAGTAATATGATATTATATTTATATCACTTTTAAAGCTCGATTTAAACGTTTAATTAAATTTAATTATTAATGCAACATTAATATTTAATTAAATATTATCGATAAAGGTTGTGAATCACATTTAACAAAGATAATTTAGTATGCATTATAATATTATTTAAATAATTAAAATATACGTGCAATATTATACATAACATATAACATGCATTACTGAAAAATTTAAAACATAAATATGAGAAAAAAGGCATGCATAAAATATTCTAACCTTAGCCTTCTGTAATTCTGCAGAACCTGTAACAAACAAAAAACATAATTAAAATTGCTACCATTACTATTATTTCACTAAAATAATAGGAGCCATGATTTGACGGCTGGTATCTGAACTTCACGCGCAAAAAGGCATCACATAATTGTGATATATTTATTTCATTTATTTAAAATAAATTTAATAACGATTTCTTACGCTATCTCCCATCAAATGGGGTAACACGAACCCTAAAATAATTCATAAAACATTCACTTATTAGATCAGTCGTCGTCATACATTATCATCGTAACACACCACCTCCACTTCAACCACATTCATAGTTCCCTGCATACAAGCTCATTATTCATCATATTTTGAATCATTACACAACAAACATTCAATCACTCATATACACCTTTCATTCATCTTTCTTATGGGGTGGTTAGCTCAGTGGTATGAAGTCGGCCTGTGGATCCTGAGAACCCTGGTTTGATTCCCACAGGCGACAAACAATTTTCATAATTTGAAAAGCTACCCCTATCTTGAATTTTTTTTCCTGCACAATAATGTAGTAACATTAGACAATACGCATGTTTTGATGACGCCATTGTCAATTTCTTCTAGTTTTAAAATGAAAATCAATTTGTCTTCAAACCAGTTGTGGTTTTCTATTGCCCTGTTTATGTATATGTACATATTTGACGTCACGCGCAGAACGAGCGTGGTGACACCCTGTCACGCTACACGCGCCGTGTGACCGGGTGACGTCATATTCAGTCATGCAGAATTTCTCGCGTCCGGACCGCAGGATGTCCTCGACAAATCTTTTACGTCAGGACATTTTTGTGGATTATTTGTAATTGTCGCTTGTGAATTTAAAAAATTCATTATAACTGAAATATTATTCCTATATTTTTTATCTGCGAGAGAAAGAATGCACATTTTTTACTGTGCAACAGTCACTGCAATTGGAAAAACATCGAAAGATTTAAAACTACAACGTAAATACATTCTGCCTAGAGTTTTTATTACTTTGATATAGAATTAATTTTTTTGGAAATTAATTTTAGTCTCATATATATCATCCCTTTTCAATGAATGATGCACTAACAAATATCAAATTAATGTATGACTAGTCTAATTTATACAATTTTAGGATTGAAATTAAAGGACTTAGGCTTAAGTTGTAGTCAATTTTATTGAAGCATAGTTGACACCGTTCCCGAGTAAACATTTCACTCTAAAACAGTTCAAAAATAAATTGCTATTTTAGTTTAATTTATGTCAAATAAATTATGACGTTTAAGGTTAAATTGTATGAATAAAGCGCAGACATGCGTTTCACAGTCCATAGCCACCCAGGACGACATAACTTATTGAACACAAGTAGAGCTGGGCACTTAAAAAAAGTAGCTAAGCTACAGCTACAGCTATTCTTTAAAAAAGTAGCTGAGCTACAGCTATAAGCTACATTTTGTAAACTATAGCTAAGCTACAGCTAAAAGCTTTCGTTAAAGTAGCTGTTAAATTTTAAAGTTACTTTTTTCAATTATTGTGAATTATTAAATTTGCCATTGACATATGATCAGTTGATCAGTCTTTTGTTATAATGACTGTTAATAAATATAAAAAATCGCAAATAGACATATGTACTGTTAATTTGTTATGCTATAATTATAAATTAACAGTCACATTAACAGAAGACTCCTAAACAGTCAATGTTTAGTTCATCTAATATTTAATACAAAAGTAGGATAGGTTAAGACAAGTGAAAAATAAAATATATTAATAGATTTTAAACTATATAATAACTTGTTATCCTACAGTTATAGAAAACAATAAAGAAGGTACAATTCAAATACAAAACAAAAATTAATAGGTATTTCTTAATGAACTGTGGTAGGTTGAAGCTACAAAAAGTAGCTTTAAGCTACAAAAATTAGCTTTAAAAGTAGCTTAGCTTAGTTGTTATAACCATATTTTTAAGCTAATAGAAAAAAAACATAGTTCGCTACAAGCTACAGCTATATTTTTTCACATTTAGCTAAGCTACAGCTACAGTTAAGGTAAACGTAGCTAAGCTAGTAGCTAAGCTACAAAAGTAGCTAGCTACTGCCGAGCTCTGAACACCAGTTATATTTACTTAGTTTTTTAAAAGAACTATGCCACCCCTTATACACCGTTATTCAAGCAACATTGAACTAATCGTTCTCCCTTGAAAGAACCACCCCCGGCAGGTAAATTTAATTTAAGCGGAAGTGTTCGCCCGGTAAAATAATTAATCACATCATGATGCATGTGTCACCGTCCTGGTTCTAGTTCACCTTTAGACAAACAGATATCGCTGTCTGTTTAGTTTTTGTAAAAGTCACGCATTATTTTATGATTAGCTGCAGATTAATTTCCGGGCACTGTGTGCGTGTGTGTGTGTCGTGCGGTCATTACTGCCCCCAGGGGGCGGCGGCGACTTGCGGAGTGTCGTCTGGTGTACCTCCGTCCCCGCAAACTCAACTCCCGTGTGCTCCAGTCTCGTAAATCTTCCCCAATAAGTAATTAAGTCGAGCCCGCAATTACCAGACACGCCACTTATACAATGCGAGACTTATTGCAAGAGAAAGACAGTGCTGCTCAAACTTTTGATAAAGTGGACATTAAATAGCGTAGCACGAACCCTTGAAATATCCACTGAATATTTATATATTATAGAGTCGACTATCTGACTCTTTAGGGCGAACATATAAATTAAAAAAAATATATATATCATCACGCCTTCTACCCATTACTGGGTGCGGCACTCTGCCGAAGCAGATCTCGGTAAGTGATATAATTTGCCCGTGAAGTGCGGTTACTAGTCGTCAAATCACGGCCCCCAAAGATGTTAGTGGTGGAGGAGCCACAGGGGTAGCTTTTGAAATTATGAAAATTGTTTGTCGCCTGTGGGAATCGAACCAGGGTTCTCAGGATCCACAGGCTGACTTCATACCACTGAGCTAGCCACCCCATACATATAAATTTAAAGTCATGATTTTTGCCTATTTAGTTTCTTACCTTTTTTTCATTTTTTATATATGTTCGCCCTACATAATTAATTCGTAACTTCATTTATATTGTTGTTATTCGTTTATTTTGACGCTTTTGACCTGAAGATGGCCATAACCTTGGCCGAAACGTCGTTATTACATCTTTAATAAAATAACTACAACTTTAAGCCGTTTGTCCATTATTACCTTATCGTATTACTTTCGGCTTACTAAAATACTCTACCATTTATATATTAGATTCATCCAGCAGTACGGCGCATAGTGGGTCAAATCGGGATTTTACTGCTCAAAAATCGGTGGAGACCTTAATGTCCATCGGATTTGAATAATTTTTTTTTTAATTAAAGGTAATTAAATTCCCTACACATCTGACGAGGCAGATTTTTAAATGACTCTATCAAATTTTATTAATTACATAAATAAACTGTCAAAAAACTGTGAAAAATATTAATAATTTAGACAATGAAAATTATTTATTCTTATATTATTTTTACATATTACAGCAACATGACAGATCATCAAACAATCTCTCATTCACAATTTCACTAGTTTTTATTTTTATATGACTCAATCATCTTAACTAATATATATTCGCTCTTCTAACTACATTCTTCTCAATCTATTTTACCGCGAAATATTGTAATGTCTAACATCAACATTATTCATTTATAAATCAAACATTTCATATTTTTATATCGTAGTTCATTGACATGTGTTCAACATTGACTTTGACTACAGTTACTACTGTTTAGATGTTCTGGTGAATAGTTTGCTTTTCCCACCCCCGGACAAGAGGGTGGGTTCATGCAACGCTCGTGTCTGTCGACGGGGGCAAGCGACGATGTCGTTTTATTTCACCACGTGCTTATGTGTATCCTGCGTGTTTGTCCTAAATAGAAAATATATATTATAGTAACATGCTTAGGGGCAGAAATGCTAATTTCACCCGTGGTACAGTACAATATTTTATGCACAACAAAAGAACATTTAATTTTATGTTCAAAAAAGTTAAATTGGTTTCGTGAAAGTGACATTTTACAAAATCAAGTACTAATAATAAACAAAATTTATCATTTTGCTTATGCATACATAGAAAATATTATAGAGGCAAAAACTAATATTCACGCGATGTTTTCATGGCTAAAACGCATAAATTTAGGCCCTGTTAAGAAAAATTTAATTTTCCTCACTATTTCGCGGGTAGAACGTAGAATTTTCTGTACATATCATAAAAAAAGATTTTAGTATCTATAGAGTAATAATGAAAAATAGGGGTTGTCATTTAGTTATATATCAGTAACAGATAATAATTCAGTTACAAAATAAAGGTGTATGTCTCGAAAACTAAATTCGCTACGAATATGCGCTTAAAAGTTTTGGATTCGTCTAGTTTCAGTTTTTGTACTCGCATCATTCAAAATAAGGTTTACATTACCCTGGAAACCGATGGAAAGTAATTGAAAAAACACCCATTTTTATGGTTCTAAATATTGACTGTTAAAATGCTAATTGTACTTATATACACACATTTTAAGGAATTTATAAAAGAAGTAGAGACATTAGCTTATAACGCCATCAATCAGACATATTTACGTTACGGAATTCGAATCCGGAGATCCCGAGTTCGATTCCCACTCAAGGTAGAAATTATAATTACAACCACTCTGCGGCTCGGTGAGTCCGGACCGTGTACTGTAATTGGGAATAAATTCCTGTTGTACAGAGTAACATAAATAAATATAAATAAACATAAATATTTTAACAAGCTTTACGAGAAAAAATAAACAATTTGTTTTCAAATAACAAATGTCAATTCATGACATACTAAACTATCAATATAAATTCACGCGTCAAATTTAATAACTTTTCTCACCATCGGTTATATAATTTTTGCTCGTTACAAAACTCGTGCACGAAGACGTCGTTTGCACCATTCACGCAAATTAAAGCACTCGCTTCGCTCTTGTTTTAAAATTGCGCTCATGTGCAAAGAATGTCTTCGCGCACTTGTTATGTAAATAGCTATTGTAGAGTGTTGTTTGTGATGAACGCGCAGGGGTCGAAGCAGTATCATTACATCACAACGGCGTTGAGCGTCGGCGTCGCCTGCTTAGATGCAGCGTCCTTTACTGCTATAAACATGCGACACACTCACACGGCTGCATTTTCGGTGTTCAGGCCACATTATTAGAGAATAATTGCTATTCACCAAGATTTATAGTTTCGCAGTGAATTTCCCGCAAAATTAATTCTAATAAACTTGCAAATTGCGGCCATTCCTTGCGATATATTTTATTGTGGTTCATTTGAAAGACGAAAAACCTCGAACAAAAAGTATTGCCAAGAAAGCGGGACATTAGCTTAACGAACGACGCTTGCCAACGCAAAAACAGAGACTGGCCTTCCAGCTAATACAAACATTGTCTTTGACGTCAAGACGTGATGTATAGTCTCTTCACAAACTAGATATCACTCCGTCTCTTTTATTTATTTACAATATATGTACTATACCAAAAGAGGATTTTCAGATATTTCTATTTATCTTTTGTTTTGTTTGTTTTTGATGATCTAAGTACAAAAATTAATTAGGAGTAGGTGGTTCAGTGGTAACGAGTCGGTCTGTGGATTCTGAGAACCCTGGTTCAATTCCCACACCCGGCAAACATTGTCACCACATTAAAATTACCCATCACTAACATCTTTGGAGACCGTGATTTGACGGCTGGTAACCGCACTTCATGCGCATAAATATATCATTATCTAATCCTACATTTTGTATTAGCTAATCTTCTAGTCAGATTTAAAAAAGTTAATCCAAACTACTTTCCGAAAACTAAAGAATAATAAGACTATACTTTTTGAGAATATGGTTTAGCGTAATTTGACTAATCAAAAATTCAAGAATAGCTAATAGTTATTTTTATAACAAGTACCGAAAAAGGTTTGTTACGTGCAAGTGCAGAATTTAACGCACGAGGCTTGCCGAGTGCGGAAATCTGCACGAGCACGTAACCTTTTTCAGCACGTGTTATAAACAACATTTTTCCTAGAACTGTGCGATTTAGTAAATCACTAAAATATTATCAAAATTTATATAATTCTAATGATATTCACGAGAATGATGTTTTATGGCGTTGCTATGGTTTGTTTGTTGATTGCTTGCACATTGTTCTACGTTATTTAAAAATATTTCACTAACTTCAAGATAATTCCTTCAAAATCGTCTAGATTGGAATAGTACAGTGAGTGATTCTTCTTTATCATTAACACCTCCAAAGATAATTGAAGCTCCGGATCATGCTATGTTGCATCTATTTTCGACAATGACAATCAACCTGCTGTTGGTACTTCTAAAGCCTCCGAAATTGTTGTCAATAATATTACTGTTAATAATATGAACAGGTACGGAAGAAATCAATGTTTCCTTAGATAGTACAAAAGTTTCCACTTCACATTATGCCAATATAAGCAACTGTAACAACTGTGTTGATAATATACACAAACAATAAATATTTTGTATTTCACTTACTCTTTAAATAAAACCATTTATCAATATATTTTACTTTGTTCGGTTCTTTTTATTAGTTGTCTACAGATTAGATATACTGCAATTTAAGGTTATGTTTATAAACGTCAAAATATACTACTGCATATTTACTAGCGCTGGTTCACCGTATTTTCTTCTCCCATAAGCGTCTGTGGCCAAAATATCGCTCCTAAAACAACTTTCTTTTGACAGTTACGTAATGAAGCATTTTCCGCACTAGTGTTTCTTTGTTTATAGAAACGCACTTGGTCTGCATTCATCTACTTTCCATACGTAACCAAGGCAATAATAGTTACGTAATAACAAAGAAATCGCACAGTTGTAGGAAAATAACTATTACCTAATCCTACATTTTAGATTAGCTAATCTTCGTCTAGTCAGATTTTAAAAAGTTAATCCAAGCTACTTTCCGAAAACTAAAGGATAACAAGACTATACTTTTTGAGAATATGATTTAGCTTAATTAAACTAATAAAAAGTTCAAGATTAGCTAAAACACTTTTAAGAATTGCTTGTTATAGAATCGAATACATTCTCGAATAGTTCTATGACTGTATCAATCCACGTGTGTCTCCATCGAGGCTATCGCCACTTCCAGCCCTTGCCGCACTCCCCCCCTCGTACTTAGCCCCCTAATGGAAAAGTTAGGGCTGCTTGCCACTGCGACAACTTTCCTAATTGCATCGCGCATGAATATTGCAAATGTAGTGTTTGTGTTGTGTGTCAGAGAGAGAAACTCGGTGATATGTTTTGATAGTGTAATGCCACTTGGATTCACTAATACTTTGATCTGTTTATTGTGGAGAGTAGAGAGATGTACCTGACTATGGCAGCGATTGATGGGTTAACGTGCTGCTAAAGTTTGCTTAATGCAGTTAGCGGTTGCCACTTTGCTAGTAGAGGTTTTGGTAACACTGAAATGGCGAGTTACGAACAACAAATCAATGCAGTGTTATCAAATCAGAACTGTACCGAACCCTTGAAATGTTCTGTAAACGTTACGGCATTCGAATCCGGAGATCTCGAGTTCGAATCCCGCTAATAGTTATTTATGTACTAAGGGTGAGAAGAGGCGTTTTTTGCTTGTGGTATGGTTATTAGCACGAGGCGCATAGCACCGAGGGCTAAAAACATGCTCAGGGTCAAAAACGCTAATTTCACCAGTGGTACATACAATATTTTATGCACAGCAAAATAACATTTAATTATACAGAGTGATCAAAAGGAATTGTTACAGTTGGCAATAAAAAAAAACTACTTGAAATTGGTAAGCCTGATACATAAATTAATTTCCTGTTGTTGACAGTGACATTTAAAATTTAAATTTGAGTACATTTATTATTACATTTATTTCTAAAGTATTTCTATTACTTAAAAAGTCAAAATCCTATTAGCTGTCAGATTCCTGACATAACCTATTTGTATTTATTAGAAATGTCAAATAGTATTTCCGCCTTTATCTGACGTTGTGCCAACTGTAGAATAAAAAGATCTCCAGAATTGTATTGCCAACTATAACAATTCCTTTTGATCACCCTGTATGTTCAAAAGATTAAAATATGTAAATAGGTTATAAGTCAAAATGACATTTTGCAGAATTAAGTATTCACAATAAACAAAAATTATTATTTTATTTATGTATCCATAGGAATTATTATTTTTAGGCCCTAGGGCCAAAAAAAAGTGTTTAGTCCGCTTTTTAGGGTTAATAAAACACATGAATTTCGGCCCGGTTGTGCATAAAAATATAAACTATAAAACTGAAGCTCGGTGAGTCCAGACACTGAACTGTAATTGGGATGTTGTACAGACTAACATAAAAAAATATTGTAGTTCATACTCGTATATATTTTTATGCACAACCGGGCCGAAAAGCATGTGTTTTAGCGGGCTTAAACATTTCTTTTTGGCCCTAGGGCCTTAAAATAATAATTCCTATGGATACATAAATAAAATGACAATTTTTGTTTATTGTGCACACTTGATTTTACAAAATGTCATTTTAACATATAACATATGTACATATTTGAATCTTTTGAACATATAATTAAATGTTATTTTGTTGTGCATAAAATATTGTATGTATCACGGGTGAAATTAGCATTTCTGACTCTGAGCATGTTATTAGCACGAGGCGCTTTATGTCTCCTGCTAATAATCATGCCACGGGCCAGAAATGCCAATTTTCACCTTTGATGCATAAATACTCGTAACTATTTTAGTTTGAGTGGTATTCGATCTCGAGGTCTCTGGATTCGAATGCCTTAACGCTATCCACACCATTGTACTAATATTCAATTATCAAGTAAAGAAACACTATATGTTATTTATTTATTTGCTAGAGGGACTTAAACCCAATTACAGTAGCTTATAGTGGAAATCACACCACTCAGACACAATAGAATCTTTTTTGATATAAACTGAAACTATCGTCATTTGAACTTGTGAACCCTTCCATTAAAAAGAACTGGTTAACTCATTTAAACTGTTCGGTTAAAAACAGCATTTTGCGGAAATGAATCCATCGTGAAATTTCCAGAACAGTAGTTTCCCTGTGACGTCAGAAGCCCCAAGTACGAGAAAATCTAATTATCCAAGCAGCCATCGCATCGTATCGTCTTGGGCGGCCGTGATGAAAGAAAATCAGTTCCGGAAATTAAAACAGGTGCGCTTTTGCCAGTCTAACAATATTTGTGCGTTTCTTAATGACGAGATAATTTTTAATCGAATTATCTGCGCGTGAAAGCATCCAGCATCCACGCTCCGAAGAGAGTTGGCGAGTTCCCTCGCCGGTGGATAGATGGCGCGGTGGTTCATTTCGCGGCGCTGCTAACCTAATTAGGCGTAATTTTATTGAATTTGCCAACCATAATTCAAAATAGCACGCACATAAATATTAATTTCCAGAACTGGTTTATTAAGATTTGTGGTCCACGTGATCTAAATCCCTGCTAACAATGCGGAGATCGGGGTGGGGGATGGAAATGGAAGGGGGTGAAGTGCAGTGGCTTGCAGGAGGGGCGACGCGATGCTGCGGACACGATGTGCTAAATGTAATGTGAGAAATACGTTGCGCGTGCTTTTCTAATGGCGATTGTTTTCCAGATTGCGATGGTTTGCGAATTTTGTTCGACAGAAGTTTGAGCACGGGGTGTGGTGTTTTATTTAGTACTTTTTGGTGGAACTACAAAATAAATGTATAAGATGGGAGGAATGGGTATTATTTCTTTCCACGGGTGACGATTAATCACAACAAGAAAACAACAATATATTACATAATAAGTGATATTTTACTTGACGAAGCGGTTGTTTAAAATACCCGCGAACTTCGTCAAATAAAAACACTTTCCTGACGTATTATGTATACTATTTTTCTGAAACCATTTAATTTAATCAATGATAAATCATAAATCATTCAAAAATGTTTTAATTTTTTCTATACGAATTGTATTGACAGCAGCCTACGTATCCAAGGTTACAACAAAAATAACAGTCTGGTAAAATACAAAAATCAGGTAAAATCTTTACCAGACTGTTTTGTACTTTACCTGACTGTTATTTTTGTTGTAACCTTGGATACGTACTTTACTTGACTGTTTTGATAAAAATCTTCTTGGCACTTTCTTGCCTGTTTCAGAAAATAGTATATTACATAATAAGTCAGGAAAGTGATATTTTACTTGACGAAGCGGTTGTTTGAAATATAAGGCCGCAGGTCAAGTATTTTAATCCGCTGAGTCAAGTAAAATATCACTTTCCTGACGTATTATGTATACTATTTTTTCTGAAACCGTTTAATTTAATCAATATTTAATCGTAAATACTTCAAAATGTTTAAATATTTTGATATGAATTGTATTGACAGCAGACTACGTATTCAAGGTTACAACATACGAGTAAATAACAGTCAGGTAAAATCTTTACCAGACTGTTTTGTACTTAAACCAGACTGTTATTTTTGTTGTAGTCTTGGATACGTATTTAACGTAAAAACCTACTTTCCATACTAAAATTGGTCAGGAAAGTAGGCACTTTCTTGATGGTTTCAGAAAAATGATTTTGGGGTTTAAATATGCTTTTAAAATTTAAATAAAAATTAAAAAGTACTTACAAAATATGAATAAATAAATATCTAAGATTCGATGAAACCAACCGTAAATAAAAATAAATAAATATAAATATAACATCACGCCTTTTACCCATTACTGTGTGTGGCACTCTGCCGAAGTAGTGATATATTTATGCGCGTGAAGAGCGGTTACCAGTCGTCAAATCACGGCCCCCATATATGTTAGTGGTGAGGGAGTCACAGGGGTAATTTAAATGTGGTGAAAATGTTTGTCGGCTGTGGGAATCAAACCAGGGTTCTCAGGATCCACAGGCCGACTTGATACCATTGTGCTACCTACTCCATAAATAAGGGAGAAAAATCCTCCTTAGGGATGAAAATTCTATTTTCTCCTGCTGAAACAAAAATTGCTTTCTTTCAACCCGCATATGAGGAAAGAGAAGCTTGTTTTCCGGGAGCCACAGGGAATTGTTGCTATCTCATTTGATGAAATATAGCATGATGTTGTATATGTATGTAATCATCTGTCTCTTTTTAGAATACTTTCTTTAAATAAATAAATAAATAAATATTTCATCACGCCTTGTACCCATTATTGGATGTGTCTTTCGCCCGTAGCAGATCTCGCAAGTGATATATTTATGCGCTTACCAGTCGTCAAATCCCGGTCTCCAAAGATGTTAGTAAAGGGGAAGCCACGGTGGTAATTTTAATGTGGTGAAAATGTTTGTCGAGTGTGAGAATCAAACCAGGGTTCTCAGGATCCACAGGCCGACTCGATACTACTGAGCCACCTACCCCATACTTTCTTTATAACTGTATGAATGTAGAGTTTGAACATATGCATCCAGGATTCACTGGATCATTCAACTGAAAGTATCACTATTGGCATACAGTTTTCTCGAATTTGAAACTAACATTGAATTGCATTGCTCTCCCTTCTGTACAATTTATTTGTGTATGCGTGTGTATGTACTGTCACTGGGTATCCTATACGTCATAGAGTTTTCATTCGACGAGAAATTGGGTTAGAGGAAATAAAAACAGTTTGGCAATAATATGATTGACTTGATATTATTTATTACGACAGGGAGCGATAATTAAAATATATCATGGGGTCGTCTGAAATGTTGATAAAAGTTTATGACAGAAATAATTAGGTTATAAAGTTCTCGTAATATAATTTTTGTGTTTCGTGTCAACCGATTTTGATAGTCTTGTTATTCTGCACAAATTGGTGCCTCCACCAAAAAACGCATGCAATATATTTTTATAAAATAATAAAATAAATAAATATATCATCACGCCTTTTACTCATTACGGGGTGTGGCACTCTGCCGAAGCAGATCTCGGTAAGTGATATATTTATGCGCTTGAAGTGTGGTTACCAGCCGTCAAAACACGGCTCCCATAGATGTAATCGATTAGGGTCGTTGATTTCCACCGAAGTTCGAATTTCTGAACGTTCGAACATTTGAATGTTTTGAACTTTGTCAGAAAAACTTCGAAGCTTCGAATTTTCGAATTTTTTGAGACTTCGAATTTACGAATTTTCGAATTTTTCAAAGCTTCGAATTCTCGAATTTTTTGTCTCTAAATTAACGCCATCTGTCATCTCCAAACATGCTCACGCATAATTCGCGAAAAGTCGGTCACGAATTAAATAATAAACTCGGCGAAGTATGCTGCAAAAACTCTGCAAGTTTATGCGTCTTAATTAAGACATCTATTCTCTTACCGCCCATCTAAATGCTACGGACTTTTAGTAAAACGTTTTAAAATGAGAATAAAAAGGATACAGTGACAGTGTAGCGGAATTTTAAGTCTAAATTGAATTAATTTGGCAAATAATAATAATTAACAATAATTACTTATGAATAAGACAAAACTCTGCAAATGAGTTTATTCTGAAAATGTGTTCACGTTGGGATCCAGATTCACAATTCGAATAATTCGAAAATTCGAAAATTCGGAATATTAAAAAATTCGAAAATTCGAAGATTCGGAATATTCAAAAATTCAAAAGTTCGAATCTAAATTCGAAGGTTCAATAAATCCGAACATTCGAAGTCTCGAATATTCGAAAAATCAACAACCCTATAATCGATAGAGTAATAATAAAAATAAGGGTTGTTATTAATTTATCGGTCAGTAACAAAATATGGTGGAATGTTTGATTGAGGCGTAAATATTTACGATTTTGATATATTCTAACCGCGTAACTCAAAATTAATGCTTGTAAATAAATATTTAGCAACATATCATGTATAAAAGCACTTTACTAAACTTGAACCAAACTTCTAAAACAAACACACACATATTGAAAACTTAACAAAAACAAACATAGTAAATTCACTCGTGTTTTGTTTACTAATTATTAGCAAACATTTTCTATTTTCCAAAATATGTGAACATCCATAAAGCACACTGGATCCTCGTAGCGCATCGCGAATCAAATGTTCGCGAGCGCAGAATAATCCTGATTGACGTATGAGCCTTATCATATCACATCCACTCGGATATAATGAAAGTCACATGTTCAATACCCATAATGCAATGCGGGAGAGAATCGTAGCTTTAATTACCCTAATTACAATCAACATGCATAATTTATATATGCGTATTCGCTAACGATGCGCTATATTTATGTGGACAGTGGCGCCGAAAGCGGGGATTTAAAAACACGCTGTTCTATTGAATAGGGTAACACGAACCCTTTAAACATTCATTAGATTTCTATCTTAGTATACAACTTTCACTTCATTTTTTGAAAATTCAAATTAATAAAAATTGTTGTTGCTCTTAGCCACATCCTTCTATTTCTTAACACTACTCACAGAGTAATAATCTAAAGTATTTCTATCACTCAACATATTTTTATTTATTATGGAGTAATGGCTGAGTGGTATCATAAATTAATTTATGGAGTGGCTAGCTCAGTGGTATGAAGTCGGCTTGTGGATCCTAAGAACCCTGGTTCGATCCCCACAGCCGACAAGGCATTTGCACCAATTTAAAATTAATTTATGGGGTGGCTAGCTCAGTGGTATGAAGTCGGCCTGTGGATCCTGAGAACCCTGGTACCCTAGATTCCATTCTCACAGGCGACAAACAATTTTCATTATTTCAAAAGCTACCCTTGTGGCTCCTCCACAACTAACATCTTCGGGGGCCGTGATTTGACGACTGGTAACCGCACTTCACGCGCAAAATATATCACTTACCGAGATCTGCTTCGGCAGACTGCCACACCCAGTAATGGGTAGAAGGTGTGATGATATATTTATTTATATTTATTTATTTAAAATTACCCCTGTGACTCTTCCACCACTAACATCTGTGGGGGCCGTGATTTGACGGCTGGTGTGTGCCATACCCAGAACGATAGAAGGCGTGATGATATATTTATTTATATTTATTTTATTTTATAAAAATCACATGTCAAATAGTATTTCCGTCTTTACCTGGTGTTGTGCCAACTGTGGAATAAAAAGATCCCCAGAATTGTATTGCCAACTGAAACACTTAATTCTGGTCACGCTGTATTTTATTTTATTTTTGATTTTCAATTAATTAAAAATTAAAACATATGGAGTATTTTTTAAGTTACTGTGTACACGTCACTGTCTTTATGTTTGTATGTATGTATATAGAACAAATAGATATTTCATAGAACAACACCACTGTAGTCTAATGGCCACTACTAGATCCTCTACTAGCTATATGTGAATGTACGTTAATGGTAAGACCATATGTATATTATTAATAGATACCTAGTAAACTGATGGCGATTCGGACTACGCGGTGATAATTTATCGTTGTATCGTATGTTACTGATAATTTACTCACATTGTTGTATTATAGGCTTACTATTAAATATTAATATTAATGGCGTATTTATTGTTTCAAAACACTGACTATTAATATACACTGCTATGAATAGCATGATTGATATTAGTGCAACACACTGATGTGTTAATTAATTCATTACGGATGTTCAATATTTAACCATAACATGATATAGTTTTGCTCATGTACCATTTACCAATTACTAAATTAAGATTCCTTTCCTAAATAACAAAATCTTAATTAATCTTAATATCTAAGAATGAAGGTAACAGACGACTGGAGCAGCTGAAAAGAAATAAAGTTAAGTACTAGAATTGCTAAAGACGCGTTTCGGAAGAAATGTTGAAATTTGTATCTGGAAATATGGAAAAGAATAGCGAAATGTTTTGTACTCGTATGAAGTGTTATATTGTACGGGTGTGAGACATGGATTTGTAGATAAAATTCAGTGACATAGTATTTTCCATGTTCGAAGGTCACTTTGAAAATAAGTATTTTAAAATTAGTCATAAATTTCAGATTTCCCATGCAATATATAATATTTAAGGAAAATGTTCTGAAAAAATTTAATATCATCTTGATACAAATTTATTGTAGTACCTAAGTCATCTGAAGAATCCCTAATATTTTATATTGCTAAATCACGCAAGAAAAACAAAATCTCTGGGCGGATGCTGGCCAGGTCCGGGTCCGGATCCGGTTCCGGTGAAGCCATAATGCGGTACCGTACCTCCACTATAAATTCCGGGCGCCATAAGTTCCGCGTTCGCTGTTCGCGCTCAAAGCTTCTAAAGCGACGGCAGTGTAGCCTGTAAACGCGCCACGCCTCGTTGCGAGAGAACAGGACCGCATTCAACACGTTTTGGAAACTATAGTGCACGCAAAATAATAATCAAACTAAAGGTATTTAAAAATTAATATAAAAAATACAGTTGTTCTTAAATGGATGCCATTTCGTAAATAAATAAATAAATAAATAAATATATCATCACGCCTTCTACCCATTACTGGGTGTGGCACTCTACCGAAGCAGATCTCGGTAAGTGATATATTTTGCGCGTGAAGTGCGGTTACCAGTCGTCAAATCACGGCCCCCAAAGATGTTAGTAGTGGAGGAGCCACAGGGGTAGCTTCTGAAATTATGAAAATTGTTTGTCGCCTGTGGGAATCGAAGCAGGGTTCTCAGGATCCACAGGCCGACTTCATACCACTGAGCTAGTCACCCCATTTCGTGATCATATTAAATAAATATAAATATATCATTACACCTTCTTATCTATTACTGGATGTGGCACTCTGCCGAAGCAGATCTCGGTAAGTGATATATTTATGCGCGTGGAGTGCGGTTACCAACCATCAAATCACGGCCCTCAAAGATACTGATGGTGGAGGAGCCACATGGGTAATTTTAATTTGGTGAAAATTGTTTGTATTTATCTATTAATGAATACGTGGATTCGTGCTATTCCATTTGATGGGACACAGTGTGATGTTGGTCGAGGACGCTGAGTTTCCGGTTCCAAGTCCGGTCCTGGCAGTGGAGTCTAGGCTCTCTTTGACCATTATTTATCACAATGCATTGCTACACGATCATTTACTGCGAACAGAGGACCCTCGCCGCTTGCCCGGACTTTTTCCACTCTTTCTTTGCTCGCTTTTCAGCTGCTGTCGCTGGTAAAAAGTTAAGGTCCGCAATTATTTTTCTGACGTTTTTCTTTGGAATTAAATGTTATAAATCGTTCCGGAGAGTTATATATGTACAACACAAATGTGCCCTTCATTTGCAGTTCATTAATTTTATATATATTTATTGTAATACAATACATACATTTTAATCTGCTTACCTTCAAAAACTTGACGATTTTATGCAATTCTTATTTTATTTATTTTTGGTCAAAATAAAGGACAAATCTGAAGGAGATTTATAAAAGTAGGAAAACAGTGCTATTTATTGATTTATTTTATAATACAAGCCTCACGAATAAAATTAAAATATTTTTTCGCACTTCCAGTAAATGAACTATTTTATTCTTTCGTTTCTATGACCGAAGTGTCACTTTTAATCCCAGAGTGATGAAATTTCTTCCCACCAAGATTAAATTGACAAGTAAACAAGTTTTGCCGTAGCATTAAGTATTACGCTGCAGGCAATCGTAGCTCAGTGGATAAAAGCGAGGTAAAACTTGCATTTCTTAATTAGCAAGCAAGAGATCGTGCGTTCAAATCTCACTGATTTCTACTTATATCCAAAAAATACGATTGTGTCTGAGTGGTTCGGATTCCACTATAAGCTGTAGGCCCCCTGTACTGTAATTGAGATTTACTTCCTGTTGTGCAGAGTAACAAATAAATAAATAAATAAATATTGTAAACCTCAAAATATTTAACTTTGTTTATTTTGCCTAAGTAACCTAAAAATTTGTTTAATACTGTCATTATAATTTATATGTTAAGTCAATATCAAAATTAATCATTAATTCAAAATGTATGACTGAAAGGGCGAAAAGTAGTTTATATACCTCAGGACTGAAGTGCATTTAATCCTTTAGGTGGTAATTTTCCTTGCTAGCAGCTCGTGAAATATACTTTACCCTCAGGATTAAATTATACACTTTAGTCCTCAATTTTTTTTAAATAACGATGATGATTTTTTAATAATCTTTAATTATAACTCATTCAAATTGATAGAGACTGAATTTTCATAGGTGTTTTAAATAAAATAGTAAATGATAAAGGACAAAAGTTGATTTTTAAGAAATACATAAATCTACAGGACAACATTTTAAAATAAAGGACTATTCTCTATAATAAAGGACATAATTTTCTGTTGTACAGAGTAGAATAAATAAATAATGAAAATATTTGATTAGAATTTTGAGAAATTTCTGATGCAGTTAGGCGTATCATTCTGATGCTGGGTTGCAAGAAAAAATAAAGAGCTCTTTAGTTAAAGAATCGTTTATATAGCAACAGTATCAATAGCGATTTTCTGAAATTTATTGAACCGTTAGTTGCTAATGAACCGATAAAACTTTCATGCAACCCAGCATAAGTATGAAGAATAAACGATCTTGTATGAAAGGAATTATGAATGTGAGTGAAACTGAAGTAGTATGTCAGGATAGAAATGTTCGGCGATGTTTAATTGCAGAATGAATCTAATGATGATATTAGCTATTAAGTTTCGCATGAAAAATTCGCATAATGTGGTAGATTGACACAAACATTCAATTGTAATAATGCAATGATTTTCTGCATCATTTTCACATACATTAACAACATATGATATGAGTAAAATAGTGTACATCGCTAATATGAATAAATAATAGATATATTCCGTTACATTTAATTAAAAACAAAAGCGAAATAATCCCGAGCTACATAAATGTAACAAAACCCTAGGACAGAACACAGTCGAGCAATTTGACGAGCCTGCTACTGGCATATTCATTAATCTAGAAAATAATATTGTTTCAATTCAATAACAATATGAAAACCGTACAACATAATAACTAAATCAGAAACAGACGTCTATCTGTCGGACATTATATTTATTACAATTTAAATAAAATCATTATTATGTTGGACATGCTGTTACACGGACAATCATGTTATACAGCCTGTACCAGATTTAAATGGCCTAATTTAAAACTTGAATTAAACAGCTAAAAATAAGGTGAAAGGTTCATTTGAGCTAATGTCCGTAAAATGTGAGTGAGAATAAATGGAAAATTGATAGATCTTTCGAAAACTTGTTGCCAGGCAATAGTCACGAAAGCCCGTAGGGCTTAAGTGGCTATTGCCAAATGGTAACAAGTTTGAGAAAGATACTGGAGAATTATTTTCTAATATATCCAACTCTCGAGTTATATTTAATTAGATTACTTTTTGACTTAGCTGTTGAGGTCGATTCATCCAACTTAAAAGATTTTTGAACTGGGTCCATATCGATTGATTACCTATTAATGTATTCTTGGAAGTTGTTTCCAAAATTTGTTGGTGTATTTCTGTATCTAAAATGGAACTAAATCGATGTTTTTCACACATTTTACTTGACGCGTTGATAGTTTTAAATAATTATTAGACAACTATTTATCATTTGTCACAAACAAAAGCACCTACAGAGATTATTCCCGGAAATAATCACAAGAGCTTTATTCTCAGTATAATAATGATAGGATTGGTTAAAACGCAGACACGTGACATACAATGAAGCATTTCATTGGTTCTGAGAAACGTCCAAAAATAATCTTTATGCACAACCGAGAAAATTTTCAATACATGCATCTAATTAAATTTAATCTCGTCTCACATAACAAAATAACCAAAGATGCAACCCAGGATCAGAAATTAATTAATCACATCAAAATCGCAATTATTAATCGGCGTCTGATCTCAATGAAGCAGCACTAATGAAATCAAACAAACAACAACAATACCGCCCTCTATCTCTGTCTTCGTCACATATAGCATGAAGCACAATCAGAGGCGTGGAGCACATATGTAAATCTACATCGCGGCGGCGGCGCGACGTGGGTGTATTTAAGCGCACTTGTTCATTTAGCCAGTAATAAACACGATGGCAATTAGTACATCAATAAAGTACCATTATGAACGTGGGAATGTGCCTTGGGCCCTTGCCCCACCGATGCATATTACAGGGTATTAATTTGAACTATGACCTCGGCGGGCCGGCGGCGGCGAGGGTGGTAATTTAGCGATATCGCACCGAGGCTGCTTCTACCCTTGCAGAGAATTGCGAATACGCTGCTGCTAGGATATATCACACGGTTTATTGTTCATAGTTTGGAACACCGTTAACGATGAGCGGTATATACAGCTAGAAGGCTAGGGTGAACTGAATGTTTTAGTAAATCAGAAAAAATAGGAAAAAACTAATTTTCCATCACTTGTCACAAATTCTACAAAAATTTACAGCACGTTTGAATCAGGTCATCAACAAACTGCTGGTCAGTTCAGATTTAACCATAGACGCGTTTCGTCCTTTAGGGACTCATCAGTATGGTGTGATCAACTATTAAAATTTGTTTTTTCCTATTTTTTCTTATTTATTAAGACTCAATTCCACATCGCAATTGACATTTTGTCTTTGTATTATTTGAATGTTTTAGATTATTTTTTGACGTTTCTCAAAACCAATGAAATGCTTCATTGTATGTCACGTGTCTGCGTTTTAACCGATCCTGTCATTATTATACTGAGAATTAAGCTTTTGTGATTATTCGCGGGAATTAGCTCTGTAGGTGCTTTTGTTTTTTGTTTGTGACAAATGATAGGTAGTTGCCAAATAATTATTTAAAACTGTCAACGCGTCAAGTAAAATGTGAGAAAAAACTCGATTTAATTGTATTTTAGATAGAGAAATACACCAACAAATTTTGGAAACAACTTCCAAGAATACATTAATAAGTAATCAATCGATATGAACCCAGTTCAAAATCTTTTAAGTTGGATGAATCGACCTCAACAGCTATGTCAAAAAATAATCTAATTAAATATAACTTGAGAGTTGCATAAATTAGAAAATAATTCTCCAATATTTTTCTCAAACTTGTTGCCATTTGGCAATAGCCACTCAAACCCTACGGGCTTTCGTGACTATTACCTGGCAACAAGTTTTCGAAAGACACTGGAGAATTATTTTCTAATTTATCCAAATCTCGAGTTACATATATTTAATTAGATTATTTTTTGATTTACCTGTTGAGGTCGATTCATCCAACTTAAAAGATTTTGAACTGGGTCCATATCGATTGATTACTTATTAATGTATTCTTGGAAGTTGTTTCCAAAATTTGTGGATGTATTTTTGTATCTGAAATGCAACTAAATCTATTTTTTTCACACATTTTACTTGACGCGTTGACAGTTTTAAATAATTATTTAACAACTACCTACCATTTGTCACAAACAAAAAAGCATCTACAGAGCTAATTCCCGCGAATAATCACAAGAGCTTTATTCTCATAATAATAATGACAGGATTGGTTAAAACGCAGATACGTGACATACAATGAAGCATTTCATTGGTTTTGAGAAACGTCAAAAAAATAATAATTTAAATATTGAACAAGTTTTTTATGATTTTATTAAGTTTTATCAGAATGGATGACGATAGTCGATCTTTATAACGTTTTCAGTATACGTATTTATTAATATAATGACCTATATTTTAGTAAATTAGTATTTCATTTTAATTGGACAGTTTAACTATACTTAGAATTGTATTAAGTCTTGTTTCAAAATTTCGCTGAGTATATCCGAAGAATACGATTGTGCCTGAGTAGTTCGGATTCCATTATAAGCTAATGTTGTGAAGGTAAACAAAAACATCAATATTCAAATGTCAACTTCAGAGCCAAGTATTCACTTTACAGACTGTTTGAATCAAACACGATTTCTAGTAATAACAAGCAGTTCCGAATTTATAAACAGCAAACAGCATCAAACTCACGTGTCAGTGTCAACTCTGCACGTGGCATTTCTCGCGCTTGCGCTGTCGATAATGTTGCAGCACCCTCAATGAACGTACCCTCACGCATTCACCCTCTCACGCTCACTGTCTGCCTTGTTTTTGTGCACTTGTTTCACGCACTCGCGACCGTGTTTTCTCCGTCAAGTGGATCATAGTTTGAAGGGCTGATGATTGTTTTCTTTATCTACTCTTTTGTTTGATTACTTGCATAAGCTACCTTATATAAGTTTTATTCATGTCGAGCGGCTTAAAAATCTACAAAATTAATTTTTCTTCTGCATACAGAGATAGCTAGCTGAATGGTATCAAGTCGGCCTGTGGATCCTGAGAACCCTAGTTAGATTCCCACAGGCGACAAATAATTTTCACCATTTTAAAAACTACCTCTGTGGCTCTCCCACCACTAACATCTTTGGGGGCCGTGATCTGACTGCTGGTAACCGCACTTCACGAGCAAAAATATATCACTTACCGAGATCTTCTTCGGTAGAGTGCCACACCTTGTAATGGGTAGAAGGCGTGATGATATATTTATTTATTTATTGTATATAGGCAATCGTAGCCCAGTGGTTAAAGCGAAGTAAAACTTGCGTTTTTTAATTAACAAGAAAGAAATCGTTCGTTCATATCTCATTGACTTCAACATATATCCAGAGATACGATTGTGTCTGAGTGGTTCGGATTCCACTATAAGGTGAAGGCCTTGTGCTGCAATTGAGATTAAGTTCCTGTTGTGCAGAGTAGCATTGACACGGCTTTACTTTCCTTTCGTATGGAAGAAAAATGTACTTACCTCCCTTAATTTGTAAGACTCACTTTCAAAATATGTTCAGATACGCAAACGTACAGTTTCTGCCTTTGTGATATAAATAATAAATAACTATTTTTCTCTCTTCTTCAAAACTGTCCTCATCAATTCTTCTCCTTTTGCCGAATCTTCTAAAATCTCCGCAGTTCTTCTTTCAACTTTAACCCCATCTTCATCTTGTATAGCTAGTTCAAAAAAACTTGATAGATTTAGTAAAACATTAATTCAAAAAACGTTGTTGAAAAGAATAGAATTTTTCAAGATATTTTTTTGTAACGATATCATTTTCTTTTTCCATCTCTGCTATAGCACCTCTAAATTGGTGTTAGCGCAAGTCGCGTGTCGCGTAGCGCGTGGTCACGCTCTTTAGCACGTGGACACAACAAGAGTTAACCCCATTCCAAGCACGTTCGGTTATAATGGCCATTACAAGTTTTATCTTATCCTAAACAACAAAACTAACATTCTGTTTTCCAATAACCGCACATATTTTGTTAGCTATATTCTAATGTACAACATACCTACTATATTGCCCAGTATTCACGTACGTATTTACTATTTAATATGGACATTTAACAACATTCAGAATTATAATAAATATTATTTCAAAGCCTTGCTGATTTCAACTTATATTCAAAGAATACGATTGTGCGATTATGCGATATTAATAAAAAGACATTGTAAATACCTACATACATATATACCATCACGCAATATCTCATAAAATGGGGTAGCACGAACCTTAAGATCATTTGTCAAACATTTACTCATCAGATTCATCAAACAATCAGTCCTCGTTAAACATTCTCATCTTAACACATTATCGTCGCTTCAACCATATTTGAAGATCCCTCTATATATGCTCATTTATTCATCACATTCGAAATCATTCATCACATAATAATCCTACATTTACATCCATCCAAACACTCCTATTCACTTTTTATTCATCTTTCTTTGTCGTTTGTTACATACAAAGTGTGGCTATTAAATAACGAGACTGAATCTACTACAGACAAAGTACGCATGCGCCAAACACCAGCGACTGTCAGCTTTTTAGCGTGAAGCTTTCTCTTTCGAATGCAGGACCTCTCGCTTTTGTAAACAAATCCGTATAGCCGTATCACTCGTTCTAATTAGAGTTGATTTTTGTTTCGCCGAAAATAAAAAGTGCAACATTAGAGTAATTCATTATTGTGAAATTTCACATGAAACTTGGCAAAACTGCTACTGAAACTTATAATTTATTGAAAAAAGTACCCGAATTGTGGAAGGACAAGTCATGGTTTCTCCATCAAAATAGTGTGCTGGCTCATTCCGCAATGTCTGTCAAGAGATTTCTAGCCAAGTAGAACATCCAAGTGTTGGACCATCCGCCTTATTCACCAGATCTTGCACCATGCGACTTTTATCTGTTTCCTAATGTGAAATTTGTCTTAATAGCAACAAGATTTGAGCTTTGAAAGAGAAACCGGCACGCATTCTGAAAGAGCTGACAGAAGAAGACTTCCAGCACTGTTTCAAACAATGGAAGATTCGCATAGAGCATTGTAGGGAATAGGGATATAGGAGGGGTGTATATTTCTCCACCGGCTCATTTTGCAATGTCTATCAAGAGATTTCTAGTCAAGTACAGCATCCCAGTGTTGGAGCATCCGCCTTATTCGCCAGATCTTGCACCGTGCGACTTCTATCTGATTTTTAAGGTGAAATTTGCCTTAATAGCAACAAGATTTGAGCTTTGAAAGAGAAATCGACACGCGTTCTGAAGGAGCTGAGAGAAGAAGACTTCCAGCACTGTTTCGAACAATGGAAGATTCGCATGGAGCATCGTAGGGATAGAAGAGGGGTGTATGTTGAAAGTGATAATAAGTAAATAGGTATGGAATCAAAATAAAAAGTTAAAACAGCATCAGTTTCGTTATTTAATAGCCACACCTTACTTATTTTTCCTAGTAAAACTTAGTGAACACTATCCAACTATGTCGTGTCGTGTCATGCGCTCGTTGCGCTAGTTCAGCCGGGTTTAAATCACGTGGAATTACAGAACCTGACGGCCAACTCACGCACTGAGCACCCCTAGACAATAAGTCACCGAATTTCTACCCAATTCTGATTTCATTAAGATATAAGTCGTTAGTATGTTAATAATAGTGTAATAATTGTAAATATCAACAATTATACGTATTTTTATGACTCGGCAGTAACATTAACATTTGAAATATTTCAGTAGGGGCGCAATGAAAAAGCACTATTAATCAGCATTTTTAACACGCGCAGATTTTAATGGATAATACGCATAACATGATATATTAAATATGTAATTAATAATTAATAATTAGTAATAGAGCGATTAATGAAGCAAATTACTTCAGTTGCTGCTATTTTACAGGAAGTAGATTTAAGTTCAACCTCTAGATTATTCAGTTTTGCAAGTAAATTAAGGAATAAATAAATATAAAAATAAATAAATATATTACTGGGTGTGGCATTCTGCCGAAGCAGATCTTGGTAAGTGATATATTTATGCGCGTCAACTGCGGTTACCAGCCATTAAATCACGGTCCACAAAGATGTTAGAGGTGGGGGAGCCACAGGGGTAATTTTTGAAATTACGAAAATTGTTTGACGGCTGTGAGAATCGAACCGGGGTTCTCAGGATCCACAGGTCGACTTCATACCACTGAGCTAGCCACTCCATAAGTAAATTAGTGAGTAAATAAATATAAAAATAAATAAATATATCATCACGCTTTTTACCAACTACTGGGTGTGGCACTCTGCCGAAGCAGATCTCGGTAAGTGATATATTTATGAGCGTGAAGTCCGGTTATCAGCCGTCAAATCACGGCCCTCAAAGATGTTAGTGGTGGGGGAGCTACAGGGGTAATTTTAATTTGGTAAAAATAGTTTGTTCGCTGTGGGAATCGAACCGGAGTTCTCAGGATCCATAGTCCGACTTGAAACCACTGACCCATTACCCCATTAGTAAATAAATGAATAAATATAAATATATCATCACGCCTTTAGCCATTACTGTGTGTGGCACTCTGCCGAAGCAGATCTCGGTAAGTGATATATTTATGCGCGTAAAGTGTGGTTACCAGCCGTCAAATCACGACCCTCAAAGATGTTAGTGGTGAGGAAGCCACAGGGGTAATTTTAATGTGATGAAAAATTGTTTGTCGGCTGTGGGAATCGAACCGGGGTTTTCAGGATCCAGAGCCCGACTCGATACCACTGAGTTGTCTAGTATACATTTAATTTCTTTCGTGACTAATATATCACTTTCCACACTAATATAATAAATTTCTATTCTTCTCTAGGGATGAAAAGTACTACTTTCCTCTTTCAATTGAAGGAAGAAACTTCCACCATGAATTTAAATTTATTTTAATGAGTAAATAATATATATTTTTCCTGGCAATCTGTCACCATTTCGTGAATTTGTTTGACAGTGAATTTTAAATTAATTTTCCAAATTCATGTTAATTCTTTATGTATTATTTTATAATAATAATATGAATGTAGGGTTGGGTACGATATAATTTAATTAATCATGAAAATTAACAATGTTAATTAAAATATAACAGAGCACGTCATAGCAATACAAAACCATCAAATTATTCCAGGACATTGATTACTCTAATAGCTTTTCATTAATTAATTATTCATCATGTTACGTTCACTCTAGCTATTTCATTAAATTATTTGCAATATTAAATATTAAACAACGATTACGGACATCTAAGGGATGTTGATTTTTTTCTGTATCGTTTAAAGGAAATACAAGATCGTTTAGTAAGCGAGATTTATAGTTTACATAGCATAGCATAGCATAACATATCATAAGAGATTTTTAAGGTTTTACAGTTTCAAATTTGGTTTTTTTTTTTTTCATAAAAATTATTTCTAACTATATTTATAGTGTTAGATTATTGGCAGTGCTGGATTATAGCATAAGTTGACTAAGCTATAGTTTAGGGCCCCGACACATTGGGGACCCCGCGAAAATTGTAAAAAAATAAAAATAAAAAACTAATAACGATTAATTTTTGACATTTTGACGACCAATCCTGTCATTCTTATACTGAGAATAAAGCTCTTGTGATTATTCCCGAGAATAATCTCTGTAGGTGCTTTTTTGTTTGTAACAAATGATAAGTAGTCAAATAATTATTTAAAACTGTCAACGCGTCAAGTAAAATGTGTTAAGAACATCGATTTAGTTGTATTTCAGATACTGAAATACACCAACAAATTTTGGAAACAACTTCCAAGAATACATTAATAAGTAATCAATCGATATGAACCCAGTTCAAAATATTTTAAGTTGGATGACTCGATTCCAACAGCTAAGTCAAAAAATAATCTAATTAAATATAACTCGAAAGTTGGATAAATTAGAAAATAATTCTCCAGTATCTTTCTCAAACTTGTTGCCATTTGTCAATAGCCAATCAAGCCCTACGAGCTTTCGTGACTATTGTCTGTCAACAAATTTTTGAAAGATCTGTCAAATTATTTTCAATTTATTCGCACTCTCTTGTTATTACTGAAAATTTTTCTGGGTAGAAATAACGAAGTGAAGAAACTATTGGAATATATAAGTTTGCGTATGTGTAACTGCTGGTCATTTCGAAAGGTCGTCAAGAATTAGTTGATTTTGTATTAAAGGGAAAAAATTCGCGCTTCTAACACTTCATCTTCGAAGTGTAGTGCAGTGGCTTGTATCCCATAAGTGATCCCTCTATAGGCGATAGCGTACCCTCTTCACTCAGGCAAGTTTAGCGCGCTCGATATAGGAGGTTATACGTCAGTGCCGTACTCACAGAATTGTTCCCGACTAAATCAAAGTATATATATATATATATATATATATATATATATATTATATATACGCTATATTCTGAAAATTCAATTATTTTATTATTTATTTTATTATTTATGTTACTCTGTACAACAGGAATTGAATCCCAATTACAGTACAGGGTCCGAACTCACCGAGCCGCAGAGTGGTTGTAATTATAATTTCTAGCTTGAGTGGGAATCGAACTCGGAATCTCCGGATTCGAATTCCGTTACGCTACCTACCCCACCGTACTGCCGGACAATGGTATTAACAGTGTCAATATTCATTTACTTATTTTCCTGGAAATAATCTTCTTTTCTCTTTTCAATTGTACCGTTTAAAAACAATGCTACATACAATTATAAATGATTTACAAACGAGATTACATTATTCTACGAATAAAGACTAATTTTCTTGATACGGGTTGAGAGGGAGAGGCAAAATCTGTTGTGCTTAGGGTCTTAATTATTGCCACATTCGGTATGAGTAAAATTCGAATAATACAGCGAAAATATAAATAAATAGATATGATTCAAAACTTATTGCGTGAATGAAAGATACAATCATACAATGAATTAGGAATATGAAGGAAGCGAAAGTATAGAACGGTTTCGGTGTAATCATTCTTCCATTAAGGCCATTTAATTGTGCAAACTAATTCAGTTTAAAACTATTTCAATTATTTAATGAAATTTTGATAGAAATGTGCACATGATTGTTCTTCCACACACAAACAAATAATAAACACAATGAGAATCACAAACTTACCTCTAACTTACAGCTTACAGCTAAAACAGAAGAGCGCGAATCATGAAACATAAAACAGTCACAGATGGCAGTCATACCAACACAGATACAGGGCAGCCAACAGAAGGGTTCTGTTTGTAATTAAATCAACGAAAGTTTGAATCAAGACTGCTGGAATGAATAAGTTTCTAGTTAGATTTCAGTTGTTTTGCTTAATTTAAATAATTATTAGACGAGACGAGACGAAGGAGATTTCAATGAAATTTCAGGAAAGTGAAATTTTCCCTGTTTACAAAACAAGATTAAATAAATTTAATTAGTCACTCGACTGTCTACAAAAATAACACATTATTCTAATTTAATTATTTTAAAACATTGTACAGGTGTACTTCTTAAAAAAGTAATTAAATTAAAATAAATAAATATATATATATATATATATCATCACGCTTTCTATCCATATATTATCTAAGTCACCAATTCATCAAATGGTTAATTCTCACAATGACTTTGAGTGTGAAATTGATATTTTTCATAACACTATAAATGATATAAAGAAATTTATTACGTCCTGCTAATTTTGGTGTTTTTTTCCTTACCCTAGAATTGGGCGCATTGCCTGTTGGGTAATGTATCAATAATAATAATAATAATAATAATAATAATAATAATTACTGGATGTGGCACTCTGCTGAAGCCGATCTCGGTAAATGATATATTTTGCGCTTGAAGATGGTAGTGGAGGGAGAGTCACAGGGGTAGTTTTAATGTGATGAAATTGTAGTAAATTGAGGTAGCTAGCTCAGCGGTATCTAGTCGGCCTGTGGATCCTGAGAACCCTGGTTCGATTCCCACAGGCGACAAACATTTTCATCATTTTAAAACTATCCCTGTGGCTCCCTCACCACTAACATCTTTGGGAGCCGTGATTTGACGACTGGTAACTGCACTTCTCGCGTAAAATATATCACTTACCAAGATCTGCTGCGGCAGAGTGCCACATCCAGTAATGGGTAGAAGGAGTGATGATATATTTATTTATTTTTATTTAAATTATTTGTCGACTGTAGAAATCGAACCCGGGTTCTCAAATCCTCAGATCGACTCGATATCACTAAGCTACCTACCCCATTAAAGAATGAATGATAAAATAAAGTAAATAAATAAATATATCATCACGCCTTTTACCCATTACTGAATGTGGCACTCTGCCGTAACGGATCTCGGTAAGTGATATATTTTGCGTGTAAAGTACAGTTACCAGCCGTCTAATCACGGTTCCCAAAGATGTTAGTGGAGGGAGAGTCACAGGAGTAGTTTTAATGTGGTGAAATAGTTTGTCGACTGTGGGAATCGAACCCGGGTTCTCAGGATCCACAGGCCGACTAGATACCGCTGAGCTAGCTACCTCAATTTACTACAATTTCATCACATTAAAACTACCCCTGTGACTCTCCCTCCACTACCATCTTCAAGCGCTCGATACCACTAAGCCATGTACCTCATTTAAAAATAATGAATGATTAAATTTTATATTTAATTAAATAACACCTTCAAGGGATTGTTATTTATCAGTAAAATCTAATTAAAATTCTAGTGTTGCTTTCATATTAAAACAAACAACCTTTGCCGAGGGTTCAACCGAATTTGATGTAGAAAAATATACTATCATTATTTTAAAATTTAATTATTTTTGGTTGTTTTGAAATAGAATAAGGGTGAAGGGTGCTTCCCTTGTTACTGGGGGATGAAGACCTAGATGCTATAAATTCCGCAGTTATTTCCGGGTGGATAACGTATTTGATACACTGTGTGGATGGAATGCCGCCGAAAAAATAATTTTATTAAATTTTTATGTGGCGACGAACAAAATTCTAAAATTTTAAAAAATTTCATAAAAATTAAATTGTATTAATCGCAGTTTATAAGTTAATTGTAAAGCGAGAAATCCAATGCCGTTGAACGTATCTTCATACTTTATTTGGTTTTTGAGATATAACCTCGAGAAAACCGAAAATCTGAGGAGTTAAAATTAATTTTTTTGGAATGTTTCTGAGGCTATATCTCAAAAACTAAACAAGATATGAAGATGCACTCAATGGCATTGAATTTTCCGTGTACGAATTGACTTATTAGCTCATTTGAAGCGATTTAATAATTCGGAAATATTTACGTTTTTCACGATTATCAAACAATTTGCTCCTAAAACTCTTTCCCGTACGATTATTGTAACGAAAATTTACATACATAAGTATTTTGACCCGCTGAATCCAATGGTTAAATTCCCAAATACGTATACCTTCTAGTTTTTAAAATATTGTCCAAAAACTGATAAGGAAAAATAAATTGACGAAATTTTTTAAATTTTTTTAAATCGCTGAAAATTGGTATATACGTTAATTGAAATACGAGAAATTCAATACCACTAAGCGCATATTCATATCTCGTTTAGTTTTTGAGATATGGCCTCGGGAAAGTCGAAAAACTGAGTTGATGAAATTTTTTGAAAGTTCAACACTTCCGGACGCTCTATCTCAAAAACTAAACGTGACACGAAATTGCGCTCAACGGCATTGAATTCCCCGGATCCAAATTGACTTATTAGCTTATTGAAGCGATTTAAGTTTTTTTGAATTTTTTAGTTATTTTTCCGAAGGGTATAAACTTAAGTTTTTTTATGATTTTCAAACAATTTGCTCTAAAACTTTTTCTCGTACGAATATTTTAACGATAATTTATATACATATGTATTTTGACCCGCTGAATCCAATGTTTTTAAGAAATTGTCCAAAATATGTTTTAGAAAAAAGTTCTGTGAAAATTGTTGAAAATTTTAAAAATCACTGAAAATTTGTGTATAAGTTAACTGAAACACGAGAAATTCAGTGCCATTGAGTGCATCTTCATATCTTGTTTTGTTTTTGAGGTATACATTTACTTCTAAGATGCAGTATAGGTTCAAAATGGCAATGATAACGAAATAGTGGCACACTGCACTATAAAATAGTGTTAATGTAACCTAATTAGCATAGTAATTCAGGCGAAACACAGTCTGCATAACATGCTACAGGTGAGTGATTGCCACCGCCATTGCAAAGTCCCATCTGTTGAGTCCAATTAAATCGCGCGGTGTCGGCGGTGGAGGCGGCAGATCCACTGCTACACAGAGATGTGTCGGCGTGCACAGTGGCCAGAGGAATAAATTAATGTTAATTATTTAATTAATCAATGATTAAATTTGTCATGAAGTTCTCTGACCGCCTGATGTGCCCGCATCTATTTATTTAGTGGTGGAGTTAATGAGACGGTTGGAAGTAATATTAAAATTTATTAGTTTAAAGATTTAGATGTTATTTTTCATAACAGCTAGCCAGTTGCAGAGAAATGTCATTTTGAATTATCAAAGAAAAAGGAATAATGATGATTATTCTCTCGTTATTATACATGGCAGTGTGTTGCAAGATTTACACGTTTAATATACATAGTAGTATATTACATAACAAGCATCGAAAGTGTAAGATAACGTGTGAGTGTACAAATTGAAAAACGAGGCGCGCCGCGCCGAATGATTTAAGTACACGAGCACAGTTATCACACTTATGTACACTATTTTTCAGACGACCACAAAATATTTCTAAAAAAAGTTTACAAGAGCAATGTTATACTCTATTCCCTGTATGAAAACGATTACGTCACATTCGGTATCCATGTGATTCAAGATTTTGTGCTTAAAACATTGGTATTGGATTGACATTTTAAAAACATAACCTAAAAATTAAATGTCAGATTAAAATATTTATTACTTTATAAAATTTAATTAGTTTATAAAAGAAACCAAATAAAATTTATCTTAACTCGCGAAAAATATTATCTACCTTATTGAAATATGTAATTTTATAAAATAAAACTCAAAAGAATATACATTTTTATATGCATTATTATTATATATATAAATAAATAATATATGAAAATACAAAATACAATGCACATTACCTCTTGTACTACAGTTAAATTAATTAAAGATGCTCGATTATCTCTAACTCCAGCGCAAAATAATCATGAAGATGACAAACGCATTTCTGCATTTGATTACCCAAAATTTTTCAAGCCATTTCTTATTTCTCAGTCTGTATTTATATATCAAAAATGTCACAAACTTAGAAATGACAGGCGAGAAAATAACAAAATCATGACCATAGGTCTCTATTTTTATTTTATAAACAAATGTGAACAAAGTAAATATAAATTTTCGTATTTGTAAGAACTGTCATACGTTGTCATTCAAATAATAAACTTGATAGAACGTGAAAAAACATGAAACGTGTGTCTTTACTTATTAAGACATACGTTATGTCATTCGCATAGGTACGAATAATATTATTACAAAAAGATAGCTATATTTCATCGTATCTATGATAACCTCGTCCACATATGACGTCATCGTTTTGATACAGGGAATGGAGTATATTACACTTTGACAGCTGATGCGTTTTTGAAGGTGTTGACGTTTGACGTTTGAGGTTAGGTGTGGTGATACTAACTTTAGTAACCGTAATGTCAAAATATTGAACAATGCAAAAATATTTGTAAATAAGTAATTATTAATTTAAAAAAATAATATTTATCTGTGCAAATGTGTTGAAAGATCTTCCAATATAAATTCTTTTCATTCATTTCATTCTTTTCCTTCATCGTAACGCCATCTGTTGTGAATCAGTGTAACTTCACCTGATATGTTAGAAGTGTGCGTTATACTAACATATCAGTGTATGTTATTTTTAACTTTCCGTAGTAATTTATGATGTTGTTATAGTTACTTTCATACGTTGTCGTCTGAAAAACTCTTTACAACGGAAAATTAATCTCAATTAAAATGAAACTCGAATCAATCAAACAAAGTTATGTTTTTGATTATAAGTTCCTCTATAAGCATGTTTATTAAAGAACTCGTATTTTGTCATATTTTAACTTGGTAAAATTCCGTAACAGCTCAGATAAAGTCCATGAAGGCAATTTAAGAAAACGCAATTTATTAATGGTGATAGAGCTGTCAAACTGATAGTAATATACTTGCATTAGCGTCACGACAATATAATTAAAAATGTTTTCATTTTGTTCGCAATGTTGGCATTATCTAAACTGCGAAAAGTTGAAGGTAGTTTGAAGCTTAAAAGTCTACGTTCACGTTTCTATAGACGCCTGATGCGAGATACTCGCGTGAGTTTTCAATGACAAAGAAATAACATGTGTTAGCGTTTTCGTTTTATTTATTAATGGCGAATGTAGATAGGCGACAATAAAAACACTTTTTATTTAAAATGTAGATATACTTTCATGTGTTTTAAATTTTTTTCCCTCTTCATTACAATTCATTTTATTTATAATACTTTTGAAGGTCTTAATACTTACATCTTTTCTGATAAATTGTACGTGATAATCGCAATTAAATTTTAATAAACAGGAAGAATACACGTTGTTAGGCAGATAAATTTATTAAGGACATTAAAATATCGATCCTTATAATTAGGTTGCTGACTCAGTGGTATCAAGTCGGCCTGTGGATCCTGAGAACTTTGGTTCGATTCCCACAACCGACAAACAATTTTCACATTAAAACAACTTCTGTGGGTTCCCCTCCCCTAATATCTTTAGGGGTCGTGATTTGATGGTTGATAACCGCACTTTACGCGCAAAATATATCACTTACCGAGATCTATTTCGGCAGAGTGCCACATTCACTAATGGGTAAAAGGCGTGATGATATATTTATATTTATTTATTTACAATAACAATAACAGTAGGTTTCAAAAATATCAGTATTTATGTGCAATTTAAGATCCAATTAGGCCTTAAATATATAATTTGATCACTAAAATATGGGATGGCTAGCTCAGTGGTATGAAGTCGGCCTGTGGATCCTGAGGTCCCTGGTTCGATTCCCACAGGCGACAAATTTTCATAATTTGAAAAAGCTATCCCTGTGGCTCTTCCATCACTAACATGTTTGGAGGCCGTGATTGGACGACTGGTAACCGCACTTCACGTGCAAAATATATCACTTACCGAGATCTGCTTCAGCAGAGTGCCACATCCAGTAATGGGTAGAAGGCGTGATGATATATTTAATTTATTTTTTATTTACTAAAATATAAAACAAATGGTGTCAAGTTCCAGTTTCGTGATTACAGAACCAGAAACATTACGATGTTATACGCAAATAAACTCATTCCAACAAGATAGGAATGTATCGTGATAACACCACATTTTTCATAAGTAAAAATTAATTTTTTCTTTTTGTTTATGTCACATAAATCTAGTTGACCACGCAACATGTTACAGGGGCATATATGTATTTCCTTTTGCACTGTATACATATTGATCTGTTCCCGCCTCAAATGAAACGGCCTTTATCACCCTATATACAGAATGCTCAACTATTCACCAGATTTGTTAATGTATAATTTACAGAGACATTCAGGTTGAAAGGGGTCCATTTTTAACCCGTGAATGGTAATATCCGTCTGTGGGACGGATAGGTTTAAACTTTTTACGCTAATTGTCGTTAATTGTCGGTTTGAAACCTCTTTCTTCCAGCTATGCTTCAGTTAATCCATAACCTTGGTTATGATTGTTTATCTTTGACGATTCCTCATATATTTTTACATAATTATGCATATTTTTATCCTCAATATATATGTTTTTAATCGCCGGAGTTGTGATCGCAACAATGTCTGTTAATGAAAATGCCAATTTTTTTGGTTGAACCATTTTAAAATTCGATTTTTTAAATATGGTTCTATATAAAACAGATCACGAGAAATCGAATGCCGTTGAGCGCATCTGAATATCTTTTTTAGTTCTTGAGTTACGACGATTTTTGGCTTTTAAAAAATCTTAACTTTGTAGGCCCATATCTCGAAAACTAAAAGAGATATTGAAATGCGGTTTAAACGAGTGTATTTCTCGTGCTCCAATTAACTTATACCGAAATTTTGAAAATTTTGAAAATTTTACAATTTTTTTGAAAATTTTTATTTCTCAATATTTCAAAAACTTGAAGAGATAATAAAAATCTGTGAACACAACTGAATTCCTCTCGTAAAAGTACATAGGTACGCAAATTTTCAGCCAAAAATTCGAACAGATTAAGATTTTATTACAAAAAAACGAAAAATCACTGTTTTTTAATTATTTTTGAAGGGTTACCCCTTCAGATTTTTACGATTTATAGCCATTTTTAGTTTTTTGCTCTAAAAATTTTATCTGTAGAGCAAAAATTTTGAAATTTTACATACATATGTACTTTTACGAGAGGAATTTACTGGTTTCCACAGATTTACATTATCTCTTCAATTTTTTGAAATAGGCGCCAAAGAAAATTTTGACAAAAATTTCAAAATTTTCAAAATTTTCAAAATTTTAGTATACGTTAATTAGCGCACTCGTTCAAACCGCATTTCAATATCTCTTTTAGTTTTCGAGATATGGGTCTTCAAAGTTGAGATTTTTAAAAGACAAAAATCGCTGTAACTCATCTACTAAAAAAGATAGGAAGATGCGCTGAACGGCATTCGATTTCTCGTGGTCTGAATGATATAGATCCATGTTTTAAATTTTTTCGATTTTCATCTGGTTCAACAAAAAAAAAATCACTTTTTCATTAAACAAATTTCTTGCGATCATGACTCCGGCGATTAAATTTTTTTTTCTACGTTTAAATTATGTATATCTACGCAGAAATGTATATAGAATCGTGTGGTGATATCCTCAATTTCATAACTAGTATCATATTATTTTAAATTAATCCTTAAAGTGGTACTATCATGCAAGCATTTACGATAGATTTTAATGAAATTTAAATGTTATTTTTCATGAGTTTCTATACTAGCATGAAAATTTGTTGTTTTTGTTTATAACTTATACCATACATATAATTAAATACTTGTTTTTATAAACATTTTTGGTTACCTATACTTTTATAAGACAGTCCTGATAGAACCATCTTAATGAGAAATGTTTCCTTCACTAATTTCTGAAATCGTGGTTCTATGTTTGTAATGCACATTATTAAATCAGCCTTTTACAAACTGCAATTTTGATCACATAAAAAGAAAGGGGGTCGCGAAAGAATATAGTTGTGTTTTTGCTTCCAAGGGGATCATGGCTCCAAAAAGTTTGAAATTCACTCGTCTATACTATCATACACAGTTGCATTACAGGATTATAATCACAGACGATGAAATCAAAAATTCGCTGTTATCCGCTGTCTAGAAATATATAAAATTGCATATGCTTATGTCCGCACGTCGCTGTTGCATATTTAACCGGAGCAGAGTGCCGAGATGCCGCTCATAAAATGTAGATTTCTCCTGCTGCCTCCGCCAGCGTCTTCAGTCCACCTTCGCCCCCGACAACTTGGAATTTTTAAGGAGGGTGTTCAATTATTTGCGAGGTGGAACGCTCCAGACGTCTCGGACTCTCAAAATATATTCTTCACTTGATCATTTGAGACATGAAGTTTTACGAATATTTTGACAGGAAGTTTACCTTGGTCATGTCACTTTTTAACAGCTTGATAGCAGGAGAAGAAAGGACTAGTCTGCAGAAAATCCGATCCCAATAGCAACGATTTACAAACAATCCTGTTCTGTAATACGAGGGCAGGGTGAAAAGTCCCTGAAAAATGAAACAAGAAATGATTTATTTGGTCAAAACATATTTTATTTCTCAACATAATCTCCTTCTAGCTCGATACACTTCGTCTAACGTTTTTCTAATTTTTCGATCCCTTCCAAATAATACGATTTTGGAAATCCTTCAAAATAGGCGTTTGTCTCAGCGATAACCTCATAGTTGGAGCCAAATCTCTTTCCGCCGAGCCATTTCTTCAAGTTTGGAAATAGATAAAAAACGCAGGGGGCCAAATCTGGAGAATATGGTGGATGACGAACCAATTCGTAGCGGAATTCATGCAATTTTGCCATTGCAACTGCGGTCGCGCTTGTTGTCAACAGAAAGAAAATGCGGCACCCATCTGCAAATGTTCCGTACCCATTCGGTTGAGATGCTCATAGCCTCAGCCAGCTCGTGCACTTTAACTCGCCGATCGTCCAATATCATACTATTGATTTTATCGACGATTTCTGGCGTTGTAACCTCAATTGGACGACCAGAACGTTCGGCGTCCTTTGTGGTCATACTACCACAACGAAAATCAGTAAACCACTTGTGAATAGTTCCAATCGATGGTGAGGAGTCCCCATAATGTTTAACAAGCGATGCTTTGGTTTGCGTAATGTTTTTTCCACGAAATAATGTTTAATCAAGACGCGAAATTCACTTTTTTCCATGTTTTCAAAAATCTTCAAGGTTGCTTGCTTTCGATGAACAGAATTGAATGACATATCAGTCTGAAAATTTTAATGCGTTCTAGTTAAAGATGGTACATCACAACTGTCACATGAGTTTTGCGATGTGGCGCCATCTGTTTTATTTTTCAGGGACTTTTCACTCTGCCCTCGTACACCTATTGCACCAATCTTTCATTCGACATACAGACCACATTCATATCCAGGGTTTCCTCAATTCCCTCTCGAGAGATGTCTGCAACGTATGTAAACGTTAACTAATAAATTGATTAGTTGTTTTAATGACAAATTCTCAGAATGAATTCCCAATGTTGACGTGGTGGTCGTATGTCCTGCGCCGTGTCTCCACGGTCGCTAATCCACTGAGTTTAGCGATATGGATTTTTTTCTTTGAAATTGGTTTCATGCTTGACTTCGCTAAATTCTAATTAGTATTTTTTCTGCATTCTGCACATGAAGTAGAGCTGTGTGTTTGGAGCTTCCTTCGTCATATTTTCATAGGATAACGCGAATTATTTTCTATTTTTGTGAACTAGCGGAGAAATTATAAAAGCAGAACAATTACTAGGTAACTGACTTTAATTTTCATTGTCAATTGTTCGTATTGTTTTATCCACTTCAATATGACGCTGTTTTTTCAACTTTTTCAATAGCAAAAGAACGCGGTTTCAAGAATGTTTACATTATCATGGATACGTTATTATTTCTTGGGCTTAGAACAAAAAAATAAACTATTTTATTACAGTTGTCATGGTGATAATAGTTATTTGTTTCATTAGGACTAAAAGAACAAGTTTTCGGGTCGAGTAATAAAGGTAGCGGAGTTTGGCAATGAAATTCCGTGCTTGGCGCAAAATTTAAATCGCTCTCACTTAAATTTTCTTTTGACAATTGTATAAAGTATAAATTACTTTCGGCATTAGTGTTTCTTCGCTTACAGAAACGCACTTGGTCTGCATTTGTCTCCTTTCCACCCATAACCAAGGCAATAATAGTTACGTAATAACAAAGAAATCGCACAGTTGTAGGAAAAAATAATATAAAATAAGCTGTAACTTATTACCCATATCCGTTTCTTAATTACCACTTTTATGTTTATTTGCATCTATCTCGAATTTCCTTCCTCTAACAATCCGGAATCATTCTTGGTACATCCGGTCAGCTTCGTCTTCCTAATTCGGCAATTCGTTGATAATTTCCTCTCGAATCTCTCCGGAGTCGCGTCAGTTCCGTGTCCGTGTTCGTGATGGCAGCCACATCACTAGCTCCGTGTCTTCTATGCCTATATACACATACAGTGAAGAGGCGAAGAAGCGATGTGTGCGAGACGATTGTATCGGCGCGCGGAAATTGTAGCAATTAACAGTAGGGCGAAGAGTAAAGCTCGAGACGAGGAAGCAATGGACGGACACGCGCGAGAAACGGGATCGATTGTAGGATGTTGTAAACTAATTCCTGAATGCGAGGATGAGCTAACTGTAATTGTTTCATTTGAGCAGATGGGTAAGCAGTAAAAGGATTATTGGAATTTAATACATGTTAGATCACTTTTTGAGGTATATTTATATATGGGGTAATGGCTCAGTGGTAGAGGTGTGTAGTTCGTGAACGAACTAGTTCATATGAACTATTCCTTATAGTGAACGACACGAACTAGTCCGTGAGTTTATTACAGACTAGTTCACTGCGAACTATTCGGATATTATTCACCTCCACGGCGGCACGGCCGATGAGGTCGAACGCAAGCGGAAAGCGGCGAACAAGTGAACGAGTGAAAGAGTGAACGAGAATACTAGTTCACTGCGAACTATTGGTATATGATTCGCCAGCACGGCGGCCCGGCCGATAAGGTCGAACGAAAGCGGAGAGCGGCGAACAAGTGAACGAGTGAACGAGTGAACGAGACTACTAGTTCACTGCGAACTACACCGCTATCTGCTGTCAAATTATACTAGAACCAGATCCTAAAAGTTCACTTGTTCTCGCTCGTGAATCTCAATACAATACGATTTCCGTTCATCATAGTCTTAAAAATTTCGTGAACGATAGTGAACTAATGAACTAGTTCAGTGAACTAATCTTGTTGGTGAACGAGAACGAATGAACTAGTTCACTCAAATGTACTAGAATTCCCATCTCTACTCAGTGGTATCAAGCCGGCCTGTGGATTCTAAGAACCTTGGTTCGATCCTCACAGCCGACAAACATTTTCACCAATTTAAAATTACCTCTCCGCTACCACTAACATCTTTGGAGGCCGTGATTTGACGACTGGTACCGCACTTCACGCGCATAAATATATCACTTACCGAGTGCTGAATCATATATAAGCATCTACGACTCTCACACCAAAATATACACCCTTGAATACTGAATGATGAGCTTCGCCCATGCAACATCTATTAACTCGTTTTACAAATAATGGTAGCCTGATGGTCCACAGCAAATAATTAATAATATCGCTAATTAACCAATGTTGACATTTACCTTTTCGAGTCATCAACCATTCAATCTGTTTGCTCATCAGACAGACAAACATTGTCGCACAAACAAATCAAGATACCCGGGGAATTATCATCGAACATTTAATAGACAAGTCAGCGGAATTTAAATTCATTGTTATTTTATCCGGCATTTATTTATTTACTAGATTCAACTAAACATGACAGGTAAAATAACATATTTAATATATTACGAGCAATAAAACAACAACTTCCGTTTTTTCCTGCAAAATAAAACCACTGCCAGTTGACATCGCATGCAGGCTCCTATTAATATAATAACAAAGAACAACGCTATAACTGAATCATGGCAAAGAAATCGTTATATTAAATAAATAATATAATGTCCCATTCCCCTAGCTGGTATTGATTTCGTATCAGTGGACACATTAGCCTGCGGTGGCGGCCGCGGTGGCCAACATGTAATTAAGGCCCATTTGTTCTTATGGTCGCGGCGAGCTTCCTTACTGGCCGGTAAAGCGCAACACAGACGCCAAAAGAAGAACTTGCAAACGAAAATGCAAAGTATGAATCAATGTTGTACAGCACAACAAGATAGTAATCCCAATTACAGTAGGAGATTCATATTTTCATATACTTACTATCTATATACTACTAATATTCGTATTTTACAATAGAAAGTAGCATCCGATATGAAGGAAGATAGATGTTTGTATACATCCATCTCACTAATAGAATTTCGTCCTCGTAATGCGCAGACGTGATTCCATGAGTGTCTTACAGAAATATATCGAAAGGAGCATAAAATAATTAGATACAAGTGCATACTCAAATAGTGTTTCCAAAAAACTATTACTATTCGCAACGAGGTACAGCAACAGCATGACAAAGAGATAACATTATTGGTATAACCACCAACCACGTCACGAACAGAAACCCGCTTGTTCTTGAAATAGGAATGTCCGTCAATGGCTATACAGTCATGGACACTAAAGTATGCCACGCTGTGAAATGCTTGCAGGATCTGAATAAAGCAGTGGCGTACCTAGAACTTTTGCCGCTAAGGGCGGTGTCCAATTTGCCGCGATTTTAAGTCATTCAAATTGTGGTTTTTATAAACTTATAAACATAAATAAATAATTGTAATTGAGACAAACTATATGTAGGGAACTTTTTTACTATTGGACGCCATATTTAAATTAGGCAGTAATAAAGGAGGTTCGCATAAGTTGATATACCTATAAATGCAACTTTTATAAAAATACAAGATACTGTTTTAAAGATCACAAGAAACTAACGGAGGTCGCAGGTTTCCCACCCATGAGACAAAACATATACCTAATTTACAACAAAAAATTATGTGGATGGCTAGCTCAGTGGTATGAAGTCGGCCTGTGGATCCTGAGGTCCCTGGTTCGATTCCCACAGGCGACAAATTTTCATAATTTGAAAAAGCTATCCCTGTGGCTCCTCCACCACTAACATGTTTGGGGGCCGTGATTTGACGACTGGTAACCGCACATCACGCGCAAAATATATCACTTACCGAAATCTGCTTCAGCAGAGTGCCACACCCAGTAATGGGTAGAAGGCGTAATGATATATTTTTTAAATTTTATTTTACAACAAAAAATTAGAAATACGAGTATTTGAAGGGACTATTAGAAGGCTAAAAATGCAAATTTGCAAGAATTTTTTTGCAGCTTCTTTATTTGATATGACCATACAACTATAATGTAGGTGTGTCCTTTGAGAGTATAATTTATTTTTGTATTTTTTTGACTTTTTATCCAATTTATAGATGGTGCCAAAGTTGAGTCCTTTAAAAATCCTTGTCCGAAGGCGGACAGTTAATCTCAGGATTGGCAAGTCAGAAACAAAATATTCAAAAAACATTTTAAAGAGAATGGTATCTCACACAATAATTACCCATCGTTAATGAAAAATAGGAGAAAAACAAAAAATGGCGGACTTTTAAAACAAAGTGCAAAAAATCGATCCTTTTTTCATCCCTTTTTCTTGGGCCAAAATTTGAATTTTTGTCCAAATTGTAGTGAATTATTTTGTAGAATAGTTTAATAAACAAAACGCACCAAGATATATTAATTATTTCGAGAAAATCGCGTTTAAAGTGTTTTTCGTATTATTACACCAACGAGCGCGCGAGCTCTTAAAGTTCTTCTGTATTAATTTAACTAACGAATTTCTCAAAAATATTTTAGGAGGTGACTTTAGAAAGGTGTCAGGAGTTGAAAAATGTAAAAAAAATCGATTTTTTCAAAAATTCTAATATGTAGTAATCCCATAAATTTCCGACTCAACGAATCCACGCCATGGTGTAAAACTACAGCACTTCTATAACCTTATACGGCTGTATCATGTAACATATCTTTAATAATAAGCGACGTCGATAAATTTTACAAACTTTGGCATCACCGGTTTTGTCTTGACGTTTGTCTAATTTGTATTTATATGAATACAAATTTACCAAACGTCAAAACGAAACCGATGTTGCCAAAGCTAAAAAAAGTTATCGATGTCTCTTATTATTAACGATGTGTTACATGATACAGTCGATAATCATCTAATTTAAAATAAAACAATACATTTAGTACCAAGAAAAAAGTACTTAACACCCATGAAGAAATGAAGCAACAAAAACAAAACAAAGTAAATCCCGCAAAGAATAAAATTCGTCTTACTAATTCCTTCCACCTCGCGTCTTTTTCGCATCGTGCTCCGGGAAGCGATGCAGACGACTCACTCATATCCTCGTGTTACCAGTAATCCATCATCGCCGCCGCCACCGTCCCGACGCCTGCACAGGCTCGGATTAAGCGGGATTACCCACGGATAGCGTCCTATGCACCGTCATCAGCTCCGAGGAGCAAACACGCCAAAGTGAACTTGTAATATCGAAGCGCGTGACCGGAAAATTCACCGGAGGAGGATTCTCCGGGTGGGTATTTTTAACAGTTTCACATTTCTGTTGGAAATGGGGTCCATTTACAGTAGCTTATAATAGAATCAGAACATTCAGACACAATTGTTTTCTACATATCGGCAAATTATATTAACTATATAATATACCATAATTATAATCGTGATAAGTGAATAGGAGTGATTGGATGGATGTGATTGAGGGTTTGTTATGTAAGAATGATTTCGAGTGTGATAAATAAATGAGTTTATATGGAGGGATCTATGAATGTGGTTGAAGTGAGGGTGGTGTGTTTGGATGATAATGTTTGACGGGGGCTGATTATTTGATGAATGTTATGAGTGAATGTTTTATGAGTGATTTTAGGATTCGTGCTACCCCATTTAATGGGATATAGCGTGAAGATATGTATGTATGTATATATAATCGTGTTTGAGCGGATTTACAGCTGCTTCTATAGCTATCCAATTAACAATTATGATTAGCAATTAAAATTATCTATTTGTTAGCTGTGGATGCAGCGTAAAACTTACTGTCGATTTTTTTTTGCATAATAATAAATCATATCTAAATTGCTAATTTATTTCAGAAAATCTTACTTTCTTAGTAGTGAATAATAGTATATTACTTAATAAGTCAGGAAAGTGATATTTTACTTGACGAAGCGGTTGTTCGAAATACGAAGCCGGAGGCCGAGTATTTTAATCCGCTAAGGGCCAGTTTTTCAATCACCGATTAATGTCAATCTTGATTAAATAATAATAGAAATTATGGTTTCCATTATTATTTAATCATGATTAACACCAATCGAGAGAAAACCGGCGATTGAAAAACTGGCCCTAAGTCAAGTAAAAACACTTTCTTGACGAATTAAGTATATTATTTTTTCTGAAGGCGTTGAATTTAATCAATATTTAATTATAAATAATTCAAAATGTTTAAATTATTTATATGAATTGTACTGACAGCAAACTACGTATCCAAGGTTACAACACAAATAACAGTCAGGTAAAACCTTTATCAGACTGTTTTGTATTTTACCAGACTGTTATTTTTGTTGTAGCCTTAGATACGTACTTTACTTGACTGGTTTTGGTAAAAACCTACTAAAATTAAAATATAAATAAATAAATATATCATCACGCCTTTCACCCAGTACTGGGTGTGGTACGCTGCCGAAGCAGATCTCGGTAATTGATATATTTATGCGCGTGAAGTGATGTTTGTATCTGTTGGTGAGAGATTGCGTGAACGACCTAAAAATATTATGATATTATGTATGTACATATGTATGTAATAAATTATAAACCAAAATATATTAAATATTTGACCAATGATTATTACCGGCCATAATGTAAATATTTATTTAATGCATGAAAGTAATCACTTTACTCATCCATATATTAATGGTAAATTACCCGGACGACGTATAGTAATCTCAAATTGAAAAAACCATCAGTATAAAAATACAACAATAAACAATCCCCATTGTTTGCATGACAATCATTACCCCATAATACCACCATCCATTGATATATTATACGCCATCCAATAATCAACCGCTACCAAATAACACAACAAATCCTATAACTCCCGGGCATTGTCTGCAAACAAATGACAGCCGATTTAAAATAATTCCCAGCGTACTAGTATTAAATATCACCCGCACCGCCCCGCCTCTAATGACGGTGATACATCAAACAAACGCAACGGGGTGCGTGGTAGTGTGGTGGCGCCGTGGTCACCCAGGGGACGGACAGAGGGTGCGGGTGACAGTGGACACATCGCGAGAAATGTGATATCGCGGGAAAACAAGACACTGGCCAGTAATCTAGTTAGCAGTGAGTTAGTGATAAATTTAAATAAGGGTGTATATTCGAAGTAGTCTGTTAATATGAGCTTTATTAAGTGAGGGGTATTTGTTAGGGGAGTGTGAAAATGTGATTTGTGATTTGAAATTTGTGAATTCATTTCTTGGGTTTTAATTTAAAAACAATATATTATGTGACTAGCAGAGATGGGCAGTAGCTAGCTACTTTTGTAGCTTAGCTACTGGCTTAGCTACATTTACCTTAGCTGTAGCTGTAGCTTAGCTAACTGTGAAAAAATATAGCTGTAGCTTGTAGCCAGCTACTTTTTTTCTATTAGCTTGCAGGATCTGAATAACAACTGAAGCTACTTTTAAAGCTACTTTTTGTAGCTTAAAGCTACTTTTTATAGCTTAAAGCTACTTTTTAAGCAGAAGGTCAACAAAATACGCATGCGTACAAACTAAACCCACACAAAATAATTATTTGTTGCCGGTTCTAACTGGCTCTAATACGCAAAAATACACAGTAGGTGCCAGATGGTATTTGCTATTTTTGATATTTATGTATATAATAGTAAATTAACAGTCATTATAACAAAAGACTGATCATATGACAATGGCAAATTTAATTATTTCACAATAATTTAAAAAAGTAGCTTTAAAATTTAACAGCTTCTTTAACGAAAGCATTTAGCTGTAGCTTAGCTATATTTTACAAAATATAGCTTATAGCTGTAGCTTAGCTACTTTTTTAAAGAATAGCTGTAACTGTAGCTTAGCTACTTTTTTTAAGTAGCTTGCCCAGCTCTGGTGACTAGTAGGAAAAGTAATGTATTTCCGGATAATAATGATAATTATGGAATGAGGCGTAAGTCGAGTCTTGAAACCAGAAAAATCAAGAAAATATACTTTTTTTACACTTTTTCCTCAATCGAAGTATATTAAAAATAGTTATTTGTATAACTAGTAACGAAAGCAATACTTTTTTTTACGAGTTTGAAGTTTGATACACGCAAAGTAGGAATGTATCAATAAAATAAATAAATAAATATATTATCACGCCTTCTACCCATTACTGAGTGTGGCACTCTGCCGAAGCAGATCTCGGTAAGTGGAACAAAACGTGAACAAACCTTTCTTTTACCCAAATCTTCAGTTAGAATTCTCCAAATAGTATTTTTACTCGTATTTAATTCTTCACCCAACATTCTAACAGTAAAATTCGCATCGACAGCAATGATTTCACGCACTTTTTCGACTAATTCAGCACAATTTCCGGCTTTTGGACGTCCAGATCTTTCATCATCATTTAAATCTTCACGACCATTTTTAAATTTTGCAAACCACTTATAAACTTGTGAACGAGATAAACAATCATCACCATAAACTTTTTTCATCAATTCGTATGTCTCAGCAAATTTGTTTCCAAGTTTAACACAAAATTTAATATTTGCTCGTTGTTCCATTGTATTTTTACAACATAAACACAAAAACTACTGTCATTAAAATGCGCATAAATGTTTAAATTGTCACCTGATTGCATGAAGTTGTGTGCGTTCGAAAGAGGAAAGATGTATCTTTCTAACAATATGTATGTTCTATAGATTGCGCTACGTATTCTATGATTTAAATGAAAAGTTTCGTTATTTTTGGGACATACTGTTATGTATGCAGAAAACAATTAAATAAAAGTATGAGATAATGAAAATAAGATGTACAAGTACCTTGATGATTTTAATAAAAAAATACAATTAGGTTTGAGTGGTACAGATTCCATTCGAAGCTACTGTAATTGGCATTAAATTCTTTTTGTGTCGACCAGCAAATAAATTGAGAAAAATACAAAAGAAAACATCGTTAATAACGACAAGGTATTATTTTGAGAAGCCTCCCTTAAATCTTTGCCTGTACATAAGTACTCGTCCTCCACTTCTCACAAAGCACAATAAAACATAACCTGCTTCTTCACGGCCGTCTCCCTCGACACCACTGACCTAGAGAGTGCTGCACGTCGCTTGCCGCATTTTTCTTCTTCCGCGTTTCTTAAACGCTGCACCCCTCGAGTCCACGGAGACCGTGCCATCTGTCGAGAGAGGGCGTCGAGACGCGCGAAGGGGAATCGGATCGTTCGGTTTCACTTTCAAGGAGCTATGGGGACTGTTTTTATTTTATTTAGACTGTTGGGACTATCTACACAGGTTTTTTGCGCTAGTGAGATGGTTTGATTGAAAATTGTGGTTAATATGTGGTTGTAAGATTGGATTAATATTATTTATTTGTAAATTGAAAGTGGATATTTTAGTATTCGAATTCTTCATCTATTTTACTACTCTTATTCTTAATGGTGTTACAAGTTCAATACATGAGAACTTCATTTGTTTATTGAACTTATGGGGTAAATAGCCCGGATTATGGAGTGGAGAACACATTAAAATTACCCCTGTGGCTTCTTCTTCACTAACATCTTTGAGGGCTATGATTTGACGAATGGAAATAATAAAAATATAGAGTAATACAAGTCGTCGTCTATTTCTTTTGAACAATTTAACTGGATCTGGATCGCGCCTTGTAAAATTCTACAGTAAAATACATACATACTGTTAATGAAAATGCGAATTTTTTTGTTAAACCAGTTTAAAAACCGAAAAAATTTTAAATATGGTTCTATATCATTCAGACTACGAGAAATCGAATGCCGTTGGTGCATCTTCATATCTTTTGAAAAGCTCAACTTTGAAGGCCCATATCTCGAAAACTAAAAAAGATATTGAAATACGGCTTGTTTGAGTGTATTTCTCGAGCACTAATTTACTTATACTGAAATTTTGAAAATTTTGAAAATTTTTATATTTTTTCAAATTTTTGTTGCCCATATTTCAAAAACCTGAAGAAATAATAAAAATCTATCAACACCAGTAAAATTTTCTCGTAAAAGTACATAGGTATGCAAATTTTCAATCAAAAATTCGCACAGATAAAGTTTTTATTGCAAAAAAACAAAAAATAACTATTTTTGAAGATTTTTGAAGGTTTTTTTTAGTTTTTTTGCTCTAAAAATTGTATCCGTGGAGCAAAAATTCTGAAATGTTACATACATATATATTTTTTTGCGAGGAATCCATTGGTGTTTACAGATTTTTATTATCTTGTTAAAATTTTGAAATATGAATAAAAGAAAATTTTGAAATAAATTATGATTTAAAGTGAATCTTATTTCCGTTAAAAGCTGCAAGTGACACAAAATTCTTATTACTTTCATCTTTGGTTAAACTTTGGTTAATAACATTTATATCTCTCAAAACAAATGAAATATTCGTGGTGACGGTAACTATTAATCGATGTTCATATTAGCGGTGGTTTCTTTTAATTTTTATTGTAACTTTAATGGCAGCATCGAATTGTTAATTTAAAAATGTTCTTAACGATTCAATAAACAAAGTAAACTCATCACCAAAAACAAAACAAATTCATTAGCAGTCCGCTCAGCGATTACCTTCCCCGTATAAAACTTGAACTCGACATAAAACTGAAACAAGTCGTCTTGATGACACAGTTGATTACAGGTGAACATCATCGTGTAAAAGGTAAAAGCAAACCGGACACTTAAGTTTTAGAGCGGCACTTAAAACCAGGGTGACAAAGTGTCAAAAGTGCTCAACATGCGCTCTTCTCACCCTCGCTGTAGCGTCGCCGCCACTGCGCAGGCGTCCGCGTCGCGCTCATCTGTTGCGGCGCGCTCTGCGCTCAGTTGTTTCACCGCCGTCATTACGCAACGTTCATCCTGACGCTGAGAAACAATCGCGCACGTATTGCCGCGAGTTTAAACGCGACATTAGTGATGAGTTCTTTATGAATGAACCGAGTTTTCAACAACTTTTCAGTGTGAAAGTTCAAAGGACTGTGCTACAATAGTTTTGTGAACCTCTTTTGGGAACTTTGTTCATCAACAAGTATTTTACGGACCGGTCAAGTTAGAGAAGATTCTTTTTTGAACGTTCCTGTTCCGGTTTCGTGATGTGGACGGTGATCGTGGCTTTGGCATATTTAGCCGGCGTTATTAATGGTGAGTTTTCGACACTATTTAGTTACTAAGTCGTTGGGGAATAGTATCTGACGGCTGGTAACAGCTAGAACAAAGTGTCATAAATACATAAATAAATAAAATATCGCAATGTTATATTTCAATCTCGATTGTTAAGTAAAAGTTAACTAACAACAATATAAATTATAGGTACATATTTTTCTGTATTTAATCGGCAAATAATTATAAAATAAATATAACAGTTGGACGGAAAACTAAGTATAAGACACAAAAAATAGCACATGAACAAATGACAGTTCATATAATTTTTATAATTTTGTTTCATAGATAGATTTATTAAAATTTAGTTATGACAAAATTAATATTATTATTATTATTATTATTTTCATCTGATACAAATTAAAAATTATGGGGTAATGACTCTGTGGTATCGGGTCGGCATGTGGATTCTGAGAACCCTGGTTTGAGACCCACAGGCGACAAACAATTTTCACCAATTTAAAATTAAATGGATGCCATGATTTGACGGCTGGTAACCGCACTTCACGCGTAAAATATAACACTTACCGAGATCTGCTTCGGCAGAGTGCCATTTCCAGTAATGGGTAGAAGGCGTGATGATATATATATATATATATATTTGTAAATTACTATATCGAATTCGCGTCAACAAAGTAAGGAATCGCAAAAAATATTCGATGCCTCAGTGGTTTATATTTTATAATAAATTATATTTAAGATTAAGTTCCTGTTATGCAATTAATAATACAAATATGTAAAATAAAACTGCACCAAATAAGAAAGAACTAGTTATTCAAATTAATATACTGATTTTGCATACATTTGCCTTTATTTTATCTTTTTGTTACTTAATAAAAATGTATTTTAATTTACAGTATTTTTATTTGAAATGACAAATATGTTACTACTAATTATCCTGCATTCAGGATAATAGGTTACTCTTAAAATAAAGTTAAAAAATGAGAAATTAATTTAATTATACAAGTTCTGCTAATTGTAGATCTTAATTCTCAGTATTATTTAAATTAAAAACAATAATAATAATAAATTTTGTTGACCATAATAACTAAAACGCAGATTAGGGCGTAATGGCGGCATATAACCTAAGTAGTTGGTCCGCCAAAGAAGCCACAAAAAAAAATAATTTGTATTATAAGCTGTGCTTATTACAAAGATATAGAGACATTATTTTTGTAACAATAATTATCTATATATAAGGTGGCTTAACACCCCCTGTGGGGTTGCGCCGCTTCTTGGAAGCTCTCTAGATCTTTTCGTTTTGGAGTAGATCAGTCTCCTCTTCTCTTTCATTGTATCATATTGATTCAATTACCTTTCTCCATCCCTTCCTGTCTCTTGTTTTCTTCTTCCAGTTACTAATACCTGATTTTTTTAAATCTTCTTCTACTTCCCGTAACCATGTCGATTTAGGTCTTCCCCTGCTTCTTCCTCTTCCTGGGTTCCATTCTACTATTGCCCTTATTACATTTGTTTCTTCTGTCCTCCATATATGCCCCAGCCACCTTACTCTCTGTCGTTTTATCCTCTTCACTATGTCTTCTCCACCCATCACCCGTTCTATTTCGTAATTCATTCTTGGTCTGTATTCATTTTCTGCCGTTTTTATTGGTCCTAGTATTGTTCTTATAATCTTTCTTTCCATCACTCTCAAATTTTCCTGCTCCTTCTTCGTCATCGTCATTGTTTCTGCAGCATACAGTGTTATCGGTCTTATAATTGTATTATATATTTTTATTTTTGTCTTATATGAGAGTATCTTACTATTTAGCAATTTTTTGTTGGCATAGAATGCTCTATTTGTAGCCATTATTTTATCTTTAATTTCCATCTCTCCTTCCCCTTTATTTGTTATTGTTATTCCTAGGTATTTAAATTTATCCACCTGTTCGAACTTAAACCTCCCTACCTCTATTTCATTTCTCTCGATTTTTTTTCCTAATATCATTATTTTGGTTTTGGCTTCGTTTAGTTTTAGTCCTATTTTCTCTCCTTCCTCTACTATTTTTCTCAAAGTTTCTTCCATTATTTCCCGACTCTTTGTTATTACTGCAATGTCATCAGCGTAGGCAACTATTTGTCCTCCTCTTGTTCGTAGCGTCCCTTCTTTGTTTATTTCTCTCATTACATATTCTAGAGCCAGGTTGAATAATGTTGCTGATAATGCGTCTCCTTGTCTGATTCCTTTATTTACTTCAAACTCTTCCGTCTCACCTTTTTGTGTTTTTATGGTCATTTTTGTCTTATTCATTGTCATTAATATTAGTTTCCTTAATTTTCCTGTAATTCCCAGTTCTTTCAGCGCTATCATCAGTTTTCCTCTGTTAATGGAGTCAAAGGCTTGCTTGAAGTCTATAAAAAGGATTTCTGTGTTTATGTTGTATTCGATGCTTTTTTCAACTATTTGCTTTACTACGTGTATTGCATCTACCGTCGATCTGCCTCGTGTGAAACCACATTGATATGATCCCACAATACGCCCTGTTTCTTCCGCTATTCTTCTTTGTATTACCGATGATAGGATTTTATACGCTGTGTTCAATAGTGTTATACCTCTATAATTCTCACATATTTGTTTATTCCCTTTTTTATGTATCACTACTATTTGTCCTACTTCCCATTCTCTTGGCATCTTTTCCTCCCGCCATATTTTCTTAATTAATTCGTGTATATGGTTCTGCAGTTCTTCTCCTCCATATTTTATTAATTCATTATTAATCCCGTCTTTTCCTGATGTCTTCCCATTTCGACTCTTTCCTATTACTTCTTTAATTTCCTCTATCGTTGGTTCTGTTATATTTCCGTCCTCCCTCGCTTCTTGCTCCTCTATCTCATTACTCTGCTGTGCTTCTGTAAGCAGTTCTGTAAAATGTTCTTTCCATGCCTGTTTATATTCTGTATCGTTTTCTGCTAACTTATTATTTTTGTCTCTCACACCGCATGATTTCGCCTTGCGTGTTCTATTTTGTTCATTGACTTTTTGATAAAATTGCTTTGTGTTTTTTTTGTGGCTTTCCTCCTCTATATCTTCTATTTTACTGTCTATCCAGTCTCTCTTGTGTTTTCTTATAATTTTATTGCATTCTCCTCTCCTTTTTTCATACTCCTCTTTATTTGCTTCTATATTTGCTCTCATCCATCTCATTCTTGCTTCATTCTTTCTTTTTACTGCTCCATGACACTCTTCGTCAAACCATTCCTTTTTTATTCTATATTCCTCTCTTCCTACCCATTGTTCTGTCGCCTCTTGTATGCATTTTCTAATATTCTGCCACTTCTCCTCTATTTCTTTCTTCTCGTGCCCATTTTTACTAAGTCTCTTGTCTAATTCTTCTGCGTATCTTTCTCTTGTCTTTTTATCTTTTAGCTTCTCTATATTCCATTTCACTCGTGTGTTTTGACCTTTGTTTTCCTTCTTTATTTTATGTCTTAATGTCGCTGTGACCATATAGTGATCCGACTCCGCACATGCTCCTCTATATGTTCTGACATCTAGTATCGATGATTGTTTCCTTTTTGCTATCAATATGTGGTCTATTTGTGTTTGATGCTTCTGATCTGCTGTTGTCCATGTCACTTTGTGTACTTTTGGATGTTCGTGTTTTGTACTACTTATGATTAAATTCATCCTAGCTGCCATTCTACAAAGCCTCTGCCCATTATCATTAGTTTTTTCGTGTATTGTGTGTTTTCCTGCAACGTGTCGTATATAATTCTCCTTTCCTACCTGCGCATTAAAGTCTCCTAGTATAATTGTTGTGTCTTCCTTTGGTATTCTTTCTATTTCTAATTCTAGTTTCTCATAAAATATGTCTTTCTCTTCCGCAGTTGCTGTTTCTGTTGGAGCATACACATTTAGTATAGATAATTTGAGTGGTTTCGTATTGATCCTGCAGTAGTTCATTCTCTCATTTATTGGTCTAGATTCAATTATTTCGTTCTTTAGCTCTGTCATAATAAATAGTGCTACTCCATATTGTCCTTGCTTCTTGTTTCCCGAATAATGTACATCATATTCTTTTTTATTTATAATTCCTTCTCCTCCCCATCTGGTTTCTTGGATTGCTGCAACATTTATTTTGTATCTCATCATTTCTGATGCGATTTCCTGCATTTTGCCTGGTTGCAACATGGTCCTTACGTTCCATGTGCTTATTCTAATCTTCTTTCCTTTCTTCCTTCTCCTACCGTTTATCTTTTGTTTTGGCTGTACTTCCTTCAGTTTATTTTCGTCATTTTTTTGTCTGCTTTCGCTCTCATTTCTTTTTTCATCAATATTCTCATAACCTGTTTCATGCCGTTCGTCATCATTTTCGTTTTCCCCGTTGTTGGCTTTTAATCGTTTTTTGGCGGTGCGTGTGTTGCGAGCTCTTGCTGATCATTTTTTGCTTCTTGTCGTTTTACTAATTTTCCATTGTTTGTATTCCATTCGATCCATTCACCTCCAATTTTTATTTTTCTATATCCTATTTTAACTTCATTTCTTTTCTCTTTTTCTTCCTTATATATTTTTAATATTTCTTTTTGTATTCTCATGTCTTCCCTTGTAAGATCACTTTCTATATATATTTGCGTTCCGATTAACCTGTTTTTTTTCTTCATGATTTCCATTTTATTTTCAAAAGTATCTATTGTTGCCACGGTGTGTTGTTTGTCATCCACTCTTCCTATTTTATATGTGTTTATCACTTTTATTTCAATTCCTAATTTGTTCTTTATGAATTCTTCTATCTCTTTAATGTTGTTTTCTAGTTTTGCTCCTTTAATGATAATATTGTTTCTTTTTGTTATTTTTTCCCTTCTTTCTTCTGCCTTTGTCAACTCACCAATCCTGTTTTCTAGCTTCTGTATCATTGTATTATCTATGTTAGAGAAAAAAATAAAAACAATGTTTATTTAATAAGTTAAACTATGTAAATAAAAATTAAAGAAATTTCGCAAAAAAATACCAAAATTACTTTTCCCAAGTTAATGACATTACACAGAAATATAAAGGTAAAAGTTACAAATCCAATGTCGAAAACCGCATTTAAATATCTATTATAGTTTTAGACATATTGGTCTTCAGCAGGAATTTTTCAAATTAACTTTATTGCCGTTTGATTCAAATTATTTTTGTCAATTATATTTTGTTAGTATAAATCATAGCGAATTTAATGGTGCAAACAGAATTAAAATATCTTTGTCAGTTTTGGAATTATGGCTCATTATAGATTTCAGCAGGAATGAGTTTTGTTTTAGGGTATGTATGATCAACTTTTTTTTTCTTGAATTTTAATCTATATACTATAGTTAAAGAGTTTAGGTCGAAAATTAGTCTGTGAACTTTTTAGTTTGTTTAAATTTTAGGAATATTTAAAAGCAGAAAAAAGATTTTAAAATTAATATTAAAAAAGAAAATTATTTATGTAGAGCGATATTTATGGAAGAGAATTAATTAAAATAAAATCAATACTTTTGTAATTAAAATATTTAACATTTTTTAAAATACCATAATTTTATAATTAAATTTAATATGAAAATTAAATACATTGTTTGAAACAGATTTTAGAATCATTTGTTCATGAATGCAGTAGGCTCCAAACAAATATTGGAAGAAATATAATTTTGCTGCATATAGTCTGTCAAAAAAATATTGACTGCTTCAGCATATATATTTCTTCAAACGTTTTTAATTTGTTTTTTAGAGCAAATGTTTCTTATAAGATAGAAAATTTAGTTCTTTGTGGCTCTTATTAAAATTATTATTCGGTAAATTAATTTGGGTCACTTTGACACCACTTTTTCAAAACTAGATCTATAATAATTTTTTTCTACGATCGTACGGAAAATAGATTTTTTCAACTGTCAGTTGAAAACAGAAAGTTGACGTTTGTCGCTTGTTGAGCGGGAACAAAATTTTTCCGCTTGCCAGGCGGTAAAGTAAGAGTGTATCATTGTATCCATGGATACATGAAAATTGTTGCACGAATTTTCAAACAGAAAAACTGTCATAAATGATTTATATTATTTTACAAGCGTTTCTAAATAGTCGTAGAAAAAATATTGTGTGTACCTAGAGCAGGAAGTCTCCTTGCCGCTCTTGCATGATTGTTGTTCTCGGCTACATCTCGATTAACAATCTCCATGAGTGAGCGATAATAGACTACTTTCTGCTCTACGTACACGAACAACTATTTCCAATTTCAACTTTGGGAATCACTGATTAAAATATTAAATAGTTGTAACATCAATAGTTATATTTTAATATTCATTAATAACATTGTATTGTTTTAAATTAGAATTGAATAAAATATTTCAAATTTATATAAATTTGAATGTGAAAGAATCAAATTAGGAGATTGAAGTCGCAGCCTACTGAACAGTAAAAGAAAAAATAAACGATATTGGAAGTAGCAAAGTCAGAACTAAAATTACAGAGTAAAATCCTCTGCAGAATCTGTGAAAAGATTTATTTATGCGCTCAACAAAAGAAGTAAGAAAATCAGCTCAGTATTTTCATTTGTTTATCTTAAAAAATCCAATTATCCTTGATAAATATCCCAGGGTATTTAATATGATTTTCGATGGAGATATTCATCTGAAAAGTGGTTAGAAAAATCGCGCGGGAGCGAATTGAAATATTCCAGACACGATTTTGCGTTCGTAATGTTCGAAATATATATTGTTGTTTATCTTCGTTCTTTTGTTTGGTGAAGTGCGCGCCAATGGATGCGTTTTCTTTTCTAAACGTCTTTCGGGCTTTCGGGTCCTCGTCCTTCGCTTTCTTGATGAAGGTAGACAAAGATGGAATTATCGCGCTTCGTTTGACGAAACGTTTACGGTTGCTTTGGAGCTTAATTAATAAAATGGCGAATAGTTTTTTCAGAGCGATAGACAATCGTTTAATTACCTCTTTAAAACTGTTTTTATCATCAGTATGTAAACTATGATGTTTTTTTTTTTAAGTAATAAATTACAATTGCAAATTTAAAGATTTTTTTTATTCGTATATTGTTTATTAAAACTTGTATTTATTTGTTTCAATACTTTGCATTTAGCAACTTTAGAATTTCTAGTATTCTTAAAAATTTTGTCTGAAAAATAATTAAATATGATATTAAAATTTAAAACTAGATTCTCTGTAGTAATAGCTGTATTCCATTTGTCACTTGGTTCACTTAAATCAGTTCAGATAAATTTGACAACATGACTAAATGACTAAGAATAAATTAAACCCCTAAGCCTTAATCAATATAAAGATAAATCTAAATACTACGTATTTCGAGAACTAAATTCTCATCATCAGTAGACGAAGCAAGGAGAAAACCAAGAATACACGACTTGTGAACCAAGCTAGTGGTCAAGGTTGAATCCACCTTGCCGAAATGACTAAATGAACTGATTTAAGCAAACTGATGCACTTATTGGGATAAATTACTTTTTCCTACAACTGTGCGATTTCTTTTTTATTACGTAACTATAATTGCCTTGGTTACGTATGGAAAGTAGATGAATGCAGACCAAGTGCGTTTCCGAAAGCAAAGAAACACTAGTGCGGAAAGTGCTTCATTACGTAACTGTCAAAATAATATTGTTTTGACAGCGATTTAAATTTCGCGCCGAGCGCGGAATTCATATTTTGACCACAGACGCTTATGGAAGAAGAAGATACGGTGAACCAGCACTAGTAAATATGCAGTAGTATATTTTGACGTTTATAAACGTAACCTTAATTTGCAGTATATCTAATCTGTAGACAATTAATAAAAAGAACCGAACAAAGTAAAATATATCGATAAATGGTTTAAAGAGTAAGTGAAATACTTCATATTTATTGTTTGTGTATATTATTAATACAGTTGTTACAGTTGCTTATATTGACATAATGTAAAGTGGAAACTTTTGTGTCTAAAGAAACATTGATTACTTCCGTACCGGTTCATATTATTACCAGTAATATTATTGGTAACAATTTCGGAAGCTTCAGAAGTACCAGCAGCAGGTTGATTGTCATTGTCGAAAATAGATCCAACATAGTATGATCCGGAGCTTCAATTATCTTTGGAGGTGTTAATGATAAAGAAGAATCACTCACTGTACTATTCCAATCAAGATGATTTTGAAGAAATTATTTTGACGTTAGTGAAATATTTTTAAATAACGTAGAACAATGTGCAAGCAATCAACAAACAAACCATAGCAACGCCGTAAAACATCGTTCTCATGTAATATCATTAAAATTTTATAAATTTTATAAATTTTAATAATATTTTAGTGATTTACTAAATCGCACAGTTGTAGGAAAAATGTTGTTTATAACACGTGCCGAAAAAGGTTACATGCTCGTGCAGATTTAAATTCTGCACTTGCACGTAACGAGCCTTTTTCGGCACTTGTTATAAAAATAACTATAAAGTAAATTAGAGTCAGTAATTCTAGCGCTAGAAATAAACTCAGTAAATGTAAGTTAGATCTGATCCAAATGGCAAATGGAATACGCTTAAGATAACAAGAGATTATTTTGACAGATTAAACGTCAAAAATTTGTTTAATTTTGTTTAAATTTCATGGCTATTGATAGTTTTAAGGCAATTGTCGTCATTTTTAGATCTAATTTGTGCAGTTACGAAGCATGTAAAATTAATTTTGTTTATTGTATTAGATGCAGAATTTTATACCTAAAACTTTTATTTGAAGCTTTTTGCTTAAAATAATTAGGGAAGCAGGAAATTACAAAATTGTGATTTTACTTACTAAATCCCTTTGTTCGAAAGTCGCGGTCACTATCCTGTATTTTAGAAATAACTACCACTGTAAAAATAAAATTTGTACTTAATTTCAATCATCTTTATTTTTACGAATTTTGAAAAAATCTTTTTGACCAGGAATCATTATATCAAAATGTATATATTTTAAAAGTATTATGTCCTTTTTTAACAACGTTCTATATGTCCATCCAAACTATCTCAACTCATACACGAATAAATTTCACACATACTTCCGTTTTAAATTAAAAAATGTACTTAAATTTAATGACCAAAACAAAGTGGATCCATTTCTTGTCTCTCATCATAACATAACATTGCGTTGTCATCACAAGCGAAGATTTCCACCTCCGGCAATGTTTATAAATAAAACCATTTCTGTGGAGGAAACCGCCTCTCTGTATAATTCAGACGGTTTTCGCTCTCATTCATCACGCTGCCGCCGTGTGTATCACTCCCTGTCGCCCCTTGCCGCTCCCCGCCGCCCCCGTGGGTGTCACTTGAACACCGCTATGGCTTAATAAATTAATTAACGTTTACTGCTCGTTTATGCGTAGCCTGCGTTTTTTATTGCGAGGTTTAAATCTCGACGATTAATTTTCTGGTGGAGTCGCCGGATTGTGTGTCGGCTTGTTTAGAGAAAATGGAGAGGTGGTTTAATTGCATGGCTGGGACGATGTGAACAAGGGTGAAAATATTCTTTGTATGGAGCGTATGTTTATCATGGAAACAATCATATGTCTAACAGTATGGTGGTGTGGTTAGCGCAACTGCAGTTAATGGGAATAATAATGCTTGTGCGAACTGTCAAACTATTGAAAATAGTTTTGCATTTGTTTGTAATCTTGTTTAAATTTCATGGCTATTACTACAAATAACAATTTTTACAAAATTTTACAAGTTGCAAAAGATATAAAATAAAACATGATTAGTTGCTTAGACACAGAATTTAATTATCTATAAAATTTATTTAAAGCATTTTGCTCTAAAATTAATGCTAATGAAAATGCCCATTTTTTGGTTGAACCAGTATTAGTAAATAAGTAATTATTAATTTAAAAAATAAGATTTATCTGTGCAAATGCGTTTAAAAATCTGTCAAAACTTCGATTTAAATAATAATACAAATTCTTTTCATTTATTTTATTATATTCTTTCATCGTAACGCCATCTGTTGTCAATCAGTAGAACTGCACCTAATATGTTAGAAGTGTGCGTTATACTAATACATCAGTGTATGTTATTTTCTACTTTCCGTAGTAGCTTATGATGTTGTTATAGTTACTTTCATAAATGGTCGTCTGAAAAATTATTAATGTTGATAGTGTTCTAGGATAGAATATTTGACGAAGATTAATTATTGGAGAATGAATCTAATGACTAAATTTTCGATGAACGTTTAATGGGTTCCTGCTACCCCATTTGCTGTTTTATATGCATGTATTTTCAATTGTATATCTGGAGATAACATGATAAAACCACCATTTCTGTTTAACCCATGAAACAAGCTTTATCACCTCTTGAAAATTTCAGTTTACTCGTTTAAAGTTCTCATTTTTATTTAGAAATCAACTACGTTTAATAGATACTGAAACTTGAAGCGTATAGAAAGAATTAATTCGTTAATAAAATATTTGCGTTAAGCTGTACCCGTATTTCCTCTTCCACTAATAAAATTATACAATGCAATAATGTCTGTCGGAGATCGCACATCATGTGTCAACCATTCCGAATTTACAGCATTTGTTACAATGACAATTAAATTGATTGTCTGTCATAAAAAGTTAATGATTTAGTCCGGTTATTACCTTGTCCATCGTTCGATTCAAAACGCGCAGAACGTAAATTTTTATTGATTTGATTCGAATGCAAGTATAATCTTCTAATGTGTATTTTATTATTGCAGTGCACGAAACATGTGTGTTTACGTTTGTTCAGTGTATTTTTGCAAATACGGTAAATGGTTCTTGTTTACACTATTCGCGAGTAACAAAATGAAAACTTGCGTAAATATTCGTGTACACTAGCGGAGAGAACAGGTGCGAGCGAACATAAACAAGAAAGTGATACTGTAAACATTGCTGTAGTAAATGCAATAATCACATACAGAAATATAAAGGGAATAAAATAATATTATTTTTTATAGTCTTTTGTATGCTCGCCAGAAATTTCATGAAGCGAAAACAGTTAAAAATAATTCTTATAAAAAGACTATTTTTCATCTGAAAAGTTATGGTTACAGTTATCCAATTAATAATTACAATTAGCAATTTTTGCTAGCGTTTACATTCACAAAATTAAGACTTTAATGCTCGATTTTATGAAGGATATAATACATTTATTTTCAGTAATAATATAACAAGAGAGTGAGAATAAATTGAAAATAATTTGACAGATCTTTGGAAAACTTGTTACCAGGCATTAAGTTTGAGAAATATACTGGAGAATTATTTTTCTAATTTATCCAACTCTCCAGTTATACTTAATTAGATTATTTTTTGACTTAGCTGTTGAGGTCGATTCATCCAACTTAAAAGATTTTGAACTGGATCCATATCGATTGATTACTTATTAATGTATTCTTGGAAGTTGTTTCCAAAATTTGTTGCTGACAGTTTTAAACAATTATTTGACAACTATCTACCATTTGTCACAAATAAAAAAGCACCTACAGAGATTATTCCCGGGAATAATCACAAGAGCTTTATTCTCAGTATAATAATGACAGGATTGATTAAAACGGAGACATGTGACATACAATGAAGCATTTCATTGATTTTCAGAAACATAACAAAATTATGAGTAATAATATAACAAGAGAATGAGAATAGATTGAAAGTAATTTGACAGATCTTTAGAAAACTTGCTGCCAGGCAATAGTCACGAAAACCCGTAGGGCTTGAGTGTCTATTGCTAAATGGCAATAAGTTTGAGAAAGATACTGGAGAATTATTTTCTAATTTATCCAACTCTCGAGTTATATTTAATTAGATTATTTTTTGACTTAGCTGTTGAACTAGATTCATCTAACTTAAAAAAATTTGAACTGGGTCCATATCGATTGATTACTTATTAATGTATTCTTGGAAGTTATTTCCAAAATTTGTTGGTGTATTTCTGTATTTAAAATGGAACTAAATCGATTTTTTTCATACATTTTGCTTGACGCGTCGACAATTTTAAATTGACAACTACCTAACATTTGTCATAAACAAAAGCACCTACAGAGATAATTCCCGGGAATAATCACTAGAGCTTTATTCTCAGTATAATAATGACAGGATTAGTTAAAACGCAGACATGTGACATACAATGAAGCATTTCATTGGTTTTGAGAAACTTAAAAAAATAATAAATATAAAATAAATATAAATATATCATCACGCCTTTTACCCATTACTGGATATGGCACTCTGCCGGAGAGGATCTCGCTAAGTGATATATTTTTGCACGTGAAGTGTGGTTACCAATCGTCAAATCACGGCCCCCAAAGATGTTAGTGGTGACGGAGCCTCAAGGGTAATTTTAAATTGGTGAAAATATTTTGTCAGCCGTGGAGATCGAACCAGGGTTCTCAGGATCCACAGGCCGACTCGATACCACTGAGCCATTACCCCATAAATAATAAAATGTCATAAAATTGAAGCTTAGACTTTGGTTGTAAAATAATCATAAAAAAATTAATTAATTAATTTCTGACAAGTACGTACCCACTTTATCAACCATAATGGGAGTAATATTTTCAAAAATAGTATTTTTAACGAGCATAGTTAATTTTTATGGGACGTGTCTGCGATAGTGCATGCAGATTTCTAGCACTAGCACTCCACTAGTGATGTAGTATTTAATTAAGAAGAGTGGCTCATTTAATTAAGTAGGCGAGATAACGTAGCTATATCACTTGATCATGTGTATAATGTATAAATTAAGTCCAGGTGTGATGAATCGTGAACTTTACGAGGAATTCCTGATTTTCCACTCAACCAGATTACAATATTTCACAAATTATCGTTAATATTTAACTGTTTTGATCTTGGGCTATTTGGAACGATGAGATCATAAGCCAAAGATCATCGGTTCAAATATAAACATAACTATCAAAATAACATTTTGAAATTATGTAAAATAACAAATACGAAGAATTAATATTTATCTCCGAAATACTTTCAGAATTTTAATCAGTATTTCAAATAAATATTTAACAATTAAATAAATATATCATCACGCCTTTTACCCATTACTGGGTGTGGCACGCTGCCGAAGCAGATCTCGCTAAGTGATATATTTATGCGCTTGAGGATGCGGTTAGCAGGCGTAAAATCACGACCCTTAAAGGTGTTAGTGGTGGAGGAGCCATAGGGGTAATTTTAGATTGGTGAAAATATTTGTTGGCTATGGGGATCGAACAAAGGTTCTTAGAATCCACAGACCGACTCGATACCACTGAGCTACTACCTCATAAATTATAAATCAAATTGAGTTTTAAAGAAAAAAATTGAGATATCGTTAGGATTTAAACTTGAGACCTATAACCGGGGTTCATAGGTCCCAGATTCAAAATATTTCTTTCTGACAAGGTCATTATGAAATAAAAATAAATAAATATTCATATGAGAGATAGACGGCTCAATGGTATTGAGTCGGAATGTGGATTTGAGAACCCGGATTCGATTCCCACAGCTAACAAACAATTTTTACCATACTAAAATTACCGTTGTAATTCCTTTTGTACTAACATCTTTGGTGGCCGTTATTTGACGGCTGATAGTCGCATTAATATATCACTTACCGAGATCTACTACGGCAGAGTTCCGCACACTATAGAGTAAAATTCGTGGTGATATATTTATTTTTTATTTACTTAATATTCATTTTCTTTGATACAGGTTCGTCTCATCTTTCGTTCACGCAACAAACCTTCAATCATATGCATTCATTTATTCCTAGTCTGTCCAAACAATCTCTCACCTTCAATTTTACGAACCCTTTTAAGCGACATACATTCCACATGATTAAACGTGTCTTTATTTTATTTTTATTTATTTATTTATTTGTTACTGTGCACAACAGGAACTTAATCCCAATTACAGTACAAGGAGCCTACAGTTTATAGTGGAATCCGAACCACGCAGACATAATATTATCTTTTTGATATAATCAGCGAGATTTGAACGCACGACCTCTTGCTTGTTACTTAAGAAACTTAAATTTTATTTCAAATTTTAAATGATGTGAATGACTTTGACGTATGATAAATTTAAAGTAAATTTTAAGATAGAAAAATTCGGAAGACGCCCTGATTCAAACCGGCCACCTTTAGCTTGTTGGGGTGATGCCTTTACCACTAGACCACTGCTCCTTTGTACGATGTAGGCGTCAACCAAGTTTGTCTGTCATAGTGTCTAATACAGCATCGATCCCAAGACTCCTATGAATCAGAGGTATTGACAACGGGTTTCGTGGTATCCGGGCGTCTTCCGAATTTTTCAGTCATCAAATTTACTTTTTTATCAAATTTTATCTTGGTGTTATCCACTGAGCTATGATTGCCATGTTTATTCACGTAGAACACACGATATGTTACGTACGTTTACAAACTTTTCCTCGTAATATTCCATGGCAGCAAGTTGGTTAATTTGTAGAACTTGCTGTGTCTGTTTGTATATTATCAGTCAGTTGTGACCGCTACAAAAATTCTCTTTTCCGTTCGCGGACCTCGGCTCCCTCGCCTTGCTTATAATAAATTTTCGTTAAGATATCAGACTGCGTTGTTTATTCTGTGAATTTCTTCTACCAAATTTATCATAAAACAAACAGTGCGGTCCGTCGCCATTAAACGTAAATAATATGAAATGTAAATAATTTCAGCGTGCAATTTGTCATGCTGTGACAGCCCCTCGAACATTCGGAGCTCTCACAGAGGCGGAGATGGAAATGTTTATTAGGAGGGGCAAGAAAATTAATCTCGGAATTATTTACTACTTTTCGGACGGTTTATTAGATTGTCATTTACTTTGTTTTTATTTATTTTAAATTACCTTGTGGTTCTTAATAAACTTGTATGGGGACCATTATTTAAAATAAATATATCATCACATCTTTCACCCATTACTGGGTGTAGCACTCTGCCGAAACAGATCTTGGTAAGTGATATATTTATGCAAGTGAAGTGCGGTTATCAGCCGTCAAATCACAGCCTCCAAAGATGTGAGTGGTGGGGGAGCCACGGGGGTAATTTTAAAATAAAATAAATATATCATCACACCTTTTACTCATTACTGGGCGTGACACTCTACCGAAGCAGATCTCCGTAAGTGATATATTTTGCGCGTGAAGAGCGGTTACTAGTCGTAAAATTACGGCCCCCAAAGATGTTAGTGGTGGAGGAGCCACAGGAGTAGCTTTTGAAATAGGGGGTAATTTTAATTTGGTGAAAATGTTTATATGAGTTTATATGGAGGGATCTATGAATGTGGTTGAAGTGAGGGTGGTGTGTTTGGATGATAATGTTTGACGGGGGCTGATTATTTGATGAATGTTATGAGTGAATGTTTTATAAGTGATTTTAGGGTTCGTGTTACCCCATTTGATGGGATATAGCGTGAAGATATGTATGTATGTATGTATGAAAATGTTTGTTGGCTGTGGGGATCGAACCAGGGTTCTTAGGATTTATCAAAATTGTTAAAACGAGAAAACAAGAAAGAATAATAGAAAAAGTTGAGATGTACATGTAAATATAATGTGTAAAAAGTTGTCCGTAACAAAATAAAATCTGGCCTATCTTTTTCACATATAATTCTTGAGAACAGTAATGTTTTCGAAGTCATGCCCCTGCGTGACGAGCCGCCAGTGTTGCAATTTGACTGCCGTGAACATCACATCAATACTCAACATTTGGCATATTCCGACTCTGTAGTAACAGTTACCGCTTGGCGAATCTTGTAAATGCTACCGGAAAACTTTCTTTCCGTTTCACTTTGACAGCTACAAATCTTGGAAAAACTCGCGGAGTAATTAATCATCGCGGTTTTAATTGAAATTATTTGGGCCGCCGCAAAAGACGCCGAAAAAAATAACGTTTTCGCCAGACGACCGACACGCGTGAGTCTCAACGCGTGATTAATCGCCGGTGTTTAAAGGCCGTTTTATGATTTAACAGCGGCCACACCGACCGGCCACTGTTTGCGAAAATTAATTGATGTGCTCTCAAAGAAGCGACGGTTTGTTTCGCGTGTTTGTCGACGTACACTCATTATTCTTTTTTCAACTTGGAGATATAAGTTACAACTATGCGACAAATTTCATTCTGTTTTATTCCTTTGTTTACTTTTGATCTCAGTAGCAATGACAATTTTTATTTGATTACATCCTTAGTTACTAAGTTCCAATGTTGTATTCCAATTTCATAGTCATGACTCATTCTCACCTCACATTGAAAAGCTGTATTCTATTTGCCACTTGGTTCATTTAAATTAATTATGATAAAATAGACAACATGGCTAAATGACATTTCTTCATTTTCTGAGCCAAAAAATAACTAGTTCGCGTGGTCTACAATTTAATGCGAGTACCCGGCATGCGTTGCATTGCAAAGTGTTTGTTTTTAATTCTGTTTATTGAAGTGCTTTTCGAAACACAATATTTTTTGTTTTTTTCTTTGGGACGTACATGAATCAATCAGAAGGTTTTCCGACGCGTGAGCATGCCACATACAGCTGTCCATGTGAGAAGCATGGATTTTCCAAATTTAGTCCACACACTTGTAGCGATTGTCCCTTTGCTTTGTTGATGGTCATTGCAAATGCGAGTCGTACCGGAAACTGCAAACGTTTCAATTCAACTGGCATAGGACTGACAGTACGGTAGGGTGGATAGCGTTAAGGAATTCGAATCCGGAGATCCCGAGTTCAATTCCCAGTCAAGCTAGAATTTATAATTACAACCACTCTGCGGCTCGGTGAGTCCGGACTCTGTACTGTAATTGGGATTCAATTCCTGTTGTACAGAGTAACATAAAATAATAATAAAATAAATAATACCTATATGTTAAGATTGGTTCTCGTCTATACCGACATCAAATTTGAATCGAATCAGTGCTGTACTTTTCAGAATAGCTAGCGGCCATTTTGTTTCAAGTTGCCGGACTGTAGTTTTATTATACCTATATGTTAAGTTTGGTTCCCATCTATGCCTATACCAAATTTGAATCAAATCAGTGCAGTACTTTTCAATATAGCTAGAGGCTATTTTGTTTCAAGATGGCGGATTGGACTTGTGCTAAGTCAGAAACCTTCGCGGGCGTGCGTACAACTTACCAAAGTTGCATCGCAATTGGAGGAATGATATAGAAACGCCCCGTAATGGGGTGGCTAGCTCAGTGGTATGAAGTCGGCCTGTGGATCCTGAGAACCCTGGTTTGATTCCCACAGGCGACAAACAATTTTCATAATTTAAAAAAAAAAAACTACCCCTGTGGCTTCCCCACCACTAACATCTTTGGGAGCCGTGATTTGACGGCTGGTAACCGCACTTCATGCGCAAAATATATCACTTACTGAGATCTGCTTCAGCAGAGTGCCACACTCAGTAATGGGTAGAAGGCGTGATGATATATTTATTTATTTATTTGTTTAAAATTTTATATTATTTATAAGAATAAATATTCGTTTTAAGTACTGCGATCGTACAGAGTGATCAGAAGTAAGTATTTTAGTTGAAAATATAAAAAAAAAACTACTTGAAATTGGTAAGACTGATACATACATTTATTTGCTGCTGGCTACATTGACATTTGAAAATTTAAATTAATAAAAAAAGTTGTTTCCCTTACGCACATTCTTTTATTTCTTAACATTATTCACAGAACAATAATTTAAAGTATTTCTGTCACTTAACCTGTTTGTATTTATTAAAAAATTACATGTCAAATATGTGTAGTATTTCCGCCTTTGCCTGGCGTTGTACCAACTGTGGAATAAAAAGATCCTTAGAATTGTATTGCCAACTGAAATACTTATATTTGATCTCTCTGTATTTATCCCTCTCTTAGTGTATACGACGCAGACACCCGGTAAATATTTTTAAATATGATATACTGAGAAAAAATGGCACACCCCAAAAGTAGAAAAATATTATGAAATTCAAAATGATAAAAATCAATGAGTTTTTCATTAGAACACAGCTCATGTTTCATGAAAATTTGATGAAGTTTATTAGGTAGAAAATTATATCCCAGTTAAAGGTCATTCATTCTCTGTCGACTAAACAGATTAAAAAATATTATTTGTGATTTTAATTACCGACTAATTTGATTTATTCGATTTAGATCGCAGTGTGCACGGTTTGATACCAATTCAATTTAATGGATTAAAATAATGCAGATAGCTCATAGTCCATTAACGCGATCGTGTGTTTTATTTGCGATGAACAAACAACCAACAACCAGAGGACTAGATAAATATTATTTAATATAATTTGTAAACTTGTTCAGTGTGCCAGTGTAATTAAATAACAAGTGATTTTATATATACGTGCGATTGTTTTTAATAGATTTGCAATTATGTTTATCAAGTTAATCATTCGATTATATTCGGAATCAAGTTACAAGAGGGAATGGAAATTAAACATTGAATGATGAGTATCTACCTATTAGTATATTATGTTTGATTTAACTAAATCTAATATAAATATATTCGCACAATATTATAAATAATATTTAGTATTGGAATTACTGTACCATGGATACGCAAATAAATCTATTATCATATTTAGTAATATTTTAAATTAATTATTTATTTTGCATGATCAAATACGCTTGGACCGAATAATATTGCATTTTGTTTGTACTTTATTTACATAAAAAAACATCTAATATATTTGTATAAAGAAATAATTTAATATATAATTTGTTGACGGCCATTTCAGAAAGTAAAAGTTTCTTCCTTCAATTGAATGGAAAAAGTGTTACTTTTCACCCCCTAGTAAAGAAGGTAAATTTTTGTAGAGGTTTTGCGTGTCATGCTAATAACATGCTCAGGGTCAGAAACGCTAATTTCACCAACAAAATAACATTTAATGATATGTTCAAAACATGACATTTTGTAAAATCAAGTATTTATTTGGGGTGGCTAGTTCAGTGGCATGAAGTCGGCCTGTTGATCCTGAGAACCCTGGTTCGATTTCCACAGGCGACAAACAATTTTCATAATTTCAAAAGCAACCCCTATGGCTCCTCCATCACTAACATCTTTGAGGGCCGTGATTTGACGGCTGGTAACCGCAATTCACACGCAAAATATATCACTTACCGAGATCTGCTTCGGCAGAGTGCCACACCTAGTAATGGGTAGAAGGCGTGATGATATATTTATTTATTTTTATTTATAATTAATAAAATAATTAGAAAACTTCTCTTAGGTCTAATGAAAAATTGATCATAAATATTCGTCAGTTGTGTCATTGATAATATCTAGTATTTCTCGGGAAGTATTCGTACGTATATTTAATAAGTTGTCGAGGTTTTTCTGCACAACATAAAAACGCCAACTGATTTACTGGCATCGTTTTATCGCATGTAAAACTACGTTTCACTTGGAGCTGAAGCGATGCCGCACTTCTTTACACCCGCAAAGAAACAACATTACGACACTTTAATCCGGGTAATTTCCACGTTGCAGAATATCATTCCGTTCTTTGAATACCGCCAGATAACACCGCAAAGCCGTAAAGAAGAAAAATAATGCACAAGACTGCATTTCTACATTCTCGATATGTACCTGAGAACGAGGATATATTTACCATATTATATTTGCAATTGTTCTACATGGCATTTGTTTGTTTTATTAATCGTGAAGATGTGAAATATTATTAGAAGAATTGGTGTGTGTCAATTGAAATGGTTTGGGCATATGGAATGTATGTTGAATGAAAGATTGTTGAATTTGAGGGTGAGAAATTGCGTGGACGACCTAGGAATAAATGGATGGATATGATTGAAGGTTTGTTGTTGTGAACAACAGATGAGATGAGCTGGTATGAAAAGAATTATAAATATAGATGATGTGTGATGCGACAAAATAAGACTATTTGGTGACGATTAATTATAGGATGAATCTAAATGTTTAGTGAATCTGTTGAGTGTTCGTGCTACTCCGTTTGATGGAATATGGTGTGGTATATATGTGTGGAAATCAATTCCAATTACAGTAACTTTTAATGAAAACTGCAGCAATTAGACGAAGTTATGTTATTGTTATAAGTTAAAGATAGGAACAGTTTGGTATTGCTAAATTTTGAATTATCGTGGCTCACTTGAAATAATTTTATTGTTAATTATTTCTAATTTTGCAATATTTTTGTTTGTAGAATTTTTTTTTGTATTAACAATTTTTTTATTCTTATTTCAGGTGAGTCAAACAGGCAGATTCTGCTTCAAAAGGAGAAGGTAGATAGTTATTTGTATATCATTGGAAGAAAGTGGAAGTACCGTTTCGATTCCCGAGACAACGGTAAAGGATATAAACTATTTGAGGGAAAAATGACACTTTATTTACGATATATACATTTAGTTTTATCACTAGAAAGTAAAATTTTCAGAAATTTTAAATAACATTCACATATTATTCTCCTACAATTGTGTTTCAGTTGCCATGGATATGGCTTTATTTTCTTTCTCTAGGGAAGAAAAATTAACTTTATCCAACTTCGACTCATAATTGCCTATTGTTATAGTTATTTGATATAAATAATATATAAATAAAATAATTACTGGGTGTGGCACTCTGCCGAAGCAGATCTCGGTAAGTGATATATTTATGCGCGTGAAGTGCGGTTACCAGCCGTTAATTCACGCCCCCCAAAGATGTTAGTGGTGGAGGAACCAGAGGGGTAATTTTAAATTAGTGAAAATGAACTGTCGGCTTTGGGGATCGAACCAGGGTTGTTTGGATCCATAGGCCGACTTGATACCACTGAGCCATTACCCCATAATGTCCATCATTAATTAATCAGTGAGAGAATGACAAAGAAGTCACGGTACCATAACAACCATACCATGCTACTTTGTAATTTATATTTTATTAATATTATATGGAATGTCTTGTCAGTGCCGAACGAGAATAAACTTTTAAAAACGATTTAAGGCCTTATAAGGAAGGTGTTGGATAATATGTTGTATTGGTCACTTAGCCACTCTCTCTTCGTTACTAAATTTTTTCTTTCGTCACATTCCAAATTACTATTTGTCTCTAGGGATAGAAAGTATTACTGACCTATTTTATTTTCTGACAAAATCATTAAAAATTATATTTTTCTAAATTATCGTACATTTTCCAACGCTGAAAATAAGAAATTGAGGCAAATTTATTTTTATCTTCTGAAATTCTGAATATTACATTTTACCTAAGCTAAAAATATCCTAATAGGTTATTAACTTCTACAGTATCTACAATGGAAGTATATCTAGATCATATTCATAAACAATCATTTTTAATTAAAGTCCTTACTAATTTCGTAATTTCTCCAATTTTACGAAATTAGATAAATGCGTGCTGCTGTACTGTTAATTATATCTTCGTCGTTTAATGTATGGAAATAGAGAGATACTTGCAAGTTTAAAATTTCCATAATGGGGTAAATATCCAGTCTACAGACCGTCATCGCGTGTTCGCCAAATCATTAAGATAATTGAACGTTCTGTAATTGGTCGTATAACCGATATGGTTACAGTCAACCGTTTAACAATAATTTCACTGCTGAAATAATATCATATCTGGAACACCAATTCGATTTGTTACCATCCGCTCAAATCTGGAGCGATTTTTACAATTAGTGATTGGTTGTGGTAGTGGCCAATGTCCATCACGCCATTTGTATGAATTATTTAATTTTTGAACGCAAAATGAAAAAGCAATTAGTTGAAACAATAATTAAATTATAAATAGATTTTGTACAGGCGATGTTAATTAATGATTTTATTATTGAAAATTGTAAATTTGGTATTGGCAAATGGATGTCATTAGTAATGAGTATTTATACATTCATTGCCAAAGAATGAAATAAACTTTTTATGTAGTTTTTTGTTTCATAGAATGTGATGTATTGTTTATCATTTATCGAATTACTTGTTTTTTAAAAAAAAAACACGAGAAATTATGTCCTCGGCTGTTTTAATTCAATGGATTTTGTTTTTTTGTTTGTATTATGTTAGAAAAATGGATAAATCTAAGAAAACCTTACATTATATCTAATATTAAGAATCAGTATAACATATAAACAAATATATCATCACGCCTTCTACCCATTACTGGGTGTGGCACTCTGCCGAAGCAGGTGTCCACAGTGGTATCGTGTCGTTCTGTGGATCCTGAGAACCCTGGTCCGATTCCCACTGCCGACAAAACATTTTCCCCACATTAAAATTATCCCTGTGGCTTCCCTTCTACTAACATCATGGGGACCGAGATTTGACGGCTGATAGCCGCACTTCACGCGCATTATCGAGGTTTGCTTCGGCAGTAATGGGTAAAAGTCGTGATAATATATTTATTTATTTGTTTAATATTTTATGCACAATCGGGCCGAAAAGCATGTGTTTTAACCCTAAAAGCGAGCTTAGACACTTTTTTTTTGGCCCCCAATGAATACATAAATAAAATGACAATTTTTGTTTATTGTAAAAAATAAATAAAATAAATAATCATCACGCCTTTTACCCATTATTAAGTGTGGTACTCTGCCGTAGTGAATCTCGGTAAATTATATATATATATATATATATATATATATATATATATATATATGCGCGTGAAGTGCGGTTACCAGCCATAAAATAAAGGCCCCGAAGATGTTAGTGGTGGAGGAGCCACAGGAGTAATTTTTTAATTGGTGAAAATGTTTGTCGGCTGTGGGGATCGAACCAGGCTTCTTAGGATCCACAGACCGACTTGATTCCACTGAGCCATTACCCCATTTATTGTGAATACTTGATTTTACAAAATGTAATTTTGACATATAACCTATGTACAATTGTACATATTATAATCTTTTGAACATATAATTGAATGTTATTTTGTTGTGCATAAAATATTGTATGTACCACGGGTGAAATTAGCGTTTCTGACCCTGTGCATGTTATTAACCCTCGGCGTTTTGCGTCTCATGTCACAGGCCAGAAATATCTGTTTTCACCCTTGGTACATAAATAACTATTAAAGTAATAGAAGACTTTCAGCTCTTGAGTAACTATAGCGTTTTTAAAACCATATCAATCTTTCAAATGATAAATATTCATATCTCTCAATCATCAAGTTAACACCTCATGACTTCACCATATTTCCCACCCCCGCAAAAACTCGTGCCGTGGTGACAAGCATTTACCTCAATCAACACCCGACAAAAACCAGATCAATCATATTCACATTATTAGTCGCCGGAATACGTCAGCAAATAGTGTACAGCAGTGCACAGTGGTGCAGTGTAGACTTGTGTAGTGCACGGTGACCATGCATAACACATGAGTACACCGCTAGATGTCAGGCAATGCAATACCCTGTGTACATGTTTAATTGCTGATTATAATTAGTGCAAATAATGCCGTATATTGGTTTGGACAGGCAGAGATGGACTTATTTATTTATGTTACTTTGTACAACGGGAACTTAATCCCAATTATTGTGTAGGGTCCGAACTCACAGAGCCGTAGTGTGGTAGTTCATATACAGGATGGGGAAAAAGTATTGTGGTATAAAATATGATCGCATAATTTTTCGCCAGACACTTTTTATTTATAAAAAACTGATTGTACATGTTAACTGTCTATGCCATCATTTCCTTGGGACACACGGTATATATATTTATATATATATATATATATATATATATATATATATATATATATATATATATATATATATATATATATATATATATATTAGGGTGTCCGTTATATTGGCAAAGTCGGAAATTCGATGCTCTCACCTACATTTAAAATTCATAATTGTTGCCTTAAGGTGATGTCGAAAGTCTACTGCAACGGGACTTTCTTTGCAAGAAACTAATTATTTAATATTTCTTGATAGACTGACCAGAGCAGCATTCTGTGCTCATGGGAGAATGCTTTGGAGCTCATAAGCAAATATGGATTTTAAATTTTTTGTATATAAACTTTGGAGATCTTACTTTTTGACCTTCTTCAATAAATTTTACAGGTGAGAACTGAAATATTAATCGAAATTCTTATATTAACGTTTTGTCGTTTTTTCTGCTTCAAACTTCGTATTACTCAAATTGACGCTACGGCGTTGATTTTCATCCAAATAACTTGAATTTTAGTCTCCCTGAAATCTTATTTCATAATCTTTCTGGCAGTTATCTTGAAATATTTTTAGGTCTAAATCATAAAAAGTTATGTATAAAAGTATCGGAAAAAGCAATTTCTCCATTTTAACTATGTGCAAATATAGAGCCCTATTGCGGCACGTTTTAACATCATTTGACAGACCTGGGATTTCGGCTCAATTTTTTTAAATTTATTATGAGTAGTTGTAGAGGGTGAGAGCATCAAATTTTCGACTTTGCCACCCCAATTTATATATATATATATATATATATATATATATATATATATATATACACCTCATGAAGAAAGTATCATTCTTCACTTTCTTTCTGTATCCTTATGATTCTGAATGCACCCCTGTTCCTAGAGCCTATGTAAGAGAGAGACAATAACTCGTGTGTTTGCACGTGACCATGTATGTCAGTTGTTACGGTTGTTTTCTTTGTTTCACGGTTTAATGATGTTAATAAGGATTAGATTGTATCGATTTATAAACCGTTTTAATACGTACGTGTTTAGTGTGTAATTAATGGGGTTATCGTTGCAAGTGATTACTGACATTTTCACGGTTGCGCTTATTGTTTTATGTACGTCATATCTGACATATTCAAAAGAGCTTTTCACCACCAATATACAGGCTAGCCCTAAAGTTTATTATATTATTTTCAGTAGTCTGCACAACATGAACTTTTAAGTTGAAGCTAGCGAGATTTGAACGAACGAATGATTGCTATTTAATATGAGACTTATTTCGTTATACTTCTTAAACAATCTTGACAATTTCTGCTTTAAATTGTCAAAATTATTTCTGTTTGTTAAAGTTTTGATTATTAAGCCTTAAAAATTGATTTGATGGGGTGGCTAGCTCAGTGGTATGAAATCGGCCTGTGGATCCTGGGAACCCTGGTCCGATTCCTATAGGCAACAAACAATTTTCATAATTTCAAAAGCTACCCCTGTGGCTCCTCCACCACTAACATATTTGGGGGCCGTAATTTGACGACTGGTAACCGCACTTCACGCGCAAAATATATCACTTACCGAGATCTGCTTCGGCAGAGTGCCACACCCAGTAATGAGTAGAAGGCGTGATGATATATTTATTTATTTTAAAAATTGATTTTTGAAAAAGGAATCAAATGATCCAGGGTTCTTGGATGAAGGCTTTTATGAATTTATTACAATAAAATATTTATTTATTTCAAACATAAAAGACGATGTTTCGAACACTTGCTCGTGTTCATCTTTAGGTCAAAAACTTAACCACGACGTGGTTATTAACTCGTCGTTTTGACTCGGAGGTGTGCAAACTTGCACACTCCTAAAAAAAATATATAATTTTTTTTTAACATGTATACTTAGTTAAAAAAATACATTTTAAATTGTTAATAACCACGTCGTGGTTAAGTTATTGACCTGAAGATGAACACGAAGAAGTGTTCGAAACGTCATCTTTTATATTTGTCTTGACTTTGTGTTGAATTGTAAAAACTAGTGATTTTTCAGTTCCAAGTATTTATAACGAAGTGACGATATGAATCGGCACGGGATACATCGGCACATCACTCGTTCTTTTCCTTGTTACTGTAAATAAGTAATGAACATACATGGTCGCATTAACAATGAACGGTAATGTCCATAGCGCATGTGACGAGGTTCTCATCTCTGTCCTGTGCTCGGTTCCCAGCTCGACTGTTTATATTTAGTTAGCTTTTTTCTAGAACAAAGTTTGTGTACTTTTCGTTTTGTTGTCAGACGAGTAATTAATTTACGTTCGTTAATATTTAATTGGATTCGTTTTTTAACGAACAACGTGGTTTTATGAAAGGGTGATTTGAATCTGAAGATTGTAAACTATTTAGGAAAGTATAATAAAGATAAAGCTTTCATTAAAATTTTACTTAGTAACCTACAACACTGGATGATACTTACAAAGTACTATCAACATTTCCTTTATTAAATGGGGTAGCGAGATATATTCACTATACATATTTATACATAAGATTCACTCTGCAATTAATCTTCGCAAACATTTCTCTTTTCATCTACATTTATAATTTCTTTCTTTACATTTCTTTTAAGTAACTTATGTGGCTTTACGAAGAGCTATGCATACGAGGTGTGGCTATTAAATAACGAGACTGACGCTGCTACAGACGAAGTACGCATGCGCCAAACACCAGCTACCGTCAGCTTTTTAGTGTGAAGCTCTCCCTTTTGAATACAGTACCTCTAGCTTCTGTAAACAAATCCGTATAGCCATAGCATTCGTTCTAATTAGAGTTGTTTTTTTGTTTCGCTGAAAAAATGTTAAGTGCAACATTAGAGCAACGAATTGTTATGGGCAAAACTGCTACTGAAACTTATAATTTATTGAAAAAAGTACTCGAATTGTGGAAGGACAAGTCATGGTTTCTCCATCAAAACAATGCGCTGGCTCATACCGGAATGTCTGTCAAGAGATTTCTAGCCAAGTACAGCATCCCAGTGTTGGACCATCCACCTTATTCCCTAGATCTTGCATCGTGGGACTTCTATCGGTTTCCTAAGGTGAAGTTTGCCTTAATAGCAACAAGATTTGAGCTTTGAAAGAGAAATCGGCTCGCGTTCTGAAGGAGCTGACAGAAGAAGACTTCCAGCACTGTTTCGAACAATGAAATATTCGCATGGAGCATTGTAGGGATAGAGGAGGGGTGTATATTGAAAGTGATAATAAGTAAATAGGAATGGAATAAAAATAAAATGTTAAAATAGTATCAGTCTCGTTATTTAATAGCCACATCTCGTATGTTTAAAAATTGTTTATCGACTGTGGAATTCGCACCCGAGTTCTTAAATCCACTCAATACCACTGAGCCATCTACCGCTTGATGTTAAAATAAGGAATTAGATGTGCCATCATTGTTCGCCCAACATTTTTGATTTCCTTTTGTCAACATTTTCTTGGCACACCTTGTATAAAATACACAAACTAAATAAACATGGTAGAGTAGGTACTCTAGATTTTCTACTTGCCTATAATATAAAGTTGCAAGTTACAAACATACATATTTGTATAACACATTGTGATAAGCCCTCATAAAACAATAGCTAAGCAACCACTTACACCAATACACATCAAAGATAACCCCTGCCCCTGTATACCCCCATCCCTTGCCCTCATAGCCTAACTTCACGCGACATACCCACAATGTAATCTCATACATCAACCAGCACATATTAATGTACAGCAAGCAGGCGGCCATGAAGAAACCGAGTCCATACGTCATCGGTCAAGCAAGCTGACTGCGTTTTACCCCCTGCTGACAATTTATAAGCACGAGAACTACCCCCGTGTAAAAATTACTAAAATTCAGTCGCCCGTCAATCACGGTATCATAGCGCACGCGACGCCAGATAAAAATAGCGGCGGCGCTGCGAACTACACTGACGTTGCGACGGTGGAATAATTTTAATTAATGCAAGTCGCTGCTCATAGATTAGATTTACGGGACTTTTTATTTGATTACAGCTGGGGTTTCAGAGTTATGTGACGCACCCCTTAACTGATTGTTATATAAATAGATTAGGCAGGTTTGTTTCTATTCTAAAATACATTTATTTTGTTTAATAATGACAAAAAATGTTGACCTATCAGACAAATTATATTTACATTAGTTACTTGTATAAATATTTCCAATGTTAGGTCACAAATTTTATTTGTTTTTTCCTACATTCATATCTTAGTCACAATAACTAATAACTACTACTAATATCACTAAAAAAAATTAAGTTCCTCATAAAATAGATCAGAAGTTAATAAATTTTCCGACGACCACTTATGAAAGTAACCATAACAACATCATAAACTACTACGGAAAGTTGAAAATAACATACACTGATATAACGCACACTTCTAACATATCAGGAGAAGTTCCACTGATTGACAACAGATGGCGTTACAATGAAAGAAAATTATAAAATAAATGAAAATAATTTATATTATTATTTGAATCGCAGTTTTGGCTGATTTTTAAACACATTTGCACAGATAACTCTTATTATTTTAAATTAATAATTACTTATTTACTGCAATTTCAGCATTATTTAATATTCTGACATTACGGTTAGTACAGAGTGATCAAAAGGAATTGTTACAGTTGGCAATAAAAAAAACTACTTGAAATTGGTAAGCCTGATACATAAATTCATTTCCTGTTGTTGACAGTGACATTTAAAATTTAAATTTGAGTACATTTATTATTATATTTATTTCTAAAGTATTTCTATTACTTAAAAAGTCAAAATTCTACTAGCTGTCAGACTCCTGACATAATCTCTTCGTATTTATTAGAAATGTCAAATAGTATTTCCGCCTTTACCTGGCGTTGTGCCAACTGTGGAATAAAAAGATCTCTGGAATTGTATTGCCAACTATAACAATTCCTTTTGATCATCCTGTATATTTGGTATCACCACACCTAACCTCAAATGTCAACGCTTATCTTCAAAACTGCATCAGTTGTCAAACTGTAACAACATTGCTCTTGTAAACTTTTTTTAGAAATATTTTGTGGTCGTCTGAAAAATGGCGTACATAACTCGCTTGAAAGTGTGATAACTAGTGCGCGAATTTTAAGCATTTTGCTTATTGGTTGTATTATAAGCAGAACATATTTTCTTTGAGATCTGAATATTTCACGAAAAATGCTGTCGTTTGACATCTCTTTTATTTTGCTTATTTTGTTTATCTGTGCCGATTTTTGCTTATTAATGCTTATTTGAAGTTGATTGTGCTACTGCTCAATTTTTTAATAATTCGATAATAATAATAATAATAATAGCCTTTTATTAACAAATACTATACATAATTTGAGTACTTAAAATTTTTCCTAATTCCATATATATATTTACATTATAATTTAGTTATTCTAATTCTAGTTTGTTAATTTAAACGATCCAATTTTGGACTGAGGCCTCCTCCAAATGTTTTCATATTTTCCTGTCTCTTGCGCTTCTTTTCCACGTTATTCCAACTGTGTTTCGTAAATCTTCTTCCCATCTTCGGTATGGCCTGCCTACTCTTCGTTTGTGCCCGCGAGGTATCCATTCGGTGATTTTGTTTGCCCATCGATGACTTGCCATTCTTGCGACGTGACCCGCCCATTTCCATTTTAGTTTTTTCGATGCAAGTAGTGCGTCTACCGTTTTTGACTTATTGCGAAGTTCTATTGTATAATAATAATTCGATACTTATTTTTAATTTTTTTATATAATAACTTTTATTTCATATTTGACAAATAAACAAATATATTAGGTCTGGTTAATTTATAAATTAAGTACAGTTTGTCTTTTCTGTGGTGTTTTTAACTTTTTGCACCTTTTATAGCATTTTATAAATTTTTGCTTTTTCGTGCTTTTTTCTTTGTTTTAGGTGCATTTTACTCGATTTTTTGTGCTTTTTATATGCGCTTATATTTTAAAAATATAAAAAAATAAAATAAATATATCATCACGCCTTCTACCCATTGCTGGGTGTGGCACTCTATATAAATACTTATAATTCCGCGCTCTATTGATAACTGTGCTTGTGTACTTAAATCACTCGTACGTTATCTTACACTTTCAATTCTTGTTATGTAATATACTATTATACATGCACGAATTATTCTGAGTGTGAGAAATAAACAAGGTTGTTTGAAAGAAAATATAAACAAAGGGGAATCAAAATTTCTGCAACCTAATAGATAAATTGGTGAAACAAGTGCACGTTAGTGAAATTGAGGGTGAGAGATTACATGGATGATCTAGAAATAAACGAATGGAAATGATTCAAGTTTTGTTGCATAAACAAAAGACAATACGAGTTTGTTTGAATTAGTAGAACAATGCGCATTGTATTGCAGCTTTAATCCTTTTGCAGGATAAACAGTCTTGCATATTTATTGAATAATAATTTAAAACTAATTAAACTTTATACAACAATATTGTATTTATAATAGCATAATAATATAAATATAATATAATTGTCCTTTGATTGCAAATTAATTATGTTTTCCACAATATTTGTTAATTTGAGGTAAATTTAGTTAATTTCCCAATTAATAATGAATCATGTTTGTTGTCGGCAACGCCGCTTCATAAATGATGCAATGATGAGTTCAAAGTTTCTTTAATTACCTTGACAAATTTGAAGACAACATCAAGGCGACTGTTGCCATCTTGGCAATTATAATTTAGAGTATTTAAGTCTGGTATAAAGCATTTTATCTCTGAGGTCATATCTGAATAAAGGAACAGATGTTCTTACCCACACGACCAGGGTGTCGTTAGCCGGAAATTATTAGCTGTGAAACACAATTAAAACTAGTTTTTATTAATTATGGAGTAGGAAAAAATATTTGTCGTACTACGTAGCTATTCTTGCTTGAACTGCGTGGTATACTTTTTTGAATTCCTCTATTATAAATCTATTTGTAAATCTATATGTATAAAAATGAATGTTTGTTTGTTTCGTATGCGTTCCTATATCATTCATCCGATTGCGATGCAACTTTGGTAAGTTGTTGTGCGCATGCCCGCGAAGGTTTCTGACTTAGAATAAGTCCAGTCCGCCATCTTGGAACAAAATGGCCGCTAGCTATCTTGAAAAGTACTGCACTGATTCGATTCAAATTTGGTATAGGCATAGACGGGAACCAATCTTAATATATAGGGATAATAAAGCTTCAGTCCGCCATATTGAACCAAAATGGCCGACTGCTATCCGGAAAAGTACTACACTGATTAAATTCAAATTTGGTAAAGGCATAGACGAGAACCAATCTTAACATATAGGTATAATAAAGCTTCAGTCCGATTACCAGGCGTCAAGTCACGGCCCTAAAACATATTAGTGGTGGGAGGTACAGAGTAAGGTAATTCTAAATTGGTGAAAATGTTTGTCGACTGTGAGGATCGAACCAGGGTTCGTAGGATCCGCAGGACGACTCGATACCACTGAGCCATCACCCCATGCAAAATTAAATTTAATTTTAATTTCATTATAATCATTTACTGCCCTTAAATAATTATAATCTTTTTTAGTTTTAGAGATGCGGTTCTCCGTAGTGCATTTAGTAATGAGTTTTTAAGTTGTAATCCGTGTCCAAAAATACTTCCATTTATAGAAGCATAGAAAAATGAGCAAAATTCACTTCATTACATTTCCATGTTCGTAAGTAACTTTCCATAAAAGTTAAAAGCCAGCAAGTAGCTTTATAAAATCCCGCCAGTCGCCGGTCATCATCTCAATTAGAGCGCTTTCCAACGAGAGAGCTTTAATAAGGTGTGGACCGACGGCGACCGTCGTCAAGCGTCGTCAACCTGTGCAATTGTTTCACGAGGCCGATTCTTTTTTTAACAACAAGTTTTACTTATTTATATGATGTTCTTTTTGCTTCTGAACCTGGATTTATTATAAAACTCAATTAAACTGGTAGAATACCAGTTATTTTATTTTTTAAGGTTACCAGTTTTGATTAGAAAGTTATTTGTAAACAAAGTAATATGGTCCATTTTCCTTTGCCCACTTTACTATGTGTTGGCTTCACAACATATGTCCCTATGGTTTGTCTACTTTATATGGGACGGCTAGCACAGTGGTATGAAGTCGGCCTGTGGATCCTGAGGTCCCTGGTTCGATTCCCACACGCGACAAATTTTCATAATTTGAAAAAGCTATCCCTGTGGCTCCTCCACCACTAACATGTTTGGGGGCCGTGATTTGACGACTGGTAACCGCACTTCACGCGCAAAAATATATCACTTATCGAGATCTGCTTTAGCAGAGTGCCACACCCAGTAATGGGTAGAAGGCGTGATGATATATTTATTTTATTTATTTATTTTAAGAGTGAAAAAAATAACTATTTTTATACAACTGTCAAAATAATCAAAAACATAGCCCTTATACAATTTTTAACAAAATTCATAGTACCATAAATACAAATTGTTATTCAACAGCATTTTGTTTGTTGCTCCTCCAGAGGTACGAACCGTTAAGTAGGTCTCATTAAGCACGCTTGTGTGTCACGAGTCACGACGGTTAATTTGGGTTTGTTAGTCGCCGGTCGCCGGTCGACGTCGGTGTCGTCGTCGACCTGCTAACTCCGTCTCTTTCCGGTTGGGTCGCATGTTGGTAATTAAGCTTTTAACGCTCTCCAGCGGATGTTTCAGGAATTTACAATGCGCTGTGACGCGGCAGGGAGACACGGTGACACGCCAGACGCGAGGTATTGTCACGTCGTTCTGTGTCAAATGTCGCGAGGGTGATATGGTGATAGTCGACAAGGGGATGAGAGATAGAAGGGGTATTGTCGTAAGATGTTGGGAAGATTGCTTTCGGGTTGTTGGATCTGAGATATGGAATTTGTACAAGTGTTGGCGAGAAATTTACAGACGCTTTTAATATTGTTCCACTTAAATTATTTGTATTACTAGACTGGAAACTGTTTTTGCGAATGCGAACATATTTTGACAGGCCGATCTAAAAGCGCGTCTTGCAAAATGTGAGTACTCGCAAAACAATTTCTAGACGCATGATACACAAGAAATTTCACGCCGATGAAATTGTTAATTCAAAATTGCAAAAAATATCTTTAATCTTCAAACACTCAACGCATGAAATTGACAAAATTTCCTAGTTTTTATCGAACGGCGCACAGAGGAAAAATCTGGATTTTACTGTTTAAAAATCTCTGGAGACCTTGATATTAATAATAATAATAATAATAATAATAATAATAATAATAATTATTTATTCATTGGATAGTGTTAATTTTTTTTTTAATTCAAGGTAATTAAATTTTCTACACCTCTGTCGTGGCAGATTTTTAAATGACTCTGTCAAATTTTATTAATGACGTAGTAAACTGTCAAAAAACTAAAAGGAATATTAAAAATTTAAATATTGAAAATTATTTATTTTTACATTATTTTCATATACAAAGCAACATGATAGATTTTACAAAGCTATTGACAGATGTCAAGTTTGTATTATGTTGATTATTTTTTTATGTTTCTCAAAACCATGAAATGCTTCATTGTATGTGACGCGTCTGCGTTTAAACTAATCCTATTATTATTATACCGAGAATAAAGCTCTAGTGATTATTCCCGGGAATAATCTCCGTAGATGCTCTTTTGTTTGTAACAAATGATAGGTAGTTGTCAAATAATTGTTTAAAACTGTCAACGCGTCAAGTAAAATGTGTGAAAAAACTCGATTTAGTTTAATATCAGATACAAAAATACACCAACAAATTTTGGAAACAACTTCCAAGAATACATTAATAAGTAATCAATCGATAGACATAGTTCAAAATATTTTAAGTTGGATGAATCGAGCTCAACAGCTAAGTCAAAAAATAATCTAATTAAATATAACTCGAGAGTTGGACAAATTAGAAAATAATTCTTCAGTATCTTTCTCAAACTTGTTGCCATTTGGCAATAGCCACTCAACCTCTACGGGCTTTCGTGACTATTGCCTAGCAGCAAGTTTTCGAAAGATCTGTCAAATTATTTTCAATTTATTCTCACTTTCTGGTTATTTTATTACTGATAATTATTGGGAATTTGTTAAGGAACTTATAATATTTTTTATAATTTCTTAAATAAAGTTAGTCATCCTTTGTTTTATTATTAACCTTCACATTGATCAAAACCATTTTGATATTTATGGCTTTCAATTGTTTTTTTTCCTGAAGTATTGATATCTTGATAATGACAGAGGATTACCATGTGTAAGTTCTAAAAGTTGTATTTTGCAACTTATAAAATTTGCAGAACTTAAACTTTATTGTTACGAATATCCAAGTAAAAAATGCGCATAAACCGGAATAATTATATCTTTCCGGTTCTTCTTGCTCGAACAGACTATCACTTAAACCCCAAACGATCTCAATTACTCATCCCTTTCACATAATTTCTTTTCTTCTCTTTCATCAGCATCCTCAAGAATTCGTCCTCAACATCGTCGTTCTCTCTACGCTAGCGTAAAGTACCGATGCGTTGCGTACGACGCGACGTCAGGCGGCTGCTCTTCCTCCATTGTTACTAATGGCGAATGTTATGCAAATGCGTGTTAATCAACTGGCCCATTGTTATTGCTTGCATGTATTAAACACTACGGGGGGCGGAGAACCCCCGCTGTTGAGGCCTAGGCACCCCCAAAGCGATTAGAACTGCTCGGATGAGCTAGCTAATGATATGGCAAGGTAGTCTAAATGATTTTCAATAGTTACGAGTAATTAAATTATATTGGAATGAATTATTTAAATGGAAAGTTTTTAGTGAAATGTTAGTTATAATATATTACTATATGCGCTGCAATATAGGCTTCACCAGAACTACAAATGACATTGATAAAAAGTGCTACCATTTGAATACAATTAATTAGATGTTTTATTTTTTGGCACCAATGGGTTCTCTAGAACTATACTATGACTTCTCTTAAATTAGCTATTAGTAGTGCCATTTCTTGTGGTGATTCTAATGATGTCTTTGTTTTTCCAAAAAAAATGTGCAGGTGACTAGATTTGAGGAAAAATGTGAAATTTGTGATTTTCATTCAATCATTTTAATTCTAAAATGGCGGTAGATACAAACAAAAGTTTCATATATAAGTTGTTGATATTAAAACTCTCTTTACAATAAGTAAGAAAAATATTTTTTTACTTCATAGTTTTAGAAAAAGTGTAAAATTTTCTATTTGCAATGGAAGAAAAATTATGGGTGTTTCCATTTTGAAAAATGTAACTTTGAGTTATATTTCGAAAACTATAAATAAATAAATATATCATCACGCCTTCTACCCATTACTGGGTGTGGCACTCTGCTGAAGCAGATCTCGGTAAGTGATATATTTTGCGCGTGAAGTGCGGTTACCAGTCGTCAAATCACGTCCCCCAAACATGTTAGTGGTGGAGGAGCCACAGGAATAGCTTTTTCAAATTATGAAAATTTGTCGCCTGTGGGAATCGAACCAGGGACCTCAGGATCCACAGGCCGACTTCATACCACTGAGCTAGCCATCCCATTATTTCGAAAACTATGAAGTAAAAAAAGTAAAACGTCTTTTTATGCACAACCGGGTTGAACAGCAAATGTTTCAGCCCTAAAAAGCGGGATTAAACACTTCTTTTTGGCCCATGGGCTACCATTGGTATCTCAAGAACCGTGAGATACGAAGTCGATTAAATTGAGGCAAAGTTGCCAAATTAGTTGACCATTTTAATGATGATTCAAAATTACTTACTATTTGTACAATGAAATGATTTTCGTAACTGATTCCATTTTTGAAATAAATGGAATTTATTGTCTTGTGTGTCCAGTAAACTTCCTCTTCCGGTTTTTAAATTTCATTCAAAATCAACTCAGCTCTTCGTATTTTCATGAAACTTATAATTACTAAGTTTCATTAATAAATCTTATCTAGTTCTTGAGATACACACACACACACACACCCCTACACACACACACACACACACACACACACACACACACACACACACACACACACACACACACACACACACACACACACCTACACACACCCACTCCCACACACACGCAGGCACAGACATCATTGAGAAAATTTTAAAATCGGATTCAGTGGACTTCGAAACACGTATTTCCGCGAAAACCTCGTCAACGATTTTTTTCACGATTCCAATACTTCCTTATACTGTGTAAATATAAGAAAGTAAAAACTACTCACCTGTATATTTTGTCTGTGCTCCAATTTACTTATACATTCGAAAAATATGATTGATTGATTAAGTCAGATTCCATAATAATTAGAATGAGTTTCCTGTTGTGCATGATAATAAAAATAAATAAGTCTACGTTTGTATAAAATCCTGCAGATGAAAATCGCAGTACGAAGCATGAATAATTCCTGCCAAAGTTTGCGAAGCCATCGAAAAGGTTAAACATATCTCCATACGATATTTCATTACACTAAATAAATTTAAACAGTATTCATTTGTCGACCCATATTAAATTTATTACCCCGGAAATACAAACCTCTGTTCCGGGAAGGATTCATCCTTTGCTCGTGCTCCGGTTAAGTCCGGGGTCTGTGAATGTTTGCTAGCAAGCTCTTCATCAAAACAATTATTATCGGAATTCGGCGGCAACGTGTTCGCAGTTCGCTCTTCAATAGCGCGAACGAGAAGGCTGCGTACAGAGAAATTATGGATTAATATTATGTTTGAGCGTGTGTACATGGCAGAATAGAACGGTTAGGTGATATTTACGTTGTTAAGAGATGATTGTTATATTGAAATATATAGCACTGGAAATACTTGCTTCTATATTCATGTTGTTAACTCTTCATTTATATAATACAATGCTTCTAAAACAATATTTTTATTGCTTATTTAAATATGATATTTGTTTGCTACTCTGCGCAACAGGTACTTAATCTTATTTACAATAGTTTATAGTGGAATACGTTCCAGTCAGACATAGTCATTGCTATCTCCACGACAGGGTATAAAAGTCAGTTTCTGTGGCATTAAATTCATAACAGAAAAAATACATTTTAACTCACTGTGCCGTTGCTAAGAACACTGGGATTTAAATGAGCTTTTTCTTCCGTTGCTAATAACAACGAAAGGTAAAGTTTATTTTAGTCCTTTGCTAAGAATATTTTACTGCGTTTTCTAAGAGGAGAAAAGACAGTAGTATATTAAATGTCAAGAGATAGAAGTACATTTCTCTCATGACTCTCTCTCCACGACTGCAGTGTTTAAAATGATTACTTATTCTTATGAATTATATTAAAATTAAAATTAATAAATAATTATTCAACTTGTTTTATTATTTATACTTAGTAAAGTAGGTATCACCACACCTACCCTCAAACGTCAAATGTCAACGCTAACCTTCAAAAACGCATCAACTGTCAAAGTGTAATAACATTGTTCTTGTAAACTTTTTTAAGAAATATTTTGTCGTCGTCTCTAAAATAGTGTACATAACTCGCTCAAAAGTGACATAACTGTGCTCTATCTCTTGACACTAAATATTGGACTGCATTTTTATTTTGATTTACTATTATAGTCTCTTGAAAACTAGAAGAGATATTAAGTAAATTAAATTATATTTAGAGACTATCTTTATTTTTAAAGTGAATGTAGCTAGTTCTGGTCTTATGAATTTTATGTAGCAAAGGTTTCCAATAATGGCATCGATTCATTCGAAGAGGTTCTTAGCGTTAGTAAAGAAGAATCGTCTATTCTCCACGATTTAAAGAAAAATCCTTTTTCTTTTAATTTGAATGTTGAATGGCGATAGCCAAAGGCAATAGCCACATAAATTCCGAAGGATTTGAAATATATCTACTCCTTTTTAACAAGTGCCCGTTTTGTAAGTTCACAATAAAATATATTTAACGACTTGTGGTCGGCGCTCCAAGCCAATATACGCCCTGGTTTTTTTGAAAAACACAGGATTTATTCGATATAATAAGAATATATGGAATAAGGTACCGGGAAGAAAGGATATAGATATTCCTTTAATGAGACAATAAATTTTGCGACGCATATATATGTCGAATTTATAGATTTATCATAGGATGCGGCGAAGGAAACCAATTTGGAGACAAAAACTGCATATCTCTTACATAGAACCAATTAATATTATACAGGAAGTTTCACAAATGAAAGATGATAGAAGGAATGGAAAAGATTGCTTACAAAGTTTTAATTTTCGTTAATCTATAAAATTTTATTGCAATCAAATATAACTTTTCAGTAATTAAAATTTTAATGCCGCCATAAATTGTAATTATGCAAATACGTTTCTCGATAACGATATCTAGTATGTTTTTTCTTCTCCCTTGTAAGCAGTCGCGGCTGGCTGTGCATTCGATCGCTTGCTGTTATTAATTGAACGTAAATATTTACTTTTTCATGAAACTGCCGTCAACGAGAAATTTTAAATTTGAGAAATTGTTGTGTATCTTTACTCAACGCAAAATATAAACATAACTTGTAACGAATCTATCTAAAGAATAATAAACCTACTTAATTCACTTCTTTCATCATAATTTAACTACGCACAATTCTTGGAAATATTCTTAAACTAAACTATCCACATGAAATAAACTAAATATTTATTCATCTTACAGTTAATTTCCGCCAAACATTATAATTCATCTCATCTTTTGTTTATGCAACAAACCTTTAATTATATTCAACTTAGAGGTGGGTCCGGATCATGAATTTTTCGAGTCACGTCTTTGGAGGCAAATCTATCAGCCAGCGAGATCTGCTGCGGAAAAGTGCTACACCCAGTAATGGGTAATAGGTATGACGATATAAGAGTGTGTATATATATATGGGCCATTCTTTGGGAAACAGACACCCCACCTTCTCCCAAATTTGAAGCGTCTTAATATGTTTTTGAGGGCATGAAAAGTTCGAAAAAAGTATCTAGTTTTCAAATATGAGGGGCGAAATTGATAATTTTCTTGATTTTGGGGTATTTTGGCCAAAGATTTTAAAAACAAGATTTTAAAGTTGAAATTATGCTTGAGTTTGATTTCTTATTTCATGCCTTGTTTTAGAGTAAAAATTTGATAGAGGTCAAATATTAATTATTTTTTCGACCCACTTTTGATAAAGAAGGGTAACTTTTTAGAAAAATTGATGAGACAAAATATTTCTATTTTTCGACAGAGAATGAGATTCCGTCGTCAAAATAAATTAAAATAACAAAGCAAAGCATCTTTTTCAACTTTAAAATTTAGTTTTTTAAATCATTGGCCCAAGAAATGGCCAAAACACCCAAAATCATGAAAATTATCACTTTCGCCACTCATATTTGAAAATTAGATACTTTTTGCGATTTTTTCATATACTTAAAACACACTTTTTGATATATATATATATACTCTAGAAACCTTGGTTCGATCCCCATAGCCGACAAAACATTTTTACCAATTTAAAATTGTCCCTGTAGCTCCTTCACTACTAACATCTCTGGGAGCCGTGACCTGACGGCTGGTAACCGCACTTGACGCGCATAAATATTTCACTTACCAAGATCTGCTTCGGTACAGTTCCACACCCAGTAATGGGTAAAAGACATGATATATTTATTTTATTTACAATATCAATAGATGTATGTTACATAATGCTGACATAGAGTTACAGAGAGTGTACAGATGTTTAACGCGCTATGGTAAATGTATTTGCATGGCCCGAGTCTCGACTTATGTTGTTTCAAGTCCCAAGCTGAGGATAAGATGTCACCCGATGATGTACACATCATGCAAACATCCCCCTTGTACGTGTGTGTGTGTGGGGTATCGTGAACCAGCTGTATACATGTATGTATGTATATAAGTTGTATGCGTACCTAAATCATGATGTGATGGATTTATATTTGCTCGCACATAAAACAGAGCTACTCTACATTCTTCACAAGTTCTGTAAAGTTTGCGAACTCTGACACTAGAATGAAGGGTGATTTTTGACTGATATATTAACTGACATGTTACCACTCTTCTAATAACAATTTGTTCAATCTTTCACTCATCGAACACCAACGTATTTTGAACTCCAAACAGTGGACATTAATTGTTTCTTAACAGTTGATGTAGATTGCCGGAAGACAGACAAGTGAAGGAAAATTATATTTATTTATAGCAGTAAACTTTATGAATCCTTTCAAACTTTTATCATTGCTTGTTAGAAAACTCGTTACCACAATAGTTGTTTGTATACCAAGGGTTAAAAAATAGTTATTTAATTGAAAGTAATACTTTACTGGGTGAATAAGCATATTCTAGAGCGAGCCGTAGATGAGCTTTGGAAGCTTGAGAATCCAGTAAAGATATTTTTCTGAAACCGGTAAGAAAGTGCCTACTTTCCTGACCAATTTAAGGGGAGATTCTGATCTAGACGCCAGAAAAATGGGTCAACTTTGCGAATTTTTTTCTCGAAGCCGAATTAATATTTTGAAAAGCGGTTTTGACTGTATTATTAAGCACCTAAAGCACTACAAAAAATATTTTTTTTCGAAAAAACAAGTACAAAATGGCGGCTCCAGTCCCCTCCAAACGGACACATGTTATATGTTGCGCGGGCTGTTCCCCACCCTCATAAGAGTGTCTCACACAGAAAAAGTTTGCGATTAGTAAAGTAAATTATATTTGGGGGGCCATATCGTTGCCAGAATTAAAAATAAAGTACTCAAAACAAAATGGCAGGAATGTGAACAAAAAACCGATTTTTTAGCCGGTTTTTTTTCTTCAAAGTACAAAAAAAAATATTTCTAATTCGAATTTTGAAAAAGCGAAAACGGCATCGCCCCATAAATTGAATTTCATATCCAGAACACAAAGAACGAAGTGAATCCGATCTTTGGTTTGACTGCTAGAGCGCCCCGCGCGCGGAAATTTAAAGTTTCTAGAGAAACGCGTTTAAAGTTTGTCAAAGATTTTTGCGCGCACCGTATACTTGTTTTTCGACCGGTGCATTATTTTACTCAACCGGCTGTAACTTTTGAAATACATTAGATATCGGCAAAATTCTTTCAGCACATTAAACTATATTTATGCAATAAAAAACATCGATTTTTAGATCAGAATCTCCCGTTATGTATGGAAAGTAGATTTTTCCAAAAAAAAGTCAAGTAAAATACGTATCCAAGGCTAGAACAACAATAACAGTCTTGTAAAGTACAAAACAGTATGGTAAATACTTTACCAGACTGTTTTGTATTTTACCTGACTGTTATTCTTTTGTTGTAACCTTGGATACATAGTCTACTGTAAATACAATTCATATCAAGAAATTTAAACATTTTGAGTTATTTTCTTGTTGTTCTACATTCATACAAGAATGTTTTTTGTACATATTTTCTCATAAACAATAACATCTGAAACGGTTACTGATGTGAGTGAATATTATCCATCTTCCAATGATCTATATCAATCATCTAAACTAATAGATGCGAAATACAATTTCATAAATGCATTCTCAACTTAAATACTACATACTTAGTTAATTCCTCAGCAAAGCAAAATTAGTGGAACATTGATTTAGTATGAAAGTAGAAATCGTCTATCACTTAATTCGATTACGTCTAAGTGCATAAGTGCGGCGAAATTGGACTTGAATAGAATTTGCATGACACAGACTCACTTTACATAGTTATGATGGCGCGGACGCAACGGCGGTGTAAGATGCCTTTATGTATGCAGCAGTTCCCGGGTCCAAACTCTCGCTGGTGCAATGTACGATACATGCACCACTGGCTGTTGTTTCAAATACGCATAATTAGCCAAGAATCTAATCAAACTTAGACTGGATCATCGCATTGCAATTACAAATGTTGTTATTGCTTTACAAGCGATGGCTCGTGGGTTCAAATCTCGATCACTTCAACTCGAAGTTCATTATAATCTATACATACGGCGACAATATATTTTTAGCAAAAATAAAAGACAAGTTTGAAGAAAGTTCATAAGTTTGAATTTATTATTTTATTCTCATTCACGTACCGAGATCTGCTACGGTAGAGTGCCACCCCAAGTAATGGGTAAAAGGTGTAACATATATTTATTTTTGAAACAATCTTCTGAAATGTTTTAGAGAGGAAAATAAATAATGTGAAATCTTCAATTTCTAATGTAATACATCTCTGTGAGTTTGTCCGTGTGTGAGTTACGTTTGATAGCGTGCGGTTGTCCGGTGTCACCATGTTTTGTTTCTCCCTCTTTATTCTCGTTCAACCCTTGGGTTTGGGGGTAGTTGTGTTGTAAGCGCCATTGGCGAGATCGGTGAGAATTATCTCGCATTGAAAAATAACGTTTTTTTCGGGCTCACGTCGGTTGCATGACGGATTAAGCTTGTCCCGGTTAGGAAATTCAGTCGCATGCCAACCTCACACTACCAGGGACGGATTCGATTGAATTTACATTTTTTATGCCATTGTTCTCCTGTCCCCTCTGGCAGATTATGTTATTTAGTTTGTTTAGATATGACCACGAAATATATTTAAATATCATTACACCTCTTCGAGTTTTATTACATTTCTTTATCTAGGTTCCAATATATCAGATCTGCAATTGAAGATTACAGTAGATGCAATATTTTATCTTGAAATACTGTTTACGGTTGTTTATATTTATATTTATAAAAAGACTCTACATTTTCCATTAAGGGAAATTTCTGGTATACTAGTGGGTGATTTGCGATTGATTTTGTCTATTGCCTAGATATTTGTATAAATTGTATTTTTATTTTGTAGTTTATGAATGTATAGCTGTATTCCATTTGCCACTTGGTTCACTTAAATCAGTTCAGATAAATTAGATAACATGAATAAATGAACTAAATTAAACAAACTGACGCACTTAATAGGACGAATTACTTCGAAGTAAGTTAGAATTAGTAAATCTAGTACTGGAAATAAAATCAGCAAAGGCAATATTCCGCTACTCCGGTCCTAGTGTGTACTGGGTAGATTTTGAGGGGTAGGTCTCGCGTGCACGTCACGATAATTAAATTCAATATTCATCAGTTAGTGGTAAAACATACACTGATGTTTTGGACACCCTTTTTTCCAAGTTTATTGTTCATGGGAATAATTCATCGCTTATTTATGCATTCTACACCCTCTGTCACTCATTTAACACCTTTATCGCTGAAATTTAGTATCGTGTCAGCTTTTCCAAAAGTGATAAACGGAATTTTATTTCATAATTTTTTTATAATATAAATCACGCTCCAAATTTAGGTTATATTATATTCTGCATGGAACAGGAACTATCTACGTGTTTTTAATTTCTACCCCCATTTATCACTTTAAATAAGTGTGGGAAATTTATCACCATATTTTCTATTTTAGGTGGTGACTTTAAAAGGTGTAAGAAGTTGAAAAATGTAAAAAGAAAATCGATTTAAAAAAAATTCTAATTGGCACTAGTCCCTTAAATCAGACTTGTGTTAAGACGATTCTTATTATGTGAACTTCACCATATTTGAAATAAGTTTGCCTTCAGATTATCCTAGCAATAGAAATATGAAAGAATTTTCATAAAATTTCAACAAAAGACAAATAAAATCACTAGTAGTAAACACGTCAATTCTCAACAAATTCCAGAAGTTGTCGACAAGTTGTCCTGACAAGCCGTTCAGTCAGTCGCACTAACCAAACTCGCAAAAAGAGAAACAACAGACGGTCAGGTGGTGGCGGTGGCGGCGGTCAAAGGGGTGGTGATGGAACGCCTAGCGTCCTCGTAGCGCTTATCTGCGACAGGACGCCACACAGCGGCCACGAGCAGCACTGGATTACCTCTAAAGGCCCACTCGCCCCAAATAAATTTTAATTTTGTCGTTGATGCTCTGTTTTTTCTTTTTTATCGCCTCGCTTTTTTCCTTCCCTCGTTTTTGTTGCCTTTTATTTGGAGTGTTATTATTTTTTTGCGGTCGAATGAAGCCTGATTTTATTACGAGCGTGCGTGGTGCGCTGTGCGTTCGATGTTCGCTTGTTCGCCATCAGGACGCGGCCTGTGTTATCTAATTTGTTAGGGGCTGATTTTTTGACCTGATGCTGCTTTATGTGGCCAATTACTGATAATTTAATGGAATTAGGGGTTACACTTTCATGTTAATAACTATGTTTTATCAGGGAAATTTTATGGACTTGGCAACAGAATAATTGAATTTTTATTCTGCCATCTACTATACATTAGACATATTTTATATTCAGCCTAAAACTACCTACTACTAATTTATTATAAGCGCTATTTTGTAACTATAAGCTATAGCACATTGAAACTCATTGGAACAAAATAAAGCTAGAACTATATCGAATTGACAAAGACATCGATTTCACTATAATAATGTAATTTACATAAAGAACCTAGGCAATGATTATTTATCATATTAAAGTTGATCTAGGAGAGTTCTACCCTTGAAGATAAAATTATTACAAAGCACCTATAACTTATATAGTGGAATACGAACTATTGGACAAAAATTTCAAATAAAAGTAGTAACAATAGTAACATACTAAGAGGTGGAGTGTATGATTTTTTCCCGAGGAGTAATTTTTTCCGCGACCCCAAGATGATTACTACTAAAAATACATACATACATATCTTCACGCTATATCCCAACAAACGAACCCTAAAATCACTCATAAAACATTCACTTATCACACTCATCAAACAATCAGACCTCGGCAAACATTTTCATGCAAACACACCACCCTCACTTCAACCACATTCATAGATCACTCCATATAAACTCATTCATTTATTACACTCGAAATCATTATCACACAACAAACCTGCAATCACATCATTCCTATTCACTTATCATTCATTTTCTTTCTTCAACGTACATAACATATGCATAAAACATCTCAAATTACTCACGTTTACTCCTAACAACGAATCTAATAACGAAACTAACAACGAATCTACAAGATTAGAAAAGATGAAAGCGATAGCCTGCACTTGTATATGAAAGAAAAATCCACACAATGCAGTAACTGAAAATGAAACAAAAAGATAAGAAAGGGAAGGAGCGTCGCCCTGTGCTTGTTTTTGAAAGTGAATTTCACACAATTGCAGTTAAACACTCTGCGTAAGAACTGAAAACGAATTAAAATATAAGAAAGGAAGGGAGTATCGCTCTACGCTTGTTTTTGAAATATTAGAAATAATTATTTAAAAATGTAATATAGTATTTAATTTGTTTTTTTGTTTTTGTAAAAAATTGGACAGAATGTCAAGATGACAATAATTATTTTCCTTAGCACCGAGACTAAAATTCTTTACTTTCGTCGTTATTGGCTACGATTAATAACAGTAGGTGTATTCCATTTGCCATTTGGATTAGATCTAACTTACATTTACTGAACCAGATCACTTATTTATTTCGCTGGATTACTTTGCTGACTTTATTTCCAGTACTAGAATTACTTATTCTAATTTACTTTGAAGTAATACACTCCAATAAGTGCATTAGTTTGCTTAGTTCACTTCATTATTTATGTTGTCTAATTTATCTGAACTGATTTAAGTGAATCAAGTTGCAAATGGAATACAGCTAATATGAAGGGTTAAAATTATAGCAGTGGCTATAGATATGACTTTACTTTCTGTTACTAGGAAAGAAAAAGTTATCTTCTTCCTTAGAGATTAGAGCTGTATTCCATTTGCCACTTGGTTCACTTAAATCAGTTCAGATAAATTCAACACATGACTAAATGACCTGAATTAAACAAACTGATGCACTTATTGGAGTGAATTACTTCAAAGTAAATTAGAATATGTAATTCTAGTACTGGAAATAAAGTCAGCGAAATAATCCTATGAAATAAATACGTGATCTGGACCAGTAAATGTAAGTTAGATCTAATCCAAATGGCAAATGGAATACGCCTTAGGACCAATTTCTCAATCGCCGATTAATGTTAATCATGATTAAATAATAATGGAAACTATTGTTACCATTATTATTTAACCATGGTTAACATTAATCGAGAGCAAGCCGATGATTGAAAAACTGGCCCTTAGAAGAATTTATTTCTTCTATCAATTGAAGAAATAAAATATTATCAATATTGGTTTACTACTTTGAACAACAGAAAATTAATAACAGGAAAAAAATTTTGTTGAATTCAGTGAGATTTGGACTCAGGAACAGTTGCAAGAAGCGTTAACCGTCCAACTATAACTGCTCGTTATTTATTTATGGTAGCAACAATTCATATTAATATTAACATCATGTCAGCTATTTTTTGTCACGATATACAAGAAGATACCATCAAAACAAGCAATTAAAAATATCAGTTTACACGACATTTGAAATCTCCAGCGCCAAATAAATATTTCAGCTTTCATATTTCTTTGTCCCAATTTCTAAAAACATAATCCACGATAAATTCTTGTCATTCCATCTTCGTTGCGTGTTTATGCTGCATAAAAAAATGATTAACGGAACCTTGAGATATATTTGCCAATATTATTTTAGTGGGACACATGTAGAGTTCAGTATACAACAGACACAATACATTCAGAACCATTATTATTATTAAACTGAAGCGACAAACGCATATATTCTATGAACGAGTAAAAAAGATAAAATTGTAATAAATTGAAAACGCAAAATGGGCCAGTTGACATCGGAACAGTCGATAGGACACACCACTCCATGCGCCAATGGCGTACGGGTGTTTCTGTACGAAAAGACTATATTTTTTGGCAGTAACTTATAGTTATTTATGTACCAAGGGTGAAAACAGGCGTTTCTAGCCCGTGGCATGTTTATTAGCACGAGGCGCAAAGTGCCGAGGGGTAATAACATGCTCAGGGTTAAAAACGCTAATTTCGCCAGTGGTACATACGATATTTTATGCACAACAAAATAACATTTCATTATATTTATTTTGTTACTCTGCACAACAGGAAGTAAATCCCAATTGTAGTACAGGGGACCTACAGCTTATAGTGGAATCCGAACCACTCAGACACAATCGTATTTTTGGATATAAGTAGAAGTCAGTGTGATTTGAACGCACGACCTCTTGCTTGCTAATTAAGATACGCAAGTTTTTCCACTAAGCTACGATTGCCTGTTGAGAAGATTAAAATATGTAAATAGGTTATACGTCAAAATGACATTTTACAGAATCAAAAAAATATATATCACGCCTTCTACCCATTACTGGGTGTGGCACTTTGCCGAAGCAGATCTCGGTAAGTGATATATTTTGCGCGTGAAGTGCGGTTACCAGTAGTCAAATCACAGCCCCGAAAGATGTTAGTGGTGGAGGAGCCACAGGGGTAGTTTTTGAAATTATAAAAATTGTTTGTCGCCTGTGGGAATCGAACCAGGGTTCTCTGGATCCACAGGCCGACTTCATACCACTGAACTAGCCACCCCATCAATCAAGTATTCACAATAAATAAAAATTGTCATTTTATTTATGTATTTATAGGAATTATCTCTTTTTGATCTATGGGTCAAAAAGAAGTGTTTAAGCCCGCTTTTTAGGGCTAAAACATATGCTTTTTGGTCCGGTAGTGCATAATCTACTTTTTGCATACTTATTAGGTGACAGTTGAATAGCAAAACAATTGAATGGTTCAATTGTCTGACCAATAACCTTAAATATTAGCACATATAAAACCGAGTCGAATTTTGAGATTACATTTTAAAATTTGTTCGGTATTTCGGTGGGGTGGTTAGCGTTACGGCATTCTAATCCGGAGATTCCGAGTTCGAATCCTACTCAAACTAAATATATATGAACTTCGGACCTTGTACTGTAATTGGGCTTAAGTTCATGTTGTACCATCAATATTTCCACAATTGTTTTTTTCTACAATTTTCATAATTTCAAAAACTACCCCTGTGGCTCTTCCACTACTAACATCTTTGGGGGACTTCCTTTGACGACTGGTAACTGCACTTCACGCGCAAAATATATCACTTACCGAGATCTGCTTCGGCAAAGTGCCACACCCAGTAATGGGTTGAAGGCGTAATGATATATTTCTTTATTTATTTTATATCGTTTTTTTAATGGGGTAATGGCACAGTGGTAGCAAGTCGGCCTGTGGATCCAAAGAACCCTGGTTCGATCCCCACAGCCGACAAAACTTTTTCACCAATTTAAAATTACCCCTGTGGCTCCTTCACCACTAACATCTTTGGGGGGGCTTGCTTTGACGACTGGTAACCGTACTTCACGCGCTTAAATATATCACTTACCGAGATCTGCTTTGGCAGAGTACCACACCCAGTAATGGATAGAAGGCGTAATGATATATTTCTTTATTTATTTTATTTCGTTTTTTTCTACAACCGTGCAGAAAAAAGACATTTCTAACTGTCATTTGAAAGCGTTTGCCGCCTGCTGAACGGATTCAAATGCCTTAACGGTATTCATACCACTGTACTGTCGGACGAATACTTGGATTAATAATTGGTAAAAATATTGTCATAGGAGGAAATGTTCAAAATCATTGTTATATAAAAATACATACATACATTTTGTTTTTGTAATTTCGAGAGTGGCGCTACTGACAATGTGGTGTGCGCCGGCTGGTCGTTGATTCCCGATCGCATGGAAAAATAATTACACAGCGCTACGCATTGAGACACGGACAAAGTTTGAATTATGACCGTTGGATTTACCTCGAAAAACGAATTTCCTGAATACATTAATTACTTGTGGCTTCTGCATTTTGATATATCGTTACGGCTTCGCTCTTCGCTCTCGCACTCTCCTCTTCTGACGATAAAAATATCTTATTATGATTTACACCAAATCTGACAATAAAGTTCACGGACTCTACGTACGAAACATTATTGACAGTTTGCACTGTTCTCTCTTTCATATAGAATACTGTACATTCTACTGTCTCTTCCATTCTTCAAAGCAGATTAGAAGGGCATATTGAGAAATTATTGATTTCAGAGTTTTTATGTCATCATTATGCTGTCCAGCAGTACGGCTGTGTGAATAGGATTATGGAATTCGAATCCGGAGATCCAGAGTTCAAATCCCTTTCAAACTAAATATATATGAACTATCATACTATGGCTAGATGAGTCCGAACCCTGTACTGTAATTGGGATTAAAATCCTGTTGTTTAGCTTAGCATGAAGAAATCAAACTAAATAAATCATGAAAACGAGTATGTATATTTTCCTTTTCACACGATCGTATAAAATTATATATTATGATACTAGTATATAAGTGTCATTAAAGCATGTGTGACGAGTTTAAGAGCACGACGCAAAGCGGAGTACTTTTAACGGCACTTATACACGTGCATCATACACTATTTTTTATTATAGCTACATCATAATCTGGGAAATAGAGCTGGAAAGCGGCATTTTTATTTTTATTCATTTCATAATTTTGTGTGAGTAATTTGAAGTAACATCGTTCACATGGAGATAAATAAAATATAAATAACAAATGAAATGATTTTAGACCAAGAATACTGAAATGGTGGTAATTTATAGACTAATAAGAGCTGGTATTAACTTAATAATCAGTAGCAAACAATGATTGAGTAACAGAATAAATGGTCTGTGAGAATAGTGTTTGTGCAGCGATGAGTTCGCGAACTTAGTTGTCAGACCTCAACTTCGTTTTTCGTTCATTTCTCTTCTCTATACGATAAAAATAAGTTTAGTGCGATTTTCATACAAAGACATAATTCTCGAAAACGTTTTGCATTTACTATTTGTTCGTTCGCTTGCTAAAGACGCATGCGATATTTTAGCTATCCATTCGCTGTCAAACACATACGAACGTTGACCCGGCTGTCTTACAGTTCTTTCAAGCTTGCAAATATTTACGAGCAGTTTCCTTTACGTTTAGAACGCGTTCTTCAAATATTACACATTCTTTAACCCATAAAAATTTACAACAAATATTCTCGATTTTATGTGCAGAAATATTCTGCTGGAAGCTCGCGATTTTATACAGAACTTCTTTGTTTTTATTGTTAGGAAACTGCAACTTCAATTTAATTATCTATATATGAGGTGGAATAGTTATTTGTATAATAAGAGAAGAAAATAAGACTTTTCTTCTCGAAGGTGTCATTTAATTTCTTAAGCCAAAGACAAAGGGTATAAAGTATATAAACAAACTGCAATATTTTGATGTTTATAAAATACACGTATATATTAATTAATAATTACTAAGTATTTATTTGGAAAATAATAATTAAATGTATCTAATGTCTTGTTTGTATTTGTGTTACAGGTGAGTCTTGCATCTCTTTCTAACCCATTCAGATACCTCTAAAATGTAAGTAATTCCAACCACGCCACATAAACTCTAATTTAATGCGAGTTCTTAACATACTTTATCAGTGCTCGCAATTAATTCTAAGCTCGCTACCCAATACGATGAAATAAAATAATTTCGTCTTTATTGCGGCTATTTATCTCTTTGTGCGTCTACTTACCTGATGATAAAAAGCGTCATATTAAATGTTATTTAAGAAAGATGATCGTGGCTACCCGAATGAAATTTTTTAATAAAATTTGCATTTGATTAATGTCGGCCGAGGCAACCCTTCGCCTCGGGTGCAGTATGCATAAAACGAGACTATTTCATAGTCGTATGGTTAGAAGGATGTTTAGTTGGACTCTTCGTATATTTTCATAGAGAATTTATGGTTATTACCATGTAGAATGAAAGTATTCTTCTACGTGAAATTATTATTGTAAAAAATGTTGACAGACTCTCTAATACCTATGAAAAGTTTGGAAAGGAGTATTCGTATTTACATTCTATTTGGAGTCCAATGTTCATATCTCATTGACTTCAATTTATTTGGGGAAGATTTCTTTCAAACATTTTAAGAATCTTATAGTGAAGATGATTATTTCAAAATTGTTCTAAGATTTTAAAAATATTTTAAACAAAAATAGTTTTTATTAAAAAAATAAAAAATAAATAAATATATCATCAAGCCTTTTACCTATTACTGGGTGTGGCACTCTGCTGAAGCAGATCTCGGTAAGTGATATATTTATGCGCGTGAAGTACAGTTACCAGCCTCAAGAATGTTGGTGGTTGTAGTTATTTCGATGATAGAATAAAGTTAGAATTGCATCTTGTATTATTAAATATAATACGTAAGTTTTGAAATGTATCCCTTCGCAAGTATAAATGATATGACGAAGTACGATCCCTTGTCTATGTCTATACTAAGGTAACTTGATTTCCATCATTCCTAAACAAACACAGAACATGTCTGCAACAATTCTCTTTGGCTACTAATGCCCTGGGCACCATTGGCAGTGTTGCCTCGCGCTCTCAAGTGTCTAAATCCAATTTGGATGGAACCATCGGGGTGTTGGCAGACAGCAGACAGGTACGAACTATAATAAATACGAAATATTATCCCAGATGGCTTAGATGCAGGTGCGAGGTGCGATGTTATGCAAATGCTGCATGCAGGAGTCAGCACAGCGAAGCTTCGACGATGTTGTTATAATTCCGGTTGAGTCCAATTCATTTAGATTAAATTACATAGGGGCTGTGTTGCTAGATGGCTGAACATTTCGCACACTGTCATTTAAACCACCATCAAGTACGATCTGAATGGAATAAGTTACTGTAATTGCCAGTTTTTGTTGTGCAAATGATAAATAATATATTTTTCCTACAACTGTGCGATTTCATTGTTATTACGTAACTATTATTGCCTTGGTTACGTATGGAAAGTAGATGAATGCAGACCAAGTGCGTTTCTGTAAGCAAAGAAACACTAGTGCGGAAAATGCTTCGTTACGTAACTGTCAAAAGAAAGTTGTTTTGAGAGCTATTTAAATTTCGCGCCGAGCGCGGTATTCATATTTTGGCCACAGACGCTTATGGAAGAACTTGCAGTGAGCCAGCACTAGTAAATATGCAGTAGTATATTTTGACGTTTATAAACATAACCTTAAATTGCAGTATATCTAATCTGTACATAGTTAATAAAAAGAACCGAACAAAGTAAAATATATCGATAAATGGTTTTATTTAAAGAGTAAGTGAAATACAAAATATTTATTGTTTGTGTATATTATCAACACAGTTGTTACAGTTGCTTATATTGATATAATGTGACGTGGAAACTTTTGTACTGTCTAAAGAAACATTGATTTCTTCCGTACCTGTTCATATTATTAACAGTAATATTATTGAGAACAATTTCGGAGGCTTTAGAAGTACCAGCAGCAGGTTGATTGTCATTGTCGAAAATAGATGCAACATAGCATGATCCGGAGCTTCAATTATCTTTGGAGGTGTTTATGATAAAGAAGAATCACTCACTGTACTATTCCAATCTAGACTATTTTGAAGAAATTATCTTTATCATTCTAATATAATTTAGAAACGTTAACATTTTCTTGTAATTGTCTCATGTTAAGGTTGTTTTTATTGGTCGAGATAGGAATGGTCCGAATGAAAACTCATCGCGTTCCGCTGTCGCATGTTTCGATGCTTGTTTACCGTGTAAATTGGGCTTTATATTTAAGATGGTGTAAACCGGAAAATGAGTTTGTAGCTTGTGAACAAGGGTTAATTGTTGTGGCGCTGAAACTGTAATGTCTAATGTCGCAATAATACACGCTATAATTGAAACTGTTGTAGAATGTAGATGGCCATGCAGACACTAATGATTCTGATGCTGTAATCATTTCAATTTTATTCGCCTTTATGAGCGAATGTCTTTCTCATTTGGGGGTATTTACACACATTTTAGCTGCATACTTACGTTTTAGTATCGCGCTACTAATATTACTGCATAGTGGTTACTTCATTTGTATAATTCATAGAGTAATATTTAGCAGCGGCAAATTGAGGGCCAAATTCAGTCTGAAAAATAGTGTACATAACTCGCTTGAAAGGGAGATAACTGTGCTCGTGTACTTAAATCACTAAGCGCTGCGCGCCTCGTTTTTCAATTTGTACACTCGCACCATGGGCGTCCACAGACATTTTTCCAGGGGGGGGGGGGCGAGTTCCAAAAAACTCTCAGATATACATAAATTTATAAAATATTTTTTTTATATAACATAAATACAAATACACATAACAAATGGCTTAGAAAATATTTAAATTTGTGAAATAAATTACTAGTCTTCATCGTCTGGGTTGAATTGAAGAGGAAGGACAATTTTCTAATAACTCTTCCATAAATTGACACCATTTCTTCAATAAATTCCGATTTAGCAGTCTTACATTTTTTATTTTCTAATATTGTGTATCTGTGCATACTTAAACTTAGATTACTCAATCGTTACGATAAGGAACATGTCACTAGCTGGCCATAAGAATACTGCTGGAAATTCAGTTTCAGCTTGAATTTATTATCTTCAAACTTATAATTTAATTTTTATTTTATTTATTATATACAGAGTGGTGGCCACGACTCTCGAACATCGGACTTTAACAAGTAGAATCACATTGTTTTAAATTTCCTGCTTCCTAATTAATTAAAAGAAAAAGCTTCAAATAAAAGTTTAAGGGCACAAAATACGAAATTAATTTTGCATGCTTTGTAACGGCACAAATTAGATCTAAAAATGACTAAAATTGTCTCAAAACTATCGATAGCTATGAAATTGAAACAAAATTAAACAAATGTTTGGCGTTCAATCTGCCAAAACTGTCAGAATAAATTCTTTATTTATTATTTCATGTATTTATGCCCGGTTTCATCAACAAAAATTAAATTTTAAACATGGTTTAAAGAAATAAAAGCAAATCGAATGTATGACAACAATGTTAATTATTTCATTTGACATGTAATTTTGATTTGCTTTTATTTATTTAATCCATATTTAAAATTTAATTTTTGTTGGTGAAATCGGTCATTAGACAAATAAAACGTCAAACATTTGTTTAATTTTGTTTCAATTTCATGCCTATCGATAGTTTTGAGACAATTTTCCTCATTTTCATATCTAATTTGTGTCGTTACAAAGTATGCAAAATAAAATTTGTTTATTGGTTTATATGCAGAATTTTATATCCTAAAACTTTTATTTCAAGCTTTGTGCTTAAAAAATTTAAGGAAGCAGGAAATTACAAAATTATAGTTTTACATATTAAAGTCCTATGTTCGAGAGTCGTGGTCATCACCCTAGTTAAAATTCAGGGAGGCGCCCCCTTCCCCCCTGCGGACGCCCATGACTCGCACGTTATCTTACACTTTCGATGCTTGTTATATAATATACTATTACAACGGTTACTTGTAGTTCTTATTATACACACAATCCCACCCCCCTGATTTGCTGCGGTACATTTCAAGCCTTAATTGCCATTGTAACAAGTTTTTATACTATATAAACATATAGTCATTTTGTCGGAGTATATATTTAAGTGATTTTAATTCCATTATAAGCTAACTGTAATTAATTCTCGTATTCTCAAGGCTTGAGATGAACCCTAGTTAGGAATGTTGTAAGACAATCGTAAGAGAAGAAAGATGCTTTTAGTGTAAAAGTTTACCAATGCAATTTTCACGAAATCCTTTTACGCCGAAACATAATTTCACAATGCCCATAAAACAAGTCGAATGCAAATGTAAAAAGAATGTAAGAGTAAATTAAATTTAACTTGTAGAGAAGGACTCAGAGCTAATTATTCTTAGAGCGCGTCTTTATGCAAACGTTTCTTTATTGCGGCCGACAGCACGAGGGCTCGATGCTACGACGCTCACCGCCGCGACGCCAAGATGCATCCAACAAGCAACGGAACCAACAAAGATAGAACAAAGTTTTCGCAAACACCACCACGTGGTTTCCGTTGATGGTCTAGTAATATAGTAACTATTTTGTTTATGTTTGCTACTCTGAAGGCTAATTGTTAACCAGGAGATAATGAACTCAACGAAATCGATATTTATTTTGCAAATCAATACTTCTTTTATTATTGATGACTGTTATTGATTTTGAAGATAAATTTTCTTTCTTCATTTGAAAGAAGAAATATATATTTCTAAAATCTAGTTTAAGGAAGACAATAGCAATTCACTTTTGGCAAATTAACATTACTCTAAAAATTTATTTATTTATGGTACTTTGTACCAGAGCTGGACAAGCTACTTAAAAAAAGTAGCTACGCTACAGCTACAGCTATTCTTAAAAAAAGTAGCTAAGCTACAGTTATAAGCTATATTTTGTAAAATATAGCTAAGCTACAGCTAAAAGCTTTCGTTAAAGTAGCAGTTAAATTTTAAAGCTACTTTTTTAAATTATTGTGAAATAATTAAATTTGCCATTGTCATATGATCAGTCTTTTATTTTAATGACTGTTAATTTACTATTATGTACATAATTTTTAAAAATAGCAAACATCTGGCACCTACTGTGTATTTTTGCGTATTAGAGCCAGTTGGAACCGGCAACAAATAATTATTTTGTGTGGGTTTAGCTTGTACGCATGCGTAGTTTGTTGACCTTCTGCTTAAAAAGTAGCTTTAAGCTACAAAAAGTAGCTTTAAAAGTAGCTTCAGTTGTTATTTTTAAGCTAATAGATAAAAAGTAGCTAGCTACAAGCTACAGCTATATTTTTTCACAGTTAGCTAAGCTACAGCTACAGCCAAGGTAAATGTAGCTAAGCTAGTAGCTAAGCTACAAAAGTAGCTAGCTACTGCCCAGCTCTGCTTTGTACAACAGGAACTTATTCCTAATTATAGTACAGGGTCCAGACTAACCGAGGCGCAGTATGGTAGTTCATATATATTTAGCTGGAGTGGGATTTGAACTCGGTATCTCTGGATTCGAATGCCGTAACGCTACCCATACCACCGTACGCCAGACTGTAGTTAATAATACATTCATTTGTTACTCTGCACAACAGGAAGTAAATCCCATTTACAGTACAGGGAGCCTGCAGCTTATAGTGGAATTATAACCACTCAAACATAATCGTATTTTTTTTACTATAAGTAGAAGTCAGTGAGATTTGAACGCACGACCTCTTGCTTGCTAATTACGAAACGCAAGTTTTACCTCACTTTTATCCTCTGAGCTACGATTGCCTGTAATATATGCACATTTAAAAGTTTAATCATTCCTACCAATAGTATATTCCGAAAACGAACCGCGGTGCGGTCGCTGTTTTACCCCGGTTATGTTGTACCGATACTGTTGTAAAGAAACTGAACAGGCCGATGTCGATTTATTTGTGCGCGGTTTTCATGGTTAGCAAAAGTACCACAAATTTCAGGAACCGCGTACTGAAATTTACTGGTAAACAGAAAATTTTCCTACGGGAACAGTGTTCCGTTTTTGTAACACGCTATAAATTTATATGGGGTAATGTCTCAGTGATATTGAGTCGGCCCGTGGATCCTGAGAACCTTGGTTCGATCCCCACAGCCGAAAAACATTTTCACTAATTTAAAATTACCCCTGTAGCTTTCCCATCACTAACATCTTTGAGGGCCGTGATTTGATGGCTGGTAACCGCACTTCACGCGCATAAATATATCACTTACCGAAATCTGCTTTGGCAGAGGGCCACAGTAATAGGTAAGAGGCGTGATGATATATTCAAATTTATCGTCTCTAAAGAAGAAAAAAACTCGTAAAGCCATATCCATGGCAACTGGAAAACAATGATATGATTTGATATTAGTGGCATCCAAGTGACATCTGTCAAGAGAATAGTCAATCTGAGTGCTGAAAATCATCATTTTCCGCACACAAATGAGTGCGAAAAGTGAGTACTTTCCGCACTACCATAAGAAAAGTCTAACGATCAGATTTTATTTATTAATTTGTTACTTTTCACAATATGAACTTAAACTAAATTACCGTAGCCAAATACGTACAATAGTATTTTTTTGTTATATAAGTTGAATTTTGCAAGATTTCGAAGAGTGGAAGAACTCTAATTTGAAAGAAATGAAAACTGTATTCACTTGGCTCCGACTGCATATTAATGGTAAACTGAAGTACAAGTTAGCTATATAAGGAAGTAAAAATATTGCTTGTGCATTTAAATGTTTGGTAAAATAGAATCCTTTAAACTAGCAATGGCAATCGTTTCTCAAAGAGTAGTTTCGCTGTGATCGCCATTGCTTAGATTTTTTCGTACAGGTATAAAATATAAGTTGGCTATGGGTCGGTCTCGCAAATAACGCTTGGTTCAATGCATCGGCAAAGGATATAAATCGCTAAATGGAAGTCTGTAGTCGGTTTCTTGCCGCCCTCTGCTTCCCGTCGCCCGCGCTCTGCGTCGTCAGCATCCGCGGGCATTTTAATATAACCAAAGTCGGGCTTGTTATCAACAGAGACGCATAGCTGACAGGTAGATTCACAGTTGGTATGGTTTGTTCACAACACATTTTCTTATATATTTGAGTAATGATTGTTTTAATTGCGATTTTGTACTTTGAATTGAATTTCTAGTGTTTCAAATAACTTGTATATAAGTTTTCAACGATTTCTAAAATTTTCAACAATTTTTTTCTACAACAGTTTTTGATAATATCTTAAAAACCAGATGGCGTACGCACTTGGGGTTTTGATCATTGGTTTCAGCGGGTCAAAATACATATGTATGTAAATTTTCATTACAATAATCGTACGAGAAAAAGTTCTAGAGCAAATTGTTTGAAAATCATAAAAAACTTAATAAAATAATTAAAAATTTCAATAAACTAAAAACGCTTCAAATGAGCTAAAATTTTGCTGATAAGTCAATTCGGATCCGAGGAATTCAACACCGTTGAGCGCAACTTCGTATCACGTTTAGTTTTTGAAATAGACCCTCCGGAAGTGTTGAACTTTTAAAAAATTTCAGCATCTCAGTTTGTCGATTTTACAGAGGCCATATCTCAAAAACTAAATGAGATATGAAGATGCGCTCAACGACATTGAATTTCTCATGCTTCAATTAACTTGTATACAAATTTTGAGCGAATTTTAAAATGACAGTAGCTTATAGTGGAATTCGAACCACTTAGATTCAGTCGTATTATTCTCTATAAACAGAAGTCATCGAGATTTGAACACACGACCTCTTATATGTTAATTAATTATCGCAAGTTTTGCTTTGGTTTTATCCATTGAGCTACAGAATAGCCTGATAAAAATGATCGTACTATATCGTAATATTCACAACTGACGTTATCTTTCTCGGCTGTAACAGCGGTGCTTCGTCCCAGTTACAGGAATCGATCATGTCCAATTACGGATGAAAGAGAATACTCAAATAGGATTCGTTGTATATTTTATGGACTTGCTGATTGGATACGAAATTCTGGCTCCTGTGCTGCGTTTGCAAGGCTGCGACTTTCACTCAAAGGAAGACAAATTCACAAATTGTTAGCCGTCATTAAACTATAAGAAAGTCGTCTTAGATCTCCTAGCCATTACAGCTTACGATCCGAGTCGGTTTATGTTTGACGAATATTTTTTTCTTGCAAGTTTACACTCTCATATCTTCTGCATTCGTTCCTTAGTGCTGTTAATTATTTTTTGCACCTTTGTTCGACATTAACAGTATTACATATCTCAGAATCGTTCGGAAACGGACACGGAAAAGTACAATTTCTGGCTTAGTGATTCGTAACATCAATATTATATCCGTTTTTAGATGATCTATATTTTTTATCTAAACTAATGAATACGAAATATAATTTATGCACAACTGGGCCGAAAAGCATTTGTTTTAGCTCTAAATAACGGGTTTAAACACTTCTTTCCTATGGATACATAAATAAAATGATAATTTTTGTTTATTGTGAATACTTGATTCTGCAAAATGTCATTTTGACATATAACCTATGTACATATCTTTTGAATATATTATTAAATGTTATTTTGTTGTGCATGTTTTTAGCCCTCGGCGCTTTGCGTCTCGTGCTAATAATCATGCCACGGGCCAGGAACGCTTGTTTTCACCCTATATAAATAACAATTTTATTTCATGTGTGGTATATTTTATACAGTAAAATTTACCCTTTTAGTAAACTTCTGAGTGGAGTTAATGACAAAATGAAACAGTATAAACAGATGTTTCATGTAACAGAGAATATAAAAGTTTTATATGTCTCATATGAACTACATACTAACTTCATTATGATATCATTACAATGTGTCTATTATTACTAAATAGGAGATGAAATGAGGGTGAGAGATTGCGCGGATAGTACAGGTATAAATGGATGGATATGATTGAAGGTTTGTTGTATGAACGAAAGGTTAGACGAAGTTAAATGTATTAAAAGAATTATAAATTTTGATGAAGTGATGGAATATTTATTAAGGGTTAAGGAACATTTAAAAATTCTTTAAAATGGAACTAAGAATAATAACCAATTAAAAATAAGGATGGGGTAATGGTTCAATGGTATCAAGTCAGCCTGTGGATCTTAAGAACTCTGGTTCGATCCCCACAGCCGATAAACATTTTCACCTAATTAAAATTACCTTTGTGGCTCCACTACCACTAACATCTTTGGGGGCCGTGATTTGACGGCTGACAACCGCACTTCACACGTACTACTTTGCTTCCCTATGGTTGAAAAGTATCACTTTCTTCTTCCAAATGAAAGAAGAAAGTTTTATTATCTAAAAGGGTTGCGAAAAATATATCTTTTAGAGCTATATTTGATATCAAAAAATGACAGTTCTACAATACTATATGAAGTTCGGTAGTACGGTGATGCTGATAACGTTACGGTATTAGAATCCGGAGATCCTGAGTTCGAATTCCGAACTATCACACTATGACTCGTTGAGTCCGGACCTTGTATTTTAATTGGGATTAAATTCATGTTATACAAAGTAGAATAAATAAATTAAGTATTCTTGAAATGTACAACGAAAATATAATGAAAGGAAACTCTGGTTGCAAATGGGTATAATTGCAAGATGAATCAAGGATTGGTACTACTCAATTTGACGGGTTTTCGCTTGATGTTATTTATGAGTTCTTAAGTTTATATACTTAAGTACGTATACTAACTTTGTGTTTATATTATGTCAAGAAAAGCATTTAAATTTATTCACCAAATGCATCATAATTTCTTAGTAATTAAAACATCATCACTTTAAACACAAATTAACGCTGTGATACGACGCAGTAAACAGTATCTTACCCTAATTTCCACAACAACCGCTGGCGGCGCTGGCAGCAGTAAAACCAGCTCTTCAACTTGAAATACCTCAAGACACACAAACTCTTAACTTTAGCGTTTCGCCGTAAAAATAAACCACAATGTAAAGAGTTAAACATCGAAACACAACAATCCGAATTATTTTATCTGTGTGGTCAGTCACTGTAAACACAGGGAATAAATTCTGACCCAATTCGCTTCCTGTTGGATTTGCGATAGTTTTCGATACATAAAGTCTTGAGACGCCGGGCGTCGCGACGGAGAGTAGTCAGGTAGTAAAACTATGTTTGCACTGAGATGAGATGAAGTATTGATAGAAGGTAACTGCCGTAAAGACGGTCATATTTCCGGATTTTAACTAACTTCTTCCGCGTCAACTGAGAAATGTTCTAACTTTGGCCATCGATGTAAAATTCAGTGCTTTCTTTCAAATATTTCTCAGGAAAATTCAAGTTTTATACTATACATTGTTTCATCAGTTCTAATTTATGCATTTGGAAGATTTCTTACTTTAAACAGCGTTCACAGCTTTTAATTAGTGATTATGAGTGACAGTGGAAATATTAAAAAATTATTGTATGAGAAAATTCAAACAAATGCTGAATATTAGTTTATAATTTAATTGGATGCACAAGAAACTCATTGCCTTTAAATGCATCTTCATATCTCGTTTAGTTTTTGAGATATAGCCTCGGGAAAATACAAAATCTAAAATGAGGAGAATTTGGGTAAAATTCAACAATTTCGGAGAGTCTATCTTAAAAACTAAACAAGATATGAAGATGCGCTCAACAGCATTGAATTCCCCGTGTGTGAATTCTTAAATTTAGAATGATTTCTTTTTCTATTTCTTAAGGGGTAACCCTTGAGTTTTTTCAATTTTAAACCAATTTCTGACTGTTTGTTTTAAAATTATTTCTCGTGCGAATATTTAAACGAAAATTTACATACATATGTATTTTGACCATCTGATTCCCATGGTAAACTCCTCAAATGCGTATATCTGCAAATTTTTGAGATATTGTTTAAAAGTTGTTTTAAGGAAACATTTTGGTGAAAATATTTTGAAATATAAAAATAGCTGAAAATTTGTTTACTAGTTAAGTGAGAAAGTCAATGTCGTTGAGCGCATCTTCATATCTCGTTTAGTTTTTTAGATATGGCCTCGGGAAAATCGAAAAACTGAGGCGCTGAATTTTTTTGAAAATTCAACACTTTCGCTCTTTCTCAAAAACTAAACGTGATACGAAGTTGCGCTCAACGGCATTGAATTCCCCGGGTCCGAATTGACTTATTAGCAAAATTTTAGCTCATTTCAAGCGATTTAAGTTTTTCGAAATTTTTTATTATTTTTCCAAGGGGTACCCCTTAAGTTTTTTATGTTTTTCAAACAATTTGTTCTAAATCTCTTTATCGTACCAATGGTTAAAACTCCAAGTGCGTACCCCTTCTAGTTTTTAAGATACTGTCCAAAAACTGTTTAGGAAAAATTAAAAGGCGAAAATTTTTGAAAATTTTAAAAATCGCTGAAAATTTATATACAAGTTAAATGAAGCATGAAACATTCAAAGCCGTTGAGCGCATCTTCATATCTCGTTTAGTTTTTGAGATATAGCCTTCATAAAAGTTGAATTTCTCCCAAATTTTACCTTATCATGTATTTTTCTGGGACTACATCTTAAAGTGCACTTTATCCCAAGGGAACTAGTTAGAATGGATGTATAATAAAACCCGATAATAATGAAGATATCGGCTGTGGAAGATTGAGTTCGCGAACTTAATTGTCAGGTGTCGTTTGCAAAGTTCTTGCGACCATCTGTTTCTCGCATATATTCAAATCAGCTATAACTGTATCGTGTTCTCGTTTCGGCAAAGTTTCCCGGGCGCCGTTGCTTAGGATTCATGTAGAAACTTTTAATAATAAGCGCGGTGTAGTCTTTTTCCTTGGCGCAATTCGCAAGTGCGAGTGAAACGGAGAATTTGTTTGCGATTTGTACTCTACTTGAGAAGTGTTTGTTGTTTTAATATTTTTTGTTTTTTGCAGGACCAACTCGTTATAATTATGTTTTTAATGAGTTGGGAATACGGCGTCTTGTAGGGCTTGTTTTGTTTTTAATGTTTCTTAACATTTTTTTACATTGCCAGATTTTCAATTATCTTCTTAATTGTTTCTTTTTTGTTGAATTTAACCGAAATCGTATACTCCACTACTTCACTGATTTATACCACAGTTATAAAAATAAATAATTTACAGTTTAACATTATCCTAAGGATCAATTTGAACATTTCAAAGAGTACCTAGTATATTATCTTCAAATTGTCTACCAGCTGGAGCTTGATAATGTTTAATATAGGGATTTAATATGTAATGTCATAATGTTATAATTTCCTTCTTGTTTAATTATTTTAAGCAAAATTAATTTTTCCTACAACTGACAAAAGGAGACAAATGCAGACCAAGTGCGTTTCTGTAAGCAAAGAAACACTAGTGCAGAAAGTAATTCATTACGCAACTGTCAAAATAAAGTTGTGTTGAGAGCGATTTAAATTTTGCGCCGAGCGCGGAATTCATATTTCGGCTACAGACGCTTATGGAAGAAGAAGATGCAGTGAGCCAGCGCTAGTAAATATGCAGTAGTTTATTTTGACGTTTATAAACATAACCTTAAATTGCAGTATATCTAATCTGTACATAGTTAATAAAAAGAACCGAACAAAGTAAAATATATCAATAAATGGTTTTATTTTAAGAGTAAGTGAAATACATAATATTTATTGATTGTGTTTATAATTAACACAGTTATTACAGTTGCTTATATTGACATAATGTGAAGTGGAAACTTTTGTATTGTCTAAAGAAACATTGATTTCTTTCGTACCTATTCATATTATTATAATTTTTTTTTTGTGGCTTCTTTGGCGGACCAACTACCAAGGTCATATGCCGCCATTACGCCCTGATCTGCGTTTTAGGTGTTATGGTCAACAGCAACGCGAGTTTATTCATATTATTAACAGTAATATTATTGACAACAATTTCGGAGGCTTTAGAAGTACCAGCAGCAGGTTGATTGTCATTGTCGAAAATAGATCCAACATATCATGATCTGAGGCTTCAATTATCTTTGGAGGTGTTTATGATAAAGAAGAATCACTCACTGTAGTATTTCAAGCTAGACGATTTTGAAGAAATTGTCTTGAAATTAGTGAAATATTTTTAAATAACGTAGAACAATGCGCAAGCAATCAACAAACAAACCATAGCAACGCCGTAAAACATCGTTCTCGTGTATTAGCATTAAAATTTTATAAATTCTGATAATATTTTAGTGATTTTCTAAATCGCACAATTGTAGGAAAAATTTGTTTATAACACGTGCCGAAAAAGGTTACATGCTCGTGCAGATTTCCGCACTTGTTATAAAAATAACTATTACATGCTCCGTTAGATCTGAAAATAACGAAAATTGCCTCAAATATATCGATAGCCATGGTATTGAAACAAAATTAAACAAATGTTTGACATTTTATCTGTCAAAACTGTCAAAATAATTACTTTGTATTACTACCTTCATTTATAATAACAGTAACCAAGAAGTCAAGCGTTTAAATCTTACTGACTTCAATTTATATCCAAAGAAAAATGATTAGGACTGTATGTTTCGAGTTCAATTATAAGTTACTATATGTGGGAGTAAGTTCCTGTTGTGCAGAATGACAAATAAATAAAGTTTCCTTCTGGGGGTAAATAATATAGAGGAAAACTTAATTTATTTGTTAGGTTGCGTGTAACTATTTAAAGTTGAAACAAGTAACATGGCGGTTGGATGCAGTCAGAGATCCCGAGAAATAAATAGAAATTTTACGAGCGGCTGGCGTTGCGTTGGTACTAGGACAATTATAAAGTAAGCCACATTTCCGTGCAGGGTAGAGGAGCGTGCGTCGTCCTAGGGTTGCAGCCCGTCAGAGCCGCGTGCACATTACATTCATTCGAGCAAGAACTTGCGAAACACGTAGCAATCTCCCGACGTTTAAATAACGTAATGAAGATTTCTGTTTCGGAGCGTAAACGGGAAATTTCCGAATTAATAAACCCAGCGTCGCTCGAATAAACATGCTCCACGTTTCGTTTTCTCTCTGATAATTCATTTTCCCTTGAATCGTGCATAATTCAGCTTCTCGACTCTTAATTGTTTCTTTTTGCATCTGAATAATCAAGGCGGCGCCGCGGCGAAAAGTGGATTCTCTTTGTTCCGTGAAATTCTTCTTTTACAGACGAAATTATTTGAAAAATTGAGACAAAAGATGACTGATCAACTTATTTATACGTCGACGAATGCTCCACGGCCCGTATTGATTTTGTGTGTTGGATTTTTATAACGAGTCGCGTGACTCGATTTTCCCACCCTGACTGGAATTATTGTTGCGATTCATTTGAAATGTCAACAAAGAATACAAACTCGTTCACGGACATTAACTTACTTGATTTTTATTATCGCTTACACCCATTTAACATTCATTCGACAAATCACAACGGACAAAGAAATATAAATAAATTCATTTAGTGAGGGAATACGATTGACTTAGCTCTGTTTGAATTTGACATTTCAGGAATTTTCTAACTATTTACTGTGTAGATAACATTTTAAATATTTTACAATAAATTTTCATTAAATTCAATGGAATGCTACATTGAAATACAAATTTATAAAATAGGTCAATTATAAAAAGTGGATGTTCCTAAATCTTGAAATTAAAGTTACTACAGTCCACCAAATTCACTTAATCTTTACATATATCTACAGCTTCACAACCACCAGTAATTTGAAAGAGATATTATTAGGTTCGTGGCTCAGTGGTATCGAGTCTGTGGATTTGAGAACCCGAGTTCAATTCCCACAGCCGATAAACAATTTTCACCACAAAAAGGCTTGTTACGTGCAAATGCAGAGATTAACGTACGAGGCTTCCACGAGCACTTAATCTTTTTCGGCACGTGTCATAAACAACATTTTTCCTACAACTGTGCGATTTAGAATATCACTAAAATATTGTCAAAATTTATAAAATCTTAATGATATTCACGAGAACGATGTTTTACGGCTTTGCTATGGTTTGTTTGTTGATTCTACGTTATTTAAAAACATTTTACTAATTTCAAGACAATTTCTTCAAAATCGTCTAGATTGGAATATTACAGTGAGTGATTCTGCTTTATCATAAACACCTCCAAAGATAATTGCCCCAGATTATGCTATGTTGGATCTATTTTCGACAATGACAATCAACCTGCTGCTGGTACTTCTAAAGCCTCTGAAATTGTTGTCAATAATATTACTGTTAATAATATAAACAGATACGGAAGAAATCAATGTTTCTTTAGACAATACAAAAGTTTCCACTATAAGCAACTGTAACAACTGCGTTAATAATATACACAAACAATTAATATTACGTATTTCAGTTACTCTTAACATAAAACCATTTATTGATATATTTTACTTTGTTCGGTTCTTTTTATTAATTGTGTGCAGATTAGATATACTGCAATTTAAGGTTACGTTTATAAACGTCAAAATATACTACTGCATATTTACTAGCGCTGGCTCACTGCATTTTCTTCTTCCATAAGCGTCTGTGGTTAAAATATGAATTACGCGCTCGGCGCGAAATTTAAATTGCTCTCAATACAACTTCTTTTTACAGTTGCGTAATGAATTACTTTGCGCACTAGTCTGAATTTCTTTGCTTACAGAAACGCACTTGGTCTGAATTTGTCTCCTTTCCACCCGTAACCCAGCCAATAATAGTTACGTAATAACAAAGAAATTGCACAGTTGTAGGAAAATTATATTACCTGTCATTTTTTATGTGCTACTTTGAGTTTTTTAACCGCATATATTTATTAGGAACTTTGTTAGGAGATTGAAATATTTGCCCTAAGAAACTTAAACTACGAAAAAAAATATTCGTGAAACATCCTAAAAACATTATTAAGTTCTTGTATTATAATATTTTTTCTTGAAAATAATAATATTTAAGAGCGAAAACATACGAAAAGTATCTAACCAAAATGAAGTCCAAGCCCCCAGGTGTCCAATCCTACAATACCACCAATATCCAATTACCCGTTCACTAATAATATCCCCGACGTGTTGATCTCTACTACTGGAACTCCTCGTGCTCCTCGAACACGATCCTAGCTCCACTTCGTGACTTCCTCCATCTTAATGGACTGGAAGGAGCAACCGCTCGCTCATAAAAATACTTGGGAGGAATGTGTTCGGTGGCGAGTTGATCGATTCTCGCGCCACACCACTACCCGTGGGATTATAAATTATTGAGGTGGTGTACGTACCGGACCTATTTAGCACGTGTGCTTCAGCTTCTAATTTATAGCAGGGATGAAGTTGTGCTGGAAGTTACTGCGTTACCCTTGAGGTGGACGAAGGTAGGTAGGGTTCTCGATGTGTTTAATTCACGCTGACGGACTATCGATAGGTTTGGAAAATGATGCGGGGAAACTTTGGAGTTTTGGAGACCTTTCATGACCTGGGTCTGAATATTGGGGTAGGTGGCTTAGTGGTATTGAGTCGGCCTGTGGATCCAGAGAACCCTGGTTCGATACCTACAGCAGACAAACATTTTCATCATATTAAAATTACCCCTGTGGCTTCTCCTCCACTAGCATCTTTGGGGGCCGTGATTTTATGGTTGGTAACCGCACTTCATGCGCATAAATATATCACTTACCGAGATCTGCTTCGGTAGAGTGCCACACCCAGTAATGGGTAAAGACGTGATGATATATTTATTTTTATTTAGCATTTGATATCTTGTCTAATATTTATTTATTTATATACTATCGAAATTAAGTTGCATTGAATACATTGATATGAGAGAATTACGTGGATGACTTAGATATTTCACCCCTATTATATAACTAGATCATTAAAAAATATTTTCACCAATTTAAAAATTATCCCTGTGGCTCCCCCACTACTAACATCTTTAGGGGCCATGATTTGACGGCTGGTAACCGCACTTCATGCGCATAAATATATCACTTACCGAGATCTGCCACACCCAGTAATGGGTAAAAGGCGTGATGATATATTTATTTATTTATTTCTGTAAAATAATGATGAAATATAAAAATTTAATTGACTTCAACTTATATCCAAAAATACGATTGCATCTGAGTAATTCGGATTTCACTATAAGCTGTAGCCTCCCTGTACTGTAATTAAAATTAAGTTCCTGTTGTGCAGAGTAACAAATAAATAAATAAATAAATATCATTGCTATCTAAGTTTCTCTTGATGTTTTTATTAATTAATATAAGAAGCATTTTTATATAAAAAAAATAAATAAATATATCATCACACCTTTTACTCATTACTGGGTGTGGCACTCTGCCGAAGCTGATCTCGGTAAGTGATATATTTATGCGCGTGAAGTGCGGTTGCCAGTCATCAAATCACGGCCCCCAAAGATGTTAGTTATGAATAATTTAAAAAAAGAAAACTCTGATATACAAACTCTATTCATTTAAAAATATCATTTGCAAGTACATAATGGGCAGCAATGCTCCTTTATGGGAACTGTGAGAAACCTTACAACATAAAAAACAACTAAAGATTCTCCCTGCGGTTCGTTCCGCTTGTGTAATATCCGTAACGGGAGCATAATGCTTAGATGTAATTGAAAATAATCAGATTTCATGTAAAAATATCCGTAAGAGAATAATAACGCGACGGTTCGCGTTGCGCTCCAGAACACTGTTCTGAAGAAGAGCGTAAAAAGGAAGATAAAACTTATGAAAAACATTATAAAGCTTCTTTAAACTTCGCCCTCGAAATTCTAATGAACACGGAGGGAACAAAAGGTGTAACTTTGAGTTCTCCGGCGTCATTACAATAACATTAAATCTTCTAACACCTGTAAGAACAACGCGAGATTTCCGGGATTGGAATCTGGCGCTCGAGCGCTTGTGAGAATTTGCCGCACCTGTTTTTAAAGCCATTACTATTTACGATGGTAAATGATCATGATTGCATAGCTCAAACCCTCGTAAGATATTCAAGCACTTCGCCAATGCACTTTATACAGGAAATGATGGAAATCAACGTTGCTACGGTATTTGCATTTTACTAAAGTTATGTTCCGCCAACAGAACAACATTACATGGGGATAGTCACACTAGAATATGTAAGTTGACGTTTACATTATTATACAGTTGTGGTTACCTTCCTTAGCTTTGCGTACAACGTAAGTTTGAAAGAATAGCATATTACATAATAGGTCAGGAAAGTGGTATTTGACTTGACGAAGCGGTTGTTTGAAATACAAGGCCGCAGGCCAAGTATTTTAATCCGCCGAGTCAAGTCGAAACACTTTCCTGGCGTATTATGTATACTATTTTTTCTGAAACTGTTTAATTTAATCAATATTTAATCATAAATCATTCAAAATGTTTAAATTTTTTGATATGAATTGTATTGACAGCGGACTACGTATCCAAGGTTACAACAAAAATAACATACATACATATCTTCACGCTATATCTCATCAAATTGGGTAGCACGAACCCTAAAATCACTCATTACATTCATCAAATAATCAGTCCTCGTCAAACATTATCATTCAAACACATCACCCTCACTTTAACCACATTCATAGATCACTGCATATAAACTTATTTATTTATTACACTCGAAATTATGTATCACACAACAAACCTTCAATCACATCTATCCAATCACTCCTATTCACTTATCATTCATCTTCTTTCTTCGACCTACATAACATATGCATAAAACATCTCAAATTACCCACGCTTACTCCTAACAACGAATCTAATAACGAATCTAACAACGAATCTACAAAGATTAGAAAGGATGAAAAAAAATAACAGTCAGGTAAAATCTTTACCAGACTGTTTTGTACTTTACCAGATTGTTATTTTTGTTGTAGGCTTGAATACGTACTTTACTTGACTGTTTTTGTAAAAACCTACTTTCCATACTAAAATTGGTGAGGAAAGTAGTCACTTTCGTAAATTCGGAATCTAAATTCGAAAGTTCAATAAATCCGAACAACCGAAGTCTCGAATATTCGAAAACTCTTCAACCCTAGTACTATATTTGATAGTAATTCCAAGCATTCATTGATTATTATTAAGTAGGTGCTTTGCAGTATGATAATTTTAAATACATCCCTGGTTTGTTATTCGGAGATTATAACTGAACTGCTGCGACCCGTCTATTTTAAGTCAGACATGCTAATGTTTTTCTAGAATTTTCAAATGAAACATTTAACTGGGTACATGGAAACAGACACTTGGTTACTATGACAAGAAACCACAAACAAATAATAAATTAAACGCCAACTTTCATACTCTAGTTGGAGTATACTTCTTACTATTTCCAATATTATTTCTTGCTAAACTCATATTTGATTTATAAAGTTTTATTATGTCCTTCAAAAGAAGAAACAAATATTTGTTCAGCTCCACTTATTGCAAACACAAAAATAATAAGGTTTTCGTTTTTTCCCCGGCTACTTTATTCACTTTTTTTACGACTCGGACAGAGCATAAAATTTTCTTTTATCAATTGGAGGATGAAAATTACATTTGTCATCTCTAGATAAGGTAGATGACTGGTGATCCTGAAAACCCTGGTTCGATTCCCACAACCGACAAACAATTTTCATCACATTAAAATTACCTCTGTGGTTTCCCCTCCACTAACACCTTTGGAGGTTGTGAGTTTACGACTGGTGAACGCATTTCACGCGCATAAATATATCACTTACCTAGATCTGCTTCGGCAGAGTGTCACACCCAGTAAAAATATTACGAAAATAACATCCAGGTTTTAAATTTAATTTTGTCGTATGACATAATACCTCCTAGAGGCTCAGTGGTATCAAGTCGGCCTGTGGATCCTAAGAACTCTGGTTCGATTCTCACAGCCGACAAACATTTTCACCAATTTAAAATTACTCCTGTGGCTTTCCCACCACTAACATTTTTGGGGCCATGATTTGACGGCTGGCAATCGCACTTCACGCGCATAAATATATAACTTATCGAGATCTGCTTCGGCTGAGTGCCACATCCAGTAATGAGTAAAAGTCGTGATTTTGTAATACCTTCCAAATTATCAAAAGCACCTCTTCCACCTAACTCACAACCAAATTAATTCCTCCCATTAAAATAATTAATTAAAACATTAACTCCTGCTAAAATCCTCACACAAACTCCTCTCGCACTAAACTTAACCTAAACACAAACCACGAGTGACTTTGTACTTCTGGGAGGAAGAAGAAAAATCCTCAATCTTCCTTCACGATGAAGACATGACACCGCGATGTCAGTGTCGGCAGCGTCGCCACGCCAGGTGGCAGGTGCGTCTAGGGAGAAATGACACGCAAGTGCGAACACGCGTGATGACTAGTTCTAGTTGTTCTTGTTAAAGGGGGTTAAGTTGGGGTGAGGAAGGAACGACGAAGTTTGAGGGTGAATGTTGCGCAGGTGTGGGAGATGTTGATGAAGGGCTGTTTTAAATGATTGCAGTTTTTTGAGGGAAATAAATTTTCATTTGGAACTGAGAGATTTACGAAATGGAGGCAATGCTGAAAAAAATTTTCCGGAAATTTATAACATTGCATCATTCTGTTTTAGTTATTTATTTGCATGACTAGCTATGTAGATAATTTCAATGTTTTACATTATTTAAAATTACTTTTAGCAGTAACAAAAAAGTAAAATGAATTGTGTTAATTGATTTAGATGCAGAATTTAATTCTCTACAACTTTTAATTGTACCATTTTCCTGTAGAGTAATCAAGAAATCATTGGAAGTGCAAAACATTTTTCTCGTTTATAATATTTATTATCATCCTGGAGATGAATTTACCATCGAAACGCTGGTATTTGATTGAATAATTTAATAAACTAATTAACTGGTTTTGAAGATGCTGTTTTCAAGTTCATCAGAAAATTCTATAGAAGAATATAATTATAGTATAATTTTAGTTTACAAAGTTTGAAAACTTAATCTCTTAACAATATCTTGTAATTAACTTGTCCATGTTGTTGCAGTTAACACATTAAGATACGCGTGAAGTTGTTGTGTTCAAAACAAATGAGTAACCAACCAAACTTGTACAAATTTCAATCTGGTTCACGGGCCTGCGGTCAACCACTTCGAGAGGTTCTAGTTGTTTTGTTCCTAAGTTTAGTTAACTGTTAACCGGGAGTCGACCGGTCGCCTGCTAGAACGGTAGGGAGAAAACTACCCCTAAAATAAACTATTGGAAATATAGGTGCAACCCAAGATGCAGAAATAAATTTACACGCAAACGGCATTTATTTATTTATTTATTTGTTTCTCTCCACAACAAGAACTTAATCTAATTTTAATTGCCAGTTGCAGCAATTACCAAAATGAAAAAAGCAACATTAGTTGCGAAAGCTACACATGTAATGGTAAGACAACTCAAAACATTGACTGTATTTTGGAAAGAAACAACAAAGTGTGGTAAAATTGCAAGTTAAAAAAGTCACCCAATACTGATTTAATTTGAAAATTGGGGATGTTATGTATATAAATTGCTAAGTATAACAAATGCTAGGACCCCAAACAATAATGGTTGCTAGGAAAGTTATTATTAAAAGATCAGCTCCCGGATCGCGCCATTTAGAATTCTATTTCGAACAATAGAATCGCTGTCATATGTCAAGTAAAAATTAAAAATTTTCCCTAATATAGCATAAAATGATCGGTGCTATTTGTATCAGATAGTGCACAAATGATGTATACTACATTTCTATTGCAAAATTATTTAGAATGGAATGCTAATTTGACGATTTGAAAATTACCGCCAGAATTCTATTATAGAATTCTATACGGCGTGATCCCACTACAGGTTCGCCATTGCTATACTGATGCTGGGTTGCAAGAAAAAAATAAAGAGCTCTTTAGTTAAAGAATTGTTTATCTAGCAACAGTATCAATAGTGATTTTCTAAAACTTATTGAATCATTACTTGCTATTGAACCGATAAAACTTTCATGCAACCTTGCATTAGCAATTTTTGTTTCAGAATAAACATGGATACGCTTTTACTTATTTAGACACATTTGTATTCAGTGGCGAACCTAGAACTTTTGCCGCCCAGGGCGGTCTCCAATTTGCCGCCCTTTCTAAATCAACCAAATGGTGGTTTTTATATATTAAAAAAATAAATATAAAATAAATATATCATCACGACTTTTACCCATTACTAGGTGTGGCACTCTGCCGAAGTAGATCTCGGTAAGTGATATATTTAAGTACTTGAAGTACGGTTATTAGCCGTCAAAACACGGCCCTCAAAGATGTTAGTGGTGGGAGAGCCACAGGGGTAATTTTAATTTAGTGAAAATTGTTTGTCGGCTGTAGGAATCGAACCGGAGTCCACAGGCTCCACAGGCCAACTCGAAACCACTGAGCCATTACCCCATTAAATTAATAAACATAAATAAATAATTGTAATTGAGACAAACTATAGGTGGGGAACTTTTTACCATTGGATGGCATATTAAATTACGCAGTAATAAAGGAATTTTTCGAGATAATATTTTCAACCCTTGACTTGACGATGAAGAAAAATATTCGAAATCATATAGTAATACATAATTCGTAGAAATCGAATAGTAAACTTATGAAGTGAACAGGTTGTTTTTTACAACTAAAACTAAATATAAAATATGCTGCTCCTTGTTTGTATTTTATGGATTTAAGTTAAAGTAATCGAAATTAGAGCCCATAAACTCTGGCTTTGGTAGATCCAGGATCTACTACGAGTATTAACTGTTTATAGTGAAATACAATCCCAGTTGTTAAGTGATACAGCTAATATTATTAACGATTCAATAGTTTTACGGCGATCGTTTAAGTTTCGATGACGTCCACTATATTCGGGGTGTCTGTCGCTTCTGCCGCAATAGTGATGGCTTCTCTAATGGGAGCCCATAATGCAGACGTCCCAACGTACCGCCGTCACAGCCAACTCGCCTCAAACTGCAATCAATTATTGGCACATACACACATACATACTGGATGTGGTAGTAGGCAATACCCACTATGTTATTCTGAGGGTCGTTTTGCATTGGATTCTAATTTGTGTTTAATAGCGCCACTAAATCTGTTCCCAGCTGTAAATAGATTTCTGTTAGTGCGATATCTGATTCACTCTAATCAATGCTTCTAATATAAAATAAATAAATATATCATCACGCCTTCTTACCCATTACTGGGTGTGGCACTCTGCCGAAGCAGATCTCGGTAAGTGATATAATTTTGCGCGTGAAGTGCGGTTACCAGTTATCAAATCACGGCCCCTAAAGATGTTAGTGGTGGAGGAGCCACAGGGGTAGCTTTTGAAATTATTAATATTGTTTGTCGCCAGTATGGGATGGCTAGCACAGTGGTATGAAGTCGGCCTGTGGATCCTGAGGTCCCTGGTTCGATTCCCACAGGCGACAAATTTTCATAATTTGAAAAAAGCTATCCCTGTGGCTCCTCCACCACTAACATGTTTGGGGGCCGTGATTTGACGACTAGTATCCGCACTTCACGCGCAAAAAATATATCACTTACCGAGATCTGCTGTAGCAGAGTGCCACACCCAGTAATGGGTAGAAGGCGTGATGATATATTTATTTATTATTTTATTTTGTTTGTCGCCAGTGGGAATCGAACCAGGGTTCTCAGGATCACAGGCCGACTTCATACCACTGAGCTAGCCACCCCATAATCAATGCTTCTATCCTTTATTATTATCACTTTTTGTGCTACCATTTTATTCATGATCGTAATAGGTAACAATTTGTTTCTAATTTTATTTGATGTAAATTTTATTGATATGAACTACTTTTAATTCTGAAATTCTACACGTTACTTAAATATGTTTCTTTACAACTAGATATTATATTATGTCATTGAAATAAGTCATTATGCGAGTGAGATGATTGATGATAATTCTGAGGTGCATATAATGATATTTCACTTACGTGTGATATACAACGTTATATCTTACAATAGCGGTTTTTTTACAATATAGTTAGAAAAAAAATCAGTATAGTTGAATAGAAATGCTTTCCAATAAATGATATATCACTATTGTCAAACTGTTGCATTATTGTCAATAATTAGTTAATTATGATTGTCATGGATTTATACATGGAGTAGGTGGTACAGTGGTTATCGTGTCGGCCTGTGGATCCTGAGAACCCTGGTTCGATTCCCACTGGCGACATTTTCACCACATTAATACTACTCCTGTGGCTCCTCCCCCCCCCACTAACATCTTTGGAAGCCGTGATTTGACGACTAGTAACCGCACTTCACGCGCATAAATATATCACTTACCGAGATCTGCTTCAGCAGAGTGCCACACCCAGTAATGGGTAGAAGGCGTGATGATATATTTATTTATATTTATTTTATTTATGGATTTATACATTTGAGTTATATGTTACATGTGAATAATTGCTGATTTTAGTTACTGAAAATGAGTGTATAATGAATATCAAAAACCGTTACTGTAAGATAATAGTATATTACACAATAAGTCAAGAAAGTGATATTTTACTTGACGAAGCGGTTGTTTTAAATACGAAGCCGCAGGCCGAGTATTTAAATCCAGTAATGGGTAGAAGACGTGATGATATATTTATTTATTTATATATTTAAATTAACAGGGTAAAATAAAATATATATAAATATATCATCACGCCTTCTACCCATTACTGGGTGTGGCACTCTGCTGAAGCAGATCTCGGTAAGTGATATATTTTGCGCGTGAAGTGCGGTTACCAGTCGTCAAATCACGGCCCCCAAACATGTTAGTGGTGGAGGAGCCACAGGGATAGCTTTTTCAAATTATGAAAATTTGTCGCCTGTGGGAATCGAACCAGGGACTTCAGGATCCACAGGCCGACTTCATACCACTGAGCTAGCCATCCCATTAAAAAATAAAATAAATAATAATAATAATAATAAATAAATGTAAAATAGTAATTTTTATCCTACATTATTTATAACATACATAAAATATATTTCACAAAGATAAGAGAATAAAATATTTCCGCTTCAAGTGTTTCCTCTCCGTTTATCTGGGATTAAATTGTAATGATATGTATATATTTTTTATTTCTTCGACGCGCATTTCCATAAATAAATCTTTAGGGAAAGGAAACAATATCAGAAAAGCAATTCTCATACTCAGAGTCCCGTCCAATCCGCCGATCCGCCGATCCGCGACAGATTCACCCGGCGATATTTCAAAACTGACCCAAATATAAGCATAACGTTTCCTCTTTGTTTTTCCGTCATATATCAACGCTCGCGAGCAACGATCGTCAACGAATACTTTTACAGATTTATCTACGACTTTATGAGAAACTTGAAGAGATAGACAATTATTTTATTTATTTATTACACTGCACAACAGGAACTTAATCCCAATTACAATACAACGAGTCTACAATTTCATTAGAAACATTTGGATAGAATTGTATTTTTGCCAAGAAACTGAGGACAGTCAGGAATTCTTGTTTTTTAAGGGGTGGGTATCCACTAAGGTAATTTTAATTTGGTGAAAATTGTTTGTCGGCTGTGGGAATCGAACCGGGGTTCTCAGGATCCACAGGCCGACTTGATACCGCTGAGCCATTATTCCATTGTAAAATAAATAAATAAAATAAATATATCATCACGCCTTTTACCCATTACTGAGTGTGGCACTCTGCCGAAGCAGATCTCGGTAAGTGATATATTTATGCGCGTGAAGTACGGTTACCAGCCATCAAATCACGGTCTCCAAAGATGTTAGTGGTGGGGGAGCCACAGGGGTAATATTAAATTGGTGAAAATGTTTGTCGGCTGTGGGAATCGAACCGGGGTTCTATGGATCCACAGGCCGACACGATACCACTGAGCCATTACCCCATAACTTGTAAAATCATGGAAAAAAATATATTATTGACGGTGCCACTGGTCATAAGTTAATTTTACCTAAAATAAATGGATGAATATTATTTAAGCCACTCTGTACAATAGTAACTTAATTCCAAATACAGTACAGGAGCCGGACGGACCGCGCCGCTGTGCGGTAATTAATATATTTTTGACTTAAGTGAGATTCGAACGAAGTATTGCCGGATTCAAATATCATAACTTTAACCACCCTAACCGTGCTAATTGAACAAATAAAAAAGGTGTGCTAAAATTGACAGTAGGGTGAATTAAAATATTCAGTTAATTTTTCTAGGATTTATACTACCCTGCCAGCCCTTTTGATTCAAATATGAATTTTCTTTTAAAAACATACCACCTAAGCAAATTTAAATTGTCTGAAATGAAGAAGGCCCTAAAATATTTTACGGGGTCCTCTTCCAAATGATAGTGAAGTCCTAGCCGCTCCTGGCTCGACGCCAGCTCCATCTGCAAACCAAATATTTAATTCAGTGTAATCCAATATCATTCGAGATGTCTTATAAAACTTGTAGCTAGTCTGGGTTGGCGCTGTTAAACATTAACCGTGATTGCCCGTCCGAATCCGACCTGAAACGGCTCTGTCTTTCAGGATAATGTCCTGTATGAGATCATGACCGGGTTTAGTGCAATCTCGGTATATCCAGGACCTGACTAGAAGGAAATTTCGTTACTACTTGCAAGAATTTATTACATTTAACAGACATGTTTAAAATAATATATTACTCGTTTTCTTTTTATCATTTACATTTAAATCTTATGAAAACTACAACGGTGTTTTGTTTTTCCATGCCTAACTTAGATTGGAATATTTTATGTTATAAATTTTAAAAATTAATTTTTTACAATACTTGTACTGTAAGCAGAGCTGGGCAGTAGCTAGCTACTTTTGTAGCTTAGCTACATTTACCTTAGCTGTAGCTGTAGCTTAGCTCACTGTGAAAAAATATAGCTGTAGCTTGTAGCTAGCTACTTTTTTTTCTATTAGCTTAAAAATAACAACTGAAGCTACTTTTAAAGCTACTTTTTGTAGCTTCAAGCTACTTTTTAAGCAGAAGGTCAACAAAGTACGCATGCGTACAAGCTAAACCCACACAAAATAATTATTTGTTGCCGATTCTAACTGGCTCTAATACGCAAAAATACACAGTAGGTGCCAGATGGTATTTGCTATTTTTGATTTTATGTACATAATAGTAAATTAACAGTCATTATAACAAAAGACTGATCATATAACAATGGCAAATTTAATTGTTTCACAATAATTTAAAAAAGTAGCTTTAAAATTTAACAGCTACTTTAACGGAAGCTTTTAGCTGTAGCTTAGCTATATTTTACAAAATATAGCTTATAGCTGTAGCTTAGCTACTTTTTTAAAGAATAGCTGTAGCTGTAGCTTAGCTACTTTTTTTAAGTAGCTTGCCCAGCTCTGACTTTAAGTTACCTATTAAAGACCAAATTTACACACAGTAAGTGGAACTTTTATTGCACAGTGGTTTCCATGGTTACATCAGAACTTTAATATTTACTTACTATCCACTGTGGACAGTAAGTAAATATTACATATCAAGGTCCTGTTTATTTTGACAACAATTTGACAGCTGTCAATTTTAAAACCTATTTTTGTTTTCCTTCTATTTGTCCAAGTATTGTAAAAAATAGCTTACTAACCTCGAATGGTAAGTGATTTTTTAGATCGCGAATGTTTAAGAAAGCTTGACCTTTCGGTCCTCGATTGCCCAAACTACATTCTTGACCTAAAAACTGTCACTTACAGTTCAGGGTATGTAACATACTATTATATCTTGCGTGAATTAATATCATTAATATCAAGGCTAAGTTAATGACATTTTTGTTTTCTGTTGGTCATTAAATGTGTACAATTTGTTTTAAAAAGTAGTAAATAAGTGTAAGGTATTCATACATTTTTAAAACTGAATATAATAAAGCATTCAAGTATGAAATATTATATTTAATATTAGTTTACAATGCTATTTTATTGAAATAAAAATTATCAAGGTGTAGTTGAAAATGTACTCAATATGTATTCTGTCACGCTATATAATATTAAAGTGTCATTAAATTATCATTTAATGTCAGTTATCCGAGTATGAATTACGAGCCTTTTAAATTTAATCAATATCTAATGTACTTGCTCTATTTTTAAATATGAATTAAGAATAAGAAAAACTGTTATAAATAATAAAGTTTTTGTAAGCAATATTTTCATATAAAATTTTTATGTACACTTTATTACCTCCGTAATATTACTTGAGATTATTTATAATTTACTTATTGACTTTTCTAGAACCATACGATAGCATTACAAGAAATCGTAGCCCAGTGAATAAAAGCAAAGTAAAATTTGTGTTTCTTAATTAACAAGCAAGAGGTCGTTCTTTCAAATCTCATTGACTTCAAACTGTATCAAAAAATATGATTGTGTGTGAGTGGTTCGGATTCCACTATAAGCTACTGTAATTGAGTTAAGTTCCTGTTGTGCTGAGTAACAAATAAATAAAAAATGGGATAGCACAAACCCTTGTACAATTCACTGAAGAATTTATTAATTAAAAACATCCCACAATGGATCTTCGCCAAACATTCCTATTCTAATAAGACTTCCACAATCATAATTCCTTTCATACAAGCTCGTTATTTTTTCCAATGTAAATAACAGGAAGGAATTGTCTAATTAACATATATTTTGTAAAAAAAAATAATTATATCATCACGCCTCTCTGACACAATTTTATTTTTATGATATAACTAGAAGCAGAGCTGGGCAAGCTACTTAAAAAAGTAGCTAAGCTACAGCTACAGCTATTCTTTAAAAAAGTAGCTGAGCTACAGCTATAAGCTACATTTGGTAAAATATAGCTAAGCTACAGCTAAAAGCTTTTATTAAAGTAGCTGTTAAATTTTAAAGCTACTTTTTTCAACTATTGTGAATGATTAAAATTGCCATTGTTATATGATCAGTTGATCAGTCTTTTGTTATAATATCATATCATATCATCACGCCTTCTACCCATTATTGGGTGTGGCACTCTGCCGAAGAAGATCTCGGTAAGTGATATATTTTTGCGCGTGAAGTGCAGTTACCAGTCGTCAAATCACGGCCCTCAAAGATGTTAGTGGCGGAGGAGCCACAGGGGTAGCTTTTGAAATTATGAAAATTGTTTGTCGCCTGTGGGAATCGAACCAGAATTATAATGAGTGTTAATAAATATAAAAAATCGCAAATGGACAAATGTACTGTTATTATTTGATTCTATCACATTAACAGAAGACTCCTAAACAGTCAATGTTTAGTTCATCTAATATTTAATACAAAAGTAGGATAGGTTAAGAACAAGTGAAAAATAAAATATGTTAATAGATTTTAAACTATATAATAACTTGTTATACTACAGTTATAGAAAACAATAAAGAAGGTACAATTCAAATACAAAACAAAAATAAGTAGCTTAAAGCTACAAAAAGTAGCTTTAAAAGTAGCTTCAGTTGTTATAACAATATTTTTAAGCTAATAGAAAAAAAAACATAGTTCGCTACAAGCTACAGCTATATTTTTTTACATTTAGCTAAGCTACAGCTACTGCTAAGGTAAACGTAGCTAAGCTAGTAGCTAAGCTACAAAAGTAGCTAGCTACTGTCCAGCTCTGATTAGAAGGCAGCGAGATTTGAACGCACGACATCTTGCTTGTTAATTAATGAACGTATGTTTCATCTCTGTTTTATCCACTGGGCTAAGGTTACCTGTATTATTTAATTAATATTATGAATGTGAATGTTTAATTATTTTTCAATATTTGTGACGAAACAATAACCTATTTCGTTAGTTGTACCATGGCGTCGGTATCAAATATAACGTAACATAAATTATAAAGTGTTTTCATTAGCAGGACATTTATTAAAAAGTTTAGTTATGAGTTAGTTTATGTCCTGCTATTATCAAAGTCCACTATTAGATAATAAATAATTCAGAGAAGCATATATTTCACTTGGTCCGCCCGAGCACATACTCGTCTAATAATAAGGTTCATTAAATATCCATGTCCTGGTCAAGCACTTCATACCCCCTCCTTGTGTTCCCGAGCCGGTCCTGCGCTCTTAATTAAATAATTTATATACGGTGCACAGTCGGCTAACGTCTTGATGTGTTGAACGTGTCTACTAAATGCAATCGTGGCACTTAAGTGCTAGTATTAAAGCGGTTGAATTTGATGTACGAACGTAAAACATGGTCGTAGCTTTGACCTAAGAACGCGCAAAAGTGCTCGCGCTTCCCCAGAGAGGGAATTTAGAAACGTGAGGAGTTAATCAAGGTAGTTCGGCACTGTATGAAGGCACAAGTCTTTCAGAGAGCCAACAAGCTGCTTGCTTGCTCTCTAAGTGCCAAACTTCATGAAACTTGTTTTCTTTCATTTTGTAACGTGGCAATTATTGCCACCTTGATTTACTACAACCAGTGCTGAGATAATTTGTCATAAATGGCGCTGAAATCTTGGAAATTACTTCTTTAACTACAAATAAATATAAACATTTTAGCTAGTAAGTTTTAAGTCCAATATCATTGGATTTATTTCTGTTTGTGGTTTAGGAAAACATTGTTTATTATTTTGTTTATTTATTTATTTGTTACTGTGTACAACTTAATTCTAAATACAGTAGTTTAGAGTGAAAACCGAACCACTCAGACAAAACAGTTTTTTTTTTAATATCAGTTGAAGTTAAGGATATTTGAATGCATGATTTCTTGCTTGAAACACAATCAATTTGAGAAAAAATCTATTATTGCTGAAAATATATTTAAAATAGTGCAAAATGATGTCTCATTTATTCCAGTGACAGAAATGGTTTTTTTAATAGATTATGTCATGATAAACATGAAAAAAAGAAAATTAGATTTGGGGACGGGTGGAAACTATAGATGGCGTCGGTGTAAATGCGCCGATTTTAAGGGTGGTTGTTGATCCCTACACCAGTCCACTCTCAGAGCTTCTGTCGCCAATGAGCAATCAGCAACCTGTTCGGTTGCGATGCTCATAGCCTCAGCAATCTCGTGAACTTTAACTCGCCGATCGTCCAATATCATACCATGGATTTTATCGACGATTTCTGGCGTTGTAACCTCAATTGGATGACCAGAACGTTCGGCGTCCTTTGTGGTCATACTACCACAACGAAAATCAGTAAACCACTTGTGAATCGTTCCAATCGATGGTGAGGAGTCCCCATAATGTTTAACAAGCGATGCTTTGGTTTGCGTAATGTTTTTTCCACGCAAGAAATAATGTTTACTCAAGACGCGAAATTCACTTTTTTCCATGTTTTCAAAAATCTTCAAGGTTGCTTGCTTTCGATGGGTGTCGAAACAGAACTGAATGACATATCAGTCTGAAAATTTGAATGCGTTCTAGTTAAAGATGGTACATCACAAATGTCACATGAGATTTGCGATTGTGGCGCCATCTGTTTTATTATTCAGGGACTTTTCACCTTGCCCTCGTAGTTAAGAAAAATATTACTCATTTAATTGTTTAATTTGTTACACATTTTTACAAAATAAAAGATACCAATTTAAATAAAAACTTTATATGTATTTGTACAATAAAATGTGAGTGAAACCTTTTGATGGCGTGTATTCCAATGTAAGTTATACGTTCCCCGTACTGTAATTGGGATTAAGTTCTGGTAACAAATAAATAAAATTAACGAAACATTAACTAACGAACGAAATAAACTTAAATATTTATCACGACATCGCGTTTGTTTATATTAGTATAGAAGGGGCTATAACTATCCCTTAACTTTTTGCCAGAGCTATCCAGTATTTACCCTAAATAAATTAATATTTCATATGTTATAAAACTTGGGGGAAAACACCTTTCTACCTACAACAAATAAATATTGAACGTGAGTATATATAAGCTAGTGTGCTATGCTAGAGCAGCAGCAGGAGCGGTGTTGGTGATAGCGTGCATCCCCGGTACTAAATCCCCGGGTAATTGACAGGGTGCGCGTTGGAGTGAGATCTGCGCTTACTGCGGCCGGCCTAGTGTGTTTAGGCAACAGTTTTTAATTGTCAAGCTGTCTTCGCCCGCTAATAAATTCCACCAAAAAGCTTAATTTATGAGCTTGACTTGAATGGACTAGCGACATGCAAAGCGCGAACTCACTCGCCTGGATTTCAACCACAGGGTTGCACAAACATACTGGAAAATTAAAAAAAAATACAAACTAAATATATACGTCCTTTATTTTTATTTATTCATTTGTTACTTTGTATAACAGGAACTTAATCCCACTTATAGTAGTTTATAATGGAATCCGAACAATTCAGCCACAATCGTATATTTTTAATATAAGATGAAGTCAGTGAAATTTGAATGCACGACCTCTTCCTATAAATAAATACATTTTAGCTCGGTTTTATCGACTGGACAGATTTACTCTTTATCTCTTAAAATTACTCATGTGGCTCTCCCTCCACTAACATCTTTGGTTGCCGTGATTTGACTATTGGTAGCCACACTTCACGCGCATAAATATATTACTTATCGAGATCTGCCCCGGCAGAAGTGCCACACACATATAAGGCGTGATGATATATTTATATTTAAAACTACTTCTGTGGCTCTCCCTCCATTAGCATCTTTGGAGGCCGTAATATGACGGCTGATAACTACACTTCACGTGCAAAATTTATCACTTACCGAGATTTGTTACAGCAGAGTGCCACATCTAATAATGATAAATTTATTTTTACATTGTATTTATTTTTTTATCTTTTTATTCGTTTTCTGATCTTACATAGAGTGTTTAATTACAATTGTGTGGAATTCAACCTTTCTTTTTATCTTTTTGTTTCATTTTCAGTTACTATATTGTTTGTAATTTTCTTTCAAATACAAGCGCAGGCTATCGTTTTCATCTTTTCTAATCTTTGTAGATTTGTTGTTAGATTCATTATTAGATTCGTTGTTAGAGGAGTAAGCGTAAGTAATTTGATATGTTTTGCGAAAAAGGTAACGTACGTCGAAGGCAGATGAACAAAAAGTGAATAGGAGTGATTGGGTGGATGTGATTGAAGGTTTGTTGTGCAATGAATGATTTCGAGTGTGATAAGTAAATAAATAAATATATCATCACGCCTTCTACCCATTACTGGGTGTGGCACTCTGCTACAGCAGATCTCGGTAAGTGATATATTTTGCGCGTGAAGTGCGGTTACCAGTCGTCGAATCACGGCCCCCAAACATGTTAGTGGTGGAGGAGCCACAGGGATAGCTTTTTCAAATTATGAAAATTTGTCGCCTGTGGGAATCGAACCAGGGACCTCAGGATCCACAGGCCGACTTCATACCACTGAGCTAGCCATCCCACTAGTGTGATAAGTAAATGAGCTTATATAGAGGGAGCTATGAATGTGGTTCAAGGGTGGATCCACCCCCTCCCTTGGGCTTATTATTTTTTTTAAATGTTTTATAAGTGTTATTATTCGAGTTTTATAATCCTTGTAGAAAAACTTTGTAACACTCTGAAATAACTCTGAAAAGCTTTCAAAATTTGAATTGTCAGACATTTTCAGAAGACTGTTTAAAATTTAAAAACTAAGAACAGAATACAAAATACATACAAATATATATTTCACACAAAAATTACAGAATTGTTTGTCAGTATTATGTTTTCCTTAAAAAAGATCAAAATGCCCCCTTCCCTCTTGAAAGTTGTCTAGATGCGCCCTTGGTGTGGTTGAATTGAGGGTGGTGTGTTTGGATGAGAATGTTTGAGGAGGACTGATTATTTGATGAATTTAATGAATAAATGTTTATGAATGATTTTATGTATGTATGTATGTATTTATTTGATAGTTTATTCCTACATAAATAAATGGGCTTTTAGAAAAATTTCAATTTATAGTCAAAACAATTTATTTTGTCATTAATAATTATTGTAACGTTAACAAAATACTGTTGGTTTAATATAGAAATATATTTTAGTATCAGCATTATGATGGTATTGTGAGAGTGGCAAGTAAAGTTCGTAAGTATAATTTGTAAAATCTGTCTTTCATATGAAAGTGTGTCTTGGTGGATAATGCTCTACAAACTTCGCCCCTCGCGTCGCGCCGCCGTCAGCAATAAAACCAGCTCGCAACTTAGGGTGGAGATACGATATTGTTATTCTTGATTTAAATTAGAATTTGAGCCGTGTCTTGGGAGTCGGTAACAGCCTGATTTATGCAAAGTTTGTTGTAGCTAAAGTTAGGTAAAATTTTGTTATTGTTTGGATTATATGAGGTGCCGCACGTATGCTTGTAGGCACGCTCCGGGCACTCCGGGGCGCTCCGGGAGCTCCGGGATTTGTAGAGGTTCCTAGAATGACAAACTAAATGTGTAGAGAAAAAGGATTTTTTTGTTCAGTGATTCAATGTATTTGTACAAAATAAAAATGTATACTAAAAACGTTATAAACATCGACTGACGTCATCCATCATGATAAAACTTAATAAAATCATAAGAAACTAGTATATATTTAATATATATATTTAATATATATATATATATATATATATATATATATATATATATATATATATATTAAATATATACTATCATCACGCCTTCTACCCATTACTGGGTGTGGCACTCTGCCGAAGCAGTTCTCGGTAAGTGATATATTTTGCGCGTGAAGTGCGGTTACCAGTCGTCAAATTACGGCCTGTTAGTGGTGGAGGAGCCACAGGGATAGCTTTTTCAAATTATGAAAATTTGTCGCCTGTGGGAATCGAACCAGAGACCTCAGGACCCACAGGCCGACTTCATACCACTGAGCTAGCCATCCCATAATATATATTATATATATATATATATATATCATCACGCGTTCTACCTATTACGTAAGCTGCGGGATTTGTAGAGGTTCCTAGAATGACAAACTAAATGTGTAGAGAAAAAGGATTTTTTTGTTCAGTGATTCAATGTATTTGTACAAAATAAAAATGTATACTAAAAACGTTATAAACATCGACTGACGTCATCCATCATGATAAAACTTAATAAAATCATAAGAAACTAGTATATATTTAATATATATATTTAATATATATATTTAATATATATATATATACTATCATCACGCCTTCTACCCATTACTGGGTGTGGCACTCTGCCGAAGCAGTTCTCGGTAAGTGATATATTTTGCGCGTGAAGTGCGGTTACCAGTCGTCAAATTACGGCCTGTTAGTGGTGGAGGAGCCACAGGGATAGCTTTTTCAAATTATGAAAATTTGTCGCCTGTGGGAATCGAACCAGAGACCTCAGGACCCACAGGCCGACTTCATACCACTGAGCTAGCCATCCCATAATATATATATATATATATATATATCATCACGCGTTCTACCTATTACGTAAGCTGCGGGATTTGTAGAGGTTCCTAGAATGACAAACTAAATATGTAGAGAAAAAGGATTTTTTTGTTCAGTGATTCAATGTATTTGTACAAAATAAAAATGTATACTAAAAACGTTATAAACATCGACTGACGTCATCCATCATGATAAAACTTAATAAAATCATAAGAAACTAGTATATATTTAATATATATATATATATATATATATATATATATATATATATATATATATATATATATATATCTATATTCTACCTATTACTGGGCGTGGCACTCTGCCGAAGCAGATCTCGGTAAGTGATATATTTTGCACGTGAAGTACAATTACCAGTCGTTAAATCACGGCCTCCATAGATGTTAGTGGTGGAGGAGCCACAGGGGTAGCTTTTGAAATTATGAAAATAGTTTGTCGCCTGTGGAAATCGAACCAGGGTTCTCAGGATCCACAGGCCGACGTCATACCACTGAGCTAGCCACCCCATATTTTTTTTAATTCGTATATTTGTTTTAAAGGAATGTTTCTCGTTTCTGTTTGATATAATTGACATGATTAGCATTCTCACCCTTTTGTGCATCCCTCCGGTTGACATGCGCGTGCTAATTTCACTTATACGACCCTGCCTTATTTTAGTCTCCGCCCAAACTCATGCGGCAGGGGCAGGGTTTTTATTATTTTATTTTTTTGTATTTTTCCCCGTGGATAATTTTATTCCCCTGTTTCATGAAAGTAATTTCACAGGCCACTAGATATAATGACAGGAAATTTATTTTTTCTTTGTTAATTTAATTTGTTTATTTGCATATGAAAATTACACATTAAATTAATGCAAAAGAAAGTTACTGATACATGAGACGCCGGTTGGTTTTTATACTTTTAATTTCATCCTATAAATTTCAGCTTAAATTCCACATGAGAAAATATTATTTCTGTATAAATTTTGTTATAAAATGTACCTGGTGCTACCAGAATAAATATTATTGCAAGAATACATACGACTACATTAAAATTATATTTGAAAATACATTCACATTCTTTAATTTTAGTTTTAAAGGTTTTTTTCTACCGCTTGTGTATTAATAGCTGCCATTATAAACTTGTTGCATAATACACTAAAAAAACTGTATTATTATTTTCTTATTTATTTATTTGTTACTCAGCACATTAAACCCTTTTAAATGTGCGACTAAAATTAAGCAATATTTTTAAAAATCTTTTATGATATATCATTGCTGTTTATATTCAATCGTATAAAATTGCGATAATGTAACCTTAATACCAATACTTAAAATTTTTAACTCTCCTTCATCAGTAGTACGTACAGCAATCTTATACAAAACAGTTCATTATGTTAAATAAAAGCAAAAAATACTTTCTCATATTTTGATGTTTGTTATAATATATTACGTACCATGAACTGTAAATGATAGTTTTTAGGTCAAGAATGTAGTTTGGGAAATCGAGGCTAGAAGGAGCGAGATTTCCTAAACATTCGCGACCTAAAAAATCTCTTACAGTTCGAGGTTAGTAAGCTATTTTTCTACAATACTTGCACAAATAGAAGGAAAAAAAGGTATAAATAAATAAATATATCATCACGCCTTTTACCCATTACTGGGTGTGGCACTCTGCCGGAGCAGATCTCGGTAAGTGATTTATGCGCGTGAAGTGCGGTTACATAATCATAAAATCACGGCCTACAAAGATGTTAGTTTAGGGAAAGCCACAGGGGTAATTTAAATGTGGTGAAAATTGTTCACAGGATCCACAAACCGACTTGATACCACTGAACCACCAACCCCATCAAAAAAAAGAAAGAAGAATAGGTTTCAAAATAGACAGCTGTCAAATTGTTGTCAATAAACAGGACCTTGATATGTAATATTTACTTATTATCCACGGTGGATGCTAAGTAAATATTAAAGACCTGATATAACCATAAAAACCACTGTGAAATAAAAGTTCCACTTACTGTATTTAAATTTTGTCTTTAATACGTAACTTACAGTTACAAGTATTGTAAAAAATTGATTTACATAGTAATTTAATAACTGCTATTATAGTTCTTTGATTCGGTGGTGTCAAATTTAAATTTATTTCCGAAGGGTCGTACAATTTTTCGCATTAGGTTTGCCAACTCAGAATTAATCAAAGAATTGTTCTACTTAAAGCTCGTCATTCAATTTATGAACTATACAGGATAGTTAACTTGAGTGGAATTTAAACTCAGGATTTCCGGATTCTAATCTCGTACTATCACTATCCACACCACCATACCGTCGATTCTAATTCACCATTCAGGTTTTGTAAGTGAGAAAATGATCATTCCAATCCCGAATAAAATATTTTGATTGTCTTCTCTTGAATTCCGCGTCAAAATCCGAATATATTCTGTCGGTTTTTTGCATGTAGATTGACGCAGACCATACACAACGCCAGCTAGATATTTGTTTTAATAGGACTGACCCTATTCCGGTGCGGCGGCGGAATCGTGTAACCCAATTCAAACATCCAGCGTAATTCAACTTAATAATGTGGGCTCACATATGCAGCTACAGCTTCATATACATATATTTGCATACATCACATATTGCGTCTTTAGCTAAATTTATATTAGTCAAATAATACGAGCGCACAATGGTAATGTGTTTCTGCTTGGAGGTCGTATTACCAGCCGACATTATGTTTAACACTTACTGGATACTAATTTTAAAATTATAAGTATTAACTAAAAATTAATTTAACCCCTAAGCCCTAATCAATCTTAACCACTAGTTTGGTTTACAAGTCGAGTAATCTTGGTTAATCTCTTTTTACTGATGATAAGAAATTAGTTCTTATCTATAAATATATCATCATGCCTTCATCCATTACTGGGTGTGGCACTCTGCCGAAGCATATCTTGGTAAGTGATATATTTTTGCGCGTGAAGTGCGTTTACCAGTCGTTAAATCACGCCCCTAAAGATGTTAGTGGAGGGAAAGCCACAGGTGTAGTATTAATGTGGTGAAAATGTTTGTCGGCAGTGGGAATCGAACCAGGGTTCTCAGGATACACAGGCCGACACGATAACCACTGTGCCATCTACTCCAACTAAGGGGTCTTTCTGGTTTTTTGGGGTTAAAAAAGGAGCTTTTAAGTTATTTTTTATATTTAAATAAAAACCATGTATTAAGTAGCAATTTTTATATAGACATTAATATACAGAATGTTCCATTTAAGAGTGTCATCATTGCTATCTCGAGAACTATAAGAGCTATGAGGTTAAATTAGCAAAGAACCACCATTTTATAAGACGATTACAATGAGCAAAAAAAAATTTTTTAGATCAGTGGTTCTACAAATACGGAACACAACTTTCTTATTTTAAATGGGAACGTATGTGTTTTTTAGGTTATTCGATAAAGTATATATACTTATATCTTCTTCGTCTTCTATGGGAAAGTTTTGGAAGCAAAAATTAAAAAAAATTAGAGTTATAGTAATTAATAGGTAATTTTTTTGGTTTTTGCCTACTACAAATATTTAGAAAATATGGTGGTGATAATAATTAAAATAGTGCTGGATTACACTTTTTTAAATGATTTATCTTTTATTTATTTTAAAATAAACAAAATAAATATATCATCACGCCTTCTACTCATTACTAGGTGTGGCACTCTGCTGAAGCAGATCTCGGTAAGTGATATATTTTGCGCGTGAAATGCGGTTACCAGTTGTCAAATTACGGCCTCCAAATATGTTAGTGGTGGAGGAGCCACAGGGGTAGCTTTTGAAATTATGATAATTGTTTGTCGCCTGTGGGAATCGAACCAGGGTTCTCAGGATCCACAGGCCGACTTCATACCACTGAGCTAGCCACCCCATTTATTTTGTTCTTTACAAATCTCATTCATCACTAATTCAATATTAATTTAATTTGGATCGCAACTAATTGATCACTGTAATTCCTAATCGTAATGATTAATTATAAATAAATGTATGGAACCAAAATTACAATTGTGTCCGAGTGGTTTGGATCCACCATTAGCTCTTCTAAATTGAAATTAATTTCCTGTTCTGTAGCATAGGAAACAAATAAAGATTAAACAAAATTGTATTATTCTGTATGAGTTTCGTATAAGAGTAATTTTCCCCAAAGTGCCAATAAATCATAGGAATCCAAATGAAATATCCAAAATTGGCTCCAACATTCTTAAAATCAAATCATCCTTAATGATACATCTCCCCTACGAAACATACTCCAGCTTACAAATAATTACAACAGTCCATGACGTCACTTGTCACACCATAACCTACCATTCTTACCAACCTCACAAATTCATAAATCACCACTTTGTCCCAGAAGCCATTAGTACACCTCTGTGGCTATAACAATAAGCGCAATCAAGTTAGGGGTGCGGTGGCAGCTTGCAATGAAAATAAGGGCTGTTGTTATGCCAGTGGGGTGGAAGGCGTATCCCAGGTGACAGCCACGCGTGTGACTGTCTTATGTTCGCACGGGTATCGATGAATCTGATAAATTCAATGTAAGGTTGGCGCGTGCGCGTGTAATAAAATCACGCTGCTAGGCATTTATCACGCGGGCTCGCTAAGCTGGACCGAAAAGCTGATGGGAGAAGCGATGGATTTAGTGGCGTGGGAGAGGGTTTAAATCTCGTTTTCGATTGGCTTCTTGCGCCTACAGCAGTACTGCATGATATACAGGCTCTTGACTGCGATACTAGAACATAGGACTTTTTTGTACGAGCGTGTATTTTTATGCTATCTACAAAGTAATGAAAAAGCATGTGTAATTAAAAAATAGTTATTTGTTTCATTAAGATTAAAAACACTAGATTTTTGGTCGAGTAATAAAGATTGTCAGCTGTATTATTATTAGACTCGAAATAATATTTTTAGTCCGATTGAAACATATTACTTATTTAGAGAATTTCACAGATTTATTCAAATTTACATGAAACATATTGGCAAAATAATTTTTGTCACCATGACAACTATAATATAAAAATAAATCAATAAATAAATATATCATCACGCCTTCCACCCATTACAGAGTGTGGCACTCTGCCGAAGCAGATCTCGGTAAGTGGTATAATTTTGCGCAACTGTAATAATATAGTTATTTATGTACCAATGGTGGGAACAGGCGTTTCTGGCCCGTGGTATGATTATTAGCACGAGGTGCAAAGCGCCGAGGACTAATAACATGCTCAGGGTCAGAAACGCTAACTTCACCCGTGGTACATACAATATTTTACGCACAACAAAATAACATTTAATTATATGTCCAAATGATTAAAAAATGTACAAAGGTTATATGCCAAAATGACATTTTGCAGAATAAAGTGTTCACAATAAACAAAAATTGTCATTTTATTTATGTATCCATATGAATTATTTCTTTTTGGCCCATAGGCCAAAAAGAAGTGCTTAAGACCCCTTTTAAGGGCTAAAACACATGCTTTTCGGCCCGGTTGTATGAGGTATCCATGGTGACGAAAATATTCCTGATATAGCGTTCTTTTACTATTGAAAAAGTTGAACATAATTTTTTTGTCTTAGGACCATTTTTACTACAGTTTTAATAGTAATGGCAGCCGTCTCTAGGTTTTTATTTATTTTCTCGAGAATGTCAAAAATTGATCAAATCATGCCATTTAAAAAATGTCGTCCCTTTCACGGTGAAAAAATTACTTTCGATAAAAAATATTTGATCTTGCCAAAATACCCTCAATTATAAACCCTTAATTCCTCACAACTTCTATTTGATCAAAAAATATACAATTTAAAAATACTTTCCCAATAACTCCACTATTAATACCACAAGAACAGCTTTCCCTCCATTGTTTCAAAACAAATGAAGCACATCCTCCAACCGTAGTAGCAGGACAACAGAGCATCGCAAGGGTTATCTTCATTCAATTGTCTGTAAGACAAACAGATTACCGGAAACTTTTCCATGCTCTGTCCAACTGGCCACATGTGCAACCCTTCACCATCCCTCGCTTAAGGGAGTGCGAGGGTTCAATGAGCAGCTCGGCATGTAGCAGCACGTGCTATGCAGAGACACGCGCGTGTCTGGCGCTGTTCCCACTGTGCCGGAGGTGCGTGGGGGTGATTGACAGTGTTCATTACGTGGTCTGCTCAAGAGAAATTACATAGATTCGACTGTGTCTGCTCAATTAAATACCAGATCTGCAGATCACAACTGTGTCCGAGAAGAGACTTTATTAACTGGTGGAGTTGTTACTGTAATAGGTTTTGTACGTTGGTTTATTAAGGAGTAAGTGAAAATCGTATTGGACACCAATTTATTTTATTTATTTGTTTGTTATGGGGTGGCTAGCTCACTGGTATGAAGTCGGCCTGTGGCTGAGAACCCTGGTTCAATCCCCACAGACGACAAACATTTTTATCAAATTAAAAATTACCCCTGTGGCTCTTTCGCGACTAACATCTTTGGGGGGCGTGATTTGATGACTGGTAACCACACTTCACGCGCATAAATATATCACTTACCGAGATCTGCTTCGGAAGAGTGCCACACCCAGTAATGGGTAGAAGGCGTGATGATATATTTATTTGCTATTTTGCACAACAGGAACTTAACACCAATTACAATAGCTTATAGTGGAAGTCAAAACATTTAAATATAGTTTTTTTTTTTGGATATAAGTTGAACTCTTTCTTTGTATATCTAAGTTAAATTCAATGTTTTATTAGGAACAGTCATATTGCACCAATTTTTACAGTTATAGATCAGGGAACATGATATTTAAATCATTTTTATAAATCAGGACATTTGATATTTAATAGTTATTTGTATATCAAGGAAAGAAAGTAAGACATTTCTTCTCAAAGGTGTTGTTCTTTCCGCAAGCCAAATCGATGGATATAATAACAGTTTCTTCACGAGTTAAATATATAATTTCTTTATTACTCTGTTAGAAAGTCAAACTTTCAGAAATAAATTAGAAATTTAGATAATGTTATTCTCTTGGTAGAAGTCACCTGGATAATGTCAAACCATACCGTTTATTTTCTGTTGCCTTGGATACGACTTTCCGTTTCTTCTCTAAAGAAGAAAAATTTACTTTCTTCTTTAAAGATGAGATCTGATATGATCGTGAAAAATAGTATATTATATAATAATGGGGTGGTTCGCTCAGTGGTATGAAGTCGGCCTGTGGATCCTGAAAACCCTGGTTCGATTCCCACAGGCGACAAACAATTTTCATAATTTCAAAAACTACCTCTGTGGCTCCTTCACCACTAACATCTTTGGGAGCCGTGATTTGACGACTGGTAACCGCACTTCACATGCAAAATATATCACTTACCGAGATCTGCTTCGGCAGAGTGCCACACCCAGTAATGGGTAGAAGGCGTGATTATAGATATATATTTATATGGAGTGGCTAGCTCAGTGATATGAAGTCGGCCTGTGGATCCTGAGAACCCTGGTTCGATTCCCACAGGCGCCAAATATTTTCATAATTTCTAAAAAAAAACCCTGTGGCTCCTCCACATCTTTGGGAGCCGTGATTTGACGACTAGTAACCGCACTTCACGCGCAAAATATATCACTTACTGATATCTGCTTCGGCAGAGTGCCACACCCAGTAGTCGTGACGGTATATTTATAAATAAAGGAAAAAATCTGGTGTGGGCACCACACGACTTTCTTATACACAGTATATTTAATATATAGAATATAGATTAATGAAATTGATTTAGCATCAAAAACGCTGAATTGAACACAAATTCTGTTTTCTAATTTTGTTTGTTTTCTTTTGTTTCAGGTTAGTGTTCCCTTTATTTCATTTCACCATTAACCGTGAGTAATTTATTTACATTTATGTTTATACTTTTGTCTACAAAATGATAATTAACCTATTTTTACCATTATTACTTTCCAACAGAAACTAATTCTATTTCATTATGACAGTAGTAAAACATTTATTTTTGTTTAGGTGAATTACATTAAATATAAATTATTGTCTAGACTTCTGACGAAGTAAATTAAATATTCTTATCACATCATCATAACAGACATTACAAGCTTATTTCGTTTTTGCGTATTAATATTGGAGTGTTCTTGCCTATAATCACATGTTTTTCTAACAAACCTTCAATTATTTTCTAATCAAAACATTGTATCATGCATAAATAATTGATGGTAATTGTATGTATGAGAGACGTTGAATAAGATACTAGAAAATGCATGAGGAATAAGGATTTCTCCTACCATTATGTTCCTGATTAGTTTAGACAAAATGTTTCAAATTAAAATTGCACAGAAATAAATTCTGCACTAAAATCTGTTTACACATTCATTTCACTACTGTTAAAATGGATAGTATTACTACCAGTTCTGTTCAAATCTATCCCATAGCAACGTACGTGAAGTTAACTTTTCGCACGCTAAGAATAAATTAGAATTATTATTACGATTAATTTTTGACGTTCCTCAAAACCAGTGAAATGCTTCATTGTATGTCACGTAACTGCGTTTTAACCAATCCCGTCATTATTATACTGAGAATAAAGCTCTTGTGATTATTCCCGGGAATAATCTCTGTAGGTGCTTTTTTGTTTGAGACAAATGATAGGTAGTTGTCAAATAATTAAAACTATCAACGCGTCAAGTAAAATGTATGGAAAAAATAGATTTAGTTCCATTTCAGATACAGAAATACACCAACAAATTTTGGAAACAACTTCCAAAAATACATTAATAAGTAATCAATCGATATGGACCCAGTTCAAAATCTTTTAAATTGGATGAATCGACCTCAACAGCTAAGTCAAAAAAATAATCTAATTAAATATAACTCGAGAGTTGGATAAATTAGAAAATAATTCTCCAGTATCTTTCTCAAACTTGTTGCCATTTGGCAATAACCACTTAAGCCCTACGGGCTTTCGTGACTATTGCTTGGCAACAAGTTTTCGAAAGATCTGTCAAATTATTTTCAAGTTATTTTCACTCTCTTGTTATATTTTTACTGATAATAAAAAAATAAATATTTTACAATTGTTTAAAAGAAAGCCTACTTCTAAAATTTCTTTGCTTCTCTTTTCGCGCTAGGTACCCAGTAGTTTTTGTATATTAAGGGGAGAAACTGAGACATTCCTTCCCGAAAGAAACGTTACATTTCTCAAATCGATGAAATGGCATATAAAGCATCTAAGGGATGAATGATAGTTTCGTCACGAGATATTCACTACCTTCATAGGAAGTACAATTTTCAGACATAGATTAGAAACTTAGATAATATTTATTATTCTTCTAACAAAGGTCAACTGGATGTCACTAATGACAAATTATACCTGTTTTCCACCATGAATATAGCTTTACATTTCTTCCCTAAGATGAAATGTTTTTTCTTGCGTAGGGGTAGAAAGTGTCATTATTTTCTCATAATTGAGGAATACATTTACTTTCTGAAAGGGTGCGAAAAAAATTATATGTTGGAGATTTAATTTTTTTTATAAAATCACTTTACTTTCTTAATACACATATAACTATTTTAGTTTTGTTTTCGACCTAAACTTCTTGAATTTTACATATAGAATAATATTTAAGAATGAAAAAATTAGCTCATGCATAATTTAAAAAAAACGAAAATAATTCCTGTTGATATATTTGATGCCATATCTCTAAAACTAATAAAGATATTTGAATACTGTTTGCACCATTACTTTCTTTATAACATACATACATTAACAAAATATAAATTGAGCCAAATGACAGTAAAGAAAATATAAAAAAATTCTGCTGATCATCTAATTACAAATCGTTTTCTAGTTGCTATGGATATGACTTTAATTTTATTCCCTGAGGTAAAAAATATCTTCTTCTTTAGGGAAGAAAAGAATAACTTTTTTATTTTACTTGTGGGAAAAATATACTTTCTGAAAGGTACGTAAAAAAATATATTTATTATTTTTCAGATCAATGGAAAAGTGTAATTTTTCGTTCGACAGGATAAAAATATCTATTCCCTTTATATTTGGTTCTAGAAATGTTAAAATATAATTTGGTTCTAGTGTACTTAGTACGCATGGCACGCAAGGCATGCCTGCATTATTAACGCAAGCGAACGCACCGTAACGCTAGTGGCAACATAACGATATCGTGTGTATATTTTCATTGCGTCGGGTCTGTTTCGTTTTTCTGTTTTTTACGTTTATCTGACATTTACCTGATTAAACTTGGATTCTCGTGCCAAGAGCACATAAAGCAGTCAGTAATCGGGCCAGTAACTGAAATTTATGTCATTAATCGACGTTATTTATATTTATTTTATATGTGCGCCACCGCCAACATGATTTAAATACCCTTCTAAGAGAAATATGCCGGCCCTGCAATACCTAGATCTGTTTTACCCAGTTTGCTAATTTTTAATCACTTCTGTATTTGTTTCTGTTAAATTCACAAAGCTACATTTAATGGTAATGGTATGTGAGGATGAGAGATTTCGTTAGCGACCTAGAAATAAATCAATGAATATGATTGAAGGTTTGTTGCGTGGACGAAAGACAGATGAACTTATACCGGGTGGACTATAATTGATTGGCAATAAATGTTGAGTTGGCTATCCTGTTTAATTGGTAAGCCTCGTCACTGTCAATAGGACATTTCTTGATTAATTTTTGAGGTTAATTTGGTGTTATTTTAAATATCCATTTTTATAAATATAGGTGAAATAAATTTTGGCAAAGATAGGTAATCAAATTACAATCATATTTTATTTGACATATTTTAATTTGACAATCAGGTATACCAACATAAAATAGAAAATATATATATATATATATATATATAGATATTACTAAAACAAAAATTTCAATTACTTGTAGTTGCCCGAAATAAAAAAAATTATGAATGTGGAAGAAGAGTGGTGAAACATGATTTTGAGCCAGAGGTGCCAGCCGAGGGTTAAAAACATGTCAAAGGTCATAAAAGCAAATTGCGCCCGTGGTACATACATAATTTTATACACGGTCAAAGAGTTTCTAATTTAGAAAAAATGTTTCTGAAATAAATATACCAACTACATTTAGTGGTTGCTTTGGTTAAATTACTGAAACGGTTCTATTAATTATAGCGATTTTTTTTTTAATTTAAAGAATATTTGGGACCATTACCTTTTAGGTATTTGTATTTCAGATTTTTTGAAATTTGTAGTCCGCGTGATATTAATTAAACCTTTGCAAATTTTTAATGATCGCTTTTTACATTACGAAAGAAACTTTTAAATAAAAAAATAAATATATCATCAAAATTATTATTATTTTATTTTTCTGGACAAGTTAGAGATATTTTGTAAATTGATTCAGATATAAGAGGATTGAGGAGGGCAGCATGAACCCCAAAATCATTCACAAAACATTCACTCATTACGCTCACTCATTACATTCACTCATTACATTCGTCAATATATGCATTAAATACATTCATTTATTATGGGGTAATGGGTCAGTGGTATTGAGTCGGTCTGTGGATCCTGTGAACCCTGGTTCAATCCCCATAGCTGACAAACATTTTCACCAAATTAAAAGTACCCTTATGGCTCCCCCATCACTAATATGTTTGGGGGCCGTGATTTGATGGCAGGTAACCGCACTTCACGCACATAAATATATCACTTACCGAGATCTGCTTCGGCAGACTGCCACACTCAGAAATGGGTAGAAATCGTGATGATATATTTATATATTTATTTTTATATAAAAGTTTTAAGACAAAACGTTAACTTGATAACAACGGTTTATGACACTTCTGTTTGAACGGCGTTTATATCAAAGAAATTCGTGTATAATTATCAAATTATGATAAGACCGTGTTTAAACTATCTTTTTAATGAGTTTAAAGGAGATTTGAATTAGATATGCGCAGCAAAGATTTTTTTTATATTTGTGAAGTGTCGTCTGGGGAGAAGAAAACCAAGTAGATTTCGTGAAACATCAGAAATTCAACTGCGAATCTTCTAATAAGTAAACGTTCAATTTGCAATTTAGCGGAATTTTAAACAGCGAAAATTGAGTTTCGCTCCACGCGCAGAACGAAAAATATTTGACCAATCGATTGAATTTTTCTCATTTTTCGGCATCGGCAGCGTCTGTGCAATTAACTGACTGAAGGTCATTACCGTTAATTGGCAAATAAATGCGGCTGGTGGTTCTCTAATTATCAGCATCTCTCGAATAAATTTAAATTTTGTATTCGGATGGGAAATCGCTCCTTAATTCCCCGGAGCTGCGGAATATTCACGCCGGGGACCGAAGAGCGTTTCCGTGTCGAGTGTCGCTGGAATTTTCTACTTCACTAAGGGACGGAATTAGGAAAATTGTAATCAACAATGCTGGTTTTGCATATTCTGAGACCTGAAGTATTAGTGTTTTTTGGGGCATCACTTCAACTAATATGTTATTCATAAATAATTAATAACTGGTACAGGATGTAAACTGCCGAACTTAGAATATAAATGTAGAATTTATAAATAATGTAAGTACCGTTAGTAGAGGTATGCTCGAAAATGTTTCATTTATGAAGTGAATTTTTAGTTAAACCAAATCAAAAATTAAAAATTTTAAAAATATGTTTCTATATCATTCAAATCACGCTGAATTCATTGCCTTTAAGCACATCTTCATATCTATTTTAGTTTTAAAGTTAAACCGAATTTTAACTTTTTCTAAATTTCAACTTAGAAGGAACATATCTCAAAATCTAGAAGAGATATTGAAATGCGGTTTGAACTAGTGTATTTCTCGAACTTCACTTAACTGATACCTAAATTTTGATATTAGAGTTTGAATTTTGGCCTTAGGAATCCTTATGTGAAGGTGGTGAATGAATAAATACTTGTACATAAGTATTCCTAAGGCCAAAATTCAAACTATAAGTGATTCTTGGATCCATCTTAACCTAACAATAAATTTTGATAATTTTGAAAATTTAACTATTTTGTTCAAAATTTTCTTCTGTCAATATGTCAAAAAGTTTAAGTGCTATTAAAAATCTGTAAGCACCAGTGAATTCTTCGTGTAAAAAGACGTAGGTATGCAAATTTTCAGAATATTTGATTTATGGGTTCGATATTTAGAGCAGAAAATCTGAAAATGGCCTATATTCGCAAAAAGCTTATGGTAAATGCCTTAAAAATCTTAGAAAAATGGTGATTTTTGATTTTTTGTAATAAAATATTTATCTGTGCAAATTTTTTCCAGAAAATTTACATACCTATGTATTTTCTCCCGAGGAATTCACTGGTGTACACAGATTTTTACTCTCTCTTTAACTTTTTGAAATAGTGACATGGAAAATTTTGATAAAAAATAGTAAAATTTTCTAAATTTTAAAAATTCAGTCATAAGTTATTTGGAGCACGAGAAATACACTGGTTTAAATCGCATTTTAATATCCCCTTTAATTATCGAGATATGAGCCTCTAAAGTTGAGATTTATAAAAAAAATCAAAAATCGATTTAATTTAAAAATTAAAGTAGATATCAAAATGCTCTCAACGGCAGTCGATGTGTCGTGGTCTGAATGATATACTCGTAGGACCAGATTTTTAAAATTTTCGATTTTATAACTATTTCAGGAATTTTATTTATCATGACAACTCCAGTAAATATGCTATTTTTGTTTATAAAACAAGAAAAGATTCCGTAGCCATACTAACTTAAATAATTTGTTTCATTTCAATTTGATTAAATGTGCCAAATTTTCTAAATAAGTGGTAAAAAAAAACAACATGTTTTAATCCGACTAAACATACTATTTCTAGTCTCCGCTATGCGTCGTCCAGCAACCTTTATTATTCGATCGAAAACTTGTATTTTTAGTCCTGATGAAACAAATAACTATCTCAAGTCGATTAAATGATTTGTTCGCATAATGTATTTTCTTTGAAATATTCTGAATCCGGCTCTGGTTCCTGGCGATAAAAATGTTTCTTTTCATTTGCGGCTCTCTCTGTTTCTTTTTAATGCTTTTATACTTTTTGTGAATATAATTCGTTTAATAAATATTAATTATCTTATAAATTAATAACATACCTACGTGTAGATGAAATTAAAGTGGAATGTCTGTAAATATTTGGTGTGAAAACTTTTTATGACTTAATTATTTATTCATGCAGATTTTAATTAGTAAACTAGGTCAAATACATCGTTTTAACAAAATAATTAATTATATTGTTATTAGTGAATAAAATCCGGAACACGCGTTTTATTACAGGGCAATCTAAAGTTATGAGCAATCATAAAAATATGTATTTCCTAAATATTCTGAAATAACATGACATCAAATTTCGACAGCGACGTGTGAATATAACCATAAAAAATATCATTACCATACTTCTATAGAATGGGTATATACAGGTAGGACAAAATGTGTTCGAGACAATCGATTTTTTTATGATTATTTTTTGACGTTTCTCAAAACCAATGAAATGCTTCATTGTATGTCACGTGTCTACGTTTTAACCAATCCTGTCATTATTATACTGAGAATAAAGCTCTTGTGATTATTCCCGGCAATTATCTCTGTAGATGCTTTTTTGTTTGTGACAAATGATAGGTAGTTGTAATAATTATTGAATAAAACTGTCAACGCGTCAAGTAAAATGTGTGAAAAAATAGATTTAGTTGTATTTTAGATACAGAAACACACCAACAAATTTTGGAAACAACTTCCAAGAATACATTAATAAGTAATCACTCGATATGAACCCAGTTCAAAATCTTTTAAGTTGGATGAATCGACCTCGACAGCTAAGTCAAAAAATAATATAATTAAATATAACTCGAGAGTTGGATAAATTAGAAAATAATTCTCCAGTATCTTTCTCAAACTTGTTGCCATTTGGCAATAGCCACTCAAGTCCTACGGGTTTTCGTGATTATTGCCTGGCAACAAGTTTTCGAAAGATCTGTCAAATTATTTTCAATTTAGTCTCACTCTCTTGTTATATTATTACTGACAACTATACCCATGTACGCCAGTAGTTTCCAACCTGTATGTACCTACGCTCCTCTTTTTCCATAAAAAATTCTTGCGTCCCCTTCAATTTGATCTAATAATCTAATTTCATAATTACTGTTTTTATATTATATGGGGTAGCTACCACAGTGGTATCAAGTCGGCCTGTGTATCCTGAGATTTAGGTATTATAGGATAGGGGAGGGCAACCCTAAAATCATTCACAAAACATTCACACATTACATTCACTTATAACATTTACTCATTACATTCACCCATTACATTCACCCATTACATTCACTCATTACATTCGTCAATATATGCATTTTCAATATTAAACACATTCATTTATTATGGGATAATGGCTCAGTGGTATTGAGTCGGGCTATGGATCCTGAGAACTCTGATTCGATTCACATAAGCGACAAGCAATTTTCACCATATCAAAACTACCCCTGTAGCTCCCCCAGCACTAACAGCTTTGGGGAGGGTGTGATTTGACGGCTGGTAACCGCACTTCACACACAAAGAGATCTGCTTCGGCAGAGTGCCACACCCAGTAATGGGTAGAAGGTTCGAGAAATGTAACGGCACCTTTGGGAAGAAATGTCTGACTTTCTTCCCTTGATATACAAATAACTATTTTGGGAGACCCTGTATAAAGTTTGTTCTGATTTAAATTTCCGTGGCATGGTACTATAGAAACCAACAAAGACAGTTTATTTGAAAAACGTGATACAAAACAATGATTATGGTGAAAAGATTTGTTTATTTTTAAAGTTTGTAAGAAATTGTGTGTGTTTCATGATTCACTACAATTTCAGTTTGTTGCGGTGAATCCAGTCAATTTATTTTATCCATGACATATTCTGCTATTTACAACAAAATCGTGACAGGGCGCCATTCGCAGCCGACTTTAAATTTACTTTTAATAAACGCGTCCGAGTTAACAAAGAACTAATTTCTTCTGGATAATTTTTGCATTTCGCTGGAATTAATGAATTAACAGATTTACAGGAACCGGGAGGATATAATTCTCAACTTCAGAAAAAGTTCTCGTAACTTTTCTTCAATGTAAATTAGTTTGCATATTATTTAACTTGTATTTTTCCTCTGTAAATTATTGTTTAGTTTTTTGTTCATTTTATTCCGGGGAAGTTAAGTGAAGAATTTTTATCTTGAGAAATTAATTTATATTTTAAAGAAAATGTAAACTCCAAAGAAAGGAATTATTAGTTTCAATATTTGACAATCAATTTAATATGAACGGAATTTTTCTTCTTTTATTACATTTAAAATTATATTTCTGTTTTTCTCAGATATTATTTTGAAATTATATTATGGGGTGGCTAGCTCAGTGGTATGAAGTCGGCCTGTGGATCCTGAGAACCCTGATTCTATTCCCACTGGCGACAAACAATTTTCATAATTTCAAAAGCTACCCCTGTGGCTCCTCCACCACTAACATATTTGGGGGTCGTGATTTGACGACTGCTAACCGCACTTCACGCGCAAAATAAATCACTTATCGAGATCTGCTTCGGCAGAGTGCCACACTCAGTAATGGGTAGAAGGCGTGATTATAGATATATATTTATATGGAGTGGCTAGCTCAGTGGTATGAAGTCGGCATGTGGATCCTGAGAACCCTGGTTCAATTCCCACAGGCGACAAACAATTTTCATAATTTCAAAAATTACTCCTGTGGCTCCTCCACCACTACCATCTTTGGGGGCCGTAATTTGACTACTGGTAACCAGACTTCACGTGCAAAATAAATCAATTACCGAGATCTGCTTCGGCAGAGTGCCACACCCAGTAAAGGGTAGAAGGCGTGATTATAGATATATATTTATATGGAGTGGCTAGCTCAGTGGTATGAAGTCGGCCTGTGGATCCTGAGAACCCTGGTTCGATTCCCACAGGCGACAAACAATTTTCATAATTTCAAAAACTACCCCTGTGGCTCCTCCACCACTAACATCTTTGGGAGCCGTGATTTGACGACTGGTAACCGCACTTCACGCGTAAAATATATCACTTACCGAGATCTGCATCGGCAGAGTGCCACATCCAGTAATGGGTAGAAGGCGTGATGATATATTTATTTTATTTTTATTTATAAATAGAAAAATTCATATTAAATGACATTTTTTTATATTACCATATTACTTTAATTTAAAAGTATCTCATATTAAAATATTTGATATTAGGTAGAATAGTTATTTACGATATATACTCGTACATATCTGAAGTGAAGTACGAACCTTCAAAGACGAATATTTATTTGCGCCATTAAAATATCTGACAAATTTATGCTCTGCCGAATTTAAAACAACTTCGGTCGATTTGAAAAGAAGCTATGAATTAAAGTGATATACTGGTACAGCTGGATCTATCGCCCATTTTCATTATCTTGATTAAAACATATTTCACTAGTTTATCGACGACGCTGTACAAATGGTTAAGTTACACGCATTTCAAGATTCAATATTTTTAGCCGAGATTAACTCAAATATCACTTCACGATACACTTTCAATGAACACTTACTCTAATTAAAAACAGAGACGAACTTCATGCTGCCATTTTCAAAGTATTTTACATCGTATATTTTCCGTTGCCAAACATTTATAAATTATTTCATATTTGTAAAGAGTTATTAAATTTGAAGTAAACTAATTTAGATAATTATTATTTCGGATTCCATTATAAGTTACTGTACATTACGAACATAAAACCACGATATCAGAAATTAGTCAAGCAAAAATTTCTCATTAAGGTGGTTCTATCAAGACTGTCTCATAATAGTATACTAGGTAACTGAAAAAGTTTATAAAAACAAGTATTTAATTTCATGTGGGGTATAGGTTATAAACAAATCAACATATTTTCATACTAATGTAGAAACTGATGAAAAATTATTTAATTTCATTAAAATCTGTCGAAAATAGTAGTACCAACACTAGTTATGAAATTGAGTATTTCAAAATTCGATTCCATATATGTTTCTGCGTAGATATACATATTTTAATCCACAAAAATTATTTTTTTTTAATCGCCGGGCATATGATTTCAAAAAAATTGTTTTATGAAAATGCGATTTTTTGTTGTTGAACCAGTTGAAAATAGAAAAATTTTAAAAGATGGTTTTATAATTTTCTGACCACGGGAAATCGAATGCCGTTGAGCGCATCTTCATATCTTTTTTAGTTTAGGAGTTACAGCGATTTTTGACTTTTTAAAAATCTCAACTTTGAAGGCCTATATCTCGAAAACTAACAGAGATATTGAAATGCGGTTTGAACGACTGTATTTCTCGTGCTCCAATTAACTTATACTGAAATTTGGAAAATTTTGAAAATTATGCAATTTTTCTCTAAATTTTCTTTTGCCCATATTTCACAAACTTGAAGAGATAATGAAAATCTGTAACAACCAGTGAATTCCTCTCGTGAAAGTACATATGTATGTTCATATTTCAGAATGTTTGCTCCACGAATACAATTTTTAGAGCAAAAAAACTAAAAATGGCCAAAAATCGTAAAAAACTTAAGGGGTACCCCTTCAAAAATAATTAAAAAACAGTGGTTTTTCGTTTTTTGGTAATAAAAACTTTGTCTGTGAGATTTTTTGCCTGAAATTTTGCATACCTATGTACTTTTACGACAGGAATTCATTGGTGCTCACAGATTTTAATTATCTTGTCAATTTTTTGAAATATTAAGAAATTAATTTTTTTTTTTAAATTGTAAAATTTTCAAAATTTTCAAAATTTCAGTATAAGTTAATTGGAGCACGAGAAATACAGTCGTTCAAACCGCATTTCAATATCTCTTTTAGTTTCCGAGATATGGGCTTTCAAAGTTGAGCTTTCGAAAAAGTCAATAATCGTTTTAACTTAAGAACTAAAAAAGATATGAAGATGCGCTCAACGGGATTCAATTTCTCGTAGTCTTATATAGAACTATATTTTAAATTTTTTCGGGTTTTAAACTGGTACATCAAAAAAATTGGCATTTTCATTAACAGACATTTTTGCGATTACGACGACGGCGATTAAAAAATATATATATATATATTGAGGATCAAAATATGAATAATTATGTAAAAATATATGAGGAATTAAATGGTGAATCCCCAATTTCATATCTAGTGTCATATTTTTTTTAATTAACCGTATACAGAAACAAAGTGAATATAAACATCTAAATAAATAAATAAATAATAACATCACGTCTTTCACCCATTACTGGGTGTGGCATTCTTCCGAAGCAGATCTCGGTATTATGTATTATGCGCGTGAAGTTCAGTTACCATCCGTCAAATCACGGGCCCCAAAGATGTTAGTGCGGGGGAGCCACAGGGGTAAATAAATAGTATATATTTTTCATTTAATTAACCCTTAAAATTTAAATAAAAGTTTGCAACGGGATGAATCTTGGAAATATATATTTTAAAATTTGTAAATAGCATTCGGCGACCCTCCCTCCAATTCCCACACTTTGAAAACCACTGCATTAAAGTGAAAATAATATGTCAATGACTTTATAGAAAATTACAGTACATCTATCGTGTTATCAGCTCCAATCAGTAAAGCTCGCATTAAAGCTCTTCTTGACCACAAGAAAGGAATCGAATAGTGTCTGGTGGGTATAAATCTGTAGAGTTGAAACGAGGATAACAGGAGTAGCAGGAGCAGCAAAGAGGTAAGTCTCGTCGTTGGTGCTCTTAAGAAGGATATTGCCCGAACTATCCACACAGCTCTTTGTATCATGTACGGGATTTGCAGACTCAGCGGTTATTAAATACAGACTTGGAGTCTGCACCATTTCATCTCGTTCTCTCGCTTTCCTCTGCCCTGCTCTGCTCATCGTCTTCCTCGCATTCTTATCCTCCAGGAGTCGAGTATTCGCGCTCAACGAGCCGAAATTAAAATTTTGTTTGCGGTAACTTCAAAAGAATGACGATGCGGTTATTGTACGGGAACGGTTACCCTCCAATTGGAGATATTGCATGTTAAGTCAACAGGGCTGTAACCAGAAGAATTTCTTACTTATTATTCTTAGCCATATTTTCCAAAGATAACAATATAACCTAGATTTACTTGCAGCTATTTATTATTTATTTTATGCACAACCGGACCGAAATTTATGTGTTTCAGCCCTTAAAAGCAGGCTTAAACACTTCTTTTTGGCCCTAGGGCCATATAAAATAATTCCTATGGATACATAAATAAAATGACAATTTTTTTTTATTGTGAATACTTTATTTTACAAAATGTCACTGTGACATATAATCTATTTATATATTTTAATCTATTGAACATATAATTAAATGTTATTTTGTTGTGCCACGGGTGAAATTAGCGTTTCTTACCCTGCGCATATTTTTAGTCCTCTGCGCTTTGCGCCTCGTGCTAATAATTGTGCCGCAGGCTAGAAACGTCTGTTTTCTCCGTTGATAAATAAATAACTATATTTGCTTAATTCCAGTCCCATTTGTGGCGATCACAGCGCCATCTGTGAACAAAAATAACTAATAATCAAATTAATGTAAATTTTTTTGGAGATTCCAAATCTGTAATAAAAATTGGTATTCTCATTTAAGATTACAAAGTTGCCCTCCGGCCGCCTTTGGTATCATTGGATAGATTTTTGTAACATATTTGACACGTATTTTGTCTTTTCGATCCAATATGTATTTTGCAAGATATTTAACCGTCCCGGAACTTCTTCCCCACCCAGTATATAAATAAATAAATATATCATCACGCCTTCTACCTATTACTGGGTGTTGCACTCTGCCGAAGCAGATCTCGGTAAGTGATATATTTTGCGCGTGAAGTGCGGTTACTAGTCGTCAAATCACGGCCCCCAAAGATGTTAGTGGTGGAGGAGCCACAGGGGTAGCTTTTGAAATTATGAAAATTGTTTGTCGCCTGTGGGAATCGAACCAGGGTTCTTAGGATCCACAGGCCGACTTCGTACCACTGTGATAGCCAGCCCATATATATAAATATATTTTAAAGCATTTATATAAATGAATATAAAATATATCATCACGCCTTCTACCCATTACTGAGTGTGGCACTCTGCCGAAGCAGATCTCGGTAAGTGATATATTTTGCGCGTGAAGTGCGGTTACTAGTCGTTAAATCACGGCCCCCAAAGATGTTAGTGGTGGAGGAGCATTTATAAAAGAAAATAAAGACGTCAGCTTATAACGCCATCAATCAGATATATTTTAACAAACTTTAGTTAAAAAATAAAAAATTTGTTTTCAAATAATAAATGTCAATTCATGACATACTAAACTGTCAATATAAATTCACACTTCAAATTTATTAACTTTTCTTACTACGGTTATATAATTTTTGCTCGTTACAAAAAGAATTGTACAAAACTCGTGCACGAAGACATCATTTGAACCATTCGCGCAAATTAAAGCACGAGCGAAGCGAGTATGTCTTCGTGCACTTGTTTTGTAAATAGCTTTATTTTATCTGTATCAATATTTACCAGATAATTTATCTGTCACTTTATTCTTACCATAAGTGGTTAAAATAAATCTGGTACATTTTCTCATCCCCCTTATGCCGATCCTGTAACCCCACGCTATTTTCTTTCAAAGCGCGGATTTATGAAACATTTTCATTTGGCTTCGTAACGAGATACACGTTTACTTACCCTTACCCCCTGTGGGTAGGAAGGGTAAAGGCGTACGTTATGTAATATTATAAAATGATATCGGTTATTATTCCTTTTGATACAATGTTTCTTCAAAGCGATGCGGTCCTTCCAAAGAATTTGTTTCATTCTCTGCTCGATGATGATTGTACATTACTGCCGAATGCTCAAGTCAACGGTTCTGAAAAATTATTTACTTCAAAGAGATTGATAGATGTGATTATAAGGCGGGACAGCGAATCATAATGATATATATTTATTTTGATGTTTAGATGTAATATGAAATTAATAAGTATTTACTTGTAATTCAAATAAGTACTGTTTTGTAGTGGATGCTTTAAGTATCGTTATAGTAGCAATAAATGCTTGATTAAATATTTATAATGGTGTGTTAGTGCCTAGAATTTGTACGAGATGGAAATGTGTTCGGAATATATACTTATGATAACGGAGCAAAAAGAATAATTTAAAAATGTGCAAAATGAAGTGAAGTTTACGTGAAGTAAATATTTTGGGTACTACTGGTTTGGTAATTATTTCTAAAATATTAATAATTTAATTAATTAATTGATGGGGCTCAGTTGTATCGAGTCAGTCTGTGGATTTGAGAACTCGGGTTCGATTCCCACAACCGACAAACAATTTTCACCAAATTAAAACTACCCTTGTGGTTCCCCCATAACTAACATCTTTGATGGCCGTGATTTGACGGGTGCGGTTCACGCGCATAAATATATCACTTACCGAGATCTGCTATGGCAGAGCGATACACTCAGTATGGATAGAAGGCGTGATGATATATCTATAGGGTAGCTAGCTCAGTGGTATGAAGTCGGCCTGTGGATCCTGGGAACCCTAGTTCGATTCCCATAGCTGATAAACAATGTTCACCATTTTAAAACTACCCCTGTGGCTCCTCCAGCACTAACATCTTTGGAGATAGTGATTTAACGGATGGTAACCGCACTTCACGCGCATAATATATCACTTACCGAGATCTGCTCCTGTAGAGTGCCACACCCAGTAATGGGTAGAAGGCGTGATGATATATTTTTTTTTTATGATATATCTATTTAGGAAGTCTGAAAAACATGAATTTTATTCAAATAAACGAGTAGGTGGTCTTCTTATCTTATTCAGTCTGAATTGTACACGTTCTTGCTGTCTAATTATTAAATAGAAACTTAGATTATTTTTATGTGTCAATTTACGAATGCTAAATTAATTAATTAAACTTTAATAGTACATTAATTAAGCACGGAATAAATGTATAAATGTTCAGTCAATACCCTATTTGATGGTCCATAGCGTATTTTTTTTATTTTGAGTAAAATGTAATACAAAAAAGGATTATTTCTAATATTGTTGTTATTTTATGCAAATCGGGTTAGTTCGTTTATTATCGGAAATTATCGGAAAGACAAACATCTTTATCGATTTTTAAAATGATCTCAAATGCTAGTTTAACATGTTTGAGCACAGCTCACTAATTAATTCTGTTGTTTTTGGTTGAGTTGGCTACTCAGTTCAGTGCGGACTGCAGTAGTGGGTGTATGCAGTGTTTTGTGCGTATTTGTGTGTGTGGTGTACAAGTGGCAGAGCTATGAAAAGTGAAATGGATTGTGTGGACCTCCTAGGCTTCAAGGATTTGCTGATTCAACAATGGACAACGTGAGACAAAGGTTAGAAACGCTAATTTCACTCGTTTATGCGCAACAAAGTAACATTTAATTGTGTTCAAAAGATGTTCAAAAGATTAAAATATGTAAATAGGTTATGTCATTTTATTTATGCATCCATAGGAATAAATTTTTGTGGCCCTAGAGCCAGAATGAAGTGTTGAAGCCCGCTTTTTAGGACTAAAACACATGCTTTTCGGCCCGGTTGTGCATAAAAGTGATTATACCATGTCGTTAAGGGAATAATCGTTTATCTATACGTGGTAACTAAGGAAAATTCTGAAATATCATTGACTGATTTTATAAAATAAATAAATAAATAAATATATCATCACGCCTTCTACCCATTACTGGGTGTGGCACTCTGCCGAAGCAGATCTCGGTAAGTGATATATTTTGCGCGTGAAGTGCGGTTACCAGTCGTCAAATCACGGCCTCCAAAGATGTTAGGGAGGAGGAGCCACAGGGGTAGCTTTTTAAATTATGAAAATTGTTTCATAATGAGTAATATAATCTAAGTAACATTAGAATGTAACTATTTCCGATCATCATATACAATTTGTCTTTAAGCCAAACCAATTCCAGTTCTTGTAGAAATCCAGCAATCGATTCCAAGATTACTTAAATCTCCGTCTATACCGACGCTAGCAGGATAAATTCAGGAATCGGGAGCTCCGGTCGCATTAACGTCACAGGAACACGGAACCGGAAACACATGGCCGATGAGAGTTCCTGCACTCGCCAACAGGAATAACGCTATTTTATAAATGCTGACTATCCAGACCTAGCAACTAGACTTTATAAACTATTCGATAAAATTGCTAGGTATATCGGAATCGTGCTGCGGTGAATTTTTATTCGGATCGCGGAAATACAAATGTTACTTTCTGATTTTCAAATTCAAGCTTTTATTCCATTAAAAGTTTTGTAATAGGCTATATAAATATGATAAAGTTATAAGAGGGCAATGAACTCTGAACGAGCTGAATTTTATCATTTAGGTTAATCTTGAGTTTAATTGAATGACACGCGAAAATATTAAAAGCAATTTAGCGTTAAATTAAAATCACTTCTTTCGATCACTTCCTGTTAATTTGGTTTGTTAATTACCTCTATTCCATTTGACACTTAGTTCACTTAAATCAATTTAGATATACTGGACCTCCGTCATGGCTAACTGAATAGAACTAAGAAAACTGTTGCACTTATTACCTGTATTTAAATCTCTGCACAAATTGAAGAAAAAGAAAAATATGTTTCAAAATGAACAGCTGTCAATTTCTTGTCAAAATAAACCAGACCTTAATCTACAATATTTATTTTTACAATACCTGTACTGAAATTTATCCATTAATGACCAAATTTAAACACAGTAAGGACCGATTAATGTTAACCATGATTAAATAATAATGAAAACTATGGTTAAAATTATTATTTAATCATGGTTAACATTAATCGAGAGTAAATTGAAGATTGAAAAACTGTCCCTAAGTGGATTTTTATTTCACAGTTGTTTCCATGGTTACATCTGGATTATAATATTTACTTACCATCTACCGTGGACAGTAAGAAAATATTATAGATCAAGGTCCTGTTTATTTTGGCTACAATTTGACAGCTGTTAATTATGAAACCTATTTTCTTCTATTTGTGCAGGTATTGTAAAAAATAGCTTACTAATCTCACACTGTAAGTCATTTTTTAGGTCGCGAATGTTTAGGAATTATTGATCCTACAGGACTTGATTTCCAAACTATATACTTGACCTAAAAACTGTCACTTATAGTTCATGGTACGTAATGTACTATTTTACAATACTTGTACTGTAAGTTACCTATTAATGACAAAATTTAAACACAGTAAGTGAAACTTTTATTACACAGTGATTTTCATGGTTATATCAGGAATTTAATATTTGCTTATTGTTCATCGTAAACTGTAAGTAAATATTACATATCAAGGTCCTGTTTATTTTGACAACAATTTGACAGTTGTCAATTTTGAAACCTATTTTTCTTTTTCTTCTATTTGTGCAAGTATTGTAAAAAATAGCTTACTAACCTCGAACTATAAGTGATTTTTTTAAATCGCGAATGTTTAGGATATCTCGACTCTTCGGGCCTCGATTTCCCAAACTACATTCTTGACCTAAAAACTGTCACTTACAGTTCATGGTACGTAATATATTATTACTGCACCATGCAAACCATCTGTGCAATAAAAGTTCCACGCACTGTGTTTAAATTTTGTCAGATATTGTAAAAATGTTATGAAACACAGCTATGGAAGTATGTTATACTTACATTACCGGAGGTGTGATATAGTATATTACGTACCATGAACTGTAAGTGACAGTTTTTAGGTCAAGAATGTAGTTTGGGAAATCGCTTACAGTTCAGAGTTAGTAAGCTATTTTTTACAATACTTGCACAAATAGAAGGAAAAGAAAAATAGGTTTCAAAATTGACAGCTGTCAAATTGTAGTCAAGATAAACAAGACTTTGATATGTAATATTTATTTACTGTTCATGGTGGATGGTAAGTAAATATTAAAGTCCTGATATAACCATGGAAACCACTATGTAATAAAAGTTCCACTTACTGTGTTTTTATTTTGTCATTAATAGGTAACTTACAGTACAAATATTGTAAAAGAATATATGAACTACCACACTCCGGCTCGGGGAGTCTGAAACTAGTACTGTAATTGGGATAAGTTCCTGTTGTACAGAGTAACATTAAATAAATAAGTATCCTATGCCTTCGGCTTAAAAAATGAAACAATCCTTCCGGGAATAATGTTTCATACTCTTCCCTTAATATATATTATTTAACTGAACTTAGTGTAATATTTCTATGACATTAATGAACGTATAAAACATCACACCCAGATTGAGGTCGCGGCCCAGTTTCTCTAAATACGTCAGTTACCATGTCATCCTCATCCCTCGGATCGTTCATCAACCACCGCTAACTCCACCAAATCCGATATCTGCACTCGAGAAAAGCAATCGTGGTGTAGTGGCCAGGCGTTGCTGCACTCAACCGGACAAAATTCAATATCGTCTGATCGCATATGTGTCTTCTTCTGCTTCTTCCCCCTTCTCTTCCCCTTCTTTTAGGGGAGAGTACATCCCCACCACCAGCGCGTATTATGGTCAAATTGTTCAAGAGGAGAAGCATGATAAATAAAAAATTAATTGGATGATGTTTTTATAGTTTTAGCGAGAAGTGGTTTTCTGAAAGAGTGAACGCAGGTATTTGTTACAAGGGTGTTTTGATAGGGAACACGGGTATTATGGTGTTAGGGAGATATGGATCCTTCGATCAATATGTGCTCTAGTTTATGATTACATTATTTTTTTATTTATACAACTTGGCTAACTTGATAAACCAGTTTGCTTTTATATGCTGAAAAAAAAAATATTATCACGCCTTTTACCCATTATTGGGTGTGATACTCTGTCGTAACAAATCTCGGTAAGTGATATATATATATATATATATATATATATATATATATATATATATGCGCGTGAAGTGCGGTTAACAGCCGTCAAATCACGACCTCCAAAGATGTTAGTGGTGGAGGAGCCACAGGGGTAATTTTAAATTGATGAAAATGTTTTTTCGGCTATTGGGATCGAACCAGAGTTCTCAGAATCCACAGGTCGACTTGATACCACTGAGCCATTACTCCATAAGTGTTCGTAAGTAAATAAAATAAATATATCATCCCGCCTTTTACCCATTACTGGATGTGACCCTCTGCCGAAGCAGATCTCGGTAAGTGATATATTTATGCGCGTGAAGTGTGGTTACCAGCCGTCAAATCACGGCCTCCAAAGATGTTAGTGGTGGAGGAGCCACAGGGGTAATTTTAAATTGATGAAAATGTTTTGTCGGCTGTAGGGATTGAACCAGGGTTCTAAGAATCCACAGGCCGACTTGATACCACTGAGCCATTACTCCATAAGGATTCGTAAGTAAATAAAATAAATATATCATCCCGCCTTTTACCCATTACTGGATGTGACCCTCTGCCGAAGCAGATCTCGGTAAGTGATATATTTATGCGCGTGAAGTGTGGTTACCAGCCGTCAAATCACGGCCTCCAAAGATGTTAGTGGTGGAGGAGCCACAGGGGTAATTTTAAATTGATGAAAATGTTTTGTCGGCTGTGGGGATTGAACCAGGGTTCTAAGAATCCACAGGCCGACTTGATACCACTGAGCCATTACTCCATAAGGATTCGTAAGTAAATAAAATAAATATATCGTCACGCCTTTTACCCATTACTGGGTATGGCACTCTGCCGAAGCAGATCTCGGTAAGTGATATATTTATGCGCGTGAAGTGCCGTCAAATCACGGCCTCCAAATATGTTAGTGGTGGGAGAGCCACAGGGATAATTTTTAAATTGTTTAAAATGTTTGTCGACTATGGGGATTGAATCAGTGTTCTCAGGATCCACAGGCCGACTTGATACTACTGTGCCATTACCCCATAAGGGTTCGTGCTACTCCACTTTAACACTAGATTTACCACATTCACGAACATATCATCACCATAAATGTTAAAACCAGTCATTTTGACTGGTACGGTAAATCTAGTGTTAAAGAGAATATGTCTGATGTTATAAGGTGCAAAGCTGTTTATATTTCCGAAGCAATAGTGTAAGTTTGTACAGTTGTAAACGTGCAATAAACTTCTCAAAGTAAATCCACCTTTGACGATGTTATCACTAGAAACAATGAAAGAATCTGACTGTCTGTAAGAACATTTGAACAGAAAAAAGATTCAACGCAAATACTACATACTTTATGATGTTTTCATTGTAAACAGTCATGAAGTTCTAACTAGAGTGCTTCAGTCCCACACACAATTGAAATAAGGGAGAAAAGTAAAAATACAGTGGCAAATGGCACGCGACACGAAATACCTCAAATAATATAAAAGAAATTCGAGCTTATTGTCTCTTGCCATGCGAAAAGTGACCTGCGACCTTTAAACCTCATTCACAACACGAAATTAGTGATTATAGTTAGTAGTTTTAATTAGTAGTTATAGTTAATATTTGTCTTGTGCATACTGTCATTTACAATACAGAAATTAATGGTGTAGTTCATGACATTAGGCGTATTCCATTTGCAATTTTGATCAGATTTAACTTACATTTACTGATTCAGATCACTTATTTATTTCGCTAGATTACTTCACTGAGTTAATTTCTAGAAGTACTGACTCTAATTTACTTTGAAGTAATTCACCCCGATAAGTGCATCAGTTTGCTTAAATCAGTTCATTTAGTTATGTTGTCAAATTTATCTGAACTGATTTAAGCAACCAAATGGTAAATGGAATACAGCTATTGTTCATGACTTTACTGTTTTTAATAAAATAAACACTAGTTTGGAAACAAGTGATAAATGTTAGTTCAATCTTTATACATTTTTGACAGTTGTATCCCTAGTTATTTGTTTGTTACATATTGTTTCTTTATATGGGGTAGGTGGCTCAGTGGTATCGAGTCGGTATGTGGATCCTGAGAACCCTGGTTTGTTTCCCACAGCCGACAAACAATTTTTACCTCATTAAAATTACCTCTGTAGCTTTCCCTTCACTAATATCTTTGAGGGGCGTAATTTGACGACTGGAAACCACACTTCACGTGCATAAATATATCACTTACCGAAATCTGCTTCGACAGAGTGCCACGCCTAATAATGGGTAAAAGGCGTAATGATATATTTACTTTATTTTACAATTAACAAATTACCTTGCCGTAGCAGATTTTGGTAAGTGATAAGAATCTTGGTTCGATTTCCACAGTCGGCAAACAATTTTTACCGCATTAAAATTGCCTCCGGATCGTTTCCTCCGGACCGTTCCCTCCACTAACATCTTTGGGAGAAATGATTTGACGGCTGATAACTGCACTTTACGCGCATAAATATATCACTCACCTAGATCTGTTACGGCAGAGTGCTGCACCTAATAATGGGTAAAAGGCGTGATGATATATTTATTTTATTTTATTGTTTCTTTATAAATTGGGTAAAGAAATGTTTATTAATATAATTCAAAATAGTAATTATGAATATGACAAAGCCGATTCTCTGATATTAAAAATATCGATAAAAAGAACTATTACTACATAGTGTCTGTAAAGGACGAATCTACTATTTTCTGACACTTTTTCATTTATTTATTTTTGATTATTCGTATGTCACTAATAAGGAAGTTTATAATAACTTCTCTGTACTAATAATAAATAAATAAATATATCATCACGCCTTTTACCCATTACTTAGTGTGACCCTCTGCCGAAACAGATCTCGGTAAGTGATATATTTATGCGCATGAAGTGCGGTTACCAGCCGTCCAATTACGGCCCCCAAAGAGGGGGAGTCACAGGGATAATTTTAATTTGATGAAAATGTTTGTCGATTGTGAGAATCGAACCAGAATTCTCAGGATCCACACGCCGACTCGATACCACCGAGCCACTACTAATAATATATTACTAAAACTAACACTAAACTATAATTTACCTAAATTATTAATAAATACTAAAAATATAAGAATAAAACAAAGAAATACTACAGCCTGTAATGTTACACATACGAAAGTTAAACAAAAGTACTCATTGTTCAACTCTTGACATATTGGTTTCAGAGCCGTCTCTTATTTCTGAGATATAGCAATAACTTCTGATTTCGTATTGTGAATGAGGCTTTATAGTCACTCACCACACGGCAATCGATGAAGACCTACCCTGTAATTATTCAGTATTCATCGTGTTGAAGCATTTACCAACTGGTTAAAAATAGACAATCGAACTCCGTTACATCGAGAGAAACAAAAGTGGAACTAGAGCAAACAATGACACACTTCGCGAACCAGATCATCATTCATGATTTATGTTCTTCCATGATCAATTTTATTGCTTTCGCTTAAAATGAATAAAATATTTCTGCTTTTAGTTTGTAAAGGATAATTTGAAATATACTGAAAAGTTTGGAATGTCGCTGTAAATAGCAAACGTGTAACTGGCTTAAAAGGTTGTTGGAAATATAATTCTAAATTCCCTATATGGGGCACTACATCAAAGTCTGGTAAAAAGGTCGATTTTTAAAACCATAATTCCACTGGCCAACATAAAGCGGTCCGGTATCAAAAGCTGTTACCCTGTCGCATTTACCTCGTGCATAATTTATGATTTTAATAAAGGTACCGTGCCTCTCACTCCACATTTACTCCACGCCACTGGATACTAGCGGAGGGCTGCCATTTTGGACTCTTCCAATTCGGAATTTGGGTAAATAGTTCGTACCCTCTCTCCCTCTAGCAAAATTTAACAGTAATGGTTTAATTGGGATTGTTCATGCTATGGGATTGGTGACTCAGTGGTATCATATCGGACTGTGCATTCTAAGAACCCTGGTTCGATTTCCACAGCCGATAAAACATTTTCACCAATTTAAAATTACTCCTGTGGCTTCCACACCACTAATATCTTTCTAGGCCGTGATTTGACGGCTGGTAATCGCAATTTACGCTCATAAATATATAACTTACAGAGATCTGCTTCGGCAGAGTGCCACCATCCAGTAATGAGTAAAAGGCGTGATGATATATTTATTTTATTTACTTACGAAGTCGTATGGGGTAATAGCTCAGTGGTATCAAGTCGGCCAGTGGATACTGAGAACCCTGGTTTGATCCCCACAGCCGACAAAACATTTTCACCAATTTAAAATTACCCCTGTGGCTTCACCACCAGTAATATCTTTATAGGCCGTGATTTGACGGCTGGTAATCGCAATTCACGCTCATAAATATATCACTTATCGAGATCTGTTCCGGCAGAGTGTCACATCCAATAATGAGTAAAATGCGTGATGATGTATTTTTTTTTCAGCAAATATCCCAATTTTTCTTTTTATAATTCAATTTGATTTATAATTTATGGGGTAGTAGCTCAGTGGTATCGAGTCGGCCTGTGGATCCTAAGAACCCTGGAGCGATCCCACAGCCGATAAACATTTTCAGTAATTTAAAATTATCCCTATGGTTCCCCACCACTAACATCTTTGAGGGCAGTGATTTGAGGAGTGGTAACCGCACTTCACGCACGTAAATATATCACTTACTGAGATCTGCTTCGGCAGAGTGCCAGACCCAGTAATGGGTAGAAGGCGTGATGATATATTTATTTATATTTATTTAATTCTGAAAATAAAGTTAGCGAAGTAATCCAGCGATATAAATAAGTGATCTGGTTCAGTAAATGTAAATTAGATCTAATCCAAATGGCCCATTATAAGAAAATTTAACACCATGCTTTTACTGATTACCATAGTTTCTCGAATCATTTCATTAAAAAAATTAATCGGTACAGGAGCCCATTGTCTGATCAAATAAATAAAATGTAAATAGTCGAGATGAGAATGGTTGAAATGTTTCACATTGGTGACACAAGCCTCTGGTGGCGCGCCACATCACCACTCAATTATTCAGTGCGGGAGACAGTGCTTAGTTCGAGACTTGCTGTCCGCTTCTGTGACGTGTGTACGTACAAACTACCGACCGCTTCTCCGGTCTGTGTTCCGGGCTCCGGGTGTCTCTTCCTCACACCAACTCTCCGGTGGGGAACGTAAATGTTGCGCTGCATATTTCACACTTGATAATTTGTTGGAGAATATTAAGACGTGACGATACTGATGCTCCGATCTATATATAAATCACAGATATATATATTCAGAATTGTGATTTGATAATAAAATAAATTATTGGATGAATAGTATGACAGGTAGGTTTTAATTTATGCTTTTGAAGCGAAAACGCTAATTAACTAACCATAACTTAGATTATTTTGACTTTATTTTGGACACCTAAAATATTTTCCAAATGCAAAACAAAATCTTTGCAGATTTAGAATCTCGTGAAAAAACAGATCAAGTTAAATGAACAAAATATTTTTTTGCAGTTCTTCATTCGATTATTTTTTGACGCGTCTCAAAACCAATGAAATGCTTCATTGTATGTCACGTGTCTGTGTTTTAACCAATCCTGTCATTATTATACGGAGAATAAAACTTTAGTGTTTATTCCCGGGAATAATCTCTGTAGGTGCTTTTGTTTGTGATAAAGGATAGGTAGTTTTCAAATAATTAATTAAAACTATCAACATGCCGGTGGTGGTGGCCGAGCGTGCTAATGCTACATCTCTTAGCACGCTGTGACGTCACCCGAGCCAAGGTTCGTCAGTTCGAATCCACCGGCCGACGACGTGTGGCTTGTCGTTAAAATAAAAAATACAGCTTCTTGTATTTGCCACACTCGGGCGCTCTATGCTAGTCACATATTCGCCTTAAAAACAACTGACTACGAAATCCGGCAGTACGGCAGAGTAAAATCTGCGGCTCGGTGCGCCCGGTCCGCCAAATTCCTTCTAGGAATATTTGGGGGTCTATAGACTCCCAAAGGCGTGTAATTATTATTATTACATGTCAAGTAAATGTATGAAAAAAATCGATTTCAGATACCGAAATGCATCAACAAATTTTGAAAACAACTTCCAAGAATACATTAATAAGTAGTTCAAAATCTTTTAAGTTGGATGAATCAACCTCAACCGCAAAGTCAAAAAATAATCTAATTAAAATATAACTCGAGAGTTGGATAAATTAGAAAATAACTCTCCAGTATCTTTCTCATACTTGTTATCATTTGGCAATAGTCACTCAAGCCCTACGAGCTGGCGTGACTATTGCCTGACAAGTTTTCGAAAGATCTATCAAAATAATTTTCAATTTATTCTCACTTTCTTGTTATATTATTTCTGATAATAAATGATTTTTCTTCAAGATTTAAACCATACAAGCAATTTGCGGCTACATCAAAATTTATTTTAAATTCAGACATAGCATTACCAGATAAACTCCAAAAAATATGTCATCATATCTTTTACCCATTACTGAGTGTGGCAACCTAACGAAGTAGATCTCAGTAAGTGATATATTTATGCGCGTGAAGTGCGGTTACTAGCTGATAAAGCAAGGTATCCAAAAATGTTAGTAGAGGGCGAACTACAGAAGTAATTATTGGCTATGGGAATCAAACCCGGCTTCTCAAATTCACAATACAACCCGATACCACTAAACTACCTACCCTATAAAAGAAAATAGAGTAAATGATTTAAACAAATCGCTAGAAGAACTTTAATTTTAAAAATTTAAATTAATCATTATTATAATAGTAAATTATTTCTAATTAGTGTACATGTGAAATCCAATTCATTCAACCATAATTGTATTTAAAAATTAAATATTATTCATAAAATCACACTGTATAATTACCCAAGTATTTGTGTAATTTTATGGAAATAAAATTCCAGGTTTTTGGAAATCAACAATCAGAGAAAACTGATACACAATAAAAATGTAAATGTTATTCTTGAATTCCGTTTCCGTGATTGGTTCCCCGCAAACAAATCAAAATCTCCATAAAATCGCTGTTCAATCCAGTTCCAGTTAGCTCCTGCGATCCTTTAAAAGGATTATCTAGAACGGTTATATCACGTCTCCTGGCAATGAATAAGAAAAAATCCCATTATCAGAACCAGACAAATCAAGCAGGCGGCGAGAATCACAAACAGCGTCGATGGATATTAACCGATCCTCGATTCTTTTACTTCCTTGACGCTTTACAGTTGCTGAGGGCTCGTTAACTCGCGCCATCTAGCGGCGAAACCGCGAGATAGCATAGAGACGATTAACGTATTTACGTACAGACGATGTCGACCTCGTAACGTATGCAAATTTAACGAATAAAGAGAGAATTAAAGACGGTTTCCTTACGTTATACTGGAAATTTAACGATGATGGACAATCTGATTTTATCGTAAAGCTCCATGCAGTTTTATTATTGTGCGCTACTGTTTTGCTTTTCAGTCAGGTTATACAGTTCTTCGGATGTTTTATTCCACATATTTTTCTTTAAAATAATAATTTAAGAACCTTTGATGATAGGAAGAATACTTAGATTTTTACTGACTTCATTATGCTCAACTGCTTTTGAAAACTGTATATGTCCAGTTGATTCAGCAAACATTTGAACAAATAATTTTTAAATTCCTGTATAAACTATAAACGATACAGTTGTGAATATTTTTCGTTTGTTTTTATTTTTACACAATAGTTATTTGCGCGAAATGAGTGGTTTCTTTTTGTTGCGCGTGAGAACGTCACTTTTGATCGAGACCGTTAGGTTGAGACAAAAAAAGTCATTCGAACGCGGCCCAAAAACACCAATTTCGCCCACGAAATACAAACAATATTTTTGCTACAATTAATTATTTATTTAAGTAAATTTAAAGGAAAAAATCAAAAATGAAAAGTGAAAATGTTTGATAAATAATTTTCAGTAATATTATAACAAGAGAGTGAGAATAAATTGAAAATAATTTGACAGATCTTTCGAAAACTTGTTGCCAGGCAATAGTCACGAAAGCCCGTAGGGCTTGGCAACAAATTTGAGAAAGATACTGGAGAATTATTTTCTAATTTATCCAACTCTCGAGTTATATTTAATTAGATTAGTTTTTGACTTAGCTGTTGAGGTCGAATCATCCAACTTAAAACTGGGTTCATATCGATTGATTACTTATTAATGTATTCTTGGAAGTTGTTTCCAAAATTTGTTGGTGTATTTCTGTATCTAAAATACAACTAAATCGATTTTTTTCATATATATTACTTGACGCGTTGACAGTTTCAAACAATTATTTGACATCTACCTATCATTGGTCACAAACAAAAAATCATCTACAGAGATAATTCCCGGGAATAATCACAAGAGCTTTATTCTCAGTATAATAATGACAGGATTGGTTAACACGCAGACACATAACATACAATGAAGCATTTCATTGGTTTTGAGAAACGTCAAAAAATCTATTTAATTGCATTTTAGATACAGAAATACACCAACAAATTTTGGAAACAACTTCCAAGAATACATTAATAAGTAATCAATCGATATGGACCCAGTTCAAAATCTTTTAAGTTGGATGAATCGACCTCAACAGTTAAGTCCAAAAATAATCTAATTAAATATAACTCGAGAGTTGTATAAATTAGAAAATAATTCTCCAGTATCTTTCTCAAACTTGTTGCCATTTGGCAATAGCCACTCAAGCCCTACGGGCTTTCGTGACTATTGCCTGGCAACGTTTTCGAAAGATCTGTTAAATTATTTTCAATTTATTCTCACTCTCTAGTTATTTTATTACTGAAAATTACTGTGTTCTAACTAAAGAAAATGAAAGATTTGTTTCCTTAAATTATGCAGTAATAATAAGAAAAAGTAAAATCAATAATAACGTATCAAATAAAAAACTTGAACAAATTCTTTTGTGATAAGATAAAATGTAGAACACAGGTTCCTTTGAACTGAAATTTCAAAGAGCAAAATTTCATGAAATATTCAAAAAACTCTTGTAAACTTTTGAATATCATGGTTCTTAAATGAAGTTTTACAAGTATGTCTAAATTTATATTCTGTATGAATACAATCTTCGTCATTTGAACCCGGGCAAAGTCCTATAGACTGTAAGCAAACATGGAACAAAATTATCAACACGTAAAACAAGAAGGACGTTGCGAATTTCCATGAAAAGTATCGCGAATTTGTTTCCACAGAGGTGCAAAAACGAGGCTGTCCACGGCGTTTGACACAGTAAAAACAAAAACCGTGAAAGCACAGAGCAAACATAGGCGGCGCTGGAACCAAGCCTAGCCACCCGAGATGGCGACGCTAATCCCTGCCGCTTGCAGGCGACGATCGCGAAATTAGTATTTTACTTTCGCCGTTTACAAAATAATTAAAATAAAAATAATCCTTATCTGCTGGAGAAAATTAACTTTCAGGATCAGAGCACGTTTAAATTTCATTAGGTTTAAGTCGGCGACACTACTGGCTATGCGGCATACTAGCATGGCGGAAATTGTGCCAGGATTCCGCAAATTAAACTGGAGCTTTAAGATTATAGCTCGTGCGTTTAGTTTCTCTTATTTGATATTTTACTTATTGCTAATGTGTACTAAACATTATTCCCCGTGTCCTAATTGACTTATTAGCAAATTTTGAGCTCATTTCAAGCGATTTAAATTTTTTGAAATTTTTAATTATTTTTTTTCCGGTACCCTTAGGTTTTTTATGATTTTTAAATAATTTGCGCTAAAACTCTTTCTCGTACGATTATGGTACTGAAAAATTACATACATATGTATTTTGACCCACTGAATCCAATGGTGAAATTCCCAAGTGCGTACGCTTTCTAGTTTTTAAAATATTGTCCAAAAACTGTTTAGAAGAAATTAAATTGTGAACATTTTTGAAAATTTTAAAAATCGCTGTAAATTTGTATACAAGTCAATTAAAGCATGAGAAGTCCAATGCCGTTGAGCGCATTTTCATATTTCGCTTAGTTTTTGAGATATGGCCTGTGGAAAGTCGAAAAACTGAAGTGTTTTTTTTTTAATTCAATACTTCCGCAGGCTCTATCTCAAAAACTAAACGTGATACGAAGTTGCGCTCAACGGCATTGAATTCCTCGAGTCCGAATTGACTTATTAGCAAAATTTTAGCACGTTTAAAGCGTTTTTAGTTTTTTGAATTTTTTTATTATTTTTCCAAGGGGTACCCCTTAGGTTTTTTATTATTTTCAAACAATTTGCACTAAAACTCTTTCTCGTACGATTATTGTACTGAAAATTTACACACATATGTATTTTGACCCGCTGAATCCAACGGTGAAATCCCCAAGTGCGTATGTCTTCTAGTTTTTAAGATATTGTCCAAAAACTGTTTAGGAAAAATTAAATGGCGAAAATTTTTGAAAAATTTAAAAATCGCTGAAAATATGTATACAAATTAATTGATACACGAGAAATTCAATGCCGTTGAGCGCATCTTCATATCTCGTTTAGTTTTTGAGATGTGGCCTCGGAAAAGTCGAGAAACTGAGGTGTTGAAAATTTTTGAAAGTTCAACATTTCCGGAGGCTCTATCTCAAAAACTAAACGTGATACAAAGTTGCGCTCAACAGCATTATATTCAACGAGTCCGAATTGATTTATTAAAAAAAAATTTGCGACTTATTTTTTTGGATATTTTCTTTTATTTGAGCATATTTGTATATTTTTTTAGTAGTTTTTAGTTTTATAATTTAAAGAAACATTCCTGTTGTCTTCTTATCTGACATGACCTATATATTAACTTTTCCCCACCTACTGCAATTCATTATGAATTATAAAATATTACCCACCATCCAGCCCAATATGAATATTTAGATGTGTAGATAATAAGGCGTAACAGCTTTCACAAAACACACACGTAATATAAATATTAATATATTCATATTAGTAATTAAAAAAAATAATAAAAGCTAATTAAAAGAAACAATATAGCTTAATGAATAAAGTAACACACCTTTCAACCCCTCATCATTAATTATACTTTTAATTTATGCATCAGCATAACATATGTACAAGAATACAACGCGCGTCAAAAAGAAAATGATACACATGTGATTATGAATCAACGGACCGAATCAGCGTCCACCGCCCTTATAAAGGGGTACATAGTAGCGACCAGGGTGGCGAGTCTAGTGCTCAGTGGGTGAAATATGCAGCTGCACAAGAATAATTAATTATTAATGAAAACTGACATATTAAAACGGTAGGGTATTATTTTCTAATTATTTAGATATTTATCACATGTCATTGGTGATTAATTGTTGCGGTAGCCGCTAGAGGGGCGTAGTGGCATAACGCTCATGTGTTTTGTTATTGGCGATTCTATTTCCGCTCCCGAATTAAATTATGAGCGTCATTTTTATGTTTAATTGCGTATTTACGATCTGTAATTCTAGTAAATTAATCACGTCCTCATGAAAATTTGCTTAAATTGTTTTTGATATTCAATATTCCAAATGTCGATTTAAATCGCGTGTAAATAGAGGAGCATCGGATTACAAACGTGTGCGAAACGTAATTATAAAACCGGCAAAAAATTAATTAGCTTTTTATCTTTGTTCGGGTAAAATATGACTATATCCGAGGGTGCATTGTTTCACTGTAAAAAGAGACTATATCTTGTTCATCGTTGAAATATTGTTAAGTTGCCGCACTGAAAGCTATTTAAATCTTTTTTCGTCCTCTTTGAATAAGACTCGCTTTCATCCTAATATTCAATGTGCAATTCACTTTGCGAAAGAAGACAAAAGAAATATTAAATAACCACTGTTAATTTTAAATATGGGGTGGTATGAAGTCGACCTTTGGATCCTGAGAACCCTAGTTCGATTCCCACAGGAGACAAACAATTTTCATAATTTCAAAAGCTACCCCTGTGGCTCCTCCACCACTGACATCTTTGGGGGCCGTGATTTGACAGCTGGTAACCGCACTTCACTCGCAAAATATATCACTTACCGAGATCTGCTTCGGCAGAGTACCACACCCAGTAATGGGTAGAAGGCGTGATGATATACTTATTTTATTTTAATCTTAAAATACTAAAAATGTATAAAAAGATACTGCAATGTGAAAGAGGCCCTTTAATAGAAATGTAATCCCAATTATAGTAGTTTATAGTGGAATCCGAACCACTGGGACACAATCATATTTTTTTGATGTAAGTTTAAGTCAGCTATGTACCAGTTTTTTACACTCAGTTCTTAAAATATTTGGTGTCAAAAATAATCCGAATTAGTTAAGTACTAGCGGTCAGCCTTCACGCTACGCTCCGCGGACACTGAAATAGGATACACTTCTGTAAGACAATTGACACTATATAAATCAAATTAAAAGTTTTCAATTCTACACGTCTGTCCTTTAAAATATATTTAACTGACACCAAGAACGATAGTTTACGAAACTGTGGCACTACAAAATTCACAATAAAAAAAAATCCAATTTAGCACACCAACTCTTTAAACGACCTTTCATTTGATATTTAAAAAATAAATATATCATCACGCCTTCTACCCATTACTGGATGTGGCACTCTGCCGAAACAGATCTCGGTAAATGATATCTTTATGCGCGTGAAGTACAGTTACCAGCCGTCAAATCACGCCTAAGAATGTGAGTGGTGGGGAAGCCATAGGGGTAATTTTTAATGTGGTGAAAATTGTTTGTCGGTTGTGGGAATCGAACTGAGGTTCGCAGGATCCACAGGCCGACTTGATACCACTGAGCCATCAACCCCATATTTATTTAACAGTTAATATAATAATAATATTGAGAACCACATTCAAGTATCTATTATAGATTTAGAGATATAGCCGATCAGCAGGAAATTTTCATACTTGTTTTACTGTCGTTTGGCTCAAACTGTTTTACTCAATTATATTTTTTTAGTATAAGCAAGTTATTATAAATTTAATTGTGAAAACAGAATTAAAATATCTTTAGTAGTTATAGAGATATGGGTCATCAAAACTTTCAGCAGGAATGATTTTTTTAGTTATACATGACCTACTTTGTTTTTTCACGAATCTTAGTCTATATATTGGAAATTATTTTATTTTAATTAATTTTAATTCACATTGTGATAAATGTTATATATAAAAAAAATATCGACAACTGCGGCATATAATATTTTTTTCTAAACGTCAGCAAAATATAATATTTCTGAACTACATTGAAGCAGTGAAAGTTTGACTTTTCTGACAAATACTTTTTCTGACGCTCGTTAAAATCAAGGATATTTATTGGTTCACCAACGGTAGCAAAAGTTTTTTTCTGCTGCTCATGAGCGTCAGAAAAATTACCTTGTACCCATTACTGGGTGTGACACTCTACCGAAGCAGATCTCGGTAAGTTATATATTTATGCACGTGAAGTACGGTTACCAGTCGTCAAATCATGGACTCAAAGATGTCAGTGCTACAGTACAAAATTGTCCAAAATCATAATGTGGTAGTTCATATATTTTTAGCTTGAGTGGGATTCGAACTAAGAACGACTGAATTCGAATGTCGCACATCACCATACTTTTCGGTGTTGACTCTCCAATTTTTCACTCCCAATTCTTTTATCATTCGATGTTAAAACTAATCAGATATCATAATGTCCACCCCGTGTAATGAATCAGTGAGCTGCAGGGGGTAATTTTCGCGCTCATTAACCCCAGCGCATGGCCTGCGGGTCGCGGCGGCAACCAAGCGGTCGCTGCAGTGAGGCAGGCTGGCGCAATGTCCGGTGCTGAACGAGCGCTTCCGGGTGTTGTAATCCGCCGCGTAATCCAACCCGCCACGTGCCGTAACTGCCCACGCGATAACACTCGCTGGACAGTCTGCTGGCGAACACTAAACGTGACTTACTTGATGAAAAATGACTTCTGGATAAGATGGAATTGGAGAAATGCAAGAATTACGACCAATATTTTAATCTCGATATAAAATATGATAGTTTTTCTTCAACACTGGAATATTTACCCATTTAAACATTTAAAAAAAAAAGTATATCATCACGCCTCCTACCAATTACTGGATGTGGCACTCTGTCGAAGCAGATCTCGGTAAGTGATATATTTTGCGCGTGCAGTGCGGTTACCAGTCGTCAAATCACGGCCCCCAAAGATGTTAGTGGTGGAGGAGCCACAGGGGTAGCTTTTGAAAAATTATGAAAATTATTTGTCGCCTGTGGGAATCGAACCAGGATTCTCAGGATCCATAGGCCGACTACATACCACTGAGCTAGCAACTCCATAATTTTTGTTTTGTTTCGTGGGGTAGGTGGCCCAGTGATATTGAGTCGGCCTGTGAATCCTGAGAACCCTGGTTCGGTCCCCACAGCTGACAAACATTTTCACCACATTAAAAAAGTACCCCTGTGGCTTCCTCACCATTAACATCTTTTGGGGCCGTGATTTGACGGCTGATAATGCGCATAAATATATCACTTACCGAGATCTGCTTGGGTAAGGTGCCACACCCAGTATTGAGTAAAAAACGTGATGATATATTTATTATTTTATTTATAAATCAGGTCTCCAACAATTGCAATCCTGCTGAATTCTTTCCTGAAATTTCCACAGTCCTGCAAACCAAAATCAAACATGAAATTTCACCCACTGCATATCGCATCTACACCTTTTCATCCCTCTACTCTCTCTCCCTCCCATCATCCTCTCTTCACTCTTTCGCTCTCTCCACTCTCCACGATTGTCGATTGTTCGTTTGTTGTTTTGTTTTTGGTGGTCCGTGGCTCGCGTGACACAGGGCGGGATTACGGGCTATTATCGAGAGCACGGGGGGGCCGCTTCCTGCCCCGAGTTTATTCGGTAATTGTTCCCCGATCCGATACAGCGGAAATTATCCTTTTACGCTGAATACCGTCGATGCTATCGTGGTAGGAAAATTGGAATTTTGTTATTTTCAAAACACGTTTGTTGGACAAGAGTCCGATATTACGATAGTGGAATTGGAAGTGGGATATATTGTTTTATTAAACGGAAAATTTATCGATCTTTCACTACAATAAACTTTTAGTTTTTTTATATTTTTTATATCGTCATGTAACTGTAGTGTATTTATGTATATTATACAGTACGGTCAGATTAAGAGGGCGTAGTTACAACGATACGAAACAAAATTTTTATATCAGAGAGGAGCAGTTTTGTCAAGTTTATTGATATATCTATAGCAAAATATTATGTTAATTATTTTTGTTTTTTTGTTTGCACTTTTCGAGAATATATCGAAAAAACTAGACAAAATATGAAGATACGTCTGGCGGCATTGGATTTGTCGTGCTTTAATTATCCTTATGGGGTGGCTAGCTCAGTGGTATGAAGTCGGCCTGTGGATCCTGAGAACCCTGGTACGATTCCCACAGCCGACAAACAATTTTAATAATTTTCATAGTGCCTCTTCCACCACTAACATCTTTGGGGGTCGTGATTTGACGACTGGTAACCGCACTTTACGCGCAAAATATATCACTTACCGAGATCTGCTTCGGCAGAGTGCCACACCCAGCAATGGGTAGAAGGCGTGATGATATATTTATTTATTTTATTTATTTAATTATCCTTAGAAAGAAATTTTCATAAAATTTTATTTTACAAAAAATGTTTACAAAATTTTCTCATAAAACAATTTGGAAGCAATATCTCAAAAACTAGAAGGCGTATGCACTAGAGCAATTTATCGTTGGATTCAGCGGGTCAAAATACATACATATGTATGTAAATTCTCGTTATAATATTCATACGAGAAATAATTTTAGAGCAAATAATTTTAAAATGATCTAAAATCGAAGTTTTCAAAAAAATTACATTGATAAAAATAAATAAAATAAATAAATATATCATCACGTCTTCTACCCATTACTGTGTGTGGCACTCTGCCGAAGCAGATCTCAGTAGGTGATATATTTTGCGCATGAAGTGCGGTTACCAGTCGTCAAATCACGGCCCCCAAAGGTGTTAGTGGTGGAGGAGCTACATGGGTAGCTTTTGTAAATTATGAAAATTGTTTGTCGCCTGTGGGAATCGAACCAGGGTTCTCAGGATCCACAGGCCGACTTCATACCACTGAGCTAGCCACCCCATTAAAAAAATTACTAAAAATCTGCTTACACGTAAATTCGGACACAAGGAATTCAATAATGTTGAACGCATCTTCATATCTTGTTTAGTTTTTAAGATACAGGCTTCGAAAAGATGAAATTGTCTCAAATTTAATTCACCATTTTTTATACTTTCTCGAAAACTTATCTCAAAAGCTAAATTTTAGAGCCCGGGTTCGATTCCAACAGCCGTCAAACAAGTTTCTACATATTAAAACGACCCATGTGGCTTCCACCATTAATATCTTTGGGGGCTGGTAACCGCAAAATATATCACTTACCGAGATCTTCTGCGGCAGAGTACCATACCCAGTGATGGGTAAATGTCGTGATATTATACTCGTATTTATTTATATTTTATATTTTAATTTACTTTTAAATCAATCAATGTTTAAAGAACAAAAAAATAGAAAAGTTAAACACTGTGTAATAATATCAGGGTGTCTGTTGTTATCATTTATAACTTTGTAATTTATGAATTATGACAAATATACATAAATTAGTGATAACGATATTTCAATACACAATATGAACATAAATAAATGAATAAAACATGTGCCATTAGTATTAATAAATAATCATGCATAGAATAGTAAACGAATATATTTGATTGGATCGCATAATTTTGTTTTTCATCTCATAATTCATACACTGATAAATAATACATGGACATGACTAATATATTTAATTTTTAAATGCAACAGAATTCTAGAAAATAATTTTGAAATATTACTAATTTGTTTTTATACTCGTATTTCATTACAAGTCATAATTAGACCTACATATATATTGTACATTATCATGAATATTAAATTAATAGAAAATTCATTTCATTTTTATTAACGAGAACTCAGATTTTTAAAATAAAAATAATTAGCATGGAAAGTCATTAGTAATGCATGCTACAAAGTAAAAAAAATATAAAAAGGCAAAGTACAAATATAATATATCATCACGCCTTTTATCCATTACTGAGTGTGGCACTCTGCCGAAGCAGATCTTGGTAAGTGATATATTTATACGCGTAAAGTGCGGTTACCAGTCGTCAAATTGCGGCCCCAAAAGATGTTAGTGGCGGGAGAGACACAGGGGTAATTTTAATTAGGTGAAATGTTTGTCGGCTGTGGGGATCGAACAAGAGTTCTCAGGATCCGCAGGCCAACTCGATACCACTGCGTAAATCAAAATACATATATCATAAATGTATAAATAAAATGTAAGAAATATTAACTACCCCATTACTTTAGGGGTACAAAGAACAACCCGTGTTCAATAAAGGCAGAGCATACCCTCCCCTTACAGCGAATGTAATAAAGACTACGGCAAAGTATGCAAAACAAGGTTCATGAATCTGTAACATAATAAGCAGAATATAATGCCGATTTAAAAATAATTACCTCTGCGGATTAGCCCCAGTGGGACCGCCCCTGGCTGTCCCAGCACGCAGCAACCGGATTACGAGTTTTATGAGAATTAAAGGATTATCCGATTAATTCATATGCATTACTTTAAATTAAATTAAAACGTGGATATAAGGGTAAAATTTACAGGCGATAATTTTTATGGTTTATTTTCAACGGGTAAAATGGTTATTATATTAAGCCGCAGCGCCGATCATGAATTATTTTGGGAGTATTTAGGTTACTCTGAACTGGAGATTATAACGATAAATGGAATTGAAAAATTGAATTGTTTTTAAATACCGTACAAACATTTTTGTGTAATTTGAGATCGAATATTTATAAATGAGTTTGTGTGTAATGAATTGTGAATGTGCATGAAAGAAAGGAAAGTTTGGTGGAATTGAGCGTGAGAAATTGAGCGATGAATTAGGAATAAATGGATGAATATGATTGAAGATTTGTTGTGAACGAAAGATGAGACGAGCTTGTATGAAAGGAATTATAAATATAGATGCTATGCCGGGATAAAAATGTTTGGCAAACATTAAATATATAAAATAAATAGGAATATATCATCGCGCCTTTTCACCCATTACCGGGTGTGGCACTCTGCCGAAGCAGATCTCGGTAAGTGATATATTTATGCACGTGAAGTACCTTCAAGTCACGTCCCCCAAAGATGTTAGTGGTGAGGAAGCCACAGGGGTAATTTTAAATTGGTAAAAATCTCGGCTATGGGAATCGAACCAGGGTTCTTAGGACTCACAGACCGTCGTGATACCACTGTACCATTACCTCAAAACTTGAACATATAAATTTAATGGGTCGGCCTGTGGATCCTGAGGTCCCTGGTTCGATTCCCACAGGCGACAAATTTTCATAATTTGAAAAAGCCATCCCTGTGGCTCCTCCACCACTAACATGTTTGGGGGCCGTGATTTGACGACTGATAACCGCACTTCACGCGCAAAATATATCACTTACCGAGATCTGCTTCAGCAGAGTGCCACACCCAGTAATGGGTAGAAGGCGTGATGATATATTTATTTATTTTATAAATTTCTCGCTGTCAAAAGTTTCTAAATTAATTTAGAAAAAAATGCTTAAAATAAATGTGAAAGAAAATTAAATTTTCTGCAATGTTTATTTAAAGCATTTTCCTCTAAAATATTTTATAACTGTTTAACAGAGGAAACTATCCATTACCAAATATCCATAAAGAAATATTAAAATTAATTTAAAGTCTGTTATGAAAAACAATTTTTCTCTTGCATCTCATTGAAATTCATCTGTTACGTGACATATTTAACATTATTCTCCAACAAAGAGTGCGCTCAGCGTCGCGACGCTGTTTCCGCGAGAAAGAGATTTCACTGACTGCATTTTCCCGTTCGCGTGAAGGCGTGCAACCGGGCGGCCGTGCGCTCTGCTCTAAACACGCTTCCGTACACAGACGTGTAGAAGTGTCAAGAATAATGTTTTCATTTCTGCAGAAAAATGTTTACGCCGCAGGACGCAAAACGAACGTTAGAAATAATCTAGGTGAGATTGCATCGCAAACAGATGTTTGCATTGCGCGTGCGTCACTGACACAGGATGCAGAGATCATCCTGCGGAATTTGCAACTCGGAAGATGCTCTCTTTCTCTCTTTCTCGCGGATATTATGCTTGAGAAATGTTTTAAAGGTTCAGAAATTTAGCTCAAAATGTGTTTAATATTTTTATATTATAATACAAGGAGGAGGTAGCACAATTGTATCGTGTCGGTCTCTGGATCTTAAAACCCTGGTTCGATTCCCATTTTTTCCGGCGTCAAAATGTAAAATAAATCAAATTCAAGCATATTTTTCAACTTTAAAATTTTGTTTCTTAAATCTGAGGCCAAAGAAGTAACCAAAACATTGCAAAATCAGAAAGATTATCAATTTTGCCACTCATATTTGAAAACTAGACACTTTTTTCAATTTTTCCATGCCCTTCAAAAATGTATTTGACGCTTCAAATTTTGGAGAAGGTGGGGTGTCCCTTTCCCAGAGAATGGCCCATATATATATATATAATATATTCTACCCATTACTGGGTGTGGCACTCTGCCGAAGCAGGTCTTGATATGTGATATATTTTGCGCGTGAAGTACGGTTACCAGTCGTCAAATCACGTCCCCCAAAGATGTTAGTGGGGAGGGGGAGCCACAGGAGTAGTTTTAAAATGGTGAAAATTGTTTTTCGCCTGTGGGAATTGAACCAGGGTTCTCAGGATCCACAGGCCGACTTGATACCACTGAGCTAGCTACCCCCTTTTAGACAATATATATAATACAAAAGACAAAATATCTATTGCGATGTGGAATTGAGTCTTAAAAATAAGAAAAAATAGGAAAAAACAAATTTATGGGTAAAGCTGAACTGACCAGTCGTTTGTTGATGACCTGATAAGTTGATGCAAACGTGCTGTAAAACTTTTGTGGCATTTTGAGACAAGTGATGGAAAATTTGTTTTTCCTATTTTTCTTTTTTTTTTCTTTCTTATATATACACTGAGGTCTAACTGAAAGTATTCAAATGACAACGTTTTTATCAATAAAATTTGTAGTTGAAGAGTTTAAAATTTGAATGCATGATCTCTTTTTTTAGATCTAAGATTTTTTTTTGTTTCATATTGCGATTTCCTGAAAGCAATTCATGCAGATTGTAGCAATCTAATTTATTTTCTCTTGTGGAAAAGTCATAGACGTAGTTTCGAAATTAATTTATGCTAGACGCCTTTTGAGAAATTTTATTAGTAAGTAATAGTATGTAGACAAAATGAAAAATGTAACCTATTCCTTTGTCTCTTGTTTATATGTTTGAAATGCAGCATTATGATGTATGGTGTATAAAAGGGGCCATATTCCTCCCGAGTAGGCAGAGTGACTGTTGAACCGTGAATTGTTTATAGCGATTATCAGCGCACAACACGCGTCACTTGCACAAAACTCGAGCAGCGGATTTAGTCCGTGGTTTGCGCGCAAATGATATGTAAAGTTCACGTTTCCCTGACGTGCGTTTAGTTAAACAAGCCGTGTAATAACGCAAACAAACATGCTCGATGGATGGTCAGCTTAGCTGACGCCCACCCTTCCACTACTCAGGGATGGTTGTTGAAGACGCATTTCATCCACTCCCAACAAGACTACGGAGCAATCACTCACAAAAGACCTAGAAATAAATAGTTGTAGAAAATACTTATTAAAAAGATTTGAAAGGAATCGTCGAATCGAATCTATTTTACGAAACAGTTTATGAACCGTTCTAATGTTTAATTACTGTAAACTGCAACAAAAACCGAACCGATAAAGAATGTTAAACCGATTAGCTTTTGTTGCGGTTTTCAGATTCCATTTTGAAACAAAACTACACCACAGACTTCTTTGATCATAGCAAGTAATCATAGTTTTAAAGGGAATTTTGAAGTTTAAGGTTGAATCTTCTAGAAAATTTAGAAATTTGGAAAGCCTTACGTTCAAACAAAAACATAATGAATGAACAAATAGAAGTAATCAGTTCGTCCCTACTCAACCTGTTTTGACTATAAATAAATAAATATTGTAATCTGATGACGTCCGAAAGGACGAAACGTACGTCACTTTAATAAAGAATTTTGTGAAAAAATCAAATATTATGTTGTGTTTTAAGAATAATAAATTCTATCCAAATCTGTAATTTATTTCTGAAAATTTTACTTGTTGATAGGGTAGTGGAGAAAATATGTATACCTCGTCAAGAAAATGTAACGGATCCTTCGGGAAAAATATCTTACTGTCTTCCCTTAATATACAAATAAATAAATATAAATATATCATCACGCCTTTTACCCATTACTGGGTGTGGCACTCTACCGAAGCAGATCTCAGTAAGTGATATATTTATGCGCGTGAAGTGCGTGAAATCATGGCCCCCAAAGAGGTTAGTGGTGAGAAAGGCACAGGGGTAATTTTTAAATTGGTGAAAATGTTTGTCGGTTGTGGGGATCGAAACAGGGATCTTAGGATCCACAAGCCGACTCAATGCCACTGAGCCTTTACCCCAATAATAATAATAATAATAATTTACAAATAACTACATTAAATACGACTGTATCGTTCATATTCCACTGTAGATTGATGGTCTGCTGTACTGTTAATTGGATTGAATTTCCTGTTGTGCATAGTAGTGAATAAATAAATAAACTTTGTAATATATTTTTTTAATTTAAACATAAATAAAAAATATAAAATAAATATATCATCACGCCTTCTACTCATTACTGGGTGTGGCACTCTGCCGAAGCAGATCTTGGTAAATGATATATTTTGCGCGTGAAGTGCGGTTACCAGTCGTCAAATCACGGCCTTCAAAGATGTTAGTGGTGGAGGAGCCACAGGGGTAGTTTTTGAAATTATGAAAATTGTTTGTCGCCTGTGGTAATCGAATCTAGGGTACCAGGGTTCTCAGGATCCACTACTTCATACCACTGAGCTAGCCACCCCAATATTTAAACATGTTTTCGAATATTTCGACATCTAAGGTCATTCATATCCCGGTACAGTAAACTGTGATTGGTTTTCTACTTTGTAATTAAAAGTAAATGTTTGAGCTGGACATGGTCGAATTGAATCCTTCTGACCAGTGTTTCTCCGGTCTCCGGTCTCCGGCACTCTGCACTGACGGCTGGAAGGATGAGCTTTCTGTTTTGTGTTTTGAGCTTTGCTTTGGATAAAGCTCGGTTGTGATACAACAGGGATGATGTTACTGTGATTCTGAGTTTTGTTGCTGGTCGTGGAAACAAATTGGTGCATTCAATTAATTTTAAGTGCTATTACATTTGTAAAGGACATTGTATTACGTACTTCGCGTAATTAATATTGTTTTTATTATATTCACATTGTTAACGTTACTACAGTTAATATTTCAATCTTTATATTACATGCGTCCAACTTCATTTTGTCCCTAGCAATTATTCTAAACTAGCAGGAGATTAATTGTGCAGATGTATTATTGGTTTAAAGATGAAGTTAGCGAGGTTTGAAACAATATACGAAGCGTGTTTTTCAAGTAAGTACTGTTTTGAAATAAAAATAAAACGAGTAGAATTTTCTTAGCAATTTTATTTTGAAATGAAAGCTTGTACTTTCATTTACTTTTGTCCATCATTTCCACCAATATTAAGGTATTTATCGTATCGTACTACCAGCTTTTGAATACCATCCTCGTAGAAATCTGCCGCCTGATTAGACAACCACTGTAATACAGTCGCTTTGACATCTTCATCGTGGTCGTGGCGCTGACCAACCAAATGGTTCTTTAAATGCAGGAATATGTGGTAGTCACTGGTAGGGCCGTTGATTTCCACCGAAATTTGAATTTCTGAACGTTCGGACATTCGAATATTATAAACTTCGTCAGAAAAACTTGGAAGTTTAGAATTTTCGAATTTTCGAAGCTTGGAATTCTCGAATTTATGCCATTGAATTAACGTCATGTGTCATCTCCAAACACGCTCACGCATAATTCGCGAAAAGTCGGTCACGAATTAAATAATAAATTTGGCGAAGTATCCTACAAAAACTCTGCAAGTTTAGGCGTCTTAACTAAGACATTTATTCTCTTACCGCCTATCTAAATGCTATGGACATTTAGTAAAATGTTTTAAAATGACAATAAAAAGGATACAAAAACGTCTTAATTAAAACGTTATTGACAGTGTAACGAAATTTTAAGTATAAATTGAATTAATTTGGCAAATAATAATAATTACTTACGAATTAATACAAAACTCTGCAAATGAGTTTATTCTGAAAATAATTCATATCAACATGCGTGGTCACGTTAGGATCCAGATTCACAATTCGAATAATTCGAATATTCGTAAAGTCGGAATACTCAAAATTCAAAAATTCAAAAATTCTAAAGTTCGAATCTATATTCGAAGGTTCAATAAATCCGAACAATCGAAGTCTCGAATATTTGAAAAATCAACAACCCTAGTCACTGGACGCTAGATCGGAGCTGTATGGAGGATTTGTGCACCAAATCGTCAGTAATGATTGAAGGTCGCCCACTTCGTTCCTCATCATGCACATTCGTACGGCCATCTTTAAAAGCTCTCACCCATTTCCGTACTATCCCATCGCTCATAATATTTTCTCCATACGCTTCTCTGATCTGACGATGAATTTCAGCCGCTTTCACGCCTTTAGCACTAAGAAAACGAATCACAGCGCGTATTTCGCAGTCGGCGGGATTCTCAATCGGAAGAGGCATTTCAAATACTCACAAAACACGCCGAATGACTTTGTAATGACATATGTGGCTTGTCAACAGAGTGTGGTACACAGTGTGCATGTGCCAAATACCGATCGCGGCGCTGCAGCGACGGAATTTCAAAACGGTACTTATTTTATAAACACGCCTCGTAGAATAAATAATACATGTAATATGTTTATCTTATCACAGATTTCAATAATACCTTGTAGAATAAAAAAAGCCGTTGAATATTTAATAAAATAAATGTTCGGCATGATTCCTCCTGCGATAGGGAATTCCGTGTTGTGTGGTTGGTATCTCGCGTGAGCGCCCAACAGCATTAACACTGAACAATTTCAGGCCGGCGTCATATCGCGAATTTTTTCCATGGATCCGTCATTTTATCGTTGAAAAGTGCGGATAATTTATCATGTCGGCCCATTTATTTTTTCTTGCACGGATTTTTTGATATCTCTACTGATACGCTAGTTTTTATGCCACGCTCGACAAATGCATGTTATCTGTATAAATGCCGGACGTGTTTAACTGTAAGCTCAGATTAATTCATTTATTTACAGAAAATACTCGTACGTTATTGTTACTTTAATTTAATTATTTGCTGCACACCATGTACTTAATTCCAATTACTGTGATTCCATTTACTGTGGAATCAGAACCACTCAAATACAATCGTATTATTTTTTATGTCGTAAATACCCAGTAGTGTAATTGGGATTAAGTTCCTGTTGTACAGAGTAGCATAATAGTATATCATATAACTAGTTTTATAAACGTGTCTTTAGTTACGAATCTACGAGTATAAAAAAGCACATTTAAAAATCATAGAATAAGTCACATATTGTAGTTTTTCTACGACTGCAAATTAAGACAGCAAAAAATAGAAAGTTTTATTCATTATTTGAGAAGTAATGTTAAGTTATATTGACAGTTGTAAGAAGCTAATATTACTTTATACTTACTGCGTAAGTTGTTAGCTTCACGCCGTGGTTAAAACGTTCGCAGCCACAGTTTGTCAATATGTGATTAAGATATTATTTGTCGAGGTGGAAACCAATACGCAAAATGGCACTTTAACCCTTTCACTGCGCATTAACTTTATACAGCCCATCGCTGCGCAATTTTCTACTGTATTCCGTATATATATATATACGTCCAAAGCAGGAGAATGATAAACGTATATATACGTCCAGAGCAGCGAAAGGGTTAACAACTGTTATAGAAAAAAAAATAAGTTAGTCAATGAGATTCACATGAACTCTTGCCAAACGGAAAAATGAAATTTCTCCCAAATGTTACTTCAGCAGATTTTTATACATTTTCCAGGCTATATCTCAAAAATTAAACGAAATATGAAGATGCGCTTAACGGGATTGAATTCCTCGTGTTGGAATTGACTTATGAGAAATTTTTCAGCGATTTTTATTTTTTGAAAATTGTTCGCCAAAATTTTCCCTTAAAACACTTTTTGAACAATATCTCAAAAACTAGGAGACATATGTACTAGAACATTTTACCATTGGATTCAGCGGGCAAAATACATATGTATGTAAATTTTCGTTACAATATTCACACGAGAAACAATTTTAAAGCAAACAGTCTGAAATTGGCCTGAAATAGAAAAAAACTCAAGGGGTATCCCTTAAGAAATTTTCAAAAAATGAAAATCGCTAAAAAATTGCTAATATGTTAATTCGGACACGAGAAATACAATGCCGTTGAGTGCATCTTCATATCTTGTTTAGTTTTTAAGATATAATCCTCGGAAAAGTTAATTTTCCCTAAATTTTACCTCATCAGATTTCTGTATTTTCTCAAGGCTATATCTCAAAAACTACATGAGATATGAAGATGCGCTCAACGGCTCTGAATTCCTCGTGTCCGAATAACTTTTTTGAAAATTGTTCGCCAAAAGTTTCTTATCAAACTGCTTTTGAACAATATCTCAAAAATTAGGAGACGTATATACTTAAGGAAAGTTGCTATATTCTTTGATTACAAACAAAAAAATATATATTTATTGTCAAATGAAAATAGAACATATTAATAAATATTGGAAGAATTTGAATCGGCAGAAGTCAAAAGAATTTTACGAAAAACAATACGATACCATAAATACGATTTTGATTTGATTGAGTAGCTGTTGCTTGGCAACTTTATATACCCTCGGGTGATAATAGCAAATTACTCCCGATTTTGAGGGCCAATAAATAAGTTTACGATGCCAAAATAAAATGTAACATTACGTGTGGCAACGCCCAATGCAAAACTCGTATGATTGGAAATACTCGCTGGTGCTGGTCTCCCAACTTTCATACTCATTTTGCAATTAAAATTTTGCCACACTTGTGTTATAATATACTATTACATTATCTATAAATTCTTGCTTTGTAGGTAGCTCCCAATTAGTTATAATTATCTCTTGTTTTGAATAATAAATAGGTGATATTGAAAATACCTTCGTAAATAGTTTGAAAGTTGTAAGTGATTACCGTAGACGGCAACATCATAATTCTCATTGACGGGTATCGATTGCCAGCCATCAAACCCCATAGTGATATAACTCAGAAGGTATTGAAAATCTTGCGAAGATAGATGGGGCTGCTCTGTATATCGCAAGTCGTATTGTTAGGAATATAATAGGTAGTTAATTACTGAGATGACGTTTTAACAAGGTGTTTATTATATCAAATCTTGTAGAATGTTTTGAATTGTTATATAATTCCATTGTTTGTGGTTGTAAGGGCTCTTGTTGTAAGTTAGGAAGTTACGTATGAAATCTTAGATAAGATCTTTGTATACAATCTGTCTTTATGAAACGATTAATTAAGAACTCCTTCTGATGTTCATTTATACCCTTCGCCACAACTAGGTGAATATGATTGATGTATATATCAGATATACGTAATATTGAATAACAATATCTTCTCTAGCATTACAAGATATTTTTTCTTATTTATTAAGACTCAATTCCATATCGCAATAGACATTTTGTCTTTTGTTTTATATTTATTTATGTATGGAATTGGCGGCTCAGTGGTATCCAATCGGCCTGTGGATCCTGAGAACCTCGGTTCCTACCCCACAGCCGACAAACAATTTTAAAATAAATAAATAAATATATCATCATGCCTTTTACTCATTACTGGGTGTGGTACTTTGCCAAAGCAGATCTCGTTAAGTGATATATTTATGTGGGTGAAGTGCGGTTACTAGTCGTCAAGTCATGTCCTCTAAAGATATTAGTGCTGGGGGAGCTACAGGGATAATTTTAAATTGGTGAAAATGTTTGCCGGCTGTGGGGATCGAACCAGATTTCTTAGGATCCACAGGCCGACGTGATACCACTGAGCCACTACCCCATACAAACAATTTTCACCACAAATTACCTCTGTGGATCCCCATTCCCTGAAATTTTTGGGGGCCGTAATTTGAAGGCTGGTAACCGCAATTCATGCGCATAAATACGAGCCCAGCCTCACATGACCCGAATCTTATTTTTTTGCTTGATGTTAAAGTTTGCAGTTTTATGTCTCATGTAGTACGCAAGAGAATTAAATGAAATTTTAATTAGACATATACTAGTGTGTTGTTAATACACAGATAAAATTTTAAGTCAATCGATACATACATCTTGGAATGCCAGCCATTGGAACAGGAAGTAACCATTTCTATATTAATTAAAACTTTTTCGTTTTATTCAAAAACTGTAACTAATAATAAAGTTTGTTTTAAATAATAAGTAACTTTTATTTCATTCTTCAAGCTGCCTACAAGATAAAAATCATGATAGTCCATTAGCATGTAGAAATAGTGTTTTTTGTAAAAAAAATAATTGCTAGTTATACTGCTATACATTTTGTGTCTAAGGTATATTTAATGTTAAATTTAGTTCAAAATATTGAAAATTAATTGTAGAATTTGGTAAATGTCAGATAAATGCGTTTTTATTATTATTTAAATTTTAAACAAAATATAAGATGCGGGTCAATTGAAGTGAGCCAGGGCTCGTATATGACTTACCGAGATCTGTACCGACAAAGTGCCACATCCATTAATGGGTAAAAGCCGTGATGATATATTTATATTTATTTATTTATTTATTTCTCTGCACTATAAGATTTCATCTTAATGAAGGTGAAGTACAAATTGCAACATTTAATTCTAACATTTGAAGGTGAGAAATATACGATGACAAATGATCAAGATATTTGAAATTGAAATGTTAAAGCAGAATTTCAACAAACTGTGTGTGTGTGTGTCTTTTTTATTTTATATCTTGAAAGAGAAAATTTGTGCGAAAAATATGAGAGACCATGAATGGTATAAGAAGTTTTTAAAATAGAAGCACCTTTTGCTATGACTTGAAAATTTGTTAAACTTGTTTAAAAACTTTTACAAAAAATATTCCTCAGTCTAAAAAGGAAGTTTTCTATAGATGTTTCTTAACTGATGCCGCAGAAATCGAACATTTTCTGAGATAATAAATAGGGTAACAACAAAAACACTAATTTCACTCGTGGTACATACAATATTTTATGCACAACAAAATAACATTTAATTATATTTTCAAAAGATTAAAATATGTACATAGGTTATATGTCAAAGTGACATTTTGCAAAATCAAGAATTCACAATAAACAAAAATTGTCATTTTATTTTTGTATCCATTGGAATTACTTTTTTATGGCCCTAGGGTCCAAAACAAGCCCTTTTTTAGTACTTAAACACATGCTTTTCAGCCCGGTTGTGCATAAAATATATTTTTCTACGATTGCTATGAAAAGTTGACAATTACGTTCTCATTAGATATCGTTGATAAAGTTGACATTTTCTGTGGAACAATCGAATTAGTTATTTTTGTATCAAAAATGAAAACAGGCGTTTCTGGCCCATAACATGATTATTAGTACGAGGTGCATTAGACCAATTAATTAATGCTACGTGATACTAGACTACGTTAAAAGAGCATATGACGCATAATGAACCTAAAAATATGAAATTATTGAAGTTGAGAGTTAAAATTACAGTTTTTAGGCCTTGTTTTCGCCAACATATCTGTCCGAAAGTGAATTTGGCGACTGAAATGCATGGAATACTTTGTGTTTAAATGTAATAATGTCTACCAAGCGTCAAACATCCCCTTATTGAGAAAAAACTTCAAAAAACACGTTTTGGGCTTGATGCACCTCTAAATGTTAACTGAATTGTTTAAAATTTTCGGAATCTGAACGGGGAATGATATACTCGAAGAAGAGCGAAATAAAAAAATATCGAATTTTTTGGCACAGTCTAAGGTGCATCTTATTAACCCTCAACGCTAATTTCACCCGTGGTACATATAATATTTTATGCTCATGGGCCAAAAAGAAGTGTCTAAGCCCGCTTTTTAGGGCTTAAACCAATGCTTTTCGGCCCGGTTGTGCATAAATATTATTTATTTAATTTAATGAGATAGGTGGCTCAGTGATATCTAGTCGGCTTGTGGATTAGAAAACCCGGGTTCGATTCTCACAACCGATAAACAATTTTCATCACATTAAAACTACCCCTATGGCTTTCCCTCCACTAACGTATTTGGGCGCCATGACTTGACGGTTGGTAACTGCACTTCACGCGCAAAATATATCACTTACCGAGATCTGCTACTGCAGAGTGCCACACTCTGTGATGCGTAGAGGTCGTGATGCTACATTTATACATTTATTAAAAATAAGAAATAAATAAATATATCATCACGCCTTCTACCCATTACTGGGTGTGGCTCTCTGCCGAAGCAGATCTCGGTAAGTGATATATTTTTGCGCGTAAAGTTCGGTTACCAGTTGTCAAATCACGGCCTCCAAAGATGTTAGTGGTGGAGGAGCCATAGGAGTAGCTTTTGAAATTATGAAAATTGTTTGTCGTCTGTGGGAATCGAACCAGGGTTCTCAGGATCCACAGGCCGACTTCATACCACTGAGCTAGCCACCCCATTACATTACATTACATTACAATATATTTATTTATTTATTTAATTTCAATATTAACATTCCGAGAACACATGTAAATCACCAAGCTAGCATTTTCCCTCCATTAAAATACCAAACCACCCTCCTCTGGTGGTGACAGGCAAACTACAGGAAAAAAATCAAACTACCCTATCACGCTGAAATATTTATACTCACGCGTGCTCAACTATTTTATCAGCCCGATTGACTGACACCACTATCTGCCAAATAAAACCGCCGGCGGACCTGTTCACAAGAACGAGTTACAGAATATAAAAACAGCGTCTGTCAGTAACGGCGTCGAGGGCGGCGGAGGCGCGGTGACAGCGCCATCAAACTGTCATCGGGAGCGTAGAGTAACATGGAGGAGTGAACGGTGATGACTGACTAATTTATTTTGAGGCCACACTCAGGCAACTATGGAGTTGCTTCTCAGCGAGGCAGAGATAATAATATCGCAACAAAATTTGGTACTTTTAGATTTTTTACTTATTTTTAAAACTAGAACATAACGTGTTGTTTTTCATTAAACACACTTTAACATTGTAATATTTTATGATGTAACTATGTCAAAAATTTTGCATATTTTCACCATATTAAAACTACCCCTGTGGCTCTCCTACCACTACATCTTTGTGGGTTATGATAACCGCACTTCACGCGCATAAATATATCACTGCTGAGAACTTTTACGGCCGAGTGCCATACCCAGTAATGGGTAAAAGACGTGATGATATATTTATATATTTATTTTATGTATTTTGGGAACATGTTGAAAAAATTATAAAGTCTTGAAAAATTTACGTAAAACTTCAATAAAAATCTTATTTTAGTTTCCTTTGAAGAATATATCACATCACAAACTTTCCCAGTAACGCTTCCAAATATTTTTAGCCACATCGTTAGTTTCATGTTTAGTTTATCGGCGATAGTTTGCGATGGGCTCCGCCGACCCTGTAATAGGTAGGTTAGTCTCGTACATTGCACAGATACGTAATTTGTTATGCAAATGCTCGCGTGGCGAAATGCAACAGTGATTCTCGGAGATTGGCCCCAATAAATAACGGAGTTTCCTTCAGGAACTGAAGACGTGAAGACGTGAAGACGCTTGCAAGCGATACGCGATATAGCTGTCAGTTGCCCCTGAAACCAACTATATTGTGTTGCGCAATGTAACAGCAGTGCATTGGCTAGGAAACTATATGCATGGTGGTGCACTGATTTATGCAATATAGGATATATGTTACGTTTTTTATAAAGCGATTTGTCATACTATATTGACTTTAGACCAAAATGCTTCATATAAACATTGAAAATTGTTTTGCATTTGTTTGTAATTTGTAAATGAGCACTTATATAATTGAAAAATTTAAATTTGTTACTCTTGCTATTTTGTTTGTAATTTATTTATTATAGCTACATCCAGGACCGTCTTAGGCCACGTTGGGGCCCTTGGGCACATAGACGTTGGGGCCCATTTAGAAAATAAACAAAAGAAAAAAATTTTTTACTGTTTAAAAAATATTAAAAAATTGTATCTGGTTTTCGATTTACAGTTAAACTTAAATAACCATATTTAAAAAAGTTAATTCGATTTACTCTCCGAAAACTATTGTTAAGAAGATTATATCAAAGTTTACTTAATCTGTTTTGGGAATATGGTTTAGCATAATTTAACAAATAAAAAATTTAGGATTAGATAGATTTTAGCTAAGACTGGGATGAAAATTTTTAACGGCAATTCTTAGCAAAACTGCACCAAAAATTGAGCACCTCTATTTTCCGTATAAACGACGACATCGGCATTTTGAGGCCTTCATCAATCCGAGAGCCCTGGGCACGTGCCCCATGTGTCCTTATGGAAAAGACGGAACTGGCTACTTCACTAAGATAAGTCTTATTAGTTTTAGTTAAAATCTGAATGTTTAAAGTCCAAACTAATGCTGGGTAAAAAAAGTGTTGTCTTAGTTATTTTTTCTATCAAACAGTGCTTTGAATTCTACTACCCTTGTGGATCTCCCTGTACACTTTCGGGGGTTGTAAGTTAATCTCTGATAACTATACTTCAACCTAAAAGTATGATGAGAAGTTGTAGCACAATGGTAGGGCTGTTTTCTCAAAAGCAAGACTTTAACCAACAATACAACTGAAAAAAATTAATAAACGTATCAGTACGCCTTTTACCCATAACAGAGTGTGACACTCTGCCGTACGAGATCTTGGTAACGCATGTATTTATGCGTGTGAAGTTCGGTTACCAGCGGTCAAATAACGGTCCTCAAAGATCTTAGTGGATGGGGTGTCATAGAGGTAATTTTAATGTGGTGAACTGAAATTATTCGGATTCTAGTAAAAGCTTCTGTGATTAGGATAAATTTCCTTGAGATCTGCAATTGCAGAGCTGTGATATTTATAAATTGAATAGATATAGCTCTATAGTACAGCTGTCTCTTCACAAATAATAGTTCATGCTGTCAAATCTTGCTAACTTCAGTTTATATCCAAAAAGATTAAACTGTGTCTGAGTGGTTCGGATTCCATTTTAACTTATTGTAATTGAGATTAAGTTCCTGCTGTATACCGAAGAAAATATATTTACAGTCTGATTACGAGTAATTCAAGAAGAATATCACGCCACATTTTATGTTTTAAGAAAATTGCCTATTTCAATTTAACTAAAATATAACAAAAATAAAAATACTGGTATCCCAGGCGTAATAATATCCTCGCATACTTCAATCTATCCGCTCGTTGAGAAGTCAAGCTCCCACTGAGATTTGCAATTGTCTTTGTCACAAGTTTCAGTCACCGGCGCACTGCGATTTTTCTGCACAAGACTTGCTGAAGTGTATGGATGTTTTACATAGAAATTCACTACCGGTGTGACGTCAGCATGGCATGCTTTATTCTTGTGGTTGAGTAAATAAAACCAAGAGTTTGGTCAGTATGATTAAAGTGTTTTAAGTTTTAATTACAAAATAAAACAAATGAAAATGCCAGATCGAAATAAAATTAGCTACATATATATGAAAACAAAATGCATGAAGTAATAATGGACAATAATGGACCGAAACGTCGTTATTACATCTTTAATAAAATAACTACAACTTTAAGCCGCTTGTCCATTATTACCTTACCATATTACTTTCGGCTTACTAAAATACTCTACTAAAATGCATGAAAGTATAACATAAATATAACAGGATAAATTATTCTTTTCACAAAATAGTGAAAATGTAAAAGTCTATAAAATAATCATTAAATAAAAAAAACATATTGATGAACTATAAGTTTTGAGCATGGTAGGGGGGAAGGTATGATATTAATACTAAGACTGTAAAAGTGTCATAGTACAAAATCCATCATTATGCAAAAATCCAAAATGAATATTTACATCTTGGGTTTGTTTTATTTGCATTTACTTCGCGCGAAGTGTGAAGCTTGTGGTTGGAGTGGTCCCCGAGGTCACGAACGCCCCTGGCCTACCCCTGTCAGTCCGTACCACAACTTTCCGTTCTATTTCGTGACTAAAGCGCCAGGTCTTGGCCGTGAGAAGTGGATCGTACTAAATAAATATATCTGTGCTGTCCACCACTCCAACTAAAATACGTTATGTAGATATCTGGATTTCTCCGTGGAATTTTTTCTTATATTCTGGGTGGAATGGAGAATGGTTTACTGAAAGCTAGCTTGATAAATGATATATGAAATGTTCTGCAGTAGAGTACATTCAACCCGAGTTGCTGAAGGAGATTTTAAATTTTTTAACAAATCTTTTAAATATTTAAAACAGAAATAAAATGCATGTGCAGTTCGTACTGAGTTCATTTCACTTCCACATTATCCATTTCAGAGTGGGGAACTCGATTTGCTTCTAAAGTGCAATTATCAGCTATTACACCACTAAAATGTGAATGCGCCGATGTTAAGGGTAGTTGTTGACATATTTTTACAGACTAATTTTCAGTTTAAATTATAGACTTAGTATAATTAAGTACTAAAAATGATAGACAAAAGTTTTGGCCGGTGACGCATGCTCGGGAAAACCGATCAAAGTAAGTAATTTTTATGGTGTCGTGTGACATATTACTACTTGTTCACGATGAAAACACGACAAAAAAATTATTGACAGAAATTATTGCTGGTTGCACATTGGTGACAGAAGCTCTGAAAGTGGACTGGTGTAGAAATCAACAACCACCCTTAAAATCGGCGCATTTACATCGACGCCATCTATAGTTGCCACCCGTTTCCAAATCTAATTTTCTTATTTTCATGTTTATCATGACTTAATCTATTAAAAAATCCATTTCTGTCACTGGAATAAATGAGACATCATTTTGCACTCTAGCTCTCTAACTAGAAGCTTTATTTCAACAAATCTTCAATCACATCCATACATTTATTCCTAGGCCGTTCAAATAATCTTTCACCCTCAATTTGATCAATCTTTCATTCATATTGGGGTAATGGCTCAGTGGTATCTAGTCGACCTGTAGATCCTGAGAAACTCGGTTCAATCCTCACACCCGACAAACAATTTTCACCACCCCTGTGACTCCCCCATCACTAAAATCTAGGAGGACCTTGATTTGATGGCCAGTAACGGCACTTCACGCGCCAAATATATCACTTACCAAAATCTGCTACAGTAGAGTGCCATACCCAGTAATGGATAAAAGGCGTGATGATATATTTATTTATTTTATTTATATAGACAATAGGGTTATGGCTCAGTGGTATCAAGTCGGTCTGTGGATCCTAAGAACCCTGGTTCGATCCCCACAGCCAACAAAACATTTTCACCAATTTAAAATTACCCTTGTGGCTCCCCCACTACTAACATCTTTGGGGACCGTGATTTAACGGCCAGTCAACGCACTTCACGCGCCAAATACATCACTTACCAAAATCTGTTACGACAGAGTGCCACACCCAGTAATGGATAGAAGGCGTGATGATATATTTATTTATTTTATTTATATAGACAATGGGGTTAATAGCTCAGTGGTATCAAGTCGGCCTGTGGATCATAAGAACTCTGGTTCGTTGCCTACAGCCGACAAAACATTTTCACCAATTTATAATTACCCTAACTAACATCTTTGTGGATCGTGCTGGTAACCGTACTTCACGCGCATAAATATATCACTTACCGAGATCTGCTTCGGCAGAGTGCCACACCCAGTAATGGATAGAAGGCGTGATGATATATTTATTTATTTTATTCATATCGACTCGTCCAGAGCTACAAATTTCATGGATAAAAAGCATTTAGTTAAACATCTGTATATATTTTGTCTGTTCATATACCTTCTCTTCTAACAACATTCTCTTCAATCTCAAATTGATTATCCATATTTATTTGAGATATATAGTATGTGCCGAGAGATAAAAAGATTCCTTTTGATATTTAAATTAAAAGACATTCCTGAACAAAATCAAACATCTTCCTCCATCTCCAGCAGAAGTACAAGTAGGTATGAAAACATGCAGTCACCTTAAAATCATTGCAACTCGCATATATCAGTATATCGTTCTCTTCCTTCGCTTCATCCAAGCGTGCTCTGCGTTCTACTGCATGTTTGCATTGCTGGTGCTGCTGTTGCTTCATACGGGCTCTGCATACACTGCAATATTTTATTTCCTTTCCGCGTTTCCGGTTCATGGGCCCAGAACCAACTACGATCTGCGAGGCATGCTCTTGTTATTTTATTTTTAATTTAGGGATATTCTACAAATGCTCTTTGTTGTACTTTCTTATTCCTGGTGCAGTGAAATCTGTTTGTAAAGATAAACGCAATGTTGGGAATTATAGATGGTGGAAAATTGAAATGAGTTAATTGGAGTTTTATTGCGAAGATAGTTTATTTATTTATTATCTATTGAATCCTAGTGGAATTCTAAATATTGAGGCACAATCAAATTTTTAATGCCGAGTGGTGTTAGAGATTTAACATGTAAAAATCATAATGTTGTAATTTCCTACTTCCCTAATTATTTTAAGCAAAAAAGCTTGAGCAGTTTTAGGGCATAAAATTCTGTAACTAAATCAATATACAAAATTAATTTTGCATGCTTTGTAACGGCACAAATTAGATCTGAAAATGACGAAAATTGCCTGATAGCCATGGAATTGAAACAAAACTAAACAAATGTTTCAGTTTTATCTGTCAAAACTGTCATAATAATTTCTTTATATTATTACCTTAATTAGTCAAAAAATCTAATCTATATACATATTCTTAGTTCTCAATTACTTTTGGATTCAACCTTGACCAATGACTTGGTTTTACAAGTTGAGTATCTTGCTTTTTTTTTGGTCTACTGATGATGAAAACTTACTTCTCGAAATACGTATTTAGATTTTTACTGATTAATTCTTAGGGTTTAAATATATTTTAGATACTTTTTTATTATTGTATTAAATACTTGTAGGCAGTTCCGTTTTTCCATAAGGGCATATAGGGCACGAGCCCAGGACGCTCGGATTAATGAGGGCCTCAAAATGCTGTGATCGTCGTTTACACGGCAAATAGAGGAGCTCAATTGTTAGTGCAATTTTGCTCAGAATTGCTGTACATTTTTTTAATTTAACTATAAATCGAAAACCAGATATCTAAATATTTTTTAAACAGTGAACAAAATCTTACTAAATCTAAACAAAATTCAAAGAAACACATAACGTAAAATTTCTTTATTAATTTTATCAAATATGTACAAATATTAAAATAACTTTAAAATATTTCAAAGGACTTTATGGACATAATGGAAGAAACTATTAGCATTAACGTAAGTCCAATTCTCGAGATATACTGAAAACGTTATAGATATCGACTGAGGTCATCCATCCTGATAAAACTTAGTAAAATCATAAGAAACTGGTGCAATATTTAAATGACAATTAAAAAAAAAGACATTGAAACACAAATTCTATATAAGAATATTGTATAATATCTATATTTACTATTGAAAATAATTATTTTTCATTTTTAATAATTATTTTATATTTTGCACGTTAACATTACACATAATTGCTGTGTATATAGAGTTGTCATTGATCTGTCAGATTCATGAACAATTGTTTCAAACATCAAAAAAGCCGTTTTTTTTTTACTTTCTAAAAGGACTACAAACTGTGTGTCCAAGGGCCTCAGTATAGCTTAAGACGGCTTGTAAGTTCTTCAAAACTTAATTTGGAAAATTACTAATATACTAAATACGACTGTTGTTTGAGTGGTTCGAATTCCGCTATAAGTTACTGTAATTGGAATCAAGTTGCTGTTGTACAAAGTAGTAAATAAAGTAATAATGAGGTAATTTTGGGTAATAATCATATATGTGATTTAAGTAGAAAAATAATTGATGTAAGAAATGTGGGTAAATGTTAATCGGTGGCAAACTATGCGCTAGTATTCCCCATCGTTCCGTTTATTTGTTCAGGAACAAAAGCGCAGGTTATATTTAACATAATCACCTCTAAAAGTAATTACTGCCATTAATTCCACAACTAATGTAGCGGGTAATTCACTTCCACTCTGCTTTCAAGAGAAACAATTACACAAATGTAAATATTTAATTCAAAAGTCACTTAGATAATTTTCTACATTAAAACATTTCGTTCTGTAGTACTCGCGCCGCGGCTTATACTATTTACACAAACAAATAAGACGAAAATTGACTACTTCAGAACAGAAAAAATCTCAGTTGAATAGAAAAATACATTTAATTTATAGCAGAATAAACATTGCTGTCAGTCAAAAAGAAAGTCTCGATTACGAATAAGACTTTATAAATATATACTTTGAGATATTGGTACGGTTCCAAAATTCATTACAAATACACATAAATAACATCACGCTATGTTCCATCAAATGGAGTTGCACGATCCCTTGAAATTCGAGGTGTGGCTATTAAATAACGAGACTGATGCTGTTTTAACATTTTATTTTGATTCCATACCTATTTATTTATTATCACTTGCAATATACACCCCTCCTCTATCCCTATAATGTTCCATGCGAATCTTCCATCGTTCGAAACAGTGCTGGAAGTCTTCTTCTGTCAGCTCCTTCAGAACCTGTGCCGATTTCTCTTTCAAAGCTCAAATCGTATTGCTATTAAGGCAAATTTCACCTTAGGAAACAGATAGAAGTCGCACGGTGCAAGATCTGGCGAATAAGGTGGATGGTCCAACACTGGGATGCTGTACTTCGCTAGATATCTCTAGACATTGCGGAATGAGCCAGTGCATTGTTTTGATAGAGAAACTATGACTTGTCCTTCCACAATTCGGATACTTTTTTCAATTAATCATAAATTTCAGTTGCAGTTTTGTCAAGTTTCATGTGAAATTTCACAACAATTCGTTGCTCTAATGTTGCACTTAACATTTTTTCGGCGAAACAAAAAAACAACTCTAATTAGAACGAATGCTACGGCTATACGGATTTGTTTACAATAATTTTTTATACTCTCATCATTTAAAATAAGGTTTATATTACCTTGGAAACTGATGGAAAGTTTGATTTTGCGCACTAGTGCGCAAAGTAATTGAAAAAAAACACCCACTTTTATGGTTCTAAATTTGGACTATTATGACGCAAATTGTACTTATATACAAACATTTTTAATGAATTTATAAAAGAAATAGGGACATTAGCTTATAACGCCATCAATCAAACATATTTTAACAAACTTTCCGTGAAAAAATAAACAATTTGTTTTTAAATAACAAATGTCAATTCATGGCATACTAAACTGTCAATATAAATTCACACACTCTGCTTTAAAATTACGCTCATGCGCAAAGTATGTCTTATCAATTAAAACAACACAAACTTCGCGTATCCATAGCAATATAAAAATGTCGTGTTTTTTCAACTGTTGTAGAAAAAATAGATTTTCTACGATTTCTCTTATAGTAATTATTTATTATGCTACTCTGCACAACAGGAACTTAATCCCAATTACAGTACAGGGTCCGAACTAACTCAACCGCAGTGTGGTAAATCACATATTTTTAGTTTCAGTGGAATTCGACTTCGGGATCTTCGACTTCGAATGCTATAAACTAAACTAAACAAATGATTTATTTTGAGGTTATGTAGGATCCAAGATGTATTCAAGATGTAAAGGAAGGCCTTCAAAATCCAGTATTGGTAAATAATACAAAGACAATAATTGAACTATGTATTCATAATTATAAAACGTGGACGTTTCGGTCGTGGAACAAGACCATTTTCAACACTACAAACAACATAAAATTTACATTTATACAAATGCGTCACAAAAAATTAAAAAACATAAAACTAAACCAAACCAACTCACCAATTGTGAAAGACGTCAATTCTTAAAATTTTGAACTAAATAAATAGGCCAAAAATAAGCCAGAAAAACGTAATTTGTTCATAATAATTATTTTTGGCCTATTTATTTAGTTCAAAATTTTAAGAATTGACGTCTTTCACAATTGGTGAGTTGGTTTGGTTTAGTTTTATGTTTTTTAATTTTTTGTGACGCATTTGTACAAATGTAAATTTTATGTTGTTTGTAGTGTTGAAAATGGTCTTGTTCCACGACCGAAACATCCACGTTTTATAATTATGAATACATAGTTCAATTATTGTCTTTGTATTATTTACCAATACTGGATTTTGAAGGCCTTCCTTTACATCTTGAAATGATTTATATTTAAAGCATTTTTCTGTCAATAATTAAGGAATGTTTTATTAAAATTTGTATAACATCTAACTCCACCCGAAAGATAAATTCCTTATTTTGTTCGTATTTCATTCTTGTATGAATATGAAATGAAACAAATGATTTTCTTTGTTCCAGGTAAGCGTTTGCAATTCCCAGACTTCTAGATTTCATTCTCACAGTCGGTACTCGGTAAGCAACTCTTGTTCGTATTCCGTAGTCCGTAGTCCGTCTTCTCACTCTACCCAGAGCGCTGAATACATAAAGAACTATGGATTACGTTAAACTGTTCGCGTTTCTGTCTCCGTTGTTGTGAAATAATAGCGGACCTGGATTTGCGAAGCTCAAATCTGGATGTTAACTCGCTTGCCTACACAACATCTTAATGCTACAAATACGTCGGGACGCTGCTGACGCTACCGACGACACCGACGCCGAGCGGTGTTACAATAATAAACGTTTTAGCTAACTTTACTCTCGCGTTTGTAAAGCTGTTTCTGTTGTACTAAATTTTTTACAAAGTATTACTTTGTAAGTGTTTACAGAAATTTATTAAATTGGTAATTGTTTACTCCAAGGACTAACAATTAAATGAATTCTGTTGTCATTCATTTAAATAATATACACGTGAAATACTCGTAAATAGGACTTGTGTTTCTCAAAAATGTCGGATTCAAACGGAATAAAAATTTGCGGAGATATACAAGATAATTGAAACACACAAACAAATGACTATTTCCATCACTACTAATTTAAACCTGTAATTGAGGCCAAATTAAAATGTCACTTTTTGGTGTGAGAAGATTCTGAATTTTTCTTCTGGTTTCAGGACTTCTTCAGAACAAAGTGGTTTTTAAATTCGTTCCCACTTTGCAGTTTACATTATAGGTCTAAAATTGATAGTAAAGAAAATAACGGGTGTTCAATAAGTCTTGGCGTCCTAGATGGCTATGGGCTGTGAAACGCATGTCTATACAATATTAATACAATTTAACCTTAAACGTTATAATTTATTTGACATAAATTAAAGTAAAACAATGATTTATTTTTGTACTATTTTAGAGTAAAATGTTTACTCAGGAACAAAAAAAAACGTTTATAGTAAAGTCTTATCTTCACAATAGTCAGCGAAATAAAACGGAATTGCTTTTTCCTCATTTTGAATGACGTTTGACATTTTATTTAAGGTTAAATTGTATGAATAAAGTACAGACATATGTTTCACAGCCCATAGCCACCCAGGACGCCAAGACTTATTGAACACCCGTAATTTATCCCTATTTTGTAATGGGTAAAAGGCGTGAATTTTTCGAGATAATACTTTCAACCCTTCATTGACTTAACGATGAAGAAAAATATTCGAAATCCTAAAGTAATTCATAATTCGTAGAAATCGAATAGTAAACTTATGAAGTGAACAAGTTGTTTTTTACAACTAAAACTAAATGTAAAAAGTGCCGCCCCAAAATATGTGCCGCCCAGTGCGGACCGCAGCCACCGCCCTCTCCTAGGTATGCTACTGGCTATGTGGCATCAAATTGGGCAGCATGAAGCCTTACTACACATTTATGTATTAGATTTATCCGGCAATTAAAGTTTGCCAAATATTACAATTCTGATACACCATTTACTCATAACTCCATTCATTTGTCTTTCAGTCATATGCAAACTGCATATAAACCCTGAATCCATAGGATAAAGGGTTTTACTAAATGAATGAATTTTCTACGAGTAAGAAATTAGATGCTTGAAAATAGAAATTAATTAATGTATGTAATAAATACAATTAATGAGTAGGTGGCATAGTGGCATCGTGTCGGCCTGTGGATCCTGAGAACCCTGGTTCGATTCCCACTGCCGACAAACATTTTCACCACATTAAATCTACTTCTATGGCTTCCCCTCTACTAACATCTTTGGAGGCTGTGATTTGATGACTGGTAACCGCACTTCACGTGCATAAATATATCACTTACCGAGATCTGCTTCGGCTGACTGCCACACCCAATAATGGGTAAAAGGCATGATAATATATTTATAGATATTTATTTATTTTATTCATTTTAGTCCGATTTTTTAAAATTAATTGAAATTCCTTTCCGAAAACTAAATGGTAACAAGATTATTAATGGGGTAAATGGCTCAGTGATATTAAGTCGAACTGTAAACTTGTGACTCAGGGTTCGATTCCCAGAACTGACAAACAATTTTCACCTCATTTAAATTACCTCTGTGGTTCTTCCTCCTCATGTTAAGACACCGTGGTTTAACGACTGGTAACCGCATTTCACACGCATAAATATATCACTTACCGAGATCTCTTATGACATATTGCCCTATAGGTTAAAAAGCGTGTTGACTTATTTATTAATTAATCAATATATGATGTTATTATAACAGTTTATGCATGTACTACAGTTCGTGTAAACAGCTTGCATTTATGGTGCAAAGCTCGAGTGATAGACCAATAGCCTAACAGTAGTATTTGCGTTGATATTTTTCTGTTATTCCATTAAAACGTTAGTAAACAAATTTCGCTGCATTCGGAGCGTTCGAACAAATATTTGACGGAAAATATCTCTCGGCGGGCCTTGGAAAAACAGTCGCGTATAGCACCGTGTAGTCGGTGTATTTTCTTTAAATAAAGTTGATTTTGAATGACAAATAGGTTCGGATATTTGACGTTATCAGAAAATGCTATTGATAGATTGACGTATAGCTATTCGATTTCCCTTATTCACCGCGGCTGCTTTGTCTACCCGTTGAAAGAAAATATTTCAGATAATACGAGCAAATAAAATCAATCACTTGCCTCGCTTTCCTGCCTTTCCTTTTTTACGCGGAATTCTAAAGCTCGACCTACAAACGAACTAACCTCTTTTATACTCTATCCAAATTTACTACAAAACAAACAACACATCTCTATATAAACAAACGAACAAACATTGAATTGTGATCTCAATCGACAGGCAAAGGATAATAATTATGTTTTTCATCACACGCTCAATCATCTTTTACTCGCACTAACACACAGGGTCGCAATTATCTGCCAAATCATAAATTTAAAAGTTTGACCATGTTTTAAATTACAATAAAAAAAATATCTCTCAATTTATATCAATAAAAATATATATATTTATGCAGAAAATTATAAGGAATACAGTGGTGCATTTTGCAGGCCCGTATATAGGCTAGTTTTGAACATATAGGACAGATAGCGGAAAATGGTCAAAACCAGATGAAATATATGTTAAATTTTACTTTTTCGATGGCTTCTCAAGAACTAAAGAAAATATGAAAATTTGCTTAACGGCATCGAATTTCTCGTGTATGAATTGACTTATAAACAAATTTTCAGCGATTTAGATTTTTTGAAAATTTATTAAGGGGTACCCCTTAAGATTTTTTCGATTTTAAGCCATTTTCAGACTTATTGCTGTAAAAATCTTTCTCATCCGAATATTTTAATAAAAATTTACATACATACGTATTACGACGCGCATAATCCAACGGTGATATCCCTGAGTTCGTATCTCTTTTAGTTTTAAAGATATTTGCCTTAGAAATTTTTGTATATCAAAAATTTTTGTTAAAATTTCAAAAATAAATATTGTCGAAAATATGTGTACAAGTCAATTCAAACACGAGGAATCCAATGCCGTTGAGCGCATCTTCATATCTTGCTTAGTTTTTGAGATATAACCTCTGGAAGAATAGATTTTTTTAAATTTTATGCCATTTAACATTTTACACAATATTAGTATATTACATAATAAATCAGGAAAATAAAAACAATTTTTTGACGAGTTAGGTATACTATTTTTTTCAAACCGTTTAATTTAATCAATAATTAAATATAAATATTTCAAAATGTTTGAATTTAGGTTACAAAAAGTCAGGTAAAGTCTTTATCAGACTGTTATTTTTGTTGTAACCTTGGATACGTACTTTACTTGACTCTTTTTGTAAAAATCTACTTTCCATACTAAAATTGATCAGGAAAATAGGTACTTTCTTGCCGGTTTCAGAATAGTTTTTTATGTACCAAGGGTGAAAACTGGCGTTTCTGGCCCGTGGCATGATTATTAGGCCGAAAAGCAAAGCGCCGAGGGCTAATATCATGCTCATGGTCAGAGACGCTAATTCTTCAACTGTTTAACAGAATAATACAATAATTATTGAAGATAAAAAAATCAGAATTAAATTGAAATTGGTACTATTAATATTATAACTAAGAGAACGTGAAAACGTTTGATAAATAATTTTAAATAGTTATTTATATGGGATGGCTAGCACAGTGGTATGAAGTCGGCCTGTGGATCCTGAGGTCCCTGGTTCGATTCCCACAGGCGACAAATTTTCATAATTTGAAAAAGCTATCCCTGTGGCTCCTCCACCACTAACATGTTTGGGGGCCGTGATTTGACGACTGGTAACCGCACTTCACGCGCAAAATATATCACTTACCGAGATCTGCTTTAGCAGAGTGCCACACCCAGTAATGGGTAGAAGGCGTGATGATATATATATTTATGTATTAAGAGTGAAAACCGGCACCCTGAATATGTTATTAGCCTTTGGCGCTTTGTTAATAATCATGCACAGGGCCAGATACGATAATTTCATCCGTGGTACATATAATATTTCATGCACAACAAAATAACATTTAATTATATGTTCAAATGATTTAAATATGTACATAGGTTATATATCAAAATGACATTTTATAAGATCAAGTATACACAATAAACAATTGCCATTTTATTTATATATCCATAGGAATTATTTAAGCCCGCTTCTGAGGGATAAAACATAGGATTTTCTAAATATATATATTCTTGTCTGTAATATTTAACGTATAAAATAACATCTCATATTTGTTGTAAGATTGAATCTACCTACGCAAAATAAAGACGATTCTGTGTGGAGTTACCTACGCAGCAGAATTTAATTAATGTAATGCTCATGTATGTCAGGATACAGCTGATCCAGTTTCGACGTAATCCTAATAATTAATTAACCATGTTACCGAGTAAAATAATTATTGTGGATAATTTGTATATTAGTCTCGTAATGGCACACTAATATGACATGACTTGAATTTCACATGGAATACATAATTCATGTAAGTAATATTTAATCTAGTTAGACATTCCTGATCATGTGAAGTACTCGCTAATTACCTGAAAATCCAAATTATTTAAATCACAATACAAAGTACGAGAACGATAGTTGATGTATGGTTCAAGGGTTCGTGTTTCCTTATTTCATGGGACGTAGCAACTTCTTTTGATATACAATAGATTTACACTCTTAATTAGCAAGCAAGAGGTCGTGCGTTCAAATCTCACTGACTTCTACTTATATCCAAAAACTACGATTGTGTCTGAGTGGTTCGGATTCCACTATAAGCTGTAGGCCCCCTGTACTGTAATTGGGATTTACTTCCTGTTGTGCAGAGTAACAAAATAAATAAATATTGCTAAACAACTGAAAAACAAAAATAAACAAGCTGTCAGAAAATTTTATAATTTCCCTAGTAGTATATGGACTATTTTGCATAACACTCCGTTGGCAAGGGTAACCATATAATAAATGGTATCGGTCACTTACGACTCATGTTGCTATGGAAGAAAGTTATATTTACGGTACCGGTGATGTGAAATAGTATATTACGTACCATGAACTGTAAGTAACAGTTTTTAGGTCAAGAATGTAGTTTGGGAAATCTAGATCCGAAGGGTCGAGATTTCCTAAACATTCGCGACCTAAAAAATCACTTACAGTTCGAGGTTAGTAAGCTATTTTTTACAAGGCTTGCACAAATAGAAGGAAAAGAAAAATAGGTTTCAAAATTGACAGTTGTCAAATTGTTATCAAGATAAATAGGACCTTGATATGTAATATTAACAGTTCACGGAGGACAGTAAGTAAAAATGAAAGTCCTGTTATAATCATGGAAACCACTGTGCAATAAAAGTTGCTCTTACTGTATTTAAATTTTGTCATTAACAGGTAAGTTACAGTAATAAAGTATATTACGTACCATGGTTATTAAGCTATTTTTTTACAATACTTGCACATATAGAAGGAAAAGAAAAATAGGTTTCTAATTTAACAGCTGTTAAATTGTTGTCAAGATAAACAGGATCTTGATATGTAATATTTACTTAGAATCCACGGTGGATAGTAAGTAAATATTAAAGTCCTGATATAACCATAAAAACCACTGTGCAATAAAAGGTCCACTTACTGTGTTTAAATTTTGTCATTAATAAGTAACTTACAGTACAAGTATCTTTGGTGGTCGTGATTTGATGGCTGATAACCGCACATCACGTGCAAGTAAATCACTCACCGAGATCTGCTTCAGCAGAGTGCAACACCCAGTAATGGGTAGAAGGCATGATGATATATTTATTTATTTATATTTCCTACATAACAAACAAAAGGTATTCACCCGGTATCTGGTAATAATATAGTCGGTATATTTTTAATATGTTTGGATTTAATAAAATATGATATTCAACTGTCATTAGTGATATTTAATAGGTTTGTACAAATATTGTATTTCATAATAACAGTATTTATATTCCCTGAAAGCAAATAACACAAATATAACTGACGCAGAACACAAAATAAAGGACACTTCTGTGCAGTGAACATTTTTCAATTGTCGTTCGATGCAATGTTTAACTGTACGACTTCAAGTAAAATTCGATTTACCAGCAGTTGTAAGTAAACTTCGAGTCGATTCTTTGCAATTCAATACCTTTGTAAATTGAATGTTAATAAAGTTTGCAGTTTGAAAAATGCACGCTGTCGGTAATTGAATCTGCATGTTTCCTTCAAGATGAGTTTCAATTTGTCTTGTCGCTGCAACTTTACGGAAACGTTGCCCGGTGCGCTGATAAAATGCACTCCTAATAGATATTGATTAAGCTGATACCTACTCTCAGTTTACTTCTTCACACAATTTTTTATATTATTTTGGTAAATAAATCTAACTAATAATCGAGGACATACTTTTGAAGCGGGAGGCATATTTATTTCCTTACATATCAAATATTAGACGTATTAATAAACACGGACATTTGATCTTTTCTTTTCTGACTTAGCACAAGTCCAGTCCGCCATCTTGAAATAAAATGGCAGCTAGCTATCCTGAAAAGTACTACACTGATTTGATTCAAATTTTGTATAGGCATAGACGAGAATCAATCTTAACATATAGATATAGTAAAGCTTCAGTCCGCCATCTTGAAACAAAATGGCCGCTAGCTATCCTGAAAAGTACTGCACTGATTGAATTCAAATTTGGAATAGGCATAAATGAGAACCAATCTAAACATATAGGTATAATAAAGCTTCATTTCATCATCTTAAAACAAAATAGCCGCTAGCTATCTTGAAAAATACTGCACTGATTCGATTCAAATTTCGTAAAGGCATAGATGGAAACCAATCTTAACAAATAGATAAAGCTTCAGTCCTCTGCCATTTGAATTCAAACGTTTGCAGTTTCCGGTACGACTCGCATTTACAACGACCATCAACAAAGGACAGAGACAATCGCTACAAGTGTGTGGACTAAATTTGGAAAAATCCATGCTTCTCACATGGACAGCTGTATGTGGCATGCTCACGCCTCGAAAAACCTTCTGATATTTTCGTTTATCCAGAAAAATTATGTGTGTTAATAAACATTAATAATGCGTTAAATTACACAAAAACCAAGTTCTGAATTTATAAAACAACCCTCGCCTTTATCTCAGGAAATGAAACGATACTTTCGAAAAGAAATATCTTATTTTCTTCCGTTAAAATACGATGAATAACTATTAAATTTGTTTTTGTGATAGCTTATAGTAGAATCCGACCTACTCAGATACAATCATACTTTCTTAAGATGAACATCGTTCTTCTTTAATAAAATGGATTAAATTGTTAGAACTTGATACCCAATCAATGAACCCCACAAAACCGAGTAACTATTGTATTATTTTCAATTAAGAAATGAAATCTCGAACTTCGTCTCAATTCCTATAAAAAGTGTAACACTTGTCGAAAGATCAGAATCAATTTGTCAAACTCTCAACCTCTAGCAGGAGCGTAATTCCCTCAAAACATAAATCCTTCTTCCTCGTCCGTCACCCGCCATTTTATCGCCCCCTCGCCCTAATATGTTCCGTTTATTTCACTTCTCTCCGCTGCCGCTAGAGCACAACGAGCATTGTGTGAATTTTTATCTTGTTTCTTTTACGGTCCGCGGTATCTCTGCCGGTTACCGTTACCCGTTACCCGTTACCCGTTACCGTTACCGCGGTACCGTTCCCGAACACTTGGAAATTATCGCTCCGATTTTTGTTTATTTGCTCGTTGCTATGGAGAAATGTGTCCCTGAAGAATGCAGGTTTTTTGGTATGTTTATTTTAATTTTGTTTGTGTTTATCTCCCGTGCTTGATGGTGACGATTTTGCTTTGTTTGTGGATGGTGAAGTAAAATAGTTATGGTCATTTTTCATTGGGTTGTGGAGGCAATTGTTTGTAATATGAATAATTTAAACGTTATATTTCTGTAATATTACAGGTACTTTGTGTTATTAACTATGATATTGATTATAAATGTAAATGTGTGTTTAAATAATTATAATATTTACCTACATTACTGTAATGCATCTACCTGCACAATATTATAATATTTATGACATACAAATTGTCGCATAAATACATAGTAAATGAATTTAGTATCATAGAAGTCAAATGATCTTTATGAAAAACAATGCGATTTTATTTATCTATAAATCACGATTTTGATTTGTTTGAATAGTTGTTGCTTGGCAACTTTATGCGCCCGCTTTTGAGGGCTAATAAATAAGTCATATATTATAATAGTTATTTATGTACCAAGGGTGAAAACAGGCGTTTCTGGCCCGCGGCATGATTATTAGCACGAGGCGGAAAGCGCCGAGAGCTAATAACATGCTGAGGGTTAGAAACGCTAATTTCACCTGTGGTACATACAGGATGATCAAAAGGAATTGTTATAGTTGGCAATTCAATTCCAGAGATCTTTTTATTCCACAGTTGGCACAACGTGAGATAAAGGCGGAAATGCTATTTGACATTTCTAATAAATACAAATTGGTTATTTTAGGAGTCTGACAGCTAATAGAATTTTGACTTTTTAAATAATAGAAATACTTTAGAAATAAATGTAATAATAAATGTACTCAAATTTAAATTTTAAATGTCACTGTCAACAACAGGAAATGAATTTATGTATCAGGCTTACCAATTTCAAGTAGTTTTTTTTATTGCCAACTGTATCAATTCCTTTTGATCACTCTGTACAATATTTTATGCACAACAGAAAACATTTAATTTTATATATTAAAATAGGTATATTTATATGTCAAAATGACATTTTTCAGAATCATGTTTTCACAATAAACAAAAATTGTATATTTGTTTATGTATCCATAGCAAACAATAAAAATCAGTTTGTTTACTTTTGTATTGTGTGAAAATGAGTGACAGCAGCGATAATGAATTCGCTTGTACTCCGCCTGATGTAAAAGAAGCTGCGAATAATGCGATTCTGAAATGATTGCCGGTAATTTCAATACAACTATATGAAAAAAAATCTACATCGAATTTTGTGAAAGGTGCAAAGCAAAGAAGATAAGTAGTTACACCGAAAACGTACTTTTGGCGTATTTATCTATCATATCATGTACAAAAAAACCATCTACCTTATGGTCCTTTTATTCAATGTTAAAATTAACAATTTCAATTAACAATAAGATATCAGTAAATTTCCAAAATTAAAAGAATAAATAAAATAATAATAATAACAGGCCTATTCTGTAAAATATTTTTATAACAGATCGTTATTATAACGATTTTCGTTATATTTGATTTCGTTATCACATTGTAACGATATTCGTTATTTTTCTATTCTGTAACATCGTTCGTTATTAGATAATCGTTATAATTTTTTCTAACGAATTCGTTATTATTTTTGACACATGAATTTATGTTGGCAATTATATCTATTATAATTTGATAACATCATGTGTATTATTTTATTCAAATGACAGCAGTGTTTATTTGTTATCATAGCAACCATAGGAGATGAGAATCTGTCAAAATTAATAAAACCGGAAGCTAATAAATATAAATGTTGCAGTATGTAATATTATAAATAGTTCAAACATTTTTGTGGAACTTTGACAAGTGTAGGAATTTTTTCCCTATTTTTCTTATTTATTAAGATTCAGTTCCACAACGCAATTGACATTTTGTCTTTGTATTATTTATGTAGTACGTAATATATTAAAACAATGGAGAAAAACTATAGCATTGAGAACTAATAAAAATACTCCAGAAAATCCAAAACAAGTAGACAAAGCTTTTGAATTATTGGCCGCAGATTTAAATTCACTTGGAGGACCAGAAATAAATAATGTTTTTTATCTCCAACAAAACATATAAAATTTTGAAGATTATTTACTTTTAAAACAGTGAATATTGTAGTAGATCGTCTATTTTGTTCCATCACTGGCAATAATTCATGTAAAAAATCTCGTCCAGCTTCTCTTGATAATCGAAATAATTTTCTTCCGGTATTGAAAAAGGATCACTTATGTCGCGTAAATATGTATATAAATTTCTCAAATTTAGTCTTAAAGCAAATAATTTAAGATTATACATGTTCAATATCTATTTGTTAAAGTATAATTTTACCTATCATTATTTTCTTCAAGATAATAAAGAAATAAAATTAAATCGCGATGATTATGCATTTTTTAATTCACAATGACGTACCTGACACGTGAGAAAATATCGTAACGAATGATTTTTGCATTCGTTATTTTCTTGATGATCTTAACGAAATTCGTTATAATTTTTGTTATAAAATAACGAATTTTAAGTTACTGAATACCATTTAAACGAATTTCGTTATAATAACGATTTTTCGGTAAATAACGATTTTTTCGTTAAATAACGAAACGATATGACTTAACGAATGCTTACAGAATAGATCTGTTACGAACTTCGTTATAATAACGATTTTTCGTTAAATAACGAAACGTTATGACTTAACGAATGCTTACAGAATAGACCTGTAATAGTACTTTTTGTAGGTATATATTTTAAACACAACAAAATAACATCTAATTTTATGTTCAAAAGATTTATAAAATAAATAAATAAATATATCATCACGCCTTCTACCCATTGCTGGGTGTGGCACTCTGCTGAAGCAGATCTCGGTAAGTGATATATTTTGCGCGTGAAGTGCGGTTACCAGTCGTCAAATCACGGCCCTCAAAGATGTTAGTGGTGGGGGAGCCACAGGGGTAGTTTTATAAATGGTGAAAATTGTCAAAAGATTTATATAGGTACATTTATGTTAAAATGACATTTTGAAAAATAATTTATGGCCCTAGGGCTAAAAACCGTATTTTATGGCCCTAGGGCCAAAAAGAAGCGTTTAAGCCCGCTTTTAGGGCTAAAACATATGCTTTTCGGCCCGGTTGTGCATAAAGACATAATTACACTGATTTCAGTTGAATTATATGGCTCATAAATCTAGTGTTTTATATTCCATAAAACACTGTAAACAACTTGTTCTTAGCAACCACTTCATGATCTACCGTATTTTGGGAAACTATATATATATAATTGATTCATCTGCAGAATATAAATGTATAAATGATCAAAGTAGGTAATTGAAAAAGTAGAACACAGAAATCCTGCTGGCATCTTCACGGTCCTCATTTTAATTGTAAACTGCAGCGCGCGCTTGTAACTCACTTGTTATTTATGGCATCTCGTGCCGCCGCGACGCAGTGTCAATTCCTCAGATCGCATTCTCAAGGCCTGCTCGATTGCGCTGTCGCAACGCTCACTAAAGAACAGGAAATTGAGTTAGAATTTCAATATTTGCTGCGACAGTTCGTCTCCGTCGCCGATCACTTGTCCTGTGATGTATGCGATGCGATGCGATGCGATGCGGTGCGAGAAGAGAGAACTTGCAGAAGAGAAATGACGGAAAGTACTCCGTGAAATTAGTTCCACAAGGAGGCAGGACCACTCACCGGAAAACGAAAAATCGAAAAAGTTGCCGAACCAACTTCTATAAATAAATATATCCCTCAGAATTTTGATATTATACGTATTTACAGTGTAATATTTTCATAATTTTAAAATAAAAACCACATTTATTTTCCATTATTTTCCGTATTCCATTATGATTAATTGAAAACAGGTCAAGGGAAATTATCAAATAAAATTTTCATGTTATTTCTAAAGCCATCTGTTTCTGTTAACTAAAATATTTAAAGGGTAATTTAAAATTAACAGATAACGCCCACAAGAGAGCTACAATTTATACAAGGACATTATCTATGACAATTAATATCTGTTTCGTTAGAATCAATAAAATATCGTTTAAAAAATACAATTTTTTTCAATTTCTTTTTGTGATGTCTGTTTACAGAAATAATTACTTTTTGAACCGAAATCATAAAATTGTATCTTCCAATTGAAAAAAAATATGTTGCTCTTCTAAATGTGAATAAATGACAATCAATAAAAAATATCTAATTGCCCAAATGTCAGTATTTATTCTTCTTCTTCTTCTTTAATGGCGCTACGGCCCGAGTCGGGCCTGGGCCTACCGGACACACCGAGCCGCAGTTTTTACGCTGCCGTACTGCCGGTTTTCTGAGTCGATGTTACTTACTTTTAAGGCATATGTATAAGTGACTAGCTTATAGCGCCCGAGTATGATTGATACAAGTAACTGTATTTTTTATTTTAACGACAAATCATACTTTGTCGACAGGCGGATTCGAACTGACGAACCTTGGTTCGGATGACGTCACAGCATGTTAAGAGATGTGCATTAATACGCTCGGCCATCGCGCCTGTTGTCAGTATTTATATCCAAACAATATATGCTTTTTAAAATAACAAATATTTATTCATTTGTTACTCTGCGTAACAGGAATTTAATCCTAATTACAGTAACAATCGTATTTTTTTTATAAATTGAAGAAAGCGAGATTTGAACGCACGACCTCTTGCGTCTCAATTAATAACCGCAAGTTTTATCTTTATTTTTTAGGAGTAGCTAGCTCAGTGGTATCAAGTCGGCCTGTGGATCCTGAGAACCCTGGTTTGATTCCCACAGGCGACACAGAATTTTTACCATTTTAAAATTACCCCTGTGGCTCCCTCACCACTAATATCTTTAAGGGTCATGATTTGTCGACTGGTAACCGCACTTCACGCGCAATATTTATCACTTACCGAGATCTGTTTCGGCAGAGTGCCACACTCAGTAATGGGTAAAAAGGCGTGAAGATATATTTATATTTATATATATTTACCTCTTGCTTCTCAATTAATAACCGCAAGTTTTATCTTTAATTTGTAGGGGTAGCTAGCTCAGTGGTATCAAGTCAGCCTGTGGTTCCTGAGAACCTTGGTTCGATGCCCACAGGCGACACGCAATTTTCACCATTTTAAAATTACCCCTGTGACTCCCTCACCACTAACATCTTTGAGGGCCGTGATTTGACGACTGGTAACCGCATTTCACGCGCAAAATATATCACTTACCGAGATCTGCTTCGGCAGAGTGCCACACCCAATAATGGGTAGAAGGCGCGATGATATATTTATTTATATTTGTTTAAGTTTTATCTCGGTTTTACATACATGATGACGATTACCTGTAATTACTTATTTCAGGATTTATAATATATTCTGTAAACAAACCGCGAGGCTAGTACAGTTTAATTACGGTTACAGTTTTACCGTTAGTAAAGAAACTGAATGTCAGAAAACTGAAAAGTTTATTACAGTAGCCATGATCCGTTTTCAAAATACACTATAAATAATATTATTCTTTACATAATATACATTCTGCATACAATACTCTCTCTCGTTCAAAATGAACATACATGATTTGTATTGAGACTCACACGTCAGGTGATATATCCTGCTCTCGATAAAGAGGATCGTGTGCGCCATGACATCTCACTATCCTCATCCTACCTTTCACTCCAACATGGAGAGATACCGTCAAGAGGACTCTGATCCTTTATATTATCCGTAACGTTTGCTTGCTATGTTATGCTACGCTATGTTATGCTCCCCTTGTACGGTGTTATGTACACTCTGTCCGTGTGTGTATAGGTTCTCGTGGATATGTTTGTGTACTCAATATATATGTTTTTATCCTGTATTTGGGTGAGATTCCTTCAAGAGGTAAATAGTTGGACTAAGAAATAACGAAGGATGAAGGAATCGCAGAACCGTTAAATATACAAGAAGAAATGTATTTCAACACAAGATGAGAAATAAAATAATTGTTTATTTTTTTCTCGTAAAGTTTGTTAAAATATGTCTGATTGATGGCGTTATAAGCTAATGTCTCTACATCTTTTATAAATTCCTTAAAATGTGTGTATATAAGTACAATTACCGTTTTAGTAGTCAACTACAAAAATGGGTATTTTTACAATAAATGAAAGCACTAGTGCGCAAGATCAAACTTTACTTCAGTTTTCTTGGGGTGGCTAGCTCAGTGGTATGAAGTCGGCCTGTGGATCCTGAGAACCCTGGTTCGATTCCCACTGGCGACAAACAATTTTCATAATTTCAAAAGCTACCCCTATGGCTCCTCCACCACTAACATCTTTGGGGGCCGTGATTTGACGACTGGTAACCGCACTTCACGCGCAAAATATATCACATACCGAGATCTGCTTCGGCAGAGTGCCACACCCAGTAATGGGAAGAAGGCGTGATGATATATATATTTTTTTATAAGTACAATTAACGTTTCAGTAGTCAATTACAAAAATGGATATTTTTCTAATTAATTTAAAGGACTAGTGCGCAAGATCAAACTTTACTTCAGTTTTCAGGATAATGTAAACCTTATTTTGAATGATGCGAGTACAAAATAGTTATTTATGTATCAAGGATGAATACAGGCGTTTCTGACCCTGATGATGTTATTAGCCCTTGGCGCTTTGCGCCACGTGCTAATAATCATGCCGCGGGTCAGAAACGCTAATTTCACCTGCGGTACATACAATATTTTATGCACAACAAAATAACATTTAATTATATTGTCAAAAGATTAAAATATATACATAGATTATTTGTCAAAATGACATTTTGTAAAATCAAGTATTCACAATAAACAAAAATTGTCATTTTATTTATGTATTCAAAGAAATTATTTTTTTAGGACCCTAGGGCAAAAACAAATGTTTAAGCCCTCTTTTTAGCACTAAAACACATGAATTTCAACTCAGTTGTGCATAAAGTATATTACATACTATGAACTGTAAGTGACAGTTTTTAGGTCAAGAATATAGTTGGCGAAATTGTGACTCTTAAGGTCGAGATTTCTTAAACATTCACGACCTAAAAAATCACTTACAGTTCGAGGTTAGTAAGTTATTTTTTATAATACTTGCACAAATAGAAGGAAATGAAAAATAGGTTTGAAAATTAACGGCTGTCAAATTGTTGTCAAAATAAACAGGGCCTTGATCTATAATATTTACTTACTATCCACAGTGAATGGTAAGGAAATATTATAGTCCTGATGTAATCATGGCAACCACTATGCAATAAAAGTTGCACTTACTGTGTTTTGTCATTAGCTGTATTGACACTTGGTTCACTTAAATCAGTTCAGATAAATTAGACAACAAGACTAAATTAATTGTATTAAACAAACTGATGCACTTATTTACTTCAAAGTAAATTAAAATAAGTAATTATAATACTGTAAATAAAGTCAACAAAGTGATCCAGCGAAATAAATAAGTGATCTGGTTCAGAAAATGTAAGTTAGATCTCAACCAAATGTCAAATGGAATACGCCTATTAATAGGTAACTTACAGTACAAGTATTGTAAAAAAATATTGTGTGCACCTCGAGCTGAAAGTAGTCTGTTGACGCTCGCATATAGAGATTGTTGTTCGAGACGTAACCGAAAGCAACAACTATGCAAAAGACGCAATAGACTACTTTATGTTCTAGTTATACAAATAACTATTGTTTGTGCATACATATAGTTGTCCTTTTTTAGAATTTTTGTCGTGAAGTTCTTCTGAAAATACTCTATATGGATATAAATTTTGTAATTAATGGTTAACTTACAGTACAGTAAAAAAGTAGTTTCTTTTAATTGTTTTTTGGTTTCATATTTCTCATTATAAACTTTCCATCTCTCGTTGTTTCCAGAGCGAAGCTCGTTCTTCCAGATATTTAGGATTGAATTAATGAATAATCATTCGTACAAAATTCAACTTGCAGTAAAATCTTATGCAATCTAAAAATCACTAGACAAAATAGACATATATGAGATCTTAAAAATCGGCTAAACATGCAAACCAATGCAATCAAAGTAATAATCACCATTCCACCTTTCCTAGTGGCAATAATCCGCCATTTTGGAATATCAGCGATAAGCCAGGTGCGCGCATACTTGCCAAGTTGAACAACGGACCCTCTAACAACAAGCAAACTGTGCAAGAAGTAAAAACACTTAACCACGATACCGTTACCGGCGGGTAATCTCCCAGTCGAGTGGTAACCGGTACCGAACGAATGGTTATACCCAGGCGTGGTTGGAATGCGACCAGGGTGCAGATGATGATTTTTGGTATTGATTCCGGGGGAGGTTAGGGCGGATAAGAAGGCTCAGACACGTAGTTTTGGGATCGTTTTGATGGTGTCACGATTTTCTTTTTGTCGCTACAATGGATGGCTGCGAACGCCTCTGTCGGGAATCGGGAGAATTGGTTTGATTTTTAAGATATTACTTGCGAATGCTTTCGTTTCTATACGTTTACTTACTGAGCATCATTGGTTACGAGCAATTTTAATTAGGTTTGCAATAAATATGACATAGTTTAACTGCAATTGTGTGGAATTTTCAAGGACAACATTTTTTTCCTCCTTTATTTTTGTTTCATTTCAAATACAAGCGTAGATTATCGCTTTCATCTTTTCTAATTTTTGAAGATTCATTGATAGATTTGTTAATAGATTTCATGTTACAGGAGTAAGCGTGAGTAAGTTTTGCGCATATGTAATGTACGTCGAAGAAAGAAGAATGAAAAATGAACATGAGCGATTGGATGGATGTGATTGAAGGTATGTTGTGTGATGAATGATTTCCAGTATGATAAGTAAATGAGTTTATATGGAGTGATCTATGAATGTGGTGAGGGTGGTGTGTTAGGATGAGAATGTTTGATGAGGACTGATTATTTGATTAATTTAATGAGTAAATGTTTTACGAATGATTTTAGGGTTCGTGCTACCCCATTTGAAGGGATTTAGCGTAATGTTATGTATGTATGAAAATATTGGTGGAACAGGTGTAATAAGTGTAACACGAGGGGATATGAACATCGCGAGCATGAAATATTTGATTGTTAATGAAAGGATTTGTGGTTACTTTTATTTAATTAAATAATAACACTTACTAAAATACATAACTTTATTTAACTATACGAACTAGTATAATAAAAATGAAATTATAACAAAAAAAACTAAAAACATTTATAGATAATTAAATTGTAATTAAATGCAAACCTGACTTCACTGATTCTGCAGAACAAAAACAGACGCTATCTTTTTAAATAGGGGTGAAGAGTGGTATTTTGGGGATACAACACATGGCCGAAGACTGCAGATAACCACACACATTCGTTTCCACCATAAGATTTTTCTCAGAATCTTATCCCACAAAAAAAGTAAACTTACAGAATATTTACAGTCGACTCAAAACCACCTTGTTACATAGTGCACATATGAATCTGGAGATCCCGAATTCAAATCCTACTTAAGTTAAAAATATATGAACACCGCGACTCGGTGAGTGCGAACCCTATACTGTAATTGGGATTAAGTTCCTGTCGCACAGAGCAACATAAATAATTTTCGTCACTCCTTACTTTATAGATAATCGTAGTCCAAAATATAAAACAGACAAATAACTTGCGTTTATTAATTAACAAGAAAGAGGTCCCGCGTTCAAATCTCACTAACTTCTAGATTAAGTTCCTGTTGTACAAAGTAACAATAAAAAATAAGTCTGTCTTCATCTTCATAAAATGAATTCTTCGTTCAAGTTTGATTCGCCTGACAACCTTATCTCTGGGGCTGTCGTCACGATGTGCGTGTCCCATCATCGCCGCTACTGGACCTGTCATCTGTCCGTATCTTGAGCAGCGCACACTCCTGCTTCGCGGTCGTGGTTTGCACTAGTTTCACAGCCGCCGTTGTCCGTGCCACAGATGTTAGCAACGTTAGCACTGCTGTGATTTGATTGGCAGAGGATTGTGACACGGTTAAGAAATATTGCCAGAACACTCAGCAGATTTTCCTGTAAGGACAGTGGGGTAGTGAGAACTTGAGATTGCTCTGCAATTTCAGATTTCACTACCTCAACTTAACGAAATTATCTGTCATATATAATTTGCTATTATTTATTTTATCTTACAGTAACGATTTTTATTGTACATTATACAATCGTTTTCAGTGACTAAAATCAGCTATTATTCACAAGTGAATAAAATGTATTACTTGTTACGTCATTTATCCAAACTTTTTTTCACTATGGAAATTAATTTTTACAAGCTACTAACTTACAATTTTTTATTGCAAATAAATAAATAACTTTATGAAAAATGAGGTAGGTTGTTCAGTGGTATCAAGTCTGATCCTGAAGACCTCGGTTCGATTCCCACAGCTGACAAACAATTTTCACCACATTAAAATTACCTCTGTGGTTTCCCCTCCACTAACATCTTTGGAGGCCGTGATTTGACGGCTGGTAACCGCACTTCACGCGCATAAATATATCACTTACCGAGATCTGCTTCGGCAGAGTACCACACCCAGTAATAGATAAAAGGCGTGATGATATATTTATTTATTTATTTATTTATGAAAAATGTAGCAAGCAATTTGTGTAAAGACGAAAATAAATGTTTATATTAATATCCATTAGTGAAAAAGCGGTACGGTATTTAGAAAATTAATCACTTTGTTCAAATAAATCCAGCGGGCGAGATTGCAAACAGTTGATTTGGTGGACGGGTTCGCAGAATGTTATTTGAAAGCTGTCGTGTCCGGTTTCAGCGTAATCTGAACTAGAAACGTACGTTTGTTTGTAACAAAGAGAGAAATCATGTTGTTTCATCAATTTTTCATGCTCTAATAGATTTGTTTACGATTGTTTTAAATAACAGATATTTGAACTTTTTAATATTGCGGTAGTGGCTTAGTGGTATCAAATCGGCTTATGAATATGAGAATCCAGGTTCGAATCTCACAGCCGACAACAATTTTCACCACTTTAATACTACCCCAGTGGCGTCTTTTTCACTATGTAAAAACCAATATATTCTCAAATTTATTTAAAAATGAACCAATGTATTGAAACCTGTTTTGATAATTTTGCACTAATGAAATTAATAAGTGATACTCGTAATTCTTCACTGTAATTAAATTTTGTTAATATTAGGGTAGGTGGCTCAGTGGTATCGAGTCGACCTGTGGATTTGAGAACCCGGATTCGATTCCCACAGCCGACAACAATTTACACCACATTAATACCACCCCAGTGACTCCTCCACCACGAACATCTTTGAGGACCATTACGACTGGTAACCGTTTTTCACACGCAAAATATATCACTTACCGAGATCTTCTACGCCAGAGTGCCACACCCAGTAATGGGTAGAAGGCGTGATGATATATTTATATTTATTTATTTGAACTTGTTTCATTCCCTTAATAACTACGAATATATTACAATGAGGTGGCTAGCTCAGTGGTATGAAGTCGGTCTGTGGATCCTGAGATTCCTGGTTCGATTCCCACAGGCGACAAACAATTTTTATAATTTCAAAAACTACCCCTGTGGCACCTCCACCAGTAACATCTTTGAGGGCCGTAATTTGACGACTGGTAACCGCACTTCACGCGCAAAATATATCACTTACCGAGATCTGCTACGACAGAGTGCCACATCCAGTAATGGGTAGAAGGCGTGATGATATATTTATTCTTATTTATATTACAGACAAGAGTTCGCTCGTTTCGTTTGATTATAATTGGGTTAAGTTTCTGTTATGAATAAACCATAATTTTATAGATTCAATTAACAATAAACCAAGTCCTAACTATCTGCAATCTAACTCTTAATTACCTGCGGTTAGGTTCTTATTCCGGTACAAATATCTTTCTCCGTGAATCTCCTCGGCCTCCTACAGCGCAACCGGAGTCACCGGAGCCTCGAGACTCCGAGTTTCCGGTGCTCTGGAGCCGCTTCCTGACGCGTCACGATCTCATCACGCGAGCACGCTACACTCGCGTGAGAAGCGTGATCCTTCTCATATATAGAGATATCTCTGTCGTGGATTATATTCATCCAGTCAAAAACTTGCAATCATATTTTTACTCATTCATTGTTCAGTGGTATGAAGTCGGCCTGTGGATCCTGAGAACTCTGGTTCGATTCCCACAGGCTACAAACAATTTTCATAATTTCAAAAAACTACCCTTGTGGCTCCTCCACCACTAATATGTTTGGGAGAAGTGATTTGACGACTGCTAACCGCACTTCATGCGTAAAATATATCACTTACCGAGATCTGCTTCGGCAGAGTGCCACACCCAGTAATGGGTAGAAGACGTGATGATATATTTTTTTTATATTGTTCATTTTATATATTTATACACAACCGGACCGAAAAGCATGTGTTTTAGCCTTAAAAAGCGGTCTTAAACACTTCTTTTTGGCCCGTGGACCAAAAAGAATTCATTCCTATATACATAAATAAAATGACAATTTTTATTTATTGTGAATATTTAATTCTGCAAAATGTATTTACATATTTTAATCTTTTAAACATATAATTAAATGTTATTTTATTGTGCATAAAACGTATGTACCATGGGTCAAATTAGCGTTTCTGACCCTGAGTTTGTCATTAGCACGAGGCGCAAAGTGCCGCGGGCTAATAATCATGCCACGAGCCAGAAACGCTTGTTTTCACCCTTGATACATAAATAACTATTATGCACTTGAAGTGTAGTTACCAGCCGTCAAATCATAACCCCATAGATGTTACTGGATAGGGAATCCCAGAAGTAATTTTAATATGATGAAAATTAAATGCACAGTTTGACTCGATACCACTGAGCCACGATGTAGTAATATTCCACGTGTCTGAAAATAACGTGTGAAAAGAAAACAAAATTCTCTCTGTCATGTGAAACGATTCCAAATGGAATAACAATTTGAAAAAGCTCAGTGAAAGATGTCCATATTTATCTGCCCTATTCGAAATTATCCTATTTCGTGTACCAGGACCAGTATACCAGTATTTATTTGAAAAAGCAGGAAACAGGATTTGAAAAAAGTAGATTTAAATTCCGATAGAATTGAAGCAACGATTGGAAGCGTTACGGTACTGATTGCGTGAGCTTGGCACGTTGCACGTTCAATGATGCCGGAGTTGCCGGAGTTGCTGGAGCCGTGCCGGAGCCGCTCCGGTGTATTTGTACGTGCTGATAGTCGATGTTCGGCCTTCTGTGATCCACACCTCCCTGTTGTTGCTTTCAATTGCTTCGTCTGCTTCTTTCTCTTCTTCGCACATTTTGTTTTGTAATAAAAGCCGCCTATTGAAGAACGTTTTTACAATTTGTACTCTAACACCCTTTTATTTGGGGATAATGAATGCTGATATAAAAACACGGACAATTTAATCAGCACTATTACATGATCACTGTGAATTTACAATTATTTTCTGTTATTGGCCGTTGTACACATATTTATTTATTTATTTTACTTTGTACGACAAGAACTTAATCTCAATTACAGAACAGGATCAGGACTCACTGTACCATAGTGTAGTCAGGGTTGTTCATATTATACCCACTCAAATAAACCCATTAAAAAACCCATTTGGTTGAATGGTTGAAAATTCACCCAGGGTGAATTTTAAGATAGAGTCAAATCTCGGAACATCAACATCTTTTATATATTTTAAATACACTTTTAGTTTGAGAGTGATTTGAAAGTCGTAAAGCTAACCACACCACTGTTCTGCCGAACATTGATATTATAATAATATAGATGTTATAATCTACTTCGTATATTGGTTCTTCTTTTCTTTTGACAGTTTTATTTCCGTGTTATGAAATATGTAACATCATTAATAATTGACAATGACACACGCACGTGTGGCAGCAATGCTTCTGAAATGTCAAACTTAACATGTGCTTCTTATTGATTATTCTTACGTTAAGTTGCGTTCACATTTATCCAATTAGTGATTACAATTATTAATTACAAGAAATAGACACTGTTTGTCTTATGTTAAAAAGTGTTAGCTTTCACACTGACAAAATTAAGACAATAATTGTAAGTACTAAGTGACATGTTTGCAAATTTTTCTTTTATTATTAATCAATAATCATTTTTACCTTTTATGTATTTCTGCGTGTGACACTCTGCCGTAGCACATATTTGTAACTATAATATATTTTGCGCGTGATGTGCGATTATCAGTCGTTAAATCATGGCCCCCCAAAGATGGTAGTGGTGGAGGAGCCACTGGGGTAATTTTAATGTGGTGAAAATTTTTTGTTGGCTGTGGGTTCTCAATTTCACAGTCCGACTCGATATCACTGAGCCACTTAACCAATAATTGATAAGTGTAGCTGATATTCGTATTAACTTATGGGGTTAGTGGCTGAGCGTTATCGAGTCTGCCTGTGGTTCCTGAAAACCTCGGTTCGATTCCCACAGCCGATAAAACAATTTTCATCTGATTAAAATTACCCCTTTGGCACTCTCTCCACTAACATTTTTGGGACCGTGATGTGACGGCCGGTAGCCGCACTTCATACGCATAAATATATCACTTACCGAGATCTGCTCCGGCAGAGTACCACACCCAGTCATGGGTAAAAAGCGTGATGATATATTTATTTATTTATATTTATTTAAATTAGATAAAAATGAACGCAACTTCACTAAGGTACAACTGTCTGTGTATATTAACAATAAAGATATATCATCCCCTAAGAACTACAATCGCAAATCTACCACTTCGAAGAAAGGTGCGACATGTCACAAAATACTAAACCCTAAAGTAATAATTAATTTAAAAATGAAATATGTATTAGTAAGAATAGTCTTACTGCCCTCTAAACTGGTTAGTTACATCTAGAAATAATAATGATTGTCGTGTCTCCACGCATTATAGAATGTATTTGGTTGTAAGCAGCAGGAAAGCATATTAGCTAGGCTAGGTCGCAATGTCCAGATGATATATTTAACTGTCATTTTTAAAAGCTCGGTTCTTAAACATGCGACACTTACAACGACCAGTGCGCACGCGACCAACTTACGTCTCTGATATTCGAGATTAAAAATTAATGGCCGACCTAGATTTAGGACCTTTGTGCACCAGGCTAGATTACAACGCTCTTTTTATTTTTTCATTAAAATGGATCTAGTCGACATGAGGATATTGTTATATTATTATTTCGTACGATATAAAAGACATCTGTACCTGTGAAAGAAGCTTTTTTAAAAAAATTTTATACTAGAGTTTAGAGCTTACATTGTCCGTTTAAAAATCATTTATTTAAAATGAATATTGTTGACATGAAGATATTGTGATTTTATTGTGAAATCCTCAATTTCATATCTAGTTTTTTTTTTTTTTAAATTAACCGTAAACAGAAACAAACGTGAATATAAACATCTAAATAAATAGTATATATTATATTTTTCATTTCATTAACCCTTAAAATTTTAATAAAAGTTTGCAGCGGGAGGAATCTTTGGAAACATGTATTTAAAAATTTGTAAATAGCATCCGACGACCCTCTTCTACTATATTCTCTATCCCTCGAGAGGTCGCGACCCACACTTTGAAAACCACGGTTTTTAGATTATTCAAGATAAGCTCAACCATATTCTCCAAATAGTTTAAATATAGGTACTCTAATATAATGTTGTTACGTTTTTAAATCGTATTAAAATATAAAAATAAAGAAAAATCATCACGCCTTCTACCCATTTCTGGGTGTGACACTCTGCCGAAGCAGATATCGGTAAGTGATATATTTTGCGCGTGAAGTGCGGTTATCAGTCGTTAAATCACGGTCCCCAAAGATGTTAGTGGTGGAGGAGCCACAGGGGTAGTTTTTGAAATTATTAAAATTGTTTGTCGCCTGTGGGAATCGAACTAGGGTTCTCAGGATCTACAGGCCGACTTCATACCACTGAGCTATCCATCCCATAAAAAAATAATAATTAAAATATAAAATAAATAAATAAATATATCATCACGCCTTCTACCCATTACTGGGTGTGGCACTCTGCCGAAGCAGTTCTCGATAAGTGATATATTTTGCGCGTGAAGTGCAGTTACCAGTCGTCAAATCACGGTCCCCAAAGATGTTAGTGGTGGAGGAGCCACAGGGATAGTTTTTGAAATTATTAAAATTGTTTGTCGCCTGTGGGAATCCAACTAGGGTTCTCAGGATCAACAGGCCGACTTCATACCACTGAGCTAGAGACCCCATAAAAAAATAATAATTAAAATAATACTAGGTAATCCAAAATTTAGGATTAGGCTAAAACTTTTTTAAGAATCGGCCTGGTAGAAATATATTATTATAAATGAGTAACAAATTAAATTAGTTCTACTAAATATGTGCTGAAGGAATCAGGTATATGTCCTCAAAGTTCTTTCGTATTATTTCAAGCAAATTTATAGCCTTGTTGAAATATCTGCCTGATTTATGTGCAGACAATTATGTGCCATGTTTTATCTATTGCACGGGTTGTTGGTTCTTCCTTTTACAATCATGAATTCATAACATTTTAACGTAAGTAATTTATTACTTAACTTTAGTTTACTTTAGAAAGAGTGAAGAAGATTCATGATGGTGCAAACTGGTGCTGGAAAGTAATGAATTTAAAACAACAGAAGAGGCTAGTTATTAACATAAATATATCTTTTTTTTATTTGCTACCAAGTAATTAATGGTGTAATGGCCCAGTGGTACCGAGTGGGCCTGTGGATCCTGAGAACACTGGTTCAATCCTCACAGCCGACAAACATTTTCACCAAATTAAAATTACTACTGTGGCTCCCCCACCACTAACATCTTTGAGGGCTGTGATTTTTAACGACTGGTAACCGCACTCCACGCGCATAAATATATCAATTACCAAGATCTGCTACGGTAGAGTGCCACACCCTGTAATGGGTAAAAGAGGTGATGATATATTTATTTATAAATAAAAATAAATAAATATATCATCACGCCGTCTATCCATTACTGGGTGTGGCACTCTGTCGAAGCAGATCTCGGTAAGTGATATATTTATGCGTGTGCAGTACGGTTACTAACCGTCAAGTCACGGCCTCCAAAGATGTTAGTGGTGGAGGAGCCACAGGGGTAGCTTTTGAAATTATGAAAATTGTTTGTCGCCTGTGGGAATCGAACCACGGTTCTCAGGATCCACAGGCCGACTTCAAACCACTGAGCTAGCCATCCCATATTTATTTTATTTTTTAAATTTAATTTTAAGTAATGTAGTATACTTATACTCTATCCGATAAGGCCTACGATTCCAGTTCGCTGATTGGTTCAATTGCGAATCGAATTTACACAGCTATATCATTGATACGGAGTTACAATCAACAGACAAAGTAATACTTTTTGATATCCAGGAATGACGCCAAAATTTGGATTTTGTACTTAATACATGTAAAAACGGCAGCGCTCGAAGCGCCATCTATTTTATAGTTAATACGGATAAAGTATAGTTGTATTTTTGATTATAATATACAATGACATTTAGTTTAATGGTAACAGCTTAAACCAAAAACCCGAAAAAAACATCAAGTAAAACGTAAAGTGACGCTATCAGAAGAAAGCGTTCATTTAGAAACAGCAGCACATCAATGAATTTTTCAAGAGAATCGATGTACGAGCGCCAGAACCACGAGAACGAGAAGACGCCTTGCGTCGTCTCGTCTCGACACGACACTCGACACAGAGCAGCGTCGGGACGCTTTCCCTCATTCCATTACAGCTCCGACGCTGGTTGCTTCAGGATGTACGAGGATGTCGTAAATCCTTTACCCGCCCGCCAGACGTGGTCATAACACGCCGGGAGATGGAATTACATTTAAAACCACTCAAAGGATTCGTCATTATGCATGAAATTTACTACAGAACCCTGATGGTTTTTTTTTGTTTTTTCTTTTAGATATATGATTTCACATTAATTTATTCATTACTCTCTTTAAATAGCAATTATACCGGCCGCAAGGTAATATGGATAGCGTTACGACATTCTAAACCGAAGATCCCGAGTTTGAATCCCACTCAAGATAAAAATATATGAATTACTACATTGCGGCTCAGTGAATCTGGACTCTGTATTGTAATTGGGATTAAATTCCTCTTGTACAAAGTAGCTTAAATAAATACTATTCATTTCTTGCCAGTTAATATTTTTTAATTTTTCATCCATTTGAATATGACACTATAATTTCAACTTGTTCAATAGTAGCTGTATTCCATTTGCCACGTGGTTCAATTAAATCAGTTCAGATAAATTTGACACATGACTAAATGAACTGAATTAAACAATTTGATGTACTTCCTGGAGTGAATTACTTCAAAGTAATTTAGAATCTGTTATTCTAGTACTGTAAATAAAGTCAGCGAAGTAATCTAACGAAATTAATAAGTGATCTGGTTGAGTAAATGTAAGTTAGATCTGATCCATATGGCAAATGGAATACGACTAGTATGAATGCTGTTTTAGAATGTTAACGTTATCATGGATACGTCATCGTTTTTTGATCTCAAGACTAAAAATAGCATTGTTACTATAGTTGTTCTGGTAATAATAGTTATTTATTATGCAAGTTTTTATTAGGTATATAAAACACGCAAAGACCGAATTATAGGTACCTTTAACGTTGATTCAGTTATATATAGTTTCTCAAAATACGGTTGAACATGAAGTGGTTGTAAGTAACTAGTTGTTTACAGTGTTTTATGGAATATAAAACACTAGTGTTTTTTAAGTCATATAATTCAACTGAAAACAGTGTAATCCTTATAATATATGAGTTGTGGATAAAAATAATTTTGCCAATTTGTCTCATTTTAATTTGAATAAATTTGCAAAATTTTTTTAAAATATTTTTTCGCTTCCTCGACATTTGTACTAACAAAACTTTATATAGTTTGAAATGACTATATTACTGTCTGGCAGTACGGTGATGTGGTTAGCATGACTGCATTAGAATCCGCTGATCCAGAGTTTAAATTTCGTTGGAGCTAAAAAATATATAAACTTCCCCATTACGGTTCGGTGAGTCAGGGCCCTGTGCTCTAATTGGCATTCAATTCCCATTATACACAATAACATAAATAAATAAATAAATAAATAATGACTACTATAAACTCAGTGAAGTTTGGACTCACAAATTCTCTTTTTTCAAGTTTATTTAAGTATATGCTATTCTTCAGACAACGATCCTTTTCTTTCAAAATTCAAATACACTGCTATTGCATCTTCTTAAAAACCATTGAAATCATGTTTCACCTCCTCGTGCGTCGCGATGCCATCTGGCTCTTCACGTTCACGTTCACATCATCAGGTATTGTTTCGTTGTGGTGTGTGTATTCGGTAGGCCGGCAGCGTCGCGGCGTCGTTATCTCGCGCTGTGCGCTCCGGTGCACATCACCCAGCCGTTGTTCACGCGTAGACCGTGGAGACACTACACCAGAGGAGTTGATCAGCTGGAATGCGTGCAGAATGTGCTGATGTGATTGGAAAGTGGAAAGGGAATGGGTGAAAACTGGAAGATGTATTTTAATTTGGGAAAAGAATGAAGTTTATTTATTTGTGTACTCGCATAATTCAAAATAAGGTTTTCATTACCTTGGAAACTGAGGGAAAGTTTGATTTTGTGCACTAGTGCGCAAAGAAATTGAAAAAACACCCATTTTGTATGATTCTAAATTTTGACTATTTTAACGCGAATTGTACTTATTTAAAATAAATAAATAAATATAAATATATCATCACGCCTTCTATCCATTACTGGATGTGGCACTCTGCCGAAGCAGATCTCGGTAAATGATATATTTTGCGCGTGAAGTGCGGTTACCAGCCGTCAAATCACGGCCCCCAAATCTGTTAGTGGTGGAAGAGCCACAAGGGTAATTTTAAAATGGTGAAAATAGTTTGTCGCTTGTGGAAATCGAATCAGGGTTCTCAGGATCCACAGGCCGACTTGATACCACTGTGCTAGCTACCCCATATTTATATACATACATTTTAAGGAATTTATTAAAGTAATAGATACATTAGCTTATAACGTCATCAAATAGACACATTTTAACAAGCTTTACAAGAAAAATAAACAATTTGTTTTCAAATAACAAATGTCATTTCGTGGCATACTGTCAATATAAATTCACGCTTAAAATTTAATAAATTTCCTTATTGTCGATTTTTGCTCGTTACAAAAAATATTGTACAAAACTCGTGCACGAAGACGTCATTTTAACCATACTCGCAATTGTTATGTAAATAGCTATTTTCTACGACCAAGCTGAAAATAGATATTTCCAACTCGAGGAAGGGTACTACAATTCAGAACAAAATGCCGTTCCGCACAAAAATAAAAAAGGAAGTTCTCATTTAAAATAAGAAAGTTGAAACTCATATTTAGGAAACCACAGGTCGACAAAAATTTGTAGTCTTGCAAAATGATATTGCTTTCCTAATTTAACCAATCTTGTACGTATTATAATTTCGAGATAATAATGGTGGCATCCTGTAAAATGAAATGCAATGTATCCGACAGTACGGTGGTGTGGGTAGTGTTACAGCGTTCGAATTTGGAGATCTCAAGTTCGAATCCCACTCAAGCTAAATATATATGCACTGCAACACTACGACTCGGTGAGTCCGGACCATGTACTGTAATTGTGATTCAGTTCCTGTTGTACATAGTAGCAATAAATAAATAAATATGTGTAAGCTAAAATAAAATAAATAATTAAATATTTCATTACGCCTTCTACCCATTACTGGGTGTGGCACTCTGCTAAAGCAGATCACGGTAAGTGATATATTTATGCGCGTGAAGTGTCGTCAAATCACGGCCCCCAAATATGTTAGTGGTGGAGGAGCCACAGGGGTAGCTTTTGAAATTATGAAAATTGTTTGTCGCCTGTGGGGATCGAACCAGGCTTCTCAGGCTCCACAGGCCGACTTCATACCACTGAGCTGGACACCCCATATGTGTAAGCTGTGACGCGGAAATATAAAAAATAATGTAAATAAACAACTTTGTCAATAAATGACACAAATAGATATATCGTCAACCGAGATCTGCTGCGCCCTTCACAGAATGTCATTATTGAATTATTTATTTACGACATAATTTTCGAATCATGCTGAAATCTGTAATTTAAGGTCAATTTGTATAGGTAATAATACAGAGTGATCAAAAGGAATTGTTACAGTTGGCAATAAAAAAAACTACTTGATATTGGTGAGCCTGATACACGAATTCATTTCCTGTTGTTGACAGTGACATTTAAAATTTAAATTTGAGTACATTTATTATTACATTTATTTCTAAAGTATTTCTATTACTTAAAAAGTAAAAATTCTATTAGCTGTCAGACTAACCTATTTGTATTTATTAGAAATGTCAAATAGTATTTATCTGACGTTGTGCCAACTGTGGAATAAAAAGATTTCCAGAATTGTATTGCCAACTATAACAATTCCTTTTGATCACCCTGTAGTACGATACATACCTAATATCTTGAATATCTTTTTGTTCATTAAATTGCATGTTACCCTCAGAAATGAACAAAATGGTGTCATTCTATGACAACGCAACACAAACAAAATGATAAACATAATATTATATTACTATTATTTATAATAAATCGCTGATACTTGATTGAATTATGTTCGATAAACATTTGAAATAAGTAAAATAAGTGAAGGTGATAATAAACATGATTTATATTGAAAATAATGTAGCTCTGTCAGTATTTTATCGCTGTATATTTTTTTATTATTGTTATAGTAATAGCTCAAAGTTTTATAAAGAAAGTAAATTACTTTCGTTTACTATATAATGTTGGTAGTAATGAAATATCAATAACTGCGTGTTTGTTAAGTTTCCCAGTGCGTGGGGGAAAGCAGTATCACGGCGTGGTTGCCAGTTAACCATCTGGCAACGAAGGCAAAGTTGCCAATATATAAGTATGTGTAAACCACATGCACTCAAAGACGCGGCGAAATTGTCGGCGGCAGTTAATTCGATTGGCGGCGGTTGGTTTTAAGAGCGAACCACTTTGCGGTCTTCAACCCTTTAACATCCTTCCTTCACCACCGCCTACGCCTCCACCGCCCCGTTCAACTATGCAAATCAAATTTGGCGAACGCTGATGTTCGGCAAACACTCGCGGTTACGGACATGTTTCCAGAAAACTTTCTCTTTTTAAACGTGGTGTGCTCTTTCGTACCGTGCTTTTTCAGTACGTACATTTCGGAGTTTCAGTTGTAGCTCCATAATTGGTTGACTTCAATTTTAGTGATTATTTTTTGACTTAGCTGTTGAGGTCGATTAAACTTAAAAGATTTTAAACTGGGTTCATATCGATTGATTACTCAGTGGCGTATCTAGAACTTTTATCGCCCAGGGCGGTCTCCAATTTGCCGCCTTTTCTAAGTCAATCAAATGGTAGTTTTTACAAATTAAAAAAATAAATATAAAATAAATATGTCATCACGACTTTTACCCATTACTGGGCGTGGCACTCTGTCGAAGCAGATCTCGGTAAGTCATATATTTATGTACGTGAAGTGCGGTTACCAGCCGTCAAATTACAGCCTTCAAAGATGTTAGTGGTAGGGGAGCCACAGGGGTAATTTTAGTTTGGTGAAAATTGTTTGTCGGCTGTGGGAATCGAACCGGGGTCCTCAGGATCCACAGGCCAACTCGAAACCACTGAGCCATTATCCTATTAAATTAATAAACATAAATAAATAATTGTAATTGAGACAAACTATAGGTGGGGAACTTTTTCACCATTGGATGGCATATTTAAATTAGGCAGTACCTAATAAAAGAATTTTTCGAGATAATATTTTCAACCCTACATTGACTTGACGATGAAGGAAAATGTTCGAAATCATATAGTAATTCATAATTCGTAGAAATCGAATAGTAAACTTATGAGGTGTACAAGTTATTTTTTACAACTAAATCTAAATACAAAAAATGCCGCCCCAAAATATGTGCCCCTCCCCTAGGTACGCCACTGATTACTTATTAATGTATTCTTGGAAATTGTTTCCAATATTTGTTAGTGTATTTCTGTCTCTGAAATTTAGCATTTCGCAGAATCAAGTATTCACAATAAACAAAAATTGTTATTTTATTTATGTATCCATAGTAATTATTTAGTTCGTCCAATGGGCCAAAAAGAAGTATTTAAGCCCGGTTGTGCATTAAATAAATAAATAAACAATTTGTGGATCCAGAAGCATCGCTTTCTCTTGCGGATGTCTCGGTTGAACAGTCCAATAAAACAACGAAGACACGGTCAGGAAACGGATTCTCCGCGATGATTTGTTTTCGAAGTTAGTGACAGCTCGCGACCAACTTCATATTTATGAGGAAATACTTGAGTCAAATTGTCTATCGTTAATAGTCCTCTACGGTGGCTCATTTAAATTGTTTGGCATTGATATATTCATGATGTAAAACTACACACACTACATCGACCTCTAATGATTTGTTACTGTCAATATTTGGAAACACAGAAATGATAATGAACTATCATTATATTTATATCCATGTAGAAATACTGTCCCAATGTGTAACATGGCAGTTTATCTATAGTAGTATATTATGATCTGTGTTCCACACTTATTTTAAAGAGAAATAATTTGATAAAAAAAAACATTGTTAGTATTGGTATTAAAATATTAATCTGACATCTCAAAAGCACAACAAAAAGCCCTCAAAAAGAAAGCAAAATCTCAATGTGGTATAGCTGGTGCTCGTAGAACGTTGGATGAAACGGTGTACACAACAATCATGTCTTGCTTGAAGACGCAAAGATTGCCTCTAGGGGCAGGAATCAGCAAAAGCACAAAGAATTCCTGCTGTTCCTGTTCCTGCTACAGGATCATAATCCCTACATCCCACATTATATATACAGGAATACAAGTGGGACGGTTTATATATGTATGAATTATCAACATATGAAAATATTTAAATTTTGCCTTGAGCAAATGTATTTTAACAATGAAGTGCTCGCCTTTTTTTCATGTTTAATATTTTACAATAACGTCAAATGTTACTAGGAATAAATAAATATTTATTTTAATTGTACGAAATATATCTGAAAGTGGATAATAGGATAATATAATTTTACTTAATATAAAGGCAGTAAATTATTAATCTAATATCTTTAAAAATAAACAAAAAGTACTTTAGCGACTACAAATTTTAATATTATTTCATTAACTATTAGCAGACAAAATTAATTAAAATTACACTAAATTTTAACTTCTTAAGATAGCCTAAGATAACAAAAACTCTTATTACCAACGTTCTAAATAAACAAGGTACTTTGACGCTATAAAATAATGGTAGTATTAAAATTTGTTCGCACATTCACTGTACTAGTATAGTTAATATAGAATTCATTTAAACAAATGAGTTTTAAAACTGTCTAAAATTAATCGCTGCTGTTGAACAAAATTTTGGTTTGCATTTAATTTTATGAATATTTATTATCTTCGTAGAATCTTGTGTGGTTTTTAAGAAATAGGCTATATCTCAAAAACTAAACGAGATATGAAGATGCGCTCAACGGCATTGAATTTCTCATGACTTTCCAGAGGCCATATCTCAAAAACTAAGCGAGATATGATGATGCGCTCAACGGCATTGAATTTCTCATGCTTCAATTAATAATTTTCAGCGATTTTTAATATTGTCATAAATTTTCGTCATATTATTTTTCTTACACAGTTTTTGGCCCATATCTTAAAAACTAGAAGGCGTACGCACTTGGGGTTTTGACCATTGGATTCAGCGGGTCAAAATACATACGTATGTAAATTTTCGTTGCAATCATCGTACGAGAAAGAGTTTTAGAGCAAATTGTTTAAAAATAATGAAAAACCTAAGGGGTACCCCTTGGAAAAATAATTAAAAATATCAAAAAACTAAAAACGCTTCAAATAAGATAAAATTTTGCTAATAAGTCAATTCGGACCCGGAGAATTTAGCGCCGTTGAGCGCAACTTCGTATCACGTTTAGTTTTTAAGACAGAGCCACCAGAAACGTTCAAAAAATTTCAACATCTCAGTTTCTTGACTTTTCCGAGACCATATCTCAAAAACTAAACGAGATATAGAGATGCGCTCAACGGCATTGAATTCCTCCTTTCCGAATTGACTTATATTTGTTTAGTTTTTAAGATATGTCTCTAAAAAACGTTGTCCCTATCAATTTAGAAATCGTTACAGTTCTGGCAAATATTTAAATAAAAAATATATCATCACGCCTTCTACCCATTACTGGGTGTGGCACTCTGCTAAAGCAAATCTCGGTAAGTGATATATTTTGCGCGTGAAGTGCGGTTACCAGTCGTCAAATCACGGCCCCCAAACATGTTAGTGGTGGAGGACTGGCAAATATTTAAGTAATGCTATTTGTTGTTCCCATTAATATTTAACTAGATATCGAGTTTTGTGTTTCTTTCAAAAATATTCTCTCACGCAACGGTTTACATTTAAAATTTATAACCTAACGTCTTTATTTGTATTGTTAAATTTATATTTCATGTATTCACCCTATTACTTTTATTTTTACGTACGGGGTAGCTACGTATAACAACCCGTATAAATATTAATACTTATTATATAATCTAGAATATTTATCGCGTCTGATAGCAATCTAAGTAGAAGTAGAATAAAATAAACATAATAATAAATAAATTAAACCCAGGAAACAAGACCTTATTGTGATATATCTATTTATATTATTAATCAAAATATTCTGATCAATACTTGTAACAATTCTGTCAGTTTTCATTATCATGTCACTAGATCTAAAATTATATATTGCATAGTAATAATTCGTAGCACTTATGAATTAAAATATTCAGGTCAAAAATAAAAGTCCATTTCCCCGACAACTGAATTTTTCAACGAACGTCAAACCCATTTTATGGGCATCAATATTGAATGCTTTATCATCTGGATATTCGGGCGGGCCTCCACTACTCGATGCTCTAAAATTCCATTGTGCACGAAAGTTACCGGTTACTGAATTATACAAAACTCGAAATAATGAATATTTGAGTTCCATGAGAGAGGTGACACCTGTCAGTGTTGGATTATCGACCTGCTGCTGGTGGCATCGTTGCCTCTCACAGAGTTTTACCTCGTAGTGGGCTGTGCTGCGCATCGAGCGTCATGTCGAAATGTTAATTTCAAGCTTATTACATACATATATACATACATAGTTTCATACTGTGTCTCATTAAATGTAGTAGTATGAACGGATCTTTTATTCATTAGATTTTTCTGTTAATAATCTTCGTATGACGTTCTTATCCTGGCACAGCGTAGTCCAGTGGATAAAAGCGAGGTAAAACTTGCGCCCAAAAAACTCTCGGATAGACATAAATTTCTAAAATATTTTTTTTTACATAATTTAAATACAAATACACATAAGAAATAGACAAAAAAATATTTAAATTTGTGAAATAAATTACTAGTCTTTGTCGTCTGGGTTTGAATTGAAGAAGAAGGACAATCTTCGAATAACTGTTCAATAAATTGACACAATTTCTTCAATAAATTCCGATTTACAGTTTTTAGTTTCTAATATTTTGTGTCCGTGTATACTTAGATTACTCAATTGTAACGATAGGGAACATGTCGCTAGCTGGCCATAAGAATACTGCTGGAAAGTTTCAGCTTTGAATTTATTATCTTTAAACTTATAATTTAATTTTTATTTAATTTATATATACATATACAGGACGGTGACCGCGACTGTCGAACATAGGATTTTAACATGTAAAATCATATTGATTGAATTTCCAGCTTCATAATGATTTAAAACAAAAATGCTTCAAATAAAATTTTAGGGCATAAAATACGAAATTAATTTTGCATGCTTTGTAACAGCGCAAATTAGAACTGAAAATGACTCAAATTGTCTCAAAACTATCGATAGCTATGAAATTGAAAGAAAATTAAACAAATGTTTGACGTTCAATCTGGCAAAACTGTCAAAAAAACATCTTTATTTATTATTTTATTTATTTTGACAGATAAAACGTCAAACATTTGTTTAATTTTGTTTCAATTTCATGCCTATCGATAGTTTTGAAGCAATTTTTATCATTTTCAAATCTAATTTATGTCGTTACAAAGCATGTGAAATTAATTTTGTTTATTGGTTTTATGCCCTAATACTTTTATTTCCAGCTTTTTTGCTTAAAATATTTAGGGAAGCAGGAAATTACAAAATTATAATTTTACATGTTAAAGTACTATGTTCGAGAGTCGTAGTCACCACCCTAGTTAATATCCAGGGGGAGGGGCGCGCGCCTCGGCTTGCCCCCCCACGCGGACGCTCATGTTAGAATGATTTGCATTGTTACCTGATAACTGCTATAACAATTGTTTGTTTCTTTCTTTACGAAGGGACGTACAAAATTTTGTCAGCCTTTTTCTGAACAGCCTATATATGTAACTTTTTCTTTGAAATAATCATCAAGATTGCATTGAAGCTTACGACATGTGTGTGTACTAAATTTTTATTTTATTAATGCCTTTACATTTTCCAATAAACTCATTGATGCATATGTAATAATTCAGTGCACAAACTCTTCCTTAGCTATTGGTTCGCATGATATGTATTTTACCGTGTTGAGAATGTCGCGCGTCACACGGTGCAGGATTTCCACTTGGCCTAGATTGTAATATCGCGTCATTATTTTTAATTGCAATATCGGTTTGTTATTGAAATTGACGCTGAAATATGAAAGTATGATGTACGAACTAATTGAATGTACATACATACATATCTTCACGCTATATCCCAACAAATGGGGTAGCACGAACCCTAAAATAATTCATAAAACATAATTGAATGTAATTGTTGATAATAGAGTCACAGAAAAGTGTTTCTTTGAGATTTAGATGAAGATGTTGCATTTAATAATAGAAAGACTTATCCTATTGTTCATTTTAAGGGTTGATATTTTAATACCCTAACAAAGTTGCTAATAAATTTATCCATTGACTCTAAGACCTAAAACGCAGGATCAAGGCGTAATGGCAGCATATGACCATAGCGGATGGTCCACCAGGAAGCCATAAAAAAAAATTCTCCTAGTATCTTTCTCAAACTTGTTGCAGTTTGGCAATAGCCACGCAAGCCCTACTGGCTTTCGTGTCTATTGCCTGGCAACATGTTTTCGAAAGATCGGTCAAATTATTTTCAATTTATTCTCACTCTCTTGTTATATTATTACTGAGAATATTTGACGAGGATTGAGTATTTGATGAATCTGATGATTGAATGTTTTTTTAATAATTCTAGGGTTCGTGCTACCCAATTTCTATGTATTTATAGAAACTTTGTTAGGAGATTGCAATACCAACACTAACTATCGAAATTATCAAATTTCTAAATACGCATTTATTTATTTATTTATTTATTACTCTGTACAACAGGAATTGAATCCCAATTACAGTACAGGGTTCGAGCTCACCGAGCCGTAGAATGGTTGTTATTATAATTTCTAGCTTGAGTGGGATTCAAACTCGGGATCTTCGGAGTCGAATTTATCGTTACTATAGTTTAAATATGGACAGCAATGTTAATTCCCCATAAGTAATTTGCTATTGTCTTTCTTAATCCACTTTTAAGAAATAATTGTAGTAGATAATATCGGCTGTTAATATAATATATGCAAAATAAATTGACAATTATGTCATTATGAAAAACATGATAGGGAAACAACAGCAATGGAAATATATTATTGTTTTCTATAAAAAGTTGTAGTGTATATGGTAGAAGCGTTAAGATACATTTATTTATTGTCCAGCACAATTTTTGTTATATTTACAAGTTGCAGTGTGGTAAACATGAAATTATGACACTCGCCCAAATGCATTATTTACCAAAATGTATTCCCTTTACACGCGTTGTCAAAAGTTTCAATAAAACTTTATTGTTTAAATATTAAAAACTTGAAAACAGAGATAAAACGTACATCGAAAGATAAATAATAACTTCAACAAACCTACAAACAGAAAAACAAACGGACGCGTTTTGTGAATAGTCCATTGTTATAAAGTTTAGCACAAAGACGAGACAGGTGTCAGCAGCGGCGCAACGCCCTACAGACGGACGTCACTGGCGCACGTAGCGCACCGTAGCGTAGCGCAGCGCAGCGCACATAAACCCGGACCATTTGCATTGTTAATACGATTGAAAAGCTTTTCTATGTGTCTGCATATTTTATTATTCAGTGTCGAATGTCGTCTCTGTGAATGCTAATGGAGACAGATAACTCATAACATCCTCTACCTCTCTCTATCTAACTATCACCACCCTTATTTCATCCCTCTCTGTCGCACATACGTGGATGAAAAAATAACAAATTCATATCTTGTGAAGTAATGGGCCGAGACCCGCATCAGCGTTTTATGTGTTTACAAGACGCAGTTTCAAAAAAGAATTTTATTATTTTTTGCAAAGTTATTGTTTTGAATTAGAATAAACGAGACTGGATATCGTTTTGAGATTTTTATTTTCCGGAGCTTCCGGTTTATGGCGGTGAAGTTAATATTTTATTTGTTTAATAGGAAATGAATCTTTAAATTGTTTGCCGAGATGTTCAAAGTTAACTACCAACATATTTTTTTACTCCGACTATCACAAATTTTACTTTATTAAATTTGCAGCAAAGTCGAATAACCGGATGAAATTTTGGAATCCTAGATTATTTATTACAGACAGTCGTAGCCAATGAGCTTTTAAATCGCCCCCAAACATTTTTGTATACAACACAGTTTCATTTTTAATAATTCAATAGCACCCATTACTGGATGCCGAAGCAGATTTCGGTAAGTGATATATTTTGCGCGTGAAGTGCGGTTACCAGTCGTCAAATCACTACCCCCTTCCAAAGATGTTAGTTGTGGAGGAGCCACAGGGGTAGCTTTTGAAATTATAAAAATTGTTTGTCGCCGGAATCGAACCAGGGTTCTCAAGATCCACAGACCGACTTCTTACCACTGAGCTAGCCACCCCATAAGAAAATTAAATGATAACTAAAATTAAGAAACAATTGACATGTAAGATAGAAAACAAGTAAGGAATGTTAGGGGTGGGAGAAACACGGGGTAATTTTAAAATAAAATAAATAAATATATCATCTCACCTTTTACTCATTACTGGGTGTGGCACTCTGTCGAAGCAGATCTCGGTAAGTGATATATTTTCGTCAAATCACGGCCCTGAAAGATGTTAGTGTTATGCTTTAAATTCTTCTCTCATCCCAAAATTCAATCCCTCTGCTATTCCTGAAAACACCTAACTCAGTAATCTGTCCTATTAACATATAATTCCCTGCGAAAATCCTTTAGTCCTGCTGAAGCACTAGCCACTAGATCAGGGTGGACAAGCGCGAATCCTGTTACTGTCCTGCTCATAGTAGAATCTCTCCACTGACCATCCTGCGCGCTTCAATTACCGCAGGATTACACTTCTCCTGCTGCCTGCATCTATTTCTCCTGCAGGAATAAGCCGTGCTCCTGCGAGAAACAAAAGTAAAAAACTGTTACTTGGTGCAGGGATTATCAAGGGTACTTTTGATGCCGTGACAGATGAAATTATGGGGAATAATTGAGTTTGCGGAGAGGAGTATTGGTTGTAAAATATTCATGGTGGTTGAGTGACGTATTTATAGAATGGGATTAGGATTCTTTGTAAGGTGTTGTGAAGAGCGTGGCAATGTTAATAAAAACTTAAATTTTAATCTTGAAAGAAATTATAGTGAATTGACAGTTTGACAGCTTTGTAAATTATTCTATGTATGTGTTGAAAAAAGTTTAGCATTAAAATCTTTTGTTTTTGAGGCGATCTTTTTAAACACTGGTTTATCGTCCTGAAGTTCCTAGAAATTCTAGAAAAAAAATCTGGAATGATTTTTTTTTTATGGAGATCCTTATAAGTCTTTGAATATATAGAAAAAAATTATAGTCAATGAAAATAGTTATTTTTTTTCTTCTCGTTACTGAAAACAATTGTAAAATATTTATCAAAAACCGCTACTGTAAGATAAAAATAATTATTTTTATTTGTTATTCATTTGTTATTCATTTGTAAACATTATTTATTCAACTGTTTATTCACTATGGAAATGAATTTTTACAAGTTAATAAGCTAACGCATTGCTAGTAATACTTCTGAGATATCATTTAAAACAATTTTTGACGTAACAATTGTAACTAGCAGGATTTAATTAGAATTTTATATTTTATTTACGAGGGCAGGGTGAAAAGTTCCTGAAAAATGAAACAAGAAATAATTTATTTGGTCAAAACATATTTTATTTCTCAACATAATTTCCTTGTAGCTCAATACACTTCGTCCAACGTTTTTCTAATTTCCAAATAATACGATTTTGGCAATCCTAGTAGTTCTACCACTGACACGCAAAATTTTAATGAGGGTGACATCAAACGTGTGATCAAGTGTGTCCTGGGTCAAGTGGCGCCACTGACGCGTCCGTCATCGCCGCCCATGATAAACAGCTTCGTTATCCGGAATCGCGACGTGAGTCCGGCACCAAACACTGGCAGGGTATCGGCAGCGCTAGTGAGCGAACATTTTTTCACTTTAATCCACTTCGCTCTGGTATCAAAGCCTATTGAACTATAAATAACGGGAACACGCTCTCGATCAACTACCTGTTTCTGTGTAACGAGCGTGATGCTAAGCACTCGCGGATTTCAGTTACTGCTGGTACTATTAATTGGATTATTATATTCTGTTTATTTTTTATTGAAATAATCTAAATAGAGAACAATAGCTCATGTGACCATTTTTCTGTAAAATAATTTGGAAATATATATATACGAGCCCTGTCTCACGTCATTTGACCCAAATCTTATTTTTCCGTTAAAAATTTAAATAATACTAAATATACAGCTTAAACAAAATTTAACATTGAATATTCCTTAGACATAAACTGTATAACAGTATTACCAGCAATTATTTTTTTACAGAAAAACTAATTCAACAAACAAATATATTATAATGATTATTATCTTATAGGCAGTTTGATCTGTGAAATCAAAGTTAATTATTATTTAAAACAAACTTTATTATTATTAGTTTTTTAATAAAACGAAAAAAATTTTAGTTATTATAGAAATGTTTACTTTATCTTTCAATGGCTGTCATTCCAAGATGAGTGTATCAATTCACTTCTAATTTTATCTGTGTATTAACAATATATTAGTAGATGTCTCATTAAAATTTCATTTAATTCTCTTGCATACTACACGAGAAATAAAACTGCAAAATCAAAAATCAAAAGAAAACATAAGATTCGGGTCAACTGATGTGAGACAAGGCTCGTATATATATATTTATAAATGAAATGAAATAAAATTCAAAATATTTTCAGTATAGTTTACTGTCCATTGTATTGTCCAGTAAAACTATTTAAATAATGAATGAGCCATCATTAAAGATTGAATTACAGTCGAATAAAAAACGAGTACCTCCCACCATTGTCTTGTTCTTTGTTCTTTGTCCAGTTGCGTGTTCGCGTGCGTCGCGACGCCCTGCGGCATCGAGCTCATGCACCCCACAGCTTCAGACTGTTATCCACCACGTAATACTCACATCTCTCGAGACTTCGCTCTCACTCTGTCTTACATAATACTGCATAGAGTTATCTTTCTCAACAGTCGATAATTCGCATAACTGCGGGAGACGACGCGAGCTTTTGTTTTACGAGATTTTCGTGAAAAATAAACGATGGACTGCTACTGTGCTCTGCAAGAGTTTACGTTGCTATCGTGTTTTCACTAAATAAATAATGGCGGGTTTCTATTGGTGAGGTTATGTACGATGTTTCGCTGAAATGTTTATTTGATTGTCAGTTGTTGAAGCTTTTTACAGACAAGTGACAGCTGTTATTGTAATCTTCAAGAAATTTAATCGAAATACTGACAAGGCAACTTTGCAATATCTTACACAAGTATACTATATAAAATATACCACGAACACTATGCTATAGATTTTCCATTACCATTGCTTTCCTAAATACTTTACAAGGAAATTAATTAAATAAAATATAAAAGATTACATACGATTTACATATTATATAAATTATTATTATAATTTTTTTTTATTAAAGTGAGGGTTTGAATAAGAATGTTTGACAAGGACTGATTATTTAATGAATTTAATGAGTGAATGTTTTATGAATTATTTTAGGGGCCGTGCTACCCCATTTGATGGGATATAGCGTGATGATATGTATGTATTTATGCGAATATTGGATAGGTGGCTCAGTAGTATAGGTCGACCTCTGGATTTGAAAATCTCGGTTCCATTCGCTCAGCCGACAACCACATTAAAATTACCCCTATAGCTAACTTCCACTTTAATGACTAGTAATCCTACTTATAATAATAATATATATAGCCATGCAAAGTCTTGTTTTTAACTAAAAATTAAGAATCCCAATTAATAATAGCTACAACACCCGGTGGCACGATATTTGAATATTCACTAGACAACAACATGTTAATAATTCATGATATTCTAACCCATAATAGGTATAAAACACTTATTTTCAATATTATTTTTTCCCGAACGACCGATATTACCACCATCACACTTGAACTACTCGCTCTAGCTTATGCTCCGATACAGTGGCGTACCATGGGGGAGGGGCGGGGGGTGCGGTCCGCACCGGGCGGCACATGTTTTGGGGCGGCATTTTTTATATTTAGTTTTAATTGTAAAAAACAACTTGTTCACTTCATAAGTTTATTATTCGATTTCTACGAATTATGAATTACTATATGATTTCGAATATTTTTCTTCATCGTCAAGTCAATGTAGGGTTGAAAATATTATCTCGAAAAATTCCTTTATTACTGCCTAATTTAAATATGCCATCCAATGGTAAAAAAGTTCCCCAGCTATAGTTTGTCTCAATTGCAATGATTTATTTATGTTTATTAATTTAATGGGGTAGTGGCTCAGTGGTTTAGAGTGCATCCTGAGGACCCCAGTTCGGTTCCTACAATTTTCACCAAATTAAAATTACCCCCGTGGCTCCCCCACCACTAACATTATTGGGGGCCGTGATTTAACGACTGGTAACCGCACACCACGTACATAAATATATCACTTACCGAGATCTGATCGACAGAGTGCCACATTCAGTAATGGGTAAAAGTCGTGATGATATATTTATTTTATATTTATTTTTTTAATTTATAAAAACCACCATTTGATTGACTTAGAAAGGGCGGCAAATTGGAGACCGCCCTGGGCGGCTAATGTTCTAGGTACGCCACTGCTCCGATAGCGGCGAAGTGGTCACAGATTAATCAAACATAAATTTAATAGAAAGTAAATCGCTTAGACGTAAGTGAAAAGTTATAAATACATTTGAAATAAATTCCGCAAACTCCCTTTAATTACCAGCTTTGATTAGATTACTTTGTAAAGGTAAAATCATCCACAGTTTGAAGCTCATTCCCCTCATTTCCCCATTCCCAATTTTATTAAAACATCAAACAAATCCGCCATTTCCCCCAAATGAAACCAAACACCATACCAATACATCGAACAGCGCGACACATTCATGCCTCTGTCCTAAATAAAGATGGATGAACATCGCAATGACAAACTCATATACACACGCTAAGAATATGATAAAATGTCAATCGACGGTGCTCAATTTTCATTTCGGGGATCGACGCTAGAGACATCTGTACGACGCGTCATCAGTCATCATCAGTGCTAATGTGCACGCATTGACGATATGTGATGGTGGTATCTCGCTGTCATTTCACTATGGTTTTATTGGATTCTTGTGTTATTGTTTATTAAATGGTTTAGGGTAATGGAACGCGTGAAAGGGAAAGTAGAAGAGTTTATTGCTTCCCTGGTTACCTTGAAGGAACACGGTTTAAATACAACTTTTAGAGCTTTTTTCTCAGTATACTAATGACGGGATTGGTTAGAACGCAGACCCGTGTACAAGTATTTCATTAGTTTTGAGAAACGTTAAAAAATAATCATAGAAATATAATATTGAATTCGCGTGGAATGACTCCTTGAATAATATACTATTATGTCCTGGAATAATTGTAGAATATAAGACATGAACTATATGAATACATTTTGGTGGAGGCGCTATAAATAAATTATTCAATAATTATTTCAAGCAAATGTAGCTATCGTTGTGGCTCACCCCCTACATTTTTTGTATATATAAGTTGATGTCAGATAACTAGGCTTTACCCTAAAACTTGTGAAGTTGTAGCACAATGGTAGGGCTCTTGTCTCACAAGTAACACTTCAACTAAAAATACAACTAAATACAAATAGTTCAGATTCCACAATAAGCTACTGTAACTAGGATTATATAGGGTAGTAAATAAATGGGATGGCTAGCTCAGTGGTATGAAGTCGGCCTGTGGATCCTGAGGTCCCTGGTTCGATTCCCACAGGCGACAAATTTTCATAATTTGAAAAAGTTATCCCTGTGACTCCTCCACCACTAACATGTTTGGGAGCCGTGATTTGACGACTGGTAACCGCACTTCACGCGCAAAAATATATCACTTACCGAGATCTGCTTCAGCAGAGTGCCACGCCCAGTAATAGGTAGAAGGCGTGATGATATATTTATTTATTTATTTTATTTAACAATCACACAGATATTGTAAAGATTATTTTTTGACGTTTCTCAAAACCAATCAAATGCTTCATTGTATGTCACATGTCTGCGTTTTAACCAATCCTGTCATTATTATACTGAGAATAAAGCTCTTGTGATTATTCCCGGGAATAATCTCTGTAGATGCTTTTTTGTTTGTGACAAATTATAGGTAGTTGTCAAATAATTATTTAAAACTGTCAACGCGTCAAGTAAAATGTGTGAAAAAAATCGATTTAGTTCTATTTCAGATACAGAAATACACCAACAAATTTTGGAAACAACTTCCAAGAATACATTAATAAATAATCTATCAATATGAACCCAGTTCAAAATCTTTTTAGTTCGATGAATCGACCTCAACAAAGTCAACAAAATAATCTAATTAAATATAATTCGAGAGTTCAATATATTAGAAAATAATTCCCCAGTATCTTTCTCAAACGGGCTTTCGAAAGATCTGTCAAATTATTTTCAATTTATTCTCACTCTCTTGTTATATTATTGCTGAAAATTTTAATAGAATCTAAATAAATAAAATAAATTTAACAGCCTTCTTGTACTTGAAGATACATTATAAATAATTAATTGACTATAAATAGCAAGCTAGCTTGTTAGTTTTATATCCTGGTTGTCCAGAACTAGAACGCAGCGTTGCCAGAATTTCCAGTGAGTTAGATAATGTTTATATGGATAGGTACAGCATCTTCATGTCGGCAACTCTGTGATTTACAGCATCTAGGACGAGATTCGAACCCGAGACCTCATCGTTCATCTTGTCTAGGCTGTGCTTCGTTATACCCGCATAAATATTTACACAAACAGCGTCGATACGCCGAGACAAAGATAGCGTTGCCATCGCGCTTTATCCCCAAATAAAGATAAATGTCAAAAATAAATAAATGTATCAAAAGATAATAAAATAATAACTATAGTAATTTGGAACATAGTTCAAACAAGTGACGTTTTATCAATGAATCGAGTGTGTCTCTTGAGATATAATTTTCATGATTACGTATTGTCCAACTTGTGTCTCAGAATCGATCAATCGTGCTGATAATCAAGTCACCCTGTTATTTGGATTGTAATTTGACAGGTTGTCAATCTGAAGAACATTTATATTTGAACAACACGGTTATGACAGGAATGTTGGACTGGGCATTGTAACATTGGGCGGCATAAAATTAATATTGACATATTATCACAAGTTGTATTTGAAAATAGCCACAGTCAGTTAACATGGGAAATAAGTTCCATACTACCATTGTTTTCGTGATAACTTTACAGGAAAAATGTACAAATGAAATTTGTAAGCTAGATTTTATAAAGGACCAAATAAATTTACTTCCATGGTAAATGTATTTAAATTAATAAATTATAATCAATTTTGTTTATTTTATGAAATATATAATAGTACTGTTAATTGAATGAATATATTTTATTTACTTTGGAAGTAAATTAATCGGTCAAATATTTTATTCCGCTGAGTCATACAAAAACATTTTCCTGACGTACTATATATACTAAGTTTTCAGAAACCGTTTAATTTATTCAATAATTAATCACAATGGGGTAATGGCTCAGTAGTATCAAGTCGGCCTACGATTCTTAAGAACCCTGGTTCGATCCCCACAGCCGACAGACATTTTAACTAATTTAAAAATTACCCCTGTGGCTCCCCCAACACTAACATCTTTGGGGGGCGTGATTTGATGATTGGCAATTGCACTTCACGCGCATAAATATATCACTTACCGATATCTGCTTCGGCAGAGTGCCACATCCAGTAATGGCAAAAAGGCGTGATGATATATTTATTTTATTCATTTAATAATTAATCACAAATAATTCAAAATATTTAATTTTTTGGTTAGACTAATACGTATCTAAGGTTACAACAACAAAAAAACAGTCAAGTAAAGTACAAAACAGTTAAATAAAGTATTTTTATAATACTTGTACGGTAAGTTATCTATTACTGACAATATTTAAACACTGTAAGTGTAACTTTTATTACACAGTTGTTTCCATGGTTATATCAGGACTTTAATATTTTCTTACTGTCCATCGTGAACTAAGTAAGCAAATATTACATATCAAGGTCCTTTTGACAGCTGTCAATTTTGAAATCTATTTTTCTTTTACTTCTATTTATGCAAGTATTGTAAAAAATAGCTTACTAACCTCGAACTGTAAGTGATTTTTCAGGTCGCGGATGTTTAGGAAATCTCGCTTGACCTAAAAACTGGTTCTTACAGTTCATGGTTTGTAATATACTATTATCAAACAATTTTGTACTTTACCTGACTGTTTTTTCTGTTGTAACCTTGGATATGTACTTTACCCGACTGTTTTGGTAAAAATCTTCTTTCCATACATACATACATATATTGGTGCGGAAAGTAGGCACTTTCTTACCGGTATCAGAAAAAATTTAATACATGATTCGCCAGAAAATGTCTGTACTTGCCTCGAAGCCGTAAAATACTAGATACGAAGTGCCTCATATTTCAATATTTCTTCTCGTTAGTAATGTACCATTTTCCGGACTTTTTTTAGGGATGAAAGGTATTACTTTCTTCTCGTAATTGAGAAAAGAAAATATTACTTTCTGACAGGATCACAGTTTGTTTTCCCGTCAAATTATAAAATAAATGTAAATATATCATTACGCCTTCTACCCATTACTGGGTGTAGCAATCTGCCGAAGCAGATCTCGGTAAGTGATATATTTTACGCGTGAAGTGCAGAATTACGGCCCCCAAAGATGTTAGTGGTGGGGGAGCCACAAGGGTACTTTTTAAAATGGTGAAAAATGTTTGTCGTCTTTGGGAATCGAACCAGGGTTCTCAGGATCCACAGGCCGACTTGATACCACTGAGCTAGCTACCCCATTAAATTTTAATAAATAAATTTATAACGGTTTGTTTAGTATGTATATCTGACAGTAGAAAATATCGTATAATTTCTAATGATACCAAAAATGTGAGAATCTTTGGTGAATAGTTGATGAGAGTATGTAGAACATTTGCTAGTAATGTGGCAGTAAATAACAATAAAATAGAGTGATAAATATAGGTACATAATCCTCGTACAAATCCACAATTAGAATCTGTGACTGTGTCTAAACACAAGTCCTGCGAGAACAATTTCATTCCAAGTTGCCCCGTCATAATTCAGTTAGACTCTGCGTTATTATAAATACAAGTGGCGCACTTTGGGTCCGGAGTCCGGGTGCTACGTCACCGGAGTCTCACCCGGAGTGTCGACAGGCCCAGGTGCGCCGCCTAATTGGGGTAAATTTCATTATGATTCATTTAGATCGCAGGTGTACGCGCCTACAAGTTTTTTCCCTTTGTGGGCTAAATTTGAGAGAACATATTTACTATGTCGCTCGCTCTCTCCTAATATTCTGCCGCACAATTAAGTTAAACAAGTACCTAACAAGCTCCTCTGACCTTTATGAAATATTTTTTAAGGGCTGTACAAGCAGGAAACTTTGTTTTCTACGGGAAACTTGTGTAAATAATTTTAAAATTCTTGTTGAAATATTAATATATTTTGTGTTTCATTTTCCTCTCTTGCACTTTTAAATATACATTTTTACCACACTTTTAGCACACTACTAACTCTATCATTTATTTATAAAAATATGCTAAGTGCTGTCATAAGCATAACTCACGACTTTGTTTAAAATATACAGGGTGTTCAATTTAGTTGTGCCACCATTGCTATCTCGAGAACTATAAGAGCTACAAGGTTGGTTAAATTAGCAAAGAAATGCCATATTCTAAATGTATTACAAAACTATTAACAAATTTTTTTTTCGACCAGTGGTTCTCAGAATAAGGGGTGCAACTTTCTTATTTTAAATAGGAACCTATTTTTTTTTATTTGTTTATTCAATTCAGTATTTTTTTGCTGTATACAAAGACTACAAAGTTCATTACCCTCATATGTCAAAATTTTTGACAAAAATACAGATTAAATTGACATTTATTTAATTAAAACCATATAGAATCAGCGCGCTATGACAGAAACAAATGAACAAATCATAATTTTTTTGCTTGTCTGATTCATTATCATACGTCAATACAATTATTTTGTGAAAAATAAATAAATAAATTTTATCCACATCTCATATATTATAAGGACATAATTACACTGATTTCAGTTGAATTATATGGCTTATAAAACACTAGTGTTTTATATTCCATAAAACACTGTAAACAACTTGTTACTTAGCAACCACTTTATAATCTACCGTATTTTGAGAAACTATATATAACTCAATCAACGTTAAACGTTACGACCAATCTTAATAAATAAATAAATATATCATCACGCCTTTTACCCACTACTGGGTGTGACACTCTGCCGAAGCAGATCTCGGTAAGTGATATATTTATGCGCGTGAAGTGGGGTCAAATCACGGCCCCCAAAGATGTTAGTGGTGGAGGAGCCATAGAGGTAATATTAAATTGGTGAAAATGTTTTGTCGGCTGTGGGATCGAACCAGGGTTCTTAAGATCCACAGGCCGACTCGGATACCACTGAGCCATTACCCCATACCAATCTTTTTCGATATCTATAATTATGAGTTGTGGATAAAATTTTGTATTACACTTGCGTTTTATTGGTATATAAAACATTTAAGAAAAATTAAACATTTCTTGTGTGTTTTATATACCTAATAAAACACTTGTATAATAAATAACTATTATTAGTCATATGCTTCTATTGTAGCACGTTGACCCATATGCGATTTTAATTAAATTGTTGTCAATTTTTGTCAAAAAGTTTGTAATATTAGGGTACTAAACTTTATAATTGTTGAATTAAAAAAAAAAACTGAATCGAACAGGCAAATAAAAAAAAATAGGTTCCCATTTAAAATAAGAAAGTTGGACTCCATATTTTGAGCACCACTTGTCAAAAAAAAATTTGTTAATAACTTTTTAATAGAAATGTTATTTATTTGGTAATTTAACCCACCTTGTAGCTTTTATAGTTCTCGAGATATCAATGGTGGCACAACAAAGTTGAACATCCTGTATAGTTTTAAATCCAGAAAATAACAAATGAGTGCAGAAGTTACCGCTTGTAACTCAGAACAGAGGACAAACGTTCATATCCTGTGTGCTGTTCCTGCCATCCAAATTGAAATAACGTTAGGCAACGCTGCTATCTGCATATCTCACGCGGCATCAGCGCAGCGCGTCACGCGCAGCAGGAACACCGCCGCGTGACATACAGACAAACGGATGGATAAGCAACGTACCAGCATGACGCATGAAGCCAGTGCCGTACATAAAGAAATGTTACTCAGCACAACAGGAATTTAATCGATACTGTTGTAAATCATCCGTCTGTAATATACCGATTATATGCGAGTCAATTTTTTAAGTAAACGGAATAAGGATCAACTAATGACAAACGCGTGCTGGAAACATAAGAAAATACATGGTTGCTTTTGGTTGGAATTGAGCAGCATTATATATTTAGTCTGACAGAGTTGGGCAGTAGCTAGCTACTTTTGTAGCTTAGCTACTTGCTTAGCTACATTTACCTTAGCTGTAGCTGTAGCTTAGCTAACTGTGAAAAAATATAGCTGTAGCTTGTAGCTAGCTACTTTTGTAGCTTAGCTACTAGCTTAGCTACATTTACCTTATCTGTAGCTGTAGCTTAGCTAACTGTGAAATAATATAGCTGTAGCTTGTAGCTAGCTACTTTTGTAGCTTAGCTACTAGCTTAGCTACATTTACCTTATCTGTAGCTGTAGCTTAGCTAACTGTGAAATAATATAGCTGTAGCTTGTAGCTAGCTACTTTTGTTTCTACTAGCTTAAAAATAACAAATGAAGCTACTTTTAAAGCTACTTTTTAAGCAGAAGGTCAACAAAGTACGCATGCGTACAAGCTAAACACAAAATAATTATTTGTTGCCGGTTCTGACTGGCTCTAATACGCAAAAATACACAGAAGGTGCCAGATGGTATTTGCTATTTTTGATATTTATGTACATAATAGTAAATTAACAGTCATTATAACAAAAGACTGATCATATGACAATGGCAAATTTAATTATTTCACAATAATTTAAAAAAGTAGCTTTAAAATTTAACAGCTACTTTAACGAAAGCTTTTAGCTTAGCTATATTTTACAAAATGTAGCTTATAGCTGTAGCTTAGCTACTTTTTTAAAGAATAGCTGTAGCTGTAGCTTAGCTACTTTTTTTAAGTAGCTTGCCCAGCTCTGTAGTCTGATACATAATGGAAGTATTATTCAATAGTAGATATAATTTTTTTTTTAATGAGGATATGTGCTAAAGAAACTCTTTAGGATATTCTATTGTGCCAAAAAAAGTATAAAAGAAATGATATTAAAGCTGTATTTATTTGTAATAAGAGGGTAAAGATATTTTTTCCGACAACGCTGCTAGTAACACCCTATTTTTCGTTCTTGTCGTCGCTTGTTGTAGTTTTTTAATTTCTACAATATTTCTAGCACTGCTTTGTTTTTTTTTTGTCTGTAAATAAATTGCTATTATTTTTTCTCTGTGGTTCTGTTCGCGTTGTTTGATGCGTTTATTTTTGGTCGGTTACAACTGTATCGTATGTCAGAAACACGGTATGTTTTTTTGCTTTTTAGAAATGTTTTAATCATATCTGTAGCGAATCATTAATTAAATGTGTGGGTGGACGGTGGCGCTCAACGCAAATGAGGGTGTTGCATGAACTAAGGATATTAACTCTATATGTCTAATTAAAGAATTCATGTTGCTTGTAATATGAAAAGTATGCAGATATGATTTTATAAATTATACACTGTTTGATATCACCGAGGTACAATATACTTTCATTATTTTGTTGCAAATATATACTGGTGAAACATGGTTATGTTGATGAAATTGAGGGTGACAGATTACGAGGATAAAAGTAAATAAATTTCCCATCACGCCTTTTACCCATTACTGGGTATGGCACTCTGAGAAAGGGTCGTTGATTTTGAAGTTTGAATTTCTGAACGTTCGAACATTCGAATGTTTGAACTTCGTCCGAAAAACTTCGAAGCTTCGAACTTTCGAATTTGTTGAAACTTCGAATTTACGAATTTTCTAATTTTTCGAAGCTTCGAATTCTTGAATTTTTTACCACTGAATTAACGCCATCTGTCATCTCCAAACACGGTCACGCATAATTCGCGAAAAGTCGGCCACGAATTAAATAATAAACTCGGCGAAGAATCCTGCAAAAACTCTGCAAGGTTATACATCTTAATTAAGACATCTACTCTCTTACCGCCCATCTAAAAGCTATAGACTTTTAGTAAGACGTTTTAAAATGACAATAAATAGGGTACAAAAACTTCTTAATTAAAACGTTTTTGACAGTATAGCGAAATTTTAAGTCTAAATTAAAGTAATTGGGCAAATAATAATAAATAAATAAATATATCATCACGCCTTTTACCCATTACTGGGTATGGCACACTGCCGAAGCAGATCTCGGTAAGTGATATATTTATGCGCGTGAATTGCGATTACCAGTCGTCAAATTACGGCCCCCAAATATGTTAGTGGTGGGGGAGCCACAGGGGTATTTTTTTTTTTAATTGGTGAAAATGTTTTGTCGGCTGTGGGGATAGAACCAGGGTTCTTTGGATCTATAGGCCGACTTGCTACCACTGTGTCATTACCCCATAATAATAATTAATAATAATTACTTACGAATTAATACAAAACATTACACATGAGTGTATTGGGAAAATAATTTATATCAATATGCCGTGTTCACGTTAGGATCCAGATTCACAATTCAAATAATTCGGAATATTCCAAAATTCAAAAATTCGAAAATTCAACCCTACTCTGAGATCTCGGTAAGTGATAAGTGTGGTTACGAGCCGTCAGATCACGACCCCTGAAGATGGTAGTGGAGGGGGAGCCACAGGGGTAGTTTTAATTTGGTTAAAATTGTATATCACCTGTAGGAATCGAACCTGAGTTCTTAAATCCTCAGGCCGACTCGATACCACTGAGCCATCTACCCCATACATATTTTTAGCTCAAGTGAGATTCGAATTCAGAATCTCCGGAACTAATCATGTTTCCTGTTACCCCATTTGATGGAATTTAGCCGCATGTATGTATGTAACACATACGTTACTTTTTTGTTTTATTAGCATAGTAATACATAATTTTACAATGTATATTATTTTCTAAATATTGTTCTAACATAGAGTTCTCTTTGTTTCAGGTGAGTTTTGCGGTCAGATTTCACGATTTCAGCTTCAGATAAGCGACAAGGTAAAGTCATAAAAAATACATACTTGATTTTCTCAAGGACAGTCGATAAAAATCAATGCACTTAAATAATGTACGCATATACATTATGTATACGAGTAGTATGCATGCCTAACTCATGTATTTCGTGACGAAATGAAACGACAGGAAATTAACTAATTTAGTTTTTATTTATTGTTAATTATTCTTAACGAACTGTGGGATAATTTCACGTTTTGCGTTATGTTAATTAAATACATACACACAGGAATACGAATAAGGAATGACGTCAATAAATGGTTTCTAATATCGCGGTAAACCACAACCACTTAGACTAATGTCGATTTAAATCAATTAAGTATTAGTGGTGATTATTTTAGTTTTCTTTAGCTTCAGGGTACGAATAATCTAACAGTATAATTTTCCTTAAAATTCAACTACTCTATATCTCAGATAATACGGAGTGATCAAAAGGAATTGTTTCAGTTGGTAAAACGATTCTGGCGATCTTTTTATGCCACAGTTGGCACAACGCCAGGGAAAGGCGGAAATACTATTTGACATGTCTAATAAATACAAATAGGTTATGTCAGGATTTACTTCCTTCAAACAACTCCCCAGCAAATATGTATGTATTCTTAGCTGTTGTTATATCACTTGTTATCGACTTAGGGGTAGGGGTCGATGCAGGGTAGTTTGTGTTGTCGTGACGACATCGTGGACAGTCTTCTGTCCCGGACGTGGCTTGCACCCCCCGTCGATTTAATTTCGCTAACTGCATGGGGCGCTGACAGACAGCAGCAACAGCAGGACTATCAACCGGCTATTTAGATTCAATTTACTTAATCATATCGAAACGAAAGCAGGAACTGAACAACTGTATGATTTTAATAATGTGGGTAAATAATTGACAAGAAAATAAAATACTGTCATGATATGTCCCATCGGAAAAAGTAGCACAAACCTTTAAAATAGTCAATATATTTGGTTTATCCACATTCATAATGTCTTTTATATATAAATATAAATATATATCATCACTCCTTCTACCCATTACTGGGTGTGGCACTCTAAAGAAGTTTTATAGCAAAATCTGTCTTTGTATACCAAAATTCGACAAAATTATTGCTGTAAATACAATAAAAGTTAAATAAAAATAAATAAAATATATATATCACGCTTTTTACCCATTACTGGGTGTGGCACTCTGCCGAAGCAAATTTCGGTAAGTGATATATTTTGCGAGTAAAGTGCGGTTACCAGTCGTTAAATCGCGGCCCCCAAAGATGTTAGTGGTGGAGGAGCCACAGGGGTAGCTTTTGAAATTATGAAAATTATTTGTCGCCTGTGGGAATCGAATCAGGGTTCTCAGGATCCACAGACCGACTTCATACCACTGAGCTACCTCTGTGGCTGCTCCACCACTAACATCTTTGGGGACCGTGATTTGACGTCTGATAATCGCACTTCACGCATATATTTATGGGATGGCTAGCACAGTGGTATGAAGTCGGCCTGTGGATCCTGAGGTCCCTGGTTCGATTCCCACAGGCGATAAATTTTCATAATTTGAAAAAGCTATCCCTGTGGCTCCTCCACCACTAACATGTTTGGGGGCCGTGATTTGACGACTGGTAACCGCACTTCACGCGCAAAATATATCACTTACCGAGATCTGCTTCAGCAGAGTGCCACACCCAGTAATGGGTAGAAGGCGTGATGATATATTTATTTATTTATTTTATAATCTCAAATTTATTAAAATTACGTTAAAATTTCAATATTTTGTGATGTAACTATGGTGATACAGAAATGTTATTTAGAAACGTCAAAATTTTTGCATATTTTATTTCTCTATTTGACTTTTCATAGTTAGTTACCAGTTTTTAAGCTTTTCTTTTTATTTACACAAAGAAATTGATTTAGGCATAATAATTTTCTAATTGAGACAAAAGGGGGAATAATGACTATTATTCCCTCGTTATTATTCCCTGCGGGATTTATACATGGCATTATGTAGCAAATATCACTCATTTATTACACATATAATACATTAGTTGTGAATAAATGTCGTTATATCCAATTTTAGAATAAAAGTCTTCTACAAAGTAATTAGTTTATAGTTAATACAAGTTTTATGAAGAAATATGCACTTCCACAAACTGGAACAATTATCCAACAGAAACAAAATTTCCATTGAAATAACAAAACACACACACAAATAAACCTAATAAAAACATGAAAACACAGAACTTACAACATAATATATTTCTAGAAACAAACTTGTTTTTCAACTAAATTAATTAAAAGTGCAAGCGCATGTCTTCACTAAAACATTCACCCAAGAGAAAGAGCTCTTCTCCAACGTAACCGGAAATAAATGAAGATATCCGTTACATGGTGAAATGCACAGTGCTCACTTGATACCAGATACATGCACAATGCAATGCCAAGGTAAGTTAAAGTTCTCGACACTCGAGTACTGTTATCTCATTCTGGCTTCCGCAGAGGATAACTTGGTGTCTCTGTCGTGCAGAGATAATGCGAGTTATTCGTTAAGTTCAACGACTGTAGCGCCTCAACGCCATACATTGAAACTATGGGAAATCTTCCAGAAGTTAACTTACCATATGTATTTCATGATTAACTCGGGGTAAGTTTGCAAATCGAAAATAGGGTTATTGAGATGAATATAACATTGTTCTATAACTTAAAAGCTCAGGACCATTTTAGACCCTTCTGAGCCTTTTGCAAACAATTTTTGATAAATCTCTTTTTAAAAGTTTCAATATAAAAGAGAAATCTAATAGACTATAGCTTTGGTTTTCAAACTTTTCGAAGCCATGACCCTCTTGGAGAGGCTCCTTTACTTTTTATGTGGTCAAAATTGCAGTTTGTAAAAGGGTGATTTAAAAATGTGCATTACAAAAATAGAACCATGATTTTAGAAATTAATAAAGGAAAAACTTCTCATTAAGGACTCCAGTATAGTTTTGTTTTAAAAGATGTAATAGTATTTTGTTATCAAGCTTGATGAATTCTTTAATGGCCAATCGCATCGCTATTACTTAAATTTTAAGTTTTCTGTAATAGAACAAGATCTTATGCCAATGGCACACTGGTCGAGGAGCATGAACGAGCGTCGAGGAACTCATCGATGAAACAACAGAATGCACCCTGACTGATAAAATAAACAAACACGAAAAAAAAGCACAAAGCAAAACCAAAATGACAGCCCACGCTAACATGAAATGAGACACAATAATACGTGTGAAATGAGACACTATCGTTTCATCGAGGAACTCCTCGATGGAAATAGAGAAGCCTCTATTTTTCATCGATGACGGGTGCGTTCTGTTGTTTCATCGATGAGTTCCTCGACGCTCATTCATGCTCCTCGACCAGTGTGCCATTGGCATTAAAGAGATGAACTATCAAATGTGTAATTCAACATTGCAGTCAAACATTTGATTCAATATTTTTCTCATTCGTGTTGTATACTTCATCGTTCGAAATAATAGTATCTATTATAGCATCGTTGTATAATACAGGGTGTTCAATTTTGTTGTGCCACCATTGCTATCTCAAAAACTATAAGAGCTACAAGGTTGGTTAAATAAGCAAAGAAATACCATTTTCAAAATGAATTACAAAATTATTAACTAATTTTTTTTCTACCAGTGGTTCTCTAAATACGGGATGCAACTTATTACACGTAAATACAACTATTTTGTGAAAGAATAAATAAATAATTTTTATTAGTCACTTGTTTCTTTCATAGCACACTGATTCATATACGATTTGAATTTAATTAATGACAATTTAAAATGCAATTTTGTCAAAAAAATTGTAATATGCGAGTACTGGACTATACAGGCGTTGAATTCAGAAAAAAATATTGGATCAAACAAGGAAATAAAAAAAGATAGGTTCCCATTTAAAATAAGAAAGTACAATAAGATACAAATAAATAAATCACGCCTTCTACCCATTACTGGGTGTGGCACTCTGCCGAAGCAGATCTCGGTAAGTGATATATATTGCGCGTGAAGTGCGGTTACCAGCCCCCAAAGATGTAAGTGGTGGAGGAGCCACAGGGGTAGTTTTTGAAATTATGAAAATTGTAAAAAAGTATCATTTTTCCCTCAGGTGTATTATAAAAGCACTTTCGGAAAGAAACTTCACACTTTCTAGATATGCAAATAACAACGGAAAATATGAGATTTCAAATATTCAAAATAATCTAGAAAATAGCGGTATTAAAATGTTCATTATAGATATTAAGTCTATTCATGTCATGTGCAGATATAACTAAAACATTGTTAAATATTTTCAGTTTTATTTTCCAGTAACAAATATAAATTGCTATTATTACTTTATGAAATTCTTTTGAAAGGAAAAAACAAATTTGAAATTTCAGTGGCGACAAGTTAATATATTAAAACTAACACAACTAAAAAGCACTGTTATTTTCATTTGTTCGTGGCGCAGTTTATTGAAAAATCCATTTTACTTTTGAAACTCATTTCCCCAATGTCGGCAAGGTTTCAGAATCCCATTTAAAAATTTAACTCGCTTATAAAACGGTCCATATTCTCTTAAAAGGTTTGCAAATGACATTTCATTGTTACGTTACTTATTCATTTTTCAGATTGAATATTTTACTGCGTACACAAAAAAACAATTGCGTCGCGTTCACCAGACTGAGCGAGAACATTCTTACAAACAGCCAATACACAATTGCTTTTCAATATTATGTCACTGAAAACTTAATACAATAAAACAAAAAAATCTCAACAAATTTTCACTCATATTTAAAAATTAAAAAGAAATATATCATCCCGCCTTTTATCCTACAGAATGTGGTATTCTGTCGTACCATATCTCGGTAAGTGATATATTTATGTGCGAAAAGTGCGGTTACCAGTCGTCAAATCATAGCCCTCAACGATGGTAGTAGAGGAGAAGCATCAGGGGTAATTTTAAATAAATAAATAAATATATCATCACGCCTTTTACCCATTACTGGGTGTGACACTCTACCGAAGCAGATCTCGGTAAGTGATATATTTATGTACGAGAAGTGCGGTTACCAGTCGTCAAATCATAGCCCTCAACGATGGTAGTAGAGGAGAAGCATCAGGGATAATTTTAAATAAATAAATAAATAAATATATCATCTCGCCTTTTACCCATTACTGGATGTGACACTCTACCGAAGCAGATCTCGGTTAGTGATATATTTATGCGCGTGAAGTGCGGTTACCCGCCGTCAAATCACGGCCTCCAAAGATGTTAGTGGTGGAGAAGTCACCGGGGTAATTTTAAATTGGTAAAAATGTTTTGTCGGCTGTGGGGATCGAACCCGGGTTCTCAAATCCACAGACCGACTCGATACAACTGAGCCACTTACCCCATATAAAACGAAACATATAATATATTATACATATATACATAATTAAATGGGGTAATGGCTCAGTGGTATCAAGTCGGCCAACAAATCCTAAGAACCCTGGTTCAATTCCCACAGCCACATTTTCACCAATTTAAAAATTACCCCTGTGGCTCCCCCTCCACTACCATCTTTGGTGGCCGTGACTTGACGGCTGGTAACCGCACTTCACGCGCATAAATATATCACTTTCCGAGATCTGCTTCGGTAGAGTGCCACACCCAGTAATGAGTAAAAGGCGTGATGATATATTTATTTATTTATATATACATAATATGGACGACATTGGAAAAAATAGATGGATATGATTATATATTACATAATAAGTCAGGAAAGTGATGTTTTATTTGATGAAGCGGTTGTTTGAAATACAATGCCGCAGATCGAGTATTTTAGTCCGCTAGGTAAAATAAAAACAATTTCTTGACGTATAATGTATGATATTTTCTTCTGAAACCGTTTAATTTAATCAATAATTAATCATTAATATAATTAATCATGGGGAAGGTGGCTCAGTAGAATCGAGTTGGCCTATGGACCCAAAGAACCCTGGTTCGATCCCCACAGCCGACAAAACATTTTCACCAATTTAAAATTACCCCTGTGGCTCCCCTAACACTAACATCTCTGGGGACAGTGATTTGACGGCTGGAAATAGCACTTCACGCGCATAAATATATTATTTACCTAGATCTGCTTCGGCAGAGTGCCACATCCAGTAATGGATACAAGGCATGATGATATTTATATATTTATAAAAAAAATATGAATGCTTGTCTTTCATTTCATCATAAATCAATTATACAATTGTTCAGTGAATGTTTCATGGGTTCGTGGTACTCCATTTAATGGGAGATAGTGTGATATGTATGTGTATATGATAAACTTAAAATTCAATCAATTATTTATTGTTTTTTTCCCGAGTACGTTGTGAAATAAATAAATAACGACCTAACCAATCAAACATCAACAACCTCACTTTTCCAGTGCTCATTTTCGCTGATTGCTCATCAATTGTTAACCATCACTTTAAAAATTAACAAACTGTTCCCTTTTCATCATCAACCAAATCACCAATCAAATTAAAAATCCCCACCCCTAATTCTTCAGCAATTTTCACTTCAGGGTCGCAATAATTCAAAATCCGAAAATGGCAATTTCCATGAATCAACATTATTATAGCACAGCAGAGCACGCGTGGTCCAAAAAACCGCGTAAATCACGCGGGGCGACAGATCACACTCACGATCACGTGCTCCACGTATGCTAATCGCCCATGCGTAAAATAATGAAATAGTTCGCAAATTGAATACGAACAGCGACCGACGATAAATCAACGCATCGGTAATAGAATCAGTGATATGGTTAATTACGCAACAGGTTATCGAACATTCGGTTGCGTGAAACGCGTATTATGTCTGTGAGGTGCACGAAGGTGGTAGTCAACCGTGACTGCACTAGCCCTGCAGCAGGAGTAGTGGGTTAGGGTACGGTAGGGTTGATGTCCTTTGATGGATTCTAATTCAAACTCTAAATGGATCAGGGTGAATGTCTCCTGAGCATATGTGCATTTCAGAATTAACTTATAATTATGACTATTCTGTAACAAAAATTGCTATGCATAACAATTGCTAGGCATAATAATTGCTAAATATGATCTTTTGGTATACTGAAAACGTTATAAAGGTCGACTGATATCATCCATCCTGATAAGACTAACTAATCCTGTCATTATTATACTGAGAATAAAACTCTTGTGATTATTTTCGGGAATAATCTCTATAGGTGCTTTTGTTTGTGACAAATGATAGGTAGTTATCAAATATTTATTTAAAACTGTTAATGCGTCAAGTAAAATGTGTGAAAAAAAAAACGATTTAGTTCGATTTCAAATACAGAAATACACCAACAAATTTTGGAAACAACTTCCAAGAATACATTGATAAGTAATCAATCGATATGGACCCAGTTCAAAATCTTTTAAGTTGGATGAATCGACCTCAACAGCTAAGTCAAAAAATAATCTAATTAAATATAACTCGAGAGTTGGATAAATTAGAAAATAATTATACAAACTTGTTGCCATTTGGTAATGGCCAATCAAACCTTACGGGCTTTTGTGACTATTGCCTGGCAACAAGTTTTCGAAAGATCTATCAAATTATTTACAATTTATTCTCACTCTTTTGTGACTAGCTCAGTGGTATGAAGTCGGCCTGTGCATCCTGAGAACCCTGGTTCGATTCCCACAGGTGACAAACAATTTTCATAATTTCAAATACTACCCCTGCGGCTACTCCACCACTAACATCTTTGGAGGCCGTGATTTGACGACTGCTATCCGCACTTCACGCGCAAAAATATATCACTTACCGAGATCTACTTCGGCATAGTGCCACACCCAGTAATGGGTAGAAGGCGTGATGATATATTTATTTTATTTGATTATTTCTTTTGTTATATTATTACTGAAAATGTTTGCCGACTGTGGGAATCAAACCAGAGTTCTCAGGATCCGCAAGCCGACTTATAGATAGTTATGATTATAATTAGGGGTTGTTTCCTAATAAATGGGTATTCTAAACAGTTTATAGATAGGTGTAAAGTTGCGGTGTAACCCTTTATAGCAGCCGGACTCGTTCCCTTAACAATCTCATTATTCCAGGACCGTATTATTAAATAATTGACGAGACATTTTGCGGAGAACTACCCTCAATTATTCATGTTAATAGACTGCTCCTTAAAAATTATAATTAGAATTGTATTACTGCGCCGCCATTAATATAAAGTACGTAAATAAATATCAGAATATTCTTACGTTTTTTGTTTGTTATTTGTATGAGTATTTGCCAATTTTGCCATTTTGCAAATTTATAAATTTCAGATTGTAAATATATGTTGGCATGTTATTGTTATAATTAAATATTTGCCAATTTGTACTGTTTGAAATTAACCGCTGATATTGATCAATCGGATTAATTATTAGTTAAAATCATTAATTATAAACAAATATGCGTACGTAATGAAATTATTTAAATCCGAAATGTTATTTTTAATTTTAATACAAATTAATTGTGTGTTTTGTGAAATTATATGTAACAAATTGGATTAAGTGATTTAATTTTTCATATAATTAGAGGGTTAATTGGATTGAGCATTAGCAGTAACAAATATTTTATAGTAGTTATAACAAAATTATTTATTCATATTGCGATCTAATTTTTTGAAATATTATTTTACATATATACATAACATCAGGCTATATTCAATTATATGGAATAGCACGAACCGTAGAATCATTAATTGAATATTCACTCATCAAATTCATCAAATAATCAGTCCTCGTCAAACATTCTTACCCTATCACACCACCCTCGCTTCAACCATGTTTATAGTTGGCCGGCAGTACAGTGGAGATCTTGAGTTCGAATCCCAATCAGGCTCTGTGGTAAATACAATATTTTATCCACAATAAAATAACATTTAATTATATGTTCAAAAGATTAAAATATGTAAGTAGGTTATATGTCAAAATGACATTTTACAGAATCAAGTAGTCACAACAAACAAAAATTGTTTGCATAATAGTTATTTATATATCAAGGGTGAAAACAGGCGTTTTTGGCTCGCGGCATGATTATTAGCACGAGGCATAAAGCGCCGAGGCCTAATAACATGCTCTGGGTCAGAAACGCTAATTTCATCCGTGGTACATACATTTTTTTTTTGCACTACAAAATAACATTTAATTATATGTTCAAAAGATTCAAATATGAACATAGGTTATATGTCAAAATGACATTTTGCATATTCAAGTATTCACAACAAACAAAAATTATCATTTAATTTATGTATCCATAAGAATTATTTCCTTTTGGCCCACGGGCCGAAAAGAAGTGTTTAAGCTTGCTTTTTAGGGCTAAAACACATACCTTTCGGCCCGGTTGTGCATAATAGTTATTTATGTATCAAGGGTGAAAACAGGCGTTTTTGGTCCGCGGCATGATTATTAGTACGAGGCGCAAAGCGCTGAGGGCTAATAACATTTTCAGGGTCAGAAACGCTAATTTCACCCTTGGTACATACAATATTTTATGCACAACAAAATAACATTTAATTATATGTTCAAAAGATTCAAATATATAAATAAGTTATATGTCAAAATGACATTTTGCTGAATCAAGTAGTCACAACAAACAAAAATTATCATTTTATTTATGTATCCATAAGAATTATTTCCTTTTGGCCCACGGGCCGAAAAGAAGTGTTTAAGCTTGCTTTTTAGGGCTAAAACACATACCTTTCGGCCCGGTTGTGCATAATAGTTATTTATGTATCAAGGGTGAAAACAGGCGTTTTTGGTCCGCGGCATGATTATTAGTACGAGGCGCAAAGCGCCGAGGGCTAATAACATGCTCAGGGTCAGAAACGCTAATTTCACCCTTGGTACATACAATATTTTATGCACAACAAAATAACATTTAATTATATGTTCAAAAGATAAAAATATGTAAATAGGTTATATGTCAAAATGACATTTTGTAGAATCAAGTATTCACAATAAACAAAAATTGTCATTTTATTTATGTATCCATAGGAATTATTTCTTTTGGTTTTTAGGGCTAAAATACATGCTTTTCGTCCCGGTTGTGCATAAAATATATTTTTCACCACATTTTTACGGAACTGTCATTGAACTATCATTATATTAGTAAACAAAATGACATTTTGTAAAATCTAGTTTTCATAAAAAACAAGAACTAATTATAGCCCTAGGACCAAAAAAAAGTGTTTAAACTCGCATTTTTGGGCTTAAACACATGAATTTCCGCCCGGTTGTGCATAAAATAAATAAATATCTTGCAACGGCTTATGTATAAGCAATATTACGAATATTGTAATATTCGTAATATTTTCATGAAACAACAAATAGCATTATTTTTAAAATCCTCGTGGTTTCTTTCACTACCGGTAGATGTAACCTGCCTGGGAACCCCCGCACATGGCAAGCCTCGATCTATCTCTATCCGGTTTCACGTAAATATTTTTTTTATTCGCCGGCGGTTGCTTTAAGTTTGTTTTTCATATTTCTTTTGTGTATTACTTAGTTCAACTCGGCTTTGATGTGCAGATGGTAGCGAAATTGCGACGACCGCCGATATATTATCCATAAGATCATGTTTTCTGCAATTTTTGCAATGTTACATGTTTTCCAGGAAAATGGCAAAGCATGCTAGATGTGTCAGTTGACCTGGAAAATATAAGGTTTTATTGAATTGCAATGTGCAATTTAAAGAAGCAACGTTGATTTATTGATTTTCTATGATGTACAGCAGGAAATTAATTATAATAGTTACAGTAGCTTATATTAAACGTAGTTGAATTTGTGGTTGTAATTTAAAGTTAGCAAGATTTGAATCCGAGAAGTCTTGCTTGAGAGGCGCAAGTTCTATCCACAGGGCTACGATTATCTTTAGCAAGGATATTATATAAACACTAGATAGTTGACTAAGGCCTAGTTCTTCAAACACCGATTAATGTTAATCATGATTAACATTAATAGAGAGTAAATCAATGATTGCAAAACTAGCCCTTACACGAATAATTGAGGCAAGTGGTGGGAGAGTGCCGCCATTTGTAGGAAAGGCAAGACATACGAGTACATCGCTCTATTGTACTATTTAGTATTTTCTTGTATTCACTTTGCTGACCAAATACTTTTAATTACAAGAACAATTTCAAAGAACTTAATCGAGTTGATGAAAACTAAGAACTTGAATTAAACCAATAATTATAAAAATTTCAAAGCTCCCTCCCTTTCTTATCTTTTTGTTTCATTTTCAGTTACTGCATTGTGTGGACTTTTCTTTCATATACATATACCGCTTTCATTTTTTCTAATCTTGTAGATTCGTTGTTAGTTTCGTTATTAGATTCGTTGTTAGGAGTAAACGTGAGTAATTTGAGATGTTTTATGCATATGTTATGTACGTTGAAGAAAGAAAATGAATGATAAGTGAATAGGAATGATGTGATTGAAAGTTTGTTGTGTGATAATGATTTCGAGTGTAATAAATTAATGAGTTTATATGGAGTGATCTATGAATGTGGTTGAAGTGAGGGTGGTTTGTTTGGATGAAAATGTTTGACGAGGGTTTGATGAGTGATTTTAGGGTTCGTGCTACCTCTTTTGTTGGGATATAGCGGAAGATATGTATGTATGTATTATACATAAAATACATGTGAATATATCATCACGTCTTTTACCCATTACTGAATGTGGTATTCTGCCGAAACAGATCTCGGCAAATGATATATTATGCGCGTGTAGTGCAGTTACTACCCGTCAAATCACGGTCCCCAAAGATGTTAGTGGAAGGAGAGCCACAGAGGGAGTTTTAATGTAGTGAAAATTGTTTGTTCCTAACTAGTAAATAAAAATTAGTTAGTAAATAATATAATTTTTGCATTTGTAATTTCGTACATTGTCTTCTCGGTAATATATCCATTATAAACTACTGTAATTGGGATTAAGTTCCTGTTGTACAGAGTACCAAATAAATAACTAAACAAAAATGTTGAAACTAAATGAATATAGCATCAGAGCGTTTAAAAAGTGTGCTAATCCAGCAAATCCGGTAATACCGGTGGTTGTCAGCTATTGATGTAAACTGTTAATGTTCAACGAAGGCCTTGGGCAAACAATCCATTGGAACATTAATGAAATTAACGGCTGTTCATGATTGTTTTGACGGGGAAACACAAATATCGAAAAATTCAGTGATAATGTTGACAGGTTGGATACACACGTCCATGTCACTCAAACCGTTTCTGTTTGGTTGATCCGCGTGCCCAACACGGATGCTATAGGTACTCGTTCTCTGTGCTCGTTCATTCGACCAAGTATGCTGTTGACGGCCAGATAAACTGACAGAAATCAATGTTCTCTCTTGTGAATTTGTAACTATTCATATTCTATAAATATTTACGGTTTCTTTGTAAACAAAGGTAAATTAAATCATCAATATTTTCTCTATGAATTTATCCGAAAGTTGTGTTTTCTTCTCTAATATTGAAAGTAACAGTTTTCTTCTTTTATTTATTATAATGGGGTGGCTAGCTCAGTGGTATGAAGTCGGCCTGTGGATCCTGAGAACCCTGGTACGATTCCCACGGGCGACAAACAATTTTCATAATTTCAAAAAGCTACCCCTGTGGCTCCTCCACCACTAACATCTTTGAGGGCCGTGATTTGACGACTGGTAACCGCACTTTACGCGAAAAATATATCACTTACCGAGATCTGCTTCGGCAGAGTGCCACACCCAGTAATGGGTAGAAGGCGTGATGATATATTTATTTATTATATTTTTTTGGGATATGTGGCTCAGTGATATCAAGTCGACTTGTGGATCCTAAAACCCTGGTTCGATTCCCACAGCCGACAAACATTTTCACCACATTAAAATTACTCCTGTGGTTCCCCCATCACTAACATCTTTGGGCGCCGTTTAATCAACTGGCAACTGCACTTCACGCGCATAATTATATCACTTACCGAGATCTGCTTTGGCAATTAAACTTTCTTTTGACAGTTGCATAAAATACAAATTACTTTCCGCACTAGTGTTTCTTTGTTTACAGAAACGAACTTGGTCTCCATTTATCTCCTTTCAATCCGTAACCAAGGCAATATAGTTACGTAATAACAAAGAAATCGCATAGTTGTAGCAAAATATTTGTATACCTCGTAAAGAAAGTGCCATTCTTCCTTCAGATACTTGAAATGACATGACATCTTAAAAAAGTCTTTCTCTTTTCCCTTTACATACAAATAACTATTATTTGTTGATAAACTATTTTTATTATTAATGTTATTGCTGGGTTGCAAGAAAAAATAAACAGCTCTTTAGTTAAAGAATTGTTTATCTAGCAACAGTATCAATAGCGATTTTCTGAAATTTATTGAACCGTTAGTTGCTAATGAACCGATAAAACTTTCATGCAACCCAGCATTAGTCTGATAAAAAATATATCGGTACAATTGCAGATCTGTTAAAATACATAAAAATATATATCATCACGCCTTCTACCCAATACTGGGTGTGGCACTCTGCCGAAGCAGATCTCGGTAAGTGATATATTTTGCGCGTGAAGTGCGGTTACTATTCGTCAAATCACGGCCCGCAAAGATGTTAGTGGTGGGAGCCACAGGGGTAGCTTTTGAAGTTATGAAAATTGTTTGTCGTCTGTGGGAATCGAACCAGGGTTCTCAGGATCCACAAGCCAACTGAGCTAGCCACTCCATAAAATACGTAACCTAATATAAGTTGCATCTGAGGTACTAAGCATCGAATCCTAAAATCCCGAGTTCGAATCCCACTGTCAAGCTAAAAATATATTTGAACTACCACATTACATCTCGGTGAGTCCGGACCCTGTACTGTAATTGGGATTAAGTTATACAGAATGCCATAAATAAATTAAAGTTAAACTTTGGTAGAAAAAGAAACACGACTGTGTCCAAATGATTCAGGTGCCTGTTGTGCAAAGTGACAAATAAATATAGGTCATTCAAAATTAAATATACCCTGGAGCGATTAAACATTAAGTATTTAAAAACATGAAATTAATTAAACCTTCGTAGATACCTCGTACCTCGTTAAAAGATTAAAACAAAGAACTTTCAAAATTACAGAAAAATATCTTGTAATAATATCGACAACCTTCCTTATTATCCCAACTTCCAACATCTTCCATCTTACAAAGAAAAGTTCAGAGGTCGGTCGTGTTCTCAACAAACAACCCCAAGACAAAGATAACACGAATACACCACATCGGAACAGTAGAACGTCGAGTTACAAATGACGTCCGGTGAAATTTTAAACATCCGAAAAACATCGATCCACAAGAAGGGAATAGTGGGACAAGGGGTGAAATGTGTGCGTGACGACACATACATTGGAGAGAGGAGAAGGTCTTTATTAACCTGTCAGCAGGAATATATGGCGACGCTGACACTGACGCTGGCGTCGTGTCGGTCAAAGTTTACTAAAGATATCAAATTCAGGAATGTTACTTATGACGTTAAGCTGCAATACTAGGATGGAAATAAGATTTTTTGACAGGGTGTTTTGCATATACAGGGTGTTTACGTTTTATTATTAATGCGTGATATTTTAGGTGAAAAGAAGGCGAAAAAACGTAAAAACACCTTAATAATAAGCGTTTCTGTACCAAGGGTGAAAACAGGCGTTTCAGACCCGTGGCATGATTATTAGCACGAGGCGCTTTGCGCTCAGAGTCAGAAACGCTAATTTCACCCGTGGTACATATAATATTTTATGCACAACAAAATAATATTTAATTACATGTTTTGTCAACGGCCATAGCTGCACTCGTTGGAACTGATCTAAGCGTTAATGCGAGTTAAATAATGTTGCGCGCGGGTAGTACTTGGATAGGTGACCGTCCAGAGAAAACCCGCGTTGCTGCTGACCATAATACCTAAAACGCAGATCAGGGCGTAATGGCGGCATATGACCTAAGTAGTTGGTCCGCCAGAGAAGCCATAAAAAAATACATGTTCAAAAGATTAAAATATGTACATAGATTATATGTCAAAATGACATTTTGCAGAATAAAATATTCACAATAAACAAAAATTTATTTATGTATCCATAGGAATGATTTCTTTTTGGTATATGGGAGAAGTATTTAAGCCCGCTTTTTAGGGCTAAACATATGCTTTTCGGCCCGGTTGTGCATAATATTTATTTATGTATCAAGGGTGAAAACAGGCGTTTCTGGCCCGTGGCAAAAAAAAAAAAATAATTTTAAATCATTTCAGAACTCATCAATAATAACTTTTTTACAATACTTGTACTGTAACTTACCTATTAATGACAAAATTTAAACACAGTAAGTGCAACTTTTATAGCATATTGGTTTCCATGGTTATATCAAGACTTTAATATTTACTTATTGTCCACCGTGAACAGTAAGTAGATATTACATATGAAGGTCCTGTTTATCTTGACAACAATTTGACAGCTGTCAATTTTGAAACCTATTTTTCTTTTCCTTCTATTTGTGCAAGTATTGTAAAAAATGGCTTACTAACCTCGAACTGTAAGTGATTTTTTTAGGTCGCGAAATGTTAGGAAATCTCAACCCTTCAGGCCTTGATTTCCCAAATTACATTCTTAACCTAAAAACTGTCACTTACAGTTCATATATTCATATAATATACTATTAAAGAATTAAATATTTATAGCTATTAAAATATGTTTGTACAGTAATGATTAGGGTTGTTGATTTCCACCGAATTTCGAATTAATGAACATTCGAACATTCGAATTTTTTGAACTTCGTCAAAAAAACTTCGAATCTTCGAACTTTTTAATTTTTTTGAACTTTTCGAATTTTCGAATTTACGAATTTTTTGAACTTTTCGAATTTTCCAAAGCTTCGTATTTTCGATTTTTTTGCCAATTAATTAACGCCATCTGTCATCTCCAAGTACGCTCACGCATAATTCGTGAAAAGTCGGACACGAATTAAATAATAAATTCGGCGAAGTATTCTGCAAAACTCTGTAAGGTTAGGCGTCTTAATTAAGCCATCTACTCTCTTAACCGCCCATCTTAATGCTATGGATTTTTAGTAAAACGTTTTAAAATGACAATAAAAAGAATACAAAAACGTCTTAAATATTACGTTTTTGATAGTGTAACGAAATTTTAAATTTAAATAAAAATAAATAAATATATCATCACGCCTTCTACCCATCACTGGGTGTGGCACTCTGCTAAAGCAGATCTCGGTAAGTGATATATTTTGCGCATGAAGTGCGGTTACCAGTCGTCAAATCACGGCCCCCAAACATGTTCGTGGTGGAGGAGCCACAGGGATAGTTTTTTCAAATTATGAAAATTTGTCGCCTGTGGGAATCGAACCAGAGACCTCAGGATCCACAGGCCGACTTCATACCACTGTGCTAGCCATCCCATTTTTATTTTAAATTGAAATTGAATTAATTTGTCAAACAATAATAATTAATAGAAATTACTTACGAATTAATACAAAACTCTGCAATTGAGTTTATTCTGAAAATAATTAGGATCTAAAACATTTCAAATAATTCGCAAAAATTCGAAAAATTCGAAAAATTCGAAAATTCGAATATTCAAAAAATTCGCAAATTCGAAATATTCGAAAATTCGAAAATTCGAATTTAAATTCGAATGTTCAAAAAATCCGAACATTCGAATTCTCGAATATTCGTAAAATCAACAACCCTAGTAATGATTACTTTTCGTCCAAAATAAATTAAAGTCTTATAAGAACCCTACATTTCTACAACAGCTCTCATCCCTGAAATTTATTATAATTTTAAATAAGCTTAATCCATATTTATTTTTAATTTATGTAAGTTTAAAATATAATCTGAAAATATTATTAAAGATAGCTCGCTTCTCATCGCTGCCAAGTCTTAAATAAACAAGCTTAGTCGTCCAGCGAGGCTTTCATCGTCCTTCGCGCTCCATTTTCCGGGTTCAAATCCCAAATTAACATTTTATCAGCACAGATTAGCGCTTGTGTGTGTGCGCACTGTCGACAACATAATCAGATGCAACTGTTCTAGGGACACTTTGTGCAGCCGACAAGCTTGTTACTATGTTTGAGAAGCCCTAGTGTAATTAGTTGCACGTTTTGTTGGTTGGGGCCCACCTTAATAAAAACTGCCAGTCCTGTCCTGGATACAAACGTAGTGGGACATGTGAGGGACAGGTAACATACAAAGCTTGTTACAGACAAAGAAATTATTTTATAGTTATTTAAGTATGATAGTACGGTGGTGTGAACAGCGTTACGGTATTAACATCCGGTGATTATTAGTTCGAACCTGACATAACCTAAATATTTTTGAACTATTATTTTACGGCTCGGTGAGCCCGGACCCTGTACTTGTGATTAAATTCCTGTTGTACAGAGTAGAATAAATAAATAAGTATTAAGAGTAGTAAGAGTTTTGGTTGAGGATAAAATAAAATAAAATATAAATTTATCATCACGCCTTCTATCCATTACTGGGTATGTCACTCTACCGAAGCAGATCTCGGTGAGTGATATATTTTGCGCATGAAGTGCGGTTACCAGGCGTCAAATCACGTTCCCTAAAGATGTTAGTGGTGGAGGAGCCACAGGAGTAGCTTCTTGAAATTATGAAAATTGTTTGTCGCCTGTGGGAATAAAACCAGAGTTCTCAGGATCCACAGGCCGACTTCATACTACTGAGCTAGCCACCCCTTAAAAATATAGCTTCTAAAATAATAAATAATAAAGTGCGCGGTTACCAGTTGTCAAATTTTCAAATATCGTATTATAAATTGGGATTCTTATTTTTTCGTTAAAAACAAGTCTTTGCATCACTATATATCTATTACTAAACTATAAAAAACTTTCTCCTTCTAATATAATATACATGGATAATTCTAGAACATCATACTAGTTTTTCAAATGAAACTGCAAATTTTTAGAGGTACACAAACCAAATATGTGTGATTCTGAATGACGATCGCCATAAGCCCCGTGTATAAGAACTCAACTTTACAAGCGAATATATTTGTTCACAGATGATGAATGTGTTTCATATTTTAAATAAATAAATAAATATATCATCACGCCTTCTACCCATTACTGGGTGTGGCACTCTGCCGAAGCAGATCTCGGTAAGTGATATATTTTGCGCGTGAAGTGCGGTTACCAGTCGTCAAATCACGGCCCCCAAAGATGTTAGTGGTGAAGGAGCCACAGGGGTAGTTTTTGAAATTATGAAAATTGTTTGTCGCCTGTAGAAATCGAACCAGGGTTCTCAGGATCCACAGGCCGACTTCATACCACTGAGCTAGCCACTCCATAGAACTACATTAAGTATGTATATAAGCAACTAAACTATTCCGATTTTCTAATCAGGGTACATTCTCTGAAAAAATATCTTCCCACATGGAGAAATTCCACCCCACTCAGGAAACCATCATATCGTACACGTACTCATTCCGTAAAAATTTGCATTTAGATGAGAGGGATTAACACGGGTGCGTTTCGTGCACTACCCTGTTTGTTATCGGCGCGGGACGCACATTTAAGTTTTAATTTCCGTCCCCGTATTTATCGGGCCGCCGCCCCCTGTCGTATGAGCCCCGTGAGTCCTGCACTCGTGTACGATATGTGTTCCAATGAGCGCAGAAACGGTTATGTCTTCTGCATGCGTTCAAGTTAGATATAGTGGATGTACTGTATGTGATTAAAGCGATAAGGGATGAAATCAGCAGACGTGTAAATGGGTGATTTGTTGATGGATCAAGGGCTGAACATGGAGATAGGGTCGTTGAAAATGTGTTTGGGTAATAGCTGTTTAAGACAGGGTGTTGGATTTAATAGGAACTTGATTATGCAGTATGCAGATTGTACCACAGAAGAAAAATTTGTACTCGTACTATAATCCGAAAACACCTCGTCAGAAAGTTAAATTTTCTTTCCTTAAACTATAACCAGGGAACAAATAGTTATTTGTATACTAAGGGTTGAAAGTAGTTGTTTTCAGACCGAGACTATAGATTGTAGCACGAATGTAGCGAGATTTGCAAGTAGTTGAGGTCTGCAAAAATAAATACTTTCAAATATAGGTGTCCATAGTAATTTTTCTGCAATCCAAAATTAAGATTAATAGATTCTTAATTGAAACTAATAAAATTTTCAATGTGGGTAGCTAGGAAAACATACATACATACATATCTTCACGCTATATCCCAACAAATAGGGTAGCATGAACCCTAAAATCACTCATAAAACATTCACTCAATCAAACAATCAGCCCTCGTCAAACATTTTCATCCAAACAAACCACCGTCACATTCATAGATCACTCCATATAAACTCATTAATTTATTACACTCGAAATCATTACACAACAAACTTTCAATCACATCATTGGTAGTCACTTATCATTCATTTTCTTCATCGTACATAACATACACCTAAAACATCTCAAATTACTCACGTTTACTCCTAACAACGAATCTAATAACGAAACTAACAACGAATCTACAAAGATTAGAAAAGAAGAAAGCGATAGCCTGCACTTGTATATGAAAGAAAAGTACACACAATGCAGTAACTGAAAATGAAACAAAAAGATAAGAAAGGGAGGGAGCGTCGCCCTGCGCTTGTTTATGAAAGTGAATTTCACACAATTACAGTTAAACACTCTACGTAAGAACTGAAAACGAATTAAAAGATAAGAAAGGAAGGGAGTGTCGCTCTACGCTTGTTTTTGAAAATTAATTCCACACAATTGCAATTAAACACTCAATGTAAGATCAGAAAACGAATAAAAAAGATAAGAAACGAAGAGAGTGTCGTCCCTGCGCTTATTTTTGAACGTGAATTTCACAAAATTGCAGGTAAACACTCTAATGAAATTACTAAACAACAAAACAAAAATATAAAATCCTGCGCTTTTCTGAAATCATCAGATTCATTCCGCAATTAATCTTCGCCAAAAAAACAATGCAACTAAAACAAAAATATTTAAAAATGAAATAAATTTATGGACCTCAAAACACTTCCTTATACTGTGTATAAGAAAGTAAAAATTACCCCTGTGGCTCCTCCACCACTAATATCTTTGAAGGCCGTGATTTGACGGCCGATAACCGCACTTCACGCGCATAAATATATCACTTACCGAGATCTGCTTTGGTAGAGTGCCACACACAGTAATGGATAAAAGGCATGATGATATATTTATTTATTTTTATTTAAACGTCATATTAGGGAAAACTCTCACTTTTTCTGTCCTTTATATAGACATAACTATTAAATCTATTATTTTTTAGTAGAGTAGAAATCTTATCCGAGCAGTAATATTAAATTTAAAATAACCTTTGTTTCTGCTTTTATCCATCTTTCTAAATTTTATATTCCATATCAGATTTTTCTGCTCCAAATACAACTCCATTCATTCAATTGTTCGACCATATCACAACCTTCTTTATATATTTACCCTCACCAACATAGAAAACCCGCTTCCATCGCAACCTCGGACCCGGATCAAATCTGACAGCTGGCCAACAACCCAACCACTTGAAACTTCAAATCCACTGCGTTGCCCTTTTCTACAAACCATACCCTGCTTTGTGCAGTGGATAAATAATGCAACACGACATATGGAAGAATTAAACCGAAAGGTAAATAGTGATCTCGACGATCTACACAAGGTTCAATTGCAAGCGGAAGCTTTTTCGCAAACATACGATGTGAAAATGTGTGCGACGAATTGAAATGCGTGAATTTTTTTTGTCAATAATGGGGTGGGTTCTTTGTGGGGCTGATACTGTAGGAGATTATTAAAATGTTATTTTGTTGTGTGAATGCGTCCATTGATAGAGCGGAGATCATAACAAATAAAAATGGAAATCGTGTTAATATTTGGTTACGCTAGAGGGATGGAATACTAAATGGTATAATCTCTTATGTATTAGTTCAAGGATTTTATTTTGTTATTGAACGTTGTACCTCCATATTATACAGGATGGACAATTTAAATGTGGCAGCATTATTATCTGGAGAACTATAAGAGCTACAAGATTGGTTAAATTAGAAAAATAATACTATTTTGCAAGTCTATAACAAAACTATTCCCAAAAAAAATTCGACCTATGATTCTCAAATACAGGGGGCAACATTAATTTTTATTTTATTTTGTTTTGTGCAGAAGGGAACTTTACTTGTATAAAAGTTAATTGAAACACTATAAATTCAATGCAGTTGAATGCATCTTCATATCTCGTTTAGTTTTTGAGATATGACCTCGAGAAAATGAGATATTGAAATTTTTTGAAAGTTCAACACTTCCGGAGGCTCTATCTCAAAAACTAAACGTGATACGAAGTTGCGCTCAACGGCGTTGAATTCCCCGGGTCCGAATTGACTTATTAGCAAAATTTTAGCTCATTTGAAGCGATTTAAGTTTTTTGAAATTTTTAATTATTTTTTAAGGGGTAACCCTTTGTTTTTTTTACGATTTTCAAACAATTTGCTCTAAAACTCTTTCTCGTACGACTATTGTAATGAAAATTTACATACCTATGTATTTTGACCCGCTGAATCCAATGGTCAAATCCCCAAGTGCGTACGCCTTCTAGTTTTTAAGATATTGTCCAAAAACTGTTTAGGAAAAAATAAATGGCGAAAATTTTTTATAATTTTCAAAATTGCTGAAAATTTGTATACAAGTTAATTGAAGCTTGAGAAATTCAATGCCGTTGAGCGCATCTTCATATCTCGCTTAGTTTTTGAGATATAGCCTCTGGAAAGTCGAAAAACTGAAGTGCTGAAATTTTTTGATAGTTCAACACTTCCGGGGGCTCTATCTCAAAAACTAAACGTTGCGCTCAACGGCATTGAATTACCCGGGTCCGAATTGACTTATTAGCAAAATTTTAGCTCATTTGAAGCGATTTTAGTTTTTTTTAATTTTAAATTATTTTTTAAGGGGTACCCCTTAGGTTTTTTATGATTTTCAAACAATTTGTTCTAAATGTCTTTCTCGTACGATTATTGTAACGAAAATTTACATATATATGTGTTTTCACCCGCTGAATCCAATGGTCAAAACCCCAAATGCGTACGTCTTCTAGTTTTTAATGTATTATCCAAAAACTGTTTAGGAAAAATAAAATGGCGAAAATTTTTGAAATTTTTTCAAATCGCTGAAAACTTGTATACAAGTTAATTTAAACACGAGAAATTCAATGGCGTTGAGTGCATCTTTATATCTCGTCTAGTTTTTGAGCTATAGCCTCGGGAAGGTACAAAATCCCAAAAAACTAAACATGATATGAAGATGCTCTCAACGGCATTGAATTTCTTGTGCTTCAGTTAACATATAAACCTATTTTCAGCAGTTGTTATATTTCGGAATTGGATTCCTGGTGTCCGAATTGACTTGTAAACATATTTTAGGAAACTGTGCATTAATACTTGAATGTTGTTGGTACAGCCCTGCATGCGGTCACCTCCGACTAAATCCCTCCAACATTGTATCTTGAATCCGCGTCACCCTACAAGATACCGGATGTTTCGCAAATAGGAAACAGGATCGACACAACACGTTTCTTTCACACGTCGCGTTGAAGTAGATTTTACTTAAGTGTCATATTTATTCAATGCGATTTCCTTGTAACAAATGCCTGCGTCACGACGAACCCGTTTTTGTTTTGTTGTAAAAAGGCCACTTCGATTTTATATAAGAAATTGTTCTGTCATGCGAACACCGGCAAGTTTTTATCGAAATAATAAATTTCCCGGTCGGTAACAGGCTAACAGGGTTCTGCTACACCGACATGTGTGAAATTTATTGCGTAAATCCCTTAATATCGCCTGGGACATATTTCATCAATTATTTAATAACGGATACCTACACCTATTTTTAACAAACTCGGGAACAACTTTTATCCAAAAAGGATTATGTACACTATTCTCCATTGCTTTGTGATTATTTCAAATAATATTATTGATATACTGAAAACGTTATAAAGATAGATTGACGTCATGATAAAACTTAATGAAATCATAAGAAACTTGTACAATATTTAAATGACAATTTGAAAAAAGAAAATGGCATTGGAACACAAATCTTATATAAAAATATTTAATAATAGCTACGAGGGCAGGGTGAAAATTCCCTGAAAAATAAAACAGATGGCGCCACAATCGCAAAGAGTTAAAGTGCATGAGCTTGCTGAGGCTATGAGCATCTCAACCGAACGGGTACGGAACATTTTGCATACATTTTTGGATATGAGAAAGCTATCTGCCAGATGGGTGCCGCATTTGCTCTCTGTTGACAACAAGCGCGACCGTGTGACAAGTTCAAAAATTGCATGAATTGCGCTACGAATTGGTTCGTCATGCACCATATTCTCCATATTTGGCCCCCAGCGATTTTTATCTATTTCCAAACTTGAAGAAATGGCTCGGCGGAAAGAGATTTGGCTCCAACGATGAGGTCATCGCTGAGACAAACGCCTATTTTGAAGGATTGCCAAAATCGTATTATTTGGAAGGGATCGAAAAATTAGAAAAACGTTGGACGAAGTGTATCGAGCTACTAGGAGATTATGTTGAGAATTTTATTTATTTATCGTATGGCAATCTACAGATTTATACTTAAATATATTATAAAAACATTGTAATAAAATATATTTTGATCAAATAAATCATTTCTTGTTTCATTTTTCAGGGACTTTTCACCCTGCCCTCGTATATTTACTATCGATACATGTATTGAAAATAATAATTTTTAATAATTATTTTAGTTTTGAAAAGCTATATTGATAATAATGCCGAAGGGAAGAAATTTGTTAAAGAAATGTCAATTGCTGATTCTTCATTTAATAATTTATTTTGTGTAAGAATATACAAATAATGGACCGCTTTTACCCCTAAGTGTTGTACGAGAGGAAGATTAGTATATAAGTCATTAATTTTTATGATTAATTTACAATTTATTAGAGAGTACTGGACGCACTAAAAGTCTCTGAAATATCTGCGAAGTCAAAGAAAAATTAACTCTTGTCATCTCCAAAGACACAACGCGCAATACACTTTAAAATTACTTACATGTAAACGTAGCAACACCCTGTGTCATTCATCTAGTTATATTTTTTGATGACGTCAATCGATGTTTATAACGTTTTCAATATACATATCAGCTCATACATTTTTTATTATTATTATTTTTAAACAATAAATTAATTTTCTTATTTATCATTATAAAATATATAGTTGGAATATATACAGATGTACCACCATAGCTGTGCTATGCCCTATTAAATAAAGTAGCATGAACACTTGAATAATTAATTAAATTCATAAGTTTGTCAGTGATAAGCAGGCATAATTTCTTGCTGACATCATCGTCAAGTTTTTCTAAATATTCTATAGGTATGTACATATGTCATTAAATAAAACCCAGTATTCCGGGATATTTGTAGAGGGGTAACTCAAAAGGGATGATAAAAAATAATTAAAACATTGACCCTAAACCTAACCCTTTATTAAATTTTTAAATATATTTTGTGTAACTTAATCAAATTTTCCGGATAATAATGAAAACATTTCGTAATGCAATTTTCACCCTAGCTATCATGGCACTAGCTAACTTAATATTCCTAAAACAAAGAAACAACATAGCGGTCCGACAACTAATCTAAAGAAATGAATAATCACTCAGGGCGTCGGTAAATCTCACCACCATCGCTGTGCAGCCGCACCGCGTCGCGACGCCAAGCGTCACACTAACCGGCTACAAATTAAAACAGTAAATTATAAATTTACACCGTCTGTAATAAAAACTCACCCCTTTCACTCTAGTGACATGCGATCACAGGTTGCCAAACATTATCTCATTAGGATTGATGCAATTCGTCATTGCCATATCACTTGGTAATTTCATTTGACATTACAACTTATAAATTTGACATTTATTTAACATAAAATAAAAAAAATATATCATCACGCCTTCTACCCATTACTGGGTGTGACACTCTGCCGAAGCAGATCTCGGTAAGTGATATATTTTGCGCATGAAGTGCGGTTACCAGTCGACAAATCACGGCCCCTAAAGATGTTAGTGGTGGAGGAGCCACAGGGGTAGTTTTTGAAATTATGAAAATTGTTTCTCGCCTGTGGGAATCGAACCAGGGTTCTCAGGATCCACAGGCCGACTTCATACCACTGAGCTAGCTACCCCATTTATTCATTTATTTGATTTGTTACATAATAGTATTATTTACTTTGACATCTTTATTTTATTTCCATCTATCTATTACGTCTTCTACCCAGTACTGGGTATGGCACTCTGCTGTAGCACGTCTCGGTAAGTGATATATTTTCAAACCACGGTTCCGAAAGATGTTAGTGGAGGGAGAGCCACAGGGATAGTTTTAATGTTTTCAAAGTTTTTTGTTGGTAATAGCTCAGTGGTATTGAGTTGACCTATGGATCCTGAGAATCCTTGTTCGCCAAATTTAAGCTACTCCTGAGGCTCCCCCACCACTAACATCTTTGGGGGCCGTGATTTTACGGCTGGTAACAGCACTTCACAGGCATAAATATATCAATTACCGAGATCTGCTTCGGCAAAATACCACACCTAGTAATGGGTAAAATGCCTGATGATATATTTATATTTATTTATTTTAAAGTCATTTTCTTTCTCGACTGTGGGAATCGAACCCGCATAGCTGTTATTATATAAAAAATACAAATTACACTATTTCCTATACTTTTTATAATAAAATGGAACCAGACCGATAAAAACCACCCTAAGTGAGTCAGGTTTACACTTCACCCAGCTGACAACAACAGAACAAAGAATATGATGAACAGTTTGACAGTTTGAGAACCACTGCGACTGTCCCCCAGTACCTCTGTGGTGTGACTGCACTCCCTGAGGGCCGACAGAGTGTCGTGAGTCAAGGGTCGTACTCCTAGCACTCCTCTTTGCTCCACACTCTCTGTTAATGAGCGAGGTACGAAGCAGGAGAGCGTATAATGGCTGCAGGAAAAATATCACTGAGTTATAGACAAAGGGTGCGTCTAATGTGTTGACGATGGAATTTCATTAAATATTTGTAGCGCAAGATATCGTCTATTGCATGGGGTACTTCTCAAGCTCTCTATTGTTTTGTAAAGATTGTTTTCTAATGGTGGTATATTGTCTAATAAAGGGAATTTATTTGGGGATGTATTTGAATAAATTATGAAGTTGGGGATAATTGCTAGACATGATGGGAATAACGTGACGATTTAAATTTCAATTTAATACAAAGGGTTCTAGTAATATTTTGCTGAAAACTATTATGACCCTTGAGGTTCCAAAATGAACTCTATCACGTCTCTACGTTTTAACCAATCCTGTCATTTTTATACTAAGAATAAAGCTCTTGTGATTATTCCCGGGGATAATATCTGTAGGTGCTTTTGTTTGTGACAAATGATAGGTAGTTGTCATATAATTATTTAAAACTGTCAACGGGTCAAGTAAAATGTGTGAAAAAAATCGATTTAGTTCCATTTCAGATACAGAAATAGATCAACAAATTTTGGAAACCACTTCCAAGAATACATTAATAAGTAATCAGTGTCGATATGGACCCAGTTCAAAATCTTTTAAGTTGGATTAATCGACCTCAACAGCTAAGTCAAGAAATAATCTAATTAAATATAACTCGAGAGTTGGATAAATTAGAAAATAATTCTCCAGTATCTTTCGAAAACTTGTTGCCAGGCAATAGTCACGAAAGCCCGTAGGGCTTGAGTGTCTATTGCCAAATCTGTCAAGTCATTTTCCATTTATTCTCACCCTCTTGTTATATTATTACTGATTATTTTTTGACTCATAACGAAATTTGATAGTAATATTAATTATTCCATATGACAAATAAGTTGTATTGTCTTGTTGTTCTCTCATTTAATTTTACTAATGATGAGAATTTACTCCTTAAAGTATCTAAATTTATTTTTTAATAAAGGGCGCACTTGGCAATAAGTATTTACAATTAATGACTTAATTTTGTCTTTGTGAATGCTATCATTATTTAACATATGACGAAAATTAACTATTAATTGTAATTTATAATTATAAATACTATTTGGTATGGGGTAATGGCTCAGTGGTATCGAGTGGATCCTAAGAACTCTGGTTCGATCCCCACAACCGACAAACATTTTCATCAAATTAAAATTACCCCTGTGGCTCCCCCACCACTAACATCATTAGGGACCGTCATTTGACGACTAGTAACTGTACTTCACGCGTCTAAATATATCACTTACCGGGATCTGTTTCGGCAGAGTGCCACACCCAGTAATGGGTAAATAGGCGTGATGATATATTTATTTTATTTATTTAATACTAATTGGATAACTGTTGCTTTAAAATCATTCTTATTGCAGTATGTTCCATTAATATTTTTGATATGCTATGACGATAAGTAATCGCACTTCATGATAATAGTACTATTATGATAGAATTTGGTAAGTGATATATATATTTCCTTTTCAAGTGCATTTACCAGCTGTCAATCTCCAACTTCCCATGATATCAACACGACACGACTTTTAGTTCCTACATTCACCTTTCCAAGAGACGCACTCACACAACAAACAACTGAAAGTATAATAACTGCCTCCAGCTGTCACCTCGTGTGACATATATGCACCAAGAGACCTACCCTCTCACGTCCCCGCCCTTCGCGTCGCGAGCGCTCATCCCGAAACAATATGCTCCCGTGGGAATTAGCATTTGACGCTGACGAAATGTAAATCCACGCTGTAAATAATGAACGCGAGTCTCGGAGAATGACACTGACTGTACAACGAACAAGGAAACTTTGCAATCGTAGGAATAAATTCGGGACTTGATTCTACTTTTACAACTTAGTAAACCGAGGGAAAGGGTATATTTAATAGATGATTAAACGAGTGAGAAATGGATAGTATTACTGTAGTCGTAGTTTAAGTTTTCGGTCGTAGATAAAATATTGTACGATACACGTACATAAAGTATATTTAGTCACTCGCTTGAGACTAAAAACATGCTTTACGTAATAGTATCGAAAATTGCTTTGTTTGTGTCGCTACGTGACGGTTACTGTAAAACGCGGCGGTTAGTTACAGCTGCGTTTTACTTATACCACAAAAAGTGATAGTAATAATTTAAGTCACTAAAATAATAATTTTTGGTTTTTTTCATCCGAGGTAAATTATATTTTTGTTTTGTATGTCCAGTATACTACACGAGTTGTGTATTTAAAATGACATTTTGACAGATATAAATTGAGATGGAGATTTAAATAGTATAGAGCCCCGAAATTATTCATATAGAAATGGACGCATCAAATAAAATAAATATTTTTATTTATAAATTACTTTTTTCTTCTCGACGCTGCTACATTCGTTATTCATTTTCCTGATGTAAAAAATGTGTCAAAATTAACTTCTACCACTATTCAGCGATGCCTAGAGTTGCTGTAAAATTTTTTACCATCAGCTACCGCAGCGTTTTACCGCGAGATGTCAAAAAGTGAAACGAACAAAATCTAGTAAATTATTATTTTACCGCCAACTCAATCGAACACAAAATACTTACCGCAGCGGTAAACAGTAACCGCCACGTAGCGAAACGAACAAAGCTATTAGAAAATTTTGGAAGAATTTTATGTTTTGAAATTGTTATACACTGTAATTATGTTGTTCCCTCATATGGAATAGTACAATTTTTGGAAACATTTACTCATCATTTATTCATTAGATTAATCTTTGCTAAGCATTTTCATCCTGATGCACAATCTACATTCATAATTCCTTTCATACAAGATCGTCTTATTTTTCGTTTACACAACCAACCTTCAATCATATCCATCATAGATTGTCTCCCAATCTTTCATTCGACATATGTTCCACATGCGCACACAAACCATCTCAACTGCCACATACCTCTTATTTTATTTTATTTTCCGCTTTATATCCTGCTAAAATGTTTATCCTACAATAGTGGGCTATCTCGCCTCTCCTCGAAGGTATCTTTCTTGTCGAGTATCGACAGCCGATCTCCATAAAAATCTCCGCTGACAGAACCAGCTTAAGGACGTATTTCCCAAGTTTCACAACGTAATGAAATGCGCCTATTGAAATCACATTCTCATTGTCGATGTGTTTGACGTGTATTTAAACGACGACGAAATGTCGTGACGTAGATATTATGATATACTTGAAGGTGTATTCTATTTTTAGTGATGGAGAACGTGCTTTTTTTATCGCGTATTTGGTAGGGAGTTAAGATATCACACCGCGTGCCCATTAAAGCACGGCGACGAGGATTTCTGTCGATCTGTCGAACGTGACGTTGAATATTATTTCTTTTACATCTTCTAAGTTCTGTGGTTTATTATTTCTTTTTTACTTTAATCTGCATGAAAATAATAATAACAGTTTTGACACGTATTTTGCTGAGTGAATGCTATCTATTCTGTCACCAGCTGAAAGTTCTTGTTGTTCTACTCTGCTGCCATCTGCAAAACTGCAATATAATTATTTACAGATTCATATAAAGCGGATTAGTGGTAATAACACTTTGTATATTCTCAATAACTCTGTTTTAAATTAAAACAGATCCACGAAATAGATGAAATTGGATGCTAATTTACAGTCTTTTTAACCCAGGTTAAAATAAACTTACTTTCTGTATTGGAAAGAGAGTTAAATAAGGTAAAAAGTAAAATGCTAAAGTTAAGAACTAACTAAAAATAAATTTAAGCCCTAAGCCTTAATCAATATAGATTTATTTTTATATTGATTAAGGCTTAGGGGTTAAATTTATTTTTAGAGAGTTAAATATTTATATGGGGTAGTGGATCAGTGGTATCGAGTCGGCCTGTGGATCCTGAGAACCCTGGTTCAATCCCCACAGCCGATAAACATTTTCACTAAAATAAAATTATCCCTGTGGCTCCTCCACCACTAACATCTTCGGAGGCCGTGATTTGACGGCTGGTAATCGCACTTCATGCGCATAAATATATCACTTACCGAGATCTACTTCGGCAGAGTGCCACACCCAGTAATGGATAAAAGACATGGTGATATATTTATTTATTTATGCAATACTTGATTTTACAAAGTGTCATTTTGACATATAACCTATACACATATTTTAATCGTTTGATCATTTAAATAAATGCTATTTTGTTCTGCATAAAATATTGTATGTACCACGGGTGAAATTAGCTTTTCTGACCCTGAGTATGTTATTAACCCTAGGCGTTTAGCGCATCATGTTAATAATTATGCCACGGGCCAAAAACGCCTGTTTTCATCCTTGGTACATAAATAACTATTTTAACCAAAAAGCGATAATACATAACCATTCCTGAAATAGCATTCTTTTACAATTGAAAAACTGAAAATAATAGTGTCATATTCAAATGAATGAAAAAACTAAATTTTTGTGCAAAAATAATATTTCCTAAACGTATGTCGTTTGTTATTCCTTTAGCATACTTACAAAATATATTGTTTTTTTGTCTAACATAACCTATAAATAAAATGATAAGAAAATGTGTAAAACAAAGTAACAAAAATTCTTTAAAAATTCGAAATATTTGTGTATATCCTTAATGTACGCTCATTTATATAAATCTTTCCATTATTTCCCCAACAACAAACGACCAGAATGCTCGTCAAAACAATTTAAAAATAGCAAGATACAAGCCATTAATTCTCATAAATGCCGAGACACAATTTCAAAATTTCCGCTTTCTTGAACCATCCCCATTCTGGTATCTTGGCGCAGTCGGCAGGACTTAGTCGCTGGAATATATGGAGGACTCCACAAGCGAGCTTCTTAGTCCAATGGGGATTACCTCTTCGCGGCGACCAGAATTTAATATGTACAGAAGGACAAGGACGCAGCGCAAGCACGAGAACGGTCATTGTCGCCCGTGACAGACAAGGGTGCGAACAGTAGACAGTGGCGCCCGGTGGGAGGGCCGCGGGGCACATGAACTTACTCCGAGGGGAGTTAACTCACTATTTATTTATTTGGGGAGGTCTGCCTTGTTGGAGATATTATGAATAATTTTTTGGTCAATATTGACATTGTGACGTCATAGTTTTCATTGTTGAAATAGGTGCTGAGGGTGAGAGATTACGTAGATAGCTATATAAATAGATGGGTATGATTTAAGGCGGTTAGAAATGTTTGGATGATCCTAATTGCAGGATGATTCTTAAATTACGTTCATAGTTGTACATTTAGTAATTATAATTAGCAATTACTATTAAATGACACTGTTTGACATGTTAAATATTGTTAGTGTTTATACTCAAGGGTCAAATTCACAGTCATGATTCACCCTTACATAATTAGCTGCATTCCATTTGCCACTTGGTTCATTTAAATCAGGTCAGATAAATTAGACAACATGACTAAATAAACTGAATTAAGCATTCTGATGCATTTATTGGGGTGAATTATTTCAAAGTAAATTAGAATCAGTAATTCTAGTACAGAAAATTAAGTCAGTGAAGTAATTCAGCGAAATAAATAAGTGATCTGATTCAGTAAATGTAAGTTAAATCTGATCCAAATGACAAATGGAATACGCCTATTCTCACCTCACACTCAAAGTCAAAGTAACTAAGGCAACTAACTCAAATTGTACATATTTTTGAGTTAGTTGTCTTAGTTACTTCGACTTTGAGTGTCAGGTGAAAATGTTTATCGGCTGTGGAGAAACAGGGTTCTCAAGATCCACAGGCCGACTCGATACCACTGAACCAGATTATTATTATTTATTTCGCTAGATTACTTCGCTGAATCCTGGTTCGATTCCCACAGGCGACAAACAATTTTCATAATTTCAAAAACAACCCCTGTGGCTCCTCCACCACTAACATGTTTGGGGGCCGTGATTTGACGACAGGTAACCGCACTTCACGCGCAAAAATATATCACTTACCGAGATCTGCTTCGGCAGAGTGCCACACCCAGTAATGGGTAGAAGGCGTGATGATGTATTTATTTTATTTATTTACTTTGCTGACTTTATTTTTAGTTCTAGCATTACTGGTTCTAATTTATTTTGAAATAATTCCCCCTAATAAGTACATACATCAGTATGCTCAGTTCAGTTACTTTGTCATGTTACTGAACTAGAGCACTTATTTATTTCATTGGATTACTTTGCTGATTTTATTTTCTGTACTAGAATTACTGATTCTAATTTACTTTGAAATAATTCACCCCAATAAATGCATCAGAATGCTTAATTCAGTTTATTTAGTCATGTTGTCTAATTTATCTGAACTGATTTAAGTGAATCAAGGGGCAAATGGAAAACAGCTCAAAAAATATGTATCGCAGTAGATTCAATTTGTAACCAACAATCAAAAAACTCACTGACTTCAAGTTATATCTTAAAAATACTATTGTATCCGAGTGGTTCTGATTCTGCTATAAGCTCTAGGTTCCGTATACTACAGTCATTTATTTATTTAATTGTAAAATAAAATGAAGTCAAATACGTGTTCTTTATGAATGCAGTAAATTCCCAATCATCGATTTTTAGTCATTTGATTCCAGACAAAAATTAATTATCCTAACTTTAGTTAATCTAGCATTAAAACAGATTTGCCAACCCAAAAAAATGAAAAAAACTTGGCAATACATTATTTAGCAGCAGTAAATCCAGTGATAGACAATCCCATACATCACCCTTGACATCATGTACACTAGATAGCGCGGTCTCCTGCGCCGTCCCTGCATCTACATCAGCCCGCTTTAAATAATTTATCCGCAATTTTTTGCGGACGCCATCAAAGCTTATTGCACTCCTGGGATAACATAATTCAAATTAGCGCGGGTTTTTTAGATCAAATTTATGTAGACGGCCGTGCATAGATGTCCATTACCTTTCGGCAACACTCATATTTGACCATTTGCTACTGAAATGGTAATTTTTGTCTGGACCCTCAATGCGATGCTTTGACTTTTTTATGAGGCCGGCCAAGGTTATTTGTTTTTCACGCAAATTTTACTGGAGTTTTCTTTGTTTTTCAAATGGAAATTCATATCGCGCAAACAAAATAAATAGAGGTATAAACGATTTTTGCAAATTAAAAATATGCGGTAAACAATTATTGTTTTTTCCAAAGTGTGGGTCGTGACCTCTCAGGGGGTCGGGAAAACATTGAAAGAGGGTCGTCGGATGCTATTTACAAATTTTAAAATATATGTTCTATATAAATCAGACTACGAGAAATTGAATGCCGTTGAGCGCATCTTCATATATTTTTTAGTATCCGAGTTACGGCGATTTTTATCTTTTTAAAAATCTCAACTTTGAACGCCCATGCGAAAACTAAAAGATATATTGAAACGCGGTTTGAACGAGTGTATTTCTCGTGCTTTAATTAGCTTATACTGATATTACGAAAATTTTGAAATTTTTACAATTTTTTTCAAAATTTTCCTTACTCTTATTTCAAAAACTTGAAAAGATATTGAAAATCTGTGACAACCAGTGAATTCCTCTCGTAAAAGTACATAGGTATGCAAAATTTCAGGCAAAAATTCGCACAGATAAAGTTTTAATTACAAAAAAACGAAAAATCACTGTTTTTTAATTATTTTTGAAGGGATACCCCTTAAGATTTTTACGAATTTTGACCATTTTCAGTTTTTTTGCTTTAAAAACTGTACCCGTGTTAATTTTTGCCTCAAATTTTACATACATATGTACTTTTACGAGAGGAATTCACTGGTTCTTACCGATTTTTATTATCTCTTCTAATTTTTGAATTATGGGCCAAAGAAAATTTTGAAAAGAAATTTAAAATTTTCAAAATTTTCAAAATTTCAGTATAAGTTAATTGGACCGCGAGAAATAGACTGGTTTAAACCGCGTTCCCATATCTCTTTTAGTTTTCGAGATATGGGCCTTCAAAGTTGAGATTTTTTAAAAGACAAAAATCGATGTAAATCGGGTACTAAAAATGATATGAAGATGCGCTCAACGGCATTCTATTTCTCGTAGTCTGATTTATATAGAACCATATTTTAAAATTGTTCGATTATTAAACTGGTTCAACCAAAAAAATCGCAATTCGGACAAAAATAATCACAAGATGATATATTGTTAACGTTTCGGTTGATTTTCAACCATCCTCAGAACTGGGAGAGGAAATCGATTTTATTACAATAATATTTATAAATTTATTAATTTAAACAATAAAATACAAAAGTATACATATCTAACAAATATCAAAACTTTAATTTTTTGTTGAAATACTAAGGGCCAAATTCACAGTCGTCACTCACTCTCATCTCATCCTCACCTCACTCTCAAAATCGAAGTAACTAAGGCAACTAACTCAAAAATTTGCATAATTTGAGTTAGTTGCTTTAGTTACTTCGAATTTGAGTGTGAGTTGAGGATAAGATGAGGGTGAGTCACGACTATGAATTTGGCCCTTAAACAGAAGCACTAGGGATCAATGAATTAGAACCCTATACAAATGGCATTAAGTTCCTGTTGTACAGAGTAGCATAAATAAATAAATAGCAAAATAAAGCTAAACAACAGGAATTTTGTGTCTGCTAAATTCAGAATATCACTAAAATATTATCTGCCATTTTGTTCAATAAAACAAAATCATGACTTGTATTGTGTGCTATATCTCTTGTTTCTCTTCTCGCTGTCTTGTTCTCTGTTCTTGTCAATGATTGCGGTCGTGCGTGTCGGCATATGCATTTGGGAAATATTATAAAAATAAGTAATTTTGACATTTTAATGATGGACATAAAACACGCGGTCTCCATTAAATTCTGTCGCCTTTCGCGGTTTCGCCGACACTCGTGTGGATCGTAAAAACACCGTTTCCTATTCTGAAATCTTAAATTTATGACCTAATTATAATGTTATTTAAAGCTAAACCATGTTGGATTTGACTTACAACACCCCCGGATAAGATAAAAGATTAAACAAACATTTTATGGACTTGTTCTTGAATATTTCATTTTTGTTATTTGCACTAAATCAACACCGAACGCCTACGCACATCCTTAACAAGATAATTTTAACAATGTCAGAGGATAGTACACCTCCAAATATTTCACATAATGCCGCAATACCTCTTTAAAGCGGACAAAATGTTATTAATTTTGTACAGTATATTCTAACTTTAATTGGAATCATTTCTAATAACTACCTAATGACTTTATTTGTTACTCTGCACAACAGGAACTTAATTTCAATAACAGGAGCTTATAGTAAAAATAGAACCACTTAGATACAACCGTATTTATTTAATATACTTTATGGGGTAATGGCTTAGTGGTATCAAGTCGGCCTATGGATCCTAACAACCTTGGTTCGATCGCCACAGCCGACAAAACATTTCCACCAATTTTGAATTAGCCCTGTGGCTCCCTCACCACTAACATCTTTGGGGGCCGTGATTTGATGGCTGGTAATCGCACTTCACGCGCATAAATATATCACTTACCGAGATCTGCTTCAGCAGAGTGCCACAACTAGTAATGTAATGTAATTTATTTTATTTTTTTTACAAAATCCTATACTGTATACTCAGAGCTGGGCATTATCTAGCTACTTTTGTAGCTTAGCTACGTTTATCTTAGCTGTAGCTGTAGCTTGTAGCGAGCTATATTTTTTTTCTATTAGCTTTAAAATATTGTTATAACAACTAAAACCACTTTTAAAGCTACTTTTTTGTAGCCCAAAGCTACTTTTTGTATCTTAAAGCTACCACTGTTCATTAAGAAATACCTATTAATTTTTGTTTTGTATTTGAATTGTACCTTCTTTATTGTTTTCTATAACTGTACTACTAACAGCTACTTTTATGAAAGCTTTTAGCTGTAGCTTAGCTATATTTTACAAAATGTAGCTTATAGCTGTAGCTCAGCTACTTTTTTAAAGAATAGCTGTAGCTGTAGCTTAGCTACTGTTTTTAAGTAGCTTGCCCAGCTCTGTGTATATTTTATGAATCAATTAAAAACTTACAATTTTTAATTAAAAAGCTGTGTTTTCTATCAAAATTATTTCTTGCGTGAATTTTGGGACAGCCTTGATAAAAGATATAAATTTTTAAAAGTTAATAATTAAATTAATATTGTTAAAATCGTTTCCAGGGAAACTGGAAGTGATATTCAGGAACGTTATACACCAAAAAGTAGCATTTCTTTGTACACAACTTTGTGATTTAAACTATAGGTCTGAATATATAAATAAAGAAATTAGCTATTTGTCCCCTTTTTCAAGCATCCTGTATATGTTAAAATCACTAAGATTTGAACGCATGACTTCCTGTTTAATATTGTTCAGTTTTTTCCAAATTCTATAATTTGAATTTAAACCTATCAGATTTGATTTGCTTTATTCAGTAACGTAACAATTGTAAATATTCGAATATGATGCAATATTAATCAACTCCCAACGGCATATCAATATTCGCAGATCACGTACACGGCAGACTATGTATTTATTGTTGATCCGAGGCCATTAAAAATATATTTTATGTTATGATAGTGTTGATATTCCATCCGTCAAACGAATAAAAATGATGAAACACGCCGCGTGTAACGGCCGCCGCAGGTTAAACTGCCGCCAACAATACTAATTTAACTTTGCAACAAACAAATCCAAATCTAAACCGTTCTGCCTCAGCCACAGAATAAAAAAATGCGCAGCGCATTGGAACTTTGACATAACATGTCACTGTTGCTGAATAAAACAAAATGCAGGATTTTAATAACGAATATCAAACGACCGCGGTGCACACAATCCTAATTAAACTATGAAATGTAATCAGTGGGAACGGTGCGCTCATCTCGTTGCTGACAGCGTATATAGTGTTATTAATTATTATGCGGAGAGATATTTAAAGAAAAATATCAAAAAATAAATATGTCATCACAACTTTTTCCCATTATTGGGTACAGTAGCAGATCTGGGTTATGCGCGTAAAGTGTGGGTGCCAGTCGACAAATCACGGCCTCCAAATTTGCTAGAGGAGGGGGAATTTTAATGTAGTGAAAAATAGTTTGTCTTCTGTGGGAATCGAACTCAGGTTCTCCAATCTACAGTCGGACATATTACTATTAAGCTATCTACTCCATGAAGTAGAAAATGTCATATTAATACAGTTTTCACCACATCAAAACTATCACTAACAACTTTGGAGACCGTGATTTGACGGCTACACTTCACGCTTGAAATATATCACTTACCGAGATCTGCTAAGGTACAGTGCCACACCCAGTACTGGGTAGAAGATGTGATGATATATTTAAATATACAATGGAATAAATCTATCAAAATATGTAATATTTTTCGTAAGTGAATAAAATAATTAAAATTTAAATAATTTTCACAAAAAATATGGAAATTTGTTGTGCCAACTTGATGATATTGTACGGAAATATAAAGTTAATAACGACAAATCCAACGCTGAAAACCGCATTCAAATATGTTTCATAGTTTCGGAAATATATATTATTAGCAGGAAATTTTCAAAGTTACTTTACTGCCGTTTGGCTCAAAAAAAATTCTCAATTATATTTTGTTAGTATAAGTAAATTATGTTGAATTTAATGGTGTAAACAGAATTAAAATATCTTTAGTAGTTTTTGAGTTATGGCTCATTAACGATTTCAGCAGGAATGAATTTTTTTTAGTCATGCATGACCTAAACTTTTTTTTCTTAAATATCGTTCTATGTATCATATTTAGGAAGTTTAGATGGCAAATTGATCTAAAAACTATGTAATTTAATTAAATTTCTGCCTTTATCTGGCGTTGTACCAACTGTAGAATAAAAAGATCTCTGGAATTGTATTGCCAATTCAAACAATTCCTTTTGATCACTCAGTATTACTTTTTTTGACAGAATAGTAAATATGTAATAAAACATTAACAATAATTTGTAGAAAAACATTGAAGAACTTTATTTCAATAAAGTTAAAGTAAGTTTACAATAGCAAATAACCGTCTCACTTGTACTTGAGAAAAGTTAAAAAGTACAGTCAGACAATTGAAGTAGAAACAAACAAAGTTTCAATAAGTATCGGAACGACAAGTCAATTGAATCGACGATGTTTAAACCTTGGTTAGAGATTTCATTACGTGATGGTGTACGATACAGTGGCGGTGCAGCAAGCAGCGAGCACAAGGTTGGCCTCCCTGCGCTGAATAAAACATCCGCGTATCGTCGCCAGTCCTTGCACGTGCGCTCGTTAAGTGCAGCCCGGGCTGTTGCCAGTGTAAACGCTGCTTTATTTATTTATGTTTTTTTAGTGAACTCTGCGAGTGCCGGGAATAATTGTTTTGGGAGTGAACTCAGCGTATGTGTAATGTTTTAGAATTTTTTAAGTACGAGATTAAAATTCTTGTGTGGTAGTTTTGTTATAAGATCACTGATGCAGTTTTTATTCTGTCCTTAACTTTGGAAGCTTCATACATACTAAACTTTTACCAACCAGGAGATCGTGCGTTCTAATCTCACTGACTTCTATTTATTTTGAATATAAGCTGGAAAAATATTTATAAATAAAATAAATATATCATCACGCCTTCTACCCATTACTGGATGTGGGCACTCTGCAAAAGCAGATCTCGGTAAGTGATATATTTTTGCGCGTGAAGTGCGGATACCAGTCGTCAAATCACGGCCCCCAAAGATGTTAGTGATGGAGGAGCCACAGGGGTAGCTTTTTAAATTATGGAAATTGTTTGTCGCCTGTGGGAATCGAACCAGGGTTCTCAGGATCCACAGGCCGATTTCATACCACTGAGCTAGCCACCCCATAAAATATTTAAGGATAAATAATTTAATTGTGGTTAGATTTCCTCAGTCGACAAATAATTTTCACCTCATTAAAACTACTTCTGTTGGTATTTATCTATTAACATCTTTAGGGCCGCGATTTATAGGATAATAACTGTAATGGCTCAGTGGTATCGAGTCGGCCTGTGGATCCTAAGAATCCTGGTTCAATCCCCGCATACAACAAACATTTTCACCAATTTAAAATTTACTCCTATGGCTCCCCCACCACTAACATCGTTGGAGGCCGTGATTTGACGGCTGATAGCTGCACTTCACGCGCATAAATATATCACTTACCGAGATCTGCTTCGGCAGTGTACCGTACCCAGTAATGGGTAAAAGGCGTGATGGTATATTTATTTTCTATTTATGTGTTCTTATAGCTCTATAAAGCTACATTCACAAATCGAAATTAGTTTTTGTTTTATGCTTTATGTTTTATTGTGTTGTTAGGTGCCATTCACAAATAGTTTTGCTTTTGTCGATTTTAGTTTATAGTGACATCTATCATAAATTTTAGAAAATTGGTAATACAGTAAATGTAACTGTCAGATGTGTCAGAAGTTATACATGCTGTCGTATGTTATTTACTTTCGTATTTTTTGGAAGAGTAAAGTAAATATTATCGTAATAAGAAAGTAGGTATTAATTTATTTTCATTCATTTTGACACTAGAATAAAAACAAACTTAGGTTATCATCAATGCGAAGGATGATAGAAAGAGACAAGTATATATCATTACATCATTCTATGCTTCGTCCTATTGGTCTATTCCTAAGTATAAAACGTAAAACTAAAACATAAGTTTGGAGTTTGCAAACTTTTGTGATAAAACCAAAACTAAATACTGATTTGTGAATGGCTGCATAAGATAACATGTCTACAAGGTTATTAAAACAAAAATGGAAAACATAAAACAAAAACTAATTTCGATTTGTGAATGTAGCTTAAACGCACTGTAAACACGTTGCTAAGGAGATTTATAAGCGCACTGTTTTTGGCGCTTTTTATTTTGTAGGAGTGGTATGAATGCTTTAAAATCTGACAAGTGAATGACATATAACCTCAAAATTGTAAATTGTCTGTGTCAAAATATTGCTAAAAGAATATGCTATAATCATACAAAATTCACAACATTCACAATACACAAAAAAAATTGATTAATTGTCAAATAATTTGAATTTTTTAATTGTTTTTGTTATCTAAACACAACTGATAAAAACACTAACTTATATTTTTTACAAGTTTAAATCATACCAGAATTATAAAATTACCTCAATACAAAAAAATAGTATAAAGAACACGTTTCGCGGGGCGGCCCGTTTTCCAAATTTGGACTCATGTGTTAACAGATTGCCTTAAAACTAGTTCTTTAATATAGTATTTATTTATATAACTGTAGTTCACGCGTATAAATATATCTCTTACCGAGATCTGCTACGACACAGTTCTACACACAGTAATGGATAAAAGATTTGGTGATATATTTATTTATATTTTATTTTTAATTTGATTGAATTGTTCCTTAAACCTCTGTCTTTTGTTTGACTCTGAAGTAAATGTTTCAATTCTAATGGACAAGTAATTTAACTTCATGCAAATGTGAAATCTTTAACAATTTTTCATTTCATTTTGATCATATTTGCACAATTTTTTATATTTAAATTTAATAATTTTCTTTTGATGTCTGACTAACGTTTCATAAACAAATCAGACAAAGTTATCCAATTTTGTTTATCCTTAAAGACTTCCATCAAAAATATACGACTAGGTCTGAGTGGTTTAGATTCCATTATAAGCAACTGCAAATAAATAAATATATTTTATCAGGCAGTTTTACCTGCTGTTTGTTTGTCGTGTTCTCTGCCCTCTCTTCGTGGGTCAATTATTCAAAGCCAATTATTTATTACAAAAACATTTATTCAAAAACCAAAACCGGTGTAAAAAATGTTCCGGGCTTAATGAAGTCAGCTCCGGGAGCATCCGGGCTTATCTCACGCGTGCGAGAGCGCGTGTGCGGTACACGTACACTGTACATGAGCTCTCGCACGCAGGATAAGCGGAACGGTCGCCAGTGCCGCTTGCGATTGCTTGTTACGCTTATTTAATTGTTGTGTACAACCTCACAGGGCAGGAGTAACAATATTTTGCTGGAGTGAGTCAAATAACATACATATTTATTTATACTACTCTGTACAAAATGAACTTAATCCCAATTACAGTACAGAGTCACAGTATGGTAGTTCATATATGCTTTTAGCTTGAATGGGATTCGAACTCGAGATCTACGGATTCGAATGCCATATTACTAATAACTATATGTAAGCCCAAAGTAATAGTTATTTGTGTACTTATAGCAGAAAATAGTATAATCTTGCACATGGGCGTCCGCAGGGAAAGGCAAGCATGGGCGCACGGCCCCCTCCCATGGTGATTAACTAGAATGGTGACCACGACTCTCGAACATAGGACTTTAAGATGTAAAATTATAATTTTTTAATTTCCTGCTCTCCTAAATATTTTAAGCAAAAGAGCTTTAAATAAAAGGTTTAGACCAAGAATCTCTGAATCGATTTTAAGGGTGGTTGTTGACATATTTTTTACAGGCTAATTTTCAGTTTAAATTATAGATTTTGGTATAATTACGTAATAAAAATGGTAGACAGAAGTTTTGGCCGGTGACGCATGCGTGACAAATCCGGTCAAAGTAGACAATTTTTATGGTGTCGTGTGACATATTACTACTTGTTCACGACGAATACATGACAAAAAAGTTATTGACAGAAATTATTGCTGGTTGCTCATTGGTGACAAAAGCTCTGTAAGTGGACGGGTGTAGGGATCAACAATCACCCTTAAAATCGGCGCATTCACATCGGCGCCATCTATAATTGCCACCCGTTCCCAAATCTATTTTTTTTTCATGGTCATTATGACAATAATGGGATAATGACTCAGTGGTATCAAGTCGGCTTGTGGATCCAAAGAACCCTGGTTCGATCCCTACAGCCGACAAAATATTTTCACAAATTTAAAATTACCCTTGTATCTCCTCCATCACTAACATCTTTGGGGGCCGTGATTTGACGACTGGTAACCGCACTTCACGCGCATCACGTACCGAGATCTGCTTCGACAGAGTGCCACACCCAGTAATGGGTAGTAAGCGTGATGATATATTTATTTATATTTATTTTTTATATTATAACATAATCTTTTAAAAAAAAACCATTTCTGTCATTGGAAAAAATGAGACATCATTTTGCACCTTAGCTCTCTAACTATAATTTTTTTTTTAATATAATTTGAAAGCACGACCTCTTGCTTATTAATTAGTAAACGCAAGTTATACCTCAGTTTTACCAACTGGTCAATCATTTACAATTTTATTCATAATTGTATTAGAACGCACATGTTTCAGTCTAGTTTTAATTATATTTTAATTTATGCTGGAATAAATTCATGAAAATCACAAGCGCAATATTTCTTCAGCCATGAATTTATAAGTAACAGAAAACAAACAAAACTCTCACAGCCGTCTCTGCCTCCATGATACACAAAACAGAGTCCTGTCCCGAGTCCTGCACGGCAGCAGGGACAGGACGAGGACATGCATTGTCCAGTAGCCGCCGCGCTCACATTAACTTGTTATCTGACCGCTGCTGCTGCCGCCCCCGCCGCCACCGCTGCTATCCGTTTAATATGGAAATCACGCCGGGCTTAATCTGTCCGTTTGCGAAGAAATTAAAAAAGTTTATGCGCCACCGCGTCGAATTAACCCGCCCGCCTCGATCCACCAATAACGCGGTTATTATTTTTATAATTGCTGGGTCAAAATTAGCCGATCGCAGCCAACTGCGGAAAAGCGATGCTAAGCGTGAATTGCTAAATGAGTTTTGTTAGTAATGAACGAGCCCGTTTTGTGGCCTCTCAGAGATTATAAATGCTTTATTTTTTCTTTAATTACTGCTTGGAAATAAATGAAGATTAAGTTAAAAATTTTAATTTATATTTCATAATAATCTAAAGAATTGACAGTCTTTATTTCGTCTCAGTTATAGTATAGGCGGTACTACAGAGTGATCAAAATGAATTGTTTTTGTTGGCAATAAAAAACAACTACTTGAAATTGGTAAGCCTTATATATATAAATTTCCTGTTGTTGACAACGACAATTGAAAATTTAAATTATAATAATAATTTAAAGTCTTTCTATTACTAAAAAAGTCAAAATCCTGTTAGTTGTCAGACTCTTGACATAATCTATTTTTGAATTTTGAAGTTATTAAGCCGAAAATATTGTATAAATAAGGAATCAAATAAATGATCCAGGAGTATTGGATAAAATGGCTTTATTGATGATGTTAAATTCATAATTTAATAATAATGACGACGTTTCGAACACAAATCCATGTTCATTTTCAAGTCTACTAATAACAGCCACTGTTTTGACTCAGAGTAATGCTCACTGCATACTCTTTGTAATAATTTATAATTTTTGATCAACATGTAACTCAACGTAAATTAATTTTTATAATTTTAATTTTTTATTTCTTCTTGTAAATAACCACATGTGGTTATTAGTAGACTTGATAATGAACATGGATTTGTGTTCGAAACGTCGTCATTATTATTAAATTATTAATTTAACATCATCAATAAAGCCATTTTATCCAATACTCCTGGATTCCTTATTTATATAATCTATTTTTATTTATTAGAAATGTCAAATAGTATATCCGCCTCTACCTGGTATTGTGCCAACTGTGGACAGAGCAGAAGAAGCATCTGTATTAAAATAAGTGATCGCTAAATAAATCATTGTTATTGTTACCCAAAACTGTAAGTACATATTCATTTCAACAAACCCTAGTATACTAAAAACGTTATAAAGAGTGACTGACGTCATCCATCCTGATAAAACATAATAAAATCATAAGAAACTGGTGTACTATTTTAAATGACAATTAAAAAAATCTGGTGTTGGCACCACATGACTTTCTTATACACAGCATATTTAATATTTAGAATATATGGATGTTATATAATATTATTAAACATGTAATTTAGTTTTTCAGTAATTCTGCATTTATCTGTTTGAAACATATAAAATATCAAATTTGTTTAAGTATAATTTTTTAGTAATGTTGACTACTTTATGTCTAACTTTACTGATGAGGCATATACAGAATGTCCTTTTTTCGAGCCTAACCCTTGGCATCTCAAGAACCGTAAGATACGAAGTCGAATAAATTGAGGTAAATTACTATATATATCATTAATTTTTATTATCAATTTACAATTTATTAGAGAGTACTGGCCACACTAAAAGTCTCTGAAATATCTTCGAAGTCAAAGAAAAATGTTATCTTGTCATCTTCAAAGAAACAACGCGCAATATAATTTAAATCTGGCTAAACATACTTGTCCTTTCTCCGGTCTGACAAGAATCCATTAAAATTATTTGTTACTTCTCCTTTAAACAAGAGAGGGTTGCAATAAGCTACAGTAATTGGGATTAAGTTTTTGTTATATATAGTAGCAACTAAAAAAATTAAACACATTTGTAGTGTATATATGGTTCAGTTGAACAAAAACAAACTGTCCGGCTCTGTAGCATAAAACCCCCTGTGGTAATCTTGTCTAGCTAGAGAGACGCAAACGTTGAAATGAAACTGTGGGAACCATTTCCAAAACCACCTCATCATATTTCCAATCACCAACAGAATTCAAATGATCTAATTACTTCCGTGAACACAAAACTACCTAATCCACTTCCAGGGCCAATCGCAATCGCACTAAAATCCCCACAAACACACACACACACACACACAGAGGCGAGGGAACAACCCTTTCACACAGACACACAGGCATAGCAACAGCAGGCTTGCTCTGATGGTGGTGTCACGTGGCACACGTAGATATCTCCCTTGCAGGGGTCGCATAACCCCATAAACAACGCCATAGATTGAAATCGACGTGTCCGATCACCGATCACGGATTACCTGCAGACTACAGGACCGGCTTCACTCATACTTCCTTACATTCTAAATTATTTTTCCACGACCCTGTCAAAAAGAAAAATTTTCCTTCTTTATTTATGGGGTAGTGGTATCGAGTCGTCCTGCGGATCCTAAGAACCCTGGTTCGATCCCCACAGCCGACAAAAATTGAAGTGGGTAAAAATCAAGGACGTTGAAAGGAGGGGATATGGCATTCAAGTCGAGACTGTGAGGCTCGGCAGATTAACAGAGACAGAAGTATTATTTTCGGTACCGTGCTTAGCCTGCTATTGCGCATGTGTCATTCTGGTTACGCGAAAATCACTTTCCTTGAAGTGATTCGAGCAAATTTTATAGCCAGTATTCGTCTGACTAATATACAACTCATTCAAACAACACGCTTCTACCCATGCTTTTCGAAACTGTTTATCTTTAGCTAATCTGTAAAACAAACAAAAAATTATTTTCCTTTTCTTTTATAACATGACCTACATTTACTTACTGGTGAAAACTGATTCTACTGCCCGTAATTGCACGTCTTTTACAAACTAAACACTTTGTTACCATCTTATCCACAAAAAAATATGTCCAATTCCATACAACACAAAAATTGAAACACAAATGACATTTCGTGGCTATGTTTACATAAAACAACGCTGCCTGACAACGTCTAAACGCTACTTTTCTTACACAAAAATTCAAAATATTTGGAAGAAGAAAAGATTTGGCTAAGCACGGTGCAGAAAAACTATTGTTGTCTCTTTCCCTTGCCCAAGCCTCACTTCAAACAATGCTACAGTATCGTCATGCCATATCCCGTCCTTTCAACGTCCTTGGTAAAAAGAAAATATCTTTTTCTTCTCTAAAGAAAAGCTATATCCATGGCAACTATAAAAACAACCGAGAATGATTTTAAATTAGTGACGTCCAGATAACATCTGTCAAGTTAATAATAATCTAAATTTATAATTTATTTCCCGTGACAACCACGATATATTTACTACTGACATCGACTTAAAGTTTGTATGATTATGAATGCGAGTCGTCCTCAGGCCGATCCTGTTCTCTGTCAGTGGCGTCCGTCGACAGGGTCGCTAATACCGCGGCAGCCGCCAGCAAATAAGAGTATTGTAATACGGTATATTACAGGGCCGGATTAGCGGGGACGCGTGTCCGGCTTACAGCGGACCGGATTTATGGTGCATTACTTGCGGGCGGCGGCGGACAACAGCAAGGAGTGTGTGGTTATTATTTACAGGAACCGCAAACATGAGACTGTGAGGCTGCCGGGTGCTGTCCTCGGCTGTGTCTATAGATGGGGATAGTGACTTTGTTTAGATAGTAACTGCCAATACGTACCCGCTGCTATAGAGTTTCCTAGAGGAAGATTATTAGCAAACTAAACTAAAAATGTAGAAACAATTGTGTTAGAAAGTGAAATATCATCACTCAGTTAAGAGAAGAAAGCGATATTCTATAATTTGAAATAACAAAGTAAAATATTTTTCCCGGAAAATTAGATGGACATCGGAAAAAAATGTTTACACTAATGGGGGATTCAAGTGGTAGAGGTTTTTAATATATATTTATTAAAATAAGTTCTTGACCCTACATCATATTTAATACAATATAAAATCATACCATAAATGATATTTTTATTGCTGAAATATGAAAGTTAAAGTTGAATCATTTAAAACGCTCATTGCAATTACGTAGTTGCATTAAGCCAATCACAGAGCTTTGTCTGAAACGTTTGTCGGTGCTCAATTTTACTGACAGGAAGACGAAGTAGAAATAAGCATTCAGCATTCTACGATTCTACCAATGACATATAATACTAGATGAATTATGCCGTATTCAAGTTACGTGTTATTTATCTCTGTCTTATCTGTCTCTCTTTAAGCTAAGCTGCAACTAGGTCACATTCGTTTGTTTCGAAAGTTTAAATATTTTTATCATGCTTAATACAAGTTTAAAAAAAATTTTGAATATAATAATTTTATTACGTAGATTAATATATAAAAAAATCAAAAAAGTCTTGAAAGGTCCATTTATAAAATAGGTTTTGTTAGATAAGTCTTATATTAAATATTTTTTTGTATCTTTAATATTTCAACAGATATAGGTTGCTATTTACCACAATATTATTTTAGTATTAATACAAAAATATGTTATGTCCTAAAATAACATTTAATTGACAATTGTCATTTGAGTAATTGAAGAGTACAATATGGCGGAAAGTAATAGTTCTTGTACAGCATGCAGCAGTAATAAACTTGATTTATACTATCTACTTATTGTTATTAACCACGGAAACATAAAACAATAAGTAATTGCAATAGTAAATATTCCATAAATATTATTTATATTTACAATATGCCAGAAAATAAAATTCTCCTTGAACTGAAACTAAAGTAAAGGTGAATCTACACAACCGCATCAATTACTGAAACGATCGCGTGATGATATAAAATTTTATCCACAAACTAAAATTCTTTTCATCGTTTTATTTCCTCTCCGGAACATTTTTATCATTTTTAAAAGCTTTACTACGCCGCAAGAACGATAGTATAGATACCACATTTTATAGTCATTTTTACGGCGCTATAACATACGCGCAATTTAAGAATTTGCTTTATAATTACTCCCAGACATTCATCCATCGAGAAAATACCCCAATGGCGACTAGTTTTTACGACAGCACACTAGAAGTTTTAACAAGGCGCGTGTAAAAAATGAGGCAGATGTTGGCATCTAAAAAATGTTATCTAAATCTACCAACGCCTCGTAAATACGGTGAGATAAGGGTTTATTTCTCTTAGAGTAGGGGGAGGGTGTATTTGTCGCCGAACGAAATATAATTATGCCCGTTGCTATTCGGGAAATGTCGGTTTTTAATCTTGTTTATCTGCTACGGTTTTTGCTATTAAGGAAATTAATTTTTGCGAGTTTCTTATGCATCTTTTTTAATTTTGTTTTAATAACTGCGATTGTGTTGCAGGTGTCGCAAGAGTTTTATTAAAAATGCGATGTTCAGTTCTTCCTGTTTCTAATTATTTCATTTCTGTATTATTTAGCTATAGTACGACCAACCAAACTTGGACCTTTTCATATTGTAGTTGCAATTTCATCCATGTTGTTATGTCATATTATATTATATTATATAAAATAAATAAATATATCATCACGCCTTCTACCCATTACTGGGTGTGGCACTCTGTCAAAGCAGATCTCGGTAAGTGATATATTTCTGCGCGTGAACTGCGGTTACCAGTCGTCAAATCACGGCTCTCAAAGATGTTAGTGGTGGAGGAGCCACATGGGTAGCTTTTTTTGAAATTATGAAAATTGTTTGTCGCCTGTGGGAATCGAACCCGGGTTCTCAGAGTCCGCATGCCGACTTCATACCACTGAGCTAGCCACCCCATATATTATATTTATTTAATTTGTAGACTGTCTTTTGAAATTTGTTATTAATAATTGTTTTTTTGTTTCAGGTAAGCGACCTTCTCTTTTTTGTTTCTGCGAATCTGTAATGGCGAATTTCAAAGTAAGTGTTACATTTATAATAGTTCTTTGAAAGCATTCTAAACATAAAACTTATTTTATGCCAACCGAACCGAAAAGCATATGTTTAACTCCTAAAAAGCGGGCTTAAACACTTCTTTTTGGCCCATGGGTCAAAAAGAAATAATTCCTGTGGATACATAAATAAAATGACAATTTTTGTTTATTGTGAATACTTGATTCTGTAAAATGTCATTTTGACATGTAACCTATGTACATATTTTAATCTTTTGAACATATAATTAATAGTATATTACATAACAAGCATCGAAAGTGTAAGATAACGTGCGAGTGTACAAATTGAAAAACAAGGCGCGTAGCACCGAGTGATTTAAGTACACGAGCACAGTTATCACACTTTCGAGCGAGTTATGTACACTATTTTTCAGACGACCACAAAATATTTCTAAAAAAAGTTTACAAGAGCAACATTGTTACACTTTGACAGCGGATGCGTTTTTGAAGGTGAGCGCTGACATTTGATGTTTGAGGTTAGGTACCAACTGTAGTAACCGTACTGTCAAATTAATAAATAATGCTAAAATATTAGTAAATAAGTTATTACTAATTTAAAAAAATAAGATTTATCTGTGCAAATGTGTTAAAAAATCTTCCAATTTAAATAAATAAAAATAAATAAATATATCATCACGCCTTCTACCCAATACTAGGTGTGGCACTCTGCTAAAGCAGATCTCGGTAAGTGATATATTTTTGCGCGTGAAGTGCGGTTACCAGTCGTCAAATCACGGCCCTCAATGTTAGTGGTGGAGGAGCCACAGGGATAGCTTTTTCAAATTATGAAAATTTGTCGCCTTTGGGAATCGAACCAGGGACCTCAGGATCCACAGGCCGACTTCATACCACTGTGCTAGCCATCCCATAATTCTTTTCATTTATTTTATTATTTTCTGTCATCGTAACGCCATCTTTTATCAATCAATAGAACTTCACCTGATATCTTACAAGTGTACGTGTATAATAACATATCAGTGTATGTTATGTTCAACTTTCCGTAGTAGTTTATGACGTTGCTATAGTTACATTCATAAGTGGTCGTCTGAAAATGTTCTTTTGTTGTGCATAAAATATTGTATGTACCACGGGTGAAATTAGCGTTTCTCACCCTGAGCATATTAAATGTTAAACAAATTAATTTACATAACAACCAGTTCTATTGTTAATTGGCAAAAATAGCTTTAATAAATGAAGTATGTGCCGTAACGGTTAACGGCAACTAACCTCCATCTAGGGGATATAAATTACAAACGCGCTGGAAGAATAATTATCCCAGTAATCGGGGTTTAAACTATAGCAACAGTCCTCGCAAACTAATTCAATCTGTCTCGGTCAGCCATGCGTCCGTTTCCGAACATACCACCATCCACAAACATACGTCGACGCCGCAAAAAGCCCGCCTCACACAGGGAAAAACACTCGCGACCAGCCGTACCGCGGAAATTTCTTTATCGTAATCATTAACGTAATAGCTGTCATCATTCATAAAATATTTTAGATTAAAGCTCTCAAGAACGCCCGCTGGTGTCGCCATCTCTCTGAGATACTCTCTATCTCTGTCTGGAGGGTTAGTAGTGTGTAAGTTGGTCTCTTTCTCACGGGAGAAGAGTTGGCACTTAGCGCGCGTTTTATTAAAAACGAAGAAGGTAAAAAGCATCCATTTTTTACACGTGGAAAAGAAGAGATGTTTTAAATTGCATAATGCAAATTTATGATAAAAATAAGCTTGTATTAAAATAAGAAAACCTGGTGTTATTTATGCTATCTTTAAGTGTTCTTTGCTGCGCAAAAAACCCTGTAATTCTCTATGCATTATCTCCTGCAAATGGAATTTTTTAACGCGCGCAGCAAAATTTAATTTTATTATCTCACGATTCTAATATAATCTAGAGATTTACTCTTCTTATTTTTATACTGCAACTTTATTTAACTATTTTCAATTTAATTTATAAAGTAAATAGGTCAGCACGCTATAAAGATATCCTAGCTTTTATTAAAATTTAAAATGTGTTTCTTGTTATTCGTGTTCTACTTTAAATGATAATCACATTCAATCTTTTAACTTCTCTAATTAAAAATTCATGTTTTATACAATTTTTTTTTGTGTATAATAACTTGAACATTTAGCTTTGCAGTTTTCTATAGTCAAAGGTTTCTAATTATTTTAATGATAAATACATCAAATTAAAGACACGAAGGACAAAATAGTCAAGCCCTTTAATTTAAAATATTCTTCTCTAATAACTTTTTTTCTGCGGCAAATGCAATACACATTTTTCAGATAATGTGTACATAAGGTTAATGGGGTAATGGCTCAGTGGTATCGAGTCGATCTGTGGATTGTGAGAACCCTGGTTCGATCTCCACAGCCGACAAACATTTTCACTAAAATTTAAAATTATCCCTATGGTTTCCCCACCACTAACAACTTTGGGGGCTGTGATTTGATGGCTGGTAACCGCACTTCATATCACATACCGAGATCTGCTTCGGCGAAGTGCCACACTCACTAATGGGTAAAAGGCGTGATGATATATTTATATATATTTATTTAAAATTTGTGTTTAAAAGTTATTTTTTATATATTTCACGCACATAAATATATCACTTACCGAGATCTGTTTCGGCAGAGTGCCACGCCCAGTAATGGGTAAAAGGCGTGATCATATATTTATTTATTTATTTTTATTTAAAAAACTGAAATATTTATTTCAAATTTTATTTCAAAAACTGTTTAAAAAAAAAAAATAATAATACCCATTATTTATTTGTGGCACTCTGTCGTAGCAGATCTTGGTAAGTGATATATTGATGCGCTCTCGACGCCAGTAAACATATCACTTACCGAGATCTACTACAGCAGAGTGCCACATTCAGTAATGGGTTAAAGGCGTGATGATATATTTATTTCTATATTTATTTTTACTTATAATGTTCATATTTATTGGCTCTAGTTTATCAGGCGATCGTTCAAACCACGAAGCCACAACTACCTCATCAATCAATAACACAAAACAAACATAATTTTTTCGCCCATAAGTAAAACAAACATAATTTAATAAAGGCAAAAACGAGGCCATTAGTAGCCTAAAAATATAGTTCCCCCATTATAATCTTAATATTATCTCTGGAGCTTGTTAGGCATATGACACAAGCCATCCATCCCTCTCCAACCCTTCAATGGGAGAGAGATAGCGCCAGCATGTGTGCGTTTATTAAACGACGCATTTTGCTGATAACAATACGTCATTACTTTGCGTGCGACAGCTATGGTTTGCGGTACGCGGCGTCGTCCCCTGGATGGGCGTCCATCGACGCTTGTTTAGTTTTATGTGTACAGAGGGGTGCAGGGGGTGCAAGGGGGTGCTTTGTGCTTGTGTACATGAGGTGCGATGACAATAGAGCTATTGTACCAGGTAAAAGTGATGCCGGATTATCATTAATATTAATTGAATTTGTAAACATTGATTTCTTGTGATTGATTTGATATGACATTGCTGTAAAAGTAAATTTGAGCTTTGGGTAGCAGCTATTAAATTGTTGAGTGGAATCTGGAGATCCTGAGTTCGATTCTCATTCAATATATAATATATAACTGTAAGTGACAGTTTTTAGGTCAAGAATGTAGTTTGGGAAATCAAGGCCAAAAGGGTCGAGATTTCCTAAACATTCATGACCTAAAAAAATCACTTACAGTTCGAGGTTAGTGAGCAATTTTTTACAATAAATGCACAAATAGAAGAAAAAGATAAATATAAATAAATAAATAAATATATCATCACGCCTTCTACCCATTACTGAGTGTGGCACTCTACCGAAGCAGATCTCGGTAAGTGATATATTTTGCGCGTGAAGTGCGATTACCAGTCGTCAAATCACGGCCCTCAAAGATGTTAGTGGTGGAGGAGCCACAGGAGTAGTTTTTTGAAATTATGAAAATTGTTTGTCGCCTGTGGGAATTGAACCAGGGTTCTCAGGATCCACAGGCCGACTTCATACCACTGAGCTAGCCATCCCATAAATATAAATAAATAAATAAATATATCATCACGCCTTCTACCCATTACTGGGTGTGGCACTCTATCGAAGCAGATCTCGGTAAGTGTTATATTTTGCGCGTGAAGTGCGATTACCAGTCGTCAAATCACGGCCCTCAAAGATGTTAGTGGTGGAGGAGCCACAGGGGTAGTTTTTTGAAATTATGAAAATTGTTTGTCGCCTGTGGGAATCTAACCAGGGTTCTTAGGATCCACAAGCCAACTTCATACCACCGAGCTAGCCACCACAAAAAGATAAATAGGTTTCAAAATTGATAGCTGTAAAATTGTTGTCAAGATAAACAGGATCTTGATAGGTAATATTTAGTTACTGTTTACGGTGGACAATAAGTAAATATTAAAGTCCTGATATAACCATGCAAACCACTGTGCAATAAAAGTTGCACTTACTGTGTTTAAATATTGCCATTAATAGGCGTATGTCATTTGCCATTTGGATCAGATCTAACTTACATTTTCTAAACCAGATCAGTTATTTATTTCGCTGGATTACTTCGCTGACTTTATTTCCAGTACTAGAGTTACTGATACTAATTTACTTTGAAGTAATTCACTCCAATAAGTGCACCAGTTTGCTTAATTCAGTTCATTTAGTCATGTGTCGAATTTATCTGAACTGATTTAAGTGAACCAAGTGGCAAATGGAATACAGCTAATGGCGATAATTTTTTTGAGCTCACGAGTGGTTTTGTTGGTATGGAAATGTATTTACTAAGAGCAACAATTACTGATTTGAAATAATTCACCCCAATAAGTGCATTATTTTGCTAAATTCATTTCATTTAGTCATGTGTCAAATTTATCTGAACTGATTTAAGTGAATCCGTTGACAAATAGGTAACTTACAATACAAGTATTGTAAAAATTGTATTTTCTGACAGAGTCATGAAAAAAGTATTAACTTCTAGCTGCTATAATAAAGTGATATATTTCGTTAATTCAGTGTAAATCCCGACCCTAAAAGTAAGAAGATTACCACGATTAATTAACTTAATTTATTTTCCTGTCTACATAACAAAATAATAATAGTGCATGGTGCGTAGGTATAAATAATCCAAAGAAATCTCATTTTCATTTAGTTTCTACCTCATAATTAAGGAAATGGTATCAATATTTCACCTACATTGTACATGAAATTTACGAGCTGAACAAGATTACTACTTTAATTACGAAACTCTGATAAAAAATCCATATGCATTACGATGAAATCAGCGCGGAAAGTTATTTTTTGACACAAAGTTATTTTGAATTCATCACACGGTAATGAGCGTACTTAGATAACGTGTTAAACAAACTGCTGCGATATTTTAAACGAGGAAATCTCGACATTATAATAAATTTATGTCCCGAATAGTTATTAGTTTTTATCCAACATATAATTAATATCGTATAAACATGGTTTAGTATATAAATGCAAATAAGACGAACGATAAGAGTCGATTTTTTCATTAATTTCTCCCTGGTTCGAAACTCCTGTTAACACGATATAATTATATTATCGCCATGATTTATTTACTCGCTATTACTAGATTAGTAGCACTTCATTATTTATAGATATACGCACTCTCGCCTAAAAATTATTCTAAATATAGTATTTATTTATTTACTACAGATGCATAAATAATATCAAGCTATATGCCATTAAATGGGGTAGCACTAACTCTGAAACATTCACAGAATATCTGCTTACCAGGGTATATACTGCCATTTTCAAAAAAAAAACAAATATGCATTGCTCTATTGCAGTGGGTTTCAAACTTCCTTGGAGGCAAAGATCACAAATATATTCTTTCGCGATCACCTTACTTTTATGTGATCAAAATTTCTAATTTATGCATGTATATTACAAATGGGGTGACTAGCTCAGTGGTATGAAGTCGGCCTGTGGATCCTGAGAACCCTGGTTCGATTCCCACAGGCGCCAAATAATTTTCATAATTTCAAAAGCTACCTCTGTAGCTTCTCCACCACTAATATCTTTGGGGGCCGTGATTTGACAACTGATAACCGCACTTCACGCGCAAAATATATCACTTACCGAGATCTGCTTCGGCAGAGTGCCACACCCAGTAATGGGTAGAAGGCGTGATGATATATTTATTTTATTTTTATTTAATTATTTATAGATATGCACACTCTCAACTGAAAATTATTCTAAATATAGTAATTATTTATTTGCTACAGATGCATAAATAACATCAAGCTATATGCCATTAAATGGGGTAGCACGAACCTCTAAAACATTCACAGAATATCTACTTACCAGGATATATACCATCATTTTAAAAAAAGGCAAAGTATACATTGTTCCATTGCAGTGGTTTTCAAAATTTTCGGAACCAGGACTCTCTTGGAGGCAAAAATCACAAATATATTCTTTCGCGATCACCTTACTTTTATGTGATCAAAATTGCTAATTTAATCATGTATATTACAAATGGGGTGGCTAGCTCAATGGTATGAAGTCGGCCTGTGGATCCTGAGAATCCTGCTTCGATTCCCACAGGCGACAAACAATTTTCATAATTTCAAAAACTACCCCTGTAGCTTCTCCACCACTAATATCTTTGGGGGCCGTGATTTGACAACTGATAACCGCACTTCACGCGCAAAATATATCACTTACCGAGATCTGCTTCGGCGGACTGCCACATCCAATAATGGGTAGAAGGCGTGATGATATATTTATTTTATTTTTATTTAATTATTTATAGATATGCACACTCTCAACTGAAAATTATTCTAAATATAGTATTTATTTATTTGCTACAGATGCATAAATAATATCAAGCTATATGCCATTAAATGGGGTAGCACTAACTCTAAAACATTCACAGAATATCTACTTACCAGGATATATACCATCATTTTAAAAAAAGGCAAAGTATACATTGTTCCATTGCAATGGTTTTCAAACTTTTCGGAGCTATGACTTCCTTGGAGGCAAAAATCACAAATATATTCTTTCGCGATCACCTTATTTTTTATGTGATCAAAATTACTAATTTATGCATGTATATTACAAATGGGGTGACTAGCTCAGTGGTATGAAGTCGGCCTGTGGATCCTGAGAACCCTGCTTCGATTCCCACAGGCGACAAACAATTTTCATAATTTCAAAAACTACCCCTGTAGCTTCTCCACCACTAACATCTTTGGGGGCTGTGATTTGACGACTGATAACCGCACTTCACGCGCAAAATATATCACTTACCGAGATCTGCTTCGGCGGACTGCCACATCCAATAATGGGTAGAAGGCGTGATGATATATTTATTTTATTTTTATTTAATTATTTATAGATATGCACACTCTCAACTGAAAATTATTCTAAATATAGTATTTATTTATTTGCTACAGATGCATAAATAATATCAAGCTATATGCCATTAAATGGGGTAGCACTAACTCTAAAACATTCACAGAATATCTACTTACCAGGATATATACCATCATTTTAAAAAAAGGCAAAGTATACATTGTTCCATTGCAATGGTTTTCAAACTTTTCGGAGCTATGACTTCCTTGGAGGCAAAAATCACAAATATATTCTTTCGCGATCACCTTACTTTTATGTGATCAAAATTTCTAATTTATGCATGTATATTACAAATGGGGTGACTAGCTCAGTGGTATGAAGTCGGCCTGTGGATCCTGAGAACCCTGGTTCGATTCCCACAGGCGCCAAATAATTTTCATAATTTCAAAAGCTACCTCTGTAGCTTCTCCACCACTAATATCTTTGGGGGCCGTGATTTGACAACTGATAACTGCACTTCACGCGCAAAATATATCACTTACCGAGATCTGCTTCGGCGGACTGCCACATCCAATAATGGGTAGAAGGCGTGATGATATATTTATTTTATTTTTATTTAATTATTTATAGATATGCACACTCTCAACTGAAAATTATTCTAAATATAGTATTTATTTATTTGCTACAGATGCATAAATAATATCAAGCTATATGCCATTAAATGGGGTAGCACTAACTCTAAAACATTCACAGAATATCTACTTACCAGGATATATACCGCCATTTTCAAAAAAGGCAAAGTTCTACATTGTTCCATTGCAGTGGTTTTCCAAATTATTCGGAACCATGACTCCCTTAGAGGCAAAAATCACAAATATATTCTTTCGCGATCACCTTACTTTTATGTGATCAAAATTTCTAATTTATGCATGTATATTACAAATGGGGTGACTAGCTCAGTGGTATGAAGTCGGCCTGTGGATCCTGAGAACCCTGCTTCGATTCCCACAGGCGACAAACAATTTTCATAATTTCAAAAACTACCCCTGTAGCTTCTCCACCACTAACATCTTTGGGGGCTGTGATTTGACGACTGATAACCGCACTTCACGCGCAAAATATATCACTTACCGAGATCTGCTTCGGCGAACTGCCACATCCAATAATGGGTAGAAGGCGTGATGATATATTTATTTTATTTTTATTTAATTATTTATAGATATGCACACTCTCAACTGAAAATTATTCTAAATATAGTATTTATTTATTTGCTACAGATGCATAAATAATATCAAGCTATATGCCATTAAATGGGGTAGCACTAACTCTAAAACATTCACAGAATATCTACTTACCAGGATATATACCATCATTTTAAAAAAAGGCAAAGTATACATTGTTCCATTGCAATGGTTTTCAAACTTTTCGGAGCTATGACTTCCTTGGAGGCAAAAATCACAAATATATTCTTTCGCGATCACCTTATTTTTTATGTGATCAAAATTACTAATTTATGCATGTATATTACAAATGGGGTGACTAGCTCAGTGGTATGAAGTCGGCCTGTGGATCCTGAGAACCCTGCTTCGATTCCCACAGGCGACAAACAATTTTCATAATTTCAAAAACTACCCCTGTAGCTTCTCCACCACTAACATCTTTGGGGGCTGTGATTTGACGACTGATAACCGCACTTCACGCGCAAAATATATCACTTACCGAGATCTGCTTCGGCGGACTGCCACATCCAATAATGGGTAGAAGGCGTGATGATATATTTATTTTATTTTTATTTAATTATTTATAGATATGCACACTCTCAACTGAAAATTATTCTAAATATAGTATTTATTTATTTGCTACAGATGCATAAATAATATCAAGCTATATGCCATTAAATGGGGTAGCACTAACTCTAAAACATTCACAGAATATCTACTTACCAGGATATATACCATCATTTTAAAAAAAGGCAAAGTATACATTGTTCCATTGCAATGGTTTTCAAACTTTTCGGAGCTATGACTTCCTTGGAGGCAAAAATCACAAATATATTCTTTCGCGATCACCTTACTTTTATGTGATCAAAATTTCTAATTTATGCATGTATATTACAAATGGGGTGACTAGCTCAGTGGTATGAAGTCGGCCTGTGGATCCTGAGAACCCTGGTTCGATTCCCACAGGCGCCAAATAATTTTCATAATTTCAAAAGCTACCTCTGTAGCTTCTCCACCACTAATATCTTTGGGGGCCGTGATTTGACAACTGATAACTGCACTTCACGCGCAAAATATATCACTTACCGAGATCTGCTTCGGCGGACTGCCACATCCAATAATGGGTAGAAGGCGTGATGATATATTTATTTTATTTTTATTTAATTATTTATAGATATGCACACTCTCAACTGAAAATTATTCTAAATATAGTATTTATTTATTTGCTACAGATGCATAAATAATATCAAGCTATATGCCATTAAATGGGGTAGCACTAACTCTAAAACATTCACAGAATATCTACTTACCAGGATATATACCGCCATTTTCAAAAAAGGCAAAGTTCTACATTGTTCCATTGCAGTGGTTTTCCAAATTATTCGGAACCATGACTCCCTTAGAGGCAAAAATCACAAATATATTCTTTCGCGATCACCTTACTTTTATGTGATCAAAATTTCTAATTTATGCATGTATATTACAAATGGGGTGACTAGCTCAGTGGTATGAAGTCGGCCTGTGGATCCTGAGAACCCTGGTTCGATTCCCACAGGCGCCAAATAATTTTCATAATTTCAAAAGCTACCTCTGTAGCTTCTCCACCACTAATATCTTTGGGGGCCGTGATTTGACAACTGATAACCGCACTTCACGCGCAAAATATATCACTTACCGAGATCTGCTTCGGCGGACTGCCACATCCAATAATGGGTAGAAGGCGTGATGATATATTTATTTATATATTTATTTGCTACAGATGCATAAATAATATCAAGCTATGTGCTATTAAATGGGGTAGCACGAACCAGGATATATACTACCATTTTCAAAAAAGGCAAAATATACATTGTTCCATTGCAGTGGTTTTCAAACTTTTCGAAGTCGTGACCCTCTGGGAGGTAAAAATCACAAATATATTTTTTCGCGACCCCCTTTCTTTTTATGTGATCAAAATTGCAGTTTGTAAAAGGCTGATTTAATAATGTATATTACAAACATTGAACCACGATTTCAGAAATTAATAAAGGAAAAATTTCTCATTAAGGTAGTTTTATTATGACAGTCTCATAAAAGTATAGGTAACCGAAAAAGTTTATAAAAATAATTATTTAATTATGTGTATGGTAAATAAAACAACAAATTTGCATAATAATGTAGAAATTCATGAAAAAGAACATATTTAATTTTTTTTTAAATCTGTCGTAAATGCTTCCATGATAGTACCACCTTAAGGATGAATTTAAAATAATATGACACTAGATATGAAGTTAAGGATTTCACCACTTGATTCCACATATACTTCTGCGTAGATGAGTATATTTTGATCCTCAAAATATTTTTTTTTAACGTCAGAATCATGATTGTAAAAAAATCGGTTACTGAAAATGCGAATTTTTTGTTGAAACAGTTTAAAAATCGAAAAATTTTAAAATATGGTTGTATATAATTTAGACTACGAGAAATCGAATGCCGTTGAGCGCATCTTCATATCTTTTTTAGTTTAGGAGTTACAGCGATTTTTGACATTTTCGAAATCTCAACTTTGAAGGCCCATATCTTGAAAACTAAAAGAGATATTGAAATGCGGTTTGAACGAGTGTATTTCTCGTGCTCTGATTAACTTATATACAAATTTTAAATATTTTGAAAATTTTACATTTTTTTTCAAAATTTTCTTTTGCCCTTATTTCAAAAACTTGACGAGATAATGAAAATCTGTAAAAACCAGTGGATTTCTCGCATAAAAATACATATGTATGTAAAATTTCAGAATTTTTGCTCTACGGATAAAAATTTTAGAACACAAAAACTAAAAATGGCCAAAATTCGTAAAATTCTTAAGGGGTACCCCTTCAAAAATAATTAAAAAACAGTGATTTTTCGTTTTTATGTAATAAAAACTTTATCTGTGCGAATTTTTGGCTGAAATTTTGCATACCTATGTATTTTTACGAGAGGAATTCATTGGTGTTCACAGATTTTTATTATCTTTTAAATTTTTTAAAATATTGAGAAATGAAAATTTTCCAAAAAATCATAAAATTTTGAAAATTTCCAAAATTTCAGTATAAGTTAATTGGAGCACGAGAAATACACTCGTTCAAACCGCATTTCAATATCTCTTTTAGTTTTCGAGATATGGGCCTTCAAAGTTGAAATTTTTAAAAAGTAAAAAATTGCTCTTACTTAAATCTAAAAAAGATATGAAGATGCGCTCAACGGCATTCAATTTCTCGTAGCCTGATTTATGCAGAAACATATTAAAAAAATCGATTTTTAAACTGGTTCAACCAAAAAATAGGCATTTTCATTAACAGACATTTTTGCGATCACGAGTCCGGCGATTATAAGAAAATATATATTATAGATCAAAATGTGCATAATTATATAGAAATATATCAGGAGTTAAATGGTGAATTCCCCAATTTCATATGTAGTATCTTATTATTTTAAATTAACCGTAAACAGAAACAAACGTAAATATAAAATAAATTAATATATCATCACACCTTCTACCCATTACTGGATGTGGCACTCTGCCGAAGCAGATCTTGGTAAGTGATATATTTTGCGCGTGAAGTGCAGTTACCAGTCGTCAAATCACGGCCCCCAAAGATGATAGTGGTGGAGGAGCCACAGGGGTACTTTTTGAAATTATGAAAATTGTTTGTCGCCTGTGGGAATCGAACCAGGGTTCTCAGGATCCACAAGCTAACTTCATACCACTGAGCTAGCCACTCCATAAAAAAATAATATATAAATATAAACATATGTATTTAAATAAATAATATGTACTATATTTTTCATTTCATTCAATAAAAATTTTGCAAAGGGATGAATCTTTAAAAACATGTATTTTAAAATTTGTAAATAGCATCCGACGACTGCCGCCCTTCCCCTAAATTTAATGTTATTTTTGCCTGCCCTACAAATGGCCGCGCTCAACATGCTTGCCTCATAGATACCATAGATACAAGTTATCAACTTAGTGTTTATATAAAATTCTTGGATGAAATACTAGATTCCACACTTTCCTGATGACTTAACTACAGAAAATCTACTTCTAAAGAAATTGTCCCGAAATTACAAATACCGTCGTCGTCTTTCATTCCCAAAGAACCAGATTGCATCCATCGTCCGCATCAGAAGAAACCAATCAGGTTCGTTCTTTAAAGTCCAAATCCATTTAACTGATGACCAGAGCAATTAATTGGTGCACCCCGAGTAAACGTTGCCGCTTAATTCCCCGTTCGCTACTGCTGCCATCCATTAGGACATTAGAGCATCGCATCGCATCGCATCTCTGTGCTTCACTTGTTTAAAAAACAACCCACCGTCGCGGAGTATTTATATGCACACTGCATTTTTATGTGTGTTTGTATTGACGAATGAGAGTGAAGCCATTGAAGGGAGATGAGCTGGGCGTGGGAGCAACGGTGGTAAAATAAATAAACTGGTAGATCTGTGGGTGGCGAGCTAATTGACTGGGGGAGGTTTTGTTTGTACGAATGACCGGATATTGTTATGCTGTCAATTGTTCTCCGAGTCAAACAAATTTACTAAAGTAAATATTTGTTTTGTTCGTATTATTCATAATGGTGATTTACTAGTTAACTAATAGTTGATTAACTTTATTTTGCAAACAAATGCTTTTAACAAAAGTTACGCAAACTATACTTTGTATCAAATTAAAAAAAAATAATGACGGCATACTAGATAATAAGAATATATATATAGTAAGAATATTTTTACAATACTGGTACTGTAAGTTACCTATTAATGACAAAATTTAAACACAGTAAGTGGAACTTTTATTGTACAATGGTTTCCTTGGTTCTATCAGGACTTTAATATTTACTGACTGTCTACTGTGGGCAGTAAGTAAATATTACATATCAAGGTCCTGTTTATTTTGACAACAATTCGCCAGCTGACAGTTTTGAAATAACATATGAGATATTTTACGCAAATGTAATGTATGTCGAAGATAGAAGATAAATGATAAGTGTATAGGAATGATTGGATAGATGTGATTGAAGGTTTGTTATGTGATGAATAATTTCGAATCTAATAAATAAATGAGTTTATATGGAATGATCTATGAAGGTGGTTAAAGTGAAGGTGGTGTGTTTGGATGATAATGTTTGAAGAGGGCTGATTATTTGATGAATGTAATGAGTGAATATTTTATCAGTGATTTTAGGGTTCGTGCTACCCCATTTGATGGGATATAGCGTGAAGATATGTATATTCTTTTTATTCGTGCAAGTATTGTAAAAAATAGCTTACTAACCTCGAAGTGTAAGTGATTTAGTTCGCAATTGTTTAGGACATTTTTGACCTAAAAACTATCATTTACAGTTCATGGTAGGTAATATACTATTATCCAATACCTACTCATAATATATCTGTTACTATAGTTATTTAAAATAAACAATGTTCATCATTAATCACTTAGTAAGAGAATAACAAAGAAGTCATGGTATCGTAAGAACCATATCATGGGTACTTTATAATTTCTATGTTTTATTCATATTATATTAATTGTCTTGTCGGTGTCAAACAATAAACGAACATGTAAACACGATTTATGATGTTTTAAGAGAGGTGTTGGATAAAACGTTATATTGGACTCGTGTGGAATGTATATTAGTCACTCAAGAAAAGTTGCCACTCACCCTTAGTATATCATATGCCACAATAGTATAATAAATTACTATTATCTACCTCTTATGATTAAATAATATCAAAATTAGCTAAATGAGTACCAGTATCTATTATAGATATCTCTCAACTATACTAATTTATAAATGCATTCATACTTCGTGTGCAAATTACATAATCATTTATTTATATATTATATATTTCAGTATGCCAATCACGAAATTGTTGGTACTAGGTAAATACAGATAATGTATTAAATGTGGTTTAATTATTTATTTCATAAACAAACATTTAATTGATAATTTGTTATTCATAAATATAATAAATTTATAGGTTAGATTACGTCATGAACTACTTACTGTTTGATGCAGCTTTCAATAACAAAAGACTGAAATCATAACCTTCAATTAAATTACAGTTCGCGCGTTTTTTTACATCTGCAGTATTAAATCCACGTCTTGAAATTTTTTTTACAGACATTTATCTAAATGTTTTCAAATAGAAGTGTTTTTATCAGTAATAATATAACAAGAGAGAGAGAATAAATTGAAAATAGTTTGACAGATCTTTCGAGAACTTGTTGCCAGGCAATAATCATGAAAGCCCGTAGGGCTTGAGTGGTTATTGCCAAATGGCAACAAGTTGGAGAAAGATACTGGAGAACTTTTTTATAATTTATCCAACTCTCGAGTTATATTCAATTAGATTATTTTTTGACTTAGCTGTTGAGGTCGATTCATCCAACTTAAAAGATTTTGAATTGGAGCACTATCGATTGATTACTTATTAATGTACTCGTATTGTTGGAAGTTATTTCCAAAATTTGTTAGTGTTTTTCTGTAAGTGAAATGGTACTAAATCGATTTTTTTCACACATTTCTTGACGTGTTGACAGTTTTAAATAATTATTGGAGAACTACCTTCATTTGTCAACAAAAACAAAAGCTACAGAGATTATTCCCGGGTATAATCACAAGACCTTTAATCTCAGTATAATAATGAAAGGATTAGTTAAGACGCAGACACGTGACATACAAGGAAGCATTTTATTGGTTTTGAGAAACGTCAAAAAATATTCTGTAATTATATAATAAGAGAGTGAGAATAAATTGAAACATAATTTGACAGATCTTTCGAAAACTTGTTGCCAGGCAATAGTCACGAAAACCCTTAGGACTTGAGTGGCTATTGCCAAATGGCAACAAGTTTGAGAAAGATACTGGAGAATTATTTTCTAATTTATCCAACTCTCGAGTTATATTTAATCTAGTCTCTTCTACATATGCCTCAAAAAGTAACATCAACTACGGAAACTGGCAGTACGGCAGCGTAAAAACTGCGGCTCGGTGTGTCCAGTAGGCCCAGGCCCGATTCGGGCTGTAGCGCCATTGAAGAAGAAGAAGAAGAAGATAACAATAACATCTTGAGATGAGTGTGCAGGTATCAACTTCAAACATCATTAATCTTAATTTTCAGTAAATCCCTAACAAGATTTTAATTTAAAGTAATTTACAACTACATATTTCTCGTGGACAAAACCACCCGAACGCAACACATCGTAACATAACCGCGTTCTGTTCAGCGTTCGTCTCCCCATTTAACCGCGCTAACTGCAGTTAATTCGCTAATGCACTCGCGTTGTCTCTGCTGTTGCCGTTACTGTTGCACTTTTGATAAATGTTCCGATGCACACACAAAGGCACATATTTTATTTTATTAAGTTCCGACGTACGTCTCTTAGACACAGATAAATTGTTCAAGATAACTCCTAAACTTTTACATATAAACACAGTGAGTATACATTGTCGCAGCATTCATATAGTTTGTTTATTTTTTCTAGTGTTATTTACAGTTCTCATTTAACTGCAGTGCGGGATATTTATCTTACGGTGGAATGGCTGCGTTTTACTGGTTTATTGTTTAGATTTACGACCTTTTTTTATGTTCAATTGGTTTTTATATTGAATTATGCACCGATAACGCGATAACCGAATTGCAAAGATTTATAAAATGTACTTATTTTGCTAGAAACTGCAGTTTATTTGAAAATATTGCAACGTTGTGCACATTAACACATTGGAAGAATTATGACTCACCCTGAAATTGAAAATAATAGATAAATTATTGGATGGTTTTCACTAAATTCATTAGATTCTTATCCAAATGGGGTAGTGGCTTAGTGGTATCGAGTCGGCCTGTGGATCCTAAGAACCCTGCTTCGATTCGAGCAGCCGACAAACATTTTCATCACATTAGAATTACCCTTGTGGCTTCTCCTCCACTAACATCTTTGAGGGCCGTGATTTGACGGTTGGTAACCACACTTTACGCGTATAATTATATCACTTACCTAGTTCTTCTTCCGTAGAATGCCACACCACTGGGTGTGGCACTCTTCCGAAGGATGGATAGAAGACGTGATAATATATTTATATTTTATATTCATTATGATGATGAATAAAACCGAGATAAAATTTATATTTCAAGCAAGAAGTCGTACATTAAAACTCGTAGATTTTTGTTATTTATCGGTTTTAGAAAATCTGTTTTTTGGATAAAATTGCAAAATTCGAAAACCAGTGTATATATTTCAAATTCCGATATTATCAACTAGAAAAATTCATTAGTCAAGACTCAGTCTTGAGAATGACGTAACTGGCGAAACGCGTCGAATTAAATAAATTAATTTGTGAAAACTATTACCGAGTGCTTCAATCCATAATAAATTGTTACATTATATTTTTCTCTAAAAAATCTTTCACCAAGTGTCAACCACTCGTTCCATCAATTTTAGTTTTGAAGTACATATATTTATTGTTTTTTTTTTCTTTTTGTAAAAATACGAAAACTTTAACTGTTTTTATTACTAGAATTCGAAATCCGGGTTATCAAAAGTCAGTTTCTGTATAAATCTTAATTATGTTTAAGTGACTATAAGCTACTATAATTTAAATTAAGTTCCTGTTGTGCAGAGTTTCAAAATCTATTAAACAATACAATAGAATAATCCAGAATTTTCTACAAACTCTTGTAATGGTTACGGTACATAATTTAGTGACGCATATCCTACATGATTTCTTTACACCATATATTTTTATTTTGTCCCGGTCTGAACTCTAAACGGTTCGAGCGCCAATCAGCCTTATCTTAAAATCCATGCGGCTCCACTTAATACCCGAAAAAAAGTGTTCAAGTCAGAAATACATCTTTCGGTGTCATCTGCAAGCCGTTCTCGGCGCCATCTAACCCTAACCAGTCACCGACAACCGCACGACGCACGAGGGGTTGTCATACTTATTTTAAACCGTCTGTCATGGATCATAAATTACAATTATATCAGGCACGCGTTAGTTTTGCTTCATTCCATATACGCAAATCACGCGATATATGGAATTGACTTTGGTCAACTTATTTTTTGTTTAAAAATTACCAACAATTTAACCTTTTACTTGAATATACGTGTACAATAACAATATTCCCCCTTATTCTGTAACAAGATTATTATTTATTACTGATCATGATTGTTCGGCAGTACGGTGGGGTGGGTAGCGTTACGGAATTCGAATCCGGAGATCCCGAGTTCGATTCCCACTCAAGCTAGAAATTATAACTACAACCACTCTGTGGCTCGGTGAGTTCGAACCCTGTACTGTAATTGGGATATAATTCCAGTTGTACAGAGTAACATAAATAAATAAATAAATGATTACTCTATAAATTTCTTTTACTTTCGTATTTTGTAACTAAAATAATTTATTCTGTTATTTCTTAGTCGGCATGTGGATACTAAGAACCCTGGTTCGATCTCCACAGTCGACAAACATTTTCACCAATTTAAAATTACCCCTGTGGCTCCTCCGCGAATAACATCTTTGAGGGTCGTGATTTGACGGCTGGTAACTGCACTTTACGCGCAAAAATATATTACTTACCGAGATCTGCTTCGGTAGAGTACCACATCCAGTAATATTATCAATTTAATTTTATGGAGTGGCTAGCTCAGTGGTATGAAGTCGGCCTGCGGATCCTGAGAACCCTGGTTCGATTCCTACAGGCGACAAACAATTTTTATTATTTCAAAAGCTACCCCTGTGGCTCCTCCACCACTAACATCTTTGGGGGCCGTGATTTATCGACTGATAACCGCATTTCACGCGCAAAATATATCACTTACCGAGATCTGCTTTGGTAGAGTGCCACACCCAGTAATGGGTAGAAGGCGCGATGATACTCATATATTTTTTATTATTTATTTCTTTGTCGGCCTGTGTATCTAAGAACCCTGGTTCGATTCCCGCAGCCGAGAAACATTTTCACCAATTTAAAATTACCTCTGTGGCTCCTCCACCACTAACATCTTTGAGGGCCGTGATTTGACGGCTGGTAACCGCACTTTACGCGCAAAAATATATCACTTACCGAAATCTGCTTCGGCAGAGTGCCACACCCAGTAATATTATCAATTTCATTTTAAAATATTCCTTTTTATAATTTTTTTTAAAGTCTGTTCTATAAAGCTTGTCGTGCACTAGCTCTGAGAAAATTGGTCCGTTTACACTAGACAGCACATTGTGTGTGGTGTGCGGATACAAGGCATGTTATACACCGTCTGATATTAATTATTTTTTAGCTGTTAATTATGTTTGTCTGTTAGCATGTGAAAGACTGGTTTAATAAAGCGATTCTACGGTTTTTTCATACTTGTCTGTTTGAGGATATTATATGGTTTGATAGGAATTTATTGCCTGTAAAGTGCAATATTTAAAAGCTGTTAATTTTAATTATTTCAAAGCATAATTTTAATTAGTTCCGCTTATTAATTTTGAAGAGAAAACATTGTTATGGTTTAATGTGACCATAGTTCATTTTAAAGAAACAAATGATAAAATAAGTTGTCTCTTGCACAATTTTATAAATGATAATTTACACTTATGTATAAAAATCCATGTAATATGTTCTTTGTTTTATAACAAAATGTTGCACTAATTGTAATAATGAATAAGAAAAATCATTTGGCAGAAGTAATTAAATCTATAGTTGAAGACATTAGACAAAAGCGCTCCACCTTAGGTGTCGTAATTTTTTATGTCATTTGCGCTCGTCCGTTACCAGGCATTCAAGTGTTCGTTGTAAATAAAGGTTAAACTGATAAAACAAAAGATTGTATGGTATTATCTTTGATAAATTTACTTTTTCTGAAATCAGCAAGAAAGTGCCTACTTTCCTGACCAATTTTAGTATGGAAAGTAGGTTTTTACTAAAACAATCAAGTAAAGTACGTATCCAAGGCTACAACAAAAATAACAGTCTGGTAAAGTACAAAACAGTCTGGTAAAGATTTACATGACTGTTATTTTTGTTGTAACCTTGGATACGTAGTCTGCTGTCAGTACAATTCATATCAAAAAATTTAAACATTTTGAATTATGTATGATTAATTATTAATTAAATTGAACGGTTTCAGAAAAAATAGTATACATAATACGTCAGGAAAGTGTTTTTACTTGACTCAGCGTATTAAAATACTCGCTTCGTCAAGTAAAATATCACTTTCCTGACTTATTATGTAATATACTATTTAATAAATAAAAAAATATATATCATCACGCCTTCTACCCATTACTGGGTGTGGCACTCTGCCGAAGCAGATCTCGGTAAGTGATATATTTATGCGCGTGAATTGTGGTTACCAGCCGTCAAATCACGGCCCCCAAAGATATTAGTGGTGGGGGAGCCACAGGGGTAATTTTAAATTGGTGAAAATGTTTTGACGGCTGTGAGGATCGAACCAGGGTTCTTTGGATCCACAGGCCGACTTGCTACCACTGTGCCATTACCCCATATACTATTTAAAGTTAATAAATTAAAATTTGTCAAGTGACAGAAATTTGCAACTATTGAACTGGTTCTACCAAAATTATCATTCTTACCGATCCTTTTAATAATACCATTGCCAGAACTGGGCAATAGCTAGCTACTTTTGTAGCTTAGCTACTAGCTTAGCTATATTTACCTTAGCTGTAGCTGTAGCTTAGCTAACTGTGAAAAAATATAGCTGTAGCTTGTAGCTAGCTACTTTTTTTTCTATTAGCTTAAAAATAACATCTGAAGCTATTTTTAAAGCTACTTTTTGTAGCTTAAAGCTACTTTTTAAGCAGAAGGTCAACAAAGTACGCATGCGTACAAGCTAAACCCACACAAAATAATTATTTGTTGCCGGTTCCAACTGGCTCTAATACGCAAAAATACACAGTAGGTGCCAGATGGTATTTGCTATTTTTGATATTTATGTACATAATAGTAAATTAACAGTCATTATAACAAAAGACTGATCAACTGACCATATGACAATGGCAAATTTAACAATTCACAATAATTGAAAAAAGTAGCTTTAAAATTTTACAGCTACTTTAACGAAAGCTTTTAGCTGTAGCTTAGCTATATTTTACAAAATATAGCTTATAGCTGTAGCTTAGCTACTTTTTTAAAGAATAGCTGTAGCTGTAGCTTAGCTACTTTTTTTAAGTAGCTTGCCCAGCTCTGACCATTGCAATAAAAACGAGAAAGTAATGGCAGTAATTCGTACATAACTGTGTCAGATATAACACAATTATTTTTTTAAAGTATTAAGAAAGAAGTCACAGCAAAATAAAAAAACCATTCGCATCCTTAATTTTAATTTCCGGTTAGTCTGCGCATTGCCTTAAAATCTCCAAATTGAAATAAATGATTCCCTCGCCGGGTATTTTCACTCCTCATCATTTGTCTTCAGCCAGGATAATTTTATTCTACCATTCATCCTTTGAAAATATTTTCATTGTTCTTATGTTTTAATTCTCGCGGAGCCTAAATTGGAATTCTATCGAAAAGGATAAAAAACAAATCAAGAGCGTTTGTTTGTAAACATGTCGTCATGTCAACGGAAACGAGAGCGCTGCGACGGCGTCCATGGCCACCCAGGATGGTGTGATGGATGGTCACAGCGCACTTGATTATTTTCAAAATTCTAATTGAAATTCCGTAACATTCAATGGAAACTAATTATAAAAAGGGTGTTGTTTGCAAGCGAACCGTTTGTGGTTGTTGACAACAAGAGGACGATGTCTTATCACAACTTGTAATTGTTGGATGTGATATTGAATTTATCCTTGGATAATTTATTTTATAAATTGATGACAGGTTACTTACAGAACTGACTTTTTCAGATAAATAAATTATATATACTTGGAGAACACAACCTTTATTGATATTTTAAAAATACATTGTCCATTGTACAAATATATTTATGCAATATTATCAAATCCTTGTAGCATTCACTGACCTTTTATATATTAAATTCATTGTCCTGAAACCGACAAGAAAGTGTCACTCCCCTGACCAATTTTAGTACGGAATGTGGATTTTTTCCAAAACAGCCAAGTAAAGTACGTATCCAAGGTTACAACAAAAATAACAGTCCGATAAAGTACAAAATATTATGGTAAAAACTTTTTTCTGGAACCGGCAAGAAAGTGCCTGCTTTCCTGACCAATTTTAGTATGGAAAGTAGTAAATAAATAAATAAATAAATATATCATCACGCCTTCTACCCATTGCTGGGTGTGGCACTCTGCTAAAGCAGATCTCGGTAAGTGATATATTTTTGCGCGTGAAGTGCGGTTACCAGTCGTCAAATCACGGCCCCCAAACATGTTAGTGGTGGAGGAGCCACAGGGATAGCTTTTTCAAATTATGAAAATTTGTCGCCTGTGGGAAGCGAACCAGGGACCTCAGGATCCACAGGCCGACTTCATACCACTGTGGAAAGTAGGTTTTTACAAAAACAGTCAAGTAAAGTACGTATCCACGGCTACAACAAAAATAACAGTCTGGTAAAGTACAAAACAATTTGGTAAAGATTTATCTTGACTGTTATTTTTGTTGTAACCTTGCTGTCAGTACAATTCATATAAAAAAATTAAACATTTTGAATTATTTATGATTAATTATTGATTAAATTAAACAGTTTTAGAAAAATAGTATACATGATACGTCAGGAAAGTGTTCTTACTTGATTTAGCGGATTAAAATACTCGGCCTGCGGCCTCGTATTTTAAACAATCGTTTCGTCAAGTAAAATATCACTATCCTGACTTATTATGTAATATACTTTTTTCTGAAACAGCCAAGAAAGTGCCAAGAAGATTTTTATTAAAACAGTCAAGTAAAGTATACGTATCCAAGACTACAACAAAAATAACAGTCAGGTAAAGTACAAGGTAAAGATTTTACCTGACGTTTTGTATTTTACAAGACTGTTATTTTTTTTGTAACCTTTGGATACGAAATCTGCTGTCAATACAATTCGTATAAAAAAATTAAGACATTTTGAATTATTTATGAACCAGTTAGGAGCAGAAGGGTTGAAAAACTGAAACTCCACAAAGTTTGGATTACTTGGCTTTTTTCAATCAAATTATTACAAAATAATAATAACAGTCGACGACGTTTCGGGACTATGGGTTAGTCCCATTATCAAGTCAGCTATAACTAAGTTTACATTAAAAGATTTTTTAAATAATTCCGTGGATCTCCATTTTGGTATTCCACAACTTGAATTATTTATGATTGATTATTGATTAAATTAAACGGTTTCAGAAAAATAGTATACAGAATACGTCAGTAAAGTGTTTTTATTTGACGAATCTCGCGGCCTCGTATTTCAAACAACCGCTTCATCAAGTAAAATATCACTTTCCTGCCTTTTTTCTCTACAAAAATGAATTAAGCAATCACCGACATCTCAGCAATGCAGTTCCATAATTACACATTTCATTCTTAGCGACATCATAGCTTAAATTCACAAATACTTCATCTCCGCGTCGCAATTTAATCTCAACGTTCCCGCACAGTCTCACCTCCTATGTACACAACCCCATGCACTTCCTGGTTAGCTCAACACAGGGTGGTGGTAAGGATGTGATGCACCGGCGGCTTGCAGCTTGCGCGAACGCAATTAATGTGCACGTGCAAACATTGCGCGCTCGGCGCAGGTAAACGTGATTATTACGTCACCCAGCCGGTGAATAATGCGCCGAGCGACAAATCTGTGTTGCACTTTCATAAATAATAAGCGTATGGGTACACAAAGCGAAGGGAGAATGGAAAAGCCTGCTGGTAAAGTGATATCTTTAGTAGGGTATAGATGGGAGTCGTTTGAGAAATGTTTGCGTTTTCTTTAATTAGAAACTGAATTAATTGGTAGTTTTTTTTGTTCAATATTATTCACGTGTTTAATACTGAAGGTACTATTTTAATGTGGTATTATTAGGATTACTGTCGTTGTCAAGAGAGAATGCCAAAGCGGTAAAGGAGAGTAATTCACTGATGCTGGGTTGCATGAAAGTTTTATCGATTCATTAGCAACTAACGGTTCAATAAGTTTCAGAAAATCGCTGTTAATACTGTTACTAGATAAACAATTCTTTAACTAAAGATGTCTTGATTTGTTTCTTGCAATCCAGCATTAATCACGTCACTGTGAAGTTGTATTTATTCCACTGGTCTATTACAGTTAGTATTAGTCGGCAGAGCGGTTCATGTATTACATTTAACACTAATATCGGACCGTGTACTGTAATTGGTATTTAAGTTTCTGTTGTACAGATTAGCATAAAATAAAATAAAAATAAAATAAAATGGTAACACTTTTTATCAATAATATTTGTTGCTCTGGATGAATTTAGGTTGCAGCGCTAATGTCGGTTATTAATTTATAAACGATAAATTAGGGCGTATGTATTTACAATTAATTTTAAATTGTGAATTAATTCATTTTAAAATGAATTGTGATTCGTTTATTATTAGTACCTTAATTCAATATCCATTAACTAAATCGATATTAGCGCTACAATACAAACTGGTCCAGAACTATAAATTTCAATGATAAAAACGTTGCCATTCGTACACTTTTGGTTAGACGTCTGTGTATATATAATATATAATATGACTCATTCAGAATAACTATAATAATTTATATAAAAAATATGAGTTTTCTTCAAGTGCCAATTTCAGACCCTGGTACCATCTCCACAGCCGACAAAACATTTTCACCACATTAAAATTATCCCTGTGGCTTCCTCACCACTAACATCTTTGGGAGCCGTGATTTGACGGCTGGTAACCGCACTTCACGCGCATAAATATATCACTTACCCAGATCTGCCTCGGCAGAGTGCCACATTCAGTAATGGGTAAAAAGCGTGATGATATATTTATTTTATTTTTATATTTATTATATGAGTCATTTTAATTTTCATTGCAGATAATATTTTTTGTTTAGTTTGCGAACTTAATTGTCACCCTCGCTATTAAATTGTTCTTCTTCTTCTTCTTCTAAGTTATATCATTCTGTTTTAATAAATTCCCGGGTTTCCTCAGCGGAAATGGAGGGCCATCGAAATTATTAGCTTCCGCAATAAATAATAAATTTGCAGCGCCTGCATTTCCACCGATTCACCATTCCACCGTTCTTGATGAAACTACACCGCAAACGCAAAAGGAATAAAAACGAAACGAACAAATCTCGGAAATCAATTTGTTGCTATAATTAAAAGCGTTAAATATTCACAGAAAAGCTTTCGCAACTAGACTTGCAAACTATGATTATTTCCGACGGGAAATTGATAAATTTTACTCTAAAATTTGTAACAACAATTTTTATATACTTGTGAAACAAGAGAATGCTGCAAAAATTGAGGGCGAAAAATTGCGTGAACGATTTGGTAATAAATGAATGGATATGACTTATGCTAAACATAAATTGAGGAAATATGAATATGTTAGTGGTATCGAGTCGGCCTGTGGATTTGAGAACCTCGGTTCGATTCCCACACCCGACAAACAATTTTCACCTTATTAAAATTACCCCTGTAGTTCACCCTCCACTAACATTTTTAAGGGCCATGATTTGACAGCTGGTAACCATACTTCACGCGCATAAATGTATCACTTACCGAGATCTGCTTCGGTAGAGAGTCAGACCCAGTAATGGGTAAAAGGCATGATGATATATTTATTGATTTAATTTAATATAACAAGTGCATTAATGGGGTAATGGCTCATTGGTATCGAGTCGGCCTGTGGATCCTCAGAACCCTGGTTCGATTCCCACAGCCGAAAAACAATTTTTACTACATTAAAATTACTCCTGTGGGTCCTCCTCCACTAACATCTTTGGGGACCGTGATATAACGGCTGGTAACCGCACTTCACACGCTTAAATATATCACTTATCGAGATCTGTTACGGCAGAGAATCACCCAGTAATGTATAAAAGGCGTGATGATATATTTATTTATTTAATTTAATATAACACGTGTTTTGAATATTCCCAGAATTTCTTTTTCTCGTTGTTCACTATTTTGTTGCTCTTAGTAAATCCATTTCCATAGCAACAAAAGCACTCGTGAGCGCAAAAAAATTATCGCCATTAGCTGTATTCCATTTGCCACTTGGTTCACTTAAATCAGTTCAGATAAATTCGACACATGACTAAATGAACTGAATTAAGCAAACTGGTGCATTTATTGTGGTGAATTACTTCAAAGTAAATTAGAATCAGTAACTCTAATACTGGAAATAAAGTCAGCGAAGTAATCCAGCGAAATTAATAAGTGATCTGGTTCAGTAAATGTAAGTTAGATCTGTTCCAAATTGCAAATGGAATACGCCTAACATCGTTAGTATTCACTATAAGTGATAATTTCTTTCAAAAAATTGATTTGCGAACAAGACATTAACAACTGTTTGCAAGTGAAAGATTTATAACAGCAATAAATCAAGAACAAATCTACAACACAGGTGAAAAGAAACAGGATAAAGACAGAAACACCACCACGGGGAACTGTATGAGTGCAAGCGAGAAAAGAACTGGACGAGGAGATGAAAAGAAACAAAAGAAACAGCAGAGGAGGAAGGAAGTTCTTTGGAGATATTTAAGAGTTCATTATTTCACGAGACGAAGATGGAAAAATGAGTGCGACGTGCCGAACATGATAATGAATTAATTGGCTCTGCAATTAGTACGATCCTGCGATGAGCAGGATTTAACCGAGATGAACTCGAGGACTATGAACTCTGCAGTCGTTCTTCAACTGTCTTCTTATACACCTACACCGCCTGCATCATTTTTTTTTGTAAATTAAAAAGTACAACTAAAAAATTACAGATAATTACAGAACAGAAAATTTTGTAATCAAAGAAAGAACATTCATGGCTATTATTTAATTATAATTATTGTCATGGGGTGGCTAGCTCAGTGGTATGAAGTCGGACTGTGGATCCTGAAAACCCTGGTTCGATTCCCAGAGACGACGAACAATTTTCATAATTTCAAAAAAAAAGCTACCCCTGTGGCTCCTCCACCACTAACATTTTTGGAGGCCGTGATTTGACGACTGCTAACTGCACTTCACGCGCAAAATATATCACTTACCGAGATCTGCTTCGGCAGAGTGCCATACCCAGTAATGGGTAGAAGGCGTGATGATATATTTATTTATTTTTTTATAAATTTATTGTCGAATTCAGATGGAATAGAAGTTTAGAATGAACGTGTGAATAGAAATGGTGTGAAAGGGAGTGTGAGGGTTTTATTTGATAAGATAATTTCTTGTCCGGTGAAGTATTTACGGGAGCATGCCGTGTGGCATGACGCCAGCGCGAATTTTGTTTTTTTGTTTTCTTGAAAACCGCCTGACAGCTTCAAACATAATTCTTTCCGACGCAAATCCTTACCAAGAACAAAAACGTAAAATATACTTGTCTGCAGCGAAGACAACTACGTTGAATTTGAATTTCCAATCATTTTAAAAACTATTTTGCATAGTTTTTTGTAATCACTCAAGAATATTACGTATTATTTTATTCCGTCCAAACTTCGACAATGTAAATACTTTTTATTTCATGACATGCGCAGAAAACTCAACGTTTTTAACGCGAAATAGTTTGCGGTTCCTAGAGAGCAAAAATTGCAATTTTACATGGATGTTATTAAAAGATTATAAACTAATTAATTATTTTATTGAAAAGTATCATTTAATAGTTATACAGGTATTTTTTCACCGAACTTACTAGTATAATGTAAATAACTGCAGAGTAATTAAAGGTTAATGTTTCAGTTTGCAATACAATTCTGGGGATCTTTTTATTCCACAGTTGGCATAGTACCAGGTAAAAGCGAAAATACTATTTCACATGTTCTTTTTATAATAAATACAAATAGGTTGAGTGATAGAAATACTTTAGATTATTGCTCTGTAAGTAATGTTAAGGAATAAAAGGATGTGGGTAAGAGAAGCAATAATTCTTATTAACTTAAAATTTTTAAATGTCACTGTTGACAGTGACATTTAAAGTTGAAACACTTACTTCTAATCAGTTTGTACTTTTCCCTAAAGAAAAAATAGTTTTGTTTATTTTTTTACGTTTCTCAAAACTAATGAAATGCTTCATTGTATGTCACGTGTCTGCGTTTTAACCAATCCTGTCATTATTATACTGAGAATAAAGCTCTAGTGATTATTCCCGGGAATAATCCCTGTAGGTGCTCTTGTTTGTGACAAATGATAAGTAGTTATTTAAAAATGTCAATGCGTCAAGTAAAATGTGTAAAAAATATCGATTTAGTTCCATTTCAGATACAGAAATACACCAATAAATTTTGGAAACAACTTCCAAGAATACATTAATAAGTAATCAGTCGATATGAACCCAGTTCAAAATCTTTTAAGTTGGATGAATCGACCTCAACAGCTAAATCAAAAAATAATCTTTCTCAAACTTATTGCCATTTGGCAATGGCAACTCAAGCTCTACGGGCTTTTGTGACTATTGCCTGGCAACAAGTTTTCGAAAGATCTATCAAATTATTTTCAATTTATTCTTTTCTTGTTATATAAAAATAAATAAATAAATATATCATAACACCTTCTGCCTGGGTGTGGCACTCTGCCGAAGCAGATCTCGGTAAGTGATATATTTTGCGCGTGAAGTACGGTTACCAGTCGTCAAATCACAGCCCCCAAAGATGTTAGTGGTGGAGGAGCCACAGGGGTAGTTTTTGAAATTATTAAATTTGTTTGTCACCTGTGGGAATCGAACCAGGGTTCTCAGGATTCACAGGCCGACTTCATACCACCCCATATTATTACTGAAAATTTTAATTTCTAATAGAGTAGAGAAATTATATTTATACCTCGTGAAGAAAATAACATTTTTCACTTGATAAACAAAATGGGCGATAATTTTTCCGATGTTTGTACAAGACAGGCAGTAATAAATTCATGAATAACCCATTAAATTTATTTCTGATACAGTTTGCAGTTGAGTGCAACTCGAGTATTCGTGGTACGTCCATTTAAATCAAACTGTAGCATACATGCACAAAATGGCATCTGTTCAAAATGCACGAAATCTCTTGCAACGTCTCCATAAAGCAACGATATTACCAACAGAAATAAGTAACACACCCATTCGCAAACATGCAAAACTAACTTAACTGTTGAGAGACAAACACATACAGCATAGAGTATGTGAGAGTAGGATAGCAAAGCCTCCGCGAGAGCTAGAGCATTCTCTGCACGTACGCGGTTAATCATCCGACGGCGTTGCTGTAAACTCGCGCACCGTTAGTTATTTGGTCTGTGTCGTGTCCGGCTGATATGTTGCGTGGAATGGATTTATTTAGCTGGTTAATTGTGGCAATCGTGCTCTGGGAAGTCACGTTCGCTACGCTGGAATTAAATGCATTCTAGTAAGAAATGACACGTTGTTGTAATTCATGCAATTTCCAGTGGGCAGTTAATACAGACTGTTGTTTCGTTAATCAGAATCACTCAGGTTACTGCAGCTGCTGTTCTTACTGCAGAAGTTTTACTAGCATGATGTCGTTTTGTTTTAGGTGCACTTAAACTAAATGTCGCGTGACTAGACTAATCTTTGCTCGAAAGGTCCTTTCTACTAGCGACAATATTGATTAAATCAAGATCATACAAACATAACATCGTGCTATGTGGCATCAAATTGGGCAGCATGAAGCCTTACTATGCATTTACGTATTAGATTTATCCTGCAATTAAACTTTGCCCAATATTACAATTCCTTTCATTTGTCGTTTATTCATATGTAAACTGTATGAAAATCCTGAATCCATAGGGCAAGGGGTTTTACTAAATGAATGATTGGCACAGTGGTGTCGTGTCGGCCTGTGGATCCTGAGAACCCTGGTTCGATTTCCACCGTCGACAAACATTTTCACCAAATTAAATACTACTCCGATGGCTTCCCCTCTACTAACATCTTTGGGGGCCGTGATTTGACGGCTGGTAACTGCACTTTACGCGCAAAAATATATCACTTACCGAGATCTGCTACGGCAGAGTGCCACATCCAGGAATTGGTAGAAGGCATGATGATATATTTATTTTATTTATTTATTTAATGAGTAAAACATTAAAAAATTATATTGGGTAGGTGGCTCAGTGGAATAGAGTCGGCCTGTGGATTTAAGTACCCAGGTTCAATTCCCACAGCTAATGCACAATTTTCACCACAATAAAACTACCCCTGTGGCTCCCCTACCACTAACATATTTGGAGGCCGTGATTTGATATTTGGTAACCGCATTTCACGCGCAAAATATATCACGTACCAAAATCTGCTACGCAGAGTGCCACATCCAGTAATGGGTAGAAGGCGTGATGACATATTTATATTTATTTATTTTATTTATTAAAAAATAATTAGTTTAAAACTGTGCTTATTATAAACTACACGATGGCTAGCTCAGTGGTATGAAGTCGGCCTGTGAATCCTGAGGTCTCTGGTTCGATTCCCACAGGCGACAAATTTTCATAATTTGAAAAAGCTATCCCTGTGGCTCCTCCACCACTAACATGTTTGGGGGCCGTGATTTGACGACTGGTAACCGCACTTCACGCGCAAAATATATCACTTACCGAAATCTGCTTCAGCAGAGTGCCACACCCAGTAATGGGTAGAAGGCGTGATGATATATTTTATATTTATATTTACGATATTCTTTTCTTCACTTGGAGAGTTTTTTATATAACTAAAGGTACATTTCGACTGCCATGCTGTCATAGTCAGTAGTACACTGCGTTTATTAGTTGAATTTTTAAATATTTTGCAGTATTTATTTCAAATTATATCTTCCATTCACGCAACAAACCTTCACTCACAGTCATCCATTCATTCCTAGGTCATTAAATCAATCTTTTACTCTCAATTTAAAAAAAACGCTGTAACGTACTAAGGAAAAGAAATTGCATTATATGAAGTACGAATCTAAAATGACCGATCTCGATAATAAATTTCTAAGGACACGAGAAGTTATGTAATACAAGGATATAATAATAAAATGTCTTGGAAAACGATAAATGATGTCGGGGTTAATTAAAATGACGAAGTTACTTCACTCGTTGATTGAATCTGAATAGAACAGTTTAAAAATGTAATAAACTGTTCAATGGATATGAATAAAACGTACATATTAAAATATACGTGAATGAAACGATTAAAAAGTGATAAAATGTTATCATAAAATTGGAAAAAACTTTTACGACATATTAATGACAGTTTACTTTTATGTATTCACGAAATAAGTTTTTTTCTTGAGCAGTTCAAATCGTGTAAAAGAATAATAAAACTTTTATTAAGTTCTAAATGAAACTGTAGTTTTTAACAAAGAATTAACAATTTTTTTACACTAACTAAAACTTTATTACAGAATAAAACTACATTGGAAATATTCGACAAATTGGAAGCAAATTTATATTTTTATAATATTCCGGAAGGCGTAACATAATCCGGAAATCTGATTAAACAAACGCATTGAAATGAAATTAATATTGAATGATACAAACTAGTGTAAATAAATTATAAAATCCCTAATAATATTATCAGTTTAAAATCATACAAAATAAACAGAATTGGTGTTCGGTTCAATGGTTGTAATTTACGGTTTAGAATCAGGGTAGCTATACACATGGGCGTCCACAGACATTTTTTCAGAAGGGGGCGGGTCGCAAAAAATCTCAGATGTACATACATTTCTAAAATATTTTTTGTACGTAACATAAATACAAATACACATAACAAATAGACAAAAATGTGAAATAAATTACTAGTCTTTGTCGTCTGGGTTTGAATTGAAGAGGAAGGACAATCAACGAATAACTCTTCCATAAATTGACACCACTTCTTCAATAAATTCTGATTTAGCAGTTTTACCGTTTTTATTTTCTAGTATTTGACGACTGGTAATCGCACTTCACGCGCAAAATATATCACTTACCGAGATCTGCTTCAGCAGAGTGCCACATCCAGTAATGGGTAGCAGGCGTGATGATATATTTATATTTAAATTTTATTTTATATTTTGTGTATGTGTATACTTAATAAACTTAGATTACCTCAATCGTTATGATAGGGGACATGTCGCTATCTGACCATAATAATACTACTGGAAATTTAGTTTCAGCTTGAATTTATTATCTATAAACTTATAATTTAATTTTTATTTTATTTATATATACATATATAGGGTGTTGATCGGGACTCTTGAACATAGGACTTTAACATATAAAATCATATTGTTTTAGTTCCCTGCTTGCTTAATTATTTAAAACAAAAAAGCTTCAAATAAAAGTTTTAAGGCATAAAATACCAAATTAATTTTGCATGCTTTGTAACAGCACAAATTAGATCTGAAAAAGATTAAATTGTCTCAAAACTATCGATAGCTATGAAATTGAACCAAAATTAAACAAATGTTTGACGTTCAATCTGTCAAAACTGTCAAAACTATCAAAATAAATTCTTTATTTATTATTTCATTTATTTTGATAGATAAAACGTCAAACATTTGTTTCATTTTGTTTCAATTTCATGGCTATCGATAGTTTTGAGGCAATTTTCATCATTTTCAAATCTAATTTGTGTCGTTACAAAGTATGCAAAATTAATTTTGTTTATTGGTTAAGATGTAGATTTTTATGCCCTAAATCTTTAATTTCAAGCTTTTTTGCTTAAAATATTTAGGGAAGCAGGAAATTACAAAATTATAATTTTACATGTCAAAGTCCTATGTTCGAGAGTCGTGGTCACCATCCTAGTTAATAACCAGGAGGTGCGCCGCTCCTTGCCCCTCTGCGGACGCCCATGGTATACAATAAAAACAGAATCATCGAATTTAATAATTCATATTACAATTAATATGTCATGTGTCACAAGTACATTTAATTATAAATAATGAATTACTTTAATACCATAAATCTCCAATGTACCATTCTTTATTCCGTATCCACACTGGGATTAAATTCGTATGCTGTATTGTTTTCCGGAAGGCGTGGCTAAAATGACGTGTGAAACTTTATGAATAACAAAATAAATTAAAAACTAGATTAATGTATCATTTAAATTAACCGAAAAATAATTAAAACAGTTGTAATTAATTGAGCGTAACGTGACGTGTGCTGCATGTTGTTATATACTCTAAGGATCTGCGACGTGTGTATATGAATTCATTTGTTATGTGAATCGTGTTGCAGTGCTATAAACATTCGCTAAAGATAAAACAAAGCACTACCTGACCTGCCTACAATTAAAAATTACATCGAGTTACTTTGTATAATTGAAACTTGCAAAATGAATTCATTTGTGGTTTGTGATGTGTTCAACAGCATGACATTTAATATGAGATAATAACGCTATTAAATTAATATTTGATAACTTACTACAGTCATAGGGAGGGATTTGCAGAATGTATTTGATTGTTTCTATTTATTTATTTATTTGTTACTCTGCACAACAGGAACTTAATCCCAATTACAGTACATTGAGCCTACAGTTTATAGTGGAATCCGAACCACTCAGACACATTCGTATTCGGATATAAGTACGATTATTGTAATGAAAATTTATATGGATATGTATTTTGACCCGCTGAATCCAATGGTTAAATCCCCAAGTGCGTAAGCCTTCTAGTTTTTAAGTTATTGTCCAAAAACTGTTTAGGAAAAATGAAATGGCGAAAATTTTTGAAAATTTTATAAATCGCTGAAAAGTTGTATACAAGTTAATTGAAGCATAAGAAATTCAATGCCGTTGAGCGCATCTTCATACCTCGTCTAGTTTTTGAGATATGGCCGCGGGAAAGTCGAAAAACTGAGATGTTGAAATTTTTTTAAAGTTTAACACTTCCGGAGGCTCTATCTCAAAAACTAAACGTGATATGAAGTTGCGCTCAACGGCATTGAATTCCCCGTGTTTCAATTAAATTGTATATAAGTTTTCAGCGATTTTTAAAATTTCCAAAAATTGTTGAAATATTTTGAAAGTTCAACATTTCCGGAGGCTCTATCTCAAAAATTAAATGTAGTACGAAGTTGTGCTCAACGGCATTGAATTCCCCGTGTCCGAATTGACGTATTAGCAAAATTATAGTTCATTTGAAACGATTTAAGTTTTTTGAAATATTGAATTATTTAAAACCCTTAGGTTTTTTACGATTTTTAAACAATTTGCTCTAAAACTCTTTCCCGTACGATTATTGTAATGAAAATTTACATACATATGTATTTTGATCCGCTGAATCCTATGGTTAAATCCCCAAGTACGCACGCCTTCTAGTTTTTAAGATATTGTCCAAAAACTGTTTAGGAAAAATGAGTAGGCGAAAATTTTTGGAAATTTTAAAAATCGTTGAAAATTTGTATACAAGTTAATTGAAGCCCGAGAAATTCAATGCCGTTGAGCGCATCTTCATATCTCGTTTAGTTTTTGAGATATGGCCTCGGAAATATCGAAAAACTGAGGTGTTAAAATTTAGGACTAAACGACATTGAATTCCACTATTTGAATTGACCTATAGCCAAATTCTTACAAATTTTGAGCGATTTATTTCTTTTAAACTTTCTAAGTGAGTTTTTTTAGATTTCAAATAAATTTCAAGCAGTTTTCTTTAAAATTCTTTCTCGTAGGATAATTATATCCATAATTTACATACATATGTATTTTGACTCGCTGAATCCAATGATAGTCTTCAAGTGCATATGTTTTCTACTTTTCAAGATATTGTTCAAGAACTATTTATAAGAAAATTAATTGAACCACGAGAAATTCAATGCTTCATATCTCGTTTAGTTTTAGAGATATACCCTCGGGAAAATACAAAATCTCATGAGGTAAAATTTGTGAAAAACCAACTATTCCAAAGTACTTCCTGTACAATTTATTCCTGCGGTGGAAAAGCTCCATAATGGTCGGATAAAATGCAATAACAACTTTATACAAATTCGTTCTCATGCTACCGCAAAACAACAGCATTCATGTTGTTCTACGCGAAGCAGGAACTCGTGTATAAATGTCATGCATGTATAAAACAAGTATATCTATTCTAAACACAGCAAATGAATATGCATTATATTATTCTCCTCGTTCGCCTCGTTTTCCTCCGGCAAACTTGACGACAACTGCGAAATTAAATGCGATAATTCCGACGTATGTATGGAAATATTAACCCTGCAATCCTATACCAGTACACTCACAATAAAATAAGACAAATTGTTATGCAGTATAAAGTGGCACCTGTCAGACGGTACTTAGTAGTTTTAAATATGTTAATTTGTAGGAGAACTACACGGTGACATAGTTAACACTGTTTTCATGAACATCATGGAGTTAAACTAGTATAACAATGTGGATTTTGTTTGATTCGTTAGTAAATCATATGAAGAATATTCGGAAGTACGGTGGGAATTCGTATCCTGAGATTCCGAGTTCGAGTCTCAGTCAAGGTAAAAATATATAACTGCTACAGTGCAGCTTGGTGTGTCCGGAGCTTGTACTGTAATTGGAATTAAGTTCCTGTTGTACAAAGTAGTATATTTTGTATCGGATTTAATTTTATTATTGATTATTTTTTGACGTTTCTCAAAACCAATTAAATGCTTCATTGTATGTCACGTACTAATGCTGTCATTATTATACTGAGAATAAAGTTCTTGTGATTATTCCCGGGAATAATCTCTGTAGGTGCTTTTTTGTTTGTGACAAATTATGGGTAGTTGTCAAATAATTATTTAAAACTGTCAACGCGTCAAGTAAAATGTGTGACAAAAATCGATTTACTTCCATTTCAGATACACCAACAAATTTTGGAAACAACTTCCAAGAATACAATAATAAATAATTAATCGATATGAACCCAGTTCAAATTTTTTTAAGTTGGATGAATCGATCTCAACAGTTAAGTCAAAAAATAATCTAATTAAATATAACTCGAGAGTTCGATAAATTAGAAAATAATTATCCAGTATCTTTCTGAAACTTATTGCCTGGCAACAAATTTTCGATTGTTCGTGCTTTTAAAAATGCGCTCATGTGAAAAGTATGTCTGTGAATTTGAGAACCCGGGTTCGATTCCTACAGCCGACAAACAATTTTCACCATAATAAAATTACCTCTGTGATCCCCCTCCACTAACAACATTGGGGACCGTGATTTGATGACTAGTAACCACACTTCACGCGCATAAATATGTCACTTATCGAGATCTGCTACAGCAGAGTGCCACACCCAGTAAAGGGTAGAAGGCGTGATGATATATTTATATTTATTTTTTTATCTTAATCAGATTCATGCTGAGTTGCACGAAAGTTTTATCGGTTCATTAGCAACTAACGGTTGAATAAATTTCAGAAAATCGCTATTGATACTGTTGCTAGATAAACAATTCTTTAACTAAAGAGCTTTTTATTTTTTTCTTGCAACCCAGCATCAGTTTTTACCAAACATTCCTATTCTGACACACCACTATCGCTTCAACCATTCACACTAATTCCTTTCATACAACCTCATTTGTTTCTCACCCTCGGGATCTTTCGTTCACGCCTTAATCCATCAATCATACTTATATTACAAACGGTATTACTGATTGAGTATCCATCTGGTAAAACTACCTGAAGACACCAAAACCTTTTTCTAAGTAATCCCCAGAGAAGTCACGTACAGAGATTACCCGCCTGCGGCTACATTCACTCTCCGCTCGATCACATCTCGATCGTTCACTTCACCATCACCAACAGCTCCACCAGGGTTGTTTACAAACCAGACACTGCTCTTTGTGCACATTATTGGCTTGCTTGCGTCACATCAAAGCAGGCTGGTGGTGGTGGTGGCGGCGGTGGCAGTTAATGGCGGCGGGAGAGGAGAGTCTTGATCACTATCGAAGAGGGTTGCGACACTGGACGCGTGGTGGGTAATGTGTGTGATGTGTAAAATGCATGGAATGAACTCGGATGAAATAATGTTGGAGTGAGATTCGTATAGGTAATTATTGTAAAGCAATAATTGTTCTTGATGAATTCATTACACCTTTGATTAATTAATTTGAAGTGAATTCAAAGTATATATACATACATACATATCTTCACGCTATATCCCATCAAATGGGGTAATACGAACCCTAAAATCACTCATAAATATTCGCTCATTACATCCATCAAAAACAAAAATACCCCTGTGGCTCCTCCACCACTAACATTTTTGGAGGCCGTGATTTGACGACTGGTAACCGCACTTCACGCGCAAAATATAACACTTACCGAGATCTGCTTCGGCAGAGTGCCACACCCAGTAATGGGTAGAAGGCGTGATGATGTATTTATTTATTTATTTTACATTCATCAAACAATCAGTCCTCGTCAAATATTCTCATCCAAACACACCACCCTCACTTTAACCACAATCATAGATCACTCCATATAAACTCATTTATTTTTTACACTCGCAATCATTTATCACACAAAAAACCGTCAATAACATCTATCCAATCACTCCTATTCACTTATCATTCATCTTCTTTCTTAGACGTGCATAACATATACATAAAACATCTCAAATTACTCACGTTTACTCCTCTTACAACGAATATAATAATGAATGTAACAACGAATCCACAAAGATTATAAAAGATGAAAGCGATAGCCTGCACTTGTATATGAAAGAAATTCCGCACAATGCAATAACTGAAAATGAAACCAAAAGATAAGAAAAAAGAGTAAACCAGCAATTGAAAAAACTACCCCTTAATATTTTCTTGATCTAGATTTCACTAAAGTCAAATCATATTGGTGTTTCCTATGTATATGGCTTTATTTTATTTTCTAAATTAAGGGAAGAAAATTTTACTTTTTGATAGAATCATGAAAAAGTACTTTGTACACTATCACCATCAGCAACGATCTGCAAAAAAAAAACTTTGATCTAACTAATCGTAGAAAAAATACATGAGCGTCTGAGTGGTTTGGATTCCATCATAAGCTAGTGTAATTAAGATTAAGTTCCTGTAGTAAATAAATAAATAAATAATTGAATGACATTCTGCTAAGATAATCTAATCATATATGTATCTAAATAATAATATTCGTCATTTATAATGACTTAACAATTCCACTCCATGTACAAACATTATCTTGTCGTGTTCAGGGTTACTCGTTGCTCCACTTTCACAGGGTTCGAGGGTGGTAGTGACGTCACCACCCGCCACAGACAACTGACGATAACACAGCGCTCCACATCAGAACAAACAAACAAACGGACATACATCCATTTCACCGTTGAGTGTACTACACAACATCTTGCTACCCTATGTGTTAGGGGTTGTGTGGTTGACCCTTCGTTTTAATCTACTGGCTGTTCTGTCGTTTTTTCCTCATTCCGAGTATTTTAATTGGACTAACTCTTGTATTTGGGGCAGCGACTATTTTGTTTTATTGTACATTGTTCATATTTACGCTTGGTTGGTATTATTTTGTTTCAGTTCGTTTTGAAAGGAACTAATTATCTCTAAAATTACGTTCAACTGAATTACTTTTATTCAATTAATAATATATTGAATTATTGCAACTTGCTTGCATTTAACATGTATACCAGCAGTTTTCAAAGTGTGGTTCGCTGGATGCCACTTGGATATAAAGAAAAACATATTTACAAAGATTCAAAGAATTTATTACAAGCTTGAAACCAAAATACAATTATACCAACATTCTAAAACTCCTAAGAAACTATACAAAAGTTCTTAATAAGAAATTTTTTCTATATTAATTTCCGAAATTGTTGTTCTATTTCTATAACGTACAATATAATATCAGCTTCTGATACACTTCAATTTTGATTACACAAAAGTAAGGAGTTGTGAAAGAATTTATTTGTGGTTTTTTCTCTAAGAAGGTCATGATTCATATTACAATTTCACCATTTACCTTTCATACAAACTAGTTTCATCTTTCATTCGCGCAACAAACTTTCAATCATATAATAGCTCTTTATATTATAAGTGAGTAAAATAAATCATTATACGCAAGTGAGATAATTGACCTACGGGCGCAAATACGTGAATGTGATAATTCTCAGTAATAATATAACAAGAGAGTGAAAATAAATTGAAAATAATTTAACAGATCTTTCGAAAACTTGTTGCCATGCAATAGTCATGAAAGTCTGTTGGGCTCGAGTGGCTATTGCCAAATGACAACAAGTTTTAGAAAGATACTGGAGAATTATTTTTTAATTTATCCAACTCTCGAGTTATATTTAATTAGATTATTTTTTGACTTAACTGTTGAGGTCGATTCATCCAACTTAAAAGATTTTGAACTGGGTTCATATCGAGTAATTACTTATTAATCTATTCTTGGAAGTTGTTTTCAAAATTTGTTGGTGTATTTCTGTATCTGAAATGGAACTAAATCGACTTTTTTCACACATTTTACTTGACGCGTTGACAGTTTTCAATAATTATTTGACAACTACCTATCATTTGTCACAAATAAAAGCATCTACAGAGATTATTCCCGGGAATAATCACAAGAGATTTATTCTCAGTATAATAATGACAGGATTGGTTAAAACGCAGACACGTGACATACTATGAAGCATTTTATAGGTACGTTTCAGCTAACGAATCCATCACAATTGCGACAAGCTCTCTCGACTTTAAAATGCATAATTCCATTTTACAAACGATGGAACATAAAGAGCATTTAGTAGGTCTTAAGTAAACTGAATAGATACCTAGAACAAGAAAAAAGAGAAAAACCTCCGTTCCATTATCTCTGCAGTCCGTGTCATCTTGTCGTATTCAGAGACGAGCTAAAAGCGCTATTAGAGAAAGGGTGCATTACTCGGATGATTGATTGATTGGTTGGTGGGCTGGTTGATAAGTTATAGTGACTCTATCTCCTCCTGAAGCCTCCCCTGTGTTCTATTCGCGTCATCCATCACAAACCGCAAGCGAGGCGTGCAATCGGTTAGTGCACTGCGCGAGCACAATCCCACTGTTCCAGTGCTTTCCAATCTGTTGGCGTATTACTGTAATTATATTCTCTAGGCTACAATGAGAGGGACTTTTGTTTTTGTTGTAGTGGTACTAAGTAAATATGGAATTATATACAGATTTACTAGTATTAGAATATTGCAGACGATTGTGTTTTAGTGTTCTCTATTTTGTTTGTAGATTATGGTAGATAAAATACTGTTTAGTAACTACAAAATTACGAACAAAATGTTTTTGCATATAAATTTTAGTATGGTGATAATTTAAGGGTGGATAATTAGTAGCTGATTGTTACGAAGAGATTTCAGGGATTTTAATTCTGCATGTAAATCAGTTTACATTATTCCAGTTATTGTTACAATTAGTACAGGCAGCAGAAAGTAATATAGGTAACCATGGGACTGTGTTTATAGTTAGACTTCCACCTAAGGAATGGCGCTAATAGTCTTTATGTGCATGGCCAACTTCATTGAATTGCGCTACGCTTATTATGGCCGTTTCATTCCGTCGTTTTGCCATATCAAAATTTTGTCGTAAGTTTTTTACAGTTTTGGTACGTCAAGTAATGCCATCTAGTGCTTTTTATTTCTATTAAAGGAAAGTGACAACGCTGTTAAGTTACAAAAACAACCTTAAAATATTTGAAAACTGAAGTTTATGTAATCAAACAAAATACATTTAATAGAACTGGGTATTTTATTTATATATTCAATATTATTAAATATTATGACTAGTATTCTGAGCTTTCGACTAAAGTGACTAGCTAGTCTAGACTAAGTGAATTTCATTTGGCAACGTTGCATTATCTGTCACTTCAGGTAAATAATACCGCCATATTGTGTACCTATTTAAAAATTTTAAAGTGTTTATAGGTCAAAAGAAGGAAGTATTATTAAATTATTGGTGCAAACGGTTAGTATTTTATTGTAAAGATCGTATTATAATAAATATACAATGACTAGGCTTGTTTATGGATTTTTTCAATGAATGCAAGAGACAGTATTTTTTAATTTAGTTACGACATATTTCGTTAGAGGCACTAGTTGACGCACCCGCTCTGTAAATTTGAAACTATGAATTTTAATGACATATGAAACGGCCATAATAAGCGTAGCGCATTTCAATGAGGTTGGCCATGTCTATATACATGACTTTAGTCAGACTTCCACTACTCAGATGGCGCAAAATACTGTCCCAGTGTGTAACATGGCAGTTTTCTTATCTATAGTAGTATATTATGATCTGTGAATTAGATAGTAAAGGAACTGGATCAAATACAAAAAAATGTAACGTTTAACTGTGACATTACATATTTTAAACTTGATTTCAACTGTAACTAAATAAGTAAATAATAATGTTTGGAATGATTTATATGTGGAGATGGAAGTACAGACCTTTAGGAATATAAATTAAATATTGTTGATCTGCATTTAGGTCAAATTTCAATAAATAAAAAAAATTATTTATTTTCAAATATTTCAACGAAATTCTTCCTCAGCGACAAAATAATAAAGTAGAACATTAGTAAATATAAACAGGCAAAAGCCGTAGTCAAAATATAAGACGCAATCATAGACAGAATTCTTATCATGTAGTATCAACCCATAGTTATTTATTAATCAAAATCAAGAAAGCATTAACCGAGAGCATTAAGACGAAGGCTGTAAACTTTGACGTCTCGGGTTCAGTTTTAGTTGACTACTGGTAACAGTTCTTCACTCCAGTCGTAGAGAATTGAAGCTACTATAATTGGTATTACGTTCCTGATGTGCAGAATATCAAATAAATAAAACTATTAACCATCGATACCTCATTTAAACGAGTTAACAGCCTCCACCGTTTGACAATCACCCCCTAACCCCTATCTGAAGTATTCCCGAACATCTCAAGCAATTCGTTGGTTCGTTCGTTCAGGCTCGTTCACTTCGCTCGTCCGATCAGATGGTTATGATCTGTTTTGTCAGCTCTAACCCACATTCGGAATTTATGGATCGCTTTATTCGAAGCCCCAGGCGTATTATATTGTTTTCCACCGCACTAACGCGCGCTTGTAGTTGTAGCTGTAGCGATCCTGGCTGGTCAGCGAACAATCAACGTCCGACTGAGTTATGGTGTTTAATAATACGCGAGTCAAGTTTCTTTTGTGCTGCCCTTTTATTCCAGGCATTAAAGAAATTATGATCGGATTTTTCGGATACTAAAAAAGGTTTTCTGGTGTTGGTTTTATTGAATTAGTTTTATTTTTATTGTGAGATATTGTAGTAAAAAGATATATATTGGGAGATGTCTGTTTCACCAGCTTTGGAGATGCGAGATTTCAAGAAGGATATTATTGAAAGGAGGATGAAAATTCAGTTGAATTTATAAATGTACATTTAGAATGAAAGACTGATGAAATAGGGGATGACAGATTGCGTACAGGACCGGCTGTAGATTATTTTGCTTTCAACATAAATAAATAAATATATCATCACGCCTTCTACCCTTACTAGGTGTGACACTCTGCCGTAGTAGATCTCGGTATGTGATATATTTATGCGCGTGAAGTGCAGTTATCAGCCGTCAAATCACGGCCCCCAAAGATTTTAGTGGAGGGGAGCCACAGGGGTAGTTTTAAGGTGATGAAAATCGATTATCGGTTATGGGAATCGAACCCGGGTTCCCAAATCTACGGGCTGACTCGATCCCACTGTAATTAGGATTCAATTCCTGTTGTGCAGAGTAACAAATAAATAAATTGATACAAACCTCAAAATATCATGCTTACTGCTTTTACAATGTATTTCTATACTGAAAACGTTATAAACATCGACTGACGTCATAAAACTTAATAAAATCGTAAAAAACTGTTGCAATATTTAAAAGACAATTTAAAAAAAATAAATGCCATTGAAATACAATTTTTTTGTAAGAATATTGAATAATAGCTATATTTACTATCGATTCATGTATTGAAAATAATAATTTTTCGTTTATAACAATAATTTTATATTATTGTTAGTGGTATCAAGTCGGCCTGTGGAACCTGAGAACCCTGGTTCGATTCCCACAGCCGACAAACATTTTCACCAAATTAAAATTACCCCTGTGGCTCCTCCTCCACTAACATCTTCGAAGGCCGTGATTTGACGGCTGGTAACCGCACTTCACGCGCATAAATATATCACTTACCGAGATCTGCCTCGGCAGAGTGCCACACTCAAAAGGCGTGATGATATATTTATTTATTTATTTTATATTTTGTATGTTCACAAGACACACAATTTCTGTCTATATCGAGTTGTCATTGATCTGTCAGATTCATAATCTATTGTTTCCAACATCAAAATATCTGTTTAAGGACTTTAACTTTGATGTATAGTTGTTTTAAAAGCTATTTTATAGCGATGCCGAAGGAAAGAAATTTGTCAAAGAAATGTCAATTGCTGATCCTGCATTTAATAATTTTTTTTGAGCATGAATTTGCAAATAATGGAGCGGTTTTACCGAGAGGTAAATTAGTATATATTTAATTAATTTTCATTATTCATTTAAAATTTATTAGAGAATACCGGACGCACTGAAAGTTAGTAGCTCCACGGTCACTAAAATATCTGTGAAGTCAAAGAAAAATGATATCTTGTCATCTCCAAAGAAGCAACGAGCAATAAAATTTAAAACTTATTACATATAAACGTAGCAGAACCCTATGTCATTCATCTAGTTATATTTTTTGATGACGTCAGTCGATCTTTATAACATTTTTAGTAGGTATATCATTTTTATTTCACGAATCTTTCTCTAAAAAAATTGTGAAGTCTTTGAGAGTAGAAAATTTATTATGCAAAATGGTTAATTTGTCCATGCTTACTTTTCCATTTAAAATAATTTGTATTTTCCCGCCGGAAAATGACAAATGACCTCTGAAACATTTAAAATATTGTTCACTATAGGAACAACAAAACAATTGCTAATTTGTGATGTTTGGGTAAAAGTAAATAGAAACAACAACAGCAGGCTGCAGATAGAACATCAGATCGTGTTCTCTGCTTTCATGTATTTATTACCAGAGTAACGCGCGCGTTGGAATTAATGATATAGAAGGAGATGCGATGTTAATTAGTGAGGCTGCCAAGCCTGTTTTTGGAAATTACGAGGCGTAAATTTGTTTACCCTTGCTATTTTACCCCCACATTGTTGTTTATATTTGATATTGACGAGTACTAAAACGAATCTTTTATAGAAACCTTTAATTTCCCGTTAAAGATCCTTTAATGGTACATGCTAATTAGCAGCATAGATTTTGGGTTTACAAGACTAATTATATTTTTAATTTTATTACTCTGTATAACAGTAAACCTACCCCAATTACAATAGCTTATAATGAATTCTGAACCAGTTACAAACAATTATATTACTTGATATAAGTTGAAGTCGACGACTTTTTTGTTAGCCATCATCATTTCATTGGAGTAGGTGGCACTGTGGTATCGTGTCGGCTTGTAGATCCTCAGAACCCTTGTTCGATTCCCACTGCCGACAAACATTTTCACCACAATTATACTAATTAATATAATATATAGTATTTATTTCACGTTTGTATCTATTTATGGTTAATTTTTAAAAATATATAAAACTAGATATGAAATTGAGGATTTTATCATCGTGATCGCAACAATGTCTGTTAATGAAAATGCCAATTTTTTGGTTGAACCACTTTAAAAACTGAAAAATTTTAAGACATGGTTCTACAAGAAATTGAATCCAATTGAGCGCACCTTCATATCTGTTTTAGTTTTCAAGTTACAGCGATTTTTAACTTTGAAGGCCCATATCTCGAAAACTATAAGAGATATTGAAATGTGAGTTTGAACGAGAGTATTTATCGTGCTCCAGTTAACTTAAACCGAAATTAAAAAAAATAATTTTTCAATATTTTTATTTCTTAATATTTCAACAAATTGACAAGATATTAAAAAACTGTGAACACCAACGAATTCCTCCCGTAAAAGTACATAGGTATGTAAAATTTCAGGCAAAAATTCGTACAGATAAAGTTTTTATTAGAAAAAAACTAAAAATCCCTGTTTTTTAATAATTGTTACAATTGTGATCACATAAAAAGTAAGGGGGTGGCGAAAGAATATATTTGTGATTTTTGCTTCCAAGAGGGTCATAGCTCCGAAACGTTCGAAAACCACTGCATTAAAATATTAAAATCATCAACTTTTAACACGGTTGAAGAAATAAAAAGTATATCTGGATTTTCTATCTAAAATGTTAGTTTTTCCATCGATTAAGCATTGTACGTTCGCTTAAAAATCAGCCTTAAAGCAGATCATCCCTAATTACATATTTCCACAAAGTGTCAAGTAAACAAGTGTATTTTACAATTCACACCCCTTGGAACTATCATAGTTATTATTCTCCTAAAAACTAAACCGCAGTTGGAGTCACCCACCAGCATCATTTATCAAGTGTGCTGATAATAAAATAACTGCAAGTCGACACTGCTGCTCCTAGGGGTGACGAGGGTGCCCAGGGGGTGCAGGGAGGGGTAAGATTGATGATGTTTGACGGTTGCGCTGTGCACCACCGGATGCCGCTTGCTCTACAGGCTTTTAGAGGCGCCTTCACCTAATTTCTCTTGCTGTGCGCCGCGACGACACTAGCGACACTAGCGACACTAGCGGCACTGCGACTGCATGCTACTGATCCTAGCGGACAATTTATAGGAGTTTGTAACTAATATTTATATCATAAATCCGCCCGTTCAATTTATATTTTGATAGTTTGTACATCATAAACTAAACTTTTTGATATTGACTCTAGAGTTTGAAGCAAGTTTTGCAATATGAATGGTAGGATTTAAAACAATGAAAAATTTTATTTTCTACACATGCTATGTCCTATTAAATGTTATTGCATGAATCCTTGAAACAGTTGCTTCATAGATATTTATAACTCTTTTCATATAAACTTGGAATATTTAGATAAACTATTCTACACACCCTAGATGATGAATTTAAAAATGGTCCGTTATATGTTGATGATATACGGGATCTATGTTAAACAATGTTTACTACAATTGTTCAATATAAATTAAATCAATTGTTTATTAACAAATTTTACAATAAACTAAAATAAAATAAATAAATAACTATATTATCACGCCTTTTACCCATTACAAGGTGAGGCACTCTGCCGAAGCAGATTTCGGTAAGTGATATATTTATGCGGCCCCCAAAGATGTTAGTGGAGAGGGAACCACAGGGGTAATTTTAAATTGGTGAAAATGTTTTGTCGGTTGTGGGGATCGAACCAGAGTTCTTAGGATCCACAAGCCGACTTGATACCACTGATCCATTACCCCATTTATTATTTGATTTAATTAAATAGTTTTTTTTTTTAATAGGAATATTGAAACGCTAATTTCTATGGGATCCTGAGGTCCCTGGTTCGATTCCCACAGGCGACAAATTTTCATAATTTGAAAAAAGCTATCCCTGTGGCTCCTCCACCACTAACATGTTTGGGGGCCGTGATTTGACGACTGGTAACCGCACTTCATGCGCAAAATATATCACTTACCGAGATCTGCTTCAGCAGAGTGCCACACCCAGTAATGGGTAGAAGGCGTGATGATATATTTATTTATTTATTTTAATTTCTATGGAAAAATTCACATTTTGTACAAAATTATTACACCATTCGATTGGTCGCAATTTGAACCATAATATACTGACATCTATTGCAAATTTTTGTTAATAAATAAATATATTATCACGCTTTATACCCATTACTAGATGTGGCACTGTACAATAGCAAATCTCGGTATGTGATATATTTATACCAGTGAAGTGCCATTACCAGCCATCAAAATTATGGCCCCTAATGATGGTAATGGAGGGTGAGCACCAGGAATAATTTAAATATGGTTAAAATTGTTTATGGGCTGTGAAATTCTAATCAAGATTCTCAAGTCCGTAATCCTACTCGATATCAATGAGCTCATAATAATAAAATAAATAAATATATCATAACGCCTTCTACCCATTACTGGGTGTGGCACTCTGTCGAGACAGGTCTCGGTAAGTGATATATTTTGCGCGTGAAGTGCGGTTACCAGTCGTTAAATCACGGTGCCCAAAGATATTAGTGGTGGAGGAGCCACAAGGGTAGTTTTTGAAATTATGAAAATTGTTTGTCGCCTGTGGAAATCGAACCAAGGTTCTCAGGATCCACAGGCCGACTTCATACCACTGAGCTAGCCACCCTATAAATAATAATAATAATGGAATAATTGCGTTTTAAAGCTAAGCTCCTCATATAATGAATGATAGATAGAATTATACCGGTGTATTTTGGTGAATTTAAGGGTGGAAGATTGCGTGAATAATCCAGGAGTAAATACATAGATATGATTGAAGATATGAGGTATGAGTTTGTGTGAAAGGAATTATAAATATGGATGAAAAAATTTAAATAAGTCCTATATTCTTGATTTTTGTTTCATTTAGAGTGTTTACCTGCAATTGTTTGATATTTTCTTTCAAAAACAAGTGCAGGATGACATTCTCTTCCTCTCTTATCATTTTTATTGATTTTCTATTCTTACAATAGAATATCTATTGAAATTGTATGGTATACACTTTCAAAACCAAGCCCAATTACTATATTACTATGTATACATGAATTCCCATATATTTTATTTAAAATACAGAAGCACCACCGTAAATTTGTACAATCTAGAAAGCTGGAATTAAAACATTCAGTGTCCGTATATTCCTAACAAAAATACCCTCCTCCATTTTACTTTATCCCGAGAAAAAACAAAAAGTAAATATTTGCGCTAGCATGTACAACATGCAGTAGCTGTAGCTCGCTATCTCGTTAGTGTAAATCGGGCTTGTGCGAAGCAATGCCATAAATTACAGCTATTTACGGTACAACTTGTATTTTAAAACTTGTATAAAAATTCCAGCGAGTAAGTCATCTCCGCCGCGCGAATAAATCTCTCGATGATGCATGCCTACACTAAATCTCAAATTCAGGTCAGCTATTGATTCTTTTTTCAAGTGTTACGATCAGGGGAGATTTTCCGCTAGTAAAATTCTGATAATGGCTTGTGGACTATAACTCATTGGTTAGGTAGTTATGCTACAATGTTGCAACTATACAACAGCAAGCGAATGAATAAATGAATGCTGTTGTCATAGAAATTTTATCTTTATGTTTTCTTCTGCTTTGATTATCTTGACAAAGGATGTATTTTGAAGACCTTTGGAAGTATTTAAGGATATGGTAGGATCATAAAGTGCAGAACTAAGCTTTTTATGAACTATTTGGTGGCAGCGCTATACATACTTACATAACATCACACTCATGGGCGTCCGCAAAGGGAGCAAGGAGGAGCGCACGCTCCCCTCTCAGTTATTAACTATGGTGGTGACCACGACTCTTGAACATAAGACTTTAACATGTAAATTATAATTTTGTAATTTTCTGCTTCCCTAAATATTTTAATCAAAAAAACTTGAAATAAACATTTTAGGGCATGAAATTCTACATCTGAACCAATAAACAAAATTAAATATATATATATATCATCACGCCTTCTACCCATTACTGGGTGTGGCACTCTGCCGAAGCAGATCTCGGTAAGTGATATATTTGTGTGGTTACCAGTCGTCAAATCACGGCACTCAAAGATGTTAATGTTGGAGGAGCCACAGGAGTTGTTTTTGAAATTATGAAAATTGTTTGTCGCCGGTAGGAATCGGACCAGGGTTTTCAGGATCCACAGGCCGACTTCATACCACTGAGCTAGCCACTCCATAATAAACAAAATCAATTTTGCATAATTTGTAACGACACAAATTATATTTGAAAATGCCGAAAAGTGCCTCAAAACTATCGGTAAAAATTTAAACAAAATTAAATAAATAGTTCACGTTTTGTCTGTCAAAATAAATCCTTTATATATTATTTCATTTTGACAGTTTTGATAGATTGAACGTCAAACATTTGTTTAATTTTATTTCAATTTCATAGCTATCGATAGTTTTGAAACAATTTTAGTCATTTTCAGATCTAATTTGTGCTGTTACAAAGCACGCAAAATTAATTTCGAATTTTGTGCCCTAAAACTTTTCTTTGAAGCTTTTTTGTTTTAAATAATTAGGGAAGCAGGAAATTAAAACAATATGATTTTACATGTTAAAGTCCCATGTTCGAGAGTCGCGGTCACCACCCTGTATATGTATATATAAATAAAATAAAAATTAAATTATAAATTTGATGCTGGGTTGCAAGAAAAAAATAAAGAGCTCTTTAGTTAAAGAACTGTTTATTTAGCAACAGTATCAATAGCGTTTTTCTGAAATTTATTGAACCGTTAGTTGCTAATGAACCGATAAAACTTTCATGCAACCCAGCAGAGATATAATAAATTTAAGCTGAAACTAAATTTTCAGCAGTATTCTGATGGCCATCTAGCGACATGTTCCCTATCGTAATAATTGAGTAATCTAAGTTTATTAAGTATACAGAGACACAAAATATTAGAAAATTAGAAGGGTAAAACTGCTAAGTCGAAATTTATTGAAGAAATGCTGTCAATTTATATGGCAGAGTTATTCGAAGATTGTCCTTCTTCTTCAATTCAAATCCAGACGATAAAGACTAGTAATTTAATTCACAAAATAAATATTTTTTGTCTATTTATTATGTGTATTTGTATTTATGTTATGTAAAAATATCAGATCTTCAATCATATCCATCAATTTATTCCTAGATTGTTCACCTTCAATTTCGCCAACAAACATCTATTTTACCAATCATTACACTCGAAATCATTCATCACGCAACAAACCTTTAATCACATCCATATATTCACTGCTATAAACCTTTTTCATTAATCTTTCATTTGATGTACGTTCACATGCTCATAACATCTCAAATTACTCACGTTCACTCCTCAAACTATGAAGTTAAGAAGATAAGAATGCTAATACATGCAAATCTAAATGTATTTCATTTATCATTTCTATTTATCTAACTTACCTTTATTGAAGTTAGTAGCAAAATATAAATGTATAAAAGTCTAATAATGCTCTATTCTTTTTCAGGTGAGTGGCAATATTCCTGAACCAAATCTCTCTCTTCTAACAAGTAAGTGTAAAATTACTTTCGATGCGACTTGCGATAGCGCTGCGCATTGTGGAAACAACAAAGTTATTGGGTTCCTTTTTAACCCTTGTCCTGCGTCGATAAGGCGCGCGTGTCCTGCCGCGAGCGTTTTTATCGTCCGAGCCACTGTGCGTGATCTACTGATTGGCCGATAATACAGAACGCTGGAAACAATGGATCGGCGATTATCTCGCTATGATGTTGATTATTAATGTGTGTGCTAAATTGAAAATTAAATATTTATGTTGAACACTCGGCCGATGGGTAGTGTTTAAAATAAAGAAATGGGTTTGTTAGGGACAGTTTCTGAAGGTAATATCTATTTCATTTTGTTTTAAAATTCAGCAAACACGAAAATAACTCGTCGGGTATTTCATATCCTGAAAGTACTGAAATATTCCGTGTTTTTGGGGTGCATATTATTAATACTTAGGCAGAAACATTCAAACTGAATATATTATATCAACTGAGGGTACTTTATATTTTCTGCAGTTCTACTAGCGATATATAATCATTCCGTAATAAAAGTATGAGATCTGACAATTAATTTCGCGAACTCACTACAAAATTAATTCGTAAAAACGATTAAATTTCAAGTTAACTAACTCCATTTTATTCAAATTTTAAATTATGGAGATTAGAACTTTTTATTGATTTATTTATGGAATAAATAGTTAAGTAAAATCGCATTGGTCTGTAAATTTAAGGACCCGAGTTCTAATCCTGTACATGACAGATTTTGCTTGACATTAAAGTTACCCCTATATTTTTAAATCTGACCAGAATAACATTTGCTAATCAAAAATTCTGGAATAGCTAAAACTTTTTTAAGAATCAGGTTGTTTCCAAATTTGTACACTGTCTGAAATCAAACCCTAATACCACCAGTATCACCCTACTACAACCCTTCTAAAATATCATCCACTTGGGAAAAAAAATCTTCTCAACTTCGCACTTTAACCCCGCTGCGACATTCTCAACGTTAAGTCCGGTAGTTTATCATTTGTAGCCAGCACTCCTCTCTGTCCCGGAACGTCGCTCTCCTCTCTCCACTTCTCTCCAACAACCCTTAACGCTGGCTGATGATTTCACGCACGATGTTCCACGTGACAAATTAATTTCACATTTGTCATTTTGGTCTCCACATCAACATGATACTTACATTATGTTACCTGAGTGGAGAGAAGCAGTGGCCCAGTAGCAGACCTAACCTGACATGTCAATTAAGGGGTGGAAAATTGGTATATCTGCTTGTGATTTGATATATTAGTCTTATGTTTCATTAGTGAATGTGTCGTTGTATTTACAGGTATTTTAGAAGTCGTTTACTAGTTTTATAAATAGCTTTTTTATTACCCTTAATTGAGACAAGAAAGTGATGTGTTTCACCTTTAAGGAATAAAAGAAATTTTTCTTCCCTAGGGAAGTAAATTAGAGTTAGCGATATATTTGGATATTTGTGATATTCTGTTGACATCTGTCAAAAGAATAATAAATCTTTTCTAAATTTCTATTTTACTTTCTAATAGGGTAATCAAATAATTATTTTTTTACAGTCGTGTTGAAAGGTCAACATATCAACATTCAAAATGAGTGTGAGAAGAATCTTCTAGAAACACTCAGTGCGGCATGAGCTGTATTCCATTTGTCACATGGTTAACTTAAATAGACAGCATGACTAAATGAACTGAATTAAGCAAACTGATGCACAGGGCGACACTCCCTTCCTTTCTTATCTTTTTGTTTCATTTTCAGTTACTGCATTGTGTGGACTTTTCTTTCATATACAATTGCAGGCTATCACTTTCATCTTTTCTAATCTTTGTAGATTCGTTGTTAGATTCGTTATTAGATTCGTTGTTAGGAGTAAGCGCGGGTAATATGAGATGTTTTATGCATGTGTTATGTACGTTGAAGAAAGGAGATGAATGATAAGTGAATATGAGTGATTGGATGGATGTGATTGAGGGTTTGTTATGTAAGAATGATTCCGTGTGTGATAAATAAATGAGTTTATATGGAGTGATCTATGAATGTGGTTGAAGTGAGGGTAGTGTGTTTGGATGATAATGTTTGACGGGGGCTGATTATTTGATGAGTGTTATTAGTGAATGTTTTATGAGTGGTTTTAAGGTTCGTGCTACCCCATTTGATGGGATATAGCGTGAAGATATGTATGTATGCACTTATTGAGGTGAATTATTTAAAAGTAAATTAGAATCTATATTTTTAGTACTATAAGTACAGTCAGCGAAGTAATGCAGCTAAATAAATATATGATCTGGTTCACATTTTCAACAATTTAAAAATTACCCATGTGGCTTCCCCACCACTAACATCTTTGGGGGCCGTGATTTGATGGCTGGTAACCGCACTTCACACGCATAAATATATCACTTACCGAGATCTGCTTCGACAGAGTGCCACACCCAGTAATGGGTAGAAGGCGTGATTATATATTTATTTATTTTATTTACGTGGAATATATTATTATTTCAAGAACCACTTTTATTTCTCCATCTACTCCTGTTTTTTATTTATAAATAATAAAATTTTATCCATAGCTTATATTTTTCTGATATTTGCTTTGTCGTCAATTTTTCGCGATAAACTTTGCCGAAAACTTCAATAAACAAAAAAATAAAATTATTGCTAAACTCAGGCAAATCGAGGTATAAATATTTATGATATTGTGTTGGTGTAATGTCATTTTTATGTTACAAATTTCAATTTTATATTTACGTTACATACTAAATATTTATATCACAATCCACAAAACAAATATCTCCGAAAATGTCGTGTTTTCTTTGTTCGTCACATATTTACTTTTTATCGGCGACGCCATCTTTGCCCCGTCTTGATATATTGATGATTTTTATTACAGCTATAGAAAATACATTCATATTACGATGTCTTTCATGAATTATTTCATATAGTAATAATAATAATGTCATATTTTCTGAATACTTCCAACCGATCAATGAACGTTGTCAACATAAAGAAAAAAAAGGAATCGCATCAGTAGATTGAAATAATTATTTTATATGAAATTGGTCACAATACATTGAAGTTTCATCAGATGAAGCATTAAATGGATAAGAAATTAAGTAAATTATCATTATTATGGGTCTTATATTGCTTTAATTATATTACCTGTACAGAAATTACTACTTTATTGTATAGCTTTGTCAAATCACGGCCAGCAATGATGTTAGTGGTCGGAGAGCCACAGGGGTAGTTTTAAAATGGTGAAAATTGTTTGTCGCCCGTGGGAATCGAACCAGGGTTCTCAGGATCGACAGACCGACTTGATACCACTAAACTAGCTACCCCAAGTATTTACAATTATAAAAATTGTCATTTTGTTTATATATACATAGGAAATTGTTTTATTATGGCCCTAAGGTCAAAAAGAAGAGTTTAAGTCCGATTTTTATGGTTAAAACACATGAATTTCGACTCGGTTGTGCATAAAATTATTTTTATAAAACAGTTACAGAAAGTAGCTTTTTCTATATTTATTACATATTTGAAAACTAAACAGTCCATACGCAAGTGTAATTGATTACTTTCTGCTCTAGTGAGATATTGTGAGGGTTATATAGGAATAGTGATATGAAGTCGGCTTGTTGATCCTGAGAACCCTGGTTCGATTCCCACTAGCGATAAACAATTTTCATAATTTTAAAAACTACCCCTGTGGCTCCTCCACCACTAATATCTTTGGGGGCCGTGATTTGACGACTGATAACCGCACTTCACGCGCAAAATATATCACTTACCGAGATCTGCTTCGGTAGAGTGCCACACCCAGTAATGGGTAGAAGGCGTGATGCTATATTTATTTATTTATATAGGAATAAATAGAGGGATTTGATTCAGGTTAAGAGAAATAAATGAAGAATAAAGGAATTAAAAATTTGGATGAAGGAAAATGTTCCTGTGTGAGATTGAAAATCAGGTAATTAAAACTTTGGTGTACTATTGTACAAAATAAACAAAATGTCAGTGGAAAATGGCGTACAGAATATGCCTCTCAATCAATAACTTCTCTGATGGAGGATATTAAAACAAGATGAATTAAACGATAAAAATATCCATTCCAAAAGTTAGCGTCAACTTTCCATCTTTCCATTATCTCCATAAAAACTTTTCTATTGATAATAATTAAACTGCCATCAACGTACACCATACAGCTTGTTAAGAATCAAATTACACGTTTAAAATCTTGTTCAGCGCCGCTAATAAAAACAAGAAACACGGGAATGATGCATCGTTCCCAGATGATATTAATTACTCGCCACCAACAAGTGTCACAATTTAGATTACATCGAAAAGTCCGCAGGCGTTTGCCGGCGATTCTTTCTTTTCTTTCTCGGCTTGTTTGCGAAGATGTTAGCGGAGAGTGAAAGATGAGATGAGGATGGTGAAAGTGCGAGTGAAATGACGTGAGTGACGCGGGAATCGCGTTTGTTTAGGGGAGACGTAAATAGAATGTTTTTTTGTACCACTCATGGGAATATTTTTATGTTTGAGTAGAGGATTAATTTCAAAACCTAATTATTGTTTTGACGTATTAATTATGCTTGTCATTTATTTATTTATGCTTCGTGGTTCGTTGGAGAAATATATGTTTTTCAAAATCAGGCCTAATATTTCAATGATGGTTTCAATTTAATATTATAATTACACTTTATCAAACACATTCATATGAACTACTACACTGCGGCTCGGTGAGTCCGGCTCCTGTAGAGTAATTAGGATGAAGTTCCTCTTGTATAGAGTAGCATAAATCAATAAATAAACAGATTTGGTCACTGATATCATTTATAGTTCCAATTAATTTTTGTGTTTTAAGATGAAAATGTATGACGAAGACTGATTATGTAATGAATCTGATGAGTTAATGTTTCTAGGGTTTGTGCTACCCCATTTTTACATTTACTTTTCTTTCATATACAAGTGCAGGCTATCGCTTTCATCTTTTCTAATCTTGTAGATTCGTTGTTAGTTTCGTTATTAGATTCGTTGTTAGGAGTAAGCGTGAGTAATTTGAGATGTTTTATGCATAGTTTATGTCCGTTGAAGAAAGAAAATGAATGATAAGTGAATATGAATGATGTGATTGAAGGTTTGTTGTGTGATAAATGATTTCGAGTGTAATAAATGCATGAGTTTATATGCAATGATCTATGAATGTGGTTGAAGTGAGGGTGGTTTGTTTGGATGAAAATGTTTGACGAGGGCTGAGTATTTGATGAGTGTGATGAGTGAATGTTTTATGAGTGATTTTAGGGTTCGTGCTACCCCATTTGTTGGGATATAGCGTGAAGATATGTATGTATGTATGTACTATAAACGTTTTTTGTTCCTAAGTAATCATTTTACTATAGGACAGTTTAAAAATAAATAATTGTTTTACTTTAATTTATGTCAAATAAATTATAACGTTTAAAGTTAAACTGTATGAATAAAGTATAGACATGCGTTTCACAGCCCATAGCCACCCAGGACTACAAGACTTATTGAACATCCGTTAGTTTTAGTTAATACAGAAATGTTTACTTCCTCCTTCAATGGCAGTCATTCCAAGATGGATGTATCGTTTATCTGTGTATTAACAACATACTATTATATGTCTTATTTCATTTAATTCTCTTGCATACTATACGAGATATAAAACTGCAAAATAAAACATAAAACGAAAATATAAGATTTAGGCCAACTGATATAATACAGGGCTCGTATATTGAACGATGAATACAATAATAATATGATTGTATATAAGAAATAACCATTATATAAAAATATTAGTTTGCATACTACTTCTGTTATTCCTTTCCTTTCCTGTATTTTATGGTTAGCATTTTACAGTCCTCCCTATTTACATACTGCTACGGACGTAATTCATGTTAACTACAGAAATAAATTACATACAACTATCTACATAGTTTAGTGTTCAGTTCCTTAATTACATATATTTAAATGCACTCGACTGCAAAGCGAAAACCTTCACACACATATATAATTATCTTTATTTATTTGCGCACTGTAGTTTTCCTTGTTAATTATTCCATAAAGCAATAAAATAATGGATAAAGATAAAGCTATCTACTTCTTTAAATAAATATTTTATGTGCCATTAAAATGCTACTTGCACTTGTTCTGCATGAGCAGGCGACATATATAAATAAATAAATGCATATCGTTGCTGCGTTTTGTAAATGTTTCTGCACCACTGAACTTATTGGGGTTATAGAACATAGGGAGTGCAGATGTTAATATCTGTATAGGGCTGTTGCATTGTTATTTAAATTTTTAGTCTATGAAACTAGAACATTGTACTTTCTACATGAGTAGACAGCAAATGTCTACTTTTCATAAATGAAATAAATGTAGAAAATTATACTTTCTGTCATGTTTGTACATAAATAAGTATTTCGTTATCATTATTTCCCTGATTACTTTACAAGAACAATATTCAATGTTTAGAGTATTAAATACTGCTTCTAAGTCAGTTCAGATATCACATTTTACTTATTTAGTTGCTGTTGAAAGTATGTGATAAAATTAGGAGTAATAATAGGTAAAAATTAAATATCCTACTCAATTGATTGGATAAATTGGCTTTGTATAATGAAAAGTTTACAAACATACGATGATTGACGACATGGTGGTAAACTGGTTTATTTAAAATTAAAATATTTTGTTTTTTCATTATACAAAGCCAACTTATCCAATCAATTCAGTGGGATATTTATTTTTTTACCTATTACTACTCCAAATTTTATCATAAAAATTAATGGCTTAATAAAACTAAATCTCCATTTTGAGATAAGTATGTGATAGTTAAACTTTATACATTCGTATGTACGAATATTTGTTTCAGTTTCATAACTATCTAAATAATATTAATTTTTGACAATTTTAGCAATAATAAAATAAGTAAAATAAATTTTGTTAATTGTCTGTTGCATCGACAAAACTTAAATATTAAACTTAGTTTAAATAAATAAACACATATTGAAGTTTTTACATCAATATCAATTATTTCATGTGATGAGTGTACTACTACTATGGGGTAGCTAGCTCAGTGGTATCAAGTCGGCCTGTGGATCCTGAGAACCCAGGTTTGGTTCCCACAGGTGACAAACAATTTTTACCATTTTAATACTATCTCTGTGGCTCACTCACCACTAACATCTATGGGGGCCGTGATTTGACGGCTAGTAACCGCACTTCACGCGTAAAATATATCACTTACCGAGATCTGCTTCGGCAGAGTGCCACACCCAGTAATGGGTAGAGAGGCGTGATGATATATTTATTTATTTTATTTATATTTTAAACTAGGTTTAAACTTTAAGTTTTGTTGGTCTAATTGGCCATAATTGATTGTAATTAGAGTTGCAACAAATATGTGGTATTCTGTCTATTCGACAGCTCTTCCACAATTCAGTAGAATAAGGAATATTTGTTTACTATTCGGCCAAATACCGAATAGTTTGATGCATCTCTAAATCTTTATAATTATTTAAAACGTTTTTCTGTAATCAACGAAGCAATGATAGTGAAAAACTTATTATTTCCCATATTACTCGCATATAGTACAGTTTTGTAAGATGACCTCGTAGCTACGCTGGTTTTAAATAAATTCACCTTTGGGCATTTTGCCGTTGCATCAAGTTAAAAGTTATATTCACATAATAAACCATTTTACTAGCATTTGCTTTTAAAAAATTTCACGACCGTCTAATTAATTACTGTCGCGATCATGGCTATCCCACGTATTACCATATTTTCCTGGATGGCTTCATTTACTTTTATTTTTTAATTTGGAAATTTCCGTGGAAGAGTTTAGTTATAAACAAAGTTAACGGCTTAGGGATGTTTTCGTAAATCGCTGGAAGTTTCAGGTGCGTCAGGTTCGTTCGTGGCGACGCCATTTTGACTATAGCAGCGGTGTAAACAGATCGTTTCTATTCTATTAGGCTACTGCCGCCATTATGGAAAACAAGGAACTTCTCACAGCACTTTTATTATTGCGTCACGAGCAAAAGAAAATCAACAAGAACGAGAAACAAAAACAAAGTTTTTGGAAGAGCCAACGAAGACTTGAATGGTTAAACAAGGACTTCTAGATTTTAAATGCACTGCAGACAGAAGACACTACGTTCTCAAATAATCAGCCTTCATTTATATCACTTTCCATTTGAGATTATTAAAAAGATTTATTTATTAGTTCAAATCTGGGCTTAGTTAGAGAGCAAGGGTGCAAAATTATGTCTCATTTTTTCCAGTGGCAGAAATAGTTTTTTTAATAGATTGTGTCATGATAAACATGAAAAAAAGAAAACTAAATTTGGGAACGAGTGGCAACTATAGATGGCGCCGATGTGAATGCATCGATTTTAAGGGTGGTTGTTGATCCCTACACCAGTCCACTTTCAGAGCTTCTGGCACCAACGAGCAACCAGCAATAATTTCTGTCAAATTTTTTTCATGTTTATCATGACATAAACTATTGAAAAAACCATTTATGTCACTGGATAAAATGAGACATCATTTTGCACCTAACTAGTAGTATCCCAATTTGATTTTATCGATTGTTAAGTATTTTCTTAAAGCACTAATTAAATAGATAATTTAGTTTGTTATGGAAGAATAAATATACAAAAATTTGTTTTTTTTTTTAAAATATGTTTTGCTGCGATCTGTGTCGTCTTTAAGAAGTTAAAAATTCCCCGTCTTTAGAAGAGTCTGAGAAAATAAACGACGAAAATACAATTAGCACAGCAAAATGATATTTGATTGTTTTTGCGTGCAAATCGCGAAGCAATTAAAAAACCGGCAAAAAGAAATTAAAAATTATCAAGACAAATAAGAAACAGTTGAAGAAACGAGACAAAAACACCACAGATTGAGATCCGACAGTTGAGAGTCTAAGTGAGAGTGAGAGCGAGATATTCCTCTCCCTTTCCTTTGCGTCGTGAGCTTGACTAATGAGCGCAGTTTGTGATATGAAAGAAAAATGCCAAAATTTCAACTCTGAAATTTCAAAGGCGTAAATTTGCATACAAATTACTTGGAGGAAGCTAAAAGTTTCTAAAACAACAACATGAACAACAAGAAAAACAAAAATCTCTAAGGCTGCTTTTTACGCGACAAAAATTAATTTTTTCCTCATTCGCAATAAATTCCTCAATAAAGTTATGCTGAGTTTGTGGCATACGAGATGATGTGAGTATAAGGAATCTATATCGAATGAAAGACTAGTGAAATTGAGGGTGGGAGTTTGCGAGGACAATCTAGGGACCAATATAATTTATAACTTATCCCAATTATGGGTTTTGGACTCACCGGGGCCGTACTGTGATAGTTTAAGATGCAACTTTGAACTTTTATTTTTTAAAGAGGAATCTATAATTATTTTACTATAGTTATTTATGTACCAAGGGTGAAAACATGCGTAGGGTCAGAAACGCTCATTTCACCCGTGGTACATACAATATTTTGTGCACAACAAAATAACATTTAATTATATGTTCAAAAGATTAAAATATGTAAATAGGTTATATGTCAAAATCACATTTTGCAGAATCAAGTATTCACAATAAACAAAAATGGTCATTTTATTTATGTATCCATGGGCCAAAAAGAAGTGTTTAAGTCCGCTTTTTAGGGCTAAAACACATGCTTTTCGGCCCGGTTGTGCATAAAAATATAAACCGCCATTTTTTGACTTCTTAACGATGTTAATACATCGTTTTTCAGATATATTGATAAAATGTATTCTTTTTATTAATGGATCTGAACAACATTAAAGAAAATAAGTGGCTATGTGAAAATAAACAAAATGTAACAATGATAAACAGTTGAGTTAATATCAACAAAGCAAATATTTGTTTGTTACTTATATAACGCATTTTGTAAATATAAAAAACTCCCATTTTGAAATGTTTACAAAGAATGAATTTATTGATATGATTATAATAATTGTAAATCAACTGAAATCATAAAAGGCAAAAAAAAAATTACCTGAAGCGGTTTCCCAGGCAACAGTTCTAATTTTGAACATTTGTTTTAATTTTTTTAACATTGCTATATTCTGTTTATTTTCGTATAGCCAGCCATCCAGAATATTTGAATAAATATTATTTATCATTTCTAAATTATCTTATTTTTCTCGAATTTTTTCAAATACATTAATGAAAAATACTCATAACACATCGTTGAAAAGACAAAAAAATGGCAGATTATATTTTAGTAAAATACGTATAAAATGTTATCTAAAAATAAAGGTTTATGATGGTATCTATACCTGCCATTAAATAGTATATTTTAAATAATAAAACTTTTATGTGAACCAATATTTTTTAGTACTTATAATAAGAAAGTTAAACGGGAAGCATTTTTCCAGACTCACCCTATATACGTATATTTAGCTTAAGTGGGGTTCGAACTCGGAATTTTTCTATTCGAATGCCGTAACGTTATTCACTTCACTGTACTGCCGGACTAATTGAAGATTTGTTGTATGAACAAAAGATGAAACGAGATTTTATAAAAGAAATTATGAATGTGGATGAAGAACAAAGTGTACAGCATCCCAGGAAAAGTTGTTATAAAGGAAATCCAGTACATCTTGTCAAGAATATACGTAGCGATGAGTTCGCGAACTTAATTGTCAGTCATCGTCCTCCTGCTCATAAAAACGTCTCAGGCAGGATAATAAAAACTTCTCCCCGGACAACCTCATATCGAAGTCCATATTTTTTGTTAATCCTTGTAATAAATTCTCTGAAATTTTAATAAAACTCAAATTGACGCGGTAATAAAACACACACTCGAAGACATCTAGTTGGCGGCGACATAAAAACCGACGAGCAGGAAAATAACCGACGATCGTAGATGATAGCGTTACGCAGGACCGGACCCACGCAGAATTATTACCCATACATATATTTTATATGTTTGACATGAGCTATCGATTAGTTGGTTTACGTGGGCTATATTTCATTATTCAAATTTATGCAGCTGGTATAAGTCTAGAAGTTAGTTGGATATATATCTAGCAATCTTCAATTTCAAGAAATATTATCAATACATTTTAATAGCTAAACGAAATACAATTTTAAAATATTTAAATAAGTAATAGCATTTTATATACCAAGGGATTAACGGGCATAATTTAATCTTGAGGGTGAAATAACCACCTGAGGGATTAAATGCTCTTTAGTTTCTCAAAACCAATGAAATGCCTCATTGTATGTCACGTGTCTGCGTTTTAATCCTGTTATTATTATACTGAGAATAAAGCTCTTGTGCTTATTCCCGGGAATGATCTCTGTAGATACATTTTTGTTTGTGACAAATGATAGGTAGTTGGCAAAAAATTATTTAATACTGTCATCGCGTCAAGTAAAATGTGTGAAAAAAATCGATTTAGTTCCATTTCAGATATAGAAATACACCAACAAATTTTGGAAATAACTCCCAAGAATACATTAATAAGTAATCAATCGACAGACACAGTTCAAAATCTTTTAAGTTAGATGAATAGAGCTCAACAGCTAAATCAAAAAATAATCTAATTAAATATAACTCGAGAGTTGGATAAATTAGAAAATAATTCTCCAGTATCTTTCTCAAACTTGTTGCCATTTGAAAATAACCACTCAAGCCCTACGGGCTTTCGTGACTATTGCCTGACAACAAGGTTTCAAAAGATCTGTCAAATTATTTTCAATTTATTCTCACTCTCTTGTTATATTATTACTGACGATGACTGCATACCAGGCGAAATTTACATTAACGGCTAAATTCATAGTCGTGACTTATCTTCATCTCATTCTCACCTCACACTTACAGTCGAAGTAACTAAGGCAACTAACTCAAATTATGCAAATTCTTGAATTAGTTGCCTTGGTTACTTCGACTTTGAGTGTGAGGTGAGGATGAGATGAGGGTGAGGCACGACTATGAATTTGGCCCTTAGTGTAATAAAACTTCCCTAGTGAAAAAAATAATATTGTGTTGTTTATATTTAAATAAATGTTTAAAGTATTAAATTTTGCTTCTAAATTAGTCTAGGTATTACATTTTAGTTATTTACTTACTGTTACAATCAAGTTAAAAATATGTGACTTTTATACATTTGTTTGAATTTGTTCCAATTTCATGCTTAACTATATAGATAATATAAATTTTTGACTATTTTTAATATTAATTTTAGTCGTGAAGAATTAAGTAAAATAAATTTCGTTAATTGATTTAGATGCAGAATTTAATTCTGTACAACTTTTATTTCAAACATTTTCTTGTAAAATAATCAGGGGATCAATGGTGGTAGAAAACTTATTTTCCACGTTAATCACCTATAGCACAGTTTTCATGAAATCTGTTTATGTTAATTTAATCAAATTGGATTAGTTCGTTTATTATCGGAACTGGACCGAGACTGTCTAATCTTAACATTATATTTAGTATATTTATCGATTTTTATTTATTTAAATAACTACATCTTCTACTGAACAAGTTGTAGCATAGCTTACTACTTAATTTCGTTTGTTCAAGTTTGGCTCAGCTAGTCTAGTATAGTGCAGGTTCTCGGAGTGAACGTAGTGTTTTATCGCAGTGTTGTGGTCATTTTAGTGAGTATTTTAATGCGTATATTAGCTTAAATTGTGCGTATTGTGCGTATTAGTGTAAGTGTAGTGTTGAAGAAACGTTAATAATTGAGTGATAGTGCTGAGGAATATATTGTGTGGACTTCTTTGGCTCCCGAATTTGCTGATTTGACAGTCGATCATGTAGGACGTGGCCGGTAGCTGATTCCTGCTAAAAGTAGGCGATATTATTATTTTATTATTTGTACATTAGCTTTGATATGCTTCGAACTCATAATGTTCAAGTAAATCAATTGAATGATTGCTCACGAAAGATAGATATTTAGTTTAAAATATAACCGCAGTAGACCCATATATTATTAAATATAGTTTACACTATGGACGGCTCTGGTTTTGTGTTAGGACGTTCGTCTGACAAGCGAGAGTTACATATGGTTAATTTTCTCAATAAGTTTGTATACGTCATAAATAAAAGTAACTAATAACGATGACGTCATATCAACACTACGTTTATATGAAAGTATTATAATCATTACTGTTTAACTGGTTGCCTGACAAAAATATAAGAAAATAAATGAGCCATCAAGATACACATTTCAGTATTGCCAATAGAGGCAAAATTAAATAATATATTTATCGACAAACCAAAGTAAAACTCTGAGAGGTGTGACTTCGGAGGTCGCTACTATCATCGATACATTCAATGTCAAAAGTTCAATTTAAATTTGTAAAATAAGACGGCGTGTAATTCTTTCCATTTATAAAAATAGGATATGAAACGAATAATAATTAAAATAAATATATCATCACACCTTTTACCCATTACTGGGTGTGGCACACTGCCGAAGCAGATCTCGATAAGTGATATATTTAAGCGCGTGAAGTGCGGTTACCAGCCGTCAAATCACGGCCCCCAAAGATGTTAGTGGTGGGGGAGCCACAGGGATAATTTTAAATTGGTGAAAATATTTTGTCGGCTGTGGGGATCGAACTAGGATTCTTAGGATCCACAGGCCGACTCGGATACCACTGAGCCATTACCCCATAAATGTGGTATGAAGTCGGCCTGTAGATCCTGAGAAACCTGGTTCGATTTCCACAGGCGACAATCAATTTTCATAATTTCAAAAGCTACCCCTGTGGTTCCTCCACCACTAACATCTTTGGGGGCCGTGATTTGACGACTGGTAACCGCACTTCACGCGAAAAATATATCACTTACCGAGATCTGCTTCGGCGGAGTGCCACACTCAGTAATGGGTAGAAGGCGTGATGATATATAGATTAATAATAAATAAATATATCATTAATAAATTTGCATAAATGAGACTGTATGTATATGTAGCAGCACCCTATCTCATTCATCTAGTTATATTTCTTGATGACGTCAGTCAATTTTTATAACGTTTTCAGTATACAATGATGTTAAATCTTAATATGCTTGGTCAAAAATATTGCTTTTGCAATAACTAAAACCTTAAAAATAAATTATTAAAAATCTACCAGCAGTTCATCATTCGCCCTGAGCAATAAGGGAGTCCTTCCTAAATCGAAAAACGAAATCGAAATCGAGAACTAAAAGAGTCCGCACCCCTATTATTTCCCTTTACCCCCGGGTGCCATTCGCTACCGCCCCAGCGTATTCCAATTCACTTAGCATTATTTTACTTTGTAGTTGTACCGCGGCCACCTCAATCAAGATTTATACGACAGAAAGACACCACATAAGTAGATAATATCTATAACTCTATGACAAGTTCATCCTGGGAACAGAAGCATTGTTATCCGAGCCGCAAAATGGCGGGGAAATAATCACCGGTGATGTTGCAACGTTGTACAGTGACTCATGGGCTTGTTTTTTATTAGGGGTTGGGAATAATCTGTAGATGTCGTTGTTATCGATTCGCATTTGTCTGCGTGAAACTTAAACATGTTTATATCTCTAGAAGTCTAGACAAACTTGATATTAGGAGATACAGTCACTGCCTCCTAAGATGGTGGTGGAAGTGCGACAGGGGTAAATTGATTGTAGTGAAAATTAATAATATTATTATTACATAAATAAAAAGGCTTTATGAATCCAACTATATTTAAAAATTAGCTCATCATTAGGATCTTATAAATAAATGATAATATATGTATTAATAAATAAAAATCAAATTGAATTCTTTAATCTTTTTTATTTATTTAATATTAAAAATATTCTAAACAAAAATGCAAAAATAATTATTTATATATCAAGGATGAAAATAAGCGTTTCTGGCCCACGGCTTAATTATTAGCATGAGGCGCAAAGCGCCGAAAGCTAATAACATGCTTAGGGTCAGAAACGCTAATTTCACCCGTGGTACATACAATATTTTATGCACAACAAAATAACATTTAATTATATGTTCAAAAGATAAAATAAAATAAATAAATAAATATATCATCACGTCTTCTACCTTCGCCGAAGCAGATCTCGGTAAGTGATATATTTTGCGCGTGAAGTGCGGTTGCCAGTCATCAAATCACGGCCCTCAAAAATGTTAGTGGTGGAGGAGCCACAGGGGCAGCTTTTGAAATTATGAAATGTCGCTCGTGGGAATCGAACCAGGGTTTTCAGGATCCACAGGCCGACTAGCCACCCCACATAAAAATATGTAAATAAGTTATATGCCAAAATGACATTTTGTAAAATCAAGTACATATTCACAATAAACAAAAATTGTTATTGTATGTATGTATCCATAGGAATTATTATTTTATGGCCCTAGGGCCAAAAACAATTGTTTAAGCCCGCTTCTTAGGGCGAAAACACATTAATTTCGGCCCGGTTGTGCATAATAGTTATTTATGTACCAAGGGTGAAAACAGGCGTTTCTGGCCCGTAGCATGATTATTAGTACGAGGCGCAAAGCGCCGAGGGCTAATAACATGCTCAGGGTCAAAAACCGTAATTTCACCTGTGGTACATACAATACTTTATGCACAACAAAATAACATTTAATTATATGTTCAAAAGATTACAATATGTACATAGGTTATATGTCAAAATGACATTTTGCAGAATCAAGTATTCACAATAAACAAAAAGTGTCATTTATGTATCCATGGGAATTATTTCTTTTTGGGCCATGGGCCAAAAAGAAGTGTTTAAGCCCGCTTTTTAGGGCTAAAACACTTGTTTTTCGGCCCGGTTGTGCATAAACAACATTTTCACTTTTATTTGAAATATTTTTTCTAAAACAATTTACTAACATCGAACTGCGAAAAAGAGAAGAATATTTTTGATGACGTTGACTAGCAAACAATTTTCACCATCATCTTTCTCACACAAATCTTTCAATTCACCCTAAAAATAAATAACCCTCTCAACCAAATATGACATTGCAACTATTTGCAACATATTTATCACAATCAAGATGAATATTCCATGCAGCTCATTACAAGGTCTTTGTTACTTATGCGGGTAGCCTCACACCCCAAACAACCCCAAAATAGATCATATCTTCAAGAAGCAACTTATCACTTCATAGAACCACCCCTAACCGCCTATACAACCCTCAAACAATAGCATATTCGTTAAGATACAAGATCATAATATCATAGCTCTCATATTTCACCATAAAAGAAGAAAACAGTCTCATTGGCAATGATCATTCACGCTGGGCCACCCAGGGGTGGAAATACACCCCTGGATGGGGGATGAAGGCCTCAGGGCGCGCACAAATGCAACACAAATATACTCGCACGTACCTACATCGGTTCTATCAATAATTCTCGTACGAGGTCCGGTCGAGGGTGAATTCCTCCGGGGCTCCGGGCTATTTTGGAATTATGTGAAAATAATGACGGAGGTAGGGTGCTGTAATGGAATATAGGTTTTTGGGGATGACGATGTGCAGAAGATGTAACCTACAGACAAATAGATGCTGGGAAAATTCAAGAAAATTAGTTTTCGCAAATATATTTTTAATAAATAAATACAAAGTACTTGATTTTTCCACAGGTTTGATTTTACTTTAAATGTAACGATCATTTCGTCCTCTCGGACATCATCAGAGGTTTAATGATAAAATAGTTATTTATATACCCAGGGTGAAAACATGCGTTTCTGACCCGTGACATGATTATTAGCACGAGGCGCAAAGCTCCGAGGACTAGTAACATGTTCAAGGTCACAAACGCTAATTTCACCCGTGGTACATGCAATATTTTATGCACAACAAAATTCAATTATATGTTTAAAAGGTTATATGTCAAAATAACATTTTGCAGAATCAAGTATTCACAATAAACAAAAATTGTTATTCTATTTAGGTATCCATAAGAGTTATTTCTTTTTGGCCTATGGGCCAAAAAAAAGTGTTTAAGTTTTTTGGGCTAAAACAGATGCTTATCGGCCCAGTTGTGCAAAAAAATCATTTTGCCTACAACTGCACGATTTCTTTGTTATTATGTAACTATTATTGTCTTGGTTACGGGTGGAAAGGAGACAGTGTGTTTCTGTAAGTAAAGAAACACTAGTGCGGAAAGTAATTTATTACGCAACTTAAAAAAAGTTATATTGAGAGCGATATAAATTTCGCGTCGAGCCACTTTAAAATTAACCCTGTGGCTTCCTCACCACTAACATCTTTGAGGGCCGTAATTTGACGGCTGGTAATCGCACTTCACGCGCATAAATATATCATTTACCGAAATCTGCTTTGGCAGAGTGTCACACCCAGTCATGGGTAAAAGACGTGATGATTTATATTTATTTATATTGATATAGTTTGTAGCGATTATTTTTTCCTGTAGTTTCACTTTTATTTTTGTTTCACAAAATATAGGTAGTAACTGTAGCTTCGCTACTTTTTTAAATAGCTTACCCAACTCTGGTAATGACAAAATAATATTTCTCTTGCAATAATGAATAATTAGAATTTTACAACCATTTCACTTAGTACTTATACCTAGCATTGTTTGACATATAATAAACAATTATTAATAATTGTAATTACTAATTGTAATTACTAAATGGACAGCTGTGAACTCAGCTTTACTCCGCTATACTTATAATTTACAATTTTTTAAAGCAGAAAATTGATTCGAATTACAGTACAGAATTAAGTTGACTAAAAAATTAAGTATTATTTTGAATAAATAAATGCAAAGATGGCGGGCTCAACGTCTTGGCAAAAATTAAACATATTTATTTCCACATTCTGTAGTTTATTTTCCACGTCAGAAATATGATATGAATGAACAGTAATTCCAAGAAATTTATGAAAGCATATCTTCTGTTTACATTTGTATCTCTTTGGTATCAAAGCAACTAGATTGCTTAAAAATACGACGAAATAAAACATTTGCATGTCAAGGATCCAGCGCAGGATTCAGGCACAGGCTACTGATTTTACACCGCGAGTTCGCAACGTCTCCGAGCGGGAAAAAATGAAAAACAGCAATAACGCAGCATCACCATCTCATTTCATACTGAGGATTTCCCAGTGGGCTGTTTACTCCACCGATCAAACTCAGACTCAGACTCTCAACACACTGCAATTTATATCCACGCATATTTTTACAAGATTAAACCCACTCTAAATCTAACAAGGCTGTCGTCTTTTATTTATTTATTTTGTTTTTTAGGTTGAAGTGCCGGAAAACTTACACTACTTATTAGATTTAGTTTCACTGTTTAAAAAACACACCCTTGAAACGTTTACTCACATTTGTTCATCAGATTCATCCTGTAATTTGAATATTATTCCTATTACACTACCCTGTCAGAAAGTTTTTTTTTTTAATAATATCCATTTTTTTTCCTAGGTTGTTAAATTCTCAATTTCACCATATTTAGTAAATTAAAATATTAATTTATGTTTTATTCAGTCGGATGAAAAATAACACTTTTCCGATATGTTTTCAATCCATCAAATTCATTATTTCAGTACGTTAAAATCGTTGTTAAACTATAAGAAATACAGTAAGAAAATCACTATTTGCCGACCTCTGTGGCTCAGTGGTTTAGACTACTAGGCTACTGACCCAGAGGTCCCGGGTTCGATTCCCGGTCAGGGCTGGTATCAATCAGCGTCTGTGCTGCCTACAGCGCAGACGCTTCCATCTTCATAATCAGCGTCTGTACTGACTACAGCGCAGACGCTTCCATCATCATACCGGCTAGTAACCAAAGCAGTTGAAGCCGCATCACAATAAAAAAAAAATCACTATTTCGGTCTAATCGTTGCTAGGCAACAAAAATAAAACGACCTTAACCTAAAGTAAGCTTTTCTTCTTATATGCGGATCGAAAATTGGTTTTTCTCTGCCCAAAGAGGAAAGTAACTGTTTTCTTGTCTTATTTATGATCTGATCCATAGTAAAATCTATTTATTTATTCATTTATTATAAGTATTTTTAAAATTTTAATTAAATGACATGAAAACTGGTCATAGAAAAGTTTATAAGTATACCTTTGGAAGGATGTCATTACCTCCCTTGTGTGATTACTGCCCTCAGCTACGCACTGAACATTAAACTTCACCCGCGGGTGGAAAAATACACTTTTTACAATACATGTACTGTAAGTTACTTATTAATGATAAAATTTAAACACAGTAAGTGCAACTTTTTGTGCATAGTGGTTTTCATGGTTTTATCAGGACTTTAATATTTATTTACTATCCAACGTGAAGAGTAAATAAATATTACATATCAAGGTCCTGTTTATTTTGACTACAATTTGATAGCTGTTAATTTTGAAATCTATTTTTATTTTCCTTCTATTTATGCAAGTATTGTAAAAAATAGCTTACTAACCTCGAACTGTAAGTGATTTTTTTAGGTCACGAATGTTTAGGAAATCTCGAGCCTTCGGGCCTCGATTTCCCAAACTATATTCTTGACCTAAAAAAATCACTTACAGTTCATGGTACGTAATATAATATTCCGTCAACAACATACAAATACTTATTTCAGACTAGGCTGGAAAAGTGATAATTATTTATTTGTTTATTTTATTTACAGTACAGGATCCGGATTCATCAATCTCTAGTGTAGTAGTTATTATATATACCATATTTAACTTCAGGGAGAATCAAACTTGGGATCTTTGGATTTGAATGCCGTAACGCTAACCACACCATCACACTGCCGGACATTGATTTAAATTATTATGAATAAATGAATAATAATAATAATTATTATTATTATTGTCTGCCAAAACTCCTGTTGCTAGCATGGTCTGTAAATATCACTTTATCTAATAAATAAGAAAAATAGGAAAAAATTTTCCATCACTTGTCTCATAATTCCACAGAGGTTTTACAGCACGTTTGTATCAACTTCTCAGGTCATCAACAAACGGCTGGTCAGTTCAGCTTTAACCATAGATGCGTTTCGTCCTTCCGGACTCATCAGTATGGTGCGATCATTTATCCAACTAGATCAACTAGGAAATAGTGGATTGTGATATCGACTTAGCTGAACTGACTGATGTTAACCTATCTACAACGGTAACATGACATGAGAGCTATGAAGCCACTCGTGGTGCCATCTACCGACAAAATCGCAAACTGCTTGACAGCTATTGAAATAAAACAAAAGACAAAATGTCTATTGCGATGTGGAATTGAGTCTTAATAAATAAGAAAAATAGGAAAAAATTTTCCATCACTTTTTTCCTATTTTTCTTATTTATTAAGACTCAATTCCACTTCGCAATAGACATTTTGTCTTTTGTTTTATCACTTTATCTATTATTTACACAATATGCTATTTCTAGCGCCCAATTTTAATAATGAATCAATTAATGAATGGTGCTAAATTCCATATCACATCCCGTAATGAAAACTTTACCGTAAAAACAAACCAAAAAATCTATCAATTAATAAATAGCAATCAACACTCTGCAGTAGATGTGCAGGTAACAAACGGTGGTGTAATTGCAACTAATGAATAAAAAGCGAACGGTGCGGATATGCACATAAAAAGAAAAGCACTCAGTGAAATTGAAAATTTTCCATTACCTACTCCAATTTACACTGTAAAAACAGTAATTTCAATTACAATTCAGTGGCGCGATGTGCGATGAACAACGTGTTATAAAAGTGTAACAAATTAACAACATGAGTCCGGAACAGTCATCATCGTAAATTCAATTATGGTTTGATTTTTGGTTTGTTGTTTCTTTTATTACACTGATTCGTACAATAGCTCAGTATTAATAGCAATGGAAAGCATTACCGGTAACAACTATCGCAAAATGCTACATTATTTTATTTATTTATTTATTTATTCTATTCTCTAAAACAGTGATTTTCAAAGTGTGGGTCGCGACCCCTCAGAGAGTCGCGAAGACATTGAAATTCATGTTTGTTTCTGTTTACGGTTAATTTAAAATAATATGAAACTAGATATGAAATTAGGGATTTCACCAATAAATTCCTCATATATTTCTACATAATTATGTATATTTTAATCCTCAATATATGTATTTTTTAATCGCCGGAGTCGTGATCGCAAAAATTTTTAGTTATGAAAATACGAATTTTTTTGTTGAACCAGTTTAAAAACCGAAAAATTTTAAAATATGGTTCTATATAAAACAGTCTAGGAAAAATTTAATGCCGTTAAGCGCATCTTCATATCTTTTTTAGTTTTGGAGATACGGCGAATTTTGTCTTTTTAAAAAATCTTACCTTTGAATGCCCATATCTCGAAAACTAAAAGAGATATTGAAACGCGGTTTGAACGAGTGTATTTCTCGTGCTCCAATTAACTTATACTAATATTTTGAAAATTTTGAAAATTTTACAATTTTTCTTCAAAATTTTCTTTACCCTTATTTCAAAAACTAGAATAGATAATGAAAATCTGTGACAACCAGTGAATTCCTCTCGTAAAAGTACATAAGTATGCAAAATTTTAGACAAAAATTCGCAGAGATAAAGTTTTTATTACAAATAACAAAAAATCACTGTTTTTTAAAGATTTTTGAAGGGGTACCCCTTAAGATTTTTACGAATTTTAGGCATTTTCAGTTTTTGTGCTCTAAATAATGTACCCTTGTTAATTTTTGCTTCAAATTTTACATACATATGTACTTTTACTAGAGGAATTCATTGGTTTTTATAGATTTTTATTATCTCTTCTAATTTTTGAATTATGGAAAAAAAAATATTGAAAAAAATTTGTAAGATTTTCAAAATTTTCAAAATTTCAGTATAAGTTAACTGGAGCACGAGAAATACACTCGTTCAAACCGCGTTTTAATATCTCTTTTAGTTTTCGAGATATGGGCCTTCAAAGTTGAGATTTTTAAAAAGACAAAAATCGCTGTAATTCGGAAACTAAAAAAGATATGAAGATGCGCTCAACGGCATTCGATTTCTCGTAGTCTGATTTATATACATTCATATTTTAAAATTTTTCTGTTTTTTAAACTGGTTCAACCAAAAAAATAACATTTTATAGAAATTTTTGCGGTCACGATCCGAGGATTAAAAAATACGTATTTTGAATAATGTTATTTATGTATGTACTTTGTCTTAAATCTTGTGATCCAAATTATAATTAATAAACTCCAAAGTAATATCAAGTCGGTCTGTGCATTCTGAGAACTTCGGTTCGATTCTCACAACCGACAAACAATTTTCACAACATTAAAAAAATACCCTTGTGGTAATCGCACTTCACGCGCATAAATATAACACTTACCGAGATCTGCTTCGGCAGAGTGCCACACCCAGTAATGGGTAGAAGACGTGATGATATATTTATATTATTTTATAAGTGAATTAAAGAAAAATTACATTTGTAGAGAACTTGAAATTAATAAAAATGTGTCTGACAAGACGCATCTTAAAGGATCTGTAACGTAACGATTTCAAACATACCTTCATACAACATTTTTTTGCTCAAAATGACCTATGCAACAAATGTTAAAGTTTAGTATACTCGTTATAAACCATCCTGTATATTTTGTCTGTGGTATAGGTTTGAGTAATCATATGTATGAAAGTTGAAAGTAGGAGCTGGTTGAGTTTGTTTGCATTAGATTATTGGTGGCGGTGGCGGTGGCGGTGGCGGTGGCAGCCGCAACTAAAAGGTTGCCAAGTGGAAAATTGTCTCGGATGAGAATATTGCAAGAAGTTCATTTACGATTATTACTTTGTTTGTTGAGACCGCAAAATGAAAACAGCGCTGAATATTCAAATGGAAATTGCTGCATTAACTTGCAGCTTAATATTATTTTATTTCTACACATAAACTAAAACATCCGAACTGGAAACTATACCTAACGAACTAAACTTATTCCTAGCGTTTTACCTATTAAATTGATTGCTTTCTTTCCAACTTTCATCGCAATTGTACGACAAACAATCATACTTTATTTTTAGTGAGAAAATAATTTTTAACAACTTTATTTATTTATTTACTTGCTACTCTATGCAACAGGAACTTTAATCTCAAGTACAGTAGCTTATAACCATTCTGATACAGTCATATTTTTTTGAATATAAGTTGAAGCCATTAAAATTTGATAGGGTGAACTTTGGCTCAATACGAACAATTCGTGTGTATGTATCTAATGATTTTTGGCCTCAGAAATCTGTCTAGCTAGGCCTTATCTTCCAAAAAATTCAAATATAACGTTATTTTAGAAATAAATTGGAGAAAAAATTCATGAAAATTTAATTATTCGAAATACTTTGACTCAAGAAATCGATTGAGACTAAATTTATCTTAATATTATCAATTGTATTCGAGATATTTATTTATTTATGCTAATCTGTACAACTTCATTCCAATTACAGTACAGGGTTCGAACTCGGGACCTTCGGATTCGAATTCAAAAGAAAATTGGGAGCAAAATTGTTTCTTTTATCTATTTCTTGGTTTTTAATTTTTATTTGCTGCCCATCTGGGATCTTCCAGATATTAATTATATGCACAACCGGGCCGAAATACATGTGTTTTAGCCCTAAAAAGCGGTCTTAAACACTTGTTTTTGGCCCTGGGGCCATAAAAAAATTATTCCTATGGATACTCAAATAAAATGACAATTTTTATCGATTTTACTAAATGTCATTTTGACATATACATATTTTAATCTTTTGAACATAAAATTAAATATTATTTTGTTGTGTAAAAATATAGTATGTACCACGAGTGAAATTAGCGTTTCTGACCCTGAGCATGTTATTAGCCCTTGGCGCCTCGTGCTAATAATCATGCCACGGGCAAGAAACGCCTGTTTTCAACCTTAGTACATAAATAACTATTAATTTGGTAAAAATAAAGTGTCTATTTAAAAAAAATAATTCCGGTTTTATTTCCACAGTTATTTTGAAATTGGTAGTAATATAATAAAACGAGTAATGTTGATACTATTTAATTATTCATATATATATTTTACATATAATTATTTGTAATATCCTTGCTATGTAATTTAATATTATATATATTATCAGATCCGGAAATTTAAGTAATATATTTTAATTTATGTTAATGCATTAATAGTTATCATATTTATTATTTTGCAATTAACACAATTTATTTTACTTATTTCATTATTCCGTATATTAATTTTAAAAGTTGACAAAAATTGATACGATCTACAAATGTATAACATTTAACTGTCACATACATATGTTAAACTTGATTTTAACAGTAACTATATAAGTAAAATATAATATCTAGCTTGATTTATAAGCAGAATTTAATACTATCAACATTCATTTCAAATTTGTTCCTGTAAAGTAATTAGGGAAGCAATAATAACGAAATTTTATTCATTTATGGGACAGTTTTCGTATAAATGAGGCAACAGATACGTAATAATGTAAAACTTTTACTTTTATCTAGATAATATTAAACCACAAAACGGAATTCTTGTAAAAATACTTGAATTTAATTTCTCTCTTCAAAAAAAGATTGTTTAAATATTTACATGCATAACTACTCGTACTTCGAAATAGAATTTAAAAATGCGATTATACTAAATATTAATATAAACGTCTGTGCTGTCAGCTTTCAGCGACAGCTGCAAAACTAACGTTTGTATCAAAGAGCATATTAAATTACACTTGCAGCAAACGAATGTATAACTGCGTTTGCCTTTTATCATAAAACGTTGCTCATGTCACATCGCCGTACTTGTGCTTGTACTGACGTCAAAACTAGAGCAACCCCCAGTCGACACAAATGCGAAAAGTTATTTGTTTTTCAAAGGTTACGTACGTAAACTTTAAATAGATGAACAGTGTTTTATATTCTCTACAATTTAAATTAATTAAAAGTATCAACCGAAGAAGAGAAAGTGGTGCGACATAATAAGAAAATTTATTTGCAAGATGAATCTTTTGCAATTGTTCAGTTTTTATAATGGTGTACTAGTGCCAACTTTCATGTATGGTAGTGAATATTGGGTGTGAATGAGGATACATGACACGGCATATAACTGCTGTTTAAATAACATATTTGTTGGGTGAATGGAAATACAGAGTGATCAAAATGAATTGTTTCAGTTGGCAATAAAAAAACCTACTTGATATTGGTAAGCCTGATACAAAATTCATTTCCTGTTGTTGACAATGATATTTAAAAATTCAAATTTGAGTACATTTGTAATTATTTAAAAAGTCAAAATCCTATTAGCTGTCACACTCCTGAAATAACTTATTTGTATTTATTAGACATGCCAAATAGTATTTCCGCTTTTACCTGGCGTTGTGCCAACTGTGGAATAAAAAAATGCCCAGAATTGTATTGCCAACTGAAACAATTCCTTTTGATCACTCTGTATGTCGTGCTCGGAATATTTGGTAGAAAGAAAAACAACAATATATATGGGGTAATGGCTCAGTGGTATCCGAGTCGGCCTATGGATCCTAAGAACCCTGGTTCGATCCTCACAGCCGACAAAACATTTTCACCAATTTAAAATTACCTCTGTGGCTCCTCCATCACTAACATCTTTGGGGGCCGTGATTTGACGGCAGGTAACCGCACTTCACGCGCATAAATATATCACTTACCGAGATCTGCTTCGGCAGAGTGCCACATCCAGTAATGGGTAAAAGGCGTGATGATATATTTATTTTATATTTATTTAAAAATATATATATTTTAAAATACAAACGCTATCAGGCGTTCTTTTCCTTTCTATTAATTGTAGATTCTTTGTTGGATTCGTTGTTACAGAAGTGAATGTGAATAATTTGAATGCTTTGAGCATGTGAAAAGTACATCCAAAAACTAATATTGGTGTATAGAAATGATTGGATGGATGTGATTGAAGGTTTGTTGTGTGATGAATCATTACGCCTTCTACCCATTACTGGGTGTGGCACTCTGCCGAAGCAGATCTCGATAAGTGATATATTTTGCGCGTGAAGTGCGGTTACCAGTCGTCAAATCACGGCCTCCAAAGATGTTAGTGGTGGAGGAGCCACAGGGGTAGCTTTTGAAATTATGAAAATTGTTTGTCGCCTGTGGGAATCGAACCAGGGTTCTCAGGATCCACAGGCCGACTTCATACCACTGAGCTAGCCATCCCATAATGATTTCGTGTGTGATGAATAAATGAGTTTGTATGGAGGGAACAATGAATGTGGTTGAAGTGAGGGTAGTCAGTTAGTTTGAAAATGTTTGACAAGTACTGATTATTTGAGTAATTTTTTGAATGAATATGTTACATTATTTGATCGGATATAGCGTGATGTTATGTATGTATAGTTTACGTGAATAAAAGATTATTTATGACCCGTCCTAGCAATACTGTCCTATTCTAACTAAACAACCTAGCCTATAACTTCAATAAATCCGCGTTCACACCAAACAAACCTCTTCTCTCAAACAACAACCTCTTTTAACCCACACAACTAAAAAGGAAAAACTCCAATTCGTCAATAAGAGGCGACAAATTATTCATGTAAACCGCGTCTAAAGGCAGCGTGCAAACAAACACAGGGTGACATCACCAGCACGTTTCGGGATTGGTCAAATGGAACATAATCGACCAATAGCGATGTCGTGTCTTCGTGTGTTGGCGAATGTCGATTCCCCGGAGCGGTTGCCGGATTACCGGACTCCGGACTCGCATGCATCAATGCGTGAGGGTGTATGTAAACGTGACATCTCTCACCCTCTGAGGGATGCTTCAGGCAGAAATGGAATTGGTATCTTTGCCATATTATTTGCGCTAACTACAAATACATATATTACATTAAAAAGGGGCAGTGTTTTTATCTCCTAACTAAGATCCTAATAAATTTATCTGTTAAACAAACTGAAAATATCGCATCGAAATCATTGTTCAAATTATTAAAATTATATAAACTATCACTCGGCAGTACAGTGATGTGTGAATAGAGTAACGTCATTCAAATTCGGAGATCCTGAGGTCGAATCCCATTCAAGCTAAATATATATGAACTATTACACTACTGCTGGGTTGCAAGAAAAATATAAAGAGCTCTTTAGTTAAAGAACTGTTTATCTAGCAACAGTAGTTATGGGATGGCTAGCTCAGTGGTATGAAGTCGGCCTGTGGATCCTGAGGTCCCTGGTTCGATTCCCACAGGCGACAAATTTTCATAATTTGAAAAAGCTATCCCTGTGGCTCCTCCACCACTAACATGTTTGGGGGCCGTGATTTGACGACTGGTAACCGCACTTCACGCGCAAAATATATCACTTACCGAGATCTGCTTCAGCAGAGTGCCACACCCAGTGATGGGTAGAAGGCGTGATGATATATATATATTTTTTTTATATAGTATCAATAACGATTTTCTGAAATTTATTGATCCGTTAGTTGCTAATGAACCGATAAAACTTTTATGCAACTCAGCATGAGACTTGATGAATCCGAACCATATATTGGAACTTGGATTAATTTCCTGTTATATAGAGTATAATAGATAAATAAATAAAGGGGTACTAGATAATAATAAAAATTTTAAACGAAATGCACGGATATCTGTAGTTTGAGAACCACTGACTTAGAGGATATTAAGTACAGTTAAAACCAATAAAGTAGTGCAATAAAGCAGAGTTAAAAAGTTCTTGTTGCACAGAGTAGAATAAATATAAAATAAAATAAAATAAATATATATATATCATCACGCCTTCTACCCATTACTGGGCGTGGCACTCTGCCAACGCAGATCTCGGTAAGTGATATACTTTGCGCGTGAACTGCGGTTACCAGTCGTCAAATCACGGCCTCCAAAGATGTTAGTAATGGAGGAACCACAGGGATAGTTTTTGAAATTATGAAAATTGTTTGTCGCCTGTGGGAATCGAACCAGGGTTCTCAGGATCCACAAGCCGACTTCATACCACTGAGCTAGCCAACCCATAATAAATAAATAAATAAATAAATATAGTTATTTATGTACCAAGTGTGAAAACAGGCGTTTCTGGCCTGCGCTTTGCGCTTCGTGCTAATAACATACTCAGGATCAGAAACGCTAATTTCACCCGTGGTACATACAATATTTTATGCACAACAAAATAACATTTAATTATATGTCCAAAAGATTGAAATATGTACATAGATTATATGTCAAAATGACATTTTGCAGAATAAAGTATTTACAATAAATAAAAAATTGTCATTTTATTTATGTATCCATCGAAATTATTTCTTTTTGGCCCATGGGCCAAAAAGAAGTGTTGAAGCACGCTTGTTAGGGCTAAAATACATGCTTTTTGTTCCGGTTGTACATAAAATATTTTATGTTCTACTTTTTTGTTTGATAGACGGATAAATTTATTAATAACTTTGTTAAAAGATTGAAATGTCGAACTTAAGTATTCTTAATTAGTAATTTATGAGTGTTACTGAACAAACAGTATCCTCTTTTAGTTTTATTTCATTTTATACTATTTGATATTCATTTTGAACTCTCCAGTAGAAAGTAATTCGAAGAGCTTTACTTACAACACTTGTTACAAGTCGTTTAAAGTGTAATATAATTGAAACGTCTCTATTAAATTGTACACAGGTCGCGTACAACGGGCATTGAAGGCAGCTCATAAACAAAAAGTTACGAGGCGATTAAATTAGACTACTAGAAAGGTTCATTCACAGACACTGAATATAAACAGGGTTGTATTCACTACGAGAAGAGATACTTGCATCCCTGCATTCTAAATATAGCAAAATTAATCGTATTTAATGGAATTAAGTTTAACTATTAATTATTTATTTTATTTTTATTTTAAATCATAAACGTCACGCAATTGTCATTTTTATTATATATATATAAACAAAAATAAATAAATATATCATCACGCCTTTTACCCATTACTGGGTGTGGCACTCTGCAGAAGCAAATCTCGGTAAGTGATATATTTATGCGCGTGAAGTGCGATTACCAGTCCTCAAATCACGGCTCCCAAAAATGTTCGTGGTAGCTGAGCCACAGGGGTAATTTTTTAAATTGGTGAAAATGTTTGTCGACTTTGAGGATCGAACCAGAGTTCTTAGGATCCACAGGCCGACACGATACCACTGTACCATTACCCCATATATACGAATATAATAAACTATAAATATATCATCATGCCTTCTACCCATTGTTAAGTGTGGCACTCTACCGAAGCAGATCTCGGCAAGTGATATAGTTTTGCGCGTGAAATGCGGTTACCAGTCGTCAAATAAAGCCCCCAAATATGTCAGTGGAAGGAGAGCCACAGGAGTAGTATGAATGTGGTGAAAATATTTGTCGGCAGTGGGAATCGAACTAGAGGTCTTAAGAAACCGCAAACTAAATTTATAATTTTAAGTAACCGAAATGTATGTATATTTTCAAAAAACCGTAACTGAAATTTTACTATTATAAAATCTAGTAATGCCGCCGAGACGAGATTTTTCTCGATCCCGTCTCATCTCGAGTAATTATTCGAGATCGACATTCATCAAATTCTTGCTTAAAACGAGTTTATAGTCCCCAATTTGAGACGAGGTGAACTTACGAGATTTATCATTTCGACGAAGAAGAAATTAATTAAAATAAATAAATAAATAAATATATCATCACGCTTTCTACCCATTACTGGGTGTGGCACTCTGCTAAAGCAGATCTCGGTAAGTGATATATTTTGCGCGTGAAGTGCGGTTACCAGTCGTCAAATCACGGCCCCCAAACATGTTAGTGGTGGAGGATCCACAGGGATAGCTTTTTCAAATTATGAAAATTTGTCGCGTGTGGGAATCGAACCAGGGACCTCAGGATCCACAGGCCGACTTCATACCACTGTGCTAGCCATCCCATAAGAAATTAATTTAATGAAATAAAATATTGTATTATCGAGATTATCAACATTTTCGACACATTTCGTCCTGCAGTAACACTAATAAAATCCTGTAACCGTAACCTAATCTCAGAATTGGTAATACTTTCAATGAATTCCAGATACAAGATAAAAATAAATATAAAAACTTAACATATGGCACCTCCACCAAAATTCTCCTTTTCACCATCTGCCAATACCAAGTCTTCCTACCCCATTTCAATTTCCCGCTCATTGCTTCACATCAAGGTCAATGTCACCCCCTACCTGGTGGCATCATCACCACCATCACCACAGTGATGCGTCACCCAGGGTGTTTTTTCTGCTATCTTTCCCCAGCAGACAACAAACAGCCTCTGTTTATCGCCACAGGTCATGTCACTCCACAATCTCATATAAATCAATTATGCAGAGCTCTAGCCCTTGTGTGTGACCGTCGCGTGACGCCCGAGGGTGCAGAGGGTGCCAGGGGGTGTAGGGTGTGATTAGGACATGTCCAAGAAGGGATAAGATAAGTGGATGGCCTCGAACGGTCGTGTGGGTTTTTAATCGGTCGTGATAAGGTTTTTTGGGTGGTTTTTACCCGAGGATGTAAGTGATAATTTATTGTTTTTGGTTGAGTGTAAGACATTAATTTTGTGCTAGAAGGGGGTGAATTAATTGTAGGGTGGTTTGAAAAGACAGCAAATATAAGGGATGTAAAAATAGTTCCAATTACTGTATTTATTAAGAAGTATATAAGTATATATGGTATGTATTTTGGCCCGCTGAATCCAATTGTAGAGTCTTTATGTACATATTCCTTTAAGTTGTTGAGATTGCGAAATTAAAAAAGAACTATTTGTATATAAGTTGGCACTAAGGCACGATAAATTCATTACCGGTGAGCTCATCTTCATATCTTGTTTAGTTTTTGAGATATAGCCTCACAAAAAACTACCACGATTTATAAATAAGGCGAAATATACAGCTTTTTTGTTTTATTTTTCACCTCCAATAACATCTGGAGGTGAATATACTGTTGAATTGAAAATTGTGTGGTAAACAATACAACCGTTGATTCAACTCAAAAAGTAATATGCAAACAGTTGATGAAATATTTCATGAAAAATACATAAATAACAAAGTTCAAACAATTTTAATAGGCATTGAATGTAAAACACCAAAATTCAATTTTAAATAACTCCAAACTTTTCATACACATTTCTCAATAATCACTACCAACTTTTTTAGCCAACGATACTCATACATCACCAAATAAAGTTTAAATATCACATCAAAATTATGGGGTACGTGGCTCAGTGGTATCGAGTCGGCCAGTGGATCCTGAGAACCCTGGTTCGATTCCCATTGTCGACAAACATTTTCACCACATTAATACTACCTCTTTGGTCCTCCTCCATTACCATCTTTGGGGGCCGTGATTTGACGGCTAATAACTCCAATTTATGCGCAAAAATATATCACTTACTGAGAACTGCTTCGGCAGAGTGCCACACCCAGTAATGGGTAGAAAGCGTAATGATATATTTATTTGTTATTTACTTAAGCCGGCCTGTGGATGCTGAGAACCCTGGTTCGATTCCCACAATTGATAAACATTTTCACCACGTTAATACTACCCCTGTGGCTCCCCCCACCACTAACATCTTTGGGGGCCGTGATTTGACGGCCGGTAACTGCCCTTCTCGCACAAAAATATATCACTTACCGAGATCTGCTTCGACAGGGTGACACCCACACCCAGTTATGAGTAAAAAGCGTCATGATATATTTATTTATTTTTTATTTATATTAAACGGGGTAATGGCTCAGTGATATCAAGTCGGCCTGTGGATCCAGAGAAATCTAGTAAGATTCCCACAGTCGACAAATATTTTCACCACATTAATATTACTACTATGGGGTGGCTAGCTCAGTGGTATAAAATCGGCCTGTGGATCCTGAAAACCCTGGTTCGATCCCCACAGGCGACAAACAATTTTCATAATTTCAAAAACTACTCCTGTGGTTCCTCCATCACTAACATCTTTGGAGGCCGTGATTTGACGGCTGGTAACCGCACTTCACGCGCATAAATATATCACTTACCGAGATCTGCTTCGGCAGAGTGCCACACCCAGTAATGGGTAGAAGGCGTGATGATATATTTATTTTATTTATTTAATACTACCCTTGTGGCTCCCCCTCCACTAACATCTTTGGGGGCTTTGATTTGACGGCTGGTAACGCAAAAAATATATCACTTATCGATATTTACAACCGCAGAATGCCACACCCAGTTATGGGTAGAAAGCGTGATGATATGTTTATTAATTTTGCATTTAAATTAACAAAGCTCTCTCGGTATCCGAGTGGGCGCTGCAATTCCTGCTCCTGCTGCGTGCTGTCTCTAACATCATCGTCCTGCTAATGCAATCGCACATGGCTAGTTAGCGATGAATCTGTGGCTCTAGAGAATACTAATTATGGCTGCGTCATGACGAATCCAATAGAGCTGATTGTTGTGCTGCACGCTTTATTTCATCTCGTTAGCACTGCCATTCCAGACCAGCGGCGCACGTGACCCGGGGGATGACGCGATGTCACACAGTGGGCGGGGGAATAAATAAATGGGGATTTTTATTTTTGATTTTGTACGTGATACGAGTTACTGTAGAATTTCTGTTAGTGATTGTAGAATTCTCTACAAGATTGGAATATTTTACTACGGTACGAAATAGATGAAAAATTTATCAACCAACTAACTCTGAAATGAGCGTATTGACATTAGCTATTTTATATTCTGTTTCTACTTTTTACTCTTCATTTTTTGGTAATTATTATTTATTATATTACTATAATATTGTTACTTATTTTATGTATTTATAGAGCTGATGATGAATGTATTATACATACGAAACGTCCTCTAATAAAAAACGTTTTATATTGGATCTTGAAGCCATTTTATTTATATTTATTAATTTTATGATTTGTATCCTAAATAAATAAATATATATATCATCACGCCTTCTACCCATTGCTGGGTGTGGCACTCTGCTAAAGCAGATCTCGGTAAGTGATATATTTTGCGCGTGAAGTGCGGTTACCAGTCGTCAAATCACGGCCCCCAAACATGTTAGTGGTGGAGGAGCCACAGGGATAGCTTTTTCAAATTATGAAAATTTGTCGCCTGTGGGAATCGAACCAGGGACCTCAGGATCCACAGGCCGACTTCATACCACTGTGCTAGCCATCCCATTATTTGTATCCTAAACTTATATATTTTGAATTAGCTATTTTCTAAACAAAGTTTCGTTCACAGCTAGTAATTATAAGCAGCAATTATAATTATCAATTATTAGTTCAAGCATTTTAAAATTTGCGGTTCAAATTATATAGCCGTATTTAATTTGCCATTTGTATCAGATGTAACTTACAGTGCAGTTATCAGCCGTTAAATCACTGCCACCAAAAATATTAGTTTTTAGTTTGTTTAATAAGGAATATTGTAAAGATACTTGTATAATAAAAAAAGAAATAAAATAAATAAATAAATATATCATCATGCCTTTTACCTATTACTGGATGTGGCACTCTGCCGAAGCAGATCTCGGTAAGTGATCTATTTATGCGCGTGAAGTGTGGTTATCAGCCGTCAAATCACGATCCCCAAAAATGTTAGTGGTAGGGGAGCCACAGAGGTAATTTTAATTTGGTGAAAGTGTTTGTCAGCTGTGGGGATCGAACCAGGGTTCTCAGAAACCACAGATCGACTCGATACCACTTACTATTTCCGATTACATAAAAGACATTTTACCAAAACTCTGTCAATATCAAAATCAAAGCAATACCTATCAATAATCCACAATATTGGAAACCTAAAATGTATCTATTATGGTAACAAACCTATCCTGAAATAAATCGATGCGATACCATCTACAAGTTAATTTTTCATTCGTTCAATTACTCTGAATGTATTGAAAGTAGCTCTATTCATATAATGCACTTACATTTTTGCTTTATTTCTCTATCGTGTGAACGCGGCTTTACCTAATGTTCCATTAGTACAACCTGCCATTGAAAAGCAAAGCACACGACCTCGCGATGTATGAAAATAAAATTAGTTCGATTGTCTGCCGTCACTCGTGACAGCGCATTGTTCCTATGCATATATAGGGGTTGGAGGGTAACAGCCTGGTGGAGTTTGATAATTTGACAGTGCATTATATGAGGGGTATGTTACATTTTGCCAGGTGTTTCATATGCAATGAATAGGAATTGTTGAATTGTTTAATGCATCTGGCATGTTTCAAATGAATCGGTTTGGACTAGTACTAATATGGCTGATGCATTAGGGTTGAACGTTTAATTTTTAATTTGCATGTAATCCTAATGGCATTTCATTATGTCAAATTTAATCAGTAATAAAAAATAAGTTAGGTAGGAGGGACAACAACAAAATGTTGATAGATTTTGTTTCTGAATTTGTCATTTGATTTGTGAGAAGAAAGTGATACTTTTCAACACTAGCGAAGGAAATAAATCTTTCTTCCCTAGGGAAGAAAAGTAAAACCCATAGCCCTGGAAAACAACGGTAAGATTTAATATTATTGATATCCAAGTTACATCTGTCAAAAAATAATAAATCTCATCTGAATTTATAATTTATTTCTGAATTTTTTCAGAAATAAATTTCTGGTAGAGTAATAAAAACAATTATATGTATGCCTTGTGAAGAAAGTGTCACTTTTCCCTCAACTATTTTATAATGTCAGTATAAGCAACTGTAACAACTGTGGTAATAATATACACAAACAATAAATATGAAGTATTTCACTTACTCTTAAAATAAAACCATTTATCGATATATTTTACTTTGTTCGGTTCTTTTTATTAATTGTGTACAGATTAGATATACTGCAATTTAATATTATGTTTATAAACGTCAAAATATACTACTGCATATTTACTAGCGCTGGTTCACCGTATCTTCTTCTGCCATAAGCTTTTGTGGCTGAAATATGAATTCCGCGCTCGGCGCGAAATTTAAGTCGCTCTCAATACAACTTTTTTACAGTTGCGTAATGAATTACTTTCCGCACTAGTGTTTCTTTGCTTACAGGAACGCACTCGGTCCGCATTTGTCTACTTTCCATTCGTAACCAAGGCAATAATAGTTATGTAATAACAAAGAAATCGCACAGTTGTAGGAAAATGCATTTTATCTCCTGTCGTTATTAGCAATTGGAAAAAAAGAACATTTTAGCAGCGGCACAGGGGTTAAAATATATTATTACTATCACGACTTTTACTGTCAGTCATGAAAAAATGAATATATTTGGTTGATAAAAATTAGTAGTTTATAATATTGTGAAATGTATAACGTTCATTTAGTTCATGATACAATGAAGTGTAATTTGTTATGTTCCATATTACATATTTTACCATAAAATTTAATATACAACCTAATAAACATTCAGCTTCAAAATATAATTATAAAATAACAATATGAATGTCAATATAGACATAAACAAATCCGTATAAAAACGTAATAAAACCAAACTTACTTTATTTAGAGCACAGCGCACAGGAAACTAATCAACTTGTATTACAGCAGTTTCAGTTGTTCAAACAGTTTTCCGAATAGTTTGTTCAGAATTAAATAAAAGCTTTACGAAATAATTACACTCGCTTGCAGTAATCGCACGTGTAAAAACCTTTATCATTTAAATGAATCAAATTGTTGCAGTATTCCTTTTTCCTTCAATTTATCTCTTATCGAATATTATTGGCGATCGGGTCTGCTGCAATTCTTCCGGTTGACAAAAAGAAATAAACATAGAATGCAAATAAAATGTGTTCCAGTTCCAGTTCCGGTAATTTATGGTGGGTGCACACGAGCGATTGTTCCGGTAAATAGCGAATAATTTCAAACGATGAATACTATTTTTATTTTATTGTTTGTGCTGTAGTTAGCTCTGATATATTTTTGAATCGGTGGGAATATATACCAGTGAGTTATGGTATTGTATAAATATATAAATTTATCACGTATCGCTGTGTTATAGAATGTAGAATATTGTGTGTTGTGTGCCACGTGTGGGAATTAAAATTAAACAATGTGATTTGTCGGTGAAGTTTTTATGTCTGTTTTTAATCATGTTTTTATTGAATCAAATAGATATAGTTTATTTGAAATCTCTGTAGAGTACTAGTGTAATACGTGCTTTATTATTGCTGTTTTTAAATATCTCCTTCTATTTTATTTGTGGTGTAAATTCGCCGAACTCAATCAAACAATTTGTCACAAAATAAAATAATACATATGATGTATGATTTCTTTTTAGCATAACCGAGTCGAAATTCATGTGTATTAGCATTAAAAAGCGGGCTTAAACACTTCTTTTTGGCCCTAGAGTCATAAAAAAAATTGTTCCTATGGATACATAAATAAAATGACAATTTTTGTTTATTGTGAATACTTGATTTTACAAAATGTCATTTTAACATATAACCTATGTACATGTTTTAATCTTTTGAACATATAATTAAATGTTATTTTGTTGTGCATAAAATATTGTATGTACCACGGGTGAAATTAGCGTTTCTGACCCTGAGCATGTTATTAGCTCTCGGCGCTTTTCGCCTCGTGCTAATAATCATGCCGCGGGCCAGAAACATCTGTGTTTACCCTTAATATATTGTAACTATATTTATTTATTTATTTATGTATCACAAAAAATGAAGCCTAATTACTGTACAGTATTCGCGCTCAACGAGCTGCAATGTAGAAGTTCATATATTTTAGCTTGAGTGGGATCCGAACTCGAGATCTCCGGATTTGTATTGTGTACAAAATGAACAATAGTAAGAAAATCTGTAAAATATAATAATAGTAAGAAACAGTCTAATATATAAAATAATAGTATATTATACAACGACATTATAACGGATGCTATTATTCCCCATGATGAAGCTGTGATTTATTTAGTTTTTCATAATTACCTACCAAGCTTTTTTTTTATTTGCGTAGATAAAAAAATTATTATGGGGTAATGGCTCAGTGGTATCAAGTCGATCTGTGGATCCTAAGAACCCTGGTTCGATCCGTGGGGATCGAACCAGGGTTCTTAGGATCCACAGGCCGACTTGAAAACATATTTAAAATTAAAAATGGAATAAAATAGTATATTACGTACCATGAACTGTAAGTGACAGTTTTTAGGTCAAGAATGCAGTTTGGGATATCGAGGCCCGAAGAGTCAAGATTTCCAAAAAAAAATCAGATACAGTTCGAGATTAGGAAGCTTTTTTTTACAATACTTGTACAAATAGAAAGAAAAGAAAAATAGGTTTCAAAAATTGACAGCTGTCAAAATGTTGTCAAAATTTCACAAGACTGTGGCTGTGGAGCCGACAAAACATGTTCACCATTTTAAAATTACTCCTGTGGCTCCCCCACGATTAACATCTTTGGGGGCCGTGATTTGACGGCGCATAAATATATCACATACCGAGATCTGCTTCGGCAAACTGCCACACCCAGTAATGGGTTGAAGGCCTGATGATATATTCATTTATTTATGTTTTAAAGTTGATTAATTTTAAAGTCTCTTTATCATTAAAATTACTTTCCTGTTGTGCAGCGTATCAAATCAACCTCTAAATAATTCTCTTCAATCGTTGCCAACTTAATGGCTCATCCATGTAACTAGACCCACTAAAAATAACCCTCCTACATAATGCACCCCCTTGGGACATCACCCGCTTTTAATATCTCCAAATGCATCTCGTTTATTTATTTATTTAAAATTAAAGCAACATTGAAATCAAAAGTAGACCGTATTAATTATTCACGCGTGCCAGAGTGGTACACACAGGCTGTCCCGAAAGTCCCTGGTCCCCTCAGCACACAAAAAATATTGATTCACGGTAGTTTAGTGCACAATTCCTGTGACGGGATTGGTTGATATGTTTTTATGGTTTTTCACTTGAGAGATACGTGTTGATATTAGTAGTTACGGGAAAAGAAATGTTTATTTTACAACGAGTGTTTGCCAGACATTTTTAATTGAGCAGCCCTGTTTGCTTGCTTGCTGCAAATATTTATAAGTTTATGTAAAATGCGACTTAAATAAAATAAATATATCATCACGCCTTTTACCTATTACTGGGTATGGCATTCTGCCATAGCAGATCTTGATAAGAGATATATTTATGCGCATTATCAGCTGTCAAATCACGGCCCTGAAAGATGTTAGTGGAGGAGGAGCCACAGGGGTTATTTTTTAATGTGAAAATCGAACCAGGCTTTTCAAATTCGCAAGCCAACTCAATACCACTTAGTTACTTTTCCCATTATAACTAATGGTAATTGCAAATTGCGAAGGGTTTGATATCAAATAAAATAATTGATTTCTCCCTAAAGTTGGAATTATACTTTGCTTTAACTTGGGATTAAAGTTGTTCTGTAAATCTACTTTGTCGAAGTTTAAAATTTTAAATGTAATTACAGACGTTCGCGAAATTCATGAATGAAACTGTTTTGAAACGACATAAATAAATCAGGTGTCTGGAAATAATTGAAATTTATTAAGATATTTTCTTGAACAACATCGTATATTATACGTTGAAGTAGATTAAAGAAATTGAATTATAAAGATTATTTTTTGACGTTTCTCAAAACACATGAAATGCTTCATTGTATGTCACGAGTCAGCGTTTTAACCAATCCTGTCATTATTATACTAAGAATAAAGCTCTTGTGATTATTCCCGGGAATAATCTCTGTAGGTGCTTTTTTGTTTGTGACAAATGATAGGTAATTGTCAAATAATTATTTCAAACTGTCAACGCGTCAAGTAAAATGTTTGAAAAAAATTGATTTAGTTCCATTTTAGATACAGAAATACACAAATAAATTTTGGAAACAACATCCAAGAATACATTAATAAGTAATCAATTGATATGGACCCAGTTCAAAATCTTTAAGTTGGATGAATCGACCTCAACAGCTAAGTCAAAAAGTAATTAAATATAACTCGAGAGTTGGATAAATTAGAAAATAATTCTCCAGTATCTTTCTGAAACTTGTTGCCATTTGGCAATAGCCACTCAAGCTCTACGGGCTTTCGTGACTATTGCCTGGCAACAAGTTTTCGAAAGATCTGTCAAATTATTTTCAATTTATTCTCACTCTCTTGTTATATTATTACTGATAATTTTCTCTTTATTATTTTTATTGATTTAGTTGCATTTTAGATACAGAAATACACAAAGAAATAATAAATGTCATAACAAATAAAGAAATTATTTTGACAGATTAAACGTCAAACATTTGTTTAATTTTGTTTTAATTCCATGACTATCGATAGTTTTAAAGCTATTTTCGTTATTTCTAGATCTAATTTGTGCCGTTACGAAGAATTCAATTTTGTCTATTGGTTTAGATGCAGAATTTTCGAAGCTTTTTTGCTTAAAATAATTAGGGAAGCAGAAAATTACAAAATTGTGATTTTACATGTTAAATCCCCATGTTCGAGAGTCGCTGTAAAAAAATTAACCAATTTCTTTGCAATATTATAACAAGTATTATTATTTTATCATCCGTTATCGAACGTTCTTAATAATTTTAGAAAAATATTATTTTTATTTGGGATATTTTTCTCTAAATTAATGATGAAACATATGACAGCGGAAAATATACGAAGCCAGCAGTAGTGTCAAAAAATAAATAAATAAATACGTATTACAGTAAAGGACCCAGTTTTCTAGTACATATAGATGTTATCTAAACCATCTCCACCTGTAATAACGGTTGTATTTTCGAATATGTCAATATAACCTCATATTTTGTTGCGTGTTTTCCTTAATAATTCATGATGACATGAAATTCAAGAAATTATATCCACACCCATACACAGAGTGTACATGTACACACACAGATACAAACTTTTGTATCTAAGTAGAGAATGTTATTTTATTTAAGTGCGCCAGGATATGGAAATGATGTAAGTGATTTATGAGTCAATTTTGTTCGTGACGTCAGCTTTTATGGAATGAAATTCTTCTTCTGCGATAGACAATAAGCTATTTTAATCATATTATATTCTTGTTCTTCTTGTAATCGCGCTGAATGGATTTTTGAAACTCTATTTCGTGAAATTGAGGGTGAGACATTGCGTAGACGACTTTATCAAAATAGCTATTTATGGAAGAAAGACCCAAAGTTAGATTATGTACAAGTTACAAACACAGCTTCATGTTCGATTGCCTTGCGATTATTCCCGGGAATAATCTCTGTAAGTGCTTTTTTGTTTGTGACAAATGAAAGGTAGTTGTCAAATAATTATTTAAAACTGACAACGCGACAAGTAAAATGTGTGAAAAAAATCGATTTAGTTCCATTTCTGATACAGAAATACACCAACAAATTTTGGAAACAACTTGCAAGAATACATTAATAAGTAATCAATCGATATGGACCCAGTTTAAAATCTTTTAAGTTGGATGAATCGGCCTCAACAGCTACGTCAAAAAAAATGATCTAATTAAATATAACTCTAGAATTGTATAAATTAGAAATAATTCTCCAGTATCTTTCTTTAACTTGTTGCCATTTGGCAATAGACACTCAAGCCCTACAGGCTATCGTGACTATTGCCTACCAAATTAATTTTGATGTTTCGCAAATCTAAATTCAGGAGAATATAATGAAACTTTTAAGGCACATAAATTTTTCAGATTTTGTTTTTTACCTCACATGTGTATATATATATATATATATATACACATATAGTAATATAGTAATTTTAATGCAAATTATATAGTTGCAATATAAAATCTGAAAAAGATGTTGATATTTTGATGATTTAAATTTGTAGATTGTTGCTTACCAAATCGTAATATCGTTTTAAATGTATCTTCTTATTTCTAAAAAACTACCCCTGTGGCTCCCCCGCCACTAATGTCTATGGGGGCCGTGATTTGACGGCTGGTAACCGCATTTCACGCGCAAAATATATCACTTACCGAGATCTGCTTCGGCAGAGTGCCACACCCAGTAATGGGGAGAAGGAGTGATGATATATTTATTTATTTTTATTTCTTATTGTGTTTTTATTATGAAATATTTAGTTAAAGTTAAAAATTCTTTCAAATTAGAATAAAATAACATTTAAAAATTGTGGAAGTTATCATTTTGAAATAAAATTTAACGAATGGCTGTGTAGAAGTGCCAATCTAACAAAATAAAAAGAACCAAAACCAGTTTAACAATATCTTCCGTTATTAAACTATTTTCATTATAAGAATGAACCGACTGTGAACGTCAGTATAAAAATATAATTTATATGATTGTAGTTCTTCCGGCACTTAATTCACATACAAGGCATATAGGTCACAATCTCTTCGTCCATTTCTCCCCGTCAGATTGCAACGATCAGCGTAGATCTGACTTGACTGTATAATCCTGAGTCCAGCACGCAGTTTGTCTGTAAATAGTATGAAAACGCGTCCCACTTGCATCGCTTATTTGAAACAATTTCCTCGGTTCGGCCATTACGCGCTGCACTTTACGCTAACGATGCCAGTGCACATCACGATAACAAACTTAGACGTAGAATGTACATTTCACTGCAACGAGATGAGCTTGGACAACATGGAGCATACCGCTCATATGTGAGAGGCCATCTTGTGCAACCGTATGAGCTCATAATCTACATACATATCTTACATACATGTACGCTATGTTCCATCAAATCTGGTAGCACAAACCATTCTAATATTTACTGAACATTAATCTAATATCTTTAATTGCCATCTCTCCAATAACATCAACTTAGAAGTCTGAACTCTATATCACGTAACTATGCAATAATTTGAAATGTATTATTGAATAAGTACATGTAAGTAGTCGATTTTAATTGCCGACCAAAGAATGAGAAATTCAATGACGTTGAGCGCATCTTCATAACTTGTTTAGTTTTAGAGATATAAGCTGTATTCCATTTGCCACTTGGGTTATTTAAATCTGTTCAGATAAATTACTATTCATGACTAAATGAATTGAATAAAACAAACTGATACAAATATTGGGGTGACTTATTTCAAAATTAGTTAGAATAAGTAATTCTAGTACTGAAAATAAAGCCAGCGAAGTAATCCAGCGAAATAAATAAGTGATCTGGATTAGTAAATGTAAATTAAATCTGATCCAAATGGCAAATGACACCTTTCGCCTCGAGAAAATCGAAAATATGGTGAAATAAACTTTTCCGGAGGTTATATCTTAAAAACTAAACAAGATATGAAGATACGCTCAACGGTATTGCAATCCTCGTGTTCTAATTGACTTATAAGCAAATTTTTAGCAATATTTATTTTTTGTAAATTTTTTAAGGGGTACCCCTTGGATTTTTTTCGATTTTAGACTATTTTCAGACTATTTGCTCTAAAATTCTGCCTCGTATGAATATTGTAACGAAAATGTACATACTTATGTATTTTAACCAACTGAATCCAATAGTAAAATCCCTAAATGCATATGTCGTTTAGTTTTTGAGATATTGTTTAAAAACTGCTCGATGAAAAAATTTTGGAGAAAACTTTTTGAAAAATAAAAAATGCTGAAAATATGTTTACAAGTCAATTAAAACATGAGAAATTCAATGCCGTTGAGCGCGTCTTCATATCTTGTCTAGTTTTTGAGTTAATTTTTTTTTTAAATTGAACTTTTCCGGAGGTTATATCTTAAAAAGCAAACTAGATATGAAATTGTGCACAGCGGCATTGAATTCCCCGTGTTCGAATTGACTTATAAGCAAATTTTGAACGATTTTTATTTTTAGAAATTTTTTTAAGGGTTACCCCTTGGAATTTTTTCGATTTTGGGCTATTTTCAGACTGTTTGCTCTAAAATTCTTCCTCGCTCGAATATTGTAATGAAAATTTACATACATATGTATTTTGACCCGCTGAATCCAATAGTGGAATCCCCAAGTGCATATGTCTTCTAGTTTTTGAGATATTGTTCAAAAACTACTCGAAGAAAAAAATTTGGTGTAAACTTTTGGAATTATAAAAAATGCTGAAAATTTCATTACAAGTTGATTAAAGCACGAGAAATTCAATGCCACTAAGCGCATCTTCATATCTTGTTTAGTTTTTGAGTTATAGCCTAGGGAAAGTCGAAAATATGATGAGGTAATTTTTTTGGAAAATTGAACTTTTCCGGAGGCTATATCTTAAAAAATAAACAAGATATGAAGATACGCTCAACGGTATTACATTCCCTGTATCCGAATTGACTTATTTGCAAACTTTTAGCGCAGTCCGAACTATTCGTTCATTATTATTTAACTATTCGGTCTCATTAATTATTTGAATATTCGAACTACTCGGACTATTCGGTTATTTAAATATTCTATCAGTTCAGATATTCGAGCTATTCGGATATTCAAACTATCCGGATAGTAGAACTATTCGGATAGCTGGACTGTCCGAATAGCCAAAACTGAATATCCGTTAAGTAAATATCTGAATATTCGAAGATCCGAATAAAATCAACTTCCCTACTAATAATATAATAAGTTATGTTTTATTTGATTTTATTTAATTTCGAAAATAGATTGACGTTTATAAATAATTTGTGAATAACAAAAGGCTATTGCTACAAGCTAAGAAAAATTTTGAAATTTCTATTTATAGTTGCGAATAAACCAGATACGTAATTAAAAATACAAAAACAGTTAATACTGAATATCTTTGCACAGTTTTTTTTCGTACAATTAATAGGTGACCAGAAAATTGCATAAGACTAACATTCCATATTAAATCCATATATTCACCGTTTGGAAACACCCTCCGGTATATGTATACTGCTTCACAACAATGGTAAAAGTTTAAAATAATCGTGAATGGTAAGAGTTTTTATTCTCGTTTGAAAAACACGCTCGATCAGTGCTCGACCTCTCGGGCGATATTTTAGCATTCAATTTGCACTTTACGGCAATGACATATTACACGAAGGACTTCCAGTCTTCCAGAGGATTCCAAGTGTCGCGTAGAAGAGATGGAAGATAAAAAATAAAAGAACGAAATCACTTCATATTTCTAAAACTTCTCTCAAACGAAAACCTTTACTAGCACTCTTTGGAAGTTTTTTCGATTCATTCGGAACCATACATCAGGTAATTTATTTCTCAAAGTTAAAACTCCATTTTCTTCGACATTCGATCACATTCATATATTATTGGGCTTTGGTTTTACCGGCTCGCTACGCGTATCCATCATCTTAATATGTTTCTTTGGCCGCAACATGCACATGTGGGAAATGGAGTAATATATTCGGCGATCAACTTCTCTTACTTTCAGACAGGTTACTAATATAACAAGTTTTGGATTTGTGGAATCTGAACTTGATCTCCGGATTCTGGATTCACCGGATTTTCTTCCGGAGAAATTGGAACTGTATTTTCAAATCATCATTTTTATTGACAGGGAATTCTGTTTATTTCAAACAATTCCTTACGAGAGATATTCAATGTATATCATTTAATTTTCTTGAGATGTTCAAATTATGGGGAACATGTTATGTCAAATGAAAGAATGGAGAAACAGTTGCTTGTTGGTTAAATTAAGATGAGGAATTGGTTGGATATGGCTGAAGGTTTGTTGCGTGAACGTGAATGAGACACGCTTATTTGAAACCACCAATAAATTTTGGAAACAACTTCCAAGAATAAATTAATAAGTAATCAATCGATATGGATCCAGTTCAAAATTTTTAAGTTGGATGAATCGACCTTAACAGCTAAGTCAAAAAGTAATCTAATTAAATATAACTCGAGAGTTGGGTAAATTAGAAAATAATTCTCCAGTATCTTTCTCAAACTTGTTGTCATTTGGCAATAGCCACTCAAGCCTTACGGGCTTTCGTGACTATTGCCTGGCAACAAGTATTCAAAATATATGTCAAATTATTTTCAATTTATTCTCACTATCTTCAAATATACTGAAAATCTTCTCTTTATTATTACTTTATTGTGTAGGTGGTCTAGTGGTATCGAGCCGGCCTGTGGATTAGGGAACCTCGATTCGATTCCTTAGCCGACAAACAATTTTCACTATATTGAAATATGGCCCCCTCTCCACTAAAATCTTTGGGAGCTGTACTTTGACGACTGATAACTGCACTTTACTCGCATAAATATATCACTTACCGAGATCTGTCATGGCAGAGTGCCACATCCAGAATGGGTAAAATGCGTAATGATATATTTATGTATATTTTTAATTATCACTTATTAAATATGCTAGTAAAAAACTACCCAAATAGCTTTCATTTCATTGGTTTATTTTCAAATATATTCATGATTATATTGGTTCTTATATATATATATATATATATATATATATATATATATATATATATATATGTGTGGCACTCTGCTGAAGCAGATCTCGGTAAGTGATATATTTTTGCGCGTGAAGTGCGGTTACCAGTCGTCAAATCACGGCCCCCAAACATGTTAGTGGTGGAAGAGCCACAGAGATAGCTTTTTCAAATTATGAAAATTTGTCGCCTGTGGGAATCGAACCAGGGACCTCAGGATCAACAGGCCGACTTCATACCACTGAGCTAGACACCCCATTATATATATATATATATATACATAATAAATTCTCAGTAAAATGTTCAATAAATGTTTCAACGATTCGTACTACCCCTTTTTTAGTAGTCAGACTCTAATTTAAAAAACAGAAGACGTTAAACGTGTTTCTCAATAAATAATCATGAACGTTCCATCAAAAATGCCTCCATGAATTTTTACTATTCAATTACAAACTTCACTATCAGCCATCAATAAAACTTAATAGCTCATTAAAGACTTCGCACCCTATAAAGTCATTACAGCGTCACTAAAGTCTGACTCACACTAATAAAAATGCGATAGCCTGTGCGTGAACCCTAGCCACACAGGGAAACATGCATAACCAGTTAAATATTTAAAGAACTCCGCGTCGAAAGCTTCGGTGATGGTGTCCTTTGTCACTTGGAGGGAGGAATTAACATAAGCTAGCGATGACTAATACAGTGGCGTCGCGACCAGGGGTTTGAAGGAGGGGAGACACTGCCCTCTGGCTAAGGGAGGAGAACATTAACACTCGTGAAATTTATTGAGCGCACTCTGTTAAATACTGGATATTTGTATGCAATGTTTGTTTTATAAGGGATGGGGGTGTATTGGAATGCGAGGTTCTCAAACGGTGGCAACAGAAAAAGTTACTTATCGACGAAGGAAATAAAATATTAGTATTACTGCACAACAGGAATTTAATCCCAATTATAGTAGCTTTTTCAAATTAATAAATAAATAAATATATCAGCATGCCTTTTATCCATTACTGAGTGTGGCACTCTGCCGTAGCAGATCTCGGTAAGTGATATATTTATGCGCGTGAAGTGTGGTTACTAGCCATAAAATCACGGCCCCTAAAGATGTTAGTGGTGGGGGAGCCACAGGGGTAATTTTAATTTAATGAAAATGTTTGTCGGTTAGGGGGATCGAACCAGGTTTTTAGAATCCACAGGCCGACTCGATATCACTGAGCCACTACCACATATAGTAGCTTTTTGTGGCTTCCAAATCACTTATAGGTAAATTCGATTATAAATTCTTAATTTTTGTAGATTAATAAATATATAAATGATGGATAAAATCGAATCTAAACTTATGATGTTATGAAATATTTTCATATATGTATAATAAACACATATTGATGAGGTTTTGTTCATTATTTACAGAATTATGAATCTATAAATTTATAGATTTATCACAGAATTCCACCATAAGAAACGATCGTATTTTTTTAATATATGAGGTAGGTAACTCAGTGGTATTGCGTCGGCCTGTAGATTTGAAAACCCAGGTTCAATTCTCACAACTGACAAACAATTTTCACCACGTTCAAACTAACCCTGTTGCTTCCCCTCCACTACCATCATTGGGAGCCTTGATTTGACGGCTGGTAATCGAAAACACAAAATATTTCACTTACCGAGATTTGCTACGGCAGATTGCCACATCTAGTAATGGGTAAAAGGCGTGATGATATATTTATTTATCTTATTTTCTCTATATGGGGTAGACGACTCAATGGTATCTAGTCAGCCTGTGGATCCTGAAAACCCTGGTTCGATTTCCACAGCCGACAAACAGTTTCACCAATTTAAAATTACCGCTGTGGTTCCCTCACTACTAACATCTTTGCGGGCTTGATTTGACGGCTGGTCCCTGCACTTCACGAGCAATAATATATCACTTACCGAGATTTGCTAGGGCAGAGTACCACACCCAGTAATGAGTAAAAGGCATGATGATATATTTATTTATTTTATTTTCTCTCTAGTACCAAGTCAAATAAATAAACAAATCCAAGTCTTTAGAACCACTGTTAGCTAAATGCATTTCACAAATTAATTCGAATCAAATACAAAGGGTATGAGAGTCCGAAAAACAGTTATAAGGGATTTAGTGTCTATAGCATTACGGTCTATTGGTCGTCACCAAATTAATCCGCGCAATAATCCAAACACACTGTCTATATACATAGAGAAGTTCGCGTGACGTCACGCAGACAATACTCGATATATTTCGCAACCCTTACGAAACAATTCTGTAATTATTTTATCGTCCGCGGGGAACAAATGTCGAAATTATGCTAATCGGTCGAAATCTCGCCCGCATCACGATTTGCATTTGAGGGTAGCTTGTAGTGGTGTATTTATGAACTCGTAAATTCACCTGCACTGTTTTAGGGAAGGTGAAGTTAGGTGTATGCTCGCGCGTGCGCTGCTGTTTTTCTCTTTTTCTTTTTAGGCAGCTCCTGCGACGAACAGAGGCGCGCATACGATTTTACTATTAAGGGGCTTCTTCTATTTATTTGATTTGAACTCATTTTTTGTACAAGCACTGCTGCCCAGGTCCTTTAAATTTAAAAGAAGTTAGCGGAATTAGAATTATGAACGAAAGTTAAATTTTAAATATGGTTTAAATAAATAAAAGCAAATCGAATGTTATTTATTCCATTTGACATGGAATTTAAATTTGGTTTTATTTATTTAATCCAAGTTTAAAATTTAACTTTTGTTGGTGAAACCGGCCTTAAATATAATATCCATTTAGGGTAGATAGCTCAGTGGTAACGCATTGCTTTGTCAATTTAAGAACTCGAGTTCGATTTGTAGGGGTCATGATTTGACGACCTGTAATCGCAATTCACGTGCTAAATATATCACTTATTCTGTCGGCCTGTGGATCCTGAGAACCCTGATTCGATTCCCACTGGCGACAAACATTTTCACAACATTAATACTATTCCTGTGGCTCCCCCTCCACTAACATCTTTGAGGGCCGTGATTTGACAACTGGTAACCGCACTTCACGCGCATAATATATCACTTACCGAATCTGCTTTGGTAGAGTGGCACACGCAGTAATGGGTAAAAGGCGTGATGATATATTTATTTAATTAAACTAGTGCTTAATGTTAATAGTAATTGAATGAAGTAGGTGGCACAGTGGTTATCGTGTCGGCCTGTGGATCCTGAGAACCTTGATTCGATTCCCACTGGCGACAAACATTTTCACAACATTGATACTATTCCTGTGACTCCCCCTCCATTAACATCTTTGAGGGCCGTGATTTGACAACTGGTAACCGCACTTCACGCGCATAATATATCACTTACCGAATCAGCTTTGGTAGAGTGGCACACGCAGTAATGGGTAAAAGGCGTGATGATTATTTATTTTATTTTAATTATTTTTGGGGGTTATAATTTGATGACTAGTAACCGCAATTGACGTGCTAAATATATTACTTATTGAAATCTACTACGGCAGCGTGCCACACCCAGGAATGGATAAAATGTATGTTGATATATTTATTTTATTTAACTTAAAAAAATATGTTCTTTATTTCCAAAATACCAATCAGATACTAACTCGTGTTTATAAAGCGAAAGTTGTAGAAAATATAAATAAATAAATAAATAAATATATCATCACGCCTTATACCCATTGCTGGTTGTAGCACTCTGCCGTAGCAGATCTCGGTAATATATTTTTGCGCGTGAAGTACGGTTATTAGCCGTCAAATCACGGCCCCCAAAGATAGTAGTGGAGAGAGAGCCACAGAGGTAGTTTTTTAATGGGGTGAAAATTGTTTGTCAGCTGTGGGAATCGAACCGAGGTTCTCACATCCACAGGCCGACCCGATACCACTGAGCCATCTACTCCATTAAATATTACAGACAATATTCTGAAGGAGGAGATTGTTTGAATCCCCACTTGTGCGCCACTGGATTCTGCTGAGTTTCAGAAGCAGATGATATTTATCGCGCGTAGTTAATGGTATAAATTATTATCTTCGTGAATTCTTTGGTGTTAGCAGGTGCATGTGATGTAATTTATTATTTGAAGATAGCTTTTTATTATCGCAAGGTCGATCTAGTTTTAATATAAATAAATTGACTGGAAGTACCGCGAGCTTACAAGACGCGACGTCTATTTACAAACAGCTATTTACTAATTTCACTGAAAATTAAGTACATAATTACGATAATTTTATCATGAAATAATGCGATATCTTTAAAACAATCTAAAGAAAATGTCAACATTTACTTACCTTTAAATTTGCAGAATTTTTATAGGGTAGGTGGCTAAGTGGAATCAAGTCGGCCTTGGGGTGGGGATTAGATTCTCCCAGCCGGCAATTTTCATTACATTAAAATTATTATTAAATTATGGAGGTGGCACAGTGGTATCGTGTCGATCTATGGATCCTGAGAACCTTTGTTCGATTCCCACTGCCGACAAACATTTTTATCACATTAATACTACTCCTGTAGCTCCCTTCCAGTAACATCTTTGGCAGCCGTGATTCGACGGCTGGTAACCGCACTTTACGCGCAAAAATATATCACTACCGAGATCTGCTTTGGCAGAGTGCCACATCCAGTAATGGGTAGAAGGCATGATGATATATTATTTATTTATTTTATTAAAATTACTCCCGTGGCTCCCTCTCCGCTAACATCTTTGGGAGCTGTTATTTCACGGGTGGAAACCGAACTTTACGCGCAAAAATATATCCCTAGCGAGATCTGCTTCGGCAGAGTGCCACACCCAGTAACGGGTAGAAGGCGTGATGATATATTAAATTACATAACAAGCATCGAAAGTGTAAGATAACGTGCGAGTGTTCAAATTGAAAAACGAGACGTGCAGCGCCGAGTGATCTAAGTACACGAGCACAGTTATCTCGCTTTCGAGCGAGTTATGTACTCTATTTTTTGGCGTTTGAGTTTTGAGGTTAGGTGTGGTGGTACCTACTGTACTAACCGTAGTATCAAATTTTTAAATAATGCTAAAATATTAGTAAATAAGTAATTATTAATTTTTAAAAATAAGATTTAGCTGTGCAAATGTGTTGAAAAATCTGCCAAAACTTCGATTTAAATAATAATACAAATTATTTTCCTTTATTTTATTGTTTTCATTCATAGTAACGGCATCTGTTGTCAATCAGTGGAACTTCACCTGATATGTTAGAAGTGTGCGTTATACTAATATATCAGTGTATCTTATGTTCAACTTTCCGTAGTAATTTATAATGTTGTTATGGTTACTTTCACATGTGGTCGTCTGAAATATTTATTTATTTATTTATTTTATTAAAATTACCCTTGTGGCTCCCTCACCGCTAACATTTTTGAGGGCTGTGATTTTACGGCCGGTGACTGTACTTCACGTGCATACATATATCAATTATCGACATCTGCTACGGCAGGGTGCCACACCCAGTAATGGGTAAAGGACGTGACGTTATATTTATTTAAATTTGTTGAATATACTTTTCTCTTCTTTTAATCTGGTTATTTGTGAATATGACCTGGAAGGGAGTAAAAATTTTATCTGGGGGAATATTTGTTTAAAACTCGGATAAATCTGGAATAAAAGGAACCGTACCCTGCCGTAGCTACCCTAGGAAAGATACGACGAATGTAGTTTAAAAGTTTTATTTGTCTTTCGGATTGACGTTGTTAGTATAAAAAACTTACATGGCCAAACTTTCCAGATACTTTTTGCCAAGTAACTTTGTGAAATCAACTTACAAAGGAAATTTGCAGTAATGAAATTTAATAATCGTGTGATATCTTTCACCGGCTCTTTTCTACATTTTTATTGTTTTTTCTTCTCTCTAAAATTTTATTACAAAACTTTCAACTCCACACACACACACACACAAACACACCCCGACGCATAAAGACACACATAATTTTTTTACAAATATAATTTACATACCAATATAAGCATTTTTAGAAAAACTTAACAATGACATATTTACAAAAATGTGCGTTTACTTTTTTTCTGCCTAACATTTCTAAATTATCCAGCAATTTTGTACGAAATATGATGGCGTCCTATGACATTGTGAGAGTAAAGCTACGTTTCCACTTCTTACCATAGTCTCAATTTTAGTCTTTGTTTTTGGTTTTTTGTTTCTGTTTTTGTCAGAAAAATTCCAGCCCTTTCCAGCTATGAACATAAACGTAACCTTAATTCATTATTCTAGTAAAGGTTTGTTCATTTAAATGAGAAAATAATTCTATAAAACTATTTGAAATACTTTAAAAACTTTATAAAATTATTAATTATGAATAGTAATTACTATTAAAATTAAGCACTAGTTTAATTAATTTATATAATTCCAAAATAATTTTGAAAAAATTGAGGCATTATTGTTGTGAACAAACCATAATATTTCTAATATAGTAATTTAAATTTCAAAATTTATTTTTATATTATTAAAATATGATTGAATTGCAATTATACTTATAAAATCAAAGAAAAGAAATAAATTTGAAAATGACTGCGACTAAATAATATCTTTTTGACATGTTAGTTTTTTTATTGCTATTAATCTAGTAATTTTAATTTTTCACAGTTATTACTATTTTTATTCTATTATCTCTATTTATCGTATTCCCCACACACACCTATTTTTGTAATAATATGTTACCCATCTATACCGTATGGGGTGGCTAGCTCAGTGGTATGAAGTCGGCCTGTGGATCCTGAGAACCCTGGTACCCTAGATTCGATTCCCACAGGCGACAAACAATTTTCATAATTTCAAAAACTACCCCTGTGGCTCCTCCACCATTAACATCTTTGGGGGCCGTGATTTGACGACTTGTAACCGCACTTCACGCGCAAAATATATCACTTACCGAGATCTGCTTCTGCAGAGTGCCACACCCAGTAATGGGTGGAAGGCGTGATGATATATTTATTTATTTTATTTATCTATACCGTTTTATTAATTATTAATATAAATATATTCAAGAGGGCCGAGGGCCAATTTGTAAACAACATGTAAAATTTGTTGTTTACAAGTTTCATCTATTAGTATATAATAATATGGTTGCAATATTGTATATGGATTTAATTAACCTAAATTACAAATAATTAATCTATCAAAATATTATTATAGAAGATATTTTAACCAAATATTTTTATCAAAATTTGAACGAGAACTACATTATATTTTTTAGCTGAAACGCGTTAGCTAAAAACTTTTCAGCCTAATTTTCAAAATAGTTTTAGCTAATCCTGAATTTTGAATTAGTCAAATTAAAATAAACTGTATTATTATAATTTTAAAGTATCAAGTCGAACTGTGGATTTGAGAATCTCGGTTTGAATTCCACAGACGACAAACAATTTTCATCATATCAAAATTACCCCTGTGGCTCCCCTCCTCTGAAATATTTTGGGCCGTGATTTAACGGCTGATAATTGCTCTTTACACGCGATCTGCTGCGGAAGAGTGCCACAACTCGAAATAGATAAAAGGCGTATATATTTCATGGGGTGGCAAGTGGTATGATGTCGGCCTATAGATCCTGAGAACCCTGGTTCGGTTCCCACAGGCGACAAACAATTTTCATAATTTCAAAAAGCTACCCCTGTGGCTCCTCCACTACTAACATCTTTAAGAGCCGTGATTTGACGACTGGTAACCGCACTTCACGCGCAAAATATATCACTTACCGAGATCTGCGTCGGTAGAGTGCCACACCCAATAATGGGTAGAATTCGTGATGATATATTTATATTTATGTAATTTATTTTTAATCCTTTCAATTAATTAATTATAGCCAGGGGAGGGGGTAATAAAATACAAATAATTTTGTTCAAAGAATTTTGTAATTAGTTGTTTCATAAATGCATATTGAAAAATGGTAAATATAAAAATCAGATAAACAGTTTAAGTAAATATTAAAATGTAATATAAAATATATGATTTAAAATTGAATACAATAATGAATGATGAAAATAAAATAATTATAAGTTACAAACATGAAACAGTATAGCGTAATAAATTGCGATATGTTTGAAAGGCTTATGTGAACTATGCACGTGTAAATTCAAATAGCACATTTTTTAATAAATATATAAATACTGAGTATGACAGTTGCAAACGTCATTAGTAACGTTAATTATAATTACATCACGAGGTACATGTAGGCGATGCCATCATTAAATTAATTATGAATTCACGCGAAAAAAATCATCGAGTGACGGCCAACCGTTATATGTTAACTACGCTCGTTATTGTAGAGAAAAATATAGAATTTTTTGCTGATATCAGCGAACGTGACTCGTGGGCATTATGTTAATTAGCGGAATACTAGCTAATTTATCATTTCATTATAGGTATAGAAAATCTGAAAATGTAAATAGCCACGATAACCGTTCGCCAAGATATTTGTATTTATTCTCGCATTGATTGATAGATAATTTTCTCGCTTGAAATTTTTTATTCTTTCATTGTTTGCAACCCTGTTGTCATTTTCTGCACTGAATATCTTATAATCCTCGGTTCTAATAAGGTTACAATTACTAGCAAATTGTTATATTATTATATGGGGTAGTGACTCAGTGGTATCGAGTCGGCATGTGGATCCTGAGAACCCCGGTCCGATTCCAACAGCCGACAAACATTTTTCATCAAACTAAAATTACTCCTGTGGCTTCTTCACTCTACTAACATCTTTGGGGGCCGTAATTTGATGGCTGGTAATCGCACTTCACGCGTATAAATGTATCACTTACCGAGATCTGCTACGGCAGAGTGCCACACCCAGTAATAGGTAAAAGGCGTGATGATATATTTATATTTATTTATTTTTTTATTTATTTGATTATGGAATTCAGTGGTATCAAGTCGGCCTGTGAATCCTAAGAACCCTGGCTCGATCCCCACAGCTGATAAAACATTGTCACCAATTTAAAATTACCCCTGTGGCCTCCCCAGCAATAACATATTTGAGGGCCATATTTTGACGACTGTTAACTGCACTTTACGCTTATAAATATAGTACTTACCGAGATCTGTTAAGGTAGAGTGTTACACCCAGTAATGGGTAAAAGGCGTGATGATATATTTATATTTGTTTTTCTTAAATATATTTTATTGTGGCGTAATGGGTCAGTGCTATCAAGTCGGCCTGTGAATCCTAAGAACCCTGGCTCGACCCCCACAGCTGATAAAACATTTTCACCAATTTAAAATTACCCCTGTAGCTCCCCCAGCACTAACATATTTGAGGGCAATATTTTGACGACTGTTAACTGCACTTCACGCGTATAAATATATCACTTACCGAGATCTGCTTCGGCAGAGTGCCACACCCAGTAATGGGTAAAAGGCGTGATGATATATTTATATTTGTTTTTCTTAAATATATTTTATTATGGCGTAATGGCTCAGTGGTATCAAGTCGGTCTGTGTGTCCTAAGAACCCTGGCTCGATCCCCACAGCTGATAAAACATTGTCACCAATTTAAAATTACCCCTGTGGCCTCCCCAGCACCAACATATTTGAGGGCCATATTTTGACGACTGTTAACTGCACTTCACGCGCATAAATATATCACTTACCGAGATCTGCTTCGGCAGAGTGCCACATTCAGTAATGGGTAAAAGGCGTGATGATATATTTATATTTATTTTATTTATAAAAAATGAGTGACAGTTTTCGTGGCACACCATGTATATATGATGAAACCAACGAAATTTGAACGAGCAGCCTGATAGCAAAGTTTATCTTTCACAACCCGGAACTTCTTTCCGGTTTTCTCCAGTACATTTCAAGCCCTGTGGCTCACATATTAATTGTATGTTTAATTATTATTATTTATAAATTTTCTAATAATATTTCTTTTGTTTCAGGTGAGTACTCTTCTCAATGTACACCTATATTCGTACCGAATACCAAATAAGGTAATACTAAAGTACATTTTAAATCACTGTTATTTATTTAGTTAAATAGTCCATCATTCTATTCCTTGTAATTAAACTTCGATGCAACATTAAGTACTTCAACCCTTCGTTAAATTAACGACACCAAAGTGTGTACTTAATTCCTTAACGACAAATAGTAATTACCGAAAAAATTACCCACCAAATTAGGTAAAAACTTAATAATCCCCTAATATCTCATCCACAACCAGCCGATAATAACACTACTTAATCCGGATAAAGTCACTGTGGGCACATCATGTGGAAAGGGTCCCACAGTGAAATGATCGTGCGAGTAGGCCTGAATCTGCGATCTACTCTCGGCTGGTAATGTAGAACGATTAGCTTCAGCGGCTAATGCTGCGAACACGCGCGGAAAAAATATCGTCTCTTGACAGATCATTAAACGGGTCGTGACATCAGTCAACCCCACGACGATGGTCATTAGTGCAGGGCAGAACTAGGAGAGAATGGAAATTATTGGAAGAGCGACATCTTTTTTAGGATATCATAAATGTTACTGTTTGCTTAGTGTCACTAGTTTGTTGGTTTTATCTGTACTGGATATATTAAAACTATCCTCTATGTCAGTGGTTCTCAAACGTCAGATATCTGTGCACCTCTCCTTAATTTTCATTATTATCTAGTATTCCCTATAAATTTGTACTTAATTTAAATAATTTCTTTTCAATGTGAGAAACGTATATGTAAGAACCAATAGAATTACGAATATGTTTTAAAATGAACCAATGAAATTAAAGCTCTTTTGTGTTAGTTGAGATGTATTGGGCATGAATGATTGGTGTAATTGAAGGTGAAATATTGTGCAGACAACCTAGAAATAACTAATGGATGTGATTGAAGAAAGAGGAATAACTGAGGTGGTATGACAAGTGTTATAAATGTGTATTTGACAAAATAGGAATGTTCGGCAAAGATTAGTTGCAGCATTAATCTTCTAAATATATCAAGGGTTCGTGCAACCCCATTTGATGAGACATAGTGTGATGTTAGGTACGTGAAACAGGTGTAAGTTGATGAAATTAATGTAGAGAGATGGATTGGAATAGGTAGAATCCCTAGGAATAAATGAATGGGTTTAATCGAAGGTTGGTTACGTGGAAAAAAGATATAACGATCTTGAATGAAAAGAATTATTAATGTGGATAAAGTGAAAGTGTTGTGTTAGGATAGAAATCAAATACAAAAAATTAACATAAATATATCATCACGCCTTTTACCCATTACTGGGTGTGGCACTCTGCCGAAGCAGATCTCGATAAGTGATATATTTATGCGCGTGTAGTGCGGTTACCAGTCGTCAAATCACGGCCCTCAAAGATGTTAGTGGAGAGAGAAAGCCACAGAGGTAATTTTAAATTGGTGAACATGTTTGTTTGTTATGGGGACCAAACCAGGGTTCTTAGGATCTATAGGCCGACTTGATACCACTGAGCTATTACCCCATAAATGTTCAGATTAATTTAGAAATGAATTTAATAAATAAATAAGAAGTAATTATTTCAAGGATTCGTGCTACTCCATTTGGTGGTGTGTAGTGTGCTATTAGGTATATGGGGTGTCCTAAAAAAACTTATGGGGTGGCTAGCTCAGTGGTATGAAGTCGGCCTGTGGATCTTGAGAACCCTGGTACCCTAGATTCGATTCCCACAGACGACAAACAATTTTCATAATTTCAAAAAAGCTACCCCTGTGGCTCCTCCACCACTAACGTCTTTGGGGGCCGTGATTTGACGACTGGTAACCGCACTACACGCGCAAAATATATCACTTACCGAGATCTGCTTCGGCGGAGTGCCACACCCAGTAATGGGTAGAAGGCGTGATGATATATTTATTTTTTTCTAAAAGAAACTCTGGCATGAGAGCTTAATATGAAATATAAGTTTTCCACTACCATCACTTCTCTAATATCTTTACAAAAAAAAACTTGTATTCTCCATATAAAAACTGCATAAATTGTATCTTATTATTGCTAAAATTAACTTAAAAAGTGGTCAAATATTTATATTATTTATACAATTAGTCATAAATCTGAAAAAATGCAATTAAATGTAGAACAATTCACTGTGTAGGTATATTTGCTTCTTTGGAAGGCGCCTCCACCAAAAATCTCATTGAAAAAACAAGATATTATTCAAGACTCACTGAAGTCCGATATAGTTATGTTCCAATTTATCCTGTTCTTTATTTTTTAATTTTCTCATTAAATAGAAGTCGTGTTGACAATTATACTAATTTTGTCTTTTTCGTATCGCGTGTTTTTTGTTTCTATTCCGGTCCTGCGGCTCCAGGCGTCCCGCGGCGTCGTCCTCGTCACCGTCGTGGTAGGCCTTGAATGCTTCGTTGTATTTTTAAAACGGAATTAATAACAACGATTAATAAAATCTTGTGCTCTTGAGTGCGCTGCGCCGCGGTCCGCTATAAATCAGCTGGGCCAGATTTGTAGAAGGATATCAACTATATAAATGTGTTGTTTGCTCATAAATTATTTGGTTGAAATTTGGACGGCTTTTGTATATTTTACGCACGCGATAAGTTTTTGGGAATTTATTTGTTTTTTGGGTAATTTTGTTAAATGGGACTGACGTAACTAATGAAATGATATGCTAATAAATTTCCCTGTAATATACACTAAAATTAGGTTGTGTCGTTGTAGCATCACTGGCGGGCATAATTCAAGTTTTGTTCTATTTCCGTCAGACGAAAACGTAAAGATTCATAAACATATATAGCCATTGCTTCCTTAAATACTTTATAATAAAATGTTTTGAAGTATGGAGAGAATTAAATTAATTTTACTTAGTTCATTATTATTAATAGTTATTTGTTTAACTACGCAAAAAATAGCAGATTAACAGTCTCGGCTGGTGTTTTACCATTTTCGAGAAAATAAACAAAAACCATGGAAAAGGCTGTCATTCTCCAGAATAATAGCCATCTCTATAGTTTCCATTTATTTTATCAGTATTAATATAACAAGAGAGTGAGAATAAATTGAAAATAATTTGATAGATCTTTCGAAAACTTTTTGCCAAGCAATGGTTACGAAAGTCCGTAGGGCTTGAGTGGCTATTGCCAAATGGCAACAAGTTTGAGAAAGATACTGGAGAATTATTTTCTAATTTATCCAACTCTCGAGTTATGTTTAATTAGATTATTTTTTGACTTAACTGTTCAGGTTGATTCATCCAACTTAAAAGATTTTGTACTGGGTCCATATCTATTCATTACTTATTAATGTATTCTTGCAAGTTGTTTCCAAAATTTGTTGCTTTATTTTTGTATCAGAAATGGAACTAAATCGATTTTTTTCACACATTTTACTTGACGCGTTGACAGTTTTAAATAATTATTTGACAACTACCTATCATTTGTCACAAACAAATGCACCTACAGAGATTATTTACTATTTATAATCACTAGAGCTTTATTCTCAGTATAATAATGACAGGATTGGTTAAAACTCAGGCACGTGACATACAATGAAGCATTTTATTTGTTTTGAGAAACATCAAAAAATAATCTCTGTAATTAAAACTCATTGTTTACCAATAAAATAAATACTATTTTAATAAACGTCAATTGGAAATAATCTAACGAAATGTTAAATTCTCGTTGGGATCTGCTTCTACTGAAGAAATTTGTATTAAAATTGAAAAGAATATTTCAAAAAATCAAAAGATTATGCTTGTTAAATTCTTACGAAACATATAAATCTAATGCTGGGTTGCAAGAAAAAAAATAAAGAGCTCTTTAGTCAAAAAATAATCACTAATGCCTGTGAACTTGAGAACCTATGTTCGATTTCCACAGCCAGCAAACCATTTTCACCATATTAAAACTACTCCTGTGGCTCACCCTTCACTAGCATCTTTAAGGGCCGTGATTTAACGGCTGGTAACCGTACTTCACGCGCTTAATTATATCACTTACCAAGATCTGCTACGGTAGAGTGCCACACCCAGTAATGGGTAAAAGATGTGATGATATATTTATTTATTTATTTAAAAAAATAAAATACGGACAAAAAGCAATTTTAGTTTGAACAAAGTGCCCGAGATTTTATTTATTGTACATGTTATGTTTATTTCAAATTATTTTATAGTCTAGTAAACAACATTAGTAAAAAAAATCGTAACACTGATCGTTGAACATTTAAATTTTTGAAATAGTAAATCGCTATTGAATATTCACATTGTGACAATTGCAACAAAGCAGAGGGCATAATAATTCACAAACTATTCGCAAACTCGCTATTTTGTTTATAACCTACAAACAATTCCATTTTATCGGCAATGAACACACGTGAAATTCGCAAACATAGTTCGAAATTTATTTTTAATTTTGTGTTGTTGTACGCTATTTAATTATAAAATTTAATTAAAATAACGCAAGCGAATTATTGCAGTGAACAGCTTTGTGCAAAAATTAATCTGAAATAAGCGCTTTGCAGTGGCAGTGCTCGCTGTTGTCTCTGTTTCACCTGCTGGGAAGCCGACGCTACCCCGTGACAGATAAAAACAAGAACTTTTGTTTCGCTGACAGTTCTTGGTGTTTTTGTAGCGAACTGAATCGAATATAACGTGTTTAACTGGGAAGTTACGAACAAACAATAAACAACTGCTGCGCGTTTCTTTGAGAAAAAACACATCAGTGCCATAGAAACATAAACAAGTTGTTGTATCTTTTTCTGACAACTTTTCGATGTTCACTTTATTCCTTTTCTAACAATGAGACCCTCACATACGAGATATTAATAAATAAATAACCAATATCACAATGTAATAAATGTTACGTAAAATTTAATGAAATTAAATAGTTTTCAGATCAATTTTCGACCTTAACTTCTTAAATATGATATATAAAACAATTTTGAGGAAAAAAAAAATGAGGTTATGCATAACTGAAATTTTTATTATTCCTGCTGAAATCTTTGACGAGCTATAACTTCAAAACTACTGAAGATATTTTAATTCTGTTTACACCATTAAATTTGCCCTGGTTTAGTTGTACTAACAAAATATAATTGAGTAAAATAGTTTGAGCCTAACGGCAATAAAGTCACATTGCAAAATTCCTGCTGATTAGCTGTATCTCTGAAACTATGATAGATATTTTAATGCGGTCTCCGGCATTGGATTTGTCATCATTTACTTAGTATTTCAGGATAGTATTAATAAATTTAGTCCATTAATTTTGATATTTTTTGTGAAAATTATTGAAGTTTTTCATTTTATATTAAATATTTATTTTGGAACTTCCAACAATATACAAATGTGATAACACATTACAATTACTTCTGTGACTACTAACATCTTTAAAGGTCATGGTTTGATGGCTGATAACCACACCAATTAAAGGGTTAAAGTACTATACATTATTACATTTGTGTAAATAATATAAATAAATATAAATGAATATATCATCACGCCTTCTACCCATTACTGAGTGTGGCACTCTGCCGAAGCAGATCTCGGTAAGTGATATATTTTGCACGTTATCAGACATCAAATCACGGCCCCCAAACATGTTAGTGGTGGAGGAGCCACAGGGATAGCTTTTTCAAATTATGAAAATTTGTCGCCTGTGGGAATCGAACCAGGGTTCTCAGGAACCACAGGCCGACTTCATACCACTGAGCTAGCTACCCCTTAAATAATATTAACAAATTATTATAAAATTTTAATTTAATTACTTAAAAATAATAGGAAAGAAAGTAACAAACAAAATTCAGTACATTTATAACTATCTATATCATTTTCAGTAATAATAATAATATTATATTAATAATGGAGGCTCAGTAGTATCGTGTCGACTTGTGGTTTCGAGAACTCGCGTTTAATTCCCACAGCCGACAAATCATTTTCACTACATTAAAACTATCCCTGCGGCTCCTCCATCACTAACAATCTTGGGACTGTAATCTGACGACTGGTAACCACACTTAACGCATATAAATATAGATCATGGTAGGTGATTACCTACCATGATCTGCTACTGCAGAGTGCCACTCTCATTAATGGGTAAATGTAATGAGCTAAATAGTATTTTTAGCTCGAATCTTTTATTTATTTATTTATTTATTTATTTATTTATTTATTTATGTTACTCTGTACAACAGGAATTGATTCCCAATTACAGTACAGGATCCGAACTCACCCAGCCGCAGAGTGGTAGTAATTATAATTTCTAGCTTGAGTGGGAATCGAAGTCGGGATCTTCGGATTCGAATTCCGTAACGCTACCCACCCCACCGTACTGCCGGATTCGCATAACATAATAGTAACTACACAACCATATTACTAAACCAATAGTGATTGAGATTAAGTTAAAATTGTGCCGAAAAGCAAATAAATAAATAAATATCTTATTTTATTTCAATTACGATCAAAGTTTGCTACAAATGGGTATTTTAAGCGTACATTTCCATTGAAAAGAACCCCAAGCTCAGCAACTTGTACCATTCAGAGACACTAATTTACAATAAAGATACTTCGCATCGACATTTTTTGAAAGCATCACATTCTCAATGCAACGAACCGATAAGAGCTTTTGAATCTAGTGACTGGTGGCAGAAACAAGGGGAACACGACTCCCCTCTGTTTTGTAACAGTTGCTATCGACGGAATTCAAACCAATCTTGAGATATTTGCATTCGTGGGGAGACAAGTGCGAATCGCTTCTAGAACATGCTCATTATCAGCCTAATAGTCGAGTTTATTTACTCTGTTTTTCTCGACTCTGATAGGTGGAACCAGTGACGTACGGCGTACATTTAATGGAGTTTATAAGTTGATAGGGAGTGTATATCACTGCTTTACTAGTAGTGTTTGCAGTTAAAGAAACATTAAATAATCGTAACTCTAGATTTTTCTTGTTTTCAATTTAAAAGGGGCACTTAAATTTAATAACCTATGTAGATATTTACTTTTTATTATCGTTACTTTTACTGTTACATTTAATATCTATTTGCAATTAAAAAAATAAAAATAAATGTATCATTATGCCTTTTATCCATTGCTGGATGTGGCACTCTGCCATAACTGATCTCTGTAAGTGATATGCGCGTAAAGTTCGGTTACTAGCCGTCAAATTACGGCCCCCAAAGATGTTAGTGGATTGAGAGCCACAGGGGTACTTTTAATTTGATGAAAATTGTTTGTCGGCTGTTGGCATCGAACCAGGGTTCTCAGGATCCGTATGCCGACTCGATACCACTGAGTCCTCTACCTCATTGAACATTAATCTATTATCTTTAAATAGTGGAGATTACTGGTGAAGGAGCCACAAGGGTAATTTTAATGTGGTAAAAATTATTTGTCAGCTATTGAAATCGAATCCGGGTTCTCAAATCAACAGGCTGACTTGCTACCACTGAACTACCTGCTCCATAATCTAATTTCAAAATAAATGTAAATAAATATACCAACACGCCTTTTAAGTACCCATTACTGGATGGAGCACTCTGCTGTAGCAGATCTTGGTAAGTGATATACTTACGCGTGTGATGTGCGTTTACCCTCCGTCAAATCATGGCCTCCACAGATATTGGTAGAGAAGGAGCCACAGGGGTAATTTTAATGTGGTGAAAATTGTTTGTCAGCCATGGGAATCGAACCCAAATTCTCAAATTCACAGTTTGACTCGATACCACCTACCCCATACAAATTAATTTTCACCACATTCAAATTACCCCTATGGTTCTTCCTCCACTAACATCTTGAAGAGAAGGGCATGATTTTACGGATGGTAACCGCACTTCACGCACATAATATATCACTTACCGAGATATGCTACGGCAGAGTGCCACACACTCAGTAATGAATAAAAGGCGTGATAATATATTAATGCTGTGGATACTACTGAGCCAGTACCCCGTAAAAAAGTTGACAAACATTTTCACCACATTAAAATTACTTCCGAGGTTCCCTCACTATTAACAAGTTTGGGGGCCGTTATTTGACGACTGGTATCCGCACTTCACGCGCATAAATATATCACTTACCAAGATCTGCTTCAGCAGAGTGCCACAGCCAGTAATGGGTAGAAGGCGTGATGATATATTTATTTATTTTATATCTAATATATTTATTTATTTTATTTCTACAACATTATATTCTGCCACACCACATTTGCTTCATCCACATTCATAATTTCTTTTGTCCAAATGCACCAGTGCGTCTCTTGTTTTATTCACGCAATATTCTTCGATCATCTCCATTCATTTATTCCTAAATCGTCTATTAAAAAAATGACGAATGGTAAACATGTTCATCTGTCACTCAATTGACAATGATCTCGTCTCGATTAGCTTCTGACGAACGCCGCTGGTTTATAGCCTCCGAAAAGGCGAACCGGTATCAGAGATAGCTTTCTCTAGGGGCACATAGAATCAATATTTCTTGTACGAGACGATTATTTTAAATTCAGCTCCATTGGATTGCAATGATGTCGCAACACGAGTGCGGCGGTATCTCTTCCTGCCACCCACACCCCCGCAGCACCCCCGCACCCCTCGTTTATGGCCGTCTGGGCGCCAAAGCCCGCTACGATACCATAAACATGATCCGAGACGAGACAACTTCACTGGCGGTTTGATAAACTTTAGAAAATCACTGTCCTTTATTTTATTTTACGCGTCACTTTGGTGTTTTGAGCTTTTTTGATTTCCGAATTCGAGAATTTGTTATATTTGTGTTGGGATTTTATGACTAGTTTTTGTCTGGTTTCGATGGGAAGTTGTAAAATTTTATTTCGATTATTGTTATTCGAAAAAAGACAATAAATTCCTATGACAACCGCACAAATAAATATTTGAGCAGAGAATATTATTTTTTGAATAAATATACAATGTTTGTTACGAAATGAAAACACTGCTTTTCAACTGTTCATGTTCAGTGTTTATTTATTTATTTGTTATTCTTTACAACAAGAACTTTATCCCAAATCATAATTTTGTAATTTCCTGCTTCCCTAATTATTTTAAGCAAAAAGGCTTCAAATAGAATTTTGCATTTTAAACAAAATTTATTTTGCAAGAAATTGAAGAAATAAATAAATATATCATCACGCCTTCTACCCATTACTGGGTGTGGCACTCTGCCGAAGCAGATCTCGGTAAGTGATATATTTTTCGCGTGTAATGCGGTTACCAGTCGTCACACCACTGCCCCCAAAGATGTTAGTGGTGGAGGAGCCATAGGAGTATACCATCCTGTATATATGTAGATCGTCACGCCTTTTACCTATACTAGGTGTGGAACTCTGCCGTATCAAATCCCGGTAAGTGATATATTTATGTGCGTGAAGCCGTCAAATCACGCCCCCCCGCCCAAGATGGAGGAGCCACAGGGGTAATTTAAAATGTGTTGAAAATTGTTTGTCAGCTGTGGGAATCAAATCGAGGTTTTCAAACACTTCAACAGAACACTTTTAATTTAAATAAATAAAATTTCTTGTTATTAAGTACATAATGCATTATTTAAAATGAAAAATGTGGTTGGTGAATTCCGCTTGAAAAAAACGTACAAAACATTCTATTGTGAAAAATATTTGAAGTATTTGATGAAATGATTTATTAAAATATTTGTTCGTCATGTATGAGTGGAGGGTGAACAGGGGTGAGTGCTTTGAGGTAGAAAACAAGTGAAGTAAAAAGCTCGGCTGGTCGGGATAACATTTAAATCGAAGAGATGCGATCAATCATAGCAGAATAATTGAATTAAACTCGAAGGTAGATATCTTCCAGTTGACCTAGATGCAATCGCCTCGCCTCACCCGCCTCACAAGCCGGTATCACACATGCAAATATATGCGTAGCCATAACAGAATACCGCAGAAGTATGCACCTTTTCCGAATTCGATTCGAGGCGTATGGAAAACGCGGCAGGACTAGGTTTTTTACCGGTTCGTTTCCTATTCGCCTGGAACAACGAACGAACAGGGAAAATATCCGGCACTTGCAAATGCGACTCGCATTTAAATTTCACACTTTCACGCGGGTCGGTTTCGCTAACTTTCCTACAGAGTCAGAATGGAAAATCGCGATGTTGAGGTCAGGCCCACCATTCGAGCACCAGCAGCTGAGATATGCAAATTCCGCTCGTGTCGACGTCGCCCAGGAATTCCGGTTACGCGCCGGAGGAACTCTCCATACAGCCTACCTAATCTGCACTTGGGTGCCACTGTACCACGTGAAGACCCACGACTGGTATGCATGAAAGATGCAGAAGATTCCTTTCTAACTTAAACTGGTTTTTTTAACAGCGTATATAAAATATGGTAATTCTGCAATTGCATATCTTGGTAGATGATATTTTTATTATTTATGAGGTAAATAGCTCAGTGATAACATATCAGAGTGTGAATTTGAAAACCCGAGTTTGATTCCCTAAACTTTGATAAACTAAACGACATATGAAGATACTCATAATGGCATTGAATTTCTAGCAATTCTAAACAAATTAAATAGCATTAATTAGGTAAACCTATTAATTCAATTAAATTCCGTTGGGTGCATTTACATATGTTGCTTCGGTAGAGTGCCACACCCAGTAATGGGTAGAAGGCGTGATGATATATTTTTTTTATGTTTAGACTTTAAGATATTCTCTAGAAATGTTTTCAGTAATAATATAACAAGAGAGTGAGAATAAATTGAAAATAATTTCGAAAACTTGTTGCCAGGCAATAGTCACGAAAGCCCGTAGGGCTTGAGTGGCTATTGCCAAATGGCAACAAGTTTGAGAAAGATACTGGAGAATTATTTTCTAATTTATCGAACTCTCGAGTTATATTTAATCAGATTATTTTTTTGACTTAGCTGTTGAGATCGATTCATCCAACTTAAAAGATTTTGAACTGGGTCCATATCGAATGATTACTTATTAATGTATTCTTGCAAATTTTCCAAAATTTGTTGGTGTATTTCAGTATCTGAAATGGAACTAAATCGATTTTTTTCACACATTTTACTTGCCGTGTTGACAGTTTTAAATAATTATTTGACAACTACCTATCATTTGTCATAAATAAAAAAGCACCTACAGAGATTATTCCCGGGAATAATCACAAGAGCTTTATTCTCAGTATAATAATGACAGAATTGGTTAAAACGCAGACACGTGACATACAATGAAGCACTTCATTGGTTTTGAGATACGACAAAAAATAATCCCTCAAATTTTACCTCATCAGATTTTCAACTTTCTCGACGCTATATCTCAAAAACTAAACAAGATATGAAGGTGCGCCAAACGCCATTAAATTTCTTTAAAATTACTCATTATTTTTGGTGTGAACAACTTAGGAATTATAAATATGAATGATGCGAAATTATTGTATCAGGATAAAAATGTTTGACAGAGGTTAATTTCAAGATGAATTTAATAAATAATTTTTCAGTAATTGTTACTATTGCATCTAGTAGAATAACTATCCTCTTTTTGACTGTTAACCATCCCTAAATTTAATCAGAATAAACCAAGCTTCATTTATCCTGAGATCAAAGTAACCTCGGCCATCAACAAAACAACATCTAGGAGTAAATAAGGAGCATCGCAATTCGGACAAGTGAAGTGCACAATTCGCTTTCATTCAATTACATTGGTCCGAGAATAGGAACAAAGATGTCGGTAGTGCAGTACACTAGTCTGTTAGGCTTTGAGTGGTCTGTAGGGGTAGCAACGCAGAGAGGGAGGTTTCACTACAACAGTCTCATAAATGGAATGAGTAAGAGTGTATTGAAAAGTCTTGAGGAGGACTATACGAATGTGACGGTTAAGAGTGTGGAGTTAACACGATTTTGTCTTTGATCATCACCTTTAAAACTGTAATAGTTATTTAAGTACAGAGGGTAGTACTACCCTTAATACTTAACTGCTAGAGTTTTATCGGTTGAGGATGATTTTGAAATACGAGTCGAAGTCGAAAACTACAAAAAACGTAATCGAATCGTTTTTTTAATATTATTTGTGAAAAACGGTAGGTGGCTAAAATGCAGTATCACTCACCAATTTTTAAAAATTCTCCCACCACTATAATGACATTTACTTATCAGTAATCCTGAAACTTTTTCAGAGATTTGAAGCTCATCGTACAGGAGTATAAATGTCATAAATGTATCAAAATGTCAAACATTGAAATGAGGTTTGGTTAGGTTAGAAAGAATTATTTTTGTATTTCCTGATAATAGTAGATTACATCATGCTTGAGGTTCGAAGCTAGAAAATATTTTTCAAATAACAGTTTCGAAGCACTGGTTTATTACGGTAATTTTTAGAGAGTTTTGAGGTGGCTATCTCAGTGGTATGAAGTCGGCCTGTGGATCCTGAAAACCCTGGTACTCTAGATTCGATTCCCACAGGCGACAAACAATTTTCATAATTTCAAAAACTACCCCTGTGGCTCCTCCACCACTAACATCTTCGGGGGGCGCGATTTGACGACTAGTAACCGCACTTCACGCGAAAAATATATCACTTACCGAGATCTGCTTCGGCAGAGTGCCACACCCAGTAATGGGTAGAAGGCGTGATGATATATTTTTATTTTTTTATTTTTGAAATTCACAAAATTTTACCAACCTAAAATTACATTTTTTTAAATTGGTCAGTGATACTGCACTTTACCATATTTTTGATGACGTCAGTCAATGTTTATAACGCTTTTTGTATAGTTATCTAGTTGCATAAGTGTAACATAGTTCTGAATCAAATGGCAAATGGAAAACGATTTTTATTTTGTTTTCTTGGTTATAAAATTATATGTTTATGTATAGAATGGTAACTAAATTATTATTTTGATTGTCAATCCATCAAAGTTCTTTTAATTCCAACCTTTTGCAAAGATTTCTTGAAAATAATTTAATTAAAACATCAGCAGAAACTCGGCCAAAACAAAAACCTAAGAGAAAAATGAAGTAAATATAAAAACAAATTCCAAGCGTTACTTTGTACGAGTACTTTCTTTAAAAACCAAGTTAACAAAAAACAAGAAAAGTTCTCACTTCGTCACGGCATGAAGAACAAATGCCGGCGATGTTTCTCCCGGAGCCGATACGGCACGCGCTCAACACGCACGCAGAATGCATTCAGTGCAAAAATTTACAAAGGTTATTATTAAAAGTTCCTTTTGACACGTTAAGTGCATGCATATACTGTTAGCGTTTTAGGTGTTCGCCGGTTTTTTGCTTTTGGTGCTAGGTGGAGTGTTTTAGCATTCTCTTCACTCATCTGGATAAGAACTGGAAGGATTTCCAGTGTTTCGTTGTCTCTACCGGTCATTTACGCTAAACGGGGTTTAAATTAATTACTCTAGGAGTTGTAATGCAATTTCATTTGGCTCTGTGTGAGGTTACAGTGTGTGAATTTGCCTTTTGACCCACATCTCAAGGGAGGTGGCGATATTATTCTTTTCGCACCACATTAATTTTTATATTTTTATGCCAGTTCTTGCTGCTAAAAATACAAAATATTAATTCTGAAAAACTTGTTCTTTGTTTTCTGTTATTCCTGCTGTGAGATTTATGGTATTTCAGCCATTATGGATTAAATGTTAATGTAGCTCCTTACGCTATGTCCTATCGTATATGGTAGCACGAACCTTTTTAATATTCACTGAAAACAGGGCCGGATTAACACTATAAGGGATCCTAAGCACAATAGATTTTGTGAACCCCTCTCCCTGTTTCAAGAAAATTAGTCTTTATTCATAGAATAAAGTAATCTCGTTTCTATATCATTCATAGTTGTATGTACCATTGTTTTTAAACAGTACAATTGAAAAGAGAAGAGATGGTTATTGCCACGAAAATAAGTAAATGAATATTGACTCTATTAGTAGATCTTTATAATTTATCTAAATGACTTAGAATAGTCCATTTCTACATTTTCGAGCCGCAAAGTCTTTTTTATGTCATCAAAGCTTATTCGACACAATACATCAGCTTTCATGCATAGTAGTGCAAGCGAATATAACCTATCTTGACCCATTTTTGTCTTCAAAGTATTTTTAATGCGTTAAGAACATTCACAATGCAATCTCTACATTCGGAAATACAGATTAGATTTCGTCTTTTATGATTTTTATCATTTATGCGGGGCCCCCAATGTGTCGGGATCCTAAGCTATAGATTAATCAGCTTATGCTATAAGCCAGCACTGACTGTACATACAAAAAATAAAAATAAATGAGTGTGGCATTCTACCACAGCAGATCTTGGTAAATGATATATTTATGCACTTGAAGTACGATTACCAACCGTCAAATCGCAGCCCCAAAGATAATAGAGGAGAAACCACAAAAATAATTTTAAAATAAAAAAAAATAAATATATCATTCATACCTACCCATTACTGGGAGTGACACTCTGCCGAAGCAGATCTCGGCAAGAGACATATTTTGCGTGTGAAGTGCGATTACCAGTCGTCAAATCACGGCCCCCAAAGATGTTAGAGATGGACGAGCCACAGGGGTACTTTTTGAAATTATGAAAATTGTTTGTCGGCTGTGGGAATCGAACCAGGGTTCTCAAGATCCACAGGTCGACTTCATACCACTGAGGTAGCAGATCTCAGTAATTGATATATTTTATGCGTGAAGTGCGGTTACCAGTCGTCAAATCACGAAACTAAAATGTTGGAGACCAGTACGAGTATCGAGCACGAGATAACACAAAAGTATGAGTGTGTTTGAGCGGTTCAGATTCCACTATAAGTTAGTATAATCTGCAGCAATCAATTTGATTTCTATCGCCATATCGCTTGCAGTAATTAATTACAAAATTAATAGCAGCGTCACCGTCGTCATGTGACAGGTGTCGAGTGTCGTGCACACAAGTGCAGTGGTCAGGCAGGTGCCCCACGTCATGGACGCTAATGATGGCCGTGCGTGCGACTTGAAGCACGTAATCAATTTTCAATTTTCCACCGCGTTCTTTTAAACTTTCTGACCCAATTGCCACCTTGGACGTTGGACGCTTTCGCACGGAATGATTTCGTTGCGCCGATAAACACATTGCAAGTGTTTTATTATGAGCTTTTGCTGTTGTTTTTTTATTTTAAGTATGGACATTATTCGTTAGAGAACGCTTACTGTAGTTAGTGTTAATGTGATGCTGTATATGCAAGTAAATCTGTTTAAATTTTTCGTTTGGAATGATTTTTTTTTTGTTTGATAAATTTATTAGGAACTTAAATAAAATTTTTAGACGACCACTTATGAAAGTAACCATAATGATGTCATAAATTACTACGGAAAGTTGGGAATAACATATAGTGATTGTTATTATAATGCACACTTCTAACATATCAGGTGGAGTTTCACTGATGAACAACAGATGGCGTTACGGTGAAAGAAAATAATGAAATAAATGAAAAGTATTTGTATTATTATTTAGATTGAAGTTTTGGCAGATTTTTCAACACATTTGCACAGATACATCTTTTTTTAAATTAATAATTACTTATTTACTAATATTTTAGCATGGTTTAATATTTTGATATTATAGTTGGTACAGTTAGTATCACCACATCTAACCTCAAACGTCAAACGTCAACGCTTACCTTCAAAAACGTATCAGCTGTCAAAGGGCAACAACATTGCACTTTAGACTGTTTTTAGAAATATTTTGTGGTCGTCTGAAAAATAGTGTACATAACTCGCTCGAAAGTGTGATATGTATTTCAAATATCGCCTCTGTAGTATAGGTGCTAAAACATCGATTAAATAATTAATACTAATTTAGTAATAGAGCCAATGTATGTTGCCATATGAAACATTCATTATAGTCAGTGTCAACCTTTAATTCAAAGTTGGTCATTTGAGTATGCTGCTCTCTCAATTAATTATATAACGAGATCTATGGATAATTAACACACTCATTAATAAATTACTGTAATTATATTAAGTAAGTACATTAATGATTGAGATATATTCGTAAATACATGCATTCATAACATCATGCTATATCCAATTAAATAGGACAGTACGAATCCTGAAACATTTACAAAACATCCGCTCATCAGATTTATCAAAGAATCCTTAAGGGACTAGTACTATTAGAAAAAAATCGATTTTTTTACATTGTTCAACTCCTTACACCTTCTAAAGTCACGCACAAAATCAGTGGCGTACCTAGAGCGGCGCGGTGGGTGCGACCCGCACCGGGCGGTTCATATTTTGGGGCGGCAATTTTTAGTTTTATTTAAAAAAAAAACAACTTGTTCACTTTATAAGTTTACTATTCGATTTCTATGAATTATAAATTACTATATGATTTCGAATATTCTTCTTCATCATCAAGTCAATGTAGGGTTGAAAATATTATCTCGAATAATTCCTTTATTACTACCTAATTTAAATATGCCATCCAATGGTAAAAAAGTTCCCCACCCATAGTTTGTCTCAATTACAATTATTTATTTATGTTTATTAATTTAATGGGGTAATGGCTCAGTAGTTTCGAGTTGAACTGTGGATCCTGAGGACTCCAGTTCAATTTCCACAGCCGACAAACAATTTTCACCAAATTAAAATTACCCCTGTGGCTCCCCACCACTAACATCTTTGGGGTCCGTGATTTGACGGCTGGTAACTGCACTTCACGTACATAAATATATCACTTACCGAGATCTGCTTCGGCAGAGTGCCACACCCAGTAATGGATAAAAGTCGTGATGATATATTTATTTTTTTAATTTATAAAAATCTCCATTTGATTGACTTAGAAAGGGCGGCAAATTGAAGACCGCCCTGGGCGGCAAAATTTCTAGGTACGCCACTGCACAAAATATATCGAGATCTGATCAGCAGAGTGTCACATCCAGTAATGGGTAGAAGGTGTAATGATATATTTATATATCTTTTCAGAAACCGGCAAGAAAGTGCTTACTTTCCTGACCAATTTTAGTATGAGAAGTAGATTTTTACAAAAGTGGTCAAGAAAAGTACGTTTTCAAGGCTTCAACAAAAATAACAGTCTAGTAAAGTACAGATCAATCTGGTAATGATTTTACGTGACTGTTTTTTTTGTTACAACCTTAGACATGTAATATGAAGTCAATACAATTCATTTCAAAAAAATTAAACATTTTGAATTATTTAGGATTAATTATTGATTAAATGAAACTGTTTCAGAAAAACTAGTATATATATATATAAATATATATATATATATATATATATATATATATATATATATATATATATATATATACCACTAACATGTTTGGAGGCCGTGATTTGACGACTGGTAATCGCACTTCACGCGCAAAATATATCACTTTCCGAGATCTGCTTCAGCAGAGTGCCACACCCAGTAATGGGTAGAAGGCGTGATGATATATTTATTTTATATTTATATATATATATATATATATGTGTCAGGAAAGTGTTTTTAATTGACTCAGCGGCCTCGTATTTCAAACAACCGCTTCGTCCAGTAAAATATCACTTTCCTGACTTATTATGTAACATACTATTATTTAAATAATTAATCGATAAATGCATTAAAAAATTACATTAAATATTATTAAATATTGTAAAACAGGATTATACCAATCTAATTTTAATGAATACCGCAGTGAATTCTTATTTCTCATCCTGCGTTGGATAATTTTCCCAAGAGGCAAAAGACATCGAAACCCTAGAATACGTATTTCAAAATAACTGGTAGCGTTTTTTAATTCCGCCGAGTAATATCCCTTGAAAATATATCCAGAGGAAGCCGGTTATTTCGAAGCCATAGCCAATCTACAACGCTTACGAAAAATACGAAATGTAATAATCGGCTATTAAGTTCCTGGCACGATTCCAAACGTGGGTATCGCTCGAGAGAAAAATCAGCATCTCCCCAGCAACTCCTAACCCACCCTCTGCGTTTCTTCTTCTGCGTGTGGAAAGATGGACCGCTCCCCAAAGACGAGTGTCTACTCTGGTCTTTGCTGTGGGACTGTTTTGCGTGGGAAACCCATTCATTTTTTCTCGCTTGTAAATTTAAGCTGCGGAGCGGTTCTACTTTATTCTACGCTGGAAAAAATTAGATGGATGGGCTACTAAAAGAATGCAGAGTTTACTTGATTCGACTGACTCTCTGAATAAATGTTATTGATGTATAATGCCGAGTATTGTTTCAATAAATATCAGGGAACTTTTTCTGGAAGAGATACTTTCATTCTTTTGTAATATATGTATAGACATCCAGGGTATAATATCATTGTTTCGATCGAATTGTTTTTACAAATTTTTTGAAAGAAATAACTCAGTAATACTGAATAGAATTGTAGAAAAGAAAACGCAAGTTTCTATTCCATTGTCTCTAGATCTCTCTCTTTACTAACATCTTTGATAAGCATAATTTATATTTCTAAAAAACTGTCAGATAGACATAAATTTCTAAAATATATTTTTTTACATAATATAAATACAAATACACATAACAAATAGACAAAAAAATATTTAAATTTGTGAAATAAATTACTAGACTTTGTCGTCTGGGTTTGAATTGAAGAAGAAGGACAATCTTCGAATAACTCTTCCATAAATTGACACCAGTTCTTCAATAAATTCCGATTTATAGTTTTTATTTTCTAATATTTTGTGTCCGTGTATACTTATAGTATTTTCCGAAAATGAACCACGGTGCGGTTCAATTTTACCACGGTTACGGTTAGAATGACGTCATAACGGAACACTTTCACGATGACAGTTGTACTTGACAGATGAGTTTCGAAATGTGAAATTTATTTAATATGGAAAAATGTTTATATTATCAAAATATTGTATTCTGCATCACACCTGCTTTAACTTAAATATAGGGATAAAAAAATAACACAAAGAAAAAAGTAAATACGAGCTTCAGAACAAATAATAAATTCATCTAATATGAATATATACTGTTAAATAATAAAAATACATTTTGTATCACATATTTATTTATCAGTCATCATAAAAATATAGTTTTATAAGACAAAAATCCACAAACACTGCAAAAGCCGCCAAACACGTTTCAAACTTGTCAACAACAGCTGTGAAGTAACCAAACTAACCGCCGCTCGAGCACGGTTAGTTTGGTTATTAAAAACTAACCACAATTTTCAAAAACCGTGTTCCGTAATGAAACCGGTTACTGAAAAAACTAACCGGTTCATTTTCGGAATACACTATTAATAAATTTAGATTACTCAATCGTTACGATAGGGAACATGTCGCTAGCTGGCCATCAGAATACTGCTGGAAAGTTTCAGCATAAATTTATTATCTTTAAACTTATAATTTAATTTTTATTTAATTTGTATATATATAGGATGTTGACCGCGACTCTCGAACATGTAAAATCATATTGATTTAATTTCCAGCTTCATAATTATTTAAAACAAAAAAGCTTCAAATAAAAGTTTTAGGGAATAAATACAAAATTAATTTTGCATGCTTTGTAACGGCACAAATTATAACTGCAAATGACTAAAATTGTCTCAAAACTATCGATAGCTATGAAATTGAAACAAAATTAAACAAATGTTTGACGTTCAATCTGTCAAAACTGACAAAATTAATTCTTTATTTACTATTTCATTTAGTTTGACAGATAAAACGTTTGTTTAATTTTGTTTCAATTACATGCCAATCGATAGTTTTGAGGCAATTTTCATCATTTTCAAATCTAATTTGTGTCGTTACAAAGTATGTGAAATTTATTTTGTTTATTGGTTCAGATGCAGAATTTTAAGCCCTAAAATTTTTATTTAAAGTTTTTTTGCTTAAAATATTTAGGGAAGCAGGAAATTACAAAATTATAATGTTACAGTCCTATGTTCGAGAGTCGCACCCCGGCTTGCCTCGCTCCCCCTCTTGTGGACGCCCATGACTGAACGTACACTTCTATTACAGTAATACTAATAATACTGCTATGTTATTTTTGATAACAATGCCTAACACTAGTTTTGATAGAACATACTCATATATTTAATCAATGAATGATAATGACATTTTGTGATTCCTCACTATAAGCACATATAGTCATAGAGTGGACAAGCAGTGGCAGAAATCGTGATAGATACGCTCACGTTGTGCTATAAGTACTCGTATAAATCACACAATTAAATTTTCCATTATGCTGTTCGTTGTCGGTGTGACAGCGAAGCGATGGCGCGATGGCACGATGCGATCTGGCTCATAAACGTAGTCACAATATTGTTTTATCGCCTCCAACAGGAATGAGCAGCACTCGTGGATAAAATGAACGTCAAGCAGGATCGGACTCACTTCATTCACATCATTCACTCAATTTTATCCTGCACAATAGAACACTATACTCTATGCGTTTTAACTAAAAAGTAGATAGCGTTCTTGGCAAAGCTCGCTTCGTTTGCATGTTAAACAAATAAATCTTAAGCCCATAAAACGCATGTGCTAGACATGCAAGGTTTTGATTTGTATTTGGCAAAATTTGCATGATTTAATATTAAGATGGAGTAATATTTCTGTGGTATCAAGTCGGCATGTGGATCCTAAAAACTCTGGTCTGAATTTAAAATTACCTCTGTGGCTCTCCCAGCATTAACATCTTTGGGTGTCGTGATTTGACGGCTGATAACCACACTTCACGCGCATAAATGTATCACTTACCGAGATCTGCTTCGGTAGAGTGTCACACCCAGTAATGAGTAAAAGGCGTGATGATATATTTATTTATTTATATTTTTTTAATTTAATATTGCAATTCTCATTTTCTCTAAATTTCATATTTTGCTGGTGACGTAATATGTATGTATGATATATAGGCTATATCAAATAGTATGACAATTACTTCATTTATTTCGATTCTGATAAAAATATTATTTCTGGTTTCAGTATATTTTTTACGGGATAGGTAGCTCAGTGGTATCGAATCGGCCTGTGGATCCTGAGAACCTCGGTTCGATTCCCGCAGCTGACAAACAATTTTCATCACACTAAAATTACCCCTGTGGTTTCCCATCTACTATCATCTTTGGGGGCTGTGATTTGTCGGCTGGTAACCGCATTTCACGCGCATAAATATATCAATTACTGAGATCTGCTACGGTAGAAAGTCAGACCCAGTAATGGGTAAAAGGGGTGATGATATATTTGTTTAATTAATTTAATATAACAGGTGCATTAATGGGGTAATCGCGCAGTGGTATTGAATCGGTTTATGGATCAAGAGAACCCTGGTTCGATTCCCACAGCCGACAAACATTTACACCACATTAAAATTACCCCTGTGGCTCCTCCACTACTAACATCTTTGGGGGCCGTGATTTGACGGCTGATAACCGCATTTCACGCGCATAAATATATTACTTCCCGACATTTGCTTCGGCAGAGTGTCACACCTAGTTATGGATAAAAGGCGTGATGATTACGCAATTATGTTTTAAAATATTGATGTGGCAAATATTACAATATTTGTATCTTACGAAAAGTTGTAACATCGTGGTAGCACGCTTGATATACAAGCTAGATCAAATGTAATAATTTCGTTTGTATGATTGTTTTGCAGGTACAATTATGATTACATAAATATATCATCACTTCTTTTACCCATTACTGCATATAGTATTCTGCCGTAGCACATGTCAGTAAGCGATATATTTAAGTCAAATCACGGCCCCCTAAAGATATTAGTGGAGGGAAAGCCACAGGGGTAATTTTAATTTGTAGAAAATTGTTTGTCAAATCTATATTCTGACTCAATAACCTCTGAGTCAGCTTCCCCATCCTATTATGAGATCTACATGAAATGTGCGTGGACCTAAATAAACAAAGTGTGTGAATCCGGGCCTGGCTGGAAATTTCGTAACAAAAGCTTCCAGTACAGTAGACGCCTAAGCGCGTTGTTCTAGCGACAAGGGCTCTAATTGAACGCAAATTTGACGCGGCAGCTTTTTAGCAAGATTTAAACGGATGGATAGAACGTCACAAGTTAATATCACACACCTGTACTCTAGCCTACTAGTGCGCATGCGTACCTCCACTACATTACATAATGGAGCAACTACCCTTCAAGCTATGCTAACGCCTCCACCTTCAGCGTATGCCTTTATAGGTTTAGGGAATTTATAGTTTGCTTCTTAATGTTCAGATAATGTATTCCTCGTGCGTGTAATTAACGCTGTTCATTTGTTAGCTACACGTGTAATTTGTGCTTATATTACGCGCAAATTGGCTAATTGTCAAATTAAATTCATTTATGAAAGTTACAATTAATGAGGGTATCACGAATTCAAATAGTTTACCCATAGAAACTTAGGAATTGTCTTACATTTCAATTTATCTACAACTTATTAATTTATGGGGTGGCTAGCTCAGTGGTATGAAGTCGGCCTGTGGATCCTGAGAACCCTTGTTCGATTCCCACAGGCGACAAACAATTTTCATAATTTCAAAAGCTACCCCTGTGGTTCCTCCACCACTAACATCTTTAGGGACCATGATTTGACGACTGGTAACCGCACTTCTCGCGCAAAATATATCACTTACCGAGATCTGCTTCGGCAGAGTGCCACACCCGGTAATGGGTAGACGGCGTGATGATGTATCTATTTATTTATTTATTTATTTATTTATTAATTTACTACTCTATTCAACAGGAATTTAATACCAATAACAGTAATATATATTAAAATCTAAACCACTCAGACATAGGCCTGGGTTGCATAAAACGTTTGTCAATTAATTAATTGAGAACTGCTCGAAAAAGTTGAACTAGGCTAAAAATAACACATCCAAGAACTACCAAATATTTTGGCAGTTTTATATTTTAAAAGTTATAATTTATATACATACATACATAGATCTCATCACGTTATATCCCATCAAATGGTGTAACACGAACCCTACAATCATTCATAAAATATTTACTCATTACATTCATCAAATAATCAATCCTCGTCAAACATTCTCTTCCAAACACACCACCCTCACTTTAATCACAATCATAGATCAGTCCATATAAACTCATTGATTTATTACACTCGAAATCATTTATCACACAACAAACCTTCAATCACATCTATCCAATCACTCCTATTCACTTATCATTCATCTTCTATCTTCGACGTACATAACATATGCGTAAAACATCTCAAATTACTCACGCTTACTCCTAACAACGAATCTAGTAACGAATCTAACAACGAATCTACAAAGATTAGAAAAGATGAAAGCGATAGCCTGCACTTGTATATGAAAGAAAAGTCCACACAATGCAGTAACTGAAAATAAAACAAAAAGATAAGACAGAAAGGGAGCGTCGCCCTGCGATTGTTTTGAAAGTTAATTCCACACAATTGCAGTTAAACACTCTATGTAAGAACTGAATACGAATTAAAAGATAAGAAAGGAAGGGAGCGTAGCTCTACGCTTGTTTTTGAAAGTGAATTCCACACAATTACAGTTAAACACTCTAAGATCAAAAAACGAATAAAAAAGATAAAAAACGAAGGGAGTGTGTATTAAATTAATAAGAATAGGTAGCTCAGTGGTATCGAATCGGCCTGCGGATTTGAGAACCTTGGATCGATTTCCACAGCATACAAATAATTTTCACCACATTAAAATTACTCTTGTGGCCTCCCCTTCACTAACATCTTTGGGGTCTGTGATTTGACGGCTGATAACCGTACTTTACGTGCATAAATATATCAGTTACCGAGATCTGCTACGTCAAAGTGCCACATTCAGTAATGGGTAAAATGCGTGATGATATATTTATTATATTTATTTTAGTTTTATGTGCATTCTACATTTGGGACAAATTATGACTACAAATATTGATTAAACAACTGATTAACGTTTAATAATAACAAAATAATAGACAATACATTGTTAATTTGTTAACGTAGTCAGTTTCAAATTTGTCCACTGGACTGTTTTCCAAATCAGTTTTGTTGTTAATTCAAATATTTAGAATCTAGTCAGCTTGTCATTTTACTAATAATATGCAAATAAAATTAATTGCAATAATTTTATTTTAAAATTTAGCAGTTGAAAGTTTTCTAACTTGCCTGAACGCTACAAACATATTAATATTAACAAGCTCTTTTTTAAAAGTTTTGTTATGGAAAGGAAACTTAATTTCAAATTATTTTGTATATTTGGCATCAAATATTATAAGCTGCCAAGCGTTTATAAATAATTTTAGAGAAAATACTTTAGAAGAAAAATTTCAGAGATATAAATTTCTTGGCCTACGATTGCCTGTATCAAAAATATAATAAATCTTATCTAAATTCCTAATTTATTTCTGCAAATTTTATTTTCTGACAGGGTTGTGAAATACAGGGCTAGTTCTCAAAATACGGGGTACAACTTTCTTATTTTAAATGGGAACCTATTTTCATTTGTTTGCTTGTTCGATTCAGTACTTTTTTTATGAATTCAACTACTATAATGTTCAATACCCTAACATTACAATTTTTTTGACAAAAATTGACATTAATTTACTTAAAATCGCATAAGAATTAGCATGCTATAACAGAAGGAAATGACTAATAAAATTTATTTATCTATTATTTCACAAAATAATTGTATTGTCGTATAATAATGAATCAAACAAACAAAAATATTATGATTTGTTCATTTGTTTCTGGTATAGCCCACTGATCCTATGCAATTTTAATTAAATTAATATCAATTTATTATGCATTTTTGTCATAAATTTTGTAATGTAAGGGTATTTAACTTTGTAGTCATTGATTTAAAAAAATACTGAATCGAATAAGCAAATAAAAAAAATAGGTTCCCATTTAAAAAAAGAAAGTTGTATCCCGTATTTTGAGAACTACTGGCCGAAAAAATGTTTTGTTAATAGTTTTATAATAGACTAAGAAAATGGTATTTCTTTGCTAATTTAATCAACCTTGTAACTCTTATAGTTTTCAAGATAGCAATGGTGGCATAACTAAATTGAACATTCTGTATGTAAATTATATGTAAACCTCATGAAGAAAGTATAATTCTTTACTCATATGTTTTATATCCCTTGCCTTAGGTTCGGATTTTAAAACGGTACCTTCCCAGAGAAATACTTCTCTTTTTTTTTGTGGCTTCTTTGGCGGACCAACTACTTTAGGTCATATGCCACCATTACGCCCTGATCTGCGTTTTAGATATTATGGTCAACAGCAACGCGGGTTTTCTCTGGACAGTCACCCATCCAAGTACTACCCGCGCGCAACGAAATAATTCATTTTCTGCCCTAGATATACAAATAATTATTATTTGCTAATTTGAAGTTGTAGACTTTGGGGGTTCAAACCTTGCACCTCACTGCGATCTGTAGTTGTAGAACACTTTTGTTCAAAACGGGGTAGTTAAATGTAAATTTCTAGAATATAATTCTTATCCATTTCCATAGTGGAAGTTTACTTTCAATTTCAGCACAATTTCCTTTATAAATAGCAAATTGCAAGAACAGATTTTAATCTCAATAAATGCAGCCATCAGTATCTAATTTAGTTTCCATTCCATCTCGACTTTAGTTCCATTTTAAGACGACGAAACCTCGAAATAGATTCACTCGAGCAAAGTTGAAATAACATTCGTTTATCTAGCGAGCTGTGGATGGGTTGCGAGGGTGGGGATGGGGGTGGCAACCCTGCGCATCAAAGAGATAGTTTTGCTTGCACGTAAGAACATTTAATTGAATGTATTTGAGGATGGCGAAGAGAATAATTACTGTTTCAGACATGTTGACAGCTTCACTTGAAATTATGGAAATTTCATTGAACCACATGAATGCGAATTGAAATTCTGTTTAATGGGATAATGAAATGTGATAAAGTACTCAAACTATCAAATGAAGGTGATAAAACTCGTTATTATTTCACGGATAACTTATTATACAGGCTGTTACAAAAGTTCCGGGACGGCGAAATATCTCGAGAAAAACACATCGAATCAAGAAACCAAAAAACACGTATTTCATATTTTGCAAAAAAAGGCTTGTGGCTACTTGTGATTATGTTGATTTTTTTATTTGATTCAATGTTTATTTCTTGTGATATTAGACCGTTTTTTACTTTTCTTTCAGAATCATGTCAAAACTTATTTTTGCGTTTAGAGCACCATCTATTCCGAATTGGAAAAAAAGTTTCAGATAAAATTAATTAATTTTTTTTCGCAGAATAAGAATCTGTAATAAAAAATAGGGGTTCCCATTTAAGGTTTCAACGTTGCCCCTCGCCCCACCCCCTGGGGGAGAGGGTTGGGGTTTGTGTTTGGTGTGCTTAGATAGGTGTTTGCAAAATACGAAACACGTGTTTTTGGTTTCTTGATTCGATGTGTTTTTCTCGAGATATTTCACCGTCCCGGAACTTTTTAACAGCCTGTATATAGTTATAAATAGTACTTGTTGTAATACAACCAAAGGACAGCATTCATAGTCAGTCCTTAATAAAGCTTATTTTATCGCTATGTATAATTTGTTTAATCATCATTAAGTCTTGTTTATTTACTATGAGTATGATCAATCTTGAAATGATGTTATGACTGAGAATATTACTCATATTTATTACTTACATAAATAAATAAATAAATATATCATCACGCCTTCTACCCATTACTGGGTGTGGCACTCTGCCGAAGCAGATCTCTGTAAGTGATATATTTTGCGCGTGAAGTGCGGTTACCAGTCGTCAAATCATGGCCCCCATAGATGTTAGTGGTGGAGGAGCCACAGAGGCAGTTTTTGAGATTATGAAAATTGTTTGTCGTCTATGGGAATCGAACCAGGGTTCTCAGGATCCACAGGCCGACTTCATACCACTGAGCTAGCCACCCCATAGAGTGTTTAACTGCAATTGTGTGGAATTCACTTTCAAAAACAAGCACAGGGCGACATTCTCTTCCTTTCTTATCTTTTTGTTTCATTTTCAGTTACTGCATTGTGTCGACTTTTTTTCATATACAAGTGCAGGCTATCACTTTCATCTTTTCTAATCTTTGTAGATTCGTAGTTAGATTCGTTATTAGATTCGTTGTTAGGAGTAGGCGTGAGTAATTTAAAATGTTTTACGCATATGTTATGTACGTCGAAGAAAGAAGAGGAATGATAAGAGAATAGGAGTGATTGGATAGATGTGATTGAAGGTTTGTTGTGTGATAAATGATTTCGAGTGTAATAAATAAATGAGTTTATATGGAGTGATCTATGAATGTGGTTAAAGTGAGGGTGGTGTGTTTGGATGAGAATGTTTGATGAATTTAATGAGTGAATATTTTATGAATGACTTTAGGGTTCGTGCGACCCCATTTGATGGGAGATAACGTGATGATACGTATGTATGTATGTATATAAATTATAACTTTTAAAATATTGAACTGCCAAAATTTTTTGATAGTTCTTGGATGTGTTACTTTTAGCCTAGTCCAACAACGGGAAATACAGTAGTTCAAACTGCATACCAATATCTCTTTTTGTACTCGAGATATAGGTCTTCAAAATTAATATTTAAAAAAATATGAAATCTCTGTAACTCAAAAACTAAAATGAATAAAAAGATTCGCTCAACGGTTCGTGGTCTGGATAATATAAATTTAATTTTAAAATTTTGATATTTGAATTGATTGAACCAACAATCTTTAGCGCTAAAAGTTATATCTAAAAGTTGGCAGTACCTAATATGCCAGTTATTTAAATCACACTACATACTTTTAAAGAAGCAGAAAAACATTTGAGAAACAACCGGCACGTCATTGTAACAATTTACTTTTACCGAGCAAGCCATGAATAAAAACATCCCTTGCATTACCCTCATATGTATCTCCATTTTTCAACAGCTTCTTCAAAATCTCCATCCACATAATATTCAAATTTATCTAATCTCACCATACGCATTCCCGCTAAAAATACAGAAAAAATAGCTTCATTATTTTATATTTTGAATATAAACTTCCACAAGTAGCCTACCTATATCCTGTGCGCACAATGGACGAACCCTTTCGTGAAAAAATCGCTCTTAATTTGCATAAAGCACGCGGAACGCGTTGCCTGGCATGATGCGCGTGGTGCGTGAGGTGCGCGTGGAGAACGTGAGCATGCGTCTATTATCGTAACACTACCCGTTATATGAAACCATGAATACAAGATATGGGGTGAAGTGGTGGTTGTGTCGATGACGTCGACTGCAGAGGTTTTCAACATTTCTTACTATCGTTGCTTTCCTGATTACAGAAAATGTTTTTAACAAATAATTTAGAGAATTAAATTCTGCTGATATCATATTTCATTTTAGTTATTTAGTAAATAATAGTTATTTATGTACCAAGGGTGAAAACAGGTGTTTCTGGCCCGTGGCATAATTATTAGCACAAGGCGGAAAGCGTAATGATATATTTATTTATTATATTTATATACAAATAATTATTTATGCACAACTGGGCCAAAAAGCATGTGTTTTAGCCCTAAAAAGCAGGCTTAAACACTTTTTTTGGCCCATGGACCAAAAAGAAATAATTTCTGTGGATACATAAATACAATGACAATACTTGATGTCATTTTGACATATAACCCATTTACATATTTTCATCTTTTGAACATATAATTAAATGTTATTTTGTTGTGCAGAAAATATTGTATGTACCATGGGTGAAATTAGCATGTTATTAGCCCTCGGTGCTTTGCGCCTCGTGCTAATAATCATGTCACGAGCCAGAATCGTCTGTTTTCACCCTTGGTACATAAATAAATATTTTGTAAAGTTGATCATCCCTGATAAACAAAGGTAATAAAAAACTTTTTTCTTAAGTTAATTGTTTTTATGGGACACCATGTATTCAACTGGAGATTATAACTTAATTGTTAGCACTGTGGTTTTACGAGCTAGAGTTTATGATTTCATTTCTTGCTAATATCAAGTTCTTATCAAATACGACTATGTCTGAATAGTGCAAATTCTACTATAAGCTACAGTGGTTGAGAAATTTTTGAGAGGCCCTGTTCTTGCTGTATGTATCACACTCTCTGTGGTCTATGACGTCACGTGATTGTCTTCTGTTTTTACTACGTGTATCACACGTGCGGAACGTAAAGCGCGAATGTTACGGCGGGAAGTGTCCGCAAATATTACGCTCGGCGTCGCGAGACGACGCTGGAGTGAAGAGACGCTACGGGGGGGTGTGACAGACGACGCTGAATTTTTTACTATGGTTTATGATAAACGATGCTGTAAAATCTTGAAATATTACTTGTTTTATTGGCTATTCAAAGGTAATGTTATTGCTATGCATTTTAAAATAATGAGCTTCCCCTTCGTAATTTGATTCGCATTTGTCTGTAATGATGTGTTGTCTACTTCTACTGTTTTGTTGCTTTGTTTTAGAAGTATTGACGTTGTATATTGTTTCAAAGCATTCTTGATTATTTCAAACAATTGGCTTGTTTGTTGTATTGAGTTTCTTCTGTTCGATTGGCGTATTTCTGTTGCTTGTTGCAAATATATTGCAGTTTTTTTGTTTTTTTGATAAGAACCGCTGTGGAGGAAAATGAAATTCCTGACTACGCTCGACAAAAGACGGTCTAGACTCTTGATATATAGTCTATTTTAAATATTACTATTATATGAGAAAAATAACTATATTTTATATTCTAAATAAATAATTAAATTTTTCTTTATGATAAATAAACAGATATGTATTTTTAAATAGCAAATTTTATTTATTTTACTGCACTTTAATACGAAAACAATTATACAGAATTCTTTTATTCAAGAATGGACAACGTTTCGGTTAAGGGTATGGCCATCTTCAGGTTGGCGGTACAGAGTTAGTACGTTTCAAACATAAAGTACGAGGCGTGCTTTTAAAGTAACTACCGTTTGAAATTCCGCCCCTAGATTGGCATTTGTCACATGCACTCTGTGTACCACACTCTATTGGCAAGCCACAGACGTCATTACAAAGTAATTCGGCGTAAAAAATTGTTTGACTTGAAATTGAAACAAAACTCTAGAAATATAAATAGAGTCACAATTCGCGAAGTTGCAGTTTAATATTTTAAGGTAGTAATGGACAAAAGGCTTGAAGTTGTATATATATATATATTCATTGAAGAATTACAACGACGTTTCGGCCAAGGTTATGGTCATCTTCAGGTCAGACAACGTTAAATAAAACGAATAACAACAAACAAAGGTTGAGTTACAAATACTTATTTAGGGCGAACATATAACAAAAATGAAAAAATAAGTACGAAGCTACATTGGCAAAAAACATGCATTTAAATTTATATGTTCGCCCTAAAGAGTCAGATAGTCTTCTTCAATAAATATATATACAACTTCAAGCCTTTTTGTCCATTACTACCTTACAATATTACTATTGGCTTACTAAAATAATCTACTAGCAGTTTAATAGTTCTTTCTACGTCATAAGAACATCAATGGCGATTATTTTAAATAATTCACTCTTTAATTAAATATTTTAGATTTAATATGTTACTTTAGATCAGCTTATTAGTATTATTTATAACTAAAATTGATATGCGTTAAATATTTCGTTAATCGCAGTACTATTGTAATAGCCTATAGTGATTATTAATAATATATCCAGATTTCTTCTTCAATAAATGTGTAATACAAATCTGTAGAATATAAATAACAGTTATCACAAGAATCAAATATTCTCCATTTTGCACCCCCATAAATTCCACCGCCCTTAGAAATTTTTGATCGAATTGCGTAATTTCCGCTTGATACCGCACCTGGGCCTACATCAAAGACGACGTTGGCGGCACGCTATTAATATGTAACTGTAGTATCGAAACTCGAAGTAATTTAGATGCAGTCTGCATATATCCCAGTTTGGAATTGAATTCGTCGAAGGAGGCTGTGAGATTTCGGGTTGCTGTGGTTGGCAGCGCCACCCCCGCGCATACTAATTGGCGCGAGGTAATAAAATTACTTGACATTTGTGCCCTGCCCTTAATCTTTATTATCGCATAACTCATCTGGCGCACGTTGCGAGCGCAGAGCAGCTTGGCTGGAGTACAGGGAACAAACCCAAAACCCAAGAACCCAAAACCCTGCTCAGTTGGCTATGATTTGGGTTAAACACAAATCCAGACAATTGCTATTACTAAATTGATCTGAACTACTTCATTCTTAATAAAGAGATCAAATCTGTTAGAAAGTAAAATTCTCTTGTCTTAATTGAAAGAAGAAAGTGATACCTAAGAAAGAAAATTAAAATGGATACGGGGAAACAATAGAATGATTTGATATTAGGAATATCAAAAAATGGGGTGGCTAGCTCAGTAGTATGAAGTCGGCCTGTGGATCCTGAGAACCCTGGTTCGATTTCCACAGGCGACAAACAATTTTCATAATTTGAGAAACTACCCCTGTGGCTCCTCCACCACTAACATCTTTGGGGGCCGTGATTTGACGACTGGTAACCGCACTTTACGCACAAAATATATCACTTACCGAGATCTGCTTCGACAGAGTGCCACATCCAGTAATGGGTAGAAGGCGTGATGATATATTTATTTATTTATTTATATCTGTCAAGAGAATAATATATTTTCTCTGAAACCGGCAAGAAAGTGACTATTTTTCTAACCAATTTTAGTTTTGAAAGTAGGTTTGTACAAAAACAGTCAAGTAAACTATGTATCCAAGGCTACAACGAAAATAAAGGTAAAGTACAATACAGTCTGTTATCTTTGTTGTAATCTTGGATACGTAGTCTGTTGTCAGTATAATTCATATCAACAAATTAAACATTTTGTATTACTTATAATTAATTATTGATTAAATTAAACGGTTTTAGAAAAAATAGTATACATAATACGTCAGGAAAGTGTTTTTACTTGACGAAGCGGTTGTTTGAAATTCGAGGCCGCAGGCCGAGTATTTTAATCCGCTGGGTCAATTAAAATATCACTTTCCTGACTTATTATGTAATATACTATTATCTAAATTTGCAATTCACTTTTGAAAATTTTAGTAAGATATTGTTTTAAATAGTGTGTCCTGTATAGTTCGGAAATTGATACCTCGTAAAAAAAGTATCCTTTAATAAAACGGCACTTTTGGAAAGAAATCTCTCACTTTTTTCCTTTAATTTTTAAAATAACTATTAAGTATTTTTAAACGGCTTACGTGACTATTGCCAAATGGCAACAAGTTTGAGAAAGATACTGGAGAATTATTTTTTAATTTATCCAACTCTCGAGTTATATTTAAAATTAGATTATTTTTTGACTTAGCTGTTGAGGTCGATTCATCCAACTTAAAAGATTTTGAACTGGGTCCATATCGATTGATACTTATTAATGTATTCTTGCAAATTGTTTCCAAAATTTATTGGTGTATTTCTGTATCTGAAATGGAACTAAATCGATTTTTTTCACACATTTTACTTGACGCGTTGACAGTTTTAAATAACTATATGACAACTGCCTATCATTTGTTACAAACAAAAGCACCTACAGAGATTATTCCCGGGAATAATCACAAGTGCTTTATTCTCAGTCTAATAATGACAGGATTGGTTATAACGCAGACACATGACATACAATGAAGCATTTAATTGGTTTTGAGATACGTCAAAAATAATCTGCAGTATAGGAATTTAATTACAATTACAGTAGCTTATAATAGAATCAGGACCATAAGTTGAGATCCTTTTTATTCATTGGTCTACGACGTCCTGTAATAATTCAGTAATAAATGAATTTAATAATAATGTAAAACACTGTATTTTTATATCGCCCTTTAATTACCAATATACTAATATCTTTTAACAATCTTTTTACCGTTAAGTTCATGAGTAATATAATCTTCAAACATCCTCCACCGAAGTACCACTACCACCTAGCAAAAACTCCTTATAATAATTATCCCTTATTCCTCGTATTACTCAAGTGAAAAGGCCATCCAGCAAAACAAGAAGCTTGACAAAATTCGTCTCTTCAGGGAACTCGATCTCTATACACTCAAACCCCTGCCTCTGTCGTCGCGACGTCGCCACCGCCTCCTATATCCTCTATATGCGAGAGCATCGAGCGATCACAGCCACCTTGATGTATCGGTGAGAACCTTATTATTCATAATCCCGTCCTGTTAATCCGACGTCATTAATCCGTCCCTTGCTTCAACGAGAATTATACCAGTGGTTTCCAACCATCTTAGACATCGTTCAGAATAATTCCTTGATGTTGGAAAGCTTTGGTGATGCTGTCTTTCTGTACTTAAATTTCGCTGACTTCTGCTTGTATTTGTTACCGGCAAAGTATAGAATTCAGGTAATATGTAGATTGTCTAAGGCAGTGGTTTTCAAACTTTTCGAAGCCATGACCCCCTTGGATGCAAAAATCAGAAATATATTCTTTCGCAACCACGTTACTTTTTATGTGATCAGAATTGCAGTTTGTAAAAGACTGATTTAATAATATACATTACAAACATAGAATCGCGATTTCTGGCTAACTCAGTGGTATGAAGTCGGCCTGTGGATCCTGAAAACTCTAGTTCGATTCTCACAGGCGACAAACAATTTTCATAATTTCAAAAACTACCCCTGTGGCTCCTCCATCACTAACATCTTTGGGGGCCGTGATTTGACGACTGGTAACCGCACTTCACGCGCAAAATATATCACTTACCGAGATCTGCCTCGGCAGAGTGCCACACCCAGTAATGGGTAGAAGGCGTGATGATATATTTATTTATTTATTTAGTAAAGGAAAAATTTCTCATTAAGATGGTCTCATAAAAGTATGGGTAACTGGAAAAGTTTATAAAAATAAGTATTTAATTTTATGTATGGTATAAGTTATAAACAAAACAACAAATTTTGATTCTAATGTAGAAACTCATGAAAAATTACATATTTAAATTTAATTAAAATCTGTCGTAAATGATAGTACCACCTTAAGGATTAATTTAATATAATATAACACTAGTTATGCAATTTAGGATTTCACCATTCGATTTCACATATATTTCTGCGTAGATATACATATTATATTTTAATCCTCAATATATGTATTTTTTAATCGCTGGAATCATGATTTCAAAAAATTTGTTTCATGAAAATGTATTATTTTTGTTAAACCAAACAGAAAAATTTTAAAATATGGTTCTATATAATTTAGACTACAAGAAATCGAATGTCGTTGTCTTTTTTAGTTTTTGAGTTACAGCAATTTTTGACTTTTTTAAAAATCTCAACTTTGAAGGTCCATATCTCGAAAACTAAAAGAGGTATTGAAATGCGGTTTGAACGACTGTATTGCTCTAATTAAATTATTCTGAAATTTTGAAAATTTAGAAAATTTTACAATTTTTGTCAAAATTTTCTTTTGTACATGTTTCAAAAATTTGATGAGATAATAAAAACCTGTAAATGCCATTAAATTCCTCGCAAAAAAGTACATACGTATGTAAATGTTTGCTCAACGGATACAGTTTTTAGAGCAAAAATACTAAAAATAGCCAAAATTCTTAAAATTATATTAGAACGCTTTTTTGGGAAGACTTGCTTAGCTTACTCTACTAACAAATCCTAATCTCGTAGAATACGTACTCCTCCAACGCAAGCCGGTATATTCAATTTTACCTCAAATTATTCTTTATTTCATATCTGTAGAGATTTATGATATTTTATCGAATATTTTGTATTACCTTGATGAAGCTATTGTTACATTATAATTATTTTAATTGTTTGTCTGCTATGGGAACTGAACTGAGGTGCTCAAATCCACAGGCCAACTCAGTACCACTGAACCCACTTCCCATATTGTCATGTTTGAATACTACATTTCACACTTTGGCGATGACACCAAAAAAATACGACTGTCCCTGAGTGGTTCTGATTTCACTATAAGCTCTAGTGTCTTTCCCTTGTTGAGAACCACTGTTGTATATCGCTGTATCGAGACGGCGAGATTATTAATTAACTAGAAATTTCACAAACACGAGTTGAGAGTGTCGACCGTGTCTGTAACTCGAGCCAGACACCCGACACCTACAAGTGTCGTGGAGCGAAATACACCACACCGCTCTGTCTTCGGGTAAATTTGCAAATTGGTTACTAAGAACCCCCGTATTTCACGGATATTGCTCATATAGATATTATACTTGAAGCGAGACAGGAAAATTTCATTTCTGGATGTAGTGAGATAATGAAAATAGAATGATACATGGAAATCTAGTTTACTTTTTCATTTGATGAGAAGTTCGGAAGAGATTTTAGTGATGAAAGTTTCTAACAAAAATTCTACTAGAACTGTGGTATAAATATTATTATAAAATTTAATATAAATTAGAGTTGTTTGAATTAATAAACTAGAAGTCATTGTCCGGTAATGTGGCTCGTATGTCGAATGAAAGATTGGTGAAATAGATGTATACGAGTATTGATGAAACTGAAATGCATGCCTGCTGGTAAAGTGATATATTTAGTAGGGTTTAGATGGAAGTTGTTTGAGGAATGTTTGCGTTTTCTTTAGTAAGAAACTGAATTAATTGGTAGTTTTTTCGTTCAATATTATTCACGTGTTTAATACTGAAGGTACTATTTTAATTTGGTATCATTAGGATTGCTGTCGTTGCCAAGAGAGAATGCCAAAGGGGTAAAGGAGAGTAATTCACTGATGCTGGGTTGCATGAATGTTTTACCGGTTCATTAGCAAATAACGGTTCAATAAATTTCAGAAAATCTCTATTGATACTGTTCCTAGATAAACAATTATTTAACTAAAGAGCTCTTTATTTTTTTCTTGCAATCCAGCATCAGTCTAATGAATACAAATTTGATGTATGTAACGTGTTCTAATGCAAAAAAATTATAGGGTCTTTCGTAAGGCCACACGAAGCCATAAAACTTGTAAATTGGAATGGAATGTCATTGCTGTTTATATTCAAGAAGAATTGTGTAAAATTGTTGAATACCAATACTTTAAATTTTATGTAAAATACCAAACAGTAGACTTTACCAGACTGTTTTGTACCTTACCAGACTGTTAGTTTTGTTGTAATCTTGAATATGTACTTTACTTGACTGTTTTGGTAAAAATTTATTTTTTATACTAAAATTGGTCAGGAAAGTACGCACTTTCTTGTCGGTTTCAGAAATAGTATCTTACATAATAAGTCAGGGAAGTGATATTTTACTTGACGAAGCGATTGTTTGAAATACGAGGTCGCAGGCCGAGTATTTTAATCCGCTGAGTCAAGTAAAAACACTTTCCTGACATATTATGTATACTATTTTTTCTGAAACCATTTAATTTAATCAATATTTAATGAAAAATAATTTAAAATGTTTAATTTTTTTATATGAATTGTACTGACAGTAGACTACACGTATCCAAGGTTACAACAAAAATAACAGTCAGGTAAAATCTTTACCAGACTGTTTTTTACTTTACCAGACTGTTATTTTTGTTGTAGCCTTGGATACCTACTGGACTAGTTTTATAAAAACTTAGTTTTCATACTATAATTGGTCAGGAAAGTAGGAACTTTCTTACCAGTTTCACAAAATAGTTATTTATGTATCGACGGTGAAACCAGCCGTTTCTGATCAGTGATATGATAACAACAGAAATGCTAATTTCGCTCGTAGTATATACAATATTTTATGCACAGCAAAAGAATATTTAATTTGATGTTAAGAAGAGTAAAATAATATCAATTATTGACAGCATTTAAAATTAATATTAGCAGTAATGAAATAAGTAAAATTAATTGTATTACTTGATTTAGAAGCAGAATTTAATTCTTTACAACTTTTATTTCAAACATTTTCCTGAAAAGTAATCAGGGAAATAATAGTGGTGAAAAACTTACTTCCCATTTTAATCGTCAATGGTATACTTTTCATACATACGTCAATGTCCACTATTTTTTAGCGTCACTCCTTATCAATGTTTTAATTTAGAGTCATTTTATCACAACATCATTAACAAAGCTTACCGCAACGTCAACCTGTCCACCAAAAAAACTCCCGACGCCGACGTCGGACGCCTGATTGAATTCTCCACGCTGCGATAGTGCTGCCATGTACAGGCTGCGCCGAAAACAGACACTACCGTTAGAGCTTAATGGTGAAGTCTTGTATGCTGTCCGATGCCACTGTAGTTCTTACGTACGTTTGTAGTTGTGAGTGTATCTCTGTGATATGAGAGTGTAGTGGATCCTGGACATCAGGAGACGATGTCCAAGGATAAGAATGGAAGAGTAAGAAAAAGGGATGTTGATTTTATTCGGACATTCGAATATTCGGATAATGAACATTCGGTTTTAGCTATCCGGATGGCTTGGATATTCGAATAGCTCGGATATCTGACCTGATTGGATATTCTAATAACGGAACATTCCGAATAGTTCGAATATTTAAATAACCACGTCTGTAGAAAGTAAAATCTTATAATGTTGGACGTTGAAGATTTCAAGATAGATGTCTTGAGTATTTTGTTCTCTGATGGAATGGCAAGTTTAATTTACTTCTGGCTTGATTAAATTATGCTTCTTTCAAGATTTCAAGTTCGTTGAACTTTAAATGTTGCGAGGTTTCTTAACTGATGTTGTTAATTTAATTAGATCTAGTATACTTCAAGAACTTTGAGAAAATCTTACGAGCTCTGCTCGTACGAGTAGATGAAATATATTTAGTTATCGTAGATACTCATGCTTCCTCTACGTAATAGAAGCGTTCAAAAGATGTTGACGGGACGAACAAATATTCCCTAGTAATTGAATTATAAAGAGGAAAATTGATATACCGTCAGGATTTGAACCTGGGGCCTATGAACTCCGGTCATATGCTTTATACTAATTAAACTACAGTCGCCTTGGATTCCAATCTGATTTTGTTCCAATTTTTCTCTCTATTTATGGGGTGGCTAGCTCAGTGGTATGAAGTCGGCCTGTGGATCCTGAGAACCTTGGTTCGATTCCCACAGACGACAAACTTTCATAATTTCAAAAACTACCCCTGTGGCTCTTCCACCACTAACATCTTTGGGGGCCGTGATTTGACGACTGATAACCGCACTTCACGCGCAAAATATATCACTTACCGAGATCTGCTTCGGCAGAGTGCCACACCCAGTAATGGGTAGAAGGCGTGATGATATATTTATTTATTTTTATTTTATTTATTTGGTTATGTACCATAGGCAGCCTCGATCCCATATACTGAAAGATTTTACACGAGAATCATCTGCAGTGACATTGTTATTTAAGGAGAATATTTTCCAATTTAAATTTATTTAATATTGTTAAATAAATTCATAACAATTGATTAAATAAAATTAAATTATAAAGAATGGGGTAATGGCTCAGTGGTATCGAATCGACCTATGGATTCTGAGAACCCTGGTTCGATCCTCACAGCCGACAAAATTTTTTATCAAATTAAAAAATTACCCCTGTGGCTCTTTCACCACTAACATCTTTGGGGGCCATGATTTGACGGCTGGTAATCGCAATTCACGCGCATAAATATATCACTTACTCAAATTTACTTCGGCAGAGTTCCACACCCAGTAATGGGTAAAAGGCGTGGTGATTATTTTAAATTACTATGGGGTAGCTAGCTCAGTGGTATCGAGTCGGCCTGTATATCCTGAGATCCTCGGTTCGATTCTCACAGCCGACAAACAATTTTCAACACATTAAAATTACCCCTGTGACTTCCCCTCCTCTAACATCTTTGGGGGCCATGATTTGACGGCTGGTAATCGCACTTCATGCGCATAAATATATCACTTACTCAAATCTACTTCGGCAGAGTTCCACACCCAGTAATGGGTAAAAGGCGTGGTGATATATTTATTTATTATTTTAAATTACTATGGGGTAGCTAGCTCAGTGGTATCGAGTCGGCCTGTATATCCTGAGAACCTCGGTTCGATTCTCACAGCCGACAAACAATTTTCAACACATTAAAATTACCCCTGTGACTTCCCCTCCTCTAACATCTTTGGGGGCCATGATTTGACGGCTGGTAATCGCACTTCATGCGCATAAATATATCACTTACCGAGATCTGCTTCGGCAGAGTGCCACACCCAGTATTGGGTAAAAGATGATATATTTATTTATTTTTTATTTACAATCGTAATTAATCAGATTGTGTCTAAGTGGTTCGGATTGCATTATAAGTTACTGTAATTGGGATTTATTATTTTATGTTATATTTTTTCATTAAAAAAAAATAAAGAAGGCATCGAACAGCTGTTACCTCCAGAAATCAGTAAAAGTGTGAATGATATTTTTATTTATAATTTATGAACCCTAAAATATACGAGCTTATATTGTTCTTTTATACTCGACACCATATAGGATCAAAGCACATAAAAAATAAAATTTTATTGTTGAAACTACAGTCATATCACGAAATATATATTTTTTATGGAAACTGCAAACTTCCATTCAACGAAGCAATTTTCCTGAATATTCATTTCTTTGTAACTTACTCCATTAAATAAAACGAAATATTAAAATTTAATGACATTCTCTGAAAAGAAAAACGAACAAGACATGTATTTTTGAATTAGTAATTTGCCGGAGGTGCAGCGATGAACGGATCTGGAATAATAAATGATCCTTTTGATTTCCTGGTAAAATAGTTTTTAAGTGTTCATTTCGATCATTTTTACAGGAGCTAATAAAAAGTATATTTAATCTGACAAAAAGTTTTGAGTGTTGAATGTAGATAGCGATACAAATGACACGGCAATAAAGTGTCGAGAAAATTAATTGTAGTCCACCAGCGGCACTCAAACTGTATGCTATGGGCTTCACTATGATATTGTTATTTATTCTACTCTGTACAACAGGAACTTAATCCCAATTACAGTACAGTGTCTGGATTTACAGAGTCGTAGTGTGGTAGTTCATATAAGTATATTTAGCTTCAGTGGGATTCGAACTCGAGATCTCCGGATTTCGAGAATTAGTGACATCCAAGTGATATCTGTTAAGATAATAATAAATATTACATAAATATCTAATTTATTTCTGAAAATTTTATTTTCTGAAATGATAGTGAAATAGTTATTTTTATAACAAGTGCCGAAAAAGGCTTGTTATGTGCACTGTAACCTTTTTCGACACGTGTTATAAACAATATTTTTCCTACAACTGTGCGATTTAGAAAATCACTAAAATATCAGAATTTATAAAATTTTAATGATGTTACACGAGAACGATGTTTTACGACGTTGCTATGGTTAGTTTGTTGATTGCTTTAGTAGGCGCATTCCATTTGCCATTTGGATCAGATCTAACTTACATTTACTGAACCAGATTACTTGTTTATTTCGCTGGATTACTTCACTGACTTTATTTTCAGTACTAGAATTACTTATTCTAATTTACTTTGAAGTAATTGACCACAATAAGTGCATCAGTTTACTTAATTCAGTTCATTTAGTCATGTGTAGAATTTATCTGAACTGATTTAAGTGAACCAAGTGGCAAATGGAATACAGCTATTGTTCTACGTTATTTAGAAATAGTTTAGATAATTTCTTCAAAATCGTCTAGATTGGAATACTACACTGAGTGATTCTTCTTTATCATAAACATTTCCAAAGATAATTGAAGCTCCGGATCATGCCATGTTGGATCTATTTTCGACAATGACAATCAACCTGCTGCTGATACTTCTAAAGCCTCCGAAATTGTTGTCAATAATATTACTGTTAATAATATGAACAGGTATGGAAGAAATAAATGTTTCTTTAGACAGTATAAAAGTTTCCACTTCACATTATGTCCATATAAGCAACAGTTACAACTGTGTTAATAATATATACAAACAATAAATATTATTTATTTCACTTACTCTCAAATTAGTTAACTTTTTGTTAATTATCATATTTAATAATGATTCACCTGCAAATACTTCTCTGCTCATAGTGATGTGTACAGATTAGGAATACTGGTGATATTATGTGCAATATTTATAAAGGTTATATTTATAAACGTCAAAATATATTACTGCATATTTATTTACTACCGTTGGCTCACCGCATGTTCTTCTTCTACGAGCATCTGTGGCTAAAATATGAAATGCCGCGCCCAACGCGAAATACAAATTGCTGTCAATTACAGTTTCTTTTGATAGTTGCGTAAAGCATAAGTTATTTTCGGCACTAGTGATTCCCGTTTACAGAAACGCACTTGGTCTGCATTTGTCTCCTTTCCACTCGTAATTAAGACAATAATAGTTACGTAATAACAAGGAAGTCGCACAGTTGTAAGAAAATTATGTTTGTACTTCGTGAAGAAAATGTCATTCTTCCTTCAGTTGCTTTATAACCCTCACTTCGGGAAATAAAACGGCACCTTCAGGCGAAAAAGTCTCACTTTATGCCCTTGATATTCAAATAAGTATTTGCAGCGAAAAAATAAGTTAGTCAAGGTTTAATTAAACTTCCATAATTAGTTATTTGTGCTAGATATTTTCAACACGTTTAAATTTTGCTAACTGTGTTTTTCTTTACTAGGTAAGTGGCGCCAATTTGAATAAATCTCACATGCCTATGCAGATTCCTGCTCTACAGGTAACATACAATATATTGATTAATTTATTTGTAAGTGATTGACTGCTCTTCGAATAAGAGCAACTCCCATCGTACGTGTCTAAGTGTGTTTCGAATACTGATGTATATTATTCACATTTTCAGCACGTTTGCAAAAAAATCGAATCTACATTATTGAGTATATTTTTCAAATCATGGACGTACTCCTACCCAAATTTATCACCCTTCGCGAAAATAAAAAGCTTCATTTTTCATCCCCTTTCAAAACATTTTCACCGCAAATATCTGCATTCTATTTTTCTGCTGTTGTCATCATCATTATGATCGTTGTATCATTCGCTAAATTTTGGCAATTACAAGACGCTGCGGCGTTAAGATAGAAGCTTTCAATTTTTAAGACGTCATCGCTGTCATTTTCGTGTCAATCAAACACCCGCCACTGTAAAGAAATATCTTTCTTAATATTTAAATTATTTTTTAAGTATAGTAGCTTGATTTTTATAAATTTTGCACGTGTTTAGTATATTTATTTTTGATACTGAATATGTCAAGATCTTTTGGAAATACTTCAGAGTTAAAACTACGACTAACTAGTTTGCACACTTAAGTATCTAGCAATTGTTATATGTCAATCAAACAATTAATTTTGTTTTGAATCATATCAGTTGCTACATTTATTTTATTATTATGTTCGCCTCGAAAACGATTGTGGTTTCGGTTTTGTTCTTGTTTACTTTTTTAATTGAAATAGTATATTATATACTAATGGACTAAAGTGCATAAATGCGCGGATTACACACTATTTATTTCAACATTAAATGTGAAAATAACATTTTAATGTTTGCTTTAATCAGTCCTAGAAATTTAATAATTATTTTATATAAATCATAGTATATTACATACCATGAATGTAAGTGACAGTTTTCAGGTCAAGAATGTAGTTTCCTAAACATTCGCGAGCCAAAAAGTCACTTACATTTCATAGTTAGTAAGCTATTTTAATACCTTTAATACCTGCACAAATAGATGGAAAAGCAAAATAGGTTTCACATTTAGCAGCTGTCAAATTAACAGGACCTTAAACTATAATATTTACTTACTGTGTAGATGGTAAGTAAATATTATAGTCCTGGTATAACAAATAGAAAACAACTGTACAATAAATAACTTACAGTACAAGTATCCTTGGTTACCATAAACAAAAATAATAAGGTACTGGTCAGATATCTCAAAATGACATTTCCCTTACTGAATTTAGTTGAGAAAGTTATTTACTTTCATCATTAACGATGAAAATTGTTACTATCACAACTAAATGGAGTGACGAAAATGTCATTTTCACATTTAATGTTGAAAAAGTAATATATGTAATATAATAAATCATAATAAATAATATATATGGGATGGCTAGCTCAGTGGTATGAAGTCGGCCTGTGGATCCTGAGGTCCCTGGTTCGATTCCCACAGGCGACAAATTTTCATAATTTGAAAAAGCTATCCCTGTGGCTCCTCCACCACTAACATATTTGGGGGCCGTGATTTGACAGCTGATAAACGCACTTCACGAGCAAAATATATCACTTACCGAGATCTGCTTCAGTAGAGTGCCACACCCAGTAATGGGTAGAAGGCGTGATGATATATTTATTTATTTATTTTTTTAATAAATATACTACTGTATTTGCCTAGTTCAAATTCCAGTATAAGTTACTGTAATTGAGATTAATTTCCTGTTGTACAGAGTAGCAAATAAATAAAGAAATTGTACTTATATTAATTAATAATTAAGCAATAGAACGAATAGTTCTAAATTCACTTTAAATAGCAATTTAAAAAATGTAATTTAGAACATTTTTTTGGTTCACATAAATTCTGTCTTAGCACTGTTGGGTACTACTGTTCCTCTAGTGTCCACACAGGCGTCGGGACGCTTGCCGTCACTTACCCTCCTCCTTAAGGAGGGACTAGACAAAGTGTCGTCTCTCAATGACTAATCGCGACCCACGACAGATGCCAATTTAGATGTGCACTTTTCCTCAGATAACAATAATCCCGAGTGCTGTTGTAAGTATCCCGGATTATCCCAGGGACCCTCCCCCTCCATGTAACGCTCTAATGACCTCCCCCTACCCTCATAGGTTCAGTCAAGACCAACTGAATCACATTCGTTTGTGACTGATACCGAACCAATGCAGGAACTTATTTCTGGATTTGTTTGAGAATATCAAGGGTGAATAATATTGCAATAGGTTGGATATTGAGAAGTGGTGGTTGGCTAAAAGTGGTATTTATTATTTTTATCGTAAAGATTTCCGAGATGCAAGATGGCGATTACTGCGATTTATTTTTATTACGTTTGAAGCTATATCATATACTCAGTTTATAGTTTCATAAAAGCTAGAATTGTTCGTATTTCTATTTGAAATGGAATTTGATTTTATTTTAAGACTTTAATCTTATAAGTGGTTAAATGTTATTATTATCCGCCCTATTATCAAGAAAATATTATTAAATTAAAGCGCACGTGTTCATATCTGCACTATTTTAACTTATATAGTCGATCTGTGCATTTTAGAACACTGGTTCGATTCCCACAGCCAACAAATAATTGTCACCACATTAAAATTACCCCTGTGGCTCCCCCGTCACTTTGAGGGGTGGGACCTCACTTTATGCTCATAAATATATTAGCTCTATAAATATTTGGAAATTAAATATGTAAATTTGTTAATTTTTAACGAGGCACATAGAAATATTTTTTTTTACCGCAGCGAACCGCAATGTGTTATTTCATATGTTTTTAGCTTGAGTGGGATTCGAACTCAGGATATTTGAATTCAAATGCCGTAGTGTTACCCACACCACCGTACGGCCGAATGAATATATTAAATTTTGAACTTTTGTTTACCGTCTTTAAAACTATATAAGTCTTGAAGTATCTATTCGGTCATATTAAAAATTGAAATATGCATTAAATGTTCGTATTTCACTTGCGGTGAATATCATTATATACATACATATATATGTTATGGGGTGGCTAGCACAGTGGTATGAAGTCGGCCTGTGGATCCTGAGAACCCTGGTTCGATTCCCACAGACGACAAACAATTTTCATAATTTCAAAAGCTATTCCTGTGGCTCCTCCACCTCTAACATATTTGGAGGCCGTGATTTGACAACTGGTAACCGCACTTCACGCGCAAAATATATCACTTACCGAGATCTGCTTCAGCAGAGTGCCACACCCAGTAATGGGTAGAAGGCGTGATGATATATTTATTTATTTATTTATATCTTCACGCTATATCCCATAAAATGGGGTAGCACGAACCCTAAAATCACTCATTACATTAATCAAATAATCAGCCTCGTCAAACATTCTCATCCAAACACACCACCCTCACTTTAACCACATTCATGGATCACTCCATATAAACTCATTAAACATTCTACGTAAGAACTGAAAATGAATTAAAACATAAGAAAAGAAGGGAGTGTCGCTTTTCGCTTATTTTGAAAGTGAATTCCACACAATTTCAGATAAACACTCTAATGAAATTACTAAACAACAAAACTAAAACCAAAAAATCATTATATGCAAGTATAATTAAACCTTTTTCATTGTTTTCATTATCTTTGTACATAAATAAAATATTAATAATGTAATTAATAATTAATTAAAGGTTACTGACCCGTCCGCAAACAGAAACCCATTAGTTAGCAATAAAACATAACATAAACACATGTAGCACTTCATAACATACACGTAACGTAACACATAAGGGCAGCTTGATTTAATGTATAAAGTATATTCGAAGGATTATGTTGCATACAACTCGTTCACCCTCGTATGGTCAGCACTGCAGTAGAGGGTGTGTTAGTGTTAGTGTTACTATATTCAGGGAAAGTACCCGAGTGGAATCATGCGTAAAGTTAGTTACATTAGCATTACATCAACCTCTGTTTCAATTATACGCTATGTTCACTTATATGTTTACTGTAAGCACGCACGCCATCATGTTCTGTATATACTTTGTACAATGAATTTTCTTTTAAATTATATAAATGTTGTATGGGATGGCTAGCTCAGTGGTATGAAGTCGGCCTGTGGATCCTGAGGTCCCTGGTTCGATTCCCACAGGCGACAAATTTTCATAATTTGAAAAAGCTATCCCTGTGGCTCCTCCACCACTAACATGTTTGGGGGCCGTGATTTGACAACTGGTAACCGCACTTCACGCGCAAAATATATCACTTACCGAGATCTGCTTCAGCAGAGTGCCACACCCAGTAATGGGTAGAAGGCGTGATGATATATTTATTTATTTATTTATATCTTCACGCTATATCCCATAAAATGGGGTAGCACGAACCCTAAAATCACTCATTACATTAATCAAATAATCAGCCTCGTCAAACATTCTCATCCAAACACACCACCCTCACTTTAACCACATTCATGGATCACTCCATATAAACTCATTAAACATTTCTACATAAGAACTGAAAACGAATTAAAAGATAAGAAAAGAAGGGAGTGTCGCTTTTCGCTTATTTTGAAAGTGAATTCCACACAATTTCAGATAAACACTCTAATGAAATTACTAAACAACAAAACTAAAACTAAAAAATCATTATATGCAAGTATAATTAAACCTTTTTCATTGTTTTCATTATCTTTGTACATAAATAAAATATTAATAATGTAATTAATAATTAATTAAAGGTCATTGACCTGTCCGCAAACAGAAACCCATTAGTTAGTAATAAAACATAACATAAACACATGTAGCACTTCATAACATACACGTAACGTAACACATAAGGGCAGCTTGATTTAATGTGTAAAGTATATTCGAAGGATTATGTTGCATACAACTCGTTCACCCTCGTATGGTCAGCACTGCAGTAGAGGGTGTGTTAGTGTTAGTGTTACTATATTCAGGGAAAGTACCCGAGTGGAATCATGCGTAAAGTTAGTTACATTAGCATTACATCAACCTCTGTTTCAATTATACGCTATGTTCACTTATATGTTTACTGTGTGCACGCACGCCATCGTGTTCTGAATATACTTTGTAAATGTTGTATCAACATAAAATAAAGTAAAATAAATATATCATCACGTCTTCTACCCATTATTAGATGTGGCACTCTGCCGAAGTAGATCTCTGTAAGTTATATATTTTTGCGCGTGAAGTGCGGTTACCAGCCTTCAAAACACGGTCCCCCAAAGATGTTAATGGTTGGGGAGCCAAGTGAGTAGTATTAATGTGGTGAAAATGTTTGTCGGCAGTAGAAATCCAACCAGGGTTCTCTGAATCCTCAGGCCGACACGATACCACTTTGCCATCTACTCCATAATTGATGTATCAACATATAAATAAATATAAATATATTCTACCCATTACTGGGTGTGGCACTCTGCCGAAGCAGATTCGGTAAGCGATATATTTTGTGCGTGCAGTGCGGTTACCAGCCATCAAATCACGGCCGCAATTATTAAGTAAATGATACTAAATCTAACACTGAGAACCACATTCAAATATCTGCTACAGTTTTCGAGATATAGGTGACCAGCAGGATTTTTTCGAATCTGCTTTAGTGCCGTTTGGCCTAAAATATTTTTCTCAATTATATTTTGTTAGTACAAGTAAATTATGGTGAATTTAGTGGTGTAAACAAAATTAAAATATCTTTGTTAGTTTTGGAGTTGTAGCTCATTAAAGATTTCAGCAGGAATGAAAAAGAAATTGGTGGTGCATGATCTATATATTTTTTTTTAAATTGTTCTCTATATCCTATTATAGACGTTTAGGTTGAAAATAAATCTGAGAACTACTTCATTTTATTATATTTCAATTAATCCTGCAAATATTGATTAAGCAATTGATTGGCATTCAATATCAACATATCAAGCAAATTACAAACAGTTTGTCAATTTGTCAACGCAGTCATTTCCATATTTGTCTATTTGACAGTTTTCCAAATCAGTTTTGTTGCTTTTCCAAATATTTTAGTTCCTGTTAGCTTGTCAGTTTGCTAATTAATATGCAAGTAAAATTAATAGTAGGTACTTTTTTTTAATTATTTATTTTTTCTATTCTGTGGATCCTAAGAACCCTGGTTCGATTCCCACAGGCGACAAACAATTTTCATAATTTCAAAACTACCCTGTGGCTCTTCCACCACTTATATCTTTGGAGGCCGTGATTTGATGACTGGTAACCGCACTTCACGCGCAAAATATATCACTTACCGAGATCTGCTTCGGCAGAGTGCCACACCCAGTAATGGATAGAAGGCGTGATGATATATTTATATTTATTTATATTCTACTCTATATAACAGGAACTTATCCTAATTACAGTACAGGATCCGGACTCACTGAGCTGTACTGTGGTAGTTCACATATATTTATCTTGAGTAGGATTCGAACTAGGGATCTTCGGAATACCGTAACGCTATCCAAACCACCGTACTGCCGGTACCAGTATCAGCCTGATGATATATTTGCGTATTTATTTATTTAAGTGGTTTGAATTTCCCTATTTGCAACCCTACGAGTAATTGTAATTTATTTCCTGTTCAAAATATTAATATGTTTTCTTGTGACCCAGTAGTATGTATGTAAATCAAAATAAATACATGTTTCTAGCATACAACAAGAAACAAACAACAACAACGGTTGATAGGAAAAATATTCTTTTCCAATCACAACTATAATAGTAAAAATGGCAATTCTTTGAGCATATTCGTGTGGTGTATGCACACACCGTCATACAGCTACACCTACACATATACAGCGATAACATGTAATCCTAGCAAGCTGCTATAACAGCAGTTTCATTTGAGAGATGTGAGAAATCTAACGCGCTGATCCTGCCCATTTATATCTCGGAAACTCGGCTCCGGCGTACGTATTTCCATGTCCTGTATGATGTGCACACTACACCACACCACACTGCCACTTATATCACTGTTTCTCAACCTTTTTACTTCAAAACAACCCTGTAGGAATAAATATAATAAGATATAGTATTGTAATATATTTAATCATTGTTGTTATTTAGGTATAAAATTTATTTTGGCTTTCGTATTGTCAAAATAACTCAAAAATTAAAAAAAGTACCGGAGACTTTAAAAATTGATTGACTTACTAAATTTATATAACATTCATAAATATGGGGTGGCTAGCTAAGAGGTATGAAGTCGGCCTGTGGATCCTGCGAACCCTGGTTCAATTCGCACAGGCGACAAACAATTTTCATAATTTCAAAAGCTACCCCTGTAGTTCCTCCACCACTAACATCTTTGGAGGCCGTGATTTGACGACTGGTAACCGCACTTCACGTGCATAAATATATCACTTACTGAGATCTGCTTCGGCAGAGTGCCACACCCAGTAATGGGTAGAAGGCGTGATAATATATTTACAAGTATTATTTTTTCTGAAGAACAAAGAATAGTTTTTATTTTAAGTTGGCGTTTATGTTTTTTTTAAAATTTATTTTCCACTATGCACAACAGGAATTTATCCCTCTAAAATATCCTCGCCTCCACCTATGGAGAGTACCTCCACCCCACCTCCACCCCCACTTGACTGCCGGCTCACAGAACATATATTACCCCGGAGCATAAGACTGATTTACACGCTTTTAGCTTGCGGTCGATTTAGTCAAACTGGCGCAGATCGCGGATGCATTTTACTGGAGCGCTAGCTGCTCGCTCCTCGCTGCTAGATGTAGAAGCTGCTGGTGCTGGCTATATCTTGGTTTATAGCTTCTCTTGTACTATGTTTAGTTTTAGTATTAGAGGAATGGGATAGTTTAGCTGTGACCTCCTTTGAGTGGAGCTGAAGTAAGTCAGTGAGAAAATTTCATGTACTTTGAGCTATGTTTCATATGTAGGTTTCAAAGTTCTATCAATATTTTATCGGGGGATTTGGAACATTCTTATAAAATAACATAATATAGTCATTTATTTACTAGAGCTCCTCCACCACTAACATCTTTGGGGGCCGTGATTTGATGGCTGGTAACCGCACTTCACGCGTAAAATATATCACTTACCGAGATCTGCTTCGGCAGAGTGCCACATCCAGTAATGGGTAGAAGGCGTGATGATATATTTATTTTTTATTTTATTTACTAGAGCTGTAAGTGATGTTTTAAATTTAAAGGATTTGTTTGGTGTACGGGGCGCAGCCGAGGATTCCAAAAAAACTATAAGATTTTTAAATTCATATAACATTCGTGATACAGACAACATTATTCTACAAGCAGCGAAAAATAAATTAAAATGTCTCAGTTATTTTGAAATTAATATCAAAATTATATTACTTCCAATTATTAATAAATTGTTACAATAACAATCATGTAAAATGTTTCTTTACCCCATGGGTAGAAAATGACTCATTACAGCCCTATTACCAAAGATGTAATGATGTACTTAAACTGTGCTGGTGATAAATATAGTATATTATAATACTACAGGGTGATCAAAAGGAATTGTTATAGTTGGCAATACAATTCCAGAGATCTTTTTATTCCACAGTTGGCACAACGTCAGATAAAGGCGAAAATTCTATTTGACATTTCTAATAAATACAAATAGGTTATGTCAGGAGTCTGACAGCTAATAGAATTTTGACTTTTTAAGTAATAGAAATACTTTAGAAATAAATGTACTCAAATTTAAATTTTAAATGTCACTCTCAACAACAGGAAATAAATTTATGTATTAGGTTTACCAATTTCAAGTAGTTTTGTTTATTGCCAACTGTAACAATTCGTTTTGATCACCCTGTAGTATATAAGTTAGTCTTTAAAGCACGTGTGACGAAAATAAAATTCTTTTTACAGCAATAGTGCTTTAATGGAATTTATACACGTGTAGCATACGCTATTTTTTTATTATATACTTGAATCATAATTTAGACAAACAATTTTCACCATTTAAAAAAAATCTCCCCCTATGGCTCCCGCACCTATAACACCTTTGGGGGCCGTGATTTGACGGCTAGTAATCGCACTTCACGCACAAAATATATCACTTACCGAGATCTGCTTCGGCAGAGTGCCACACCCAGTAATGGGTAGAAGGCGTGATGATATATTTATTTATTTTTATTAGAAATTACAAACACATCATCACCATAATAACAATATCTTCCCTGTTCTCTCCCTCGTGACAATTCCACAAAAACCACAGAAAGTTGTGACAAGTTATCCCGATTAATACCCCGACAAAGTGGTTCATATCTTCAGCTAGCACTAGCCTCGTATCGCAGAGTAGATTCGTCTCAATCGGTCGGTACGATACGATGTTCCACTCGATACATCACGTACCAGGAACTCGGTGCTTGCTGCTCGATAGAAACACGGCCACTTACCGCCGCACTTGACTCTTCACGCCAGAGAAACCCGAGAGAGATTGGAGGGAGAGTTTTATTACAGCTTCAAGACTGAGATGATAACCGCAATAGAAAGTTATGGACTTTATTTTTATGTTTATTGGCGTTATAGTATACAACTAATAGTATATGGTGGAGTGTTAAATATAAATAAATATATCATCACGCCTTTTACCCATTACTGGGTGTGGCACTCTGCTGAAGCAGATCTAGGTAAGAGATATATTTATGCGCGTGAAGTACGGTTACCAGCAGACACGGCCCTCAAAGATGTTTGTGGTGGGGAAGCCACAGGGGTAATTTTAAATTGGTGAAAATGTTTGTCGGCTGTAGGGATCGAACCAGGGTTCTTTGGATCCACAGGTCGACACGATAACCACTGTGCCATTACCCAATAAGTGTTAAATATAAATATAAATATTAAATAAATATATCATCACGCCTTGTACCCCTTACTGAGTGTGGCACTATGCTGAAACAGATCTCGGTAAGTGATATATCTATGCGCGTGAGGTGTGGTTATCAGCTGTCAAGTCACGGCCCCCAAATATGTTAGTGATGAGGAAGCCACAGGGGTAATTTTAAATTGGTGAAAATGTTTGTCGGCTGTGGGTATCGAACCAGGGTTCTTAGGATCCACAAGCCGACTTGATGCTCCATAATGTTAAATTTATAATAACAAAATTAATAGAGCTTTTAAAAAATGTATATTTTTTGGTATAATAGTCGTACGAGAAAGAGTTTTAGAACACACTGATTGCAATTGACCTAAAATTGAAAAAGCGTAAAGAAACTTGCTACAAATTTACTTATAAGTTATTTTGGACATGGGGAATCCAATGCCGTTGAGCGCATCTTCAAATCTTGTTTAGATTTTAAGATATAGACTTCGGACAAGTTTAATTTTTCCCAAATTGTACCTCATCAAATTGTCGACTTTCCTGAAGCTATATCTCAAAAAGTAAACGAGATATGAAGATGTGCTCAACGGCATTGAATTTCTCGTGTTTCAGTTAACTTGTAAACAAATTTTCAGCGATTTTTAAATTTCAAAATATTTTCACCAAAATATTGTCATCATACATTTTTTTAACAATATCTCAAAAACTAGAAGATATATGAACTTGGGGATTTTACCATTGGATTCAGCGGGTGAAAATACATATGTATGTAAATTTTTGTTACAATATTCGTACGAGAAAGAATTTTAGAACAAATAATCTGAAACTGGCCTAAAATTGGTAAAAACCGAAGGGGTACCCCTTCAAATTTGCTACAAAATTGCTTATAGGTCAATTCGAACACGAGGAATTCAATGCCGTTGAGCGCATCTTCGTATTTTGATTAGTTTTTAAGATACAGGCTTCGGAAGTGCTAAATTTTCATCAAATTTTACCTGTTTGGATTTTGTACATTCCTGAAACTATATCTCTAGAACTAAACGAGATATGATGATGCGCTTAACGGCATTAAATTTATCTTGAATTTATCAAATTTTTTTCATCATACAGTTTTTGAACAATATTTCAAAAACTAGAAGATTTGGAGATTTTTCCATTGAATTCAGCGGGTCAAAATACATGTGTATGTAAATTTCCATTACAATGTTCGTACAAGAAAGAATTTAAGAACAAATAGTCTGAAATTGGCCTAAAATTGGAAAAACCAAAAGGGGTACCCCTTAAGAAAATATTAAAAAATTATATCGCTTCAAATTTGCTAGAAATTTGCTTATAGGTCAATTCGAACACGAGGAATTCAATGCCGTTGAGTGCATCTTCGTATTTTGTTTAGTTTTTAAGATATAGGCTTCGGAAGTGCTAAATTTTTTTACCAAATTTTAATTGTTCGGGTTTTGTACATTCCTAAGGCCATATCTCAAAAACTAAATGAGATATGAAGATGCGTTTAACGGCATTGAATATCTCGTGCCTCAGTTAACTTATAAACAAATTTTACATCAAATGGGGTAGCATGAACCCTGGAACCATTCATTAGATTCATCTTTCAATTAATCTCCACCAAACATGCCTGTCCTGGTACATCACTTTCACTTTACCAACATTCATAATACCTGTTAAAAAAGCTCGTTTATTCCTTCCTCCTTCTGTCATATCCATCCATTTATTCCTAGATCACCCGCACAATATCTCACCCTTAATTTCAGCAATAAGTTCCATCTCAATTGTCATACACCGATTCCTCCAGCAATATTCTTCTCAAACCAAATTCATTAAATAAAAATCCTTGCAGTAGAAGTTAAGCTGTAAATTATAAAGGCATTAATTGTCCTTCCTCATTAGATAATGGCGGACGAATAAAAGAAAAAAGTCTCATCTAAAAAACCAACGCCAAGAAAGTTTCGGACCACGATTCGAAATCACAGCGAACTGGCCGTGACAGATACCGACCAAGCTGCTGATATATTATGCAGGCCTGGCAGATTGAATTAGCTGGGTCCGGGCGTCGGTAGTTCGAGCTACGGCCACGGCGCTACCAGCTAACCTTGGCAGGAATGCTTCCAATGCCTCGATCCTCAATTGTCCTCCTAATGGTTATTTAATGTTGTGAAATAAAACCAACGGAGGACTTTGTGAAAAATCCGCGGTATTTATGTTTGCAATTAGTGACTACTGCTGCCACCAACTGTGATTCTATCGAGGTATTATTCGATTTTAATTGAATATTTTATTGGTGATTTGAATCAGAACTTTCAAATTGACAAATTATTTATTCCTTGGAAATTGAAATTTTAATTAGTTTGACTATAATTGGGTATTGTTATACTGAAATATTGCGTAGTATTATTGCGATTGTTAAATGAAACGAAGTAAATTACTAAATATATTCACAAGGGAAAGTCCAACTTTGCTAATCAAAAATATCCACTCCTTCTTTTTACGAGTATATGTATACCGCCTAGTCGTTGTTTTATAAAACGCGGCCAAATTAGTGAATCTTCAATGTCTTAATATTCTTTTATAATTAGATTAGTCAGCTGTGCATTTTAAACGACGACAAACATTTGAATATTTGAACTGACCAGCCGTTTGTTGATGACCTGAGAAGTTGATGAAAACGTGCTGTAAAACCGCTGTGGAATTACGAGACAAGTGATGGAAAATTTTTCCTATTTTTTCTTATTTATTAAGACTCAATTCCACATCGCAATAGACATTTTGTCTTTTGTTTTATTTCAATAGTTGTCAAGCAGTTTGCGATTTTGTCGGTAGATGGCACCACGAGTGGCTTCATAGCTCTCATGTTATGTTACCGTTGTAGATAGGTTAACATCAGTCAGTTCAGCTAAGTCGGTATCACAATCCACTATTTCCTAGTTGATCTAGTTGGATAAATGATCGCACCATACTGATGAGTCCGGAAGGACGAAACGCGTCTATGGTTAAAGCTGAACTGACCAGCCGTTTGTTGATGACCTGAGGAGTTGATGCAAACGTGCTGTAAAACCTCTGTGGAATTACGAGACAAGTGATGGAAAATTTTTCCTATTTTTTCTTATTTATTTGAATATAATTGAAGTAGTAGCCGGCCTGTGGATCCTGAGAACCCCGGTTCGATTCCCACAACCGACAAACAAATTTCATCAAATTAAAATTATTCCTGTGGCTCCCCTCGCTACTAACATCTTTGGAGGTCGTGATTTGACGGTCGCATTTTATGCGCATAAATACATATATCACTTACCGAGATCTGCTTCGGCAGATTACCACACCCAGTAATGAGTAAAAGGCCTGATGATATATTTATTTATTTTACAAACATTTGGCGTCGTATATAAATGTTTTTTGTTCCTGAGTAAACATTTTACTGTAAAACAATTCAAAAATAAATTATTCTTTTAGTTTAATTTATGTCAAATAAATTATGACATTTAAGGTTCAATTGTATGAATAAAGTACAGACATGCGTTTCACAGCCCATAGCCACCCAGGACGACAAGATTTATTGAACATCCGTTATTTTGTCAGTTAGATCTAGAATTGTATATATGTATTTGCTACTCTGCACAACAGGAATTTAACCCCAATTGTTGTAGCTTCTTTGTACAGTACAAAGAAGCTACAACTAATAAAAGCAATTATATATTTTAAATATTTAAATGCAACAGTTTCATCAAAAAACACAGTCAACCTTTATAAAATTGCTTACGACACTGTCCACAAAACAAAATTCAATATTTACAGAATTTCACGCAGAGTTAGGATAAAAACCGATTTGCGAATTAGATTGGAAGCGCACCGAAGGGGACTGAACCCCATAAAAACCCCACAAGACGTCGCTTTGCCATTAACTTACCACATCACGAAATACCCCGAGTAAATCATTCGTTTTTCTTCGGTTATTTCGCATAGTCAGAACATCCGGTTATGATTCCATCCATTGCTGAGAAAAATTATCGCGAGACATTAGCAACGATAAATTCCCGCAAACCGATTATCAACCGGAAACGTTGTAATCTTCGCTGAATTATTCCCGTAATATTTGGCCGGCGTCTAATATGGTATTTCGTTTTTTTGCCGCTGTGGCGGCGCTACGATAGCGTTTGTCGCTTGTTTAACGTCTCCAGGGGAGGAAATAAAACGCAAGCTTTGCTACGCACCCTTTGCGTCATTTCATTCAATTATGCTTCCTCTTTTTTCGAAATTTACCCATTTAAAAGCACGACGCGACGACAAAAACCGCACGTGAAACAGCGACTCACTACCGTGTGCCCAATTCGCGAACTAATTCACTGTTACAGTGTTGCAATCCTGGATTTTGTGCCCTTCAAAGGGATTGATTCTAATTTTTATTACTAAACATTTTCTTTATTATATATACCGGGTGTCCCATTTAACTTGACAACTTGAAATAACTCAAAAAATACGCGATGTACGAAAAAAGTGAGCCGAGACCAAATCTTAACAGTTTTGAAGGGGGAATCATTCTATGCTAAAATCAGGACCCCCTGCCCCCAGTGGGTGGGGCGGTGGGCAACATTGAAATCTTAACCCTTAATCTTAAATAGGAACCCCCATTTTTTATGAAAAAAAGTTTCACACAAAACTGTATTTTCGTCCGTAGAATCCGAATTTGAAAAAAAATGGGGGTTCCTATTTAAGATTTCAATGTTGCCCATCACCCCACCCACTGGTGGCAGCGGGGGGTCTTGACTTTAGCAAAGAATGATTCGCCCTTCAAAACTGTTAAGATTTGGTCTCGGCTCAATTTTTTCGTACATCGCGTATTTTTTGAGTTATTTCAAGTTGTCAAGTTAAATGGGACACCCGATATATATATATATATATATATATATATATATATATATATATATATATATATATATATATATATATATATATATATATATATATATATCATCAGGCATTTTACCCATTACTGGGTGTGGCACTCTGCCAAAGCAGATCTCGGTAAGTAATATATTTATACGCGTGAAGTGCGGTTACCAGCCGTCAAATCACGGCTCCCAAAGATGTTAGTGATGTGGGAGCCACAGGGGTAATTTTAATTTGGTGAAAATGTTTGTGGGAATCGAACCAGGTTCTTAGGATGCACAGGCCGACTGGATACCACTGAACCATTACCCCATATATACATATCATCACGTCTTCTACCCATTACTGGATGTGGCACTCTGCCGAAGTAGATCTCGGTAAGTGATATATTTATGCGCGTGAAGACCCCCAAAGATGTTAGTAGAGGGAGAGCCACAGGGGTAATTTTTTAATTTGTTGAAAAGGGTGCAATTTATTTATACGCGTGAAGTGCGGTTTCCAACTGTCAAATCAAAGCCTTTAAAGATGTTAGTGGAGGGGAAGCCACAGGGGTAATTTTAATGAGGGGAAAATTGTTTCTTCGCTACGGATATCGAACCTGGGTTTTTATATCCACATTCCGACTTGATACCACTACAAATCAGTGCACCTCAAAACACGTATTTTCGCGTAAATCTCGTCAACGATTTTTTTCACGATTCCAATACTTCCTTATACTGTGAATAAGACAGTAAAAAGTAGTAAATAATATAAAAAATTGCATTTTACATATTGTGTGGATTTTATACTTTAGCGGTAACATATGTAACAATGATTTTCTGTATTTATTTAGCGGAATATTTATTGTAAAATGTTCATACATCCATTTACGTAGGAGCTGATAAAATTTCCGTATTCCAGCTTCGAAGAAAGATATATAAGAACTCATTAAAACCAAATCCGTTGATAATGAACTTTTTAGCACTTTCCAATTTATTAAAAACCTAATCTCTGCGAATGAGGGCCAGTAAATTCAAAACTTGCTGTCTGCTTCTCTTGGATAAAAACCGTTCAGCATCGGCGCTAACGCCCTCTAATCCCAGCTGATGGTAGAGTTTAGCCGGAACTGGAACGCTGCATTAGTAACCTAAATCGTTGGTTCGTACACCGCCGTGAAGGGAACATACGTCAGCGTCAATCTGTGCAACTCCGTGAAGCGTCGCGGCGCCGCTCGCTGCCCTCTGAGATTCCTTCAGGTGCAGTGCATCCCTTGCATCGTAAGCGGCCACGGCAGGAAGAACAGGCCTGGATTCAGGAGGAGAAAGATAAATAATATCCTGATTTTTATACATTCTCATTTCACAGTAAAATAAAATAAATTAATATAAATATATCATCACGCCTTTTACCCATTACTGGATGTGCCACTTATGAATCTCTGTAAGTGATATATTTATATGCGTGAAGTGCGGTTACCAGCCGTAAAATCAGGGCATTTAAAGATGTTAGTAGAGAGAGCCACATGGATAATTTTAATATGGTGAAAATTGTTTGCCGGCTGTAGGAATCGAACCCGGGTGCTCAAATCCACAGACCAACTCGATACCACTGAGCTACTTAGCCTATAGACAAAATAATATATCGGCTACATTAATAGTAATTGCAAAGTTTGCAAACATTTCAGTTACAATTAATCCGATAGTAGAGCGGTGTGAATAACGTTACGGCATTCGAATTCAGAGATCCCGAGTTCGAATACCACTCAAGCTAAATATATTGAACTACCCCAATGTGGCTCGGTGAATCCGAATCCTGTACTGTAATTGTGATTAAGTTTCTATTGTTCAGAGTAACGCAAATAAATAAATAATGTCATAAACTTTTTGGTGTAAATGTTAACATGGAGCAGGTGGCACAATGGTATCGTGTCGGCCTGTGGTTCCTAAAAACCCTGGTTCGATTCCCACTGCCGACAAACATTTTCATTACATTATTACTACTCCTGTGGCTTCCCTTCCAGTAACCTCTTTAGGAGCTGTAATTTAACGGCTGGTAATCACACTTCACGTGCAAAATCGTGAGAATCGAATCCGGGTTATTAAATTTACAGGCCGACTCGATACCACTGAACTATTCAAAGTACATACAATTGATTTAGATATTTGTTACACTGCACAACAGGAACTTAATCCCAATTACATTACAAAGGGCTGGCAACCTATTAAAACACAATCGTATTTTTGATATACGATGAAGTTAGTAATATTTGAATGCATTTGAGATATTTGAAAGAAAAATCTTCCTGCAGCCGGCCCTGCGCACATTCCCACCACATCATACGCTGCATCCTCGGCGTTGAACTAGTTTGATAATAATCTAACTGCAGTTAGCGTAATCCAGTAAGTAAAGAGACGCTTCGGCATGTAAAGCAGATATTAGCCCCGGTGACCTGCCTGGCGTCGCCGTCGGCAAGCACGTCTCCACGTCGGCGTCGCGGCACTCACGTCCGGAAAGCCCGTCAGGCGGTAAACAACAGACGAGAAGATTGCTTGCTTTATTATTATTCGCTGGTTTGCAGAAACGCTAGCGAAAACTGTATTTTGTAACTAAGTCAATCTTTAATTAATATTTTTTTAAGAACATAATTAACAATTAAATAAATAAATATAAATATGTCATCACGCCTTTTATCCATTACTGAGCGTAGCACTCTGCCGAAGCAGATCTCGGTAAGAGATATATTTAAGCGCGTGAAGTGCGGTTACCTGCCGTCAAATTACCCAAAAGATGTTAGTGGTAGGAGAGCTACGGGGGTAATTTTAATGTGGTAATAATTTTGACGGCTGTGGAAAATCGGGTTTTTAAATTACAAAAATTATGTTAGTAACTATGGGGTAATGGCTCAGTGGTTATCAAGTCGGCCTCTGAATCCTAAGAACCCTGGTTCGATCCCCACAGACGACAAAACATTTTCACCAATTTAAAATTACCTCTGTGGCTCCTCCACCACTAACATCTTTGGGGGCCGTGATTTGACTGTTGGTAACCGTACTTCACGCGTAAAATATATCACTTACCGACATCTGCTTCGGCAGAGTGCCATACCCAGGTAGAGGCGTGATGATATATTTATTTATTTATATTAGTAACTGTAATTTTGTATTTGTTTTTATTATTATTATTATTTGTTTTTAGTTTGTTTATTAGATGGTTAAATTTATTGGGGCATTGAAATATTAATTATAAAATATATATATATATATATATCATTACGCCTTCTACCCATTACTGGGTGTGGCGCTCTGCCGAAGCAGATCTCGGTACGTTATATATTTTGCACGTGAATTACGGTTACCAGTCGTCAAATCACGGCCCCCAAAGATGTTAGTAATAAGCCACAGGAGTAGTTTTTGAAATTATGAAAATTGTTTCTCTCCTGTGGGAATCGAACCAGGGTTCTCAGGATCCACAGGCCGACTTCATACCACTGAGCTAGCCACCCCATAACAATTAATTATAGTATCAATAAATTCCTAATTTGGAATGTTTCATTTTTGGGCGAATAATAATTACAGAAGCGTAGATGTGTTTTGTTTTAATTAATAGTTTAATTAAACCATTTGAACGTAATTTCATTACACTGTAAAAAAATATAATATTTTTCTTCAGGCTGACAACGAAACTCAAACGTTTACCGTTTACTGTTTTATCTCGTAATTTCCTCGTAACAGCTAATGAATATTAATATCTTGATTCAATTTTTACTGAGTTTTCTTGTTTCATATAGAAATTAATTACATTTTAATTACATTTAACGAGTTAAAAACAAAGATTATCAGCGATAATATTGTTAACTTAAGTATTAGTAGTTATGCAAATAAATGAAGGTTCACACGTTTCCAGTTTATTAAAAAATAAATTTCTAATTGGTTTCATTAAAAAAGTATTAGCAAGAAAATTCGCAGAGATTACCTGGACGACCGAGGAATAAATGGAAAGATATGATTAAAGATTTGTTGCGTGAACGAAAGATGAAACTAAATTATATGAAAGAAATTATGATTGTTGATGATGGCGCCATTTAATGGAACGTAGCATGATGTTATTATTTAAGACAATTATCAGAGTGCCATGAGAAATAAAACAATAATTATTTATTTGCGTTTTGAAAGGCTCAAATTTGAAGGCCCATATCTCGAAAACTATAAGAAATATTAAAATTCGGTTTGAATGAGTGGATTTCTCGTGCCCCAATTAATTTATATCGAAATTTGGAATATTTTGAAAATTATACAATTTTTTTCAAAATTTTCATTTCTCAATATTTCAAAAAATTTAAAAGATAATGAAAATCTGCGAACACCAATAAATTTCTCTCGTAAAAGTACATAGGTATGTAAAATTTCAGGTAAAAATTCGCACAGATAAAGTTTTTATTACGAAAAAACGAAAAATCACTGTTTTTTGAAGATTTTTGAAGGGGTACCCCTTAAGAATTTTATGAATTTTGGCCATTTTTAGTTTTTTTGCTCTAAAAATTGTATCCGTAGAGCAAACATTCTGAAATTTTACATGCATATGTATTTTTTTGCGAGGAATCCACTGGTTTTTACAGATTTTCATTATTTTGTCAAGTTTTTGAAATGTGGGCAAAACAAAATTTTATTAAAAAATTGTAAAATTTTCAAAATTTTCAAAATTTCAGTATAAGTTAATTGGAGCACGAGAAATACACTCGTTCAAACCGCATTTCAATATCTCTTTTAGTTTCCGAGATATGGGCCTTCAAAGTTGAGATTTTTAAAAAGACAAAAATCGCTGTAACTCGAAAACTAAAAAAGATATGAAGATGCGCTCAACGGCATTCGATTTGTCGTAGTTTTAATTATATAGAACCATATTTTAAAAATTTTCATTTTTGAAACTGGTTCAACCAAAAAATTGGTATTTTCATTCGACTGAATTCGACTTTATTCCACATTAAAATGACCACTATGACTTCCCCTTTACTAACATTCTTAGGGACTTTGATTTGACGCCCAGTAACCACAATTCATCCATAAAATATATCGCCTACCAAGGTCTGTTACATCTATAGAGTGCCACACCCAGTAAAGGGTAAAAGACGTGATGATATATTTATGTTTTTATATTAATCTAATAATTGATGTCACATTGTTTGATATTATGTAGGCGTATTTTTATACATGAAATACCAAAGTTTTCGAATGCCATTAGACTAATTATTAAAATACGAATATAGGTATTTTTCTGTTACAATAAAATAATACAATATGTAACACGATACATACATTAAATATATTTTAATTATTATTTAATATCCATATACATTACCCACCTCAAACAGAAGTTCTATATGAATAATAATCTTTATTGGCACATCATGGTTACTGAAATATCCCTAACTCACATCTGAAGGCATTAATCCCATTCAGTGAATCTGCGACTTCTAAGCTATCCAAAATTTGTTCTCGCTTATTACATCAACCTTTGATTAATATTTCACATTTGTGCCGTTCGATTTACGAAACAGAATATCTCATAGCGATGTTTGTATTTGTTCATATTTAGTCGTGAATGTGTATGTAGCGGCGTGGTTCACATTACTAAATGAAGCGCGAGCATTGATCGAAATGCTTGTTCATTTTTGAAAAGGTTGGTGACGAACCGGAGGAATCATGGAATTATTAACTGTTTGGGTATAATAACAAGGTTTGAATATTGGAAAAGGGATTTTTTATTTCGTCGGATAAAGTTTTAATTAAATTAATGAAAAATTGATTTTGATACTGTATTTCTTTGAGAGAAATGATTTTGCGTACATGGTGAAGAATCATTCCGCATAAATACTGATGTATGATATTTACTTTTTCGTTTGTAAATAAATAAATAAATATATCATCACGCCTTCTACCCATTACTGGGTGTGGCAGACTGCCGAAGCAAATCTCGGTAAGTGATATATTTATGCGCGTGAAATGCGGTTACTAGTAGTCAAATCACGGCCTCCAAAGATGTTAGTGGTGGGGGAGCCACAGGAGTAGTTTTAAAATTGTGAAAATTGTTTGTCGCTTTTGGGAATAGAACCAGGGTTCTCAGGATCCACAGGCCGACTTCATACCACTGAGCTAGCCACTCCATTTTTCGTTTGTAAATAAATAAATAAATATATCATCATGCCTTCTACCCATTACTGGGTGTGGCACACTGCCGAAGCAGATCTCGGTAAGTGATATATTTTGCGCGTGAAGTGCGATTACCAGTAGTCAAATCACGGCCCCCAAAGATGTTAGTGGTGGGGGAGCCACAGGGGTAGTTTTAAACATGTGAAAATTATTTGTCGCTTGTGGGAATCGAACCAAGGTTCTCAGGATCCACAGGCTGACGTGATACCACTGAGCTAGCTAAATGGAGTAATTAACTTTATTTTATACTGTGTCGTATTTCTATGTTTACAGTAGTAATTTTAGTCCGAGAAATGAGGCTTTACAGTATTAGATACTGTAATGAGATATTACGGTATTGTATTGTTTGTTTTATAGATAACAGACAGTTTTTGACATTTATTGATATTTATTTTAAGATGGAGTATGGGGTACTGGTTCAGTGGTATCGAGTCGGCCTGTGGTTCCTGAGAGCCCCGGTTCAATTCCCACAGGCGACAAACATTTTCACCAAATTAAAATTACCCCTGTGGCTCCCCCATTCCCCCATCTATGAGGGCTGTGGTTTGATGGCTGGTAACCGCACTTCACGCGTATAAATATATCGCTTACCGTGATCTACTTCGGTAGAGTACACATCCAGTAATGGGTAGAAGGCGTGATGATATATTTATTTAATTCTTAAGTATTTATATGAAATATATTTACTTCAATAATCATTTGAACTATAATAATTACAACAATTGAAGTATTTATTGTAATATGAAATATAACGAATAAAGTTGAACAAGTTAAATGAAAGATTAATTAAAGATTGGATTGCAAATGTAGTTTGAACAGTTAATTGAAAACAAAGTTACGATAAATTACAATAAAGTTACGAGAACGAGACAAGCAATAATCGATTTTAAGTACACTGAAGTTCCAGCAATAAATATTATTTATCCATCCATAATTTATATCCTCCAAGGGAAGTATCTAACTCCATTTAAAAAAGATTATTAACCACCACCACACCGACTGATTTATGAATGACATGCCCCAAATATACTTAAAAAATAATGTAAGAATTCTATTTACAACAACCAACCATTAAAGTCTTAATCACTTATCAGGCTGTTACAGGGTGTCTCATTATTCGCTAATCGAGTGCGGGGTTGTTGTAGGGTGACGTATAGTTAAACGCCACCCCCCGAAGGGCCTAGAGGGTGCAAGAAAGAAATCGTAGCAGCGACAGGCATTTCTTAAAGCTACTTGCGCGTTTCTTGGCAATTGCTGTAATCTAGGGGCGGTACCAGTGGTGGAGATGATGGTTTTTATTTGGGAGATGTATGTTATGTAGTTAATTTAGGTACTGTAGTTTGCAGTGGAAATATTAAAGGCCATTTCAAGAGTTTTTAAATTAAGTTTTGAAATATTTCAACCATGTTAAATTACATTAGTTATTTACAGAAAATAGTCTTGAAAAATGCATTTTTTCTCGAAATGTTTAATATATATATATATATATATATATATATATATATATATATATATATATATATATATATATATATATATATATATATATATATATATATATATATATATATATATATATATATGGTTAGCTCAGTGGTATGAAGTCGGCCTGTGGATCCTGAGAACCCTAGTTCGATTCACACAGGCGACAAACAATTTTCATAATTTCAAAAGCTACCCCTGTGGCTTCTCCACCTCTAACGTCGTAATTTGACGACTGGTAATCGCACTTCGCGCGCAAAATATTTCACTTACCGAGGTCTGCTTCGGCAGAGTGCCACACCCAGTAATGGGTAGAAAGCGTGATGATATATTTATTTATTTATTTTATATATATATATATATATATATATATATATATATATATATATATACATATATTTGCGCGTTACCAACCGTCAGTTGGAATAATTGACTATCATATATTTGCTTTTATTTATTTATACTTAGTTTAACATTTAAGTTTTGTTGATGAAACCGGCCATCAGACATAACATATAGGCTTCTACAATGGAGATTAAAACAAAACAAATAAATAAATAAATAATTATAAATTCAATCAAATTTAGTAATACAAATAATAAGGATAGAAGCAGACATCTTTAAGATTACCCAAGCATACTAAAAGACAACCTAAGAACATTCTACACGGCGTTATCTCCTTGAAGATAAATGACAATTTATTTTAATGTTTGATAGTATGATGAAATTTGTGTGCGGCGCCACTGGAACGTCGGATATCCGCCGATTTCCATTTAATTAAAATCTTGCAATGTTCTCGCACCTTGCAAAAATTACAGTCTCATTTATCCGATTAAGAGGTTTCATGTTGGCTGCAGATAAATGCAGTTTCCTGCTTAAAAATTCGCAATTAGCCCCTCTACACCCGCCCCCCACCACGCACGTCACTGCTCGAGAAAGGTCGGTAATTAGTTTTCTACTTTTTTGGAGGGTGGTCTAGAAACGCATGGAAGATTGACGGCTACAGAAGAACAAGAAGAAGAGGAGGAACGTTGGCTTGTCGAACGTTTAATTTTGCAATTACTTCCGTTTCCGGTGAATTTATTTACTGGATGCGACTGATGTAATTACGGTAATCTAGACACCTATGCTTTTATTGCTTTCTTCATTTATTTTAACGAGGTAATTTTGTTTAAGTAACAAATAACAAAACACAATCAAATGGAACACACTAAACAATAAATATATTCTACAAAGCCAACAGAAGGAAGTATTTCAGTTGGCAATAGAAAAAAAAATACTTGTAATTGGTAAGACTGATATATAAATTTATTTTTTTTTAACCGGCAAGGAAGTGCCAACTTTTCTGACCAATATTAGTATGGAAAATATATTTTTACCAAAACAGTCTACAGGGTGATCAAAAGGGATTGTTACAGTTGGCGATAAAAAAAACTACTTGAAATTGGTAAACCTGATACATAAATTCATTTCCTGTTGTTGACAGTCACATTTATAATTTATTATTACATTTATTTCTAAAGTATTTCTAGTACTTAAAAACTCAAAATTCTATTAGCTGTCAGACTCCTGACATAACCTATTTGTATTTATTACAAATGTCAAATAGTATTTCCGCCTTTACCTGACGTTGTGCCAACTGTGGAATAAAAAGATCTCTGAAATAGTATTGCCAACTATATCAATCCCTTTTGATCACCCTGTAGTAGAGTACGTATCCAAAGCTACAACAAAAATAACAGTCTGGTAAAGTACATGACAGTTTGGTAAAGATTTTACCTGACTGTTATTTTTGTTGTAACCTTGGATACGTAATCTGCTGTCAGTACAATTCATATCAAAAAAATTAAATATTTTGAATTATTTATGATTAATTATTGATAAAATTAAACGGTTTCAGAAAAAAAAGTATACTTAATACGTCAGGAAAGTTTTTTTTACTTGACTCAGCGGCCTCGTATTTCAAACAACCGCTTCGTCCAGTTATGTATCACTTTCCTGACTTATTGTGTAATATACTATTACAATACTTGTACTGTAATTTACCTATTAATGACAAAATTGAAACACAGTAAGAGCAACTTTCATGCACAGTGGTTTCCATGGTTATACCAGGACTTTAATATTTGCTTACTGTCCACCGTGAACAGTAAGCAAATATTGCATATCAAGGTCCTGTTTATTTTGATAACAATTTGACAGCTGTTAATTTTAAAACCTAAAAAAATAGCTTACTAACCTCGAACTGTAAGTGATTTTTTAGGTCGTGAATGTTTAGGAAATCTCGACCATTCGAGCCTTGATTTCCCAAGCTACATTCTCGATCTAAAAACTGTCACTTACAATTCATGGTACGTAATATACTATTTCTGTTGTAGACAGTAACATTTGAAAATTTAAATTAATAAAAATCTTTGTTTCTTCTTACCCATATCCATTTATTTCTTAACATTACTCACAAAGCAATAATCTAAAGTATTTCTATCACTCAACCTATTTATATTTATTATAAAAATGATATATCAATTTGTACTTCCGCCTTTGTCTGGCGTTGTGTAGCTAGCTTCATGAAAAATGTATAAATGTTTCTTAATCACGATTTTCCATATGAAAGAAAAGTAGTTTCATAAATTTTCTTTCCATTCTTGAAGTTATTTTCCACGTTCAAGTCTTGTTTAATAATTCACATTCTACGTTCTATTCCATTCAAAAAGTCATGATTGCTTTCTTTTTCTTGTTAAATTTTCTTTTATTTCCGTAAATTGCTTATTTGTATTTAATTGCGAAATTAATTAAAATACCGGTGGCAAATATAAACACAAAGATGGAAAGGGGTGGGGGGTGGCTGGGCGCTAAGAATCACCGGACGCTTTGCGAATTGTGAATAATTTATTATTAAATAAAACCGAGACGTTTATTAGCGAATGGAAATAAAATTTTAAGAATTCAAGACTTACTAGTGCAATGTAATATATAATCTTTTTACTTAGTAACGGCTCAGTGGTATCAAGTCAGCCTGTGGATCCTAAGAACCCTGGTTCGATCCCCACAGCCGACAAAACATTTTCACCAATTTAAAATTACCCCTGTGGCTCCTCCAACACTAACATCTTTGGGGGTCGTGATTTGACGGCTGGTAACCGCACTTCACGCGTATAAATATATCACTTACCGAGATCTGCTTCGGCAGAGTGCCACACTCAGTAATGGGTAAAAGGCGTGATGATATATTAATTTATTTATTTTTTCGGCATAAATAAATGTATGTATTAGTCTTACCAATTTCAAGCAAATTTTTATATTACCAACTGAAATAGTTACGTTTGATTACCCAGATCTCGGTAAGTGATATATTTTGCGCGTGAAAGGCGGTTACCAGTAGTCAAAACACGGCCCCCAAAGATATTAGCGGTGGAGCCACTGGGATAGTTTTAAAATCGTGAAAATTGTTTGTCGCTTGTGGGAATCGAACCAGGGATCTACAGGCCGACTTGATACCACTGAGCTAGCTAAATGGAGTAATTAGCTTTATTTTATACTGTGCCGTATTTCTATGTTTAGTAATTTCACTCCGGGAAATGAGGCTTTACAGTATTAGATACCGTAATGAGATATTACGGTATTGTATTATTAGTTTGATAGGTAACAACCAGTTTTTGACATTTATTTATAATTATTTTAAGATATGTATGGGGTAATGGCTCAGTGGTATCGAGTCGGCCTGTGGATCCTAAAAACCCTGGTTCAATACCCACAGCCGACAAAGATTTTCATCAAATTAAAATTACCCCTGTAGCTCCTCCACCACTAACATCTATGGGGGCTGTGATTTGATGGCTGGTAACCGCTCTTCACGCGTATAAATATATCGCTTACCTTATTACCTTATTTTTATATTACCAACTGAAATAGTTACGTTTGATCACCCTGTATACGCTTTGAAATAAATAAAATTGATTCGAAATTGTTAATTTAAATACATTTACCATGAAAATAAATTTATTTTGCCCTTTATAAAACCAAGCATAAACATTCGACTGAATATTTTTTCCTATAAGGTTTTTGTACAAAATTCTGTAGAAATATGACTAAAGCATTTTAAAAGTGTTTGACAGGTCCGCAAGCTGTCAAACAATCTCTCCACATATCATGTCAGCCATTAACCATATTGTGCTGTAAATATGGACACGTGCAACGTTCAGCTGTTCGCTTGACACCCCATCGCCGGCGTGTCGAGGAGATGATTGACACGTGATGATGTGAAGGGGATCGCGCGTGAGCGTGAACGTGAGCGTGAGTGTGTGTGTGTGAATACAAATGTACATCAACAGCAAAGTGGAGTACATGTGTACAACACCATGTAGAGAGTATATTGTATTGTGGAGGATGCAGTGTGAAAAATATTGGAAAACAGATTGCTTCAAATTATGTTTTTATTTTGGAGGGAGTACAAATGTGGGTAGTTGTGACTTTGTGAGTAGAACGCTTCATTTAGAAGGGAGAGTTACCAGTTTAAGTAACATTTTAAACACTGGGGTCGCCAAGGTTTTTTTTAAATTAATTTTCTTTTTATTTGACCCGATGTTTTTAAAACTAGTCCACAAGGTTTTTTAAATTCGAATATTTTTCTTGGCTTAATTAGATATAACTTTTTTAAAATCTGTAATATATAGATATTACAATTTTTGGGCAGGTTGTCAAATAGTTAACTTTTTGGAGGAGAGACTTTTTTGGGAGAGAATCTTTTTTTTCTGGGAGGGCGCGGATCTGCGCCATCTTAGCGTACCTTTAACAATGTAATTGTTTTTTTGGGAGATATATATATATATCATCACGCCTTCTACCCATTACTGGGTGTGGCACTCTGCCGAAGCAGATCTCGGTAAGTGATATATGCGGTTACCAGTCGTCACATCACGGCCCTCAAAGATGTTAGTGGTGGAGGAGCCACAGGGGTAGTTTTTGAAATTATGAAAATTGTTTGTCGCCTGTGGGAATCGAACTAGGATTCTCAGGATCCACAGGCCGATTTTATACCAATGAGCAAGCCACCCCATATATATATATATATATATATATATATATATATATACCCATGGGTGTCCACAGACATTTTTCCAGGGGGGGGGGGGCTACTCGCAAGAAACTCTCAGACATACATAAATTTCTAAAATATTTTTTTTTTCAAAACATAAATACAAATACACATAACAAATGCATACAAAAATATTTAAATTGGTGAAATAACTTACTAGTCTTTGCCGTCTGGATTTGAATTGAAGAGGAAGGACAATTTTCGAATAATTTAATAAACTTAGATTACTCAATCGTTACGATAGGAAATATGTCGCTAGCTGGCCATAAGAATAATGCTGGAAATTCATTTTCAGCTTCAATACTTATACAGTGTGGTGGGCACGACTCTCGAACATGTAATATCATATTGTTTTAATTTTCTAATTATTTAAAAGAGAAAAAGCTTCAAATAAAAGTTTTAGGGCATAAAATACGAAATTAATTTTGCATTCTTTGTATCGGCACAAATTAGATCTGAAAATGACTAAAATTGTCTCAAAACTATCGATAGCTATGAAATTGATACAAAATTAAACAAATGTTTGACATTCAATTTGTCAAAACTGTCAGAATAGATTCTTTATTTATTATTTCATTTATTTTGACAAATAAAACGGTAAACATTTGTTTAATGTTGTTTCAATTTCATGCCTATCGATAGTTTTGAGGCAATTTTTTTCATTTTCAAATCTAATTTGTGTTGTTACATAGTATGCAAAATTAATTTTGAAAATTGTTTGTCGCCTGTATGCCAAATTAATTTTGTGTATTGGTTCAGATGCAGAATTTTATGTCCTAAAACTTTTATTTGAAGCTTTTTTGATTAAAATATTTAAGGAAGCAGGAAATTACAAAATTATAGTTTTACACGTTAAAGTCCTATGTTCGAGAGTCGCGGTCACCACCCTAGTTAATATCCGGGGGGGAGCCCCTCCTTGCCCCCCTCTGCGGACGCCCATGTATATACCTCAAAAAGAAAGTATCATTCTTCCTTCACGTGCTACATATTTCTCTCCTTGAATGGAATGAAACAACACCTTTCGAAAGAAATATCTCATTTTCTTTCCTGAATATAAATAAATATTCCGTATTCTATATACGAAAAAAAACCAAATACAATAGCTTTGAATTCTCGTACTTTATTTGACAAATGTTCAACGAGATTAGGAACAAATTTAAAATTGATTTATTTATATCCATTAACCATCTAACAAAGTTTTGCCATCTCCTTTGAATCTTGGAATCCGGTACCTAAGAGATAAAATGTTAACTGAAAGCTGAAGACAATAACCTTTCCGGTATAGGCACATTTATGCCAGGGTGCCATTAAAACCACCCCCATAACATCAAACATCTAAAAATGCGCATTCAGTTTCTGTACCTCCATCCTCTCATCAAACCCTTACAAATGGCAAGCCTCTCTTAGTTCCTCTCATCTCCTGAAAGTCGACCGGAAGAGTAAGGGTTGCTAACCGAGGACTCACCCCGCCAAAACGGTCTTTGTTTACAATTTTACACCTTCCTTGTACACGTGTACAGCGCGGGTTTCACCGACGCCGCGCCGGTGTCAATGTTGTAATTAACTAACACAGGTTTTGTTAATGGCAGCGTCTTTTACCCGCCTAACTGTTTTTGCTCTTTCTTCCCCGAAGTGGTGGGATGGAAAAAAATGTGCTACCGGCGATTAACGAGATAAAAACGCTCTATAATGCCTTTGTAAGCAACCTTGATGTGCGAGTGATTCACCCTACTTACTGGCGAAATTTTGGTAGTTTACTTTAAGACGTGTCGTCATTTACTATTCAACAGGAAATTACTGACAGATTTTCAAAATAGTTTTAGCATATCCTAAATTTAGGTGGCTCAGTGGTATCAAGTCGGCCTGTAGATTTGAGAACCCGGGTTTGAGTCGTATCGTCAACAAACCATTTTCACCACATTAAAAGTTATCCCTGTGCCTCCTCCTCCACTAATATCATTGGTCTGCTACGGTAGAGTGCCACACCCAGTAATGGATAAAAGGTGTGATGAACCACGTGACGACCCTAAGCATATAAAACTAACGGTCGGCCTTCACGCTAGATCCCGCGGACACTGCAATAAGACTTACTTCTGTAAGATAATTGTCTGTACTTCTAAATACCTTTAATAATAATAATAATAATTTATTAAGGCACAAATACAAATAAGATAAATGTTTAACCAAGTCAAAGAAGAGAAATCACATATTATTTATTCGATACCAAGCACGGTTTCCAAGCTCTTGCACTAAAATAATTGACGATAAAAAAAAATCCAATTCAGCTCGCGAACCCTTTAAACGACCTTCCATTTGATTCCAAACACGATAGGTTTTCAGCAATTTCACTTAAACAATTGACGATCGAAAATATTTCAATTCTGTATGCGAGCCCTTCAAAAGACCTTTCATTTGATATCAAACACGATAGGTTTTGAAGTACTTTCACTAAAACTATTGCTGATCGAAAAAATTTGAATTCTCCAACCAAACACAATAGGTTTTGATGTACTTTTATTAAAACAATTTCCGATCGAATAATATTTAATTTTGTACGTGAGCCCTTCAAAAGACCTTTCATTTGATACCAAACACGATAGATATTGAAGTACTTTCACCAAAACTATTGCCGATCAAATAATATTCAATTTTGTAGTCGAGCCCTTCTAAAGACCTTTCATTTGATGACCCATTTTAGGGTGTCTTACAATTCTGGCTCTTCATAGCAAAATACATACAAAGATCATATTTGTTTCAAACTTTTTTTTCATAGTGCAACGCTATGAATGAAACCACAACCATTGTATAATTTAAACGTCAATTTTCATACTCTAATGGAACTATTACTGGTTTAAATAAATGAATGGTTGTGTATCAGTCTAGGGATCACTGCCCCATATTCATAGAGTAATTTATATTTCGTGCAGTCGTTAAAAACCATTGGAAGAACTTAAAACTTCATCATGGAATACTGCTCTCCAATTTCTTGTTTCCATTAAAATTAAAAATAATTCCACAGCAAAATAATTAAATTAAAAACAAAAAAAAACACAGTTATTTAACTCTTAATTATAAATCAGCGCCCTCATGCCCTCATTTAAAATTACTCTTAAAACAAAACACAAAATAACAGTAACAGCCCACTTTCTGTAACTATACGGGCCCATTATGTAGTTAAAAATATTCACATTTCCGTGTATCTGTTTGTACGATCGCAGAGTCCGAAAGTAGCAAACAAAAACCATGTTTCACTGTTATCAACCACCGTTCCGTTTTCGTAACACGCTCGCATCGCCGCAGACAATACGTCACAGCTTATCGCACGCCCGCCATATTGCAATGCAAAAGAGATGTAATGAAGCTCCACGTGCATCTGATGTGACGTAACAGCGACAGCAAGAGCGACGCGGGCGACGTCTATGCAGGTAGAACTGCACTTATAGGTTATTTATATCTCTGTGATGTTCTGCGTAATATATATATCACAATGGATGCCAGTTTCAATCAAGTGTATTGATGGGAACATCAAAAATAGATGGTTCTATTCATATAGTTCTGTTGCAAATGTAGAATAAAATTGATGTTTTTCAAGTTTATAAATAATAATAAAATATTTTATATGGGGTAATGGCTCAGTGGTATCAAGTCGACCTGTGGATCCTGAGAACCCTAATTCGATTCCCACAGTCGCCAAACATTTTCACCAAATTAAAAAAGTTAGTAGATCCACGGTCTCTAAAATATCTGCGAAGTCAAAGAAAAATTATATCTTGTTATCTTTAAAAAAGCAACGCGCAATAAAATTTAAATCCGATTACATATATACCATGTAAACGTAGCAGCACCCTTTGTCATTCATCTAGTTATATATTTTGATGACGTCAGTCGATCTTTATAACCTCTTCAGTATAATAAATGTTAAACACATAAATAGATAAATAACGATAATATATAGTAATATAGTATAAAGTATATATTTCGGGATTTGAACCTATGTGGTTTTTATGTCCCTAGGATGACTATTAGAACACACATTACTAATTTTAATTTTGCCAGCCAACTCGCACAAGCTCTTGTTACATCCCCCAGTCGGTGCCCGGTAGCTTGGGGGATGCCAAGTTAAAATGTCCCAACTTGGAATGGATACGAAAGTGAATACCGATTAAGGCCAGACGAGAAAATCCGGACACGAATTCAAACCCACGACCTCTGTTTCCAGAGGCTAACACTCTAGCACTATGTTATATAAACAACATGCAATAACAATATTTTTTCTGAAACCGGCAAGAAACTGTCTACTTTCCTGACCAATTTTAGTATGGAAAGTAGGTTTTTACAAAAATAGTCAAGTAAAATACGTATCCAAGGCTACAACAAAAATAACAGTCTAGTAAAATACAAAACAGTTGACATTTGACATTTGAGGTTAGTTATTGTGATACCAACTGTACTAACCGTAATGTCAAAATATTGAATAATACAAAAATATTAGTAAATAAGTAATTATTAATTTAGAAAAATAAGATTTATGTGTGCAAATGTATTGAAAAATCTGCCAAAACTTCGATTTAAATAAAAAATAAAAATAAAATATATCATCACGCCTACTACCCATTACTGGGTGTGGTACTCTGCCGAAGCAGATCTCGGTAAGTGATATATTTTTGCGCGTGAAGTGCGGTTACCAGTCGTCAAATCACGATCTACCAAAGATGTTAGTGGTGGAGGAGCCACAAGGGTAGTTTTTTTTCACTTATTTTATTATTTTCTTTCATCGTAACGCCATCTGTTGTCGATCAGTGGAACTTCACCTGATATGTTAGAAGTGTGCGTTATACTAACATATCAGTGTATGTTGTTTTCAACTTTCCGTAGTAGTTTATAATGTTGTTATGGTTACTTTCATAAGTGGTTTTACTTGACGCAGCACATTAAAATACTCGGCCTAAGGCCTCAAATAACCGCTTCGTCAAGTAAAATATCACTTTCCTGACTTATTATGTAATATACTAATTAATAATTCAGTATATTTATAAACATATTTCATTTTGTATGACTTAAAGAAATGTGTCCACCGTTTCCAACACGTACACGTCTTAAGACATGATGAATGTTATGTTCTATAACTCTGTAATGACTAATAACTACAAGAACTTAAACACCTAGCCGCTATATCGTTTTAAAACAGCGATATAAATTCCAGCGCGCACGTTACTATCACAACACAACAACACAAAACAAAGGATAATGAAGCCAGCCTTCTAGAGTTCTTACATTTTCCTTGAAGGCAACGCAGCGTCTATGCCTTATGCCTCATTCTCGCATGTCCACGATAAGAATTATTACGGTTATATATTTGAAAGACTCGCCCCTAGTTTTGCAATTTATCTCGCGAAGGAAAACGCATAATTGTTCTTTGGTTGTGTGTTATTTAAATCCTGGCTGGCGTCGGTTTACATCGCTGGGCTGCCGCTGCTGTTGCACATAAGCGCACCGGTGATAAATCACCGGTCAGCTGAGGGGAGTTTTGCAAATCATTGTAATTAATTTTGTTGTCACTAGCTTTTGTTGAATTAGAACGACATATTAATAATATTGTATCAAGCGAAGGGATGGTGATTTTAATTTGAGTACATTGATGAATTGACTGTAGTGACTTTTACTTTTGTAGCAGTTTTTGAATGGGGTAGGCTCCTCCTTCACTAATATCATTGGGTGCTGGAATTTAACGGCTGGTAACTGCACTTCACGCTCATAAATATATCACTTACTGGGATCTTCTATGGCAGTATGCCACACTCAAATAATGGATTTGAAAACCATAGCCAACAATTAAGTTTCATATCATTAATACTACTACCACTAACATCTATGGGAGCCGTGATTTTAAGGCTGGTAGCTTCACAATATATCAATTTCAGATATTTTTTAAGGCAGAATTCCACAGCCAGCAATGGGTAGAAGGTGTGATGATATATTTACCACATCAACATCTTTGGGGGCCGTGATTTAACTGTTGGTAACCGCACTTCACATGTATAAATATATCACTTATGATACTAGTGTATAACTAAGTTAATAAAAAATAATAATAAAACGCTAATTTCACCCGTGGTACATACTATATTTTATGCACAACAAAATAACATTTAATTATATGTTCAAAACATTAAAATATGTACATAGGTTATATGTCAAAATGAAATGAATAAGCCAAAAAAAGTTGTTTAAGCCCGCTTTTTACGGCTAAAACACATGCCTTTCGACCCAATTGTGCATAAAAAAAATACATACTGGGTGTGGCATTCAGTCGTAGCAAATCTCAGTAGGTGATATATTTATGCGCGTAAAGTGCGGTTACTAGCTGTCCCCAAAGATGTTAGTGGTGGAGGAGCCACAGGGATAATTTTAATGTGGTGAAAATGTTTGTCAGTTGTGGTACTGGATCCAGGGTTTTCAGGATCCGCAGGCCGACTCGATACCACTGAGCCACCTACCCCATAAAATATACTTCTATCGTCTTTATAAAAAAATATTTATTTGAAATATTTTTGTCTAAAATATTTTAGGAATGCCGGAGATTAGGCAAGATGTGTATATTCTTTATGACGTCATTGTCACGTTGTGATAAAATGTAAGTACGTATTTAACATAGTAGAAATCTAGTACGCATTCAAAAAAAGCTTTTGTTTTACAATATATCCACGTCAGCAATGAATTTCATACCGCTACATCTTTTTTGCGTTTTCTTTTTTGAAACGTCATTTTTAAAGCGTAATGACTGCCAGAATTGCGGAAAGGAACATCTGAGAAATTTATGAGTGCCATTTTTGTTATGGCGACGCAAAAAACCACGCCAGTAACAATATATTCGTCGCTTGTTAAATGTAACAGGCCGCTAGACATCACGGAGAGAAGCGACGACGAACAAAGAGTTCCTTCTTCGCAGGTTGGCGCAGTCGGCTGCAGGAACACGTCAACTTTCAAACATTTATGCTGGAATAATTCCACCACTGATTTGGCGAAATGGGCGCAGCGTTTCTCTGACAATAAAATGAAAGGGAGATAATGAAATTTTATTACATGTTGTGATGGTGGAGTGGATGCGAAATTTCCTCGTTTACGTTTATTTTATAAGCTTTGCTTTTGTTTGCTTCAACTGTATTTTCATGTACGTTTAAGCGACTAATTTTGTGAATATCACGCTGGTATTCAAAACTTTGTTTATATATAATTTAGTGAATGATTACGAACATGGGAAACAAAGTGCTACCGTAAATGGATAAACAAAACACTACTGTGCCACAATTAAACTGGAAACTAGCAAAGAAACAAGAACTTATGTGTTTAAAATACACTTTAAAATATGTTTTTTATGACAATACAATGTTGTTACTAAAGTATGGTTTGGGCAGGTAGAACGTATGACGAATTAAAATAAATAAATATATCATCACGCTTTTTACCCATTTCTGGATGTGGCACACTACCATCACAGATCTCGGTAAGTTTATGCGCATAAAGTGCGATTACTAACCGTCAAATTATGGCCCTCTAGGATGTTAGTGGAGGGGCAGCCTCAAGGGGTAGTTTTAATGTGGTGAAAATTGTTTATCAGTTGTAGGAATCGAACCAAGGTTCTCGAATCCACAGGCCGACTCGATATCATTGATCCACCTACCCCATTTTGAATTTCATGTATACATACAAGATTTTTTAGTTTCTTAACTGTCATTTTCACTTTGCTCGATTAATAATTAAACTTTGTCGGTAGATGGCACCACGAGTGGCTTCATAGCTCTCATGTCATGTTACCGTTGTAGATAGGTTAACATCAGTCAGTTCAGCTAAGTCGGTATCACAATCCACTATTTCCTAGTTGATCTAGTTGGATAAATGATCGCACCATACTGATGAGTCCGGAAGGACGAAACGCGCCTATGGTTAAAGCTGAACTGACCTGAGAGGTTGATGCAAACGTGCTGTAAAACCTCTATGGAATTATGAGACAAGTGATGGAAAATTTTTTCCTATTTTTCTTATTTATTAATAATTAAACTTCATGTTATACGAGATGCTGCATCTAGGCAGTACTTGAGAAATTACTAATATAGAGTAGAGGAAGTATGCTACTAACAGTTAACTAATAGCGTATAAAGCTTACATGGGAAATTAATATGTTCAAAGTGTAGCTTGTTCGGCATATGTCTTAGCTTCGAGCTTTTCGAAAGTGACTTTGTAACTTGAAACGTTTGTTTATGATATAATGTTAGGTTATATTACAAACTTCATTAACTTTTTTGCCATTAATAAGTAACTTACAGTACAAGTATTGTAAAAAATCTATTTACAAAATAATTATGATCGCTCATAAATTTGAAAGAAAGAAGATGAATGATAAGTGAATAGGAATGAGGTGATTTAAGGTTTGATTGTGCTAAATGATTTCGAGTGTAATAAATGAATGAGTTTATATGGAGTGATCTATGAATGTGGTTAAAGTGAGGGTGATGTGTTCGGATGATAATGTTTGACGAGGGCTGATTATTTGATGAATGTAATGAGTTAATATTTTATGAGTGATTTTAGGGTTCGTGCTACCTCATTTGTTGGGATATAGCGTGAAGATATGTATGTATGTATTTATGTATAAATTTGAACTTATTGTTAGGGATTCAAACCTCATTGCTAAAAACTAGATAGCAATTTTCACTCCAGTACTATAATTGATATTATTCTATATATTGAATATTACACAAGACAGAAAGTCTTATCTCGTTTCAATTTGACCAATCACATTAATCCTAACAATATACATAACATGTTATTTTACATAATCCTTATAACGATCAGTACTCCTCATATTCTAGTATGAACTCGATACCCCACAACTCACGCTGAAATCCATTCGGGTATTATACCCTCAGCCGGGGTATAATTACTCTAACACTACCCACTGCTTACCGACAACGTCACAGCTCGTCATCGGAGCTTCAAGTTATCGCTACGTTATAATTATAGAGCTCGAACCTGGGTCAGAATGTCCGTATCATCTGGTAGGTTGGGAGACACTGAGTTACACTTTACATTACCAGGGAGATAGGGTAAATTCAAGTTATAGTTAGCAGTACTTACCGTGATGTTAACAAGCCCAGCAATTCACTATTCAATGGGAAATGTATCGGGAGTGGTTGTATTGTTAGAGTTTATGAATTGATGTCTGTTTGGTTGGTATTATGATGTTCGGAACTTGTTGGAACTTTGTAGGGGAATGTTTGATTTTTTTAGGGTGATTATAGGTCGACATGTTCGTGAAATTAATTCAATTATGTTTAACAATTTGCGGTCAAATTAACACAAAGTGGTTGTACGTTTATTGTTTGGTATCGTTACATTTAAATTGGGATATTTAATTAAAGATTACTTTAATAAAAAAAGTTTGCATTGAAAATTATAGAGAATAAAATGCAGTATAGATATTACATTATTGTTAAAATTGATAATTATGGGGTGGCTAGCTCAGTGGTATGAAGTCGGCCTGTGGATCCTGAGAACCCTGGTTCGATTCCCACAGGCAACAAAACAATTTTCATAATTTCAAAAGCTACCCCTGTCGCTCCTCCACCACTAACATCTTTGGGGGCCGTGATTTGACGACTGGTAACCGCACTTCACGCGCAAAATATATCACTTACCGAGATCTGCTTCGGCAGAGTGCCACACCCAGTAATGGGTACAAGACGTGATGATATATTTATTTATTTATTTGTTAAAATTAAATGGGGTAACTAGCTCAGTGGTATCAAGTCGGCCTGTGGATCCTAAGAACCCTGGTTCGATCCCCACAACCGACAAACATTTTCACCACATTAATACTACTCCTGTGGCTCCCCCTCTACTAACATGTTTGGGGTCCATGATTTGACGGCTGGTAACCGCACTACACGCACAAAAATATATCACTTACCGAGATCTGCTTCGGCAGAGTGCCACACCCAGAATGAATAGAAGCCGTGATGATACATTTATTTATTTATTATTCATGAGAATTATTACAGTAAATGACATATATCAAATATCGATTTAAAGAAATAAAAGTTCTTGTTCGTAGTAAAATAGTATATAACAAACATGTTGCAACGGTCATTGCAAAACTTTTATCATTAGAAAATCTCGCTAGCGCCCATGTCCCCAATTTCATACTCGGTTTGCAATGATAGCCTTGTTACACTCGTGTTATAATATACTATTTTCCCTACCTCATTAGAAACCAAAATTTTCAGAAATTAGAAAATGTAAAATCATACCATTGATTGCTTTTACTTTCCCTTGAGAATAAAAATTTGCTTTCTTCTCTAGAGCTAAAAATTATCCTTTTTTTTTTCTCTCAGTTAAGGAAAGAAAGTTTTACTTTCTGACAGAATCGAACTGTCCACCTATAGTACAGTGTTAGTGAAAGATTCTATATATTAATTAATTGCAATAATTGATAGTGGAATAAGAACCACTCAGTTGAAGTAAGCAATGATAGATCGTGTCCTCTCTAACAAAATGACAATCGTAATATAAGAAACCTTTTCATCAAGAAGCAATTCTTGAAGTATTCGGAAATCAGTGATAGTAGCTCTTTATTACAAAAAAGCAATTAGTAGATAAGAACCCCGTTCACACTAATATCCCATCGGCCATCGAAAAAGTAATTACATCATGTTCATCTCGAGACAATCAAAATTCTAATCAACTTAATGGAAATGATATTTTCCTGGTCCTGAGCGTCATGTCACTGTCAATACTTTAATCAACGTTGTAATCAGTAATTAAAAACACTTTACAACTTGGTTTACGCGGCGTCGCGACGCTTCTTTCTGGAGAAGTACAGAGAGGAGAATGTCTTCTCTTCATTCACAATTTGCTAACTTTGTAATTATTCAACATTGCAGAAACTTCCTGCTAATCTGTTCTCAAGACTATGAGGACCGATGGAAAATCGAGAATTTATCTATTAAACATAAACAGTCCATTTCTCAAAAATATTTTACTTAATCCTGTATTTTGGATTAACTGATCATGTTCTAGTCTATTTGCAAAAAGTTTGTTGTTCAACAAATTTAGTGACACAGTAATTGATAGATTGCGTGGATGACTAGTAATCAGAGCTGGGCATGCTACTTAAAAAAAGTAGCTAAGCTACAGCTACAGCTATTCTTTAAAAAAGTAGCTAAGCTACAGCTGTTAGCTATATTTTGTAAAATATAGCTAAGCTACAGCTAAAAGCTTTCGTTAAAGTAGCTGTTAAATTTTAAAGCTACTTTTTTAAATTATTGTGAAATAATTAAATTTGCCATTGTCATATGATCAGTCTTTTGTTATAATGACTGTAAATTTACTATTATGTACCTACATAAATATCAAAAATAGCAAATGCCATCTGGCACCTACTGTATATTTTTGCGTATTAGAGCCAGTTAGAACCGGCAACAAATTATTATTTTGTGTGGGTTTAGCTTGTACGCATGCGTACTTTGTTGATCTTCTGCTTAAAAAGTAGCTTTAAGCTAAAAAAATAGCTTTAAGCTACAAAAAGTAGCTTTAAAAGTAGCTTAAGTTGTTATTTTTAAGCTAATAGAAAAAAAAAGTAGCTAGCTACAAGCTACAGCTATATTTTTTCACAGTTAGCTAAGCTACAGCTACAGCTAAGGTAAATGTAGCTAAGCTAGTAGCTAAGCTACAAAAGTAGCTAGCTACTGCCCAGCTCTCCTAGTAATAAATGGATGGATGTGATTGAAGGTTTGTTGCTTAACCGAAAGATGAGACAAGCTTTGTGTGAAAAAAATTATAAACCAAATGAAAAACCATTCTCGAATTTTCTAACCAGGTCAGCTTTTTGTTTTAATCTTCTGTCATGTTTTATTGGCGTGTCCGTCAATATTTCTCAGTACATGTCATGCAACGTTTTATCTGCACTCCTTTTAATCTATGCAGGGGCGTCGCGACGGCAAGGGGGGATTGGAACTAAAGACCAACGACGCTCACAGCAGGGAAACAACACAACAAACACACTAGATTAATAACCAGCCGGGCCATGGCCACTAGATCGCGCGCGCTTTGACAAATGATTGCAGGTTATGTCGGACAGATTGCAATCGCGATACACATTACGCGCCCGCGACAAATGAGCGTCGGCGGCGTCGGCTACCATGTTTTGTTTAGGGTAATGGCTATGGCTGCGCGTTGCACTTGTTACGTTTAATGGATTCTTTGTTGGTTTTGGGTTTAGGGTATTTTTAATTTGTTCCGGGGGTGGTTGGTTTGCTTGCTGGACTCAATTTGTGTCTTTCGTTGGTGATCATTAATTATTATTGGACGGAGAGATAAGAATACTCATATATTATACTGAAAGTAATAGGTTCTTGTTTATCAAAATAGACTCTTAAGATTTCTATTTAGATTATCAGAGCAGTAGAATTATATGAATCGATTTAGAATAATATATATATATATATATATATATATATATATATATATATATATATATATATATATATAAATATATCATCACGCTTTCTACCCATTACTGGGTGTGGCACTCTGCCGAAGCAGATCTCGGTAAGTGATATATTTAATGCGCGTGAAATGCGGTTACCAGCCATCAAATTACGGCCCACAAAGATGTTAGTAATGGGGGAGCCACAGGGGTAATTTTAAATTGGTGTAAGTGTTTTGTCAACTGTGGGGATCGAACCATGGTTTTTAGGATCCATAGACCGACTCGATGCCACTAAGCCATTACCCCATACATAATAATATATACTTGTATGTAAGTCAGCTGAGATGGTTTGGGCATATGAAGCATATGTCTAATGAAAGATTTGTGCAAAAAGGTGTATGTTGGTAAAATTGAGGTTAAAGGGTTATTCACAGTTCCGAAATTAAACAAAATTTCACTTATATTTTGAATGAACGTTTAAATATATGCAAGCGTTCATGTAGAAAAATCAAGTACGTTGTATTTATTTATTACTATAGATTTTCCTAAAAAATATATACAAAAGCTTTATAGTTATTATTCCTATTTAGTAGTTATATATCAATTGACAAATGCCATTTAGCAGCTTGTTAGCAGCAACAGAGTGTGTGTGTGTGTGTGTGTGTGTAGACGATACACTTGTAGTGAAAAGGTTGTGCTTCTTTTAATTACCTCGGAAGCACCTTTGTGCTCTGGGAAAAGTCGAGCATTTAGTAAACACGTCACGGCGACATTTCGCACTTGTCACTCCCAGAGGCGCCGTCTGTTTCCCGCTGGAAAGGTCTATCGTTCCCGGGAACATACGTGATATATCACATACACACACACACACTATCGATACGATACTTCACTTTCACTACCTTTAGTTTCACAAAGCAACTAACTGATATTACAAACAATTGTTACAGGAGAATGATTGATTATTTTAATATGTATAACAGGAACTTAATCCCAGTAATAGTAGCTTACAGTGAAATCTGAAACTATAGAAATGTAGACATTAATTTTTATATCTTCCTGAAGTTTTGCTTAGACATTAATTTTATAACTAATTATAAATTAAGTGACTGGGAAATATGAATAATTATGTAATTAAACAGGACTTCAGTCAATAAATTTCCTTTAATTTACGATACTAACAACATCAATGTTTCGTTGTCAAATACAAAATTATCAGGATAGTCAGTACATATAAAAAAAATTTAAACAATGAATGTATAATATTGAAAAACATATATAAATCTCAATAATTTTTTCTTCTAGAATTCAAAAGCTGGTACACTGTAACACGTCTGGTAGAACTTTTGCTTATGAGGCTAGTGTTTTGTTCAAAGAATTTATTCCTACCTACCTTCATACATCCATACATAATATTAAAATATATCTCATAAAATGGGGTAGTATGTACGAGTATTCATCAGATTCATCCTGAAATCTGCGACAAAAATATATACACACCATTTTAGACTCATCCATGTGCTCATCTTGTCTTTCATTCACGCTACAAACTTTTAATCATATCCATAAAGTGTAGGTGGCTCAGTGAATTTTAGAATCTCGGTTCGATCCTCACAATCGGCAATTAATTTTCACCACATTAAAATTACCCCTTTCGCTTTCCCACCGCTAAGATGTTTGTGGGACGTGATTTGATTTTTTAATTACTGTTATTTGAAGCATTATTTTCTCATTAATATATAGTTTAGAACTGTGTGAAGATAAATGTTTATAAACAACACAATATTATTTTTTTCACTAGGGAAGTTTTATTATACTAAATGTACATTTCGACTGCCATGCGGTTATTTTCAATAGTACACTTCTGTAGTGGAGTAAAAATATTGCATTATTTTCTCAATGGTTTCGAGTCGACCTGTGGATTTGAGAACCCGGGTTCGATTCTCGCAGCCGACAAACAATTTACATCACATTAAAACTACCCGCATGGGACTGTAATTTCTCGGCTGGTAACCGGAATATATATCACTTACCGAGATCTGCTTCACCCAGTAATGGGTAGAAAGCTTGATAATATATTTATTTATATTCAAATAACTATTTGTAATGTTTACAATTGCAATTTAATTATTAATATATTAAAAATAACTATCAATTCAGTGGTAATAAAAATGTTTACTTCAGTTATACTTTATCTTTATTTCTTCTTTACATATTTCCCAAGACAACGATTTCCTTAACGTCAAAACCGTCATATCTCCATATCAGATTCACCCCAATTACCGCTCGAATAAAACCACAACAGCAACCCCCAACAAATTAACAATTAATACTAATCACCCGGTCGACGACACTAATGAACAGCTCACGAACATTACCGCACCTTGGCGAGTCCGTCACGACGTCAAAGTGACGCTGGCGACCATAAATCATGCACTGATCGCATTACTACACGGGGTGGAGGGTGCAGGTAGTGCAGGAGAGCATCACTAGCGCCACCACTTCCGCTGCACGCTCCTGCACTTCATTCAATTACCTGCAGAGGACTTAGACGCTAGTGGAGCGATGCAGGAACGCAGCAGGATTAGCAGCGTCGCTGGTAATGAATCTGTGGTATTTTGGGGGTGTAGTATCTGTAATGAGATTATGGAGGATGTTGTGGTTGAATGGCTTGCGCACTACAATCACGGGCTCAATTGCGTCCGTGTGTTTTGAATAACAGTAGATATGTTTTATGTCATCAAAAGTCATTTTTATGTGATAGGTTCAATTCCCACAGTCGGGGGATTGTGAAGACATTAGAAGGAGGTCGTCAAATGCTATTTACAAATTTTAAAGACATGTTTCCAAAGATTCATCCTGTTGCAAGCTTTTATTTAAATTTTAAGGATTAATGAAATAAAAAATAAAATATATACTATCTATTTGGATGTATATATTTATATTCATGTTTGTTTCTGTTTACCGTTAATTTAAAATAATATGAAACTAGATATGAAATTAGGGATTTCACCATTTATTTCCTCATATATTTCTACAAAATTATGCATATTTTGATCCTCAATATAAATATTTTTTAATCGCCAGAATCATGATCGCAAAAATTTCTGTTAAAGAAAATGCCATTTTTTTTGTTGAACCATTTGAAAAATTAGAAAATTTTAAAATATGGTTCTATATAAGTCGGACTACGAGAAATTGAGCGCAACTTTATATTTTTTTTAGTTTAGGAGTTACAGCGATTTTTGACTTTTTTTAAATCTCAAATTTGAAGGCTCATATCTCGAAAACTATAAGAGATATTGAAATGCGGTTTGAACGAGTGTATTTCTCGTGGTCCAATTAACTTATACTGAAATTTTGTAAATTTTGAAAATTTTACATTTTTTTCAAAATTTTCATTGATCAATATTTCAAAAAATTAAAAAGATAATGAAAATCTGTGCACACCAATGAATTCCTCTCTTAAAAGTACATAGGTATACAAATTTTCTGCCTAAAATACGGACAGATTCAGTTTTTATTACAAAAAAAAACGAAAAATCACTGTTTTTTAAAGATTTTTGAAGGGGTACCCCTTAAGAATTTTACGAATTTAGGCCATTTTTTTGTTTTTTTGCTCTAAAATTTTTATCCGTAGAACAAAATTTCTTAAATCTTATATACTTATGTATTTTTATGCGAGGAATCCACTGGTTTTTATAGATTTTCATTTTCTCTTCAAGTTTTTGAAATATGGACAAAAGAAAATTTTAAAAAATATTGTTACAATTGCAAAATTTTCATAATTTCAGTATAAGTTAATTAGAGCACGATAAATACACTCGTTCAAACCGCATTTCAATATCTCTTTTAGTTTTTGAGATATGGGTCTTCAAAATTGAGATTTTTAAAAAGACAAAAATCGCTGTAACTCGCAATCTAAAAAAGATATGACGATGCACTCAATGACATTCGATTTCTCGTAGTATACCAACTTCAGATGCAACCAGGGCCATGTTTTATCTTCAATTCCCGTTAAGCTGAGCAGTAAATAATAAAGTAATAATATGTATGGGATTGGAGCCCTTAGCATCTAAATAAGATTGATTTAAATTCTGTACTTTTAAATTACTTTAAGGAAGAAAGCAACGAAGCCTCTTCGGTTAAAATTAATTTGTTTGAAACCTCACAATCGCTTTCCCAAATTAAAATTCACTTTCCATGCGTACTGGGTAAGGGATGATTTAATGGAAATTGCTTTCTATTTGAAGAAGTAGTGTTTTCTTTGTGGTTCACCCGCACAGCACAGCACAACGCGCGTGTGTGAGTGTGTGTTGTGTGCTCCTGCTGCTGGTTGCTTGTTCTGCTCGTTCTGCTCGTTCCGTTCGTTCGTTCGACTATCTCAGTAGAAGTCTGAGCTACACTTTGAGAACGGAATCGCTCTTTAGTGATTGCGACAGGCAAAGAGACTGCAGCAACCAACGAACGGGCCAAAGAAATAAAGATGCCACGCAGGACCGCACTCCATCACATTCAGGAATATTTATTTCTTACCATGGGACGCGATATGAAGTTATGATAAATAATACAAAAACAAATTGTCAATGAAATTAAATACTCAAATCTACTATAGAGGCGCTGCGTTCGTCTATCTTAGGTAGGATACATAGTTTGTTCACATTTGAATACGTATTTTATGGGGTAATATCACAGAGGTATCGTGTCGGCTTGTGGATCCTAAGAACCCTGGTTCGATCCCCACTGCCGACAAAACATTTTCACCAATTACAAAAATTAGCCACTTAAATCACTCGGCGCTGCGCGTCTCGTTTTTAAATTTCGTAGAATAGGTGGCACAGTGGTTATCGTGTCGGCCTATGGATCCTGAGAACTCTGGTTCGATTCCCACTGGCGACAAACATTTTCACCACATTAATACTACTCCTGTGGCTCCTCCTCCACTAACACCTTTGGGGGCCGTGATTTGACGACTGGTAACCGCACTTCACGCGCATAAATATATCACTTACCGAGATCTGCTTCGGCAGAGTGCCACACCCAGTAATGGGTAGAAGGCGTGATGATATATTTATTTTTTTATTTTTTTATGAATACGTTTATGTAGATCAATCAAAATTTGAAATAGAAACACTCATTTTAAATTTTTTATTTAGTTTTTTCTTAAATAATAGGCAACTGTTATATTTGCCAAAACAAAAAAAATCATTACTAACTTATATGAATGTGGGTGAAACGTAATATGTTCGGATACAAATGTGCAATGAAGATTAATTGTAGGGTAAATCAGTTACTAGGGTTTCTTCCATCCCATTGAATCTAAAGTCCATCAAATGCTTTAAAAGACAGATATTTTTAAAAGTAATAATCCTATCAAATTGGAAGTCCTACTAATATAATTATCCCCCTAGTCCATCCCTGTAGTCACCAACCCTCACTTCCTCATACGGTCAAACATAAAGCCACATCTTCGAAGCCTGCTAGGATCCTGCACAGCGAGATTGCGAAAAGTACCTTTATCCCGTACAAAATATGAAGCTCTTGTAAGCTTTACCTCCCTATGTCCGGTGCAAATAGCATGTTCCACCCCTCCGCACCCTCCACCCACATGCTGGCATCGCGGCGCGGTTAATTGCTCCTCGCAGCGACGCGACATCAGCCCGCATTCAAAGAGAAATACTAAGTCGCTAATGGGCGCCAAGCGGCAAGCAGCTTAACTGATGGATGGAACCAGACTTTGTCTCTGTTTTTGAACCGTTTTTAAAGGTACTTTGATGTTTGGGTGGAAACTGTTAAAGTAAGGGAAAGTTACTCTAAGTGGCTCATTTTTTGTTGTTTGTCAGAAGTTTAATGATATATTGTTTATTAGTTCTTTGGGGAAAAAGTTTGTTACGCACTTTACTAATTAGTAAACATACACAGTATGTCTCAAAAATAACGAAACTTTTTAGATATAGAATAAAACACGGATTGTATTATGTTTAAAACTTAATATTTATTCAATTTGAATCAATACACTTTTTAGAACGATCAACTAGAGCATGCATAGATTTTTTTTATGCCATCGAAAGGAACGTTCTTTAACACCTGTTTCACGGCTGCTTGAATGGCTGGAATATCATCATAAAACGCTCCTTTCATGGCAATTTTCAGTTTTGGGAAAAGATAATAGACACATGGTGATAGATCAGGCGAATACGGACGGTGGTCGATGACACAAATATGTTTTTTCATAAAAAATTCGTTGACTTACACGAGCGACTTTTTGGTCTTCATTTAATTCATGTGGAACAAAACGTGAACAAACCTTTCTCGAACCAGGGTTTTCAGGATCCACAGGCCGACTTGATACCACTGAGCTAGCTACCCCATAATAATAATAATGGTACTAATAATGTCAATATTCATTTACTTATTTTGCTGACCTTCTCTTCTCTTTTCAATTGTACCGTTTAAAAACAATGCTACATACAATTATAAATTATTTACAAACAAAATTACTTTATTCTATGAATAAGGACTAATTTTCTTGAACCGGGGGAAGGGCCCCCAAAATATTTTGTGCTTAGGGCCCCTCATAATGTTAATCCGGCCCTGGAACTACCACACTGTGGCTCAGTAAATTTGGACCTTGCCTTGTCCATACTCTTACTTTATTCAGGTACTCTACCTATCGCAAGTAGGATTTTTCTTCCCGAAAATTCATTGATGAAGACGCGTCTATGAACTATCTCCTGCCTTTGAACTCAATGTTGTAAAGATGAACGCTCATAAAAAATATGAATAGATCAATCAGGTTGGCTTCGCCGGTCGCCTGACCTCACTTGTCTGTCCATTGCGTGTGTATGTGCGTGTATATGTGTGTGTGTGAAGCTGAAATTTCCCGGGTAGATTTCACACTTTGGTAGGATAAGAAGTCCGCTTGGCTGGGTTTTTCATATGAGCGGCCATGGACCACGGACACGGAAATGTTTATACTTGACGACATATGGCGAGGGTATGTGAGGGTATATGTGATGGTATTGTGTAGGGTAGGCTCGCTATCGCATCCAAGCGAATGACGACTTTACTAACCCTTGATATAATGGGGTTAGCTTATGAAAATATGCTTGGATTTTGGTGACATTTTAATATAAATTTATTTACCTCTTGAAGAATGTAGTTAATATACCCGTAAGGTATTTTCAAAAGAAAATGAAATTATTTGTAAATGAATGGGTGTAATTTGAGATTGTTTGGGGTTGTGGAACATATGTCGAATCGAGTAAAAGTATGGTAAAATTGAAGGTGAAAGATTATGTGGACATTTAAGAATAAATATATGATTGAAGGTTTGTTCCGTAAACGAAAGATGCGACTAACTTGTATGAAAGAAATTATGAATGTTCCTGGATAATTTGAAGTTTACATTAATTAACAGGATAGCAAGGATAATTATTTGTATATCAAGGGAAGAATTACACTTCTACAATGTCAAGAAAGAGTCATTCTTTCCTTAATATTCAAATAATAACAATAATAGTATAAGGGAAAAAATTAGACATTTCTTTTCAAAGATGCCGTTTCATTTCGCGAGCCGAACACAAGAATTATACTTTCTTCACGAGATATACATAGATTTTTTTCATTTCCTTATCAGAAATAAATAATAAATTTCGATAAGATTTAGTATTCTCGTGACAGATGCCACCTCATTTCAAATAATACCGTTGCTTTCCTGTTACTTTCTTTTTCTAGGGCTGACAAATTTACTTTTTTTCTAGGCATAAAAAGTATTACTTTCTTCTGTCAATTGAGAAAAGAATAGGTATTTATGTATCACGGGTGAAAACAGGCATTTCTGGTCCGTGGCATGATTATTAGCACGAGGCGCAAAACTCCAAGGGCTAATAACATGCTCAGGGTCAGAAATGTTAATTACACTCGTGGTACATACAATATTTTATACACAACAAAATACCATTTAATTTTATCTTCAAAATATTAAAACGGGTATATTTATTCATCATATTTTGCAAAATCAAGTATTCATAATGAACAAAATTTGTCATCTTGTATTTATATCCATAGAGAATTATTTCATTATTAGCCCTAGGGCTCAAAAACAAGTGTTTAAGCCCGCTTTTCATTGCCAAAACACATTAATTTCGGTCCAGTTGTGCATAATAGCTTACTTTCTGAAAGGGCAGTGATAAAAACTATAATATATTTTCCAACATATAGTACAAACATTTCATTTGAACCGGCTTGTATTTACAATTTAAATTGCGTTCCTGGTAAGTTAAATACAGATTCAACGACTTGCAAACAAAGTACTTGTAAAATATTTACGAAGCAATTTACTATTTCATACAGTATTGATTTTATTATTGTCTTTTGTCTTCACTGATAAAATTACGTCTTATATCTGCCCTACATTTGTCCTATTTAACTCTATAAATATCGCGTTAATTTAACCTAGTTTTTATTTTAATATCTAGAATACTCTAACACGCATATTCATTGATAATTCAAATTTTAGTTCCAATTTTAACTTATTTCTTATTCACAAACATAAGAGACAATTATTTATTTGTCCTGCACAACAGGACCTTAATCCCAATTACAATAGTTTATTTCATATTCCATACCACTCAGACACAAAAATATTCGGATATAATAGAGAGCTAGGGTGCAAAATGATGTCGCATTTTTTCCAGTGACAGAAATGGTTTTTTTAATAGTTTATGTCATGATAAACATGAAAAAATGAAAATTATGTTTGGGAACGGGTTGCAACTATAGATGGCGCCGATGTGAATGCGCCGATTTTAAAGGTGGTTGTTGACATATCTGTTACAGGCTAATTTTCAATTTAAATTATAGACTTTGGTATAATTAAGTAATAAAAATGGTAGACAGAAGTTTTGTCCGGTGACGCATGGACGACAAAACCGGTGAAAGTAGACAATTTTTATGGTGTCGTGTGACATATTACTACTTGTTCACGATGAATACATGACAAAAAAATTATTGACAGAAATTATTGCTGGTTGCTCATTGATGACAGAGGCTCTGAAAGTGGACAGGTGGAGGGATCAACAACCACCCTTAAAATTGGCGCATTCACATCGGCGCCGTCTATAGTTGCCACCAGTTCCCAAATCTAATTTTTTTTTTCATGTTTATCACGACATAATCAATTAAAAAAACCATTTCTGTCACTGGAAAAAATGATACATCATTTTGCACCCTTGCTCTCTTACTATATACAGGTAATCGTAGTCCAGTGGATAAAAGCGAGGTAAAACTTGCGTTTCTTAATTAACAAGCAAGAAGTTGTGCGGTCAAATCTCACTTACTTCAACTTATATCCAAAAATACGACTGTGTCTGAATGGTTCATATTCTACTATAAGCTGTAGAGCCCCTGTACTGTAATTGGGATTAAGTTCCTGTTGTGCTGAGTAACAAATAAATAAATAAAAATACTGAAGTTTAACCATAAATTTAATAAAATCAACAAAGGTATAAACTGTTTCACAAGCAACAATATTTAATATAAGTTAGTAAATCCCCCAAAAATAAAAAGCACAAATAAAGCTTGTTAGTTCAATTTAATCTTCATCCCCGTAATGACTTTATGAGGCCATCTCGTAGCATCAAAATGTGACGTATACGATGCAGCATCCAACATCAAGGCGAGCTGTAACGTTTCATTAACCGCCGTGTGAAAATCACGCTGTAATTGCGTATTTGATGTGCAAATAAGGGCGCTATAATAATAACATTAACACTTTACGAGCCTGTAAAATCATCCCTGTACCTCACCCCGTGCTGCCATAGAAACGCAGGAAAAACAATGAGCACCAATCAGTACACAAGTTAGACAGGGGTTTTTACAAACCCGGAGAAGTGGGTCAAGGGATGAAATATTTTTAGCGGTTGGTAAATTTGCACGAAGAAATGTCTCATTTTCTTCCCTTGATAGACAAGTGATTATTACTACCATATTTTTATCAAAATTAGACCTTTACATATTTTTATCCATTTATCCCTGCAGCCGACAAAACATTTTCAGCAATTTAAAATTACCTCTGTGGCTCCTCCACCACTAACTTCACGTGCATAAATATATCACTTACTGAGATCTGCTTCGACAGAGTGCCACATTCAGTAATGGGTAAAAGGCGTGATGATATATTTATTTTTTTATTTTTATTTTTTATTTTTATTTTTTATTTTTTTATTTTTTTATTTTTTTATTTTTTTATTTTAATTTTTTTATTTTTATTTTTTTATATATCAATCATATGGGGTGGCTAGCTCAATGGTATGAAGTCGTCCTGTGGATCCTGAGAACCCTGGTTCGATTCCCACTGGCGACAAACAATTTTCATTATTTCAAAAGCTACCCCTGTGGCTTCTCCACCACTAACATCTTTGAGGACTGTGATTTGACGACTGGTAACCGCACTTCACGCACATAAATATATCACTTACCGAGATCTGCTTCGGCAGAGTGCCACACCCAGTAATGGGTAAAAGGCGTGATGATATATTTATTTTTATTTATTTATTTATATATCAATCATATGGGGTGGCTAGCTCAATGGTATGAAGTCGATCTGTGGATTTTGAGAACCCTGGTTCGATTGCCACAGGCGACAAACAATTTTCATAATTTCAAAAGCTACCCCTGTGGTTCCTCCACCACTAACATCTTTGGGGGCCGTGATTTGACGACTGGTAACCGCACTTCACGCGCAAAATATATCACTTACCGAGATCTGCTTCGGCAGAGTGCCACACTCAGTAATGAGTAAAAGGCGTGATGATATATTTATTTTTTTATATATCAATCATCAATTACCAAGTAGTAAAAATTACAACACAATTAGAAATGGAGAGATTCTATTTCGTTGTGAAAATATTCGACTTTAATAAACCGTTCAATATTCAATAAACTTTCGTATTGTTTGAAACAAATGCAAACAGTCGTTGGCAACGGCATTGTTTCTGTTGCTGTATCACTGATGATACCTAATGAATTCTCTGCCAGCCTCACAGAAACAATTTATGAAGTTATTGTACATGTCTTTGTTGAATTTGTAGCAGCGTACGTCGCGCGGGAATCGCTGGAATGATTGCAAACTTGTGATGGAACGGTCCGCGACTCCAAGTGCACTTCCTTGTGATTTATTGCTACAGTTGGTATTAATTTATTGGTATTGATTTTCGATTATGTTGATTCGGTTGCAGGACGCTTGAATGAATGTTATACTATTGATTGAATTGATTTTATTTGTAGGATAAATGTTTATTTGGTGCAGTTAACCTGATTTTCATTGTGACCTGATTTTCTACTATATTTCATTTTAATTTTATTGCAGTCTTATACTGAGTGTTCCGAAAAATAAGCCCACCCACGAAAATAGTAATAAATATATATATAGAAAATTTTTAAAATCTCAAATTTGAAGGACTTTTAAGGTCCATATCTCAAAAACTAAAAGAGACATCCAAATGCCATCAAATTTGTCGTTGGCTTTCAAAGATGAAACTTTAGAAAAGTTAAAAATATTTTTAACTCAAAAATTAAAATAGATATGAAGATACACTCAACGACATTTGATATAGAACAATATTTTTAAAATTTTCGATTTTTGAACTGATTCAAGCAAAAATGATCATCTCCATGTTCATATGACAATATCTTTTAAACCAAGCATTTTCGAACTTCCAAATTTTTAATACTTTAAATAAACTTTCAACATTCCTTGTCCCAAATTCGTAAATACCTAAAACACGCTTAACCTAACCACGCTCCACTAAATTTCAAAACATCCTAAAATCCTTTAATCACCAATTCATTACCCGATTAAGGATCAATCGTTCGCCATGAACTCACATCTTTCTCTGTAACATCTTCAGAAGCTCCCGACCACAGCACAACCTTGCCACGCGCTCAATTAATCCGTAATCTCCCTCGGTCGACTTCACGTGAGTCACGCGTAGCGCGTGACCGAGCACGTGACCGTGATCAGGCCAGCAGGAGGATGAGAATTATTTGACAGAGATGATGATACATTAATTAGTTGTTTTGATGTTTTCATTGGGTGATTATTCTGTGTGATGTACAGGGAGAAAGGAATGATTGATGATGTAATATTTGGGGTTATTTTAGGTTGAAATTGTCTCACTGGGGTTTGTTCTTGAGGATGGTGCTAAAATTATTATTATTATAAATGTTATTGCAGCAAATAGACGTTGAAAATTGCATTTTTTTTTAGTGGTTTCTTTGGCGGACCAACTACTTAGGTCATATGCCGCCATTACGCCCTGATCTGCGTTTTAGGTATTATGGTCAACAGCAACGCGGGTTTTCTCTGGACGGTCACCCATCCAAGTACTATCCGCGCGCAACGTTACTTAACTCGCGTTATCGCTTAGATCAGTTCCAACGAGTGCAGCCATGGCCGTTGACACATTTTTTATTTATTTATTTATTTATTTATGCAACTGAAACTTAATTCCAATTATAGTACAGGGCTCGAACTCACCGAGCCGCAATTTGTATTTTAAATAAAAAAATAAATATATCATCGCGCCTTCTACCCATTACTGGGTGTGGCACTCTGCCGAAGCAGATCTCGATAAGTGATCTATTTTTGCGCGTGAAGTGCGGTTATCAGTCGTCAAATCACGGCTCCCAAAGATGTTAGTGGTGGAGGAGCCACAGGGGTAGCTTTTGAAATTATGAAAATTGTTTGTCGCCTGTGGGAATTAAACCAGGGTTCTCAGGATTCACAGGCCGACTTCATACCACTGAGCTAGCCATCCCATATTTTAATATACTATTTATTTCTAATATTTATTTTATATTTTGCACGTTCACATGACACATAATTTCTGACTATATCGAGTTGTCATTGATCCGTTAGAATCATAATCATTTGTTTCAAACATAAAAAAAATCTGTTTAAGATCTTTGACTATGACCTACAGTAGTTTTTAAAGACTACATTATAATAATGACAAGGAAAAGAAATTCGTTAAAGAAATGTGAATTGTTGATGCTTCATTTTATAATTTATTTTGAACAAGAATATGAAAATAATGGACCGCTTTTATCCTTAAGTGTTGTATGAGAGGTAAACTAGTGAATTTAAAATTAACTTTCAATATTAATTTAAAATTTATTAGACAGTACCGGATATACTAAAAGGGGTCTCTAAAATAGCTGCGAAGTCAAAAAAAAAAATGTTATCATCTCCAAAGAAGTAATGCGCAATACAATTTAAAACCAGTTAAATATATACCATGTAAACATAGCAGCATCCTATGCCATTCATCTAGTTATTTTTTTTAATGACGTCAGTCCATATTCATAATGTTTTCAGTATATTTATATTTTAAACAAAAAATCTGAAAATGATAATGTGTAGATAGTTAGGTATTTTGCCTCATATGATTATGAATCTTCTAAGCTGCGTCCATCAGAGCTTTTACCCGTGCATCGAGCTTAAAGCTCCACTTAAACGCACGTATGCGTGTATGTGCTAGAGTGAGATAGGTTCCTCATCCTGCTCCGTGTGTGAGAGTGAGATGGAAGGCGTTACACAGTAGCGGTGTATTTTGTTTGTTGAATTATTTATGTATCGTAGAGTGCCGGTAATGATGCGATCAAATGTGCCATGGAAATGTATAAACTAGCAGCGTGTGATTTATAATGTGACGTGGAACGAAAATGGACGGGGGATTTCACTCTGACGATATTTTAGAAATATTAAATAACTTAATTGATACTTTAACTAAAATTGTTATCATTAAATATAAATAATATTACTTACTAATATCTTTAGAGGTTCTTATTTAACAGTTACTAATTACTTACCAAGCACAAAAGTCCACGCCAGTCGTTCTATAATAGTTATTTGTATAACAAGGGCAGAAAGTGTTATATTACTTATCGGGAACATAAGTGGTTGAATCGAGAATGATTTGGTAGGATGAAAATGTTTGACGAATGGGTGTTTCGGGAGTTAATTACTTCTTTTTGGCCCCTGGGCCATAAAGAAGTGTTTAGGCCCGCTTTTTAGAGCTAAAACACATGCTTTTCGGCTCTGTTGTGCATAAAACTAATTTCTTTATTATTTGGAATTTATTTAAATTTATTTTATTTTATTTTATTTGGCTTTTTGAACTCGAAGGGTCAAGGACGAGAGGTTCAAACAAGGGCTGTTTTTCCACATAACCCTTACACATACATCACAAACATCCATATTCTGGGCAGAATTAGAACCCGCGATCTACGGTGTGCAATGCCAAGTAATTATTACGCTAGTCGCTCGAGTACCGTTGTCGATTTATTCCACACATTATAATTCGTTCGTTTAATAAAAGTAAATTTCCTGTTGTGCAGGATAACAAATAAATAAATAAATAAATATATCATCACGCCTTCTACCCATTACTGGGTGTGGATGGCACTCTGCTGAAGCACATCTCGATAAGTGATATATTTTGCGCGTGAAGTGCGGTTACCAGTCGTCAAATCACGGCCCCCAAACATGTTAGTGGTAGAGGAGCCACAGGGATAGCTTTTACAAATTATGAGAATTTGTCGCCTGTGGGAATCGAACCAGGGACCTCAGGATCCACAGGCCGACTTCATACCACTGAGCTAGCTATCCCATAACAAATAACAAATGAAAATAATAAGAAAGATGGCGAATGAATAATAAAATCAATGTAGAACAGCAATTGACAATTTTTATTTTTAACGGGCCAATTTGTAAAATAATTAAATATAAATATATCATCACGCCTTTTACTCATTATTGGGTGTGGCACTCTACCGAAGCAGATCTCAGTAAGTGATATATTTATGCACCTGAAGTGCGATTACCAGCCATCAATTCACGGCTCCCAATATGTTAGTGGTGGAGGAGCCACAGGGATAATTTTAAATTGTTGAAAATGTTTTGTCGGCTATGGGGATCGAACCAGGGATCCACAGGCCGGCTCGATACCACTGAGCCATTACCCCATTATAATTTAAAATAACTAGGGGCTACACTAATATTAATTATTTTAGTTATTGGTAATTAATTCTTATTAACAAAAGAAATTAGTTCATTAATACAAATTAATCACGAAGAACAGCATGAAAATATCCCCAGGGCCGCAGTTTACCCACTCCTGGTGTAGAATGTAGTTTTCTTAGTATTTCAGAATGAACAATAAATCTTTAGACTAAAGAAAAAATAAATAATTCATTAATTTCAAAGCAAAAGTATTCTACATGCATAAATTTGCAGCGAATAAAAATCGTTCTTCTTTGTGCTGTTCATGAAGTAAACGCCAAGTGACATATTCAAAGAAAAATAAATTGTTTTCCAAGAAGAAGTTTTTATAGTTGCATAAGAAAAAAGAAAATGTACCAAGTTGTGTAGTAGAGTGAAAATTAAAAGTCTTTATTATCGAAATATCCGCTGCAAGAAATTAATTACTTGTTTGCAAGTTGGCATGGCGTTTGTATTCGTAGCTGGGGCGAGTCTAAGAAAACTTCTGCGAACGAATGAAACAACCGACTTTTGTTCTACGTGAAACATTTTTAATTAACAAGGTTATTTATTATGTTGCAGAACTTTATTTATTGCATGGAAACATTCAGTTAATAAATGTGATTTTTATTTGAAATTTATTTACTAATTACCTTCATTAACAATGCGAAATTAATGGAAATAAATTTACAATTAGAACAGAGTTATTTCAACGAATTCATGTTTGTTAAATATAAAATATAAATAAAGATATCATCACGCCTTTTTTACCCATTACTGGGTGTGGCACTCTGCCGAAGCAGATCTCAGTATGTGATATATTTATGCGCGTGAAGTGCGGTTACTAGTCATCAAATCACGGCCCCCAAAGATGTTAGGACTAGGGGAGCCACAGGGATAATTTTAAATTAGTGAAAATGTTTTGTCGGCTGTGGGGATTGAACCAGGGTTCTTTGGATCCACAGGCCGACTTGATACCAATGAGCCATTACCCCATATGTTTGTTAAATGAAAGATATAAATATAATAAATATATTATCACGCCTTCTACCCATTATTAGGTGTGGCATTCTTCCGAAGCAGATTTCAGTAAGAGATATATTTTGCGCGTGAAGTGCAGTTACCAGTCGTAAAATCACGGCCCCCAAGGATGTTAGTGCAGAAGAAGCCATAGGGGTAGTTTTTTAATTGTTTGTCGACTCTGGAAATCGAACCCGGGTTCTCAAATCCACAAACCACCACACGACTTTCTTATACACAGCATATTTCATATTAAAAACGCTGAATTGAACACTTATGACTTGCTCCTTGCGTTTGACAGTTATTATTTGACATATAAATGTTAAACATGTGTTTGTTTTTTGTTTCTATTGCTACTATGATTATTGAAATATATTATTAAATATATAAATTAGTTTTTCTCAAAATTAGACGCATATACAGGAAAATTGCAAATAACATTTTATGTTCCAAATATTTTTGCTAACATCTTTTGTTTGAAACTTTTTTTAGTAACTGATTCCATTTTTGAAATAAATGGAATTTATTGTTTTGTGTGTCCAGTAAACTTCCTCTTCCGGTTTTTTAATTTCATTCAAAATCAACTCAGCTCTTCGTATTTTCATGAAACTTATAATTACCAAGTTTCGTTAACAAATCTTATCTCGTTCATGAGATATTGCACGACCGGACACACATCCATCCATCCATCCATCCACACACACAGACATCATTGAGTAAATGATCAAAACAGATTCAGTGGACCTCAAAACATGTATTTCCGCGAAAATCTCGTCAACGATTTTTTTCACGATTCCAATACTTCCTTATACTACGTATAAGAAAGTAATAAAAAGAAAAACTGGAATAAAATCAGATTTGAATCACATGGCGACCGTAGCTTAGTTACCATATAACCGGAGTTCATAGGTTCCAGGTTCTCATCCTGGCGGTATATATATAATTTTGTTTTCTTGTTCTCCATTTAGGAAGAAGTTTAGGGGGTATCAAATGTATTATGTGTTTGTTGTTTCAGGTGCGCGTAGCCATAGTAACTTGAACGATGTGGACATGGAGACCGGCGAGCGACTGCCGAACTTCGTGACTCCGGGGCAAACGTACCGGATCGCCACCGGAGCCACCGTCGTGCTACCATGCCGCGTCACTGAGCCTGGTAAGTACCACCACTATTTTACAATTACCCCATGTCACAAGCAAGAATACAGTTAGAGAAGTACTTATTAAGAAAACGTTAAATAATAATAAAATATTGAAGTGGGCGAAAAAAATATTTTTTTTCTACGACTGCTATGAAAAGTTGATATTTATGCTTTCAGTTGACATCGTAAAGTTGATGGTTACCGAGTAACAAACAATAAAATACTTTACCGCGCGTCTCCTATAGCAACAAGCGGTCAAATACTTTACCGCTCGCTTAGAAAAATATAAATTGTTGCTGAAATCTTAATTTATTGAAACAATACTTACAAAATCTAAAATATAGGTTAGATTCATTTTTACACTTTTACACATATTATACATGAAGTTTGTTACGCTATGATTTGGAGTTGAACTTGAACGCAGATGGACAGCAGTGCCAACTTAATGAGGATGAGGGATGTTATAATTGAAAGTGCAGTTTTGACAGTTTTGTATATTTATTCCGGAACTTAAAATGGTGTTTGATAAATTTGATGATAAGTTTCTGTGACATTCTCATTAGAATTTTCAGTTAGTACGCCAATCACTATTTTCTGAGATTTTTGAGCACATTTTTTATTTAAGTGTGAAAATTTATCACAAACAATGATTGTCGATAACAGATTTTTTAAATTATTTATTTGGATGCTGATATCGCCATGGTTATATACAATACAGAAATTGGTGGAACGTGAATTGAACTAGCCCCATATTATTTTTTAGTAAGTAAAGTCGTAGAAAAAATTATGTGTGTGCCTCAAGCGTAAAGTATCTTTTTTGCTCGTGCTCGGTAATTGAAGCGCGAGCGAAGCGAGCGCTGCAATAGAGAATAAAGATTCACTTTACGCTCTTGATACACAAATAACTATTTTTTGAAATGCTGTACTTGAAGTAAATAAACGTAGGATTGTGTAAGAAGAAGAAAGCCATGTAGATTTTTAATCAAACCCAAACTGTACTTATTTAATATTCCGTCACCCTCGTTCTCAAGTTGCTAAGCACGTCGTGGTAGTGTGACATGTTGAAGTGATTGCTTGGGTAAACACCGCGAGTATTTCTTATTGTCACCGATTCCGCGGCCCATAAACTATACATAATGGCGGACCGACATTCTATTCGAATGTACGCCAGTCGCTCGAACGGTAAAGGATTGGGAATTTGGTGCCCGGACTATTTACCGCCAGATCGTTTTTCCGGTAGGTTCCGGGTCCGGACTCATTTACAGGACTGTATTAGGGATTTGTTGATAGCGAGTTGTTTGGAATAAATAAATATGTCACGGTAAAGCGAAGCGAAAGTGGTACATTATTTGACGGATATTAAAACCACGACAAATGTAATTGATTATTTTTTGACGTTTCTCAAATTTATTAGCTTCAATACACAAATAAAAATTAAATCAATACGATGTTTTAAAATATCAAGTCGGCTGTATTTAAAATAAAAAAATAAATATATCATCACGCCTTCTACCCATTACTGGGTGTGACACTCTGTAATTGATTGACAAGAAAAATGTAACATTTGTGTTTAGAAAAACTGAATCGGAATAAAATAGTTAGGAATGCTTTTAAAATTACATCTAAGAACTAGATACTCGTACCTATGTCTTTATGAATAAGTAATAGGAACTTGAATAAACATTCATCTTTAAAATTGATGTTTACTTACTTGAATAACTGTTTTAAAATGTCATAATACGCTCGTGCATTTCCTTTGTACTGTAATAGGGATAAATGTAATCAGATCACTGAATAAATCATAAATAAATTGCATTTGAAAATAAATGTAAGGTTTTAATGAAACTTCCGGAATGGAATTCAAATTGTATCATGTATTATATCAATATTCTATTATTTGTAATTTATTATATAGAATGAATGAGGCTACATACGATATATTCTAGAACGGAAATCTAGTTAGATTAAAAATTATGACACGCCATTCTATACTTTTATTATTATTACTGTTATTATTATATTACTTTATTAAACTTATACTATTGAATAAAAGATTAGTAAAATAGAAAGGAATATTAGTGAAATTGAGGGCGAGAGCTTAAGAATAAATAAATGGATATAATTGAAACAAAGAATATAAAAAAAAAAAAATATAAATATATCATCGTGCCTTTTACCCATTACTGGGTGTGGCACTCTGCCGAAGCAGATCTCGATAAGTGATATATCTTTGCGCGTGAAGTGCGGTTACCAGTCGTCAAATCACGGCCCCCAAAGATGTTAGTGGTGGGGGTGCTACAGGGGTAGGTTTTGAAATTATGAAAATTGTTTGTCGTCTGTGGGAATCGAACCAGGGTTCTCAGGATTCACAAGCCGACTTCATACCACTGAGCTAGCCATCCCATATAAAAAAATAAAAATCTAAAAATATCACCACGCCTTTTACCCATTACTGGATGCGGCACTCTACTCTTATATTAAACACTGAATAGCTAACTTGCTTATAGCCATGCATTGACATCTGTGAGGTAAGCAAGTTGGTGGCGGCCATTTGCAAGGCAGGAAAACTAGCGCTACATTTAAATGTATCATAAGCATTCATGTTTTAAAATAGTTATTTATGTACCAAGGGTGAAAACATGATTATTAGCATGAGGCGCAAAGCGCCGAGGGCTAATAACATGCTCAGGGTCAGAAACGCTAATTTCACCCGTGGTACATACAATATTTTATGCACAACAAAATAACATTTAATTATATGTTCAAAAGATTAAAATATGTAAATAAGTTATATGTCAAAATGACATTTTGTAAAATCAAGTATTCACAAATAAAAAATAAATATATCATCACGCCTTCTACCCATTATTGGGTGTGGCACTCTGCCGCAGCAGATCTCGGTAAGTGATATATTTTGCGCGTGAAGTGCAGTTACCAGTTGTCAAATCACGGCCCCTAAAGATGTTAGTAGTGGAGAAGCCACAGGGATAGTTTTTTAAATTATGAAATTGTTTGTCGCTTGTGGGAATTGAACCAGGGTTCTCAGGATCCACAGGCCGACTTCATACCACTGAGCTAGCCGCCCCATAATAGTATAATACCTAATAATACAGGGTGATCAAAAGGGATTGTTATAGTTGGCAATACAATTCCAGAGATCTTTTTATTACACAATTGTCATAACGTCAGATAAAGGCGGAAATGCTATTTGACATTTCTAATAAGTACAAATAAGTTATGTCAGGAGTCTGACAGCTAATAGAATGTTGACTTTTTAAGTAATAGAAATACTTTAGAAATAAATGTAATAATAAATGTACTCAAATTTAAATTTTAAATGTCACTGTCAACAACAGGAAATGAATTTATGTATCAGGCTTACCAATTTTAAATAGTTTTTTTTATTGCCAACTGTAACAATTCCTTTTGATCACCCTGTAATATAAACTACTAGCCAAAAAAAAGTATATAATAGATATTATTACTGTATATTTATTTACTTTATTTTGACTCAAATGTTAAAATATTATTTCTGTTGTTGGCATTCTACATATGTGTATGAGTTCGTTTATTATCGGAAATTAGCCGAAAGATCCAGATCTGTATTGATTTTTAAAAAAGATTGCAAACGTTAGTTTAACAAGTTTGTGCACAGCTCACTAATTAATTCTGTCATTTCTGGTTATCTTAGCTAGTCAGTACAGTGCGGGCTGCAGTAGTGAGCATACACATATGCAGTGTTTTGTGAATAATTTTATATATAAAAATGCGTAAATTGTGCGTATTTGTGCGTATTTACGTGTGGTGTATAAGTGTTAGTGCTGTGAACAGTGAAATAAACCCTATGGACCTCCTAAGATTGCAGGATTTGCTGATTCAACAGTGAAAACGTGCGATGTGGCCGGTAGCTGATTCCTGCTAAAAGTAGGCAACAACATTATATAGAGTGATCAAAAGGAATTGTTACAGTTGGCAATAAAAAAAACTACTTGAAATTGGTATGCCTGATACATAAATTTATTTCATGTTGTTGACAGTGACATTTGAAAATTTAAATTTAAATTTGAGTACATTTATTATTTCATTTATTTCTAAAGTATTTCTATTACTCAAAAAGTCAAAATTCTATTAGCTGTCAGACTCTTGACATAACTTATTTGTATTTATGTCAAATAGTATTTCCGCCTTTACCTAGCGTTGTGCCAACTGTGGAATAAAAATATCTCTGGAATTGTATTGCCAACTGTAACAATTCCTTTTGATCACTCTGTAATTTTATTATTTGTTAATAACGCTGAATTCGTAGACAAGTTCACATTGTTTACATTTATGAGTGTAGATGGTGATGCGAAGCAGGAGAGGAAAATGTATTCTATATAATTTAAGAAGGATAGGTTACAACCTCAACCTAAATTAATTTAAATTTATTGCGTACATAACTTCGTATTACATCGTAAAAATTACGTTAATTGTAAGTAAAATGGGTGAAGATGGTTCGTGGAGGTATTAAGGGGTGGGTGTATGGGTAATTCTAGTCCGTCCCTGGAACACCCTGCGATTTTCATGAGTTCATTAGTCGGCCGACCGAAACATGATAATGGCACTTTGTTTACGCTTTTTATAGGCACAGAGCTGCAGTTTTTACAGTTAATGGTTGCCCTTTGCTTCCCCACCCTCTAAACCTGGGTTTTATCAGCCGGTAATTTGAGCCGTTTCTTCCCCAAGGCAGATTCTATCAGACGAAACCCTCCTGTCCTTTGTTTTTGTTATTTCTTTTTTGTCTTTTGTTTGTGCCGACTATAATACATACTCACTACATACTTACACAACTTATATTTATACAGGATGTAGGTGGTTCAATGGTATCAAGTCTGCCTGTGGATCATGACAACCCTGGTTCGATTCCTACAGCCAACAAACAATTTTCACCACATTAAAATTACCCCCTCCACTAACATCTTTGGGGGTCGTGATTTAACGGCTTGTAACCACACTTCACGCGCATAAATATAACACTTACCGAGATCTGTTTCGGCAGAGTGCCACGCCCAATAATGGGTAAAAGGCGTGATGATATATTTATATTTATTTATTTTTTATTATTACAGTGTGAAGCAAATCTGTATTTTTCGGAAACGGTTTCAGAAAAAATAGTATACCTAATACGTCAGGAAAGTCTTTTTACTTGACTCAGCAGATTAAAATACTCGGCTTACGGCTTCGTATTTCAAACAACAGTCAAGTAAAATATCACTTTCCTAACTTATCATATAATATCTATTTCAGACGACCACTTATGAAAGTAACTATAATAACATCATAAACTACTACGGAAAGTTGAACATAACATATACTGATATGTTAGTGTAACGCACACGTCTAACATATCAGGTGAAGTTCCACTGATTGACAACAGATGGCGTTACGATGAAAGAAAATAATAAAATAAATAAAAAGAATTTGTATTATTATATAAATCGAAGTTTTGGCATATTTTTCAACAGATAAATCTTATTTAAAAAAAATTAATAATTAGTTATTTACTAATATTTTAGCATTATTTAATATTTTGACATTACGGTTAGTACAGTGGGTATCATAATACCTAACCTCAAACGTCAAACGTCAACACTTACCTTCAAAAACGCATCAGCTGTCAAAGTGTAACAACATTGCTTTCGTAAACTTTTTTTAGTAATATTTTGTGGTCGTCTGAAAAATAGTGTACATAACTCGCCCGAAAGTGTGATAACTGTGTTCGTGTACTTAAATCACTCGGCGCTGCGCGTCTCGTTTTTAAATTTGTACACTCGCACGTTATCTAACACTTTCGATGCTTGTTATGTAATATACTAATTAAATATTAATTAATACTTTTCACAACTCTTCGTAGAATAGGTGGCACAGTGGTTATCGTGTCGGCCTGCGGATCCTGAGAACTCTGGAGCCCGATTCTAATTTGTAGTAACCAGCTGTAGCCACTGGCTTGACGTCATTGTTGTCGCTACCTATAGTGTGGCTAATGACGTCAAGCCAGTGGCTACAGCTAGTTGCTACGAATTAGAATCGGTCTCCTGGTTCGATTCCCACGGGCGACAAACATTTTCACCACATTAATACTACTCCTGTGGCTCCTCCTCCACTAACATATCTGGGAACCGTGATTTTACGGCTGGTAACCGCACTTCACACGCAAACATATATCATTTACCGAGATCTGCTACGGCAGAGTGCCACACCCAATAATGGGTAGAAGGCGTGATGATATATTTATTTATTTTTACAACTCTTCGTTTCGGGAAGTGAAAAGATAACATCGTATTACATTTATCATATTGTTTAATTGGCAAGATTGTACTCATTAATTTGGTACTTTACATAAAAGGTACTTCATCCAAATTCTAGTAGCTTAGAGTGGAATTAAGTTTTGAACGCACAACTTTTGTTTAGTATTGAACTATATTTATTCTGATTGATTTTAGGTATTTGAATAAGGTAGTATATCTGTGCTTATAGATAACATTTCCATGTAAATCCAACGTCAACTTTTTGCCGTCTAATGCCCTCAACAACAATATTAAGTGAATGGTTAGTTCTGTGTGTCGACAAAGGGTTAGGTGGCTGGTGGCTGGTGGCTGGTGGCTGGTGGTTACAATAGGCCGAAACGTTATTCTATTTTCTCAGATGTATAACAACCCCGGTTTCATAACACAAAGAACAAACAACCCTGTTAATCATTTTCCTTCCGCGATCTCGTTTGCTGTGAAATGAAACAGTTGCCGGCGGTAATGGCGGACACGTCTCTATTCTGATGTAAGTGAACATGATGAATTTACATGAACCGGTATTTCCGTTACCGTGCAACAGATGTTCATGAAGCTTATTTATACGTTATCCTGTTTTTCTTTTTACATATGCAAATTTGTTAACATTTAATTATACCGGTAATAAATTACAGCTGTCATTTTATCAAAACCTGGATTTTAAATTAAAATTTGCTTATAACATTTTATATTAACTATTCACTAAATACAAAACAACTTGAATATAACATAGTTTTCATTGTCAATTATTTCTCATTATTTTTCTCGTATTAATACCTTTTCGGACAGTTTTCAATTAACAAAATTCATTGTCTGATTTGTTATAGTCGTTGCTAGACAACAATAAATAAAAGTACGGGAGACACTATTTTTTTTTTGGCCTTAAAACAAGCGTAGGGCGACACTTATCTATTTCATTTGTTTCTAGTTCTTATATGGCGTCTTTTACTGCAATTGTGTGGAATTCACTTTCAAAAATAAGCGCAGGCCAACACTCTCTTCCTTTATTATCTTTTCATTTCATATTCGGTTACTTCATTGTGTGGAATTTTCTTTCAAATACAAGCGCAGGCTATCGCTCTCATCTTTTCTAATCTATGAAGATTCGCTGTTAAATTCGTTGTTAAAGGAGTAAGCGTGAGTAATTTGAGATATTTTGCACATATGAAACGTACGTCGAAGAAAGATGAATGAAAAGTCTATAGGAATGATTGTATGGATGTGATTGAAGGTTTGTTGTGTGATGAATGATGGGTGGTGAGTGAGGGATCTATGCATGTGGCTGAAGCATGAATGGTGTGTAAGGATGAGAATTTTTGGCTAAGACTGATTATTGATGACTCTGATGAGTAAATGTTTTATGAATGATTTTAGGGTTTGTGCTACCCCATTTGATATATGTATGTATATTAACAGAAAGAAGGCTTTTCTTCCCTTATATTCAAGTTGTAAAATAAATAAAAATATATCATCACACCTTTTACCCATTACTGAGTGTGGCACTCTGCCGAAGCAGATCTTGGTAAGTGATACATTTATGCGCGTAAAGTGCGGTTACCAGCCGTCAAATCACGGCCCCCAAAGATGTTACTGGTGGGGGAGCTACAGAGATAATTTTAAATTGTTGAAAATATGTTTTGTCGGCTGTGGGGATCGAACCAGGGTTCTTAGGATCCACAGGGCGACTTGATACCACTGAGCCATTACCCCATAATGTTCAAGTTGTAAGTAGGCAATTTTCTCTCAGTGGAAGAAAATCCAAATTTCCTCCCTAGAAAAAAGTAACAGTTTCTCTCCCTTCTGATATATTCGGGTCATATTTCGATAATATGAAGTAAAATAAAGCTTTTTAATTCCTAGCGTAATGAGGGCTTTGATATCTACAACTTTTATTTGAAACTTTTGTTTCTATCTACCACAATTTTGGAATTAAAATTAATGGAATGAAAATCGTAAATTTCACATTTTTCCAAAAATTGCACTACTTTGCTAATTATCCAAAGTCGTAGCACTTATAGTTCCCAAAATCCCAATGCTGACAAAAAAAAAACACTCTATATGCTGTGAGAATCATCTCATTCGCGTATAATAACTTATTTCAAATTATAACCAAAACTGCAACTGCATCCCAATAGTTCGAATTCCATTGTAAGCCATATATTTCCTGTACTACACTTAGGAATAATTTCCTGTGATGGTCTCATATAAATAACCATGAAGTAAAAAGGTAGAAGCATCCTTCTTGACATATGTCATCCCGTCATTGTCCCTATCCATTCTTCTGGACCACTTCTTTCCTTTCCAGGACTGCTCATTTCTCGCATGATATTTCCCGCCTTGTTAACGATATTTGACGTGGTGTGGTTTCTTTCTATTGAGTGTGCTGTCGCCTCAATCGATTTCCGCGGTTATTTATCGTAGTCGACCTTGCCAAATAGAAATTCTATACCCGTCATGGTGATGCGTCTTTGTTAGCGCGTGCGAGACGATTTTGTCTTTGATTTGATAGGTGAAAGATGATATTGTTTTTCATGAACAGCGATTCTTGGTTTGCAGTTGTCACTGTTTCTTCATATTTATAATTCTTTTCATACAAGTATATATTCAGTAATAATATAACAAGTAAGTGAGAATAAATTGAAAATAATTTGACAGATCTTTTGAAAACTTGTTGTCAGGCAATAGTCATGAAAGCCCGTAGGACTTGAGTGGCTATTGCCAAATGGCAACAAGTTGGCGAAAGATACTGGAGAATTATTTTCTAATTTATCCAACTTTCGAGTTATATATAATTAGATTATTTCTTGACTTAGCTGTTGAGGTCGATTCATCCAACTTAAAAGATTTTGAACTAGGTCCATATCGATTGATTACTTATTAATGTATTCTTGGAAGTTGTTTCCAAAATTTGTTGATGATTTCTGTATCTTAACTGGAACTAAATAGATTTTTTTCACATATTTTACTTGACACGTTGACAGTTTTAAATAATTGTTGGACAACTACCTATCATTTGTCACAAACAAAAGCACCTACAGAGATTATTCCCAGGAATAATCATTAGAGTTTTATTCTCAGTATAATAATGACAGGATTGGTTGAAACGCAGACACGTGACATATAAAAAAGCATTTCATTGGTTTTGAGAAACGTCAAAAAATAATCATTCTTTCAATTGAATTTCTTTCCGCACGACCAAACCGTTTTAGCTAATTAAATATCTTAAATATTTTAAATGGGGTGGCTAGCTCAGTAGTATGAAGTCGGCATGTGGATCCTGAGAACCTTGGTTCGATTCCCACAGGTGACAAACAATTTTCATAATTTCAAAAGCTACCCCTGTGGCTCCTCCACTACTAACATCTTTGGGGGCCGTGATTTGACGACTGGTAATCGCACTTCACGCGCAAAATATATCACTTACCGAGATCTGCTTCTGCAGAGTGCCACACCCAGTAATGGGTAAATATTTTAATTAAAACAATATGAAAATGAGAATGCTCTTTGTAAGTCAATGTAGTTATTTTGTAACTAAATTTATTCAAGTAAAGATTAGATATTTTTAATTAAAGAAATATATTAAATTTACAAGTACACCTTTAGCCTACATACCAAGTATGGAATGTAGTGTAATGTAAAATACCAGAAGTAAAAATGAAACAAAGAAATGGTAAATGTAATATGCGGAAGAGCTAAAGGTAGAAATCTCATACATCGGAGTGTGATAGAGCAGGGATTCTCAACCAGCGGTTTCAAGCCATTTCAATCAAAAATAAAATCAAATTAAATAAATATATCATTACGCCTTCTATCCATTACTGGGTGTGGCACTCTGCCGAAGCAGATCTCGGTAAGTGATATATTTATGCGCGTGAAATGCGGTTACCAGCCATCAAATCACGGCTCCCAAAGATGTTAGTGGTGGGGGAGCCACAGGGGTAGTTTTTAAATGATGAACATTGTTTTATCGCCCGTGGGAATCGAACCAGGGTTCTCAGGATTCACAGGCCGACTAGATACCACTGAGCTAGCTACCCCAGAACTAATATATAATAATAAAAACATCATTTGATTATCGAAATTTTGTCTCAAACTAACACTTGTTTTAATTTCTGGTGAGTTATCGTTTTGTTTGAGTTAAAATGTTGAGAACCGCTATCGTGCACGTGCAGTGCATCTCCGGAGCTAGTGCTAATTCCTCCGGGAGAGAAGCCGGAGTCAGCATCTTAATAACCGACACTGATACATCGCGAAAAGACAGATTTCTTTAATCTTTTCATGAAACAAAATTACAACATTTCACTCGAACGTTTCATCTTTCCTTTCCTCTTCTAACTCCGTATTTGTTGAATTTTCCTTCCCTTAATAAAAGAATTCCCTCATATTAAAATTCATCCCTCATTTCGCAAGGAAAATGAAACACCTGGCTTTCAAAATAAACAAGTCTTTGACCAAAGAAAACTAAATAATGTTTTTTTGGTAACAATAAACGCAATCAACGAGATGGAAATTTATTAAATTCCAGGAAATGCCTTCAATTTTAATGATTTCACAGAAACCAAAATATGATTTATTTGGAAAAACACTCAGTATTTTGTTTTCATTTATTACGGTTAAAAGGCGTGATGATATATTTATATAAAAAAATAGTAAATAAAAACACTTGGTTGTTTCAAAGAAAAATTTATATTTAATACTTGATGCGCATCGTTCTGACGATGGTGTAAAAACCGAAATGCGCATCAAGTATTAAATATAAATTTTTCTTTGAAACAACCAAGTGTTTTTATTTACTATTTTTTTATCAAACATGTTTCAACAAGTGCCAACAGCTTACTCAATTAATTATATATATTTATATGTTTTATTTATACTTCGATTTTATGCACTGGGCTACGTTTCCCATTTCCTTTTTAATAAGTGTTAATAAAATTGAAAATCAATAAAATAAATAAATAAATAAATATATCATCACGACTTTTACCCATTACTGGGTGTGGCACTCTGCCGAAACAGATCTCGGTAATTGATATATTTATGTACGTAAAGTGCGGTTATCAGTCGTCAAACCACGGCCCCCAAAGATGTTAGTGGTGGGGGAGCCACAGGGGTAATTTTAATTTGGGGAAAATTGTTTGTCGGCTGTGGGAATCACACTAAGGTCCTCAGGATCCACAGGTCAACTCTAAACCACTGAGCCATTACCCCATTAAATTAATAAACATAAATATATAATTCTAGTTGAGGCAAACTATAGGTGGGGAACTTTTTTACCATTGAATGGAATATTTAAATTAGGCAGTAATAAAGGAATTTTTCGAGATAATATTTTCAAGCCTACATTGACTTGACGATGAAGAAAAGTATTCGAAATCATATAGTAATTCCTAATTCGTAGAAATCTAATAGTAAACTTATAAAGTGAACAAGTTGTTTTTTTACAACTAAAACTAAATATAAAAAAAAGCCGCCCCAAAATATGTGCCGCCCGGTGCCGGACCCACCGCCTCTCCCTAGGTATGCCACTAGTAATCTTGATGTGATTGTAATTAGCTACAATAGTGCAGTAATTACGACCGTGATTAATTTACTGCAGTATCTATCAATAAACGCGCGTATAATGAATGTATTTCATCTTAGAAAAAGTTAGTTAACTGCTAATTAATTACTCTAAACGGCAACTTTAAAGTATAGTGTCTTTAATTGAAACCATTGAAAAACACTTTCGATTCTACTTGAAACTTCTCGATAAAAAACGAAAAAATTAAATTTTCATTGACCACAGCAATCTAGGATCACATTGTCCTCTCAGGAGGACACTCTCCTCTCCCGCCACTCCGCGGCAGTGTCCGGAACTAAACAAGACTCTTATTTATTTAAGGCGAGCGAAGAGGATTGTTTAATTAGTTCCCAGAGTTTCAGAATGATCCCCGGCTGGAATTGGGACCTGGGTTGGCGGGCCTACAACGTTTACTGTGTCTTATCGCTTCAAACAGCGGTCCTCAGTCCTGCGCAACCTCGCACCTGGATTAAGTGCTGCGCGCAAATCTGCTTTAGATGTTAATCTCTGGATAAAGTAGAGTTCTGTAGATGCGGGAACTTTGAAAAATTGCTGTTTGTGTAACTAGCGAACGAGGGATTTCTATGATGAATGACAAGTTATACTATATTTATTGCATACATTTATTTTTCTATGACTGTTAGGAAAAGTTGATAATTACGCTCTCGTTTGTCAATGTAAAGTTGACGTTTTCTGTGGAATAATCGTAACATAATATTGACGCGCGTTGTCATAATCAACAAGCGACAAAAAACTTTACGCTTTACTTAATGATGTTTATTATAAATTAATCAATTATTTATTTATTTTATACGAACAAAATAGAAACTTATTAAACTAACAGAATAAAATTGTTTTAAAAAAAATATTCTTCTTTTTTGATAATTTTTATATAAATTGCAAAAAAAATTATGTGTGTATTTCAAGCGTATCTTTGTTACTCTTGCATTATTGTAGCACCAATAACAAACTATCACTTTTCACCTAAGGGATATCCCTTAGAAAAATAATTAAAAATTTCAAAAAAATTAAATCGCTTCAAATGAGTTAAAATTTTGCTAATAAGTCAATTCGGACCCGGGGAATTCAATGCCGTTGAGCGCAACTTCGTATCACGTTTAGTTTTTGAGATAGAGCCTCCGGAAGTGTTGAACTTTCAACAAATTTCAACATGTCAGTTTTTCTACTTTCCAGAGGCTATATCTCAAAAACTAAACGAGATATGAAGATGAGCTTAACGGCATTGGATTTATCATGCTTCAATTAACTTGTATAAAAATCTACAGCGATTTTTAAATTTTTCAAAAATTTTCGTCATTTAATTTTTCCTAAACAGTTTTTGAACAATATCTTAAAAACTAGAAGGCGTACGCACTTGGAGATTTGACCATTGGATTCAGCGGATCAAAATACATCTGTATGTAAATTTTCATTACAATAATCGTACGAGAAAGAGTTCTAGAGCAAATTGTTTGAGAATCATAAAAAACCTAAGAGGTACCCCTTAAAAATAATTAAAAATTTCAAAAAACATAAATCGTTTAAAATTAGCTAAAATTTTGCTAATAAGTCAATTCGGACCCGGGGAATTCAACACCGTTGAGCGCAACTTCGTATCACGTTTAGTTTTTGAGATACAGCCTCCGGAAGTGTTGAAATTTCAACAAATTTCAGCACCTCAGGTTTTCGACTTCCCCGAGGCCATATCTCAAAAACTGAACGAGATATGAAGATGCGCTCAACGGCATTGAATTTCTCGTGCTTTAATTACTTTTAAATATTTTTTAGATCGTGAAAAATATTAACAAAATAGTCAATAAACTATTAATTATTCTGGCTACATAATATCTAAATTGTGATAATCTACAGAATAATTATGAAAAATTAAAGTTTTCATTAACTTATCAATCACTAATAAATAATAATAAAGTTACAGAATCTTGCTTTAAAAAATCAGTATTCAGATGCCAAATCCGACTCAATTAAGCGCAATATTCATCTTAAATCATAACAATACCCTACAATAATTGATCCAGTTTAAGTTTTGAAATATCACTTCACTTCATATATTGTTCCATCTCTCTCCTCGTGTTAATAATGCATATTTGTAAACTGAGTGAGATCGTCTCGTTTTAGTCTTAGCTTCTGAAATACTAATTATCTGTCGGAATGACGCGGTGGCCATGGGAGGAGGTAAAATGAGGGTGTCTTTCTCTGTGACGGCACCGAACGTTTCTTCTTAATTATTTATGTACTCGTAGCGTCGGCGAACATTACCGAAACTTTAGTTCGACAGGACACACTTCTATTATTCATAAGTGCCGCAGTGGCAGCACCATCGCCGGGCAAAGTGAAGATGAAGATCCTGGTGAGAGTGAAACCCATTGTTGAATTCGTGGAAATTAATTTCAATTACAGTGGCTTATAGCGGATTCCAAATATTTAAGAAAATATAGGTAGATGGGGCTCAGTGGTATCAAGTCGGCCTGTGGATCCTGAGAACCCTTGTTCGATTCTCACTACCGACAAACATTTTCACCACATTAAAATTACCCCTGGGGTTCTCTCTACACTTACATCTTTGGGAGCCGTGATTTGACGACTGGTAACCGCACTTCACGCGCATAAATATATTACTTACCGAGATCTGCTTCGGCAGAGTGCCACACCCAGTAATGGATAAAAGGCGTGATTATATATTTATTTATTTATTTTACTTTAAGCCAGTATCGTACCTAGAACTTTTGCCTCCCAGGGCGGTCTCCAATTTGTCACCCTTTCTGTCAATCAGTAAGTCAATCAAATGGTGGTTTTTATAAATTAGAAAAATAAATATAAACTAAATATATCACCACGACTTTTACCCATTACTGGGTGTGGCGGTCTGCCGAAGCAGATCTCGGTAATTTATATATTTATGTACGTAAAGTGCGGTTATCAGTCGTCAAACCACGGCCCCCAAAGATGTTAGTGGTGGGGGAGCCACAGGGGTAATTTTAATTTGGTAAAAATTGTTTGTCGGCTGTGGGAATCGAACCGGGGTCTTCAGGATCCACAGGCCGACTCGAAACCACTGAGCCATTACCCCATTAAATATAAATAAATAAATAATTGTAATTGAGACAAACTATAGGTGGGGAAGTTTTATACCATTGGATGCTATATTTAAATTAGGCAGTAATAAAAATTTTTCGAGATAATATTTTCAACCCTACATTGACTTGACGATGAAGAAAAATATTCGAAATCATATAGTAATTCATAATTCGCAGAAATCGAATAGTAAACTAATTTATTTATTTATTTATGTTACTCTGTACAACAGGAATTGAATCCCAATTACAGTACAGGGTTCGGACTCACCGAGCCGCAGAGTGGTTGTTATTATAATTTCTAGCTTGAGTGGGAATTGAACTCGGGATCTTCGAATTCGAATTCCGTAACGCTACCCACCCCACCGTACTGTCGGACTAAGTGAACAAGTTGTTTTTTACAACGAAAACTAAATATAAAAAATGTCGCCCCAAAATATGTGCCGCCCGATGCGGACCGCACCCAGCGCCCCCCTCTAGATACGCCACTGCTTTAAGCTATATCCGAATCAGTGAATCTAGTACTGGGAATAAAGTGAACGAAGTAATCCAATGACATAACTAAGTGCTCTGGTTCAATAAGTGTAAATTGGAATACGCCTATTGTCATTTACTAAGAAAAAATACTGTTAGTACCTATCACAAATTTAATATTAACAAAAATATCAAAGTTGTCTTGTAGAGTAGGGCAAAGTTTTCCACATTACCAGCTTCCAGAAGTAAACGCGAAATTCTCCAAATCATCAAGTTCTGAGTTTCTTAGCGCTGGTCCTCCCCTAGTGTACCATAAACGCACCACTTCATCCCTTAACATCTTCCTGCCTGTCCCCTTTCCCTTCCCACCGCCTGCGGATTAATAATCATGATTCTGATAATCCAAGTGAGCTGTGGCGCTAACCGATCGCAGCACCGTCCGCCATTCGTGTTCATCTGTTCGGCGGTTTTCAATTATTAACGGCATTCAGAATGACGAGACGAGAAACAGCAGAGATAGCGCTGAGATAGGCCAGGCCTGCTCGGATCGTTAACGGAGTAATTTTGCCGCGGGTCTAAAGTAAATGCCACTGAATATCATTGTAGCTGTAATGGTGTTTACCGTTGCTGACGCTACTGATGCTAGTGGCGCTAGTGCCGTTCGTGGCAGCGACGTTTGTGTTGCGTTTTGTTCGTGTGATACGAGCGATTTAGGGGTGTAGACACGGGGTGGAAGATAACTTGTTTGTTGAGGTATCGGGGATGTGAAAGACTTCGCATTAATTACTACATTTGTACAAGGAATCTGTGTCAACTCATACAAATTGTATATTTAATAATTGATGCCATTTTGAGAAATAAATTTAGCTATTTATTTATGTACAACAGGCAGTGGCGGATTTAGGCTCGATGCCGCCCTAGGCCCCGTTCGATATGCTGCTTTTTTACATTATGAGGGATTATTAAAATTAAACATCTAATTTTCAAATATTTAAATTTTTATAGATAAAATTTTATTAAAATAAATATATCTTCTTATTAGTTGACCTATAATTTATTAAATATAATATCAAATACAAACTATAATCTCGAATATAATTTTTGAAAAATAAATTTCACTTATTGTAATACCATTCTATATCTATGTAACCAAAAAGATATCAATAAGCTCCAAGTATTACAGAACAGAGCTATGAGAATGATTTTAAAATGTTCTAAATACAGTAGAGTAAGTGATACGATGAATGTGTTAGGATGGTTGAGTATAAATCAACTGTGTGAGTACTATGCTATGATATTCATATTTAAAATTGTTAATGGGCAGTAACCAGATTACCTTAAACGTAACTTAAAATATCACAAGGATATGCATATGTACAATACAAGAAATGGTGAATGTTTTTATATAGATCAGAAAAGTAAAAAAAGACTTTTAACATGATATTTCATAAAGGTTTACAATGTTATAATAAATTACCTGTTGATATTAAAACATCCCAAACTCTAAAACTTTAAAAATAGATTAAAATGTTATTTAAAAAAAAATAAAGACAAAAAGTCAATTACGATGTGGAACTGTGTCACAGTTCACTAGTCCCTAGTTGGTCTAGTTGGATAGTCGATCACACCATACTGATGAGTCCCTAAAGGACGAAACGCGTCTATGGTTAAAGTTGAACTGACCAGCCGTTTGATGATGACCCGATAAGTTGATTCAAACGTGCTGAAAAAAAAAAAAAAATTTTTGGAATTTGTGACAAGTGATGGAAATTTTGTTTTTCTATTTTTCTTATTTTTTAAAATGTTATTATTTAAACAAATAGATTAAGTAATAATACGAGTATATAATTATGTTTTTTTTTGTATATTTTATATGACTTTTTGTTACATATTTGAGTTTAAATTTTGTTCAATGTTATGTATTAGCCAAGCTAATAAATAAATAAATAAAAAATAGTTAACATTTTCTTTAAATTATCACTCACAGAATAAGTTTCATCTTCATGGCTTTGGTTCGCGCGATAACGTCGATTATATCTTCATAATCAATTTCTTGCACTAACTCAGCTTCAATAGACAATAATACAAGAGCATTAAGTCTATCTTGGCCCATGCTTGCACGTAAGTAGCTTTTTACCCTTTTCAGGGTAGAAAAAGATCTTTCTCCTGAACAATTTGTAGCTGGCTCAAAAAAACACGTAGAGCAATATCTACATTAGGATAAACATCTCGAATATTTCGTGAATGCAATACATTGCGTATGTTTTGTGCAGAGCGCACATCTTCAAAATTTGCTAAAGAATCTTTGAGTTGATAATTTAAATGAATACATTCATTCCCCAATACCAGAAACGCCTGCTTTCACCCTTGATACATAAATAACTATTTTATGTTCGAAATTATATGGGGTTGGTGGCTCAGTGGTATCAACTCGGCCTGAGGATCCTGAGAACCTCGGTTCGATTCCCACAACCGACAAACAATTTTCATCACATTTACCCCTGTGGCTCCTCCACCACTAACATCTTTGAGGGCCGTGATTTTACGGCTGGTAACCGCACTTCACGTGCATAAATATATCACTTACCGAGATCTGCTACGACAGAGTGCCACATCCAGTAATGGGTAAAAGGCGTGTTGATATTTTTATTTATTTTATGTTCAAAAATAAATTTTACTATCTTTAGAGACAGATTTATTTATATATTTGCTACTTTGCACAACAGGAACTTAATTCCATTCAGACATAGTTATATTTAATGGCTTTAAAGCTACGTTTACAACTATCAATTAGTAATAACAATTTATAGTTACTGTTTGATTTTAAATACTGCTGTGATATATATTTTAATGTTTTAAACGACTGTATATAGTTTTATAATTATATTGTATTTTCAAGTGAAGTTTAATGTTTTTTTTATGAAAGATTCAGTATTAATTGATATAGGTCAAGACACAGTTTAAAACTTCTCGTCTTGTTCTTCTTTTTTATTTTTATCAATGCTTGTCTGTCAAACTGACGAATGACAGATATCACGTCATATAATTTGAGATTACTTGTTAGTCGTGAGGGGGTGAAAGGCGAAACTCCTGAGCCTTAAAAATTGAACTTCTTAGCTAAGGGAGAAAACCCTAACAGAAAATCCTGATCCTCCAAGTATGGAGGTCAAGGCGGTGGGCCAGCAACTCACCACTTGGAAAAAAAATTTCACTGCTAAAAACCTCAACAACCAGCCTCGGAAAGAAGATGGAAATAATAATAATTTACGACGACGATTAGCTTTGAAAAGGATACTGAAACTGGGAACCTGGAACGTACGAAGTATGTATGGAAAGACGGAAAGAAAATATGGTGTATAATAGAGAGGAATGGAGGTTGAGATTGGGAAGACAACACCTTGTTGTATAATTGCTGTATATATTTGACTTGTACACAATTAATCCCAATAAATATATAAACGACTGTATTAATTGATAATTGTAATTGCAAATCGTAATTACTAAATGAATAGCTGTGAATGCAGCTTAACTGAATCAATCTACGTAATTTATTTCATGACTCGACTTAACATTTATAACCATTATTTACTACAAAAGCAAATCATACAGAAGTAGAACGAACACAGGATCCAACATCAGTATCAGGATGAGCTTATGATACACGAGGATGATCATGATGAATATTTGTAAATTATTCATAAAGACAAATGGAGTTGACGTGTTGCAAATGTTTCATTTATGTCCAGCAAAGCCAACTAGGCCAGCTACATGTAAATATTTAAATCCAGAGGTGAATTAAATGAAAATGTAATGTGACCCGCTATAGGACAAATTGCTGGTACTGTTAATGTATTAATTTGCTATGAGAGAATAATTAGGCCAATCACTTGAGTGTTCATTAGTACTGAGTGAAAAATTATGAAAAGTTTTGGATTTAGTCGATATGAATTATTCATTGATTTTAGTTTGGTAATTCGGGTATTTACTGAAGGGACCAGCTCGCAATTTTGTGTTAATAGCTATGCCAAAAATGTGCAAAATTTTAATTGAACTGTTGGAAATAATTATATCAAATGTTCACGTCAGTACAACATGCCAATCAATTTCGGGCAATATAAAAACTGTCACGCGGTTATGTTTTTATTATTTCAGATAAAATAGTAACACCATATCCTATCAAATGAAGGTAGCATGACCCTGTCAACAGTACAGCAGTACGGTGGTAAGGATAGCCTTACTGAATTCGGATCCAGAGATCTTGAGTTCGAATCCCAAATCAAACTAAATATATATGAACTACCATACTGCGGCTTGATGAGTCTGGACCCTGTACTGTAATTGGGATTAAATATAGGCAGAATTATGTTCCTGTTGTACATAGTAAACAAGCACAGGACGACACTCCCTTCCTTTCTTATCTTTTTGTTTCATTTGCAGTTACTGCATTGTGTGGAATTTTCTTTCATATACAAGTGAAGGCTATCAGTTTTATCTTTTCTAATATTTGTAGATTCGTTGTTAGATTCCTTATTAGATTCGTTGTTAGAAGTAAGTGTTCATAATTTAAGATGTTTTGCGCATATGTTATGTACGTCGAAGAAAGTAGATGAATGATAAGTGAATAGGAGTGATTGGATAGATGTGATTGAAGGTTTGTTGTGTGATAAATGATTTCGAGTATAATAAATAAATGGGGTAATGGCTCAGTGGTATCAAGTCGCCCTGTGGAACATTTTCACCAAATTAAAATTATCCCTGTGACGCCCCCACCACCAACATCTTTGGGGGTAGTGATTTAACGGTTAGTAACCGCACTTTACGCGCATAAATATATCACTTACCGAGATCTGCTGGGGAAAAGACGTGATGATATATTTATTTATTTATTTATAAATAAATGAATTTATATGGAGTGATCTATGAATGTGGTTAAAGTGAGCATGGTGTGTTAGGATCAAATTATTTGACGAGGACTGATTATTTGATGAATTTAATAAGTTAATGTTTCATGAATGATTTTAGGGTTCGTGCAACCCCATTTGATGGGATATAGTGTTATATTATATATGTACATAGTAACAAATAAATAAATAAATTATTAGGAAACATACCCATCTTCCTTATCTCCATTGTGTTTCTACCAGCAAAAATATGTCCACGTTTCAGTATTTCACCTGAAAGCTCCTGTCCCGCTTCTGTTCCACTCCTGCTGTAGCTTCTACAATCTCCCTTATCTTAATTCAGCGCCAACGCCGCTAGAATGCGCTGTTGTGCCAGGAAAACACCGAGTGCTAAATTGAACCGCGCCTAAACAACAAACTCGGGGTTGCAATGCAAGATATTTGTGTCGTGCGAGGTTTAAGGTTTCATCAGTCATTGCAGTGAGTGCACAATGTACGCTTCGCTTGGTGTACTCTCGCAGTACACGGAGTAGGATAGCAGGAAATTCTGTGAACTGTGGTTTATTCAATGCTAGTGAAATAGGGTAGTAGTTGATTTTGTACGATGATGCATAATATTGTTGCAAGAGCAATGCACTTAATGGAAACTAGTATTGAGGGTTTGAGATTGTGCAACGAAATGGGGTTGCACAAATTCTTGAAACGTTTGTTTCTTCTTCGACTAACATTTCTAGTCTGTAGCATCATCTATATTTATAATTTATTTTATATAGCTTGTTTCATCTTTCGTTTACGCAACAAACTTTCAATCATATCGGTTAAAACTAAATTTATATAAACTATAACACTGCGGTTCTGTGAGTTCAGACTGTATACTGTAATTGGAACTAAGTTCCTGTTAGGCAAAGTATCATCAATAAATAATATAGGAACATTTGAGAGCAGGAAAGATACACACAATTATTATGCTACTCTGTACAACAAACTTAACTTACTTCTATAATAAATAGTTAATTGACAAATTTGGCAGATGATTGATATTAGAAATAATTTCTTCGCGGAGTGTTTGTAGCTCAATTGGTTAGAGCAGTCACCATGCGAGTGAAAGGTTCTGGGTTCAAATCCCGGCGAACGCTCATAGCTTTTTCTAAAATTATTTCTAATAACTTAATTCTAGTTAAAGTACAGGGTCCTGATTTACTGAGCCGCAGTGTAGTAGTACATATATTTTTAGCTTGAGTGGTATTCAAAATCAGAATATCCAGATTTGAATTCTGTTATTGTTATTTATAAATAACTAGCTATTACCCGCGACTTGGTTCGCGTGGTCTACAATTTAATGCGAGTATCTGGCATGCGTTGCATTGCAACTCAAAGAAAGAAAGTGTTTGTGTTTAATTCTGTTTATTGAAGTGCTTTTGGATACACAATATTTTTTTGTTTTTCTCTCTGGGACGTACACGAAGAAATCAGAAGGTTTTTCGACGCATGAGCATGCCACATATAACTGGCCATGCGAGAAGCATGGATTTTCCAAATTTAGTCCACACACTTGTAGCGATTGATCCTATGCTTTGTTGATGGTCATTGCAAATGCGAGTCGTATCGGCAACTGCAAACGTTTGAATTCGAATGGCATAGGACTGAAGCTTTATTATACCTATATGTTAAGATTGGTTCTCGTCTATACTTATACCAAATTTGAATCGAATCAGTGCAGTAGTTTTCAGGATAGCTAGCGGCCATTTTGTTTCAAGTTGGTGGACTGAAGATTTATTATACCTATATGTTAAGATTTGTTCTCGTCTATGTCTATACCAAATTTGAATTTAATCAGTGCAGTACTTTTCAAGATAGCTAGCGGCCATTTTGTTTGAAGATGGCGGACTGCAGCTTTATTATATCTATATGTTAAGATTGGTTCTCGTCTATGTAAAATAATAAAAATTTATGGAATTTTTCCCTTTAAAACTTGTAGAAACTTGAAATATCTTAAAAAATCATGTGAGCTGGGGTGAAAATTAAAAAAATATCGCTCTTCTGACATCTATTTTTAAGCGGATATTCTTTTATCATATAGCAAAGTCTCAAGCATGGAAATATTAACTCCTTTGCTATAATACGTATATGTTTTACGAAATCCTAAAACTTTAAAGTAAAATATCTCGAGAATGGTCAGAGAACAAAAATAACAAACTTTCGCCCTTCTTATAAACTGACGCTTCTCTACCACATAGGGCTACTAATAACATCCATGTCATAAATACTTCACTAATTCTTCTCATACTTATGTTATTTGTGTTGTTGCAGGCAGCTACGTAATGGTATGGAAGCGCGGCATCGCCGTACTGACAGCAGGTCACGTGAAGGTCTCTCCTGACCCTCGCGTGCGCCTGCTGGCCAGTCCTGCAGGAGCAGCGCCGCTTCCTGGTTTGCCTGGACTCAGTGGCGGCGGCTACAGCTTGGAGCTACGCGATGTGCGCCCCCAAGACGCCGGTGACTACGTCTGCCAGATCGGCACGCTCGAACCCCGGGAAATCACACATACCCTGGAAATACTTGGTGAGTGCTTTAATCATATTTAGCATGGGGTATTCGTTCAAACTAGGAAGGCATAACGCGACTGAAAAGTTTAAAAGAATAAAACGAAAAAATGAAATAGAAATTAAAAACTCTGTAAAAAACACGGTCCTAATTTCAAAAATGTTATTGGTGTTTTAGATATTTGAGTTTTTAACAAAGCAGCAAACTGCTGAAAAAAATCGAATCAGTTTCGGTTCGCGGTACATCATAATTTGTCTGTTCGATTCAATTAGTTTTATATTTTTATGCACAACCGGGACGAAATTCATGTGTTGCAGCCCTAACAAGCCAGGCTTAGACACTTATTTTTGGCCCTAGGACCATAAAAAATCATTCCTATGGATATATAAATAAAATGGCAATTTTTGTTTATTGTGTATATTTGATTTTACAAAATGTAATTTTGACTATAACATATTTTAATCTTTTGAACATATAATTAATTATTTTGTTGTGCATAAAATATTGTATGTACCACGGGTGAAATTAGCGTTTCTGATCCTAAATATGTTATTAGCCCTCGGCGCTTTGCGCCTCGTGCTAGTAATCATGCCACGGGTCAAAAACGCCTGTTTTTACCCTTGATACATAAATAACTATTTTGCACCTCTGTCCGAGATTGATAGTTTTACATGTATTAGTAAAAAACAGATAAATCGGTTCACGTGTTCGATTTGGTTCAATTAATCAGTTGTTCGTGAACTGTTCGGTTCGAATTCGCGGTTCAAGAAAAAGCGTCAGTTCGGTTCGATTTCGGTCCAAGGTCCGGTTCGGTTAGGAGCCCTAATTTTCAATACCCTTAATTGTGGAAAACTCTATTGATATATTAAGTGAACTGTACCATGTACCAAGTTAGTATCCAATATGAAGACACATGTCAATAACGTCCACGGCAAATATTTCAATCATAAAACAGATATACCTGTAACCGGCAATCTATCAATCTAGCAATCTACATTAGTCAATAAATCATTAGACTCCAGTCAAACATCACAGAACATCACTAACACCAACACAATTCTAACTATTACCATTCCCCTAAAATCAAACATGAACTACAGTCTATCTCGCTATTATTATTATTATCCGGGAGCATTGAAACATCTTCCGATCGCTTCGAAACACAAACACGATAAGTGAAACAATAACGAGGCGATGGAGATCGAAATTATTACCCTCAGGCAAAAACCAACTTCATTCATTGCTCTATAAAATATAACAGACTATTTTCTACCATACATTATTAGCCAATCATATTAGATAAGTACTCTAAAATTAACCAATAAGATACTGATTACAACGAGAAGTCATGAGCGTCCGCAGGAGGCAAACAGAGGCGCATGCCCCCCCTGGTTATTAACTAGGGTGGTGACCACAACTCTCGAACATAGGACTTTAATATGTAAAATTATAATTTTGTAATAAAATTCTGCATCTGAACCAATAAACAAAATTAATTTTGCATACTTTGTAACGACACAAATTAGATTTGAAAATGACGAAAATTGCCTCAAAACTATCGATAGCTATGAAATTGAAACAAAATTAAACAAATGTTTGACGTTTTATCTGTCAAAATAAATGAAATAATAAATGGCAGATTGAACATCAAACATTTGTTTAATTTTGTTTCAATTTCATAGCTATCGATAGTTTTGAGGCAATTTTAGTTATTTTCATATCTAATTTAAGGAAGCAAAATTAATTTCGTATTTTATGCCCTAAAACTTTTATTTGAAGCGTTTTTCTTTTAAATAATTAGGAAGCAGGAAATTAAAACAATATGATTTTACATGTTAAAGTCCTATGTTCGAGAGTCGCGGCCACCATCATGTATATGTATATATAAATTAAATAAAAATTAAATTATAAGTTTAAAGATAATAAATTCAAGCTGAACCTTTCCAGCAGTATTCTTATGGCCAGCTAGCGACATGTTCCCTATCGTAACGATTGAGTAATCTAAGTTTATTAAGTATACACAGACACAAAATATTAGAATATAAAAATTGTAAAACTGCTAAATCGGAATTTATGGAAGAGTTATTAGAAAATTGTCCTTTCTCTTCAATTCAAACCCAGATAACAAAGACTAGTAATTTATTTCACAAATTTAATTTGTTTTTGTCTATTTGTATTTATGTTATGTTAGAAATTTATGTATGTCTGAGAGTTTTTTGCGATGTCATTTTGACATATAAATGTACCTATTTTAATCTTTTGAATATAAAATTAAATGATCTTTTGTTGTGCATAAAATATTGTATGTACCACGGATGAAATTAGCGTTTCTATCACTGAGCGGTCCAGAAATAGCTAATAAGTTTATTTTGAATTTGTTTTACTCCAGTCCGAGACGAGACTAACCCTAAATCTCGTCTCGTCTCAACTTATAACAAAAAATATAACTGCATCTGAGTTTATTAATTAATCTTCGTCAAATGTTTATAATTACTTTCATTCAAGCCTTTCTCATTTTTCGTTCACGCAACAAACCTTCAATCATATCATATACCAACAAAAAGAAATAATTTGTGACTGCAGTTTACAAGAATATCATATCCGGTGGATTCTGCTACCCATTCTACAAAATCAATAAATAAATATTGTACCAATAACATAAATAAAACCTACACGTTGGCAATAATACTTTTTTTTCTATCACTATACAGTATCAGATTAACCATAGCAGGATAAAGATCAAAAGAACAAAAAACTATTGCAATATATAAAAAATGTGAACAATGTCACAAATTCCTGCTGTTATCCTGCTAATGGCGGGCGCCGCGTGGAAGTGGATTAGCGGTAGACAGTGCCGGACACTGTCGCCACCGCCACCGCTGCGCCACCGCCAATCATGATGGATTATACGCTCTGTTTTGTTCACTAGCGCCGGAAACCTTTCATTTCTACGCGGAGATTCCTATTACTTTCTTTTAAAACATTTTCTTTTTGACTCATATTTATTATGCCTAAATTAATAATTAATTGTACCAATAAAGGTTAATCACGCCTTTTACCCATTACTGCGTGTAGTACTCTGCTGTAGCAGATCTCGGTGAGTTATATACTCGTATTTATGTGCGAGAAGTGCGGTTTCCAGCCGTCAAATCACGGCCCCAAAGATGTTAGCGGTGGGGGAGCCATAGGGATAATTTATAATATGGTTTGTCAGCTGTGAGAATTGAACCGAGGTTCTCAGGATCCATAGACCGACTCGATACTACTGAGCTAGCTATCCCATATCTTTATTTATAAATAAAATAAAATAAATATATCATCACGCCTTCTACCCATTACTGGGTATGGCACTCTGCCGAAGCAGATCTCGGTAAGTGATATGCGGTTACCAGTCGTCAAATCACGGCCCCCAAAGATATTAGTGATGGAGGAGCCACAGGGGAAGCTTTTTTGAAATTATGAAAATTATTTGTCGTCTGTTGGAATCGAACCAGGGTTCTCAGGATCCACAGGCCGACTTGGGTAAACTTTAATAAAAAAAATTATCAAAAGATGTCATGTTGACAGTAACGAGGCTTGTCAACTAAACACGCTAGCCAACAGATTTTGTTTTTTGTCAATCATTTATTGTCATCCGGTATAATAAAAATAAATATGGTACTAATACTTTTCATGGGCGTCCACAGACATTTTTTCAGAGGGGGCGGGGTCACAAAAATCTCAGATATACATAAATTTCTAGAATATTTTTTTCCTTCACCACTTTGATCATAAGTCCTGTTATGGCAAATTAACATGTAAAAACTTAACATAGTTTCTCCTATGTGTCATATAGAAAAAAGGCCTTGTATATACATATTTATATTGTATTTGGTTAATTAATATCCAAGAATGGGCGAGAGCCCCTCCTTGTCCCTCCCTGCGGACGCCCATGATCCTTTTGTTAATGATCGTTTTATCACTTATTTTCTGTTTTAAAACAAAATGTCAGTACGCGCAACTCTGATGTTAATATGACATAATTATATCTGCATTTCCGGAGATATGCTGTTTAAATTATGGTCATTTACATTGCCAACTAATCACATTAAATTTAAAATAAAATTCACAAAAATAGGTTAATCTAAATTGACGTTGATTAAATATTTTTATTTTTAGTGCTTTGATAAACTCAATTTTACCGGAATAGCAAAACTGAAATACCATTTACTAATTACGCAAAATTCATTTCATAAATGTTAAAAACAAAATAAACCACCACGAATTCTTGAAATATAATAGATAGTTGTAGCCCAGTGGATACAATTTACGCCTAACAAGCAAATGCTCCCGAGTTCAAATCTCATTGACCAACTTATATATAAAAAAATATATTATAATATAGCTTTTAAAAACTATTGTAGGTCAAAATCAAAGACCTTAAACAGATTTTTTATGTTTGAAACAATTGATCATGAATCTGACAGATCAATGACAACTCGATATAGACATAAATTATGTGTCATGTTAATGTGCAAAATATAAAATAATTATTTTCAATATATGAATCGATTGTAAATATAACTATTATATAATATTCTTATATAAGATTTGCGTCTCAATACAGTTTTTTTTAAAAATTGTTATTTAAAAATTGTACCAGTTTCTTATGATTTTATTAAATTTTATCAGGATGGATGACGTCAGTCCATGTTTATAACGTTTTCAGTATAACATACACTTTTCGACATTCATTCTACATACCCAACCATCTCAACTACCAACTTTTAACTTCATTTTTCAAAGGATCAAAACAACTCCCTCCATTCTAACACGAATTTCATCAACCCACAAAATCAAAGATACATCAAGACATCCTTGTAAAATCCTTATGCTCCTCCACACACATGATCCTGCAATCCTGCGATTCTACGATTCTTACCGAAGGTAGTCGAGCTTTGCCGAGAGCTGCGTCGGGGGCGGCAAGCATTAGCAGTGATTTACATGGCGCAAAACCCTTATCTTGTTGCGAGAAACAATATGAGACTTCACATACAAATGCATTCCGGGGTTGCGAGGAATGTTGGGTGAATTTACACCTGCCAGCGTGGATAGCGAGCGGACAGAGGGATGCTTTCTAAGGGTGGTTAGCAAGGAGTTTAACCGGAAGAATGGTTTTTGCATTAGGGATAAGTTAGATGAGATTAAAGTTAGTTGGAAGATTATTTTTGAGTTATCTAGTACTGTTGTAGTACAAAAGTCTTTTAAGTAAATATAAATATATCATCACGCCTTTTACCCATTACTGGGTATAGCACTCTGCCGAGGCAGATCTCGGTAAGTGATATATTTATGCGCGTGAAGTGCGGTTACCGGCCATCAAATCACGACTCCCAAAGATCTTAGTGGTGGAGGAGCCACAGGGGTAATATTTATATTGTTGAAAATAATTGTCGGCTGTGGGGATCGAACCAGGGTTCTCAAGATCCACAGGCCGACTCGATACCATTAAGCCGTTACCCCATAATGCAAAAGGTTTTGTATTTAATAAAAATAATAAAAAATAAATAAATATATCCTCTCGCCTTGTAACCATTACTGGGTGCGACACTCTGCCGAAGAAAATCTCGGTAAGTGATATATTTTGCGAGTGAAGTGCGGTTACCAGTCGTCAAACCACGGCCCCCAAAGATGTTAGTGGTGGAGGAGCCACAAGGGTAGTTTTTGAAATGGTGAAAATTGTTTGTCGCCTGTGGGAATCGAATCAGGGTTCTCAGGATCCACAGGCCGACTTCATACCACTGAGCTAACAACCCCATAATCAATTGTAATTTAATTATTATTTTCTAAATACTTAGTAATTAATCACTACTCAAAACAGTTATGGAAAATCAAAAAAGAATGTTTTCTAACGTGTGTTCAATAGTCTTGGCATCCTGGGTGGCTATGGGCTGTGAAACGCATGTCTTCACTTTATTCATACAATTTATCCTTAAACGTTATAATTTATTTGATTAAAGTAAAACAATTATTTATTTTTGAACTGTCTTACAGTAAAATGTTCTCAGGAACAAAAAACAGTTATAGTGAAGTCTTATTTTCACAATAGTCAGCCACAACAAAAACGGAATTGCACTTTCCTCATTTTGAATCACGTTTGACGTTTTATTTAAGGTTAAATTGTCGGCCTGTGGATTCTGAGGTCCCTGGTTCGATTCCCACAGGCGACAAATTTTCATAATTTGAAAAAGCTATCCCTGTGGCTCCTCCACCACTAACATGTTTGGGGGCCGTGATTTGACGACTGATAACCGCACATCACGCGCAACCGAGATCTGCTTCAGCAGATTGCTACACCCAGTAATGGGTAGAAGGCGTGATGATATATTTATTTATTTATTTATTTTAAATTGTATGAATAATGTACAGACATATCTTTCACAGCCCATAGCCACCCAACATGACGAGACTTATTGAACACACTATATATTAAGTACGATATGTTTGAAATAACCGTGAAATCATGGCAGGTAATTTATGATCTACCTTCGCTGTGGAAGCAAATGTAAGAATTCCTGTAGCACGTAACCATTACCAGTATTTTCATTTGAAATAGTATGAAAAGTAATAAAAATCAGTATCATGAACGCAATACTTATTTAAAGTTTACACATGTGAACGACCCCTTAGAGAAATAGCTCCAAAGTAGTCGGGTATTATTTGAATAAATTTGTAGTTCGTGCGGCTTGCATTATGTAGGATTACGGCACAAAAATATGCTCGTTCATATTTAAAAACCTGTGTTATACTGCCGAGATAAATCACAGTGCACTTACTCAAATAATTCATATCAATTAACTTGAAACTACCCAACTTGTAACTTGTAACTTGTCTTTGCAAAAAGTGCCAAAAAACTAACTCTCATTTCATGCACTGCAATAAAAGCTCTGCAGGAATCATAGAGTTATTGCAGGGACAGTGAATCTACACGTTTAGTTCATGTTTTTGCCGCAGGAATCTAGCACGTATCAAAATTATTATTGCTGTTTTCACATTTGTTTAATATTACGTAAATGTTGATTTTAAATCATGTTTTCTACGTTCGATAAAAACATAGGTTTTTTAAACGTTATTTGGTGATATAAGTAAAAATAAATATATCATCACGCCTTCTACCCATTACTGGGTGTGGCACTCTGCCGAGGCAGATCTAGGTAAGTGATATATTTTGCGCGTGAAGTGCGGTTACCAGTCGTCAAATCACGGCCCCCAAAGATGTTAGTGGTGGAGGGGCCACAAGGATAGTTTTTGAAATTATGAAAATTGTTTGTCGCCTGTGGGAATCGAACCAGGGTTATTTGTTGATATAAAGTTATCAATTGCAGAACTATGCTAATAGTAACGGTCTGCAGAATACTTTATAGACCGTTCTTATTAGCAACAGTAATTAAAATTAGAAATAGATTTATTTTCGATACTAGAAATAATTGGTGAATATCTTCTTTTGAAAGTAACTTTGCAATGGACTACTTGCAACCCTTAGTGTACAAAATTTCGCAGATTAATTAAAATTAAAATTAAACAAAGAAACATGGCAACTATACTAAAAAATACATTTATGCACAACCGGGTCGAAATTAATGTTTTAGCCTTAAAAAGCTGGCTTAAACACTTCTTTTTGACCCTAAGGCCATAAAAAAATAATTCCTGTGGATACATAAATAAAATGACAAATTTTGGTTTATTGTGAATACTTGATGTCATTTTGACATATAACCTATGTACATATTTTAATCTTTTGTACATATAATTAAATGTTATTTTGTTATGCATAAAATATTGTATGTACCACAAATGAAATTGGCGTTTCTGATCCTTAGCATATTATCAACTCTAAGTGCTGCGACATCTTCGGGATGAAATGTCCGACATCCTTCCCTTTATATATAAATATCTATTATTATCTCATCAATGAGGTAATGGCTTGGTGGCATCGAGTCGACCTGTGAATCCTAAGAACCCTGGTTCGATCCTCACAGCCCACAAAGATTTTCACAAATTTAAAAATTACCCCTGTAGCACCCTCACCACTAACATCTTTGAAAGCCGTGATTTAACGACTGGTAACCGCACTTCACGCGCATAAATATATCACTTACTGAGATCTGCTTCGGCAGACTGCCACACCCAGTAATGGGTAGGAGGCATGATGATATATTTATTTTATTATGTCTTATCAAAAGGGAAAGATTAAATCCTTGAAACATCATTAGATTCAATAAATAAAACAAAATAAATATATCATCACGCCTTCTACCCATTACTGAGCGTGGCACTCTGCCGAAGCAGATCTCGGTAGGTGATATATTTTACGCGTGAAGTGCGGGTACCAGTCATCACATCACAGCCCCCAAAGATGTTAGTGGTGGAGGAGCCACAGAGGTAGCTTTTGAAATTATGAAAATTGTTTATCGCCTGTGGGAATCGAGCAGGGTTCACAAGATCCACATGCCGATTTCATACCACTGAGCTAGCCACCCCATTAATTAATCTACGTCAAACATTTCTACCCTGACTCATCAACCACATTCATAATTTCTTTCTCACAAGCTCGCCTCATCTTTTATTCCCGTAACAAACCTTCAATCATATCAATCCATTCATTCCTAGATCATCCATTTAATCTCTCGCTTTCAATTTCACCAACCTTTCATTCAACATTCATTCCACATATCCAAACCATCTTAACTGATACATCTACCCTTAAACTTCTAGTTCCAAAATTCCCATTCGCTCTCGTAGTATTGTGCAACCGATAACTTGAGATGGTAGCATTGTCCGTTCTGTTGGAATGAGCACACGAACTAGGCGGTTTTATTTCAACACGCTGCGACTGCGAAGCAAAGAACAATTCACTCCAGTACATTACGACGGCATTTGGCGCGTTTGCCATCGCGTTCAACGTCGTGCAGAAGAAAGTTTTGTTACACACTTTATATACACTTGCCTCTAGATGATGTGAATGTGTATTTATGTGTGTGTGTGTTATAAGCTGTAATATACAATTGCTTTTGTATGTTTTAGATCTGTTTTTGAAGTTTTCTTTGCGTTGTTTTGGTGTTCTTTATTATGTTTATAGTTTATTTCCTCCCTTGAGAAATTGTTTAATGTTTTATTCTAATTATTACTGGGGATATTTCTTGCAGTTCGTATTTTAAAATTGACTTTTCTTCTGTGCAGAATGGAAATTTATGAAATATACTCGTATATTGTTACAAAATAGTATTAGTTTTGCTAACAATAAACAAAAATTGAGTGTATTCAATCAAATCTAGTTGTAGTTCTATAAAGCAGTGGTTATTAAAGTGTGGGTCGCCATTTACAGAAAGTCACGAAGACGTTAAAGGAGATCACCAGATGCTACTTCGAAATTTTTGCCCATATTTCAAAAACTTGACGAGATAATTAAAATCTGGGAACACCAGTAGATTCCTCGCAAAAAAGTACATATGTATGTAATTTCAGAATTTTTGCTCCACGGATACAATTTTTAGGACAAATAAACTAAAAATGACCAAAATTCGTAAAATTCTTAAGGGGTATCCCTTCAAAAATAATTTAAAAACAGTGATTTTTCGTTTTTTGGTAATAAAAACTTTATCTGGCTGAAAATTTGCATACCTATGTAATTTTACGAGAGGAATTCACTGGTTTTCACAGATTTTCATTATCTTTTCAATTTTCTGAAATATTGAGAAATGAAAATTTTTGTAAAATTTTCGAAATTTTCAAAATTTTGGTATAAGTTAACTAGAGCACATGAAATACACTCGTTCAAACCACATTTCAATATCACATAGAAAAAATCGCTTATCAGTGCCAACAATTAGACACACCTCTGTGATCTAATTGGTTAGGACGTTCGCGGCCCTAGTGGAAGGTCTGGGTTCAAATCCTGGCGGAGGCAAGTTGATTTTTTCAAATTTAATTAACAATATCTCTTTTAGTTTTGGAGATATGAGCTTTCAAAATTGAGCATTTCCAAAAGTCAAAAATCGCTGTAATTTAAGAACAAAAAAAGACATGAAGATGCGCTCAACGGCATTCGATTTCTCGAAATAATGTATTTGTGCTTTCTGTCTCCAAGGGTGTCATGGCTCGCAAAAGTTTGAAAACCACTGCTGTAGGATAATGATTGTGTAGAATGTGTACAAAAGTTTTTTTATAAAATAATGCACATACATTGAATGTAAAAAGCAAATAATAGCGCAAGGGAATGACATAATTCTCGTAGCAACATAATGCAAACATTTCCGAGTTATGTAAACAAGAGACGGAAAAAAGCAAACTAGAATGAAGTGAGGTCGAGTGAAGTAGGGGCGGCATCCACTCATTCAGCACAAGTTATTGTTTCCACCACCGCGATATATTAGCGCCACGGTCGCTGAACCGTATAATCTCGTTTTCATAATTCTTTTTCTATTGACGTGTTTCGCGCGAAATTTAGTTTTCACCGCAGGCGCATTGTTGCCACCGTTGCCAAAGCTTCACGCTAGATTTGAGCGTTGAGTGATGCGATAGTGTTCGCGCTTTCCTATTTTTCACTTGTTTTGTAATTCATGAACAAATGAAAGCGGAAATACGCCAGTCCATCAATCGTTTGCGATTTGGAGCTGCGATCGCACATTGTTTTTATATTTAATGCGATTTTGTACTGAATGTATTATTTTCCGGGGTTTAATTGAACATTTCAAAGGAATTTACACGTATTGTTCGCACGTGCTCACACTATTTACATTTTTTTTTACGAAATTTGCAAAATACAAAATGTTTGAGATTTTTGGTGGAGGCGCCTTTATATCCATTCATAAATATGGCTGTTCAGCTATTATCAATTTGATTCGTTTTCACTTCTAACAATAGAGTATCTAACTGCAATTATGTGGAATTTACTTTGAAAAACAAGCGCATGCGACACTCCTTCCCTTTTTTTATCTGTATCCCTATACAGGGTGTTCAATTTAGTGGTGCCACCATTGCTATCTCGAGAACTATAAGAGCTACAAGGTTTGGATCAATTAGCAAAAAATACCGTTTTCCAAGTGTATTACAAAACTATTAAAAAATATTTTTTTTTACCAGTGGTTCTCAAAATACGGGGTGCAACTTTCTTATTTTAAATAGGAACCTATCTATTTTATTTACTTATTCGAATTAGTATTTATTTCTGAATACAAGAACTATAAAGTTCAATACCCTTACATTACAAAATTTTTGACAAAAATGCATATTAAATTGACATTAATTTACTGACAGAAACAAATGAACAAATTATAATATTATTTTCGTTTGTTTAATTCAATATTATATGTCAATACAACTATTTTGTGAAAAAATAAATAAATAAATTTTATTAGTCATTTGGTTCTGTCAAAGCACACTGATTCCTATGTGATTTCAATTGAATTAATGTCAATTTTTGTAAAAAGAAATTGAAATGTGAGGGACAAATAAAAGAAATAGGTTCTTATTTAAAATAAAAAAGTTACATCCAATACTTTGAGAACCACTGGTCAAGAAAAATTTTGTTAGTAGTTTTTTAATACACTAAGGGCCAGTTTTTCAATCACCAATTAATGTTAATCATAAATAAATATATCATCACGCCTTATACCCATTACTGGGTGTGACACTATGCCGAAGCAGATCTCGGTAAGTGATATATATATATATATATATATATATATATATATATATATATATATATATATATATATATATATATATATATATATATATATATATATATATGTGCGTGAAGTGCGGTTAAGTCTCGGACCCCAAAGATGTTAGTGGTGGGAAAGCCACAGGGCTAATTTTAAATTGATGAAAATGTTTGTCGGCTGTGGGGATCGAACCAGAGTTCTTAGGATCCACAGGCCTACTTGATATCACTGAGCCATCACCCCATAAATCATGATTAACGTTAGTAAATCTGTGATTGAAAAACTGTCTCTTAGAAAATAGGATTTGTTTGCAAATTTAACGAACCTTGTAGCTCTCATAGTTCTCGAGATAGCATTGGTGGCACAACTAAATTGAACACCCTGTATATGTATACTATTGTAGATCTTTGATATCAAATGTAAAATCATGGCCTTTAAAATGTCAGCTATAAAAATCTAATCAAATTCTCTCTAAAAAAAATTAAATTAAATATTTTATCATCGCTCACAGTGTGTAAATCTGTTATTAATTTAATATTAATATGAGATCATCCCGCGGTGAAGATTATTGGCTTCCCTAGAAAAGGTGAAATTCCGCGTGGCGTGGTTAATGTAGATTAAGATATTATTTTATTAAAAATACCTATCAGGTGTGTTAGAGGTTTAAATTATATTTAAATGAACGCTGAAACTGTGGGGAATTTTAATTAAAATTTTAATTTCACCGGTTAAATCGCCAAGAATTAAAATTATAACGTCCGAAATAATCATGGATGGCGTCTCTTAATTTGCAAGAGCAACGCAGCAGCAGAGACATCTCGCGCCAAAACCTGCAACCGGAGCGGATTTGTACAGGACAGGAATTAAAAATTAAAAATAACACTTTTTTCAAAGTTATTATTTTGCTTCTTTACATAACAAGAATTTATTCCCAATTACAATCATTCACGCACAGTCATATATTTTTTTAAATACTAGTGTTAAATTATTTAGTTATTATAAACAAATAAAATAAATATATCATCAAGCCTTTTACTCATTACTGGGTGTGGCACTCTGCCGAAGCAGATCTCAGTAGGTGATATATTTATGCGCGTGAAGTGCGGTTACCAACCATCAAATCACGGCCTTCAAAGATGTTAGTGGTGAGGGTGCCACAGGGGTAATTTTTAAATTAGTGAAAATGTTTGTGCGCTGTGAGGATCGAACCAGGGTTCTTAGGATACACAGGTCGACTCGATACTACTAAGCCATTACCTCATTGATGAGACAATGAGGTATTTATATATAAAGGGAAGAAAGTGGGACATTTCATCCCGAAGATGCCGCAGCACTTAGGGTTAATAAGATGCTAAGGATCAGAAACGCTAATTTCACACGTGGTACATACAATATTTCGATAAGTGATATATTTCTACGCGTGAAGTGCGGTATCCAGCTGTCAAATCGCGGCCCCCAAAGTTGTTAGTGGTGGGGGAGCCACAGGGTGTAATTTTAAATTGGTGAAAATGTTTTGTCGGCTGTGGGGATCGAACCAGGGTTATTTGGATCCACAGGACGACTCAATACCACTGAGCCATTACCCCAGCATTATTATAATCAAAATAATCAAAAAAAAATCTATTGATAATTTAAATACTCCTTTACTAGTTTCTGAAATTGTGATTCTATTGACGCACATAAACTTCAATTTTAATCAGGGGTAGAGGGGGTCGCGGAGTAATGTATTTGTTCTTTCTGTCAGTAAGTGATATATTTTTGCGCGTGAAGTGCGGTTACCGGTCGTCAAATCACGGCCCTCAAAGTTGTTAGTGGTGGGGGAGCCACAGGGTGTAATTTTAAATTGGTGAAAATGTTTTGTCGGCTGTGGGGCTCGAACCAGGGTTCCACAATCCGACTTGATACCACTGAGCCATATATTTTTTAAGCATTTTTCTTTGAAATAATTTAGAAACGCTTGAAGTTGATGTCAGCGAGATTTAAACTCACTAACTCTATCTTAATAGATGGACTAAGCTACGAATGTCTGTATGAAAATATAGAGTCCGTCCCTGGATATAAACCGGCGCTATTAGGATCCCGGCGTCGCGACGCAGGTGCGCCCGCTGACAAATGACAAAACATCACAACTTTTATATAAATGAAGAGAGTTTTGCGAGTTTTTCTTGCTAGTGGATTCAGGGATTTAAAGTTGCACAGATACCTTTCTTACAGAGTGGCAACCCTGAATCCCTAGTGTGCTCTCTCACTCTTCCGCTCTCCTCCTCTCTCGCTGCATCTAGCCGCCTATGCTTATTGAAACAAATGAGCCGCAGCTTTGACAAGTTTTTTATTACGCCATATGAACCTGAATCATTATGTGATACTTCGATTTTGAATAATCGTTCAAGAAGATTAATATTCTTCCGACATGATACTGCTCTCTTATGATGCTAATAAAAAATATAATATTTCAACATTAGCATGTTGTGCCATGGGAGTACGCGGGGAATTTCCCCCGGGGGCTAACGGAGAATATTTTAAAATTTTGGTGTTTGCAACTGGGTCAAGTCTTTTTTTTTAAATATCTACTAATTATTTTCTTTTGACCCATCTACGGATATTTACATATAAATGTGTTACAAGAATTCATTTTAAATTTGAATATACATTTTTTTATTCTTTTAGACATAATAAAAATTACTGGGTGTGGTACTCTGCCGTAGCAGATCTTGATAAGTGATATATTTTGCACGTGAAGTGCGGTTTCCAGACGTCAAATCACGATCGTCAAAGATAATAGTGGATGGAGGTCACAAGGATGATTTTAATGTGGTGAAAATTATTTCTCTACTTTAGGAGTCGAACCGAGATTCTTAAAATCTACAATCGATACCACTGAGCCACCTATGCCATATTATATAAAATAAAATAAATATATAAATAAATATATCATCACGCCTTTTATACATTACTGACTGTGGATCTCTTCCGAAGCAGATCTCGGTAAGTGATATATTTATGCGCGTGAAATGCGGGTACCAGATGTCAAATCACGATAATGGAGGGGGGGCACAGTGGTTATTTTAAATTGATGAAAATGTTTGTCGGCTGTGGAGATCGAACCAGGGTTCTTAGGATCCACAGGCCGACTCGATACCACTGAGCCATTACCCCATAACTATTTATTGTACTTACTAATTGTAAGTACTAAGTATGGAGTAATGGCTCAGTGGTATCAAGTCGGCCTGTGGATCCTAAGAACCCTGGTTCGATTCTCACAGTCGACAAAACATTTTCATCAATTTAAAATTACCCCTGTGGCTCCTCTACCACTATAATCTATAGGAGCCGTGACTTAACGTCGGGTAACCGCATTTCGCGCGCATAAATATATCACTTACCGAGATCTGCTTCGGTAGAGTGGCACATCCAGTAATGGATAAAAGGCGTGATGATAAGTACTAAGTGCTGTGACTTAAGTGGTTCTTCTACCATAATTGGAATTAAGTTCCTGTTGTGCAAAGTATCAAATAAATCAATTTCTAAAGCTAGAAAATTTTTGACAATTTATCTTCCTTGCATATAAACTTCTTGGAGATTAATTTATTTTGTAGGCGGTAGTGTCATTTTAGATAAATATTAGAAACGCAGATACAAAAAGCCACCCTATCAAATTCAATAAGTTCCCCTTTCGTTTTCGTGCGCGTGAAATTTATGATTACCGGTTGGGCTGCACAGTGAACAGTGAACGGTGAACGGTGAGCAGTAGCCACCCAGATTACCGGTTTATTTACGGCCGGATTCCTTATACGATGCGAACTTTGCACTCGTAAAAATACATACTTTATATTGCGAATTCCAAGCCTCTGCCCATAATGACGGCAAAAAATCTTATTTGTTGCTATGTGTATGTATGTTGTGCTGAGTATCGGAAAGCGACGGCTTGTTATCGTCAGAGAGAGAAGGAACGCCCGGCGTCGTTGTGAATAGTTATACGGAGCGGGTTTTATGACTGTGAGAATTTAATATGATTTATGTCCATTGGAATTATGGGTACTGTGTTTTGGTTTTATTTGCTTGTGATATACGATGTGTAAAATGCTCTCTTGATTTTCATTTACATGCACTTTGCTATTTAATCTCTTATTTAATTTAATACTACATACATACATCATGCTTTGTCACATAAAATGGAAACATTTATATAGGGTGTACAATAAGTAAGGAATATAGATATTATTTCGTGAAAAAATCATTTAGCTTATATAATTAAAAAAAATAACGTTTCGAGGATTATAATTGCAGATTTTTGACAAGATTGCATATTTTTTATCGATTTTTTATAGTGAAGAGAATAGTATATTTTTTTTAATAGAATGCAATTTTTTTATTCCTTTCGGTAGAGTAATTTTTTCTCTATAGAAACATATCAAAAACTAATTTTACTTTATTTGAAAAATTTGAGGAAAATCGTGTTGAATGCATAGGGTAGCTAGCTCAGTGGAATAGAGTCGGCCTGTGGATCCTAATAACCACGGTTCGATTCCCCCAGCCAACAAACAATTTTCACAACATTATAATTACTCCTGTGGCTCCCCAACTACTAACATCTTTGAGGGCTGTGATTTGATGCCTGGTAACCGCACTTCACGCGCATAAATATATCACTTAGCGGGATCTGATCTGGTAGAGTGCCACACCCAGTAATAGGTAAAAGGAGTGATAATATATATTTTGTTTGTGTTGAATAAAGGCAATTTTTCTGATTTTAATAGAAATGGATTTTAGTTGCTATAGATGTATATAAAAATAAATAAAATAAATATATCATCGCGCCTTCTACCCATTACTGGGTGTGGCGCTCTGCCGAAGCAGATCTCGGTAAGTTATATATTTTGCGCATGAAGTGCGGTTACCAGTCTTCAAATCACGGCCCCCAAAGATGTTAGTGGTGGAGGAGCCACAGGGATAGTTTTTGAAATTATGAAAATTGTTTGTCGGCTGTGGGGATCGAACCAGGATTCTCAGGATCCACAGGCCGACTCGATACCACTGAGCCATTGTAGGAAATGTAATAAATGTTAGAATTAATATCTTAAGCAAAAAGAATTAAAAACAAAATTAGTGAAAGACCCCATTATAAATTACAACATTCTCTTCAACTGTCACATTATGTCAAAACCATCTAACAATGTTGTAGTTTAACCCCTTTATAATTTAAGGAATAAATAATAAGATTCAATTATCCCACGGCTGAAACAGTTTCAAATAATTCATTAGGTTTATTAATAAGTACCACGGTATACCCAATTTGGGAGTTTCAAGTTACCGCGAGCTATAAATAAGAGTAGAATATATAAAGTGACAAATGATTGACAATCACAACATACCGATATCTGAAATTGTATTACGCACGTCTGTCAAACCGAATTAACTATAAAAATAGGTTTGATGCAAAACTCTTGATGTATCAGATATTATTTTATACCAATTTTAGACAGACTCAAATAATATTTAACAATCATTTTAAGAATCCATGTATCGTATCTCTGAAATAAATAGAGATTAGAATTTACAGTAGTAAATCAGTTATTTACTAATACATTTTTACCACATTAAAATTACCCCTGTGGTTCCCCATCTACTAACATCTTTGGAGACTGTGATTTGATGGTTAGTAGCCGCACTTCACGCACAAAAATATATCACTTACCGAGATCTGCTACGGCAGAGTGTCACATCCAGTAATGGGTAAAAGCCGTGATGATACAGAGTGATCAAAAGGAATTGTTACAGTTGGCAATAAAAAAAACTACTTGAAATTGGTAAGCCTGATACATAAATTCATTTCCTGTTGTTGACAGTGACATTTAAAATTTAAATTTGAGTACATTTATTATTACATTTATTTCTAAAGTATTTCTATTACTTAAAAAGTCAAAATTCTATTAGCTGTCAGACTCCTGACATAACCTATTTGTATTTATTAGAAATGTCAAATAGCATTTCCGCCTTTATCTGACGTTGTGCCAACTGTGGAATAAAAAGATCTCTGGAATTGTATTGCCAACTATAACAATTCCTTTTGATCACCCTGTATATTTACTTATTTGCAAATAAAATAATTTATATTAAATAAAAAAAGTAGTTTAGTCTAGTATGTAATGTTCAGAGCAGCATAAATAAATAAATAAATAAATCAAATATTCTTCTTTGAATGTTTGAAACATTGTTTCATAAGAAGTAACCGCCTCGTCAACGGCAATAAAATCGTCTACATCCTTGAGCTGTCATCGAAAAAATATCCCATCCGTGACGATTTAAATAAAAACGCACAAGCATCATTACGACAAAGCACAAACCTATCGGCATCTGATCTTATTCCCGATAAATTATTCATCGATTCTTATTCCGCCATCAACAACCAGCCCAACCAACCAACCAACAACGAGAAGAAGAAAGGAAGAAAAAATAATTGGTGGCGACCCCGAGAATCGAGAATCGAGAATCGAGAATCGCCGGAATTAGACACAACGGAAAACAAAGCGCGATCGCGTCTTCAGCTTTATTAAAAAATGCACATTATTCAAACAAAAGCAATCAGATTGAGGATGGAAATTCGAGAAGAGGATTGGAGGGGTTGGTGGTGGAGGAGGAGGGTGGCTGGTCTTGAGAGATGCTTGCTGCTTGTTGATAATGGTAAACTATGTCTTTGTTGATCGTTCATCGACCAGAGAGGGAGATCGCGAGTGACTTATTCATGCTCAAAATATTACTTTTCTTTCATTCAAAATAACTGTAAAATTACAAGAGATGTGTAATTGTGGACCTTAAAAATGCATTCTACAGAAAATTTTACATAAGGATAAAAAAAAATCTTATTTAATAAATATAAAAATGAAATAGAAATATATCATCACGCCTTTTACCCATTACTAGCTGTGGTATTCTGCCGAAGCAGATCTCGGTAAGTGATATATTTATGCACGTGAAGTGCGGTTACCAGTCGTCAATCACGGCCTCCAAAGTTGTTAGTGCTGGGGGAGCCACAGGGGTAATTTTTAACGTGGTGAAAATGTTTGTCGGCTGTGGGAATTGAACCAGGGTTCTCAGAATCCACTGACCGACTCGATACCACTGTACTACCTACTCCATAATAAATATGTTGTTAAAAAACATTTTCTCTTTCAAAATAACTAAATATAGAAGGGATATGCAATTGCAGATCTCAATAATCAATTCTGCGGAAAATTTTACATGGGTATGAAAAAAAGCAAACTTTTACGTATAGTACAAATAATAATAGATTTTAAATAAACTAATACTGTCTTTTTCAAAATAACCCAATAATCAGAAGAGATATGCAATTGCAGACCATAAAAATCGATTTTATGGAAAAACAAATTAAATTTCTTTGCAAGGGCTGTTAAATTAAAATGACAAAAATAAAATTTGTGTGTTTATCAATTATTTTTTATAAACATTTTTGAAATTCTGTCGAGTGGGGCTTCAAATTGAAGCTTTTTGCAAGGACAGTTAAACCAAAATACCACAATTAAATTTGAATAATTTGAGTCATGATTTGAAGGTTAGTAACCACACTTCACGGGCATAAATATATCCCTTACCGAGCTCTGTTACAGCAGAGTGCCACACCCGATAATGGGTAAAAGGCGTGATGATATATTTTTTTATTTATTTTATGCACAACCGGGCAGAAATTCATCTGTTTTAGCCCTTAAAAGCGGGCTTAAACACTTGTTTTTAGCCCTAGGGCCATAAAAAGTCATATAAATAAAATGACAATTTTTGTTTATTGTGTATACTTGATTCTGCAAAATGTCATTTTGACATATAATCTATTTACATATTTAAATCTTTTGAACATATAATTAAATGTTATTTTATTGTGCATAAAATATTGTATGTACTATGGGTGAAATAAGCGTTTCTGACCCTGAGCATGTTATTAGCCCTCGGCGTTTTGCGCCTCGTGCTAATAATCATGCCACGGGGCCAGAAACGCCTGTTTTCACTCTTGTTACATAAATAACTATTATTTTACCTATGATCTCTAATCAAATGCTCAAACTCAACGAGTTACAACCTTCATGAGATTCAAATCTGATCTGTCGTGTGTCAATTTGATATTACAAATTGTTAGGTATTTACTTTAAAAAGAAACTAATTAAAAATAATTAAATCTAGTTACATTATTTCATCGTGTCGTTCACGACTTTATTTTCCAATCTAGACTTAAAAAATCAGACTCTCCTGTTTATCAGTTCGCTGAATCAGCATCAGCACACATTTACATAACTTCAAACCGATTTCCCTTGAATATTAAAAAGTTCATCGCTCCTCGCAAACCCTGTCTCCACGCCACTGTCCTTCCTCCCATCGGCATCTTGGGGTCGTCCTCAGCCTCCTCATCATCCTCTCACCGACTCCATCCACTCGACATCGTCGTCTTGATGAACAAGAATCGAGGAGTCCACGAGAGCTGGAGTGCTGTGATCTGAATGACAGTCGCTTGCCGACCCCGCCACGCATATCAAACAAAACTGAATTTTCAATGACAATTAAGGATCAGAGAGGGCTGTGCGGCAGGATGAGGCATTCTTCACGGATGCAAATATCACCGGAAACAATGTAATCGTGATCGGGACCAATGCTTCATTTCCAATTCGGAATTTATCGGAAATGTGGTGGAAATGTGGATGAGGAAGAATTTGACAATGCTTGCTTTTATTATTTTTAAATTATTACAAAGGATATTACATATTTAAATATTTAATGGGATAGGTGGCTCAGTGGTATCAAGTCGGCCTGTGGATTCTGAGAATCTTGGTTCGATTCCCACAGCCGACAAACAAATTTCACCACATTCAAATTACCCCTGTGGCTCTCTCCACTAACATCTTTTGAAGTTGTGATTTGACGGCTGATAACCGCACTTTATGTGCATAAAAATATCACTTATCGACATCTACTCCGGCAGAGTGCCACACCCAGTAATGGGTAAAAGACGTGATGATGTATTTATATTTATTTATTTAAATATTTTATATTGGAGTAGGTAGCTCATGCTGGGTTGCAAGAAAAAATAAAGAGCTCTTTACTTAACGAATTCTTTATTTAGCAACAGTATCAATTGCGATTTTCTGAAACTTATTGAACCGTTAGTTGCTCATGAACCGATAAAACTTTCATATAATCTAGTATCAGTGGTATCGAGTCGAACTGTGGATTTAAAAACAATTTTTACCACATTAAAACTATCCTTGTGGCTCCCCCTCCACTAACATCTTTGAGGGCCATTATTTGACGGCTGGTAACTAATCTTCTCGCGCATAAATATATCACTTATTGAGATAGGCTATAGCAGAGTATCGCAACTAGTAATGGGTAAAAGGTATTATTTATCCACAACATATATTATAAAGACCTAATTACACTGATTTCAGATATATTATATGGCTCATAAAACACTAGTGTTTTATATTCCATAAAGTTACATTCACAAATCGAAATTAGTTTTTGTTTTATGCTTTATGTTTTAGTGTGTTTTTAGGTGCTATTCACAAATAGTTTTGCTTTTGTCGATTTTAGTTAGTAGTGGCATCTATCATAAATTTTAGAAGATCGGTAATACAGTAAATGCAACTGTCAGATGTGCTAAGTTACACATGCTGTCATTCGTATTTTTTGGAACAGCAAGATAAATATTATCATAATAAGAAAGTAGGTATTAAAATCTTGTTTTTATTTTCATTCATTTTGACACTCGAATAAAAACAAACTTAGGTTATCGTCAATGTGAAGGACGATAGAAAGAGACAAGTATATATCACTACATCATTCTACGCTTCGTCCTATTGGTGTATTCCTAAATACAAAACGTAAAACTAAAACATAAGTTTGGAGTTTGCAAACGTTTGTGTTAAAACCAAAACTAAATACTGATTTGTGAATGGCTGCATAAGATAACATGTCTACAAGGTTATTAAAACAAAAATGGAAAACATAAAACAAAAACTATTTTCGATTTGTGAATGTAGCTTTAAACATTGTAAATAACTTGTTACTTGGCAACCACTTCATGATCTAGCGTATTTTGAGTAAGTATATATAACTGAATCAACGTTAAACGTTACGATCAATCTTCTTCGATACCTATAATTATGAGTTGTGGATAAAATTTTGTATTACACTTGTGTTTTATTGGTTTATAAAACACTTAAGGTATCATGTCTAAACTTTTCTTGCGTGTTTTATATGCCTAATAAAACACTTGTGTAATAAGTAACTATTATTATTAATATGAATAATGAAGTAGGTGCCTCAGTGCCTTCGAATCGATCTCTGGACAAATATTTATTTTGATACATATTGAATAGATTTTAAAACAAAGCTTTACTTACTAATGGAGCTTTTAAAGTAACGTGTCAATGTTCCTGTTATCAAATGACATTGTATCAACAAAAATGTCATGAAAATTGTTACGAAAAATAATGGAATTTCAATATAAAAGTGGTTTTAAATTTCTTATGAATATGGTAGCTGAATATTTATATATAAAAAATATATATCATCACGCCTTCTACCCATTACTGGTTATGGCACTCTGCCGAAGCAGATCTCGGTAAGTGATATATTCATGCGCGTGAAGTGCGGTTACCAGTCGTTAAAAACGGCTCCCAAAGATGTTAGTGGTGGAGGAGTCACAGGGGAAGCTTTTGAAATTATGAAAATTGTTTATCGCCTGTGGGAAACGAACCAGGGTTCTTAGGATCCACAGGCCGACTTCATACCACTGAGCTAGCCACCCCATTTATAATGTGTAATAAATGTAACTCCACGAGATCCTCTGTAATTTAGATTAATTAATTTCTTAAAGGGTTAAAGCAGTTCCAAAATGCAGTTTAGGAGAAATCACTATCTATAGATATGTATATCGCTGCAATATTAAGTTAAATCCAACTGATAAACTAAGCGTGAAACCATTTCAATTCAATTTGAAAATGATTAAACACCGCACAAAATCCAGTTGCATTCCAGATGACATCACCCTTTCGTACGAATGCATGCATACCAAATCCTGATTACATCTTGCAACATACGTGTTCCATCAGCCAGGGTTGCCAAGTCGTCACACAGACGCATTTAACATTAAGATTTGCACGCGTAATTCCCGTGAGACCAACACCATGTTTGACAACTCTTCGCTTTACCGCTAGTGGCGCTAGTATCGCACCTGGCGGTCTCTCACAGGAACAGGAACTGCCTGCTTCCTGCTGCTTGCTGCTGTTGACGACACAAAACGATTTCCGGTTACTGGGAAATGAATAATGCAAGGTTAAACTGGAGTGATGCACTATGACACCTCACTGCAATATTCGGCAACGCTGCCGGTAATATTTTATTAGCGATATTTTATTTGTATCTTTTCTTCAATACATTTAAACATCTATATACGCGATGTTCCATCAATTGGGGTAGCATGAACCCTTGAAACATTCATAAGATTCATCTTTTAATTATCCAGTTTTTAATTCCTTTCATACAAGTTGTCTTATCCATTTAGTCCTAGGTCAACAACTTAACGTCCGATAGTATGGAGATCCTGAGTTCGAATCCAAGCTAAATATATATATATATATATATATATATATATATATACAGGTGGTGAACGCAACTCTCGAACATAGGGATTTAACATGTAAAGTCACAATTTAGCAATTCCCTGCTTCCCTAATTGTTTTAAGCAAAAAAGCTTCAAATTTAGGACATAAAATTCTGCATCTAAGATCTAACGACACAAATTTGTTCTGAAAATAACGAAAATAGCTTGAAAACTATTGATAGCCATGGAAATAAAACAAAATTAAACAAATGTTTGTCGTTTTATCTGTCAAAATAACTGACATAATAAATAAAGAAATTATTTTGACAAGATTATACGTCAAACATTTGTTTAATTTTGTTTCAATTCCATGGCTATCGATAGTTTTGAGGCTGTTTTCGTTATTTTCAGATCTAATTTGTGTCGTTAGGAAGCATGCAAAGTTTATTTTGTTTTCTGGCTTAGATGTAGAATTTTATGCCCTAAAACTTTTATTCGAAGCCTTTTTGCTTAAAATAATTAGGGAAGCAGGAAATTACAAAATTGTGATTTTACATGTTAAATCCCTATGTTCGAGAGTTGCGTTCATCATCCTGTATATATATATATATATATATATATATATATATATATATATATATATATATATATATATATATATAAAATAAATATATAAAATAAATGAATATAAATATATCATCACGCCTTTTACCCATTACTGGGTGCGGTACTCTGCCAAAGCAGCTCTCGGTAAGTGATATGTATGCGTGTGAAGTGCGGTTACCAGCCTTCAAATCACGGCCTCCAAAGATGTTAGTGATGAGGAGCCACAGGGGTAATTTTAAATTGGTGAAAATGTTTTGTCTGCTGTGGGGATCCAACCAGGGTTCTTAGGATCCACAGGCCGACTTGATAACATTTAAAATTAAAAATGGAATAAAATAGTATATTACGTACCATGAACTGTAAGTGACAGTTTTTAGGTCAAGAATGCAGTTTGGGATATCGAGGCCCGAAGAGTCAAGATTTCCAAAAAAAATCAGTTACAGATCGAGATTAGTAAGCTATTTATTACAATACTTGTACAAATAGAAAGAAAAGAACAATAGGTTTCAAAAATTGACAGCTGTCAAAATGTTGTCAAAATTTCATAGGACCTTGATATATAAAATTTGCGTACTATTAACGGTGGACATTAAGTAAACTTTTCTTGTAGAATAAATAATTATTAATCTATTGAACATGTTATTTTGTTGTGCATCAAATATTGTGTACAGCGTGTGAAATTAGCGTTTCTGACCCTTTGCGCCTCGTGCTAATAATCATGCCGCGGGCCAGAAACGCCTGTTTTCACCCTAAAAGAATACAGTACCACTTTTTTTAAATAATAATTTCCGAAGATATAAATCAATAATGTGGCATATCTCGCTGCATATTTTGTGGTTCGAATCCCACGCAGACCGGCATGCAGCGCAGCGATGGAGGGTGCATTGCAAGTAAAAATATCCCCACAAATATTTTGGAATTACCAATTTGAATTCCTCGCATAATTGTGAATACCTAACGAATGATTCAAGTGAATGGTTTATGGGAAATTATGAATATAAATTAAGTTAACATTTGACTAGCGAGGGTACTATTATTATTTAAATGAAGAAATGTTTTGCATTGAAACAGTGGTACAAATATGAACGCTTCAAATTCAATTTATATTAATTCACATCCGGAAAGCAATCCTATATCTACCGTGTTCAGTGTTAGTTTAGGATTTAAAATATACACTTTACACAATCTCATTTTCTTTGCATATATTGTACTGGAATATATGTCAGTTAAATCGTAAGAGTACAAGCAGAATTAAATTTGTAGTTAACAATCTCCATGGACCAAAAAAACTTTCTCCTTCTGATACAATATACATGGATAGTTCTAGAACATCATACTAGTTTTTCAAATGAAACTGCAAAATTTTAGAGATACACAAACCAAATATGTGCGATTCTGAGTGATGATCGCCATAAGCCCCGTGTATAAGAACTCAACTTTACAAACGAATATATTTGTTCACAGACGATGAATGTGTTTCATATTTTAACAGGATGCGTATGACTATCCAATGTTTACGTGCGCCAAATTTCATTCCGATCTGCAAAAATTTTTTTCACGCTAGTACTACCTTAATACAGTCTTAAATTTTGAACATCTTTTGTATTTACTCTTTTTTAATAAAATTAATAGGGAAAAATCTAACGCCAATGGAAAATTTTATCATTATTTTCCCTATATAAAAAAAAAGATTATGCCTGAGTTGTTCTGCTTCCACTAGCAGCTACTGTAATTGTGATTAAGTTCCTGTTGTGCAGACAAATAAAAAATCACATTTGAAATTTGTGACAAAATTCATAACACAATCCAATTCTGCGCGACATCCTTGACGTGATAATAGAGCGTGGCGTGTTCTCGGTAAAGCAAACAATTGGTTCTAGCATCAAAGGCGATTTCACAAACAAAGACAAACATTGTATCCTTGCGGCCGAGGACGAGGACGTGTGCGAGGAAAGAAACAGCACTAAACGTTCTCCGTAACTCCAACAACGTCGAGCAATTGTCACAGCAACGCTAGGATAAATAAGAACAGTATCTTGTTTTACTACAGACACGGTTTAATGTCAAGTGAAGACAGAATTGTTCTCAGTTTCAACAACTGTGAGAGTCAAACTTTGTTTTTGTTGTCATGGTGATCGATAAATACTAAATTAAACGATCTTGTTATTAAGTTTAGACCCATGGGTAAAAACTAATTTTAAACTTAATTAGGAGTATTTTATTTGCCATTTTTTCATGATACCGTGTCGGCCGGTGGATCCTGAGAATCCTGGTTCGATTCCCACTGCCGACAAACATTTTCATCACATTAAATACCACCCCTGTGGCTCTCTATCCGCGAACATCTTTGGGGGCCGTGATTTGACGACTGGTAAGCGCACTTCACGCGCATAAATATATCACTTACCGAGATCTGCTTCGGCAGAGTGCCACACCCAGTAATGGGTAGAAGGCGTGATGATATATTTTTTTTTAATTTTTAAATACTACCTCTGTGGCTCTCTATCCACTAACATCTTTGGGGGCCGTGATTTGATGACTGGTAACTGCACTTCACGCGCAAAAATATATCACTTACCGAGATCTGCTTCGGCACCCGCTGATGATATATTTATTTATTTTATTTGACTCATGGTGGGTTGCAAGAAAAAAATAAAGAGCTCTTTAGTTAACGAATTGCTTATCTAGCAACAGTATCAATAGAGATTTTCTGAAATTTATTGAACCGTCAGTTGCTAACCGATAAATGATTCATGCAATCCAGCATCAGCAGATTAAAATACTCGGCCTGCGCCTCGTATTTCAAACAACCGCTTCGTCAAGTAAAATATCATTTTCCAGACTTATTATGTAAAAATAAAAAAAAATATATCATCACGCCTTCTACCCATTACTGGGTATGGACTCTGCCGAAGCAGTAAAGCGCGTAAAGTGCGGTCACCAGTCGTCAAAACACGGCCCCCAAAGATGTTAATGGTGGAGGAGCCACAAGGGTAGTATTTAATGTGATGAAAATGTTTGTCGGTATTGGGAATCGAACCAGGATTCTCAGGATCCACAGGCCGACACAGGGGTAGTTTTTTGTAATTATGAAAATTGTTTGCCGTCTGTGGGAATCGAACCAGGGTTCTCAGGATCCACAGGCCGACTTCATACCACTGAGCTAGCCACCCCATATTATGTAATATAGTATTCTTAAATAAAACAATAAGTATTGTATTATCCTTTTTTAACAGTGGTAGATAAAATATTGTTTCTATTGTTATTGGCGCGTTCGAATGACTTTTTTGTCTCGACCTAGCGGTCCAGACTTTCTCACGCTCAACAAAAAACACTCGTTTTGCGCACTTAAATACAAAAATAACTATTCCATGTCCAATAATCAGAGAATCAATGAAGTAATGTTCGTCTTCGCTTGCTTCTATGGACCATTCATCACCACCCCAACTTTTACCAACTTTTCATTCGACATATATTCCAATCTTACATTCATCATACATAAACATAAATACCTTTCTCTAGTTTAAAGAATCATGAAATCGCTTTCAATACCATAGCTGTTATTTTAACCACTTCGATAACAAATAACCATTTCCGGAAAAGAATAAACTTTGCCATCAAGTTAAAGAATTTATCGGTAGTTTTTTGCAACATTGTTTATGTTTAGTTCTGTAGAAAAACGTTCCCAATTATAGCGGTAAATTCGTCTGTCGGCATCGTGCTCTTCGACCTGTTGACGTACATCCGCAGTTGCGTGGATATATCACTTCCGGTTGCGGTGGAATCGCTTCCGAAAAACTGACTTGGGTGATTTTTTCCGGCCACACTCGCCTATAAACGATGTCATGAAAGAGGAATCGCTCGCTCTATTATGGTTCGGCTAAGTAATTGAAAAATAATATATTGTTAGTGGCTTTAAGACGTCTGGCGCTCATGTGAGGCACAGTGGCGTGCAGAGAGAATTCTCAAGGGGAATAATAAAAACAGTTATTCTTTAATCATAATAAATTAGGTTTTTTCTGTAATCATGATATTATATTTGTTTTATATTAATTTGTATCAATAATATGTAAATAATCGGTTGTACTACCAACACTAACAAACAAAAAATCATAAACGGAATTTAATTTGGAGTTAATAATCTCAATTTTTATTCCGAATTGAACCTATTGGTATTAGAACTATTTACAAGGTATATGGCGTAATGGTTCAGTGGTATCGAGTCGGCCTGTGGATCCTGGAAACCCTGGTTCGATCCCCACAGCCGACAAACCTTTTCACCAAATTAAAACTACCCCTGTGGCTCCCCCACCACTAACATCTTTGGAGGCTGTGGTTTTACGGCTGGTAACTGCACTTTACGCGCATAATTATATCACTTACCGAGATCTGCTTCGACAGAGTGTTACACCCAGTAATGGGTAAAAGGCGTGATGGTATATTTATTTATTTATTTATTTTAGGTATATAGATTTACGGCTTTCGTATGTGTTTTATGGGCTTAATATTTGTTTTATAGAAGTACGAGCGAAGCGAGCTTTGCCAAATATTGTAATACAAAAAAAATAACTTGTAAATAATACTTTTTTTTATTTAGAATTTTAAAATACATTATCTGGTTTTTGTACTCTGCCGGTAATGTATATATAACAATATTATATAAATTTCACTCAAAAATTAAATAAATAAATATATCATCAGGCCTTCTACCCATTACTGGGTATGGCATTCTGCCGTAGTAGATCTCGGTAAAGTGATATATTTATGCTCGTGAAGTGCGGTTACCAGATATTAAATCACGATCCCTCAAGGATGTTAATGAAGGGGAAGCCACAGGAGTAGTATTAATTTGGTGAAAATTGTTTGTCGGCTGTGGGAATCGAATCCGGGTTTTCAAATTCACAGGCTAACACGATACCACTGAACCATATATCCCATAAATAATAATAACTTGTAATATCATCAAAGGAGTATGTAGTACAGTGATTTCGTGTCGGCCTATGGATCCTGAGAACCCTGGTTCGATTCTCACTGTTGACAAACATTTTCACCACATTAATACTACTCCTATGGCTCGCCCTCCACTAACAACTTTGGGGGCCGTGTTTTGACGGCTGATAACCGCACAAAATATATCACTTACTGAGATCTTCTTCGGCAGAGTACCACACCTAGTAATGGATAGAAGGCGTGATGATATATTTATTTATTTATATAATAGCATCAATAATTTTGCCAATAACATTAATATGAAAAATTTGTTCTTTTCAATTTGAAAACAGAAATAATATTTTTCTTGATAAAACAGCTAGTCAACACGGTACAACATACCATTAAAATGTCATCTGTAAGATGATAATAATGAGCTTCGCGAAATTCTTTGTTCACAAAACAATATTTTTGTTGAAAAGCAAATGTTGAAAGAAGAAAATTTATGTAAAACAAGTTTAAGATCTTGTTCGCGAATCGCAACACAGACAATATTCGCATCGCAATTATTTGTCGACACAAAATAAACATCAGAATTGTGCGTTCTAATAAAATATTCATACATTTTGTCCCAATCATAATTCAGAGACACTGGGTAATGTAACTTTGAATTAAATAATTTGCAAGTCAAATATGTAAATGGTAAATTGTGCCCTACACTAACTCACATTTGCAGGAATCGGATAGAGCACTAGATTTTTATATTTTTATATTCGCGACTCCCAAACGTGCAATCTTTTCTTTAATTTCCCTGGGCGGAGAAAAGTTTATTTCATATATTTCTGTACACATTTCCTCTATAATTATTTCAATGTAGGAAGCAAGATATTAGATTTACTAAATACAGTAACATTAAACAAATGATTCATTGCCAGTTTTTACCTTTCGCCATTTGTCAATTACCTTTGAAATTTTTAATTTGAGTAACACTTTTAACATAAAAATAATTCTTAATTCATGTATTTCTTATGGGGTAGGTAGCTCAGTGGTTCGAATCGGCCTGTGCATTTGAGAACCTAGGTTCGAGTCCCACAGCCGACAATTTTCACCACATTTAAACCAGAGCTGGGCAAGCTACTTAAAAAAAGTAGCTAAGCTCAGCTACAGCTATTCTTTAAAAAAGTAGCTAAGCTACAGCTATAAGCTATATTTTGTAAAATATAGCTAAGCTACAGCTAAAAGCTTTCGTTAAAGTAGCTGTTAAATTTAAAAGCTACTTTTTTAAATTATTGTGATACAATTAAATTTGCCATTGTCATATGATCAGTCTTTTGTTATAATGACTGTTAATTTACTATTACGTACATAAATATCAAAAATAGCATATACCATCTGGCACCTACTGTGTATTTTTGCGTATTAGAGCCAGTTAGAACCGGCAACAAATAATTATTTGGTGTGGGTTTAGCTAGTACGCATGCGTACTTTGTTGACCTTCTGCTTAAAAAGTAGCTTGAAGCTACAAAAAGTAGCTTGAAGATACAAAAAGTAGCTTTAAGCTACAAAAAGTAGCTTTAAACGTAGCTTCAGTTGTTATTTTTAAGCTAATAGAAAAAAAAGTAGCTAGCTACAAGCTACAGCTATATTTTTTCACAGTTAGCTAAGCTACAGCTACAGCTAAGGTAAATGTAGCTAAGCTAGTAGCTAAGCTACAAAAGTAGCTAGCTACTGCCCAGTTCTGATTTAAACTAACCCTGTGGTTCCGCCACCACTTTTTCATTAAACAAGTATCCAAATTAGTAGAATAAATTAAATAATATCATGTTAAAATATAGAGTTAATAATAATAAATTGAACCTTGAAATTCACATTGAAGTATCTACTATAGTTTTACAGATATAGGTACGATAGAGTGCCATATCCAGCAATGGGTAAAAGGCGTGATGATATATTTATTTTATATTTCAAATATAAATTTCTTTCTGCTCGGAAGAAAACTTAAACCTTTCCGATAAATAAATAAGGGTAAGTTTTTCAATCACCGATAATGATAAACATGATTAAATAAATATATCATCACGCCTCCTATCCATTACTGGGTGTGGCACTCTGCTGAAGCAGATCTCGGTAAGTGATATATTTTGCGCGTAAAGTGCGGTTACCAGTCGTCAAATCACGGCCCCCAAACAAGTTAGTGGTGGAGGAGCCACAGGGATAGCTTTTTCAAATTATGAAAATTTGTCGCCTGTGGGAATCGAACCAGGGACCTCAGGATCCACAAGCCGACTTCATACCACTGAGCTAGCCATCCCATATAAAATATATAATATATATATATATATATATATTTAATCATAATTAACGTTAATCACGCCTTCTACACATTACTGCCGTAACAGATCTCGGTAAGTGATATATTTTGCGCGTGAAGTACTGTTACCAGCCGACAAATCACGATCCCTACAGATGTCTGTAGACGGGGAGCAATAGGGGTAGTTTAATATAGTGAAAATTGTTTCTCGGTTGCGAGAATTGTACCCAGGTTCAAAAATCCCCTCGTCGACTCGATATCACTGTATCGAAACGTAGTTATTTATTTTGTAAAATTTATTTGTTTAGTGTTATTTAAAAAAACATAAACGTGACCTGCTTCTTTTATTTGAACTATAAATAAAAAATACAATTTAAACGAGGCATTAAAAAAACAAAAAGCTTTTAAAGCTTTAATTAATGAAGTCGCAGAACATAACATCAACATTAAATCTCATGTATTAAAAATATGAGTCGAGCGGTATTCAAGTAAAAGCTTCTTGTTTTTCACATTTCAAACAAAAACACACTCAGGCTCGTCGGAAAAAATCCCATCAACATCATCAGAGCGACCAGGCTGGTTGCAGGGTGCGTGTGCGCCCTGTACATTGTCTAAGTAACCGGCCACTTAGTCGTGCCATTAATCCACGGACACGAATAGGAAACTCACTTTTTATATGGTAATCTACGAATAATAAATATATTGAATACACATTTTTTATTTTATCGAGAAGTGCACAGGACGCTTGTAAGAAATAATTAATAAAAGTATGAATATATAGCCACCGGAATAGGTGAATTGTTACCAAATTTTATTTTATCAGATTTGGTAATTTTCCCGAGGCCATATCCAGAAATCTAAACGAGATATGAAGATGCGCTCAACGGCATTGAATTTCTCTTTTTCTCTTTTTATTTTTCCTAAACAGTTTTTGGACAATATCTTAAAAACTAGAAGGTGTACGCCCTTGAGGTTTTGACCATTGGATTCAGCGGATCAAAATACGTATGTATGTAAATTTTCATTATAATAATCGTACAAGAAAGAGTTCTAGAGCAAATTGTTTGAAAATCATAAAAAACCTAAGGAAAAAAATAATTAAAAATTTCAAAAAACTAAAATCGCTTCAAATGAGCTAAAATTTTGCTAATAAGTCAATTCGGACCCGGGGAATTCAATTCCGCTGAGCGCAACTTCGTATCACGTTTAGTTTTTGAGATACAGCCTCTGGAAGTGTTGAACTTTCAAAAAATTTCAACAACTCAGTTTTTCGACTTTCCAGAGGCCATATCTCAAAAACTTAATGAGATATGAAGATGCGCTCAACAGCATTGTATTTCTCGTGTTTCAATTAACTTGTATACTTGTATTTTTTGATAAAGTCGGCCCTCCTCCATTAAGTCTTAAAGAGTGACGTCACCGCCCCGCGCAAACCACTTAATTAATGTGATCGGGGCGGCAGGAAAGCGACCGACGCCCATTTTGGATTTAGGATGCTTTATGGCTGTTATATGATAATAAAAACGTTCTCTTAAATCTCGGGAAAAAGAAGCTTGATATTAAATTTAGCGTTACGCATTCCACGCCCTCCGAGCTGCTGAATATTTTTCTGGGGGAATTTGGTTTTTTAGTTCTGCAGCGGAGACATGACATACTAAGATTTAAGATGACTTTTACATATTTTCATTTTATGATTAAATAATATTCATTAAAATACTCGTATATGGGGTAGCTAGCTCAGTGGTATCGAGTCGGCCTGCGGATCCTGAGAACCCTGGTTCGATCCTCACAGCCGACAAACATTTTCACCAATTTAAAATTACCCCTGTGGCTTCCCCACCACTAATATCTTTGGGGGCAGTAATTTGACGGTCGGTAACCACACTTCACGCGCAAAATATATCACTTACCGAGATCTGCTTCGGTATAATGCCACACCTAGTAATGGGTAAAAAGCGTGATGATATATTTATTTATTTTTATTTAAATTTATATTATTTTTAATGTTGTCCTTTCAATTTACTTAAATAAATTAATAATTATTGAATTACTCAGTGATATCGAGTCGGCCTGTGGAATTGAGAATACAGGTTTTATTCCCACAGTCGACAAACAATTTTCACCACGTTAAAACTATCCCTATGATTTGACGGTTGATAACCGCATTTCATGCGCAAAATATATCACTTACCGAGATCTGCTTCGGCAGAGTGCCACACCTAGTAATGGGTAGAACGCGTGATGATATATTTATTTTTATTATTAATATCGGAAATTTATATATTGGAACTAATTAACAATATTTTTTTAATAAAATAATAAGCTAATTCTTCTTCGTCACATTGAATAATATAATTAGATTTTTACATAAATATATCATCACGCCTTCTGCCCATTACTGGGTGTGGCACTCTGCCGAAGCAGATCTCGGTAAGTGATATATTTTGCGCATGAAATGCGGTTATCAACCGTCAAATCACAGCCCACAAAGATGTTAGTGGTGGAGGAGCCACAGGGGTAGTTTTTGAAATTATGAAAATTGTTTGTCGTCTGTGGGAATCGAACCAGGGTTCTCAGGATCCACAGGCCGACTTCATACCACTGAGCTAGCCACCCCATTTTTTACATAAAGATGTAAAAATAACTTCAGTACATAATCTCTCTTCTTGCATAATAACACCCCTCGCGACATTTACAAATACCATTAAAATGACGTCACAACTAACATCATCACGTTACCCCAGCGAGGAGTAGCGGGGGATGATTACGTCACTCACACACACATACACTGTGTCGTAATGGTGGTATGGCATGTGCGGGCAAATTTTTCAAATTTCAAATTATAGCGCATGCCTCCCTCCCTCGCCGCAACGGACGTTATCCAGGATCAAGATGGCCGCGAATTCCCCCCAACTACCCTCCCACTGTGTCATTATCGAATTATGACAGTGTAATGTGTGCTTTGGGAATGTGGTTTTTTTCTAAATGGACCTGGAATGCGTTGGCCATGGAAACAGGAAAGCGACAGGATTTTTTTTATTTCCGCTGTTTGCTACCCTAATGAGGATATATTTTTTTAGAGATTTTTTCTGAATGAATAAACTGATTTTTATTTTATTATACTCGTGGATCAGATTTTAAATTAAAGTTAATTTAAAAATTTCAACGGAAATTCTTAGTAAAATAACATTAAAAATTGAGCTCCTCTCCGTGTAAACGGCGACCTCAGCAATTTGAGGCCCCTATCAAGCCGGGGGTCCTAGGCTTGTGTCCCATGTGCCCTTATGATAAAGACGGCACTGACTTCGACACGTTTAAAGTTAAAGAATTTGCAAACTCTTACTTACTAAACGTAAGTTATATAATCTATTAATGATATTTAACATTTATTTTATGATAATTAATTTTTGTTTGCCAATAAATTATAATTAGCACCAAATTAATTAGTCGTTATTAATTTCGCAATAACGCACAATCCTGCTCTTCAAACACCGTTATATACACAAAGTCTTTGCCTGTAATATTCGTATTCACTTCCTGATGGAAAGGAGAGATCCCAATACAGCCCCTGCTGGAGGTAGAAGCTTACTAGATTTTCACAGATGATCAGAAACTACTTGTAAATGCCACATGCATAAACATATACCTCAATTATAATTCTATTTGGAGCGGTAATCTGTTATACGTAGAGGTTGCGCGCTAGAAATTACTTTTAGTTTCAATTATTCGCTTCGTAGGCACAACCCAGTGATTCTCAACATGTTAACTATTAGCTAAACTATAAATACAACTGCGGCCAAATAATACAGATTTCACTAAAGGCTGTAGACTCATTTTTATAATTTCTTTGCTACTCTGCACAACAGGAACTTATAGTTAGAGAGCTTGGGTGCAAAATGATGTCTCATTTATTCCAGTGACAGAAATGGTTTTTTCAATAGATTATGTCATGAGAAACATGAAAAAAAGAAAATTAGATTTGGGAACGGGTGGCAACAATAAATGGTGCCGATGTGAATGTGCCGATTTTAAGGGTGGTTGGTGACATATTTTTTACAGGCCAATTTTCACTTTCAATTATAGACATTGGTATAATTAAGTAATAAAAATGGTAGACAGAAGTGGCAATTTTTTACAGGCTGATTTTTTTTTTACTACTTGTTCACGATGAATACATGACAATAAAATGATTGACAGAAATTATTGCTGGTTGCGCGTTAGTGACAGAAGCTCTCAAAGTGGACTGGTGTAGGGGGGTCACGTGGCAACATTTTAAATTTAGAACAATGAAACCTACCTACCATGCTGGACTAAATAAAAACTAAATTCACTTATTACATATATGTTTTCCTAATCATATCTAAATATAAAGCACTTTGCTTTCCACATAGTTGCTGTTGATAGTTTTCAATATAAAGTTAGTAATTTCTTGGAACCGCAAGATGTTTTGTGTTATACGTTATCGGAAGCAGGTGTATTATTTTGAGCGCTGTTCGAGGAATATCGAACCTTTTGTGTGCATGTTCATCAGCGAAAGTATGTCATCCAATACTGATACTCTAATACTTTACTGTCAACATGTGTACTATACAAAATCCTTTAACTATATTTATGTGTACAGGATGGATACATTTTACACAGGTAAACAATCTTCTAGCTTGAAGAAATTAAATTGAACTGAAGAACTTTTAAATATACTATTTAATTGTTTTATACTATACATGTAGTTATACCAACTTTAAATTTATCAGACGTCAAAGTCATGCAAATGACTTAAAAATTTTAAATTTACTTCGTGGCAAGCTGAATGTCCCCGGTTTGAATCCGGGCGTCTCCCGAATTTTTTTGTCATAAATTTATCAAACGTCAAAGTCATTTATATGATTAAAAATTTGGAAATGGTAACGCTGTTGTTCCACCAACGAGAACATACGGATTTAAATGTTAATAAATACATATATATTATCACGCCTTTTACCCATTACTGGGTGTGGCACTCTACCGTATCAAATCTTAGTAAACTCCATTCCTTGTATGAAAACGTATGACGTATTATGTAGACGAGGTTATCACAGATATGATGAAATATAGCTATCTTTTTTTTAATAATATTATTCGTACCTTTGCGAATGGCATAACGTATGTCTTAATAAGTTAAGACACACGTTTCATGTTTTTTTATTATTTTAATAAAAACGTATGACAGTTCTTACTAATCCGAAAATATATATTTACTTTGTGCACATTTGTTTATAAAATAAAAATAATAGAATAAAGTAATCAGGAAAGGAATGGTAGTGGAAAATTGTACTGCTTATTGTACAGTTTTTATGGGGACCTTGTATACAAGTACATATCACTTTAATAATCAGTAGTATAATGACTGCAAATGTAAATATGAAGCAATTAATTTCGTATATATTCATGTACGATAGTAAACCGTATTTAAAAAACCACCCACAAATTAAACCCGTCATTTAGTAGGCAACTAAACGCATATAAAACGTTTGATTGCGTTCATTGTTACCGGAAGAGATTTGTCGTGCGTGCCACGTCACCAGGTCACGTGACACGACCCTGATGACGTTTATAACGTATCGGTGGTGTTCTCGTCTCCACCCTGCGTGACTTCGCCCCGTCTTTTTAAACAATGCCAAGGTATCCGTTAGTGTTATCAGGGCTGATTGTGAATCCACCAGAACCACACCGCGCTGGGGTGGCTGTGACGTACGTGCAGAAGGAATTTCTGATATGGAATCTCGGGTATTTGCTGTTTACATTTTAAGGAAAGATAAGCGAATATAAATGCTATGAGTTGTTATAAAATACAATTCATTATTTTTGTTTTAATTACTCAGATTTTAAGGGCTGTCTAACAAATCAAATATATCGCATCGTACTATATATAAATATATCATCACGTCTTTTACCCACTACTGGGTGCGGCACTCTGCCAAAGCAGATCTCGGTAAATGATATATTTATGCGCGTGAAGTGCGGTTACCAGCCGTTAAATCACGAGTTCGAAAGATGTTAGTGGTGGGGAGCCACAGCGGTAATTTTAAATTGGTGAAAATATTTTGTCTGCTGTGGGGATCGAACCAGGGTTCTTAGGATCCACAGGTCGACTTGATAACATATTTAAAATTGAAAATGGAACTTAATAGTATATTAAGTATCATGAACTGTAAGTGACAGTTTGTACGTAAAAAGAGCTGCAAGGTTGATTAAATTAGTAAAAAAATACCATTTTGTAAGTCTATTATAAAATAATTAACAAACATTTTTTTGACCAGTGATTCCCAAAATACGGAGTCCACCTTTCTTATTTTAAATGGGACCCTATTTTTTTTTCATTTGCTTGTTCGATTTAGTATTTTTTTATGAATTTAACGACTATAAAGTTCAGTACACTCACATTACAAAATTATATATATAAATGGGATAATAACTCAGTGGTATCAAGTCGACCTGTGGATCCTAAGAAGCCTGGTTTGATCCCCACAGCTGACAAAACATTTTCACCAATTTAAAATTACTTCTGTGGCTCCTCCATCACTAACATCTTTGGGGGACGTGATCTGACGACTGGTAACCGCACTTCTCGCGCAAAATATATCACTTAGCGCGATCTGCTTCGGCAGAGTGCCACATCCAGTAATGGGTGAAGAGCGTGATGATATATTTATTTATATACATTTATATTATTTTCCTCATTGTTTGTTTAACAATTTTTCGAAATATTGAATGCGTAATTTATTTAAAAATACAATTAACCAAAAAGTAAAATACAAAATATATTCGCCGAATATGTTGTTTGCTTTCCAAATATTAATTTTATATTCCATGTAATAATATGACATTAAGAGAAAGAAAATATCCAAAATTTGTAATGTGAGCATGTGTTCATTCTCCGTGATGATTATTTCGCGAGGCAACGTTGCGTGAATATCTGTCATTGAAAATTAAATAGGAATATGTGAGTTTTCATTCGTCGAGCGGTCAATAAATGAATATTATGACAGCGGACATGTATATTATCCCAATATGAATTTAAATCCTTTTAAAAGCTTTTGTTAAATTTAAATAAATCCTTCTGTCAATAATTTAATCCAATATTTTTGGATTTTGCTCCTTTAATCATTCATGACATTTATTTGAACTGTAACCCTATTGACCTACTCATACGAATTGTGCTAGAACGTACAAAATTAATGATTTGAATTAAAATTTAGATTAAAATACTAATGATTGTATTCACATACGAGGTGTGGCTATTAAGTAACGAGACTGATGCTGCTTTAACATTTTATTTTGATTCCATACCTATTTACTTATTATCACTTTCAATATACATCCCTCCTCTATCCCTACAATGCTCCATGCGAATCTTCTATTGTTGTAAACAGTGCTGGAAGTCTTCTTCTGTCAGCTCCTTCAGAACGCGTGCCGATTTCTCTTTCAAAGCTCAAATCTTGTTACTATTAAGGCAAATTTCACGTTTTACCCATTACTGGGAGTGGCACTCTGCCGTAGTAGATCTCGGTGATATATTTTGCACGTGAAGTGCGGTTATCAGCCGTCAAATCACGACCTCCAAAGATGTTAGTGGAGGAAGAGTCACAGAGGTAGTTTTAACGTGGTGAAAATTGTTTGTCGACTTTAGGAATCGGACTCGTGTTCTTAAATCCACAAGCTGACTCGATACCACTCAGTCATCTACCTCATAGAACTTAATTTTATGTTAGTTAACCTGCTTTTTAACTCAAGTTAAAATATACTTGTTTTATAAATTGAAAACTTCATCCACGAGTTTTATACAATGCTTTTTATAACGAGTAAAAATTATATAATCGACAATGAGGAAATTTATTAAACTTGAAGCGTGAATTTATATTGACAATTTGGTATGCCATGAATTGACATTTGTTATTTGAAAACAAATTGTTTATTTTTTCTCGTAAAGTTTGTTAAAATATATCTGATTGATAGCGATATCAGCTAATGTCTCTACTTCTTTTATAAATTGCTTAAAATGTGTGTATGTAAGTATAATTAGCGTTTTAATGGTCACCATAAAAATGGGTGTTTTTTTCAATTACTTTCCATCGGTTTAAAAGGTAATGTAAACCTTATTTTGAATAATGCGAGTACAAAAAATACTTTTACATCCAAGGACGTTGAAAGGAAGGGATATGGCATTTAAGTCAAGACTGTGAGGCTCGGCAGATTGACAGAGACAGAAGTATTATTTTCTGTACCGTGCTTAGCCTGCTATTGCGCATGTGTCGTTCTGGTTACGCGAAAATCACTTTCCTTGAAGAGATTCGAGCAAATTTTATAGGCAGTATTCGTCTGACTAATATACAACTCATTCAAACAACACGCTTCTACCCATGCTTTTCGAAACTCTTTATCTTTAGGTAATCTGTAAAACAAACAAAAAATTATTTTCCTTTTCTTTTATAACATGATCTACATTTACTTACTGGTGAAAACTGATTCTACTGCCCGTAATTGCACGTCTTTTACAAACTAAACACTTTGTTACCATCTTATCCACAAAAAAATATGTCCAATTCCATACAACCAAGGACGTTGAAAGGAGGGGATATGGCATGACGATACTGTAGCATTGTTTGAAGTGAGGCTTGGGCAAGGGAAAGAGACAACAATAGTTTTTCTGCACCGTGCTTAGCCAAATCTCTTCTTCTATCAAATATTTTTAATTTTTATGTTAGAAAAGTGACGTTTAGACGTCAGGGAGCGTTGTTTTATGTAAACATAACCACGAAGTGTCATTTGTGTTTCAATTTTTGTGTTGTATGGAATTGGACATAATTTTTGTGGATAAAATGATAACAAAGTGTTTATAATTTCAGTTTCCTTGTAAAAATGTATAATCTTTTAGAGAGAATGATTCTGTTCTGTCTATTTAAAATTCAAATCTCTTTATGACACATGTCAATCCAATAGGCTAAGCACGGTACAGAAAATAATACTTCTGTCTCTGTCAATCTGCCGAGCCTCCCAGTCTTGACTTGAATGCCATATCCCCTCCTTTCAACGTCCTTGCATACAACACAAAAATTGAAACACAAATGACACTTCGTGGTTATGTTTACATAAAACAATGCTCCCTGACAACGTCTAAACGCCACTTTTCTTACACAAAAATTCAAAATATTTGGAAAAAGAAGAGATTTGGCTAAGCACGGTGCAGAAAAACTATTGTTGTCTCTTTCCCTTGCCCAAGCCTCACTTCAAACAATGCTACAGTATCGTAATGCCATATCCCCTCCTTTCAACGTCCTTGTTTACACCTAACACAAATTAATCTTGTCGAAGTAAAAGATCGTAAAAATATATACAAATGTTACAAAGCTCTCATGTTCGTTCATTACAAATATAATACGATGATGACATCTCTGTTCGAATTACCTTCATCTTCATCCTTAGTTAAGTTTAAATTCTCTTTCACAATCCTGTCGAGTTCTCGCTTCTTGAGTTCTCATTCTCGTTCTGATCGTCTCGTGCGTCAAAGCGAATATAAATCACGGCAATTTCTCAAATAATCTGAGCGACACCAACAAGTCCCAAAACTAAAAACCATTACATTGCGCTGGAGTGGGGTGGTGCAGGGTAGGTTCCTGCACAATGCGTGAAGACGTGAAGTGCTGTCGACCGCAGCAGCGGCGGCTGGAGCCGACCTTGCCGAGCATTAGTTCAGGGTCACTTGTACTAATTGCTATCGCTTCAACGATCTTCAAGCTGGATTAGTGCAGGAACAGCCAGCGATAAATCTGACGCTGAGGGAGGAAGGGATGGACTTGAGGTAACCCGGAACCCGGAAATACTGATCGGGTTCAATAACACTATGATGGTGACTTCTGTTATACCTAGTGTACATTCGATTTATCTTCTGCATAACTTGTTTATAATAAAATAATAGAGAGTGAAAACATTTTAGTCAGGCCCGGATTAACACTTTGAGGGGCCCTAAGCACAACAGATTTTGGAGACCTCCCGTTTTAAGAAAATTAGTCTTTGTTCATAGAATAAAGTAATCTCATTTATAAATCATTTATAATTGTATGTACTATTGTTTTTAAACGGTACAATTGAAAAGAGAAGAGAAGGTTATTGCCACGAAAATAAGTAAATGAATATTGACACGATTAGTACCATTGCATATTCAGAATATAGTGTATATAATATATTTTATGACAAATATAAAATGAGTTGTACTCGTATATACTTTGATTTGGTCGGAAAAAATTCTGTGTGCGCATCTACATATCTTTTTCAGTTTATAAGTTACAGTGATTTTTACTTTTTTAAAAGCTCAACTTTGAAGGGCCATATCTCGAAAACTATAATAGATATTGAAATGCGGTTTGAAGGAGTGTATTTCTCGTAGTCCAATTAACTTATACCGAAATTTAGAAAATTTTGAGAATATAACAATTTTTTTCTAAATTTCATTTCTCAATATTTCAAAAAACTGCAAAGATATTAAAAAACTGTGAACACCAATGAATTCCTCTTGTTAAAGTACATAGGTATGCAAAATTTCAGGCAAAAATTCGCACAGGTCAAGTTTTTATTACAAGAAAACGAAAAATCACTCATTTTTAATGATTTTTTAAGGGGTACCCCTTAAGAATTTTACGAATTTAGGCCATTTTTAGTTTTTTTTGCTCTAAAAATTGTATCCGTGGAGCAAAAATTCTGAAATTTTACATACATATGTATTTTTTGCGAGGCATCCACTGGTTTTTACAGATTTTTATTATCTCGTCAAATTTTTGAAATATGAGCAAAAGAAAATTTTGAACGAAATTTTCAAAATTTTCAAAATTTTCAAAATTTCTGTATAAGTTAATTAGAGCATGAGAAATACACTCGTTCAAACCGCATTTCAATATCTCGTTTAGTTTTCGAGATATGGGTCTTCAAAGTTGAGATTTTTAAAAAGTCAAAAATCGCTGTTACTCAAAAACTAAAAAAGATATGAAGATGCGCTCAACGGCATTCGATTTCTCGTACTCTGACTGATATAGAACCATATTTTTCCTTTACTAATTTTTCTTTATTAATTCCTAAAATCGTGGTTCTATGTTTGTAATGTACATGATTAAATCAGTCTTTTACAAACTGCAATTTTGATCACATAAAAATAAAGGGAATCGCAAAAGAATATATTTGTGATTTTTGCTTCTAAAGCAAATAAATAAATCGTATAATTGTAGTTCGTGGTTCGTTTCTGTGTCGTGTCTACGGAAGTGTTGTAGACGCCTCGGGCGCAAGGTAACCGGCGCCGGAAATACGTCACAACCAGCAGATAATGATGGTAGGAAGTGACACCCTGATTTATATGCGATTCAACCGCGTTGTAATTAAATATTTGGTTCGGTGCTTCTGCTTCACTCAGACAGACTTCGTGACTCGTGTGTATGTCACAATGTATGCTTCGTAGGCAGAGTTACGACGTACGTTACACGTCTACCAACCTTTCAAATATACAGCATGTGCACAAAAGTGCGGGACATAGGATTTTTAAATTGTACGGAAAATTGGCTCTCATGTACATTTTAGATGAAAATTACAAGAATAAAAAATTGTTTAAAATTTTATTATACTTTTAAAACGTTTCAGTTTGTTGTACTAGCATACCGTAGTACTGGATATTTGAAAAATAAAATGTGATATTTTTGTCAAATACAAGAAACGCAGAAAATAAAAATTTAAAAAAATAAACTAAACAAAATCTCATTGTGACAGTTAAATAAATAAATAAATATATCATCACGCCTTCTACCCATTACTGGGTGTGGCACTCTACCGCAGCAGATCTCGGTAAGTGATATATTTTGCGCATGAAGTGCGGTTAACAAACGTCAAATCTCAGGGGTAGTTTTAACGTGGTGAAATTTGTTTGTCGGCTGTGAGAATCGAACCTGGATTCTCAATTCCACAGAGCGACTCGATACCACTGAGTCATACAATAATTATTGATTTATTTAAGGAAATTAAAAGGACAAAATCAAAAATATTATAAATTTAAATAAAAATAAATAAATATATCATCACGCCTTCTACCCATTACTGGGTGTGGCACTCTGTCGCAGCAGATCTCGGTAAGTGATAAATAAGAAAAAATTGGAAAAAACAAATTTTCCATCACTTGTCTCAATAATTCCACAAAGGTTTTACAGCACGTTTACATCAACTATCAGGTCATCAACAAACGGCTGGTCAGTTCAGCTTTAACCATAGACGCGTTTCGTCGTTACAGACTCATCTGTATGGTGCGATCATTTATCCAACTAGATCACACCATACTGATGAGTCTGTAAGGACGAAACGCGTCTATGGTTAAAGCTGAACTGACAAGCCGTTTGTTGATGACCTGATAGTTGATGCAAACGTGCTGTAAAACCTTGGTGGAATTATTGAGACAAGTGATGGAAAATTTGTTTTTTCCAATTTTTTCTTATTTATTAAGACTCAATTCCACATCGCAATAGACATTTTGCCTTTTGTTTTATCTCGGTAAGTGATATATTTTGCGCGTGAAGTGCGGTTACCAGTCGTCAAATCACGGCCCTCAAAGATGTTAGTGGATAGAGAGCCACAGGGGTAGTATTTAATGTGATGAAAATGTTTGACGTCATTGGGAATCGAACCAGGAGTCTCAGGATCCACAGGCCGACTTCATACCACTGAGCTAACTACCCCATATTGTGACAGTTCAGTTCAACAAATAAGATAATAGCTGTTAAAAAAGAATTTTGTTTAATTTAATTATAAATAAAAATAAATAAATATATCATCACTCCTTTTACCCATTACTGAGTGAAACACTCTGCCGTAGCAGTGTAACTCTGCTGTCAAGCATTTTCTTCAGAATAATTTCAAGCATTTTCGCTAGAATAATTTAGAAACTTTTGACAACAAAATATAAACAATCTTTCAGATATTTAGAACAAACTTTGATGATATAATTTGTTCGTCAATAAAATCAACAAATTGTAATGACAGCATCGCCAGTCTAACTTTAGTTAATCCACCCGATCGAAATGTAACATCTCTTAGTTTACAGCATCAGTAAATGAAACGTTCACGTAATTAACTGTTCGGCGTCGCTCGTAGCAACAATGGCGAATCGCCGTCGCGACGCTAGCGCCACGGTGGTAGGTAACGTAACGTATGGGGTACGGTGTGTTTTATAGGGGCGCATTACCTACGTTTCAGCAAGATTACACCGGGACACAATTCACTGTATGAACTCATTATGATGTCGTGTTTGTTAAGGATGGTAATGTTCGTGGATACTTAGTCACGCGCTTTCTACTAGGGTGCGTCTTACTAAATTCGAAATCTATCTTAACATGTAGCATTGTAAGAAGGATTCTGATAGACGATTGTTTGAGTGTGTGTCAGTTGAGATGGTTTGAGCATGTGGAACGTATGTGTTTTAGTTAGAGAGCTAGGGTGCAAAATGATGTCTATTTTTTTCCAGTGACAGAAATGGTTTTTTTTATAGATTGTTATGATAAACATGAAAAAAAGAAAATTAAATTTGAGAATGGGTGGGAACTATAGGTGGCGCCGATTTTAATGGTGGTTGTTGATCCCTACACCAGTCCACTTTCAGAGCTTCTGTCACCAAGGAGCAACCAGCAATAATTTTGTCAATAATTTTTTTGTCATGTATTCGTCGTGAACAAGTAGTAATATGTCACACGACACCATAAAAATTGCCTACTTTCTCTGGTTTCATCGCGCATGCGTCACCGACCAAAACTTCTGTCTAACATTTTTATTACTTAATTATACCAAAATCTATAATTTAAAATAATAATTAAATATATCACCACGCCTTTTACCTATTACAGGGTGTGGCACTCTGCCGAAGCAGATCTCGGTTAGTGATATATTTATGCGCGTGAAGTGCGGTTACCAGCCGTCAAATCATCTATAATTTAAACTGAAAATTAGCCTGTAAAAAATGTGTCAATAAGCACCCTTAAAACAGGCGCGGTGGTCGAGCGTGTTAATGCACATCTCTTAACATGCTGTGACGTCACCCGAACCAAGGTTCGTCAGTTCGAATCCGCCTGTCGACAAAGAATGTCGTTAAATAAAAAATACAGTTACTTGTATTAATCAGACTCGGGCGCTATAAGCTAGTCACTTATACATATGCCTTAAATCAAAGTAACATCGACAACGAAAACCGGCAGTACGGCAGCGTAAAATTGCGGCTCGGTGTGCCCGGTAGGCCTAGGTCCGATTCGGGTTGTAGTGCCATTGAAGAAGAAGAAGAAGAACCACCCTTAAAATCAGCGCATTCACATCGGCGCCATCTATAGTTGCCACCCGTTCCCAAATCTAGTTTTCTTTTTTCATGTTTATCAGGACATAATCTATTAAAAAAACCATTTCTGTCACTGGAAAAAATGAGACATCATTTTGCACCCTAGCTCTCTAACTATAAATAAATACTAAGGATATAAAATGCAACAATGTAAAGTTTAACTGAAATAATCCACCGCTGTATTATCTATAAGAATACTTGGTATGCCATGCAGTTTTGTTGCCTTACAAATATATATTTTTCAAAACCATTTCCCTTTAGTTAAAGTACAGGCGCCCCGAATACAAATTTGAAATTTGCTCCACCTCTTCGTGTTGTTACAAAATACAGACGGAAACATTTACAATTTATTGTCGTAGGCGTACGTGACAATACCTAGTACATAAAAGTGCCACAACAATTTTAATAATTCATCGGTGCATACAACCACTACACAACGGCCACTACGCTGGTCCGCTAGCGTGTGAACGTAGCACAGCAAAGACACGCACCATACGTTGTTATTACGTTAGTTTATTATAAGCAGATTTAAACAGTGTAACCCCGTTTGCAATGCACGCGCGCATATAATTGCAATATGTAGTGTTTGTCAGATTAAATCGAGTGTGTTATGAAACAGTTGCGCGGATTGATTTATTTAAATAATGAATTGTTGGATTGCTGCGAATTATTTGCAACTGCTGCGGTGAATTTCAAAGCGTGCAACAACAGACTGAAGAGTAAAGCTTTATGAACAATGGATGCGGTGCTGATGTAGCAGGAACTCATTCCACACTGATTTACTTCAAACTTAATTCATATTTACTTATTATTTATCATTATCCGTTAATGACAACTTTCATTTTTCAAAATTACTTTTAAAATTAATACTTTTATGCACATTCGGGCCGAAATTTATGTGTTTTAGCCCTAAAAAGCGGGCCTAAACACTTCTTTTTGGCCCTAGGGCCATACAAAAATAAATTTCTATGGATACATAAATAAAATGACAATTTTTGTTTATTGTGAATACTTGATTCTGCAAAATGTCAGTTTGACATATAACCTATGTACATATTTTAATCTTTTAAACATATAAATAAATGTTATTTTGTTGTGCATAAAATAGTGTATGTACCACGGGTGAAATTAGCATTTCTGATCCTGAGCATGTTATTAACCCTCGGCGCTTTGCGCCTCGTGCTAATAATCTTGCCACGGGTCAGAAACGCCTGTTTTCGACCTTGGTATATAAATAACTATTAAATAAATAAATATATCATCACTCCTGTTACCCATTACTGGATGTGATATATTTATGCGCGTGAAGTGCGGTTATCAGTCGTCAAATCACGGCCCTCAAAGATGTTAGTGGTAATTTTAAATTGGTGAAAATGTTTTGTCGGTTGTGGGGATCGAACCACGGTTCTTAGGATCCATAGGCTGACTCGGATACCACTGAGCCATTACCCCATTATAAGTTATAGAATAAGGGAGTAAATTCCTGTTGTACAAACTTGCCAATAAATACCTATACAAAAATATGTTCAAAAAGCATTCATAAAAAATTCTCCTATACATCGGTGTTCTGCAGTCAGGGTAGTTATTTTTAACTGCGATATAACATAAGTTGTTAGGGCTGCGTGGCCAGCGCCCATCAGGTTGATTGCCCCTCAGCTTGTCGGGGGCGGCGCGCCCCTGACGAGCGGTTTAAAAACCGCAAGACGCAAGCGAACTCCGGAGAGCAATGGAACGACATACAGAAACGTTTCAGCTAAGTGGTACCGTCTTTCGGATTGCAGGAAAATGTGTAGCACTAGGTTAAGGTTAAAGGAGGTTTTACACTACCTACTGATTTGTTTTAACAATTAGATTCAATTGTTATTAGGGTTAGATTGATAAGAATGTTGCTAGAAGAGATAGTTTAGGAATGCCAAATGAAAGTTTGATGAAATTGAAAGATGGATGACCTAGGAATAAATGAATGAATACGATTGAAGATGAGTCGAGCTTGTGTTCCAAGAATTATGAATATGAATTATTAGATATAAAATTAATAAATATATCATCACGCCAACATAATCAACAATAGTTATTTATGTACCCAGAGTGAAAACAGGCGTTTCTGGCGTGTGGCATGATTATTAGCACGAGGCGCAAAGTACCGAGGGCTAATAACATGCTCAGGGTCAGAAACGCTAATTTCACCCGTGATACATACAATATTTTATGCACAACAAAATAACATTTAATTATATGTTCAAAAGATTAAAATATGTACATAGGTTATATGTCAAAATGACATTTTGCAGAATCAAGTATTCACAATAAACAAAAATTGTTATTTTATTTATGTATTCATAGGAATTATTTCTTTTTGGCCCATGGGTCAAAAAGAAGTGTTTAAGCCCGCTTTTTAGGGTTAAAACACATGCTTTTCAGCCCGGTTGTGCATAAAATTGTTTTCATGGCCCTCTTAGGTAATAAAAAGGCGGCTCGCTTTCCAAATTTGGACTCGTGCGTTAACAGATTGCCATATGAAACTAATTCTTTAATATACTATTATTTATTTATTTATAATGAAATTATAATTCTTTCTTTAATATACCAATAAAAATTAGATAAAATTTTTAAATGGGTTAAAAATAAATCTGGCAAATATTTGATAAACATCATCATTATGAAAATAACTCCTTTGAAAAAGAAAACGAGCATAAAACTCAACAAGCACAAACACAAAATGGCTGCAAGCAGCGCCAATTATCTCATTAAAAAATTCTTCCTCAAATACAATGAAAAACAAGTTCATCAACGTTGGTCGGCCCTAATTAAAATTTAATAACATCATTCTGCGGTGCGGATACACGTTCGACGTATCGATTCACGTTGGCGTTGACGGTAGCGTGCTCCTGGTGCTCCTTGTGCTGTACGCTTTACCGGTTCGGTTACCGCTAGTGCTACCGGTTCACGTTATGCTCAACCCTTGAGTGTTTTCTGTAAGAGATGCATCATAACCTTATTATAATGAGAGTAGCTTATAGTGGAACCAGAATCACACAAACATAGTAGTGTTTAAAAAGTAAATAAATATATCATCACTCATACATACTTTCATACATAATATAACGGTATATCCCATAAAATACGGTAGCACAAACCCTAGAATTATTCAAAAAACTTTCACTTATTCAAAAATTAGTCCTCGTCAAACATTCTCATCCATCACACCACCCTCGTTTCAACTACATTCAGTGGCGTACCTAGAACTTTTGCCGCCCAGGGCGGTCTCCAATTTGCCGCCCTTCCTAAGTCAATCAAATTAAAAAATAAATATATCATCACGACTTTTACCCGTTACTGGGTGTGGCACTCTGCCGAAGCAGATCTCGGTAGGTGATATATTTATGTACGTGAAGTGCGGTTACCAGCCGTCAAATCACGGCCTCCAAAGATGTTAGTGGTGGGAGAGCCACAGGGGTAATTTTAATTTGGTTAAAATTGCTTGTCGGCTGTGGGAATCGAACCGAAGTCCTCAGGATCCATTGGCCAACTCGAAATTACTGAGCCATTACCCCATTAAATTAACAAACATAAATAAATATATAAAATAAAAATAAATATATCATCACGCCTTCTACCCATTACTGGATGTAGCACTCTGCTGAAGCAGATCTCGATAAGTGATATATTTTGCGCGAGAAGTGCGGTTACCAGTCATCAAATCACGGCCCCCAAAGATGTTAGTGGTGGAGGAGCCACAGGGGTAGTTTTTGAAATTATGAAAATTGTTTGTCGCCTGTGAGAATCGAATCAGGGTTCTCAGGATCCACAGGCCGACTTCATACCACTGAGCTAGCCACCCCAAACAAACATAAATAAATAATTGTAATTCAGACAAACTATAGGTGGGGAACTTTTTTACCATTGGATGGCATATTTAAATTAGTCGGTAATAAAGGAATTTTTCGAGATAATATTTTCAACCCTACATTGACTTGACGATGAAGAAAAATATTCGAAATCATATAGTAATTCATAAATCGTAGAAATCGAACAGTAAACTTATGAAGGAAACAAGTTGTTTTTTACAACTAAAACTAAATATAAAAATTGCCGCCCCAAAATATGTGCCGCCCGGTGCGGACCGCACCCACTGCCCCCTCTCCCCCTAGGTACATCCCTGACCACATAGTTCCCTCCATACAAGTTCAATCACATCTATCCAATCACTGTTATATACTCGTATTTTTTTATTAATCTTTCTTCGATGTACGATACATATGCTCAAAACAACGAGCCTAACAACAAATCTAGAAAGATTAGAAAAGAAGAGAGCGACAGCCTGCGCTTGTATTTGAAACAAAATTGCAGTTAATACACTTTTTACATAGAAGAATTTCAATTTTCTTCCATGTTGAACAACCCCAAATAATGAACAGTACATTTCCACCAAACAAATCAAATTACCCCCGACATGTTTACAAAATGGCGTAACACATCATTAAGACGCGGCTCCACCGTGGCGTTTTGACTTATGTTGGTGTCGTGTTCAGACGCAATGTTTCTACCGCGAATTCACCGCTAGTGGTGTGATCGTGGTGTGCTGTGGTGTGAGGGTAAAATATGCCGGGAGCTTTATAACCTCCGCTCGACCAATCACACTACATTAACTAATTTGCAAGCCTGCCGATGAATTATTCACTTACATACATACATATGCTATGAGTACTTGGCAAAAAGTTGATTTATTAAGGATTGTTTTAAAGAGTAATTTGTAAACTAGGTAATTATGAATAGCTGAGATTATAGTTTGAATCGTTTAGGGAAATTTTAATTTATTTATATCTTTATAGGGTAGGTGGCTCAGTGGTATCGAGTCAGGCTGTGGATTTGAGAACTAGAGTTCGATTCCCATAGCCGACAAACATTTTCACCAAATTAAAATTACACCATTAACATCTTTGGGGGCCGTGATTTAGCGGCTGGTAACCGCACTTCACGCGCATAAATATATCACTTACCGAGATCTACTTCGGCAGAGTGCCACACCTAGTAATGAGTAAAAGGCGTGATGATATATTTATTTATTTATATAAATCTAAAAATACTAGACGCAATGGTCGAGCGTGTTAATGCACATCTCTTACCATGCTGTGACGTCACCCAAACCTAGATTCGTCAGTTCGAATCCGCCTGTCGACAAAGTATGATTTGTTGTTAAAAATTAAAAATACAGTTACTGGTATTAATCATACTCGGGCGCTATAAACTAGTCACTTATACATATGCCTTATGGGGTGGCTAGCTCAGTGGTATGAAGTCGGCCTGTGGATCCTGAGAACCCTGGTTCGATTCCCACAGGCGACAAACAAATTTCATAATTTCTAAAACTTCCCCTGTGTCTCCTCCACCACTAACATCTTTGGAGACCGTGATTTGACGACTGGTAACCGCACTTCACGCGCAAAATATATCACTTACCGAGATCTGCTTCGACAGAGTGCCACACCCAGTCATGGGTAGAAGGCGTGATGATATATTTATATTTATTTATTTATTTAAAAAGTAACATCGACTACGGAAACCAGCAGTACGGCAGCGTAAAAACTGCGACTCGGTGTGCCCGGTAGGCCCAGGTCACATTATGCCAATAGCACACTGGTCGAGGAGCATAAATGAGCGTCGATGAGTTCCTCGATGAAACAACAGAACGCACCCGTCATCGATGAAAAATAGAGGCTCCTCTATTTCCATCGAAGAGTTCCTCGATGATACGATTGTGTCTCATTTCACACGTATTATTGTGTCTCATTTCATGTTAGCGTGGGCTGTCATTTTGGTTTTGCTTTGTGCGATTTTTTCGTGTTTGTTTATTTTATCAGTCAGGGTGTGTTCTGTTGTTTCATCGATGAGTTCCTCGACGCTCATTCATGCTCCTCGACCAGTGTGCCATTGGCATTAGGGCTGTAGCGCCATTGAAGAAGAAGAAGAAATCTAAAAATAGTCAACTTCTAATTTTCTCAATTTAATTTTGTACTTAAAAACAATTATTTGCATATTTTTCATTTTCTGGAGTAACTAAACTTAGTCTGACTGACTTTTTAATAGAATAATTTATTTAGTTTATTTTTCACGAGAGAACATATTTATTTTGCACATATTTTAATTTTTATTAAAATTAATTAAAATGGTGAACCTTCATTCATTATATCGGTAACTTTTCCATTAAATTTTATACATAAATTAAGTCTGCAATCACCGTGAAGAAGTGAGCAATTATACGAGTTTTTAAACAGAATAAATTAATAACTAGAATAATATATTTCTGTTCTGTCTGGAACAAGTTGCAGAAAATTATTATTTATTTTCCGGCGAAACAGTAAACAACTTCCTTCAGTTATTTATATTTATTTATTATAACTTTGTGTAAGTAAAAATCCAATAGGTTTTTTTCTATTTCTTTTTCGCGATAGTTAATTAAATAAAGTTTTGAAATATTCAATTACGAAATTAAACATTTCGCAGCTACTCGTCTTTTTTAATTCCACACCACTGGATATAACAAAATTTAATTTAATTAAAATGATGAAAAGTTGTAAATAGTCATTTCAATTTTATTTCCAATCCGGGAAATAAGCTCTGGCATGTAGGGGTTGTAATATCGTATGAATATAGCGACAGAACCCGCGATTTTTTAATCAGGATAGAGTAATCTTGAAAATGCAGCACCAACTACCTATGTTAGAGGGTAGGATTGTGGAAAAAACCGCGAAATATTGCGCTAGCTTTCGACAGAAACTGCAACGTTTTAGTAAAGATAGGGTTTCATATTATTAAAAAAAATTCGATATAAAAAGTACTCCAATTAATTTAAAGAAAATTGTTTGAAATATAAGATTCAGGAACTTCATTTTCGATAAAAATTATTTGAAAATTTGTTTCTAAAATACATACACGCCGGATTTATCATGATATTTATATTTCACGCAATAATAAATAAAATTGAATAGTTTTTTGACAGATTTTTCACCTATCCTATTTAAATATGATATATAGAACAATATTTAAGGGAAACAAAATGTATGTCATGCATAACTAAAAAAAAATCGTTCCTGCTGAAATCTTTGATGCGCTGTAACTCTAAAACTACAAAAGATATATTAATTCTGTTTACACAACTAATTTCAGCATTATTTACTTGTAGTAGCAAGATAAAATTTATTTAAAAAAATTGAGCCAAACGGCAGTAAAGTAACTTTGAAAATTTCCTGCTGGTGCCCTATATTTCTGAAACTATGATAGATATTTCAATTCTGATTTCAAGGTTATATTTAACGTTATTAGCACTATATTTTAGTATAATATTATTGAATTTTGTTTATTAATTTAGGTAGTTTTTGGTAAAAATAACATTTTTTTTTGTATTAATTACTATAGTTCAAATTATGAAAGGAAATAAATAAATATATCATCATGTGTTCTACCTATTACTGGGTGTGGCACTCTGCCGTAGCAGATCTCGGTAAGTGATATATTTTGTACGTAAAGTACGGTTACCAGAAATCAAATCACGTCGCCTAAGGATGTTCGTAGTGAGAGAGCCACAGGAATAATTTTAATGTGGTGAAAATTGTTTGTCAATTGTAGAAATCGATTTGGGGTGCTCACATTCATAGGCTGACTTCATACCACTGAGCCACCTATCCCATTGTTAAAGGGATATTATTGTTAATTGAAATAGTATAAATTGTCATCTATTTGTTAAGATCTGCACTTGTAGAACTTAAAATATTCAATAATAACTTACAGATAAATTAATTAATTAATTCTTACCTAACTGCAATGTGGTTTTGCCTACTTGAGTCGTTGGTAAATTAATAAAGAGGATTAAATTTGAAGTGCATAAGTCCAATTTTATTTTAAATTGAAATGATTGGTATTAGAATTATTTACAAATTAGAATAAAATTGATTATAAATTTTGGGCTTTTGTTAGTGATTCATACGTCCCATTTAGAGTTGTATTGTTGTCGCCTTAAAATGTAGTGCCATATCAGTAACTTTTGTGAATTAAAAACAGTGTTAAAATTGAAAATTATATAATCCAGCATAGTATTTTTCGTTAAATCATTTATATTATTAAAATATAATAATAAATAAAAGGATTGTTAAATATTCGAGTGAAACTGTTTTGCGTGAATAAGTTACAGAATCCAGTAACATGTGAATATAAAGTCCGGATGTTACAATACAAGTCCAGCGTTAAGAGAAGAACTTTATGTTTTGTTGTAGTACTCTAGTCTCATGCTATGTTGTACACACACTATACACACGCGGTTTGTCATTGTTGTTGTCGGTTCTGTTTGCCAACTTCTTTCTTTATCATTTTTCATGCCGACAAAAAATACAAAAAGCGTACCCTCATTCACAGAACTGTTACAATTATAGAATATTTTTATGTTCCGTACCAGTTTTATCTAAAACATTTATCTATAATAGTTATTTATTTTATCAAGATTAAAAATACAAGTTTATGCACAACTGGGCAGAATTTAATATGTTTTAGCCCTAAAAAACGGGCTTAAAGACTTCTTTTTGACTCTAGGGCCATAAAATCATTCCTATGGATATATAAATAAAATGATAATGTTTGTTTGTTGTGAATACTTTATTTTACAAAAAGGAATTTTGACATATAACCTATGTACATATTTTAATCTTTTGAACATATAAATAAATGTTATTTTGTTGTGCATAAAATATTGTATGTACCACGGGTGAAATTATCGTTTTTGACCCTGAACATGTTACTAGCCCTCGGTACTTTGCGCCTCGTGCTAATAATCATGCCACGGACTAGAAACGCCTGTTTTCACCCTTGGTACATAAATAACTATTTCGAGTCGAGTAATAATGGTAGTCGAACGACGCTTAGCGTAATCTGGCAATATTACGAAGCTCGAAATAGCATTTTAAAAATAAGTAAATAAATATATCATCACGACTTCTACCCATTGGTGTGGCACTCTGCCGAAGCAGATCTCGGTAAGTGATATATTTTGCGCGTTAAGTGCGGTTACCAGTCATCAAATCACGGCCCCCAAACATGTTAGTGGCGGGGGAGCCACAGGGCTAGTTTTAAAATGGTGAAAATTGTTTGTCGCCTGTGGGAATCGAACCAGGGTTCTCAGGATTCGCAGGCCGACTTGATACCACTGAGCTAGCTACCCCATACAAAAATAATATGTAATAATCGAACTAAAAACAATGTAGTATTATATTTCAGTGAAACTATTGTCACCGTGACAACTGTAGTAAAAATGCTACTTTTGGTCCTATGACGTATTCTTGGTAACATAAACATTCCTGATATAGTATTCTTTTACTATTGAAAAAGTTGAAATAATACTATCATATTGAAATGGGTGAAAAATAATAATTTAGAAACAATTAACTCTGCAAATATATTACAAACCCCTGAGAAAGGGGGGTAGAGTGAGTGTTTTTCCTGAAAATAATTTGCAGTAATTCAGTTTTCCTTAATTAATCGCCGCCAAAAAATAATAAAAGTCCACCATTCTCAAAATAAAAACAAGCCACGGTCGCAAGAAACAATTTGTGTGTGGTAGCTAAGCACACTTGATGAATAGTGGCGGTGGTGGTGCACACACGCCGCCTTTCTAATTTCGGGGATATAATTTACACGGGGCTCTAGTGTAGAGGGGATAAAGTTGAGCATGGACCCCGGAACGACGACCGGAGAGGCTCGTACTCGGAGCTCGTTTCCGGCAAACGTGTTAGCCGCTTCTTAAACCGTTCTTTGCCGGGGATTCAGTGCGCCGCCCGGGCCAAAGCTAAGTCCTACACAGGGACGGACTCGAAATATGTTAGCGAAAAATATACCAATTAAATTATTTCATTTTTCTACGGCCAAACAGAAAGTAGACATTTACAAATAACAGTTGAGTGAAGAAAGTTGACATTTGACACTCGCTGAGCGGCAATAGGATTTTATCGCTCGCTGAGCGGTAAAGTAAGAATGTTTCCATGTCAACATTTTCAATTATTTTGTGCACAATTGGGCCGAAAAGCATGTGTTTTAGGCCTAAAAAACGGGCTTAAACACTTCTTTTTGGCCCATGGACCAAACAGAAATTATTCCTATGGATACATAAATAAAATGATAATTTTTGTTTATTGTGAATACGGTAAAATGTCATTTTGATATATAACCTATTTACATATTTTAATCTTTTGAACATATAATTAAATGATATTTTGTTGTGCATAAAATATTGTATGTACCACGGGTAAAATTAGAGTTTCTCACCCAGAGCATGTTATTAGCCCTCGGCGCTTCGCGCCTCGTGTTAATAATCATACCACGGGCCAGAAACGCCTGTTTTCATCCTCGGTACATACATAACTATTTCAAGGATTTCCAAATGGCTGTAATATTATTTGGTACCACAAACAGAAAATGTCCTTACTGCTCTTACATGGTTGTTGCTCTCGATTGTACCTCGATTGGTCGGACGGCAATAGACTACTTTCTGCTCTAGGTACATAAATAACTATTTTGTCTTCGAATCTCGCTGGCTTCAACTTATATCTAAAATATACGGCTGTATCCAAGAATTTGTATACAAGTATCAACCGAAGAAACTGAGACATTTCTTTCCGAACGTTCTGCTTCATATCTCGAACCGAAAGTGTGGGGTTTAGAAAGCACCTGAAGGAAGAATCTGACTACCCTATCTGAAAGTCAAATTTAGAATTTCAAATAAGATTTTTTATCAGTTGGCCTGTGGATTTGAGAACCCAAGTTTGATTCCCACAGCCGACAAACAATTTTCACCAATTTAAAACTAACCTTGTGGCTCGCCCTCCACTAACATCTTTACGGACCGTCATGTGACGACACCCAGTAATGGGTATAAGGCATGATGATATATGTGTCTTATATTTACATGAGATAATGACTCAGTGGTATCGTGTCGACCTATGGATCCTAAGAAGCCTGGTTCGATCTCCACAGCCGACATTTTCATCAATTTAAAATTACTCTTGTGGCTCCCTCACCACTAACATCTTTGGAGGCCATGATTTGACGTCTGGTAACCACATTTCACGCGCATAAATATATTACTTACCGAGATCTGCTTCGGCAGAGTGCCACATCCAGTAATGGAAAAAAGACGTGATGATATATTTATTTATTTTATTTAGAATACAAAAGTTAGAAATATTTCCTGAGTCCATCCCTGCGTAGTCCGTTCCCTATCGGCCATTCTACGGCAGCACCCCGACATTCCAGCAAACACTCCACTCGCTCCAGACAAAAGATCGCGCAACGACGCCGGCTGTAAGTCGGCAGAGGCCGCCTGATTATTTGAGATGGACCGTGAGACGGTCATGAGCCCTGCGCTACCAGCGCCACCGGAAACACTTACGCTGCAGAAAGAAACGAACGGATGTTGCATATTGTTTCGTAAACGGTCGCTTGAAGTACGGAAACCTTTAAAGGGAAATTGCTGACCTACAGATTTAGTTCTGTTTTGTAATTTTGATTGTGATATATGCATCTTTATTAAAAGGACTCTTTCTGTTAAAATTAATATATTGTCATACTAAAGTAGTGATATATTTGTTATAAATTTATTAGCGGTAGTATGGTAGTATAGAATTAGAATCTGAAGACCCCGAGTTCGAATCCTACTTAAGCTAAGGATATATGAACTACCTCATTGTAGCTTGGTACTGTAATAGAGAATTTGGAGCTTTAATTTGATGCCCCATTCGATAGGATTTCAAAAATGTTTACGAAAAAACAATTGACAAACGCTTAAATTTATTTTTTGTCATTTTAGTTTTACCGCTCTTCCAAAGAGTTTCAATTTTATATCAAACTAAATAAGCTTTTAAAACACAATTTAAAATCATCCCAATTTAGTAAAAACAATTGAATGTTTATCTAAACAAAGTTGTAAAAAAAAAATGTTAAATTGTTCGTAGAATCGTTTTTTTAGGTCCGCAGTTGCATATCTTTTTAGTTCATGAGTGATTTTAAATTTAAAAATGTAATATTCTAACTTTATTTCCGACAGTACGATGATGCAGTTGACGTTAAGACATTCGAATCTTGCTCAAGGTAAAGATATATGAACTATACTAAAAATGTTTTAAAGATCGACTGATCTCATCCGTCTTGGTAAAACTTAATAAGATCGTAAGAAACTGGTGCAATATTTAATTTAAAAAAAAACGGCATTGAAACACAAATCTTATATAAGAATATTGAATAATAGCTATATTGACTATCGATTCATGTTTTGAAAATAATTATTTTTTATTTGTAATAATTATTTTATATTTTGTACGTTAACATGACATATAATTTCTGTCTAAATCGAGTTGTCATTAATCTGGCAGATTCATGAGTAATTGTTTCAAACATCAAAAAATCTGTTTAAGGTCTTTGAGTTTCACTTACATTAGTTTTTAAATGCGATAACAATGCCTAAGGGAAGAAATTTTTCAAAGAAATGTCAATTGCTGATTCTTCATTTAATAATTTATTTTGAATAAAAATATACAAATAATAGACCGCTTTTACCCGAAAGTGTTGTACAAGAATTAAATTAGTATATATGTCATTAATTTACAATTTATTAGAGAGTACTAGACGCACTAAAAACTCTAAAATATCTGCGAAGTCAAAGAAAAATGAAACCTTGTCATCTCCAAAGAAGCAACGCGCAATACAATTTAAAATTGGTTACATGTAAACGTAACAACACCCTATGTCATTCATCTAGTTATATTTCTTGATGACGTCAGTCGCTTTTTATAACGTTTTTAGTATATCACACTTGGACTCTGTGAGTTCGAACCCTGTACTATAAATGGGATTAAGTTCCTCTTGTACAAAGTAGCATAAATAAATAAATTCGAATGACAGTTAACCAAAGCATAAAATCTATCACCATTGTATTGTTTACTGCGTTGCTTAGGTTACTTACTTGTTACTTGATCTATTTTCTGAAGAAATAGTTTTTATCTCAATTTGTCACTAATATATAAAAATTAAATACTGTTTAAAATAACATCAGAGAATTTGCTACAGAACTAAAAATCATAATTCTCGCTTCATTTTCCAAAATAGGTCACTTAAATCTGAGGTCGGGCTCTTCCGGTCACTCAATTACCTATATTGCCTAATGGCGGCGGCAGCAGCAGCCGCTCAGTCCCGGGTGCAAGTCCCGCGGGACCTCCTTCCTGATTGGATGGACGCGGCGTGTCGCTTCGACTTACACACGGTGTGCCTCTCTTTTTCTTGGGTTCGACAGTGTTTTTTATTTATACGCGCGTGTCCGGCGCGTGTTTGACATGTGTGTTTTATTAGTAATGGCCAAGAAGATGAAATAAAACCAGACAGAGGATGTCGAGGGCTGACCTGACTTTGTTGTGATAATAATCGTGATTTATTGGAATGTATAGAATTTTTTGGGATGTATCGAAAAAATATGTTGAAGGGGGACGCACTTTATAGCGCCAGGAAAATGCAATATATTATTTCTGTAGTTTCTTAAGATTAAATAAGAAAATTTAATTTTCAGACGACCACTTATAAAAGTAACCATAACAACAACTACGGAAAGTTGAACATAACATACACTGATATGTTATTATAACGTAAGCTGTATTCCATTTGCCATTGGATCTCTTAAAACAGTTCAGATAATTAGACAACATGAGCAAATCAATTGAATTAAGCAAACTGATGCACTTATTAGGGTGAATTACTTCAAAGCAAATTAGAATCAGTAATTCTAGTACTGGAAATAAGGTCAGCGAAGTAATCCTGCGAAATAAATAAGTAATCTGGTTCAGTAAATGTAAGTTAGATTTGATCCAAATGGAATACGCTTGTACACATCTAACATATTAGGTGAAGTTCTACTGATTGATAACAGATGACATTACGATGAAAGAAAATAATAAAATAAATGAAAAGAATTTGTATTATTACTTAAATGGTTTTGACAGATTTTTCAACACATTTGGACAGATAAATCTTATTTTTTTAAATTAATAATTACTTATTTACTAATATTTTAGCATTATTTAATATTTTGATATTACGGTTAGTACAGTTGGTATCACCACACCTAACCTCAAATGTCAAACGTCAACGCTTACCTTCAAAAACGCATCAACTGTCAAAGTGTAACAACATTGCTCTAGTAAACTTTTTTTAGAAATATTTTGTGGTCGCCTGAAAAATAGTGCACATAACTTGAAAGTGTGATAATTGTGCTCGTGTACTTAAATCACTCGGTGTTACGCGCCTTGTTTTTCAATTTGTACACTCGCACGTTATCATACACTTTCGATGCTTATTATGTAATATACTATTATCTTGCATCTCAAATAAACAAAAACAGATATTTAATATGGGAAATTAATTTTCCGCAAATTAGAAGTATCAACAAAACAATTTTTATAACAAATACCTAATAGATTTTATTCAATACATATTAATTATTTTAAAGCCACAAATTAGAAACAAAACAAAATTTACCACATTATAAATTACTCCTGTGGCTCCTCCCTCCACTATAATATTTAGGAGCCGTAATTTGACGGCTGGTAACTGCACTTTACGCGTATAAATATACCACTTACCGAAATCTGCTTCGGCAGAGTACATCACATCCAGTAATGGATAAAAGGCGGGGTGATACATTTATTTATTTCATTTTAAAGCAAAACTTAACGAAAGTAATATGTGTTACATATTTCATTGCAATAAAAATCTTCTCGCATCTAACGTAAGTGTTTTGTTTGTTCCAGTGCCGCCTCGCATCCACTACGTCTCACACACGGGTTCTCTGGACGTGCTGCAAGGCGCCACCGTCAAGCTGGAATGCCGAGCTTCTGGAAACCCGGTCCCCACTGTTGCCTGGACAAGAAAGGTAATAACTCGGGTAATAACAATCATCATAAAGCACGTTTACATTTACTGGACACAATGTACTATTCCTGGATATTACAAAAGAATTGTTTCACATGTTTTATCCAGGAAAAGATTTTATATTTTTCACTAAGTTAAATACAGAATGGTTTAAAGGATCCCTGAAGTTGGTAGAACTGAAACTGTAGATGTTTGTGCCTCCATTAGTGCCTTTTTCGTATTCGTTTTTCAGAAATAAAAATATTTTCTTGTTAGTTTTATCATCAGTCATATTTTTTGCAAACTATTGCTGTCTATTAGTACCTTGTTAGTGCTTTTTATTACTACTACTACTATTATTATTGTTTATTGACCGTCAAACGCGGGGGTAATTTAGCTATTATAGCCCTAGGGCGTATAAAGTTGCCAAACAATAGGTATTCAAACGTTTACTGTAAGTTACCTATTAATGACAAACTTTAGACTTAGTAAGTGGAACTTTTTTGCACAATTGATTTCCATGGTTACATCAGGTCTATAATATTTACTTACCATCCACTGTGAACAGTAAGTAAATATTATAGACAAAGGTCCTGTTTTTTTGACAACAATTTGACTTTTGCTCATTTTGAAACCTATTGACCTTTTTCTTCTATTTGTGCAGGTATTGTAAAAAAATAGCTTACTAACCTCGAACCGTAAGCGATTTTTTAAGTCGTGAATGTTCTGGAAATTTCGACCCTACGGGCCTCGATTTCCCAAACTATATTCTTGACTTAAAAACTGTATTCTTGGAAGTTATTTCCAAAATTTGTTGGTGTATTTCTGTATCTGAAATGGAACTAAATCGATTTTTTTCACACATTTTACTTGACGCGTTGACAATTTTAAATAATTATTTGACAACTACCTATCATTTGTCACAAACAAAAAAGCATGTACAGAGATTATTCCCGTGAATAATCACTAGAGCTTTATTCTCAGTATAATAATGACAGGATTGGTTAAAACACAGAGACGTGACATACAATGAAGCATTTCATTCGTTTTGAGAAACGTCAAAATATTATCAATAGTAATAAATGATTATTGGTTTATATTGAACAAGTATCGCACAGCATATTTCATTTATTCCCTCACAAAACTAAATGCCGATGTATTTTGAGAGCAAACTGCACATTCTCCGATATTATTTCTTTCAACCTTTTAACTCGACCATAACATTTGTTCTGTGCAGAGCAATTGAGTCGAGTGGTGAAGGATAATTCACAATATCACAATGGCTGTCGACTGCAACTCGCTACAGCGACAGCCATTTATACAGAACAATCATAAAACCATCGCGCAGCGCTCACTTTAATTCTTTAACCTTCTGTTAACATTTCCAATAACGATTCCAGAAGTATTACAATTGGAAACAACCAACTATTGAATGAGCTTCATTAAAACCAAAAAAGATTTATTGCTGCTAAAGGCCACTCTGTTTTCTCCTAAAGGTTGTTTCTAATTTTAACTAATCATTTTCGTAACTTTAATTATTTATTTTTACTTCTTTGCATATGGAGTAAGTGGCACAGTGGTTATCGTGTGGATTCTGAGAACCCTGGTTCGATTCCCACTGCTGACAAACATTTTCACCACATTAATACTACTCCTGTGGCTCCCCATCCACTAACATCTTTGTGAGCCGTGATTTGACGGCTGGTAACCGCACTTCACGCCCAAAAATATATCACTTACCTAGGTCTGCTTCGGCAGAGTGCTACACCCAGTAATGGGTAGAAGGCGTGATGATATATTTTTTTTTTTTGCATATTAACCCTTTTTGAACTTATTTTATTTTAAATTTGTACAAAATTAATTCAGGGCTCGAAATGTATATTTTCACAAACTGAAATGCAACTGAAATAAACAATGACACGCTTATCAATTGTTTTGTTGAAAAGCACAGATTACTAACTAATTGTGAATAAATAGTATATTACGTACCACGAACTATAAGTGACAGTTTTTAGGTCAAAAACGTAATATGCTAAAACGAGGCTCGAAGGGTCGAGATTTGCTAAACATTCGCGACCTAAAAATATCACTTACAGTTCGAGGTTAGTAAGCTATTTTTTACAATACTTGCACAAATAGAAGGAAAAGAAAAATAGGTTTCGAAATTGACAGCTGTCAAATTGTAGTCAAAATAAACAGGACCTTTATATGTAATATTTACTTACTGTTCACGGTGGACGATAAGTAAATATTAAATATATAACCATGGGAACCAATGGGCAATAAAAGTTCCACTTACTGTGTTTAAATTTTGTCATTATTATGTAACTTATTGTAATAGTATATTAAGTACCATGAACTGTAAGTGACAGTTTTTAGGTCAAGAATGTAGTTTGTGAAATCAGGACCCGAAGGGTCGAGATTTCCTAAACATTCGCGACCTAAAAAATATCACTTACAGTTCGAGGTTAGTAAGTTATTTTTTAGAATACTTGCACAAATAGAAGAAAAGAAGAAAAACACATTTCAAAATTGACAGCTGTCAAATTGATGTCAAGATAAACAGGATCTTGATATGTAATATTTACTTACTGTTCACGGTGGATGGTAAGTAAATATTAAAGTCCTGGTATAACCATGGAAACCAATGTGCAATAAAAGTTCCACTTAACATACTATAATTTCACGAACCGAAAAATAAAAATATAAATATATCATTACGCCTTTTACCCAAGACTGGGTGTGGCACTCTGTCGTAGCAGATCTCGGTAAGTAATATACTTAGCAGCGTAAAATGTGTTTACCAGCCGTCATATTACGGTTCCCAAAGATTTTAGTGGAGAGGGAACCACAGGGAAATATTTATCGAAATACTGCTCCACTTATTTTTTGGCAAAGCTCGCTTCACTCGCATTTTAATCAAACAAACCCTAAACCCGTAGAATGCATGCTTCACAAGACTTTATTAGTACCTTGCATTTCGCTCTTTGCCGATGACATATCCAAATTGTGTCTCAATAATTCGAATTTCCCTTTAAGCTATTGTAATTAGGATAAAATTCTAATTGTGTAGAGTAACAAATACATTATTAAATATTAGTTTGTGATGAGATTCCATTATCCCGTAGTGGTAGTGTACTAGAAGGGCGGAAACATTTTTTGTTGCAGAACAACGTGTTACCTGGTGGTGAGCGTTCTGTGTCAGGACTATCCTTGGTGATCCAACACGCAGATAGACACTCCGCAGGACAGTACCAGTGCAGTGCAGACAATGGGGTTGGACAGCCTGATACCAGACATATTACCCTCAATGTTCTATGTAAGTGACAGATTACAATAATTATTTTTTGTATACACATAATTCATAATAAGGTTTACATTACCTTGGAAATCGATGGAAAGTTTTATTTTCTGCACTAGTGCACAAAGTAATTGAAAAAACACCCATTTTTTATAGTTCTAAATTTTTATTATTAAGCCGGTAATTGGACTTATATACAAACATATTAAGGAATTTATAAAAGAAATAGACACATTAGCTTATAACGCCATCAAACAGACATGTTTTAACAAATTTTACGAAAAAAAATACAAATAATTATTTTTAAATACTTCTCTACTTAATTAATTTCCCATATGCTAAAAAGCTTGCTGGTGGTGCCACCTATGTTAAACTAAGATAATCTCAAAACAAAAAGCGCTCAGCGGTGACAGTACGTCAGAGGTGACTAGACTCGGTAACTTTAGTGTAATGCTGCTTGTAATTGTCGGTATTCTCGCAATTTTGTCGTTTGTTGCATATGTCGTGCTCGTGCTTCTGCCCGTACAGGAGTCGTCTTTTAATTAAAGCTGCATTAATCTTGTTAACACCCGGAAGCAGGAAGCGGCCGCGCGGTGCAGGAATGCGAGAGTGGGAGAAGTGTCCATTTAAAGTGTTTGTCAGTTGTGTCTAGGCAAATGATAAGTCCTAATCCCTACAGTTGGATTAGTAAATGGGATTTACTTAATGCCGGAATTAGTTGTGTTAACGACGGTTTAGATATTTTCTTTGTCTTTATATGTTATACACATTATACGCAAGTTGTAGTATCTTTACATCATTCTAAATAAGTAAATAAATATAAATATATCATCACGCCTTCTACCCATTACTGAGTATGGTACTCTGCCGAAGCAGATCTCGGTAAGTGATTTACTTTACGCGTGAAGTGCGATTGCCAGCCATCAAATCACGGCCTCCAAAGATGTTAGTGGAGAGGGAGCCACAGGGGTAATTTTAAATTTGTGAAAATTGTTTGTCGCCTGTGAGAATCGAACCAGGGTTCTCAGAATCCACAGATCAACTCGATACCACTAAGCCACATACCTTACAATAAATAATATTATTTAAATCGTGTCTGGCGAAACCGGAAGTAAGATATATCAAAAAGTAAGATCTATATTTCTAAACAACTTTTAATTTAAATAAAATAAATATATGATCACATATTTTACCCATTACTGGGTGTGGCACTCTGCCGAGGCAGATCTCGATAAATGATATATTTACGCGCGTGAAGTGCCCCCAAAGATGTTAGTGGGGAGGGAGCTACAGGATTAATTTTAATATGGTGAAAATGTTTGTCTGCTTTGAGAATCGAACCAGGGTTCTCATATCCACAGACCAACTCGATACCACTGAGCACCGTACCCCATAATCTTGTAATTTAAACTACCTGTAAGTCTAAAATTAAAGATAAAGACATTTTTTCAATCACCCTATATATCTAAATTTAGGCGTGTTGAATCATTTCCATCAGCAATTCTGCGAATCCCAAACATAATGATAATAAATCAAATGATTTTCTTTGAACTCCACCTTCTATACGTTAACAACATCCTGTACAAATTGGCAACAAACTCAATTTTCAAACGTCATTTTCCCGGAAACGCCAATATACCTCTAGAAATTCCTTCGAATCCTGTGCCATTACAGAGAATTTCTTGCTAGTATAATTTCTGTGGGTGTACGCAGTGCTCCCATTGGCCGAGAGGCAAATAATTCAACATAATAGCCGTGCAGTCGCCGGACACAATGTAGGTACCTACTATATCGATTTAATCAGGGTAGGTACAATAATCGTCTTAGCGCAGATTACAGGTGGGTCGCACATGTGGGATTATAATTCAGGGGGTGAGTTCAGACCAGGTAACACCACAATAGGACCTGCTAATTGAATTCTAAATTATTATAAAGGGTGGAATTTGTGGTGGTGCTTAACAAGGCTACCGTACAATTTATTTTTAGGGTTTTTTGTGGTCTGAAGAATTGTGGTGTTGTAAACCTGATTTACATCAGGAATTAATTAGGGTTCACGCTAAAGATTAAAAATATTTAACCAAATAACTTTATAGCACGAACGCTTGGGACATTTTTTAGATTTATTCTACAATTCGAACATTCTTCGTACACGATTTACATATGTAATTCCTTTTGCACAAGCTTGTATCATCTTTCGTTCTCGCAATAAACTGTCAATCATATCCGTCCGTACGAGGTGTGGCTATTAAATAACGAGACTGACGCTGCTACAGACGAAGTACGCATGCGCCAAACACAAGCGACCGTTAGATTTTTAGCGTGAAGCTTTCTCTTTCGAATGCAGTACCTCTCACTCCTGTAAACAAATCCGTATAGCCGTAGCATTCGTTCTAATTAGAGTTGTTTTTTTATTTCGTCGAAAAAATGAAAAGTGCAACATTAGAGCAACGAATTGTTGTGAAATTTCACGTGAAACTTGGCAAAACTGCTACTGAAACTTATAATTTATTGAAAAAAGTACCTGAATTGTGCAAGGACAAGTCATGGTTTCTCCATCAAAACAATGCGCTGGCTCATTCCGCAATGTCTGTCAAGAGATTTATAGTCAAGTACAGCATCCCAGTGTTGGACCATCCGCCTTATACGCCAGATCTTGCACCGTGCGACTTCTATCTGTTTCCTAAGGTGAAATTTGCCTTAATAGCAACAAGATTTGAGCTTTGAAAGAGAAATCGACACGCGTTCTGAAGGAGCTGACAGAAGAAGACTTCCAGCACTGTTTCGAATAATGGAAGATTCGCATGGAGCATTGTAGGGATAGAGGAGGGGTGTATATTGAAAGTGATAAGTATAGTGAAATGTTAAGAGATTCCTTTTAATATTAGGTCATCATTGTATGTGAAATTAACGATGTGTATTGATTTCTCGGGTACATCGCTACCATTACAAGCACCAAGTTTGTATTATTAGCATTTCTAAACGCGAGACTTAAACAATAATGTCTTTAGTCGTCGATATATCTGTCAGATGGGCTTAAGTATTCGCTACGGCTTCAGTAATTTACCTGTGTTCTTGTAAGCTCACCGGAGGAAGCTATTATTTAGTGGGTTTCAAACATGTCTAGATTTGATACGTATGATTTGGGTTTTGAAATTTAAACCTAACCGGAGTCCGGACTATTCTACATCTAGAATTATTTACAATCGTGTATTTAGTGACATAATTTATGGAATTATTTGTGTGATTAATTTAAGCATTTTACTCATTACTAGGTGTGGTACTTAGTACGATTACCAGCCGTCTAATCATGGCCCTCAAAGATTATAGTGGAGGGGAAGCCATAGTGGTAATTTTAATGCAGTGAAAATTGTTTGTCGGCTGTGGGAATCGAACCTTAGTCCGACTCAATATAACTGAGCCAGCTACCCCATAAAAACGATACTCGAATATATTTATTTATTTATTTGTTGTTCTGTACAACAGGAACTTAACCCCAATTACAGTAGCTTATAATGGAATCCAAACCACCAGGATGCAGTGTTAATTTTGGTTATAAATTGAAATTGAAAATACCTCAAATGTTTTTAATAATTTTTAATTTAAACTGCAGTTACCGGCTGCCAAATTGCATCCTCTACAGATGTTATTAAAGAGGTAGTGAAGCATACCGCAGTCATCTCAAATTTGTTCATTTTCCTTTCGAAGTTTTAAATATATTTCTTTATAAAAACATTTCCAATCTTAGCAGAAAAGCAATATTCTGTTGGAAAGTTTGGAAGGTTAATTTATAAAATAAATAAATAAACGGAATGAAATTTAAATTAGTCATAACTTAAATTACAAATGTCAATATGGGTAGGTATTTACCTTTCAAACAAGAAAATATTTACTTAAAACTTTGCGAACAATTCCCGTATATAATTTCTGCTTAATATAGCAGGGTGGGGGGATGGAGGGTGGTTATACGTTCCAATCCCACTGTTTATATTAATATTCCCTTTTTTGCTTCATTGCTTAGCTCTGCAAGAGCATAAATAAAACTTGGCGTACCGGATATCGAGTTGGGGCGGAAACAGAGTAAGAGGGCTTTTTCAACCAGCACAGGACTTGCCACTCTAAACTGACTACCATTATTTCTATACATTTTTCAAAACATTTTCAACCTTAATAAGTTTTGAGAATCGGAAAAAGTTTAAAAAGTTTAAATATAAGTCTACATAAAATTACATCATAAATATAAATAAATAAATATATCATCACGCCTTTTACCCATTACTGGGTCATAATGTTTAATGTTGATTCAGTTATATAATACAAGGCGTATTCCATTTGCCTTTTGGATCAGATCTAACTTACATTTTCTGAACTAGATCACTTGTTTATTTCGCAGGATTACTTCGCTGACATTATTTTCAGTACTGGAATTACTAATTCTAATTTTGCATCATTTTGCTTAGTTCAGTTCATTTTGTCATGTTATCTAATTTATCTGAACTGATTTAAGTGAACCAAGTGGCAAATGGAATACTGCTACAGTAAATCATGAAATGGTTGCTAAGTAACAAGTTGTTTACAGTGTTTTATGGAATATAAAACACTAGTGTTTTATGAGCCATATAATTCAACTGAAATCAGTGTAATTATGTCTTTATTATATATGAGTGGTGGATAAACATATAAAATAATCAAAATTTTGTGGAATAACTTATTGTCATTTTCAACCTCAAGTAATGCATTTAAAAATTCAATTATATGAAAGTGCTGTCCTGCGTGGTAATAAATTCCACAGAAGTTTTTTCCCCGTCTATTTATTACTCACAGACTTCATTCAGAGTCGTGCAAAAGACCTACACGGGATTCTCAATCGAGCGCAAGAAAATGTTGAAGAAGAAGTAAAGACAACGGTCTATTATACCCGCGCGACACTGAGAAAACTTTAAACACAGCATACCGCCTTTAAATTTATTGATTTTCTTGTAAAAAGTTTGATTCCTAACGAGCTCTAAACGAAAATATCCATGAATGATCCTCAAACCTCCAAGTCGGCACATCGGAGCGAAAGTTTCACGTGGCAGGCTTTGCCCAGCCGATAGTGACTTGTTTATGCACTCACGCCAGGACCGCATCTAGAATGGCGGCAATAAGATGGTGAAATTGAGGGTGAAATATTGCGTAAACCACCCAGGAATAAATTGATCCTCTGAAGGACTGCTATACATGCTTTGAAAAGTATATAAGAACAGATGAAACGATAAAGAAATTATAAATGAAGATAGTGTGTACCAGGATAAAAATGTACAAATTGCTGGGTGAATTTAATGAATTTAATGAATGTTGCAAGGGTTTATGCTACTTAATTTTATGGGGTAGTGGCTCGGTGGTATCGAATCGGCCTGTTGATCCTGAGAACCCTGGTTCGATCCCCACAGCCGACAAACATTTTTACCAAATTAAAATTACCCCTGTGGTTCTCTCGCCACTAACATCTTTGGGAGCCGTGATTTGACAGCTAGTAACCGCACTTCACGTGCATAAATATATCACTTACCTAGATTTGCTTCGGCAGAGTGCCACACCTAGTAATGGGTAGAAGGCGTGATGATATATTTATATTTATTTATTTTATTTTTATTTGTTGGAACATGACGTAATTTTTTTTATGGTGTAATGACTCAGTGGTATCAAGTCGGCCTGTGAATCCAAAGAACCCTGGTTCGATCCCCACAGCCGACAAACATTTTCACTAATTTAAAATTACCCCTCTGGTTCCTCCACCACTAACATCTTTGGGGGCCGTGATTTAACGGCTGGTAACCGCACTTCACGTGCATATATATATATATATATATATATATATATATATATATATATCACTTACCGAGATCTACTACGGCAGAGTGCCACACCTATTAATGGGTAAAAGGCGTGATGATATATTTATTTTTATTTTATTTTAGAAATATTATAAGTTATTGTATTTCAAATAGAGGTCATTTTTGAAGGATAATATAGGGTCAATATAAAGTAAAACGAACTAATTTCGCAGCTGAAAAGTTTTAAAACAATCTCAGGGGTTGCCCTCGCTTTCACTTGTTAAAGTTTAAATCGTCAGCATATTAATACTACATTATTAACATCGCTGTGTGATAGGTTAAATTGAAACAAAGATGCCCTTGCCGTTTGCCCTGTCCCTAAACTTACTTCCCTCGTAAGTAGAGTTATAAATCTGACCCCTTTAATTAACTGACTTGACTTGACTGCACAAGACTTGGTAAAATATTTGCATAATATAAAAGTTTGAGAAGCGAATTGCAAAAATCGATTAAAAAGTAATTTTGGAGTTGTAACTTGGCTTCTTCATTAACTTTGGAATTAATTTTCGTTCGTAATAAACCGTATTGTTTCCTATAAACCTAAATAGCCCTGTTAAATCATCAAGCACGAAAGTGAAATCACTCTGAACATAATACAAAACGAGAAGTTTCATCTCTGTTGTAGGAAAAATAAACAGAATATCTTTTACGAATAATACATATAAAATTCGTAAATTAATTATTAAAGAGTTATAATAAATTGTCTCAAGCAACTGATCTTTAGTATAAAAATATAATGTAGTTTGAATTGTGTTAGAATTTCAGAGAAACAATTATGAATACGAAGTATACTTATTTTCGCGCCTCTGTCCGATATTAACAGAGACTTTTGTAATGTTAGTATTGGCATCACTGGCTGTCAGTGTCATAGTATTCCAAGTTAGTGGATTTTCTACTAAATTTGGTGGTTTGTGAGTGATGTTTAGCGATGAATTTTGGCCTTTACTGGTTAGCGGTTTTTCTTGAAACATGAATTTCATAAATTATTTTATTTTATAATATAGGGCCATTCAACTTGTTGTTGTAATGTCATTGCTCGATTACTCATGTTCATGGTGTTGGTGGTGTGTCCCTACGTCGTATCTAAATTCGTGAGTCTGGTTCATTTTCTTTAGTCGTCAGTGAATATAATTAAAAATAAACTAAGAAATCAAATGAAATTGCCAGTATTTAATGCAATTTTAGCAGTTAGATCTGGGTTAAATAGATTTGATAAATATTGTTTCAATTTAGATTTATCGAAAGAAGTTTTACATACAATAGTAAATAATTTAACATATAAGCACAGTATATAAATACTAGCATTTCTATACTGTGATATGAGGATGAGGCGATGATTGATTTAAATGATAACATTAATGAAACTGAATTTCTATTATCTTAGGATATTTAACAAGATTTTACTTGACATAGGTTATTTACTTATACAAATTATATGTTTATTTTCATTTTTTATTATTCTGTGTTTGTAAATAGTACCATATTCATTAAAATATTTTAAATTAAATACTGTTTTCTACGTAGTGCACCCCAGAAAAAGTTATATTGAAGTAAAAATAGTGGTTTCTACCACCAGCTCTGCATTTTGGGGTATACGAAAGAAGTGATAGAAATGGCAAAGCTGAAACATTTTAATATGATCTAATAACAAAGTTTTGTATAAAAATTGCAGGTTTAATGGAAATCTAGTGATTTCAATTTTATGATTTAGTGGATGGTGGTTTGACACAGTTGGTAACACTGTCACTGGCTGTCTGTCAGTTAGTGATTCTGCTTCTAGTATTTGCAATTAAAAATGTGTATACCGATAATTGAACTATCTTTAATAAATATTATTTATAGTGTAATATGCCGTAAAGATTAAAATTCAGCTGGACGAATGCAACTTGTGAAAGTAGAGATGTTTCAATGTTATGACGTTCTGAGACTGTCAATTTCATGCGTTGAGTGCTTTGAGGTTAGAGATTTTTTCCACTAAAAATATGTGAACTACCACATTACGGCTCGGTGAGTTCAGCCCCTTAACTGTAATTGGGATTAAGTTCCTGTTGTACAGACTAGCATAAATAAAAAAATAGATTATATTGAAAATAAATATAAAAATGTGTACATGATGCTTTGTTAAAGTCTTGTGTTGTTTGTTTGTTTTCAGATGGTCCGGAAGTGGAAACCGAGCGATCAACAGTTCACACGGGCATCGGATTAGAAGCTCAATTAGTATGCATAGTCCACGCAGAACCTGCTCCACATGTAAGTACCTCTAAATGAAGTTAGTCGTGTCGCACTTCATTACGAACATAAAATATCCCCGACCATGCGGAATACAGATGCCAGATACTTATCTCGCAAACACACATACATTGTGCTGGGATTATACGTATGTTTTAGCCAATTTAAAGTGATATTAAACTAAAATTATATTGAAAACTTTTAATGCGGTTTGCGTAACTTTTATACGGTATTATGCCACTAGTTTGTTACTTAGACTCAGTCAATTGTAGATTTGTGTGATACCTGTTATTTTATTGTTATACATTAAATAATAAAAATAAATATATCATCACGCCTTCTACCCATTACTGGGTGTGGCACTCTGTCGAAGCAGATCTCATTGATATATTTTGCGCGTGAAGTGCGGTTACCAGTCATCAAATCACGGCTCCCAAAGATGTTAGTGGTGGAGGAGCCACAGGGGTAGCTTTTGAAATTATGAAAATTGTTTGTCGCCTGTAGGAATCGAACCAGGCTTCTCAGGATCCACAGGCCGACTTGATACCACTGAGCTAGCAATTGTTAAGTTCCTATTGTACAGAGTAACAAAGCATCTGTTACAAATAAAATGGCGAACAGCTACCTTCCACAATTCTACATTAATTTGATTTAAAAATGGTTAAAATTTAAGTGGATATTTTCACATATGCCTGGCTATTCAATAAGTCGGTCGTGCCCGATACAGCGATAGCACTTACAACACTAGCGACACGAACACATCGTGGTGGTATTGTGCAACACGCAGAGCTGTAATTCGCACGCGGCGACCAACAAAAGTCGCGTATTAGTTTTCAATTACGCGAATGTTATCGGCACGGGATCTACTCTACACTTGCGTTTATTCCTGACCAGCGTTAAGTGATTTTATACCGAGCGATTCACGAGAAACGCGCATTAGCGACTTGTATGACAACTTGGAGCGTGATTAGAGATATATCGGTTGGCTGGCTGTTGGTTTCATGCGTAATTAAATCATGCCGATGAAAGGAATTACTATACTCGATATTTTGCAATTTGTGTCGGGTTAATATTAGAATATTATTGATGTTTTCATGACGAGAAAGAAACTCAAGATCCAATCACAATAAAATTTGTTTTAAATACTTGATTACTATAGATTTTCTCAGTAATAATATAACAAGAGAGTGAGAATAAATTGAAAATAATTTGACAGATCTTTCGAAAACTTGTTACCAGGCAATAGTCACGAAAGCCCGTAGGGCTTCAGTGGCTATTGCCAAATGGCAACAAGTTTGAGAAAGATACTGGAGAATTATTTTCTAATTTATCCAACTCTCGAGTTATATTTAATTAGATTATTTTTTGATTTAGCTGTTGAGGTCGATTCATCCAACTTAAAAGATTTTGAACTGGGTTCATATCGATTGATTACTTGTTAATGTATTCTTGGAAGTTGTTTCCAAAATTTGTTTGTGTATTTCTGTATCTAAAATGGAACTAAATCGATTTTTTTCATACATTTTACTTGACGCGTTGATAGTTTTAAATAATTATTTGACAACTAACAAAAAAGCACCTACAGAGATTATTCCCGGGAATAATCACAAGAGCTGTATTCTCAGTATAATAATGACAGGATTGGTTAAAACGCAGGTATGTGACATATATTGGAGCATTTCATTGATTTTGAGAAACTTCAAAAAATAATTATTATTTTCTAAATTTTTTGCTTGAATTTACTCTACAGAGTCTGCACAGAAATGCAAAACATTGAAGTTTAACATAGTATTTATAAAATATGCGGAAATTGGCTCTCTTGCACATTTTAAAGCAAAAGTTTAAGAATATTATGATTTTTTTAATTATTTTATATTACAATGAGATGAAAAGGAATTGTTTCAGTTGGCAATTTAATTCTGGAGATCTTTTTATTCCACAGTTGGCACAAAGTCAGATGATGGCGGAAATACTATTTGACATGTCTAACAAATACGAATAGGTTATGTCAGGAGTTGAACAGCTTATAGGTTTTTAACTTTTTAAGTAATAGAAATACTTTGGATTATTGCTGTTAAGTAATAAAAGGAAGGGTAAGAGAAACAACAATTTCATTTATGGATATTTTAGAAAAATATAACTAAAAATAAATAAGAACTAAAAGTACTCAAATTTATTTTTAAATTTTCAAATGTTAAAGTAGATTTCTTTTATTGCTAGCTGTAACAATTCCTTTTGATCACTCTGTACATTCAGAATTGTTTATATCTGCTTGAATTATATGCATCCATATATATTTAGATCGTCCTTAAATGTTGATGTTTTTGTTGCAGGTACTGTGGTACAAGGACACCGCCCAGTTAGGAACAACTGAACAACACACTGCGCAAAACCGTGGCAACCGATATACGCTTGTTATTCGCAACGTTTCTGGAGCAGATTTCGGCAATTACAGGTATTAAATACATACATCTATATTTGTCGAGTATTATTATTTCCAGTTTAATTCTATATTGATCATTAATTTTAAGCATCAAACTAACCTATCCGTCATTATTATTTCGCAATTCGAAATATCATATTATTAAATATTTGAATAAATCCGATTAATGAAACCTGTGAAAAGAGCATATAGGCGATGTCGAATAATTTAAACTTTGGTTAGTTATTGTTCACAGAAATTAAACTGTTTTGAATCTCGTTGAATACAACTTAATACTACAGCATTTGAGGGGTTTGGATATCACTAAAGGTTGTACAGATGCAATTGCAGATGTATCAACATTTTTTGGTTTCTTGCGCCCTTCTGGAAACTATAGGGAGAAAAAATTAAACACTATTTTTTGGTTATATCTATTTTGTGAAAAAATAAACATAACAATAAACAAAATTAATATGACGAAAAGTGGACCATCGACGTTTAACATGCGAAATAATTATTTACATATGTATCAAGGGTGAAAACAGGCGTTTCTGGTCCGTGGCATGATTATTAGCACGAAGCGCAAAGCGCCGAGGGCTAATAACATGCTCAGGTTCAGAAACGCTAATTTCACCCGTGGTACATACAATATTTTATGCACAACAAAATAACATTTAATTATATGTTCAAAAGATTAAAATATGTAAATAGGTTATATATCAAAATGACATTTTGTAGAATCAAGTATTTACATTAAACAAATGTTGTCACGTGGGCCAAAAATAAGTGTTTAAGCCCGCCTTTTAAGGCTAAAACACATACTTTTCGGCTTGGTTGTGCATAAACAGTTTTTTCAGACGACCACTTTTGAAAGTAAGCATAACAACATCAGAAATTACTGAGGAAACTTCAAAATAACATACACCGATATGTTATTATAACGGACGCTTCTAACTTATAAAGTGAAATTCTACTGATTGATAACAGATGGCGTTACAATCAAAGAAAATAATCAAATAAATGAAAAGAATTTGTATTATTATTTACATCGAAGTTTTGACAGATTTTTTTATCATATTTGCACAGATAAATCTTATTTTTTAAAGTTAATAATTATTTATTTACTAATATTTTAGCGTTATTTAATATTTTGACATTACGGTTACTACAGTTGGTATCACCACAACCTCAAACATCAAGGTCAACACTTACCTTCAAAATCGCATCAGCTGTCAAAGTGTAACAACATTGCTCGTGTAAACTTTTTTTAGAAATATTTTGTGGTCGTCTGAAAAATAGTGTACATAACTCGCTCGAAAGTGTGATAACAGTGTTCGTGTACTTAAATCACTTGGCGCTGTGCGCCTTGTTTTTCAATTTGTACACTCGCACATTATCTTACACTTTCAATGGTTGTTATGTAATATACTAATTCAGTTTTTCATCTACACCAATATTAGGTCGTGGTCACACTGATCGATAGAGTGTAATCGACTGCGATTGACTTAAAAAAACATACATTATCACACTGTGCATCGCTGTCGATCATTAGCGATCGCTTGGCATCGTTCAGTTTGATATATCAAATATGTTTGACAATTTCAATTTTGGTCGACAGCAATTTATACGGTTACTAGGTTATGATACAATTTGTTTCTCATTTTATCAACTGTCAAGTGTATACAGGTGACATTTGTTAAAGATTTAATTGAATTTAGCAGAAATCGACTAATTAAATAATTTAGTTCGAACTCAAAGATATCTTCGATTACTCGATTTCAGGATATAGTAATATAAATATGGTTGTTTTAAATATGATAGTTCTGACAACACGATACAATTTGACCACTCATGAAAAAAATTAATCGATCTTAGTTGATACTGGTCAATCGGTCGTTGTTTAGGTAATGGTCTCACGGCATGAATAAACAGCAACCGATTGAGCAGCAACACCTACGATCGATGATTTTTTTTTCATGAGTATCGAGTTGTCAGAACTACCATATTTATATTACGATATCCTGGAGCTCTTGTAATAGAAATTGTCAAACATAGGCGTATTTCATTTGGCATTCGGATCAGATCTAACTTACATTTACTGAACCAGATCACTTACTTGAATGACTTTGCTGATTTTATTTCCAGTACTAGAACTGCTGATTCTAATTTACTTTGAAGTAATTCACCCCAATCAGTGCAATCAGTTTGCTTAATTCAGTTCATTTAGACATGTTGTCTAATTTATCTGAACTGATTTTAGTGGACCAAGTGGCAAATGGAATACAGCTCATATTTGATATCAAACTGAACGATTCAGAGTGATCGCTAATGATCGACAGCAATGCACACAGTGTGACCACAGGCATATGATAATATGTTTGTTTTTAGACAATCGCAGTAGATCGCACTCTACCGTTCAGTGTGACCACAACCTTATTCTTTAAAAAATAACACCTTCTTGTATCTTCTTAGCTGCGTCGCGAGCAACACCCACGGTAAAGCTCGGGGTCATTTAACCCTCACCGGTACCGCAGGCATCGGCGTCTTCGATTCTCCATCCACCAGCCCAAACAAAGACTCCTACAACATCTCGTGGGCAGTGAGCAGCCACGCCGCCGTAGCCGAGTTCCGGCTTTACTTCCGACCGCAGCCGACCCAGCACCGGGCTCACCGCCAGCACGAGGACCTGGTGAACCTCGTCAACAACAACAACAACACCCTGGGCAGTCTGATGACCTACCGCAACGAGTGGAACAGCGTGGTGCTGCCTGGACCAGCCGTCAATAGCTTGTTCCCCGGACAGGCGCCGTATCCTGGAGTTACACGACAGAAGATGTGGTATATGATTAGGAATCTGCATCCGAATACGCAGTATGAAGCGAGGGTGCAAGCGAAGAATATGCATGGCTGGAATAAGTTGTCGCCGGTCTTTCATTTTTCTACTAAGTCACTCGGTAAGTCTGTTCAATATCTTTTTGTGCTCGTGTCATTCAAAATAAGGTTTATGTTACCCCGGAAACTGAAGTAAACTTTCATTTTGCGCACTAGTGCTTCAAAGTAATTGAAAAAACACCTATTTTTATGGTTCTAAACGCTAATTGTACTTATATACATCATACATGGGGTGGCTAGCTCAGAGGTATGAAGTCGGCCTGTGGATCCTGAGAACCCTGGTTCGATTCCCACAGGCGACAAACAATTTTCATAATTTCAAAAACTGGGGGCCGTGATTTGACGACTGGTAACCGCACTTCACGCGCAAAAATATATCATTTACCGAGATCTGCTTCGGCAGAGTGCCACACCCAGTAATGGGTAGAAGGCGTGATGATATATTTATTTTATTTATTTTACATACATTTTAAGGAATTTATAAGAGAAATAAGGACATTAGCTTATAACGCCATCAATCAGACATATTTTAACAAGCTTTACGAGAAAAAATAAACAATTTGTTTTCAAATAACAAATGTCAATTCATGGCATACTAAACTGTCAATATAAATTCACGCTTCAAATTTAATAACATTTCTCACTATCGGTTATATAATTTTTGCTCCTTACCCTTAAAATCGAGGCATTCACATCGGCGCCATCAATAGTTGCCACCACTTCCCAAATCTAATTTTCTTTTTTATGTTTATAATGATATAATCTATTAAAAAAAACCATTTGTCACTGGAAAAAATGAGACATCATTTTGCACCCTAGCTCTCTAACTAACAGCAACGGGACTAAAATAAACTTTAATAGCTGTTAATAACGACGGGAGGAAAAGTGAATTTTATCCCATTGTTAAGAATATTTTGCTCTTGTTGATGAGGGATGAAATAGTAGATAACTATTTATATAATGTGGGAGAAACATAATTTTTTTCCTCCCTAGGGAGAGAACAACAAATTTTCGACTCGCATATGAGGATAAGGTCGTAGAAAAAGTTAATTTTTCTACCCTAGAGAAGAAAAGTAAAACCATATTTAATGGTAACTTGAAAACAACGGAATAATAAATCTAAATATCTAATTTACTTATAATTTTTATTTAAATATGTGATTTGATTGTGATTGGTATTATTAAAATAAAACACTAAAAGTAGATTTAAATTGATTTAATTATTATATGAAATAACGACGTTATTAAAATGAGAGTATTTTGTATTTATCAAACCATTTTTAATTAAATTGATCAAATTAAATATAAACAGGTTCATTTATTGAGATTAAACTAATTAAAATACTTGAACAGTATGTTATTATAATTAAATCGTTTTGATTGTCTTTGTTAGTCAATAACTAATTAACTGAAAACAATCTGATTATAATAGCTTCATCACAAAATAATATTACAATTTAATGGAATTCAAAACCACAATCATTATATTTTATTTGGAATAAATCATGATGTATTTGTTACCTAAATCATTTCATTGTATTCTGTCTAGTGATAAAATAAACAAAAACCTTTGAAAATGCTGTTATTCTCGAGAATGACAACTGTCTCTATGGTTTTTGTTCCTAATATATCTATGACAACTAAAATTCATTTCGTTTAATTTAATCAATATTTAATCATAAATAAATCAAAATGTTTCAATTTTTATATGAATTGTACTGACAGCAGACTACGTATCCAAGGTGACAACAAAAATAACAGTCAGGTAAAATCATTACCAGACTGTTTTGTACTTTACCAGACTGTTATTTTTGTTGTAGCCTTGGATACGTATTTTACTTGACTGTTTGTATAGAGAAGAAGTTACTGTTTCAAATGGTATTAAAAAAAATGATAGTATTTAGAAAAGCTGTCCCCTTCACTGCAAAAAAAATGACTATCGATAAAATATGTCTGATCTCGCCAAAATATCCGCAATCAAAACCTTCGACACATTTTTTTAATTATTTAGATTAAATGATTATTTCAAGAGATCTTATCAATATTCCTTACTTATGTTACATCCTGTATATGTATCTTATTAAATGGAATAGCATGAATTATTTTTATTCAGTTCAATTTAAGATTATAAGTAGCGTTTTTCATAATGATTTCACTGTTTCTAATATAGTTGTGAATGTTTTAGAACCCGAGCACATAATAGAGCCATCCGCCCAACCAGCAGTGTACGGTGACCTAGGCAACCGAGACCTAGGCATGGCCGCCTACAACTCTGCGCAGTGCCCCAGTCGGCTCGTGAGCCTCGAAGCCTTTGCCCTAGTTCTCGGGAGCGTAATTTCTGCTATAGCAGCAGCCTAAGTCCGTAACCGACAGCCTCAGCCAGTTCTCTTTTAATTCTTGTGAGTGTGATGGTAGTGGATTCCTTCTTAAGACGGTGATAACTGCTAGAAGACGTTCCCAGAGACTGAAGACGTTTGTGTACATATTACTTTGGTTCTACTCGTATGTTGCGTTTGTAACGTTAAGGTGGACGTTCACTTTTAGTAAGATTCGTAACGAGGTAACATATTTTTATTATTTCATTTCTTTGGGTTAGTGGATTTTGTGTTGGAAACATTTCTCAATTGTTTTGGTGAAAAATGCTTCAAAAAGGTGATGGCATATTTATATTTTTATGTCTTTATTTACAAACATTTTGAAAGCGAAAAAATTAACATTTTTAATTTGCTAATTTTTAGTGATGGGCATTTTATGGTTAATTATAATTATGTTATATTAAATTTATAATTTACCGTGGTTAATTAAGCAGTTTTTATTAAATTCGTAGAGAACTTAATCAAACTTTTATTTTAATACCAAATAGAGCATTTTTACCTAATTATTTATAAAAAAAATTACACTAATTTTTATCATTTATAAAAGTTTAAAATACGAACTTTCAAATTAATACCAAAATTAGAACACACTACAAAAATCTATTTTTTCTACGACCGAGCTGAAAATAGACTTTTTGTACTCGCATCATTCAAAATCATGTTTGCATTACCTTGGAAACCGATGGAAAGTTTGATTTTGCGCACTAGTGCGCAAAGTAATTAAATAAACACTCATTTTTTTATGATTCTAAATTTTAACTATAAAAACGCTAATTTTGATTATGAAGACGGTAATTGTACTTATATACACACATTTTAAGGAATTTATAAAAGAAATAGAGACATTAGCTTATAATGCTATCAAACAGACATTTTAACAAATTTTACGAGAAAAAATAAACAATTTGTTTTCAAATAACAAATGTCAATTCATGGCATACTTAACTGTCAATATAAATTCACGCTTCAAATTTAATAAATTTCCTCATTGTGTCGATTATATAATTTTTGCTCATTGCAAAAAGCATTGTACAAAACTCGTGCACGAAGACGTCATTTGCACCATCCGCGCAAATTAAAGCACTCGCTTCGCTCGTGCTTTTTTTATCCTAGCCCATTACTACTAATTTTATTTTTTTTAAATTATTCGGAAAATTTGTATCATTTTCAAATGTTCGCTTTTATTTAAATATTACTTTTTTTTATTATGAAAAACAAAAAATAGAATTTGGCAAGTATCTGTTAATAAATCTAATTGTAAGAATGTATAAGGCAATAGGTATTTTTTATAAAGGAAAAATGCCAAAAATATTTGGAATATCTTAATATATTTATAAAATATATGATTGTAAATAAAAATAATTCAATTATAACATTATTAACATATGTGCACAGAATAAGAAACTATTTGTTTACCAAAATCTTAGATACTTAAGTCATGTCTCATGAATTTACGTAGTTAGTTGCACCACTAAATTTTAAACCTCTACTTTAAAACGAGATTCACACGAATGACATTTGTTCACAGTAGCAAGTTACCAACAACATGATTTAAACTCTTTATTCTCGAAACGAATTAAAACATTGCTGATTGTAAACAAGTTGAATTCAATGTGAATCTTTTCTCTTGTCCAGTAAAAGATAATTGTAAAATCCAGGGCCGGCTCTAGTATATTTTTATAAAGAGCAGTTGCCGGTCATTCCAGATATTTTAAAAACTATCCTAATCGTAAGACGAAGTAATGAACGCTTTCGACTTAGTAAACTCAAGCTTCATGGCACTGCTTGTTCAAGTGTATGTCTGTATGCGTGTGTCTGTACATAAAGACTGAACGATTTTTTATAAACGTATATGTACCAAGTCAAGTAACCATTCTTTGTGCAAATTCAGTCGTCAATCGTTTGGATTTAAGTGTAACATGTAATTAATCTTACATAGTAGTGTAATAAGCACGTTCTATTTTGTTTATATAAAAGTAAATACTATAATACAGATGCCATTGATGATAACAGTTTCAACCAGCCGCCATTTTCTACCACATCACTCACTCAACTCAAATAAATTCACATATTAGTTAACAAAACATCATTTACATATCTTTATCTTGAAATTAATTCATTAATAGTAACCAGTAATAAACATTTATAAATCCTGTTGTACAGGTGTTTTCTGTCGAGGGCCATCATAGGAATTAGAAAAAAGCATTTCACAATAGTAGATCAATTTAACGATGGTTTTCTTTTTCCAAAAAAATGCATCGTAGCTGTTACAGTTCTCGAGGTGAGAATGGAGGCCCTCGTATAGGAACAGCCTGTATATGTCCAGATATAAATAGTTAACAGCAATAGAAAATGATCGTTTGGATAGATTGTTATGATTGATGGTCTCGACTATAATATAAGATGAACTCACAACAGTTATCTTTACATGTTGCTATTGTGTCAGATGAAGACTTCGTGGATAAATAGACTAGATAAAAGGTCCACGCGGGTGCAAATCTAACAGTTTGACAAATGCTAGTCTATTTAGCCATCGACAAGATTGGAATAGTGTGCTGTGATAGGCAATGTATCACGTCAATGTTATGTATTTATAATAAAATCTTAAAATCTACCGTACACTATCTTTTTATTAACAACAAAACTTGATTGAACTTTACAATTTTGATTTTATCTTATTTTATCATCATCTGCAGGTTCGGTATCATCTTGGAGCAATTGGTGTTCGTAGGAGCGTCATCGGAGCTGGTATATTTTTGGATAACGTCACGAGAGATAACTTCATTTTGAACAGAATGTCCGGATCGCAACGTCTGCTAGAATATCCACTTCCAAGTCCCGCTGTTCGCAACAATCATGTGAGTCAATTCACATTTTAATATAGAATAGCGGAAAACATTAGTATTTTAATATTATACATGCCATGATTTCGATAGCATGGAGTTGATCTTCAAGGAGATCGATAAATGAAAATAATGAAAAAGGTGAAATTATTCCAATGTAAATATAGTATTTACTTTTTTCACTATTTTTACTTTTTATACGATTTGTTGTCAAAAAAGATGAATTTCAAAATCAATATGGAAAAAGCCTTGATCAGAAACCAGAGTTCATGGATTCAAACTCGCTGTCTTTAACTTTTACTTTTAAATGATTCAGATTCAGTTGTTGTTGTGCAGTGTAATATATAAATAAATATTAGAGAGTTGTAAGTTAAATTTCGTTAATTTAAACTTCAACATACGAGTAATTCCGGTTCTATTAAAAAAAAAAAGTTATAGACTGAAATCTGCAATAGAATAGAATTATAGAAGTGAATAATAAAAGAAATTGACGTAGTCAGTTGAGATGGCTTGGTCATGTGCAACATATGTCGAATGAAAAGTTGGTGAAATTGAGAAATGAATGGATGGATATGATTGAAGGTTTGTTGCATGCATGAAAGATAAGATGAGCTTGTATGCAAAGAATTATGAATGTGGATGGTGGCTGTGCTAGAGGGATGTTTGTTGGAGATTAATTGTAAGATGAATCTAATGAATGCTTCATGGGTTTCCTAGGAGACATTGTGATGGTATGTATGTAAGATCTTGTACAGCATCACCGAAGCCAATGACGTCTCCTGTTTTCCAAGTTGATATTTGCACACTCTAGGTGTAAAGACATAATAATTTCTATCATTTAGTTTTATATAAGAAATTTGTTAAATATATAGTATTGCAATTATCTTATATCGTATATATTCTAATATAAAAATGAGAAATGAAATTATGAATAACGTTTTTGACATTTAAATTAATTATTTATAATTGGCCTCAATAATTCTCTTGAACGATGAAATATTCTTTTATGTTGAGTATTTTTTATATGATAAATATTTATTTAACATTTTAAAAAGTAAATGCTAATTATAGAGACGTTATAATTTGTTCAAAAACAAACAATACACACATATATTACAATTATTTTACACATATATTACAATTATTTTACACATATGTTCAAAAACAAACAATAGTAATAATAAAATTATTATTTATAGTAAAATTATAAATATTGTATATTTTTATTCGTTTGTATCGTTCAAGGTAACATTTATAAATTGTAGTTAGAACGCGCCGTTCACTAATGAATCCGGACGAAACCTGCAAACCCGGCACTTTGCTACTGCTCGCCGTGTACATTCGACGCATAAGTCTGTCTCTCTCTAGCACATTGCAAGCAATGGAATGGTTGCGCAAGCCTCGTTCATTTGCCAAGAATTCGTTGATGTGTACAGACGTAGAACCGCGCTGCGTACTTTTGCTGCCTTTCAGAAGGCCATCATATCAAACAATTGTCCTCCGAACACGCTAGTGCCTTCACGTGGGGGCCCAACATACTTTCTACATACTTTCTACATATTAGGCAAGTTTGAATAAGCGTATCGCGAACCGGGTGGTGCGAGTCCCTCGAGACCAAGGTCGTAGTTTGGTGAGTAGGCGGGTCGCCCAGCTAGAGAGTATCTCTGCCGATGACTGCGTGGCCGGGGTCGCCAAATCCCCTCGTTAGAGGTGGCCTTTGGATTTCCGGGCAAGTACATAGAGGCTTCTCTTGCCACGAGCACTGTGGAATACTCTCCCTACGACTCGGGTAGGTTTTGTAGGCGTAAACCGAGAGGTCGGGGCTACGGAATATAGTCCACGTCTTTGTATTAAGTACAAGCACAAATCGGCTGCTTGTCGTAGATTCATTGCGCCACTTAAAATTAGCTATTCGTACACTAAAACTTAGGTAGGGATAAGGCAAGAACAGAAGTGAAGAAAGAACAAAGAAATCAACATTGAAAACAACGTGAAGATCAAGAAATGTATAAATGGGATGTTATGGGATGAATGGAATGTGTGGTATGAATGGTGTATGCTGCATGCTGCACGCTGATTTACCATAACTTTGTCTATTATTCTATTTTATTGCATTTTGTTCTGAGTTTCTGTTTCAGGTTCAACAATCATCAAATGTCTTTATGTATGTTTTTTTCTAATGTTTCCAGCTATTCTGTTTTACTAATACATTGTTTTTGTGTTTCTAGGGACATGACGGGACCTGCAAGCATCTCCTGCGGCCTCAGCATCATCTTGGAGCAGCTGGTGTTCGAACCAGCGCCATCGGAGCTGCCGCCGTCGTGGACAACGACACCGGTGCTTATATCATCATCTTGGAGCAGCTGGTGTTCTAACCAGCGTCAGCGCGGAGCCTGTATCATCGTGGACAACATCACCTGAGTCAACATCTCTTCAACTATGTCAGAAGTTGGCTGCAGTATCAGCCAGTCATCGCAGAATGTCGTCCGCAGCTCGCAGCAACAATTGTAAGAACATTATTATTTTTAAATGGGTTGTATTTAACCGAGCATCAAAATATTAATATTTGTCAGTTTGTTTCTAAATTTAAACATTTAATATTTGCTGTAGAAAAGTAAAAATAAATATTCGACACAATATACAGGATGTAAAATACGTAAAGAATATTGAAATTGATCTCCTGAAATAATCATTTAATCTAAATAATTAAAAAACGTTTTGAAACGTTTTAAAAATTATTTAGATTAAATGATTATTTCAGGACATAATTTCAATATACTCTACTTATTTTAAACCCCTTATTGCCATTTAATTTTTCTGGAAAGCTTATTTATTATTCTTGAGTTTCAACAATTACTTTTAAAGATTGTTTAGTATGTTTTGTGTTCAATTATTATTTTTGGTATTCGTTTAATTATTTCTGGTAACAAGTAATTTATTATTATTGATAACATTATTTTGGTACTCATTTAAATTATTCCATTTTTATACAGGGTGATAAAAAGGAATTGTTATAGTTGGCACAACGTCAGATAAAGGCATTTTTTTTATTGCCAACTGTAACAATTCCTTTTGATCACTCTGTAGTTGTTTACATTACTAGCAGAGTAAAACAGTTTTTACTGTTAAAAGGAGGAATTTACTCCTTGATGCAGTAAAAACAATTACTTTGCAGGTGTGTATTGTACAATATTTTATTTGTTTCTCATTAATAAAACAAAATTTAAAAATAATAATTAAATTCTGTCAGTTGTGTTAAAATTTGTATTAAATTATTTGAAAGTATAACTTGTAAATAAATATAAATATATCATCACGCCTTTTACCCATTACTGGGTGTGGCACTCTGCCCTAGTAGATCTTGGTAAGTGATATATTTATGCACATACCAGCCGTCAAATCACGGCCCTAAAGATGTTAGTTACGGAAAAGTCACAAACGATCATTTTAAATAAATAAAATAAATATATAATTACGCCTTCTACCTATTATTGTGTGTGGCAGCACACTGCCTTCGTAGATCTTGATGTAATATGTTTATGTGCCTACCAGCCGCCGAATCAAAGCCCCCCCAAAGATATTAGTGAAGGAGGAGTCACAATGGGTAATTTTAAATAAATAAAATAGATATATCACCATGCCTTTCACCCATTACTGGGTGTGGTTTGTATTTAGTTATATTTTAAATTACCCTTGTGGCTTTGCTCTCCACTATCATATTTGGGTGCTTTGATTCGTCGGCTGGTACGCGTATAATTATATCACTTATCAAGATCTGCGACGGCAGTGTGCTGCCACACTCAATAATAGGTAAAAGGTGTTATAATATATTTATATTTATTTAAAATTGACAGCTGAGCTGTTTGAATAAATAATGTTTACAAATGAATAATAAATAAAATAATTTAGTACTATGGTAATGATGATGATATTATTTATGCAGATTAGTAATGATTTGTTTGTTTATTTGCAGACGCAGTTGTGTGCAGCCGCGATGAAGCCAGTCTTCCGTCAAGAGTTTTTCTCAGGGGTTTCCTCTTGATGCTGACAGCGAATGCTGGAGAGACGGGATGAGCGACTTGCCCCTGAACATCACCAGGTCACTCATCCAGGCTTTATACCAACCAACAACATTGTATTCACCAAATAAATAAAACTATTGTAATCAGAAATAAATAAAATGATTGTAATTTAAATATGTTTGTTGTTTGCGAAAACTTACATCCTATTACATTATTCCTTATTCTTAAACAATAAATAAGTGTTAAAAAAAGTTATTGTAAATTATCAATTTGAAACAAACCTTTTTATTGTTTAAAACAAATAAATTGTACTTGTAATAATAATTTCAGTATAGTACCTGTTGTATACAACTTTGAAATAATAATAAATATGTTTAAAATGACAAGTCTTTATTTTATTTAGAAATATAATATCCTATACATGGGCTCATCTTTGCAGCAGACTTGGAGCATGGAACTCGACTTGGATTCGTTGATGTCACCAACAGCATTATCAGAGCTGCAGAAATCCCAGAGTCAACATCGTCTTCTAGGTTACTCGCAAGATTCTGGCACAACAACTAAATGACTGCTAAAAATAAAATAACCGCTCCAAATAATATTGTCACCCATTATATATTGTATTAAATTGTACTTGTAATATAAATGTTAGTCTCTGTTGTATACAGTTCCAAAATGCCAATAAATGAATTTAAAATAACTTATACTCTTTTATTTATAATATTTAATCACACAGATACTTTTGTGAGATTTATATCTGTGTGAGTGGAAGTGTATCTGTGTGTGTGAGCTACTTTTATTTATCGATTTTCTCAATAACAAATGTAAATTTTAGGATCGTCCGTGCACAGTGCATTCAGTATTAGGCCCTAGAAGAAGCCTGCAAAATTTCAGCGATCTCGAATATATCCTTATTAATTTAGTTTACAAAATTCGAACCATGGATTAAGATTTTTACGATCACTATTTTAAAGTATTTTTGATCGCGCTGAAATTTTGCATACAGGTTCACGGCCTTAATACTGAGTGCGGCGCTGAGAAACGACCCCAAATTTGCATTGGTAGGGGAGATATTCAACTTTAAGGGTGGTTATTTGTATCTCCGAAGTTAAGGGTCGTAGAGAAAAAAGTTTCAAATAGAAGCTATAGAGAATGAAATTATAAGCAACTTTTATTTGAAAAACTTTTGTAAAGAACGTCTAGTTTTGGCAGAAATCAATTATTTATAAATGCGATATTAGTTCAAACTTTTACCGCATGCGCACTGAGGGCGCCACTAACTACTTTTGTGAGATTTATAACTGTGTGAGTGGAAGTTATCTGTGTGTGTGAGCTACTTTTATTTATCGATTTTCTCAATAACTAATGTAAATTTTGGGGTCGTCCGAGCACAGCGCATTCAGTATAAGGCCCTAGAAGACGCCTGCAAAATTTCAGCGATCTCGAATATATCGTTATTAATATACATAATCATATCCATCCATTCATTTCACCAATTTTTCATTCGCCATATGTTGCACATGACTAAGCCATCTCAACTGATTCACTTCTATTATTCTATTCAATTGCAGATTTCAGTCTATAACTTTTTTTAATAGAACCAGAATTACTCGAATGTCGAAGTTTAAATTAACGAAATTTAACTTACAACTCTCTAATATTTATTTATATATATTACGCTGCACAACAACAACTGAATCTGAATCAGTCGGAAACACTTACATTTTAAAGTAAAAGTGAAAGACAACGGGTTTGAATCCATGAACTCTGGTTTCTGATCAAGGCTTTTTTCATATTGATTTTGAAATTCATCTTTTTTGACGACAAATCGTACAAAAAGTAAAAATAGTGAAAAAAGTAAATTTACGTTGGATTAATTTCACCTTTTTCATTATTTTCATTTATCGATCTCCTTGAAGATCAACTCCATGCTATCGAAATCATGGCATGTATAATATTAAAATTCTAATGTTTTCCGCTATTCTATATTAAAATGATTGTTGCGAACAGCGGGACTTGGAAGTGGATATTCTAGCAGACGTTGCGATCCGGAGATTCTGTTCAAAATGAAGTTATCTCTCGTGACGTTATCCAAAAATATACCAGCTCCGATGACGCTCCTACGAACACCAATTTCTCCAAGATGATACCGAACCTGCAGAGAATTCTAGGTCCGTAGTGCCCTTGGAAACCTAAAAACAAATTTGCAATCAATACAAATAAAATAGAATTATTATAAATAATATTTTTCCTGAATTTCCATTAAAATTAAATGATTTATTATGAATAAATAACCAGTCAGTGCTTCAAGTACTTTATTAATAAATTAAAAATGTATTTTTTTCTGTACACACATACAGATTATAATACTATATTATATGGTGACATGTTACAGGGAATAAAATTATAGAGATCACAGATTAATGTTGCATTTTGATTGCCTGCATCTAATTAAAACTAAACTTTTATTATCTACGTACGCAATAAAAAGTATATTTTTGTAAATGTTTCTTTCAAGATTTTCTGTAATTTCACAGTGTTTTTGTTTGTTTGTTTGTATTTATTTAAATATAATTACCATTATTAAGAACATTAAATAACGGTGACCGTCAGTATTAGCAGTTAACTAACTTTATTTTCTAAATTATTTTAGAGATAATTGCTTCAAATGATATATAAAATTAAATATTCTCAGTTTCATTTGAAGTATTGTCCTCAAAAATAATTTAGGAATGTTGGACATCTAAAAATAAATGTTGTCTACTGCTAGCTAAAATATTAAATGAGGTTCTCTACTATTTTTTAAAATAAAATTTCATTCGAAATATTCTAGTTTTAGAAAGTCTAGGTATTCATTAGGTCTTAATGATTAAAAAAAATGTGATCGTATTATTAAGAAAATTTGTATTTTAAACAGTGGGCGACATATACAGGGAGTTAAATCAGATGTTTTTTTTAAATTGAAATCTTTGATTTAAATCAGAATATTATTGAGTTATATATAATTTCAAAATACTTTGTACTGAACTATTAAAAATTATGTGAAAATGATATTATATACTTCAAGTTCAATTTATGTTGTACAAGATATTTACATGTGACTACCTCTTGTTCGATAAAGATACAAATAAATAGTTTATGGTTTGTTCAATTTTTCTGACAGTTACAGAAAATGAACTAGCGTTAAACATTCTCAAAGATCAATTTTGAACCTGATATTTTAAGTCACAATTTTGAAATATCAATTTATATCAGTATTTTTTTATTGTGATACTATTAATAAAATAAAAGAGTGTATAATAGACGCATAAATACAAATAATTCGTAAGTAAAACTGTTGTAAATAATAATAAGTAATGTAAAAATACGAAATATATATATTACAATATGAGTTTATTGTTGTTATATTGTTGAAAATTTGAATATTTTTACTAACCAATGAATAGTACAAAAAAAAAACATAAATTTTGATATGCAACTCGAAAATCAAAAATATGATTTAAATTTTTTTAAATCCGATTTTCTATTTTTTTTTCACATCTTGTCACAATAACTATTCCAAAGGAATTTGAGTCACAGGAAAAATTAATACCACAGAAGTCAACAAAGTTTTACGAAACACAAAATTATAATTTATCGAATTTATTGTGCTGTCTGATATTTCTAAAATCACGATTTTGATTTGTTTAAATATCTGTTGCTTGGCAACTTTATACGTCCTCGGACAATAAAAGTTAAATTACGACCGCTTCTGAGAGTTAATAAATAAGATTATGATGCCAAAGTAAAATAATTAAAATAATTTAAATAAGTTGATTATTTGCATATTTTTTGGCTAATTTAAATGAAATTGTAGCTCTTACAGTTCTCGAGTTTTTGGACAGCCTGTATAGTAGAGAACCCCCATTGAATGCAAAATTAATTTACGTTATAAATAAGATATTGCACTATTAAGGAGGTAATTCGTATGTTAAAAGTGAAGTGTTGTTGAAAGAAAAGTTTAAAATTAATAAATGTTCGTAAAGTGGTGTTTGCATCTATAATTTTGAAAGTAGCGAGTTTTATACAAAATGCAAATATCTACAATTAGCTGTTGACGATAATTAACAAAACTGGATTATATTATAAACTGCACACTGAAAAAAGAAAGCTACATAAGAAGTGGAAAAGGTGGGAGAGGTTCCAACTCTCCTAAATAATCACACAAATCACTTCCAGAACTAGAATCACCGGACTTCATTCTCGTCTTATTCTGACATTTCTTCACCAACTTCTCATACTTCTTCTCCACTCGTGTTTTCTCCGCGTACACTTTCTTATATTCCTCATTCGCCAAATCCATTCTCAGCTTTAAATCGGAGACATCGTTCTGTGTCACGCGCAGCATCTGCTGCAAACTATCTATCTCATGTTTCAAGTCGCCGATTTGGTGATCAAATTGTTGCACTGACTCATTCGTTTTTTTTATTTCGTTTTGGAGTTGTTTGTTTTCTTCTTTCAATTGAGATACGTCGGAATCCCGGACTGACAACATTGTTAATGGTTGAGTTGTCGTTTCTGCTTCGATTGATTCACTTTGGCTACTTACTCCGCTTGTTGAAGCCCCAGTCTAAATAATAACATCAGATTAATAAAAACGAATATTCATGTTCATGTTCACTTACTTTCAATGAGTCCATTTGAATAGAAATGAAGCATTCAGAGTCAGAAGAAGTGACTAAATTCTCATTTGCATTCATAAACTGAAACGGAATACTTGCTCCACATACTGCGTTTTCCCCAGAAATGTAACACAACTGATAAAATTCATTTGTATCTCGTGGTAAACTAGAAGCTATAAAAATATATTCAGTCACTGATTACTTGTGATATGTGAACTCATTTTAATACCTTCAAATTTCACTTGTAGAGTACAATTCTCTGCTGGAACTGTAGCCCATTCAAACAACACATAATCAGTAACTTGCTGCCAGCCTAATCTAAATAAAACTATCCTGTCACCAGAATTAGCATCGAATTGTTCAGTGAGAGAATATTGACAAATAAGATTATTGTTCAGATTGTATTTCTCTTGAACGTTGTGAAATATGACCTAGAAATACAATCAATTTTGTTGATTGATTCTTATCTTAGTGATAAAATCAAATGTCCTTACCTTTGCATATTGAGATGTAGTTAAAAGTGATTCTGTTGTAGCGAAATTAATAAAACTATAGTCAAGAAAGGAGCAATCTGTTTCCATCTTCTTGACTTTTTATAAAATACTCCTCATGAACACATATTTTTAATACACTATTATATTAATATAAATAACTATTATACAGCAACACGAAATAACTATTACATTATTCTATTTCTAATTTTGACAGTTCTTTCTTTCTCAGAAACGTATGATAACAGCAACTTTCTATTATCAACAATGAATTGATCCACAAGATCACTTTATTTACTACGTATAAATATAGTGCAAAGAAATAGTTTTATATTGAAATAAGATGTATAAAATGATAAAATTAATGTTAAGATACTTCAATAAAAAGATAAAACGTAATAATTTCCTTTAATATTTAAATGTCATCAATTTTTTTTGTTTTGAATGTGCTGAACGCAACCTACAAAGAATTAACCAATCAGAAGTAAGATATTCATATCCAAAGTGCATTCATACAATAACTATATGATGCTGTAAAAATCAATTATTGTTTTGTAGTACATAAAATACTTCGTACAATTATTAAAATTGTGATATTATAATTTATTGCTTTAAATTAACAAATTTACTATCTAATATGCGTATTTTATTTAAGAATATTGGATACGTCACCCAAATACGAGGTGCAATCTGTGGACAAATGAATGTAACTAGTCGCCATTTTGTAAATATATTATTTGGCTGTCTTAAGTGATTTTACAGAAGATTTATTGATGACAAAGTGTAAAAACTGAAAATATCTGCGTAATAAGTTTATGTAAGTTAACTTGACTTGAAGTAGAACAAATTTATAAATGGTTAGCAAGTGTTTTACTTAAGAAAATCTATGATATTTTATTGTGACGTATGTTACGAGTTTTTTAATGTAACCGTCAAATTTGTTTATTTTCAGCTTGGAGCATTCTGCAGTTGTAGTTGTTATGTTATTTAATTAGATTTTTAATTACTGACTACACTGTTGCAAAATGAATCAAGAGGATCACCCATCTTTTGCCAGTAAAGATGATGAAGTGGATTACTGGAGAAATTTAGCAGATAAATATTTAGACGAGTACGTGTATTTGAATCACTTTCTGTTACATTTATATTTATAAATTTGATTCTTTTAGGAAAAATGAGATCCAACGTGAATTAGAAGATTATGTAGAAGATTCAGGGCAGTTGGAAAAAGAATTAGAGGCGTCTTTGGTACAAGCAGAAAAGAAAATAAAAGATTTAGAATTGATAAGTAACAGAACTCAATCAGAATTGGAATCACTCAGAGTAAGCTAAATTTAATTCAACTCTGAACACAAAATAACCATTTTCGTTTTTAGCATAAATTAGAGATAAGTCAAAATGAAGTATCAAAACTACAAACAGACATGCAATCAATAAATAATGAAAAAATTACACTAACCCGTTACGTGAGGGAGTTGGAGCAGAAGAACGACGACTTGGAGCGAGCAGAACGTGTCGTCGCCGAGAGCGTCGCGGCGGTGGAAGCGTCACTCAACCTAGCGATCGAGCGCAACGCAATCTTAGAAAGCGAAGTGGACGAGAAGGAAACGCTGAAAGTGAAGTTGCAGCGGCTGGTGGACGAGACGCGGGATCTCAAGCAGGAGCTGATGGTGAAGGAACGCGCGCCGGATAATGAGCGCGTGGTGAATGGACACACGACAGTCTCGCCGATTGACTCAAACAGGTTGACTGTTGAGATGGAAACGCAGACTGTTTCGCCCTCGCCACTCAAACGTGAGTTCTCTACATAATAAATTATTTATTGTAAAATATTTTCAATGAGAATTGTTTTAGGGGAACATCCGATCGATACGAATGATATAAATTTGCGACAACCGACCCGAGTTATGGCGCTTAATCTAGTTAATGAAATACTCAGAAAAATAGGGGTAAGAAATCCGCATCATCCACTAAAATTAATAATTAATCCAAGACGACTGTAGCTATATTTATTTTATATCTGAATTAGGTCAGTGTTACTAATTAACATAAGTTGTGTGCGTATATGACAAAGACCTTGATGAGTAAGCCAATAATTATGTCATCATTAGTCAGCGCGGTTTACAACCTGTTCTCAATTTTGTATATACCGGGTGTTTGCATTTTTTGTGATTTAGGTAAAACATCATTTGGCGATAATTTCTCCTTATTCATTTTTGAATAAAAGTGTAAATAACAAACATGTTCAGTATTATTTTTTTTTGTAAAATATAGAACAATATTTCAAGACAGCAATAATAATTTTTCTTAGCAGCGGGAATAAAATACTCACAACGGACTAATAGTAATTTATATAAGGGAATAAAGTTCGTTATTATTTGTCGAGAGAGAAAATGTAATTACAGGGGATACTTTTGTTTTCTGCAGTAAATAATGAAGCAAATTAAGTAATATTTTTATTAAGAATAAAGTTAATAGTATTTACCGATTGTATATAAAATACTTTTATGCATAACAAAATAACATTTAATTATACCTTCAAAAAGATTAAAATATGTAAATAGGTTATTTGTCAAAATGACATTTTACAGAATCAAGTATTCACAATAAAGAAAAAATATTATTTTATTTATGTATCCATAGGAATATTTGTTTTTGGTCCGTGAGTCAAAAAGAAGTGTTTGTGTGAAAACAGGCGTTTCTGACCCAGAGCATGTTATTAGCCCTCGACGCTTTGCGCATCGTGCTAATAATCATGCCACGGGTCAGAAATGCCTGTTTTTACCCTTGGTACATGAATAACTATATTCACAACGATATATAACAGCATGGCGGATTAAAATTGATTATTCTTATTGTGGTGTCATCAAATTCAGGTCGTGGAAAAAATATTTTCCCTCGCCTTCGCCTCGCCTGAAAGAAATATCCTAGTTTCATATACAAATAACTATTTTTATTGCGTTTTTTTTTCAAGTAATCTACAGCAACCAACTATTAGGCACTAACACACCATTATACTGTTTGTTTTTAGAAATTGGAGACAAAAATAGCAGCACACCGCGCGAACGAACGTAACCTCGCCCAGTCAGACGGAAACAGGTGTGTATAAACTAACCACAGCCCCTGTCAGTACACAATCACAAACGCTTAGTATGATGTGTAGAGTTCAGCGCAGACTGAACCGAGGCACGTCGTCGCCGTCCACGAGGCTCTCCTCGCTCAACTAACATCGCCAACAGTAGCATCCATATGTCTAAACCATTTGCTTCAAGTGTGTTTGTTCTAGCAAACTGGAAAGTGTGCTTCGATTCGGTTCGGTTCGGTTCCGTTCACTTGACCATAGTTCAAGATCAATTGTACAAGATTTGTATTATTTTCTTACTTTTATTATTAGTGTTGGCAAAGTTTCACATTTACTAAATAAAATCATGCTATTACTACTTTACAAAATTATTTCCTACTTGATTATTATCTTTTACTCATCGATAAGTTAATGATAACATGTGTTCAATTTCGACAACTATAAATTGAACACCCTGTATTCTGTAACTGTATCATTATCTGTTAATGACTTTTATATTTCAAGATTTACTTTATAAATATCACAAATTTTTATATTCTGTGACTAAATTTATCTTACTGTAAATTTAACCGTTATTAAAAAAAATAATATGACAGCTCACTGACAGTTGTTTAAAAAGTAATATTTTGTATACTTCTGGTTTTGAGCGAGAGTAAAATATATTTGAAACTAAAATATAAATATCGAAATAAATCATTTTTATGTCAGAAACCGAAATGGTAATAATTTATAGAGTAATCATGAAGAAAAGTTGTCATTAACGTGCCGATAAGTAACAGATAATAATTGTTATAGAATATAGGGGTACGTTTTCTATTTTATACTTGAAATAATTACGAAATATAGTTATATGTTAAGTATGTTAATTTTATGGAAATATTTCCGATACATTTTCAGATCTCCATGAATTATTTACACTGAAGTCGTAATTAATTTGTTATTTCCATAGCAAGTTTAAAAATTAATATACACAATTCAAGATAATTTTCATTCCCAAAATCAGTTTGTGAAAATAGTGTTTGCCAACACGCCGTTCAGTTAAGGTAGAATATTCTTTGTGATATCGACGTCTCGAGTTTGAGGCGCATTGTACTACAATATTACACTTCTTTTAAAGTTAAATTGTGCCTTCCTTGTGCAGCGTTGTACAATTATTATGATTTCAATTAATTTTTTTATTGTAATGATTCCAGTAGATTAATATTATTTATTGAATAATTTATCATATCAATTTTGTTGGAAATAAATGTGAAAAGCTTTACAAAAACGTTTCGGAATCAATTGGTAGTTGAACAGAGATAGCCATATTATTTTTTAATATTTTAAGCTCAAATTCTATGGAGGATATTGTTGTCAAATAAAACTTTTATATTATGAATTAATGTATTATGTATATAATGAGAAACTGTATCATAACAACATATTTCTGTTTGACCTTTTTTTATAGAAAAAATCAATAAAGTATTCCAATATCAGTATAAATATTCATTTTATTTACCTAAAAGACTCTATAACAAGTCTCCTACAGCTACGCCTCGCAACAACGAACTAAACGACTTGTCTCCTTCAGCTGCAATTGCAGATTCTGTAATCGGCGGCCATGTTTCACACACGCAGCGCCACCATGGATCCGTTTTTAAAGTTGCTCGCAAAGTTAAAGCTCCAGAATCTTTTTTCTGTTCGGATATTTGAACGTGAACCGTTCCTACAACAAAAAAGTCATTTAAATATACAATAAATAAATAATTTTGTAATTCGTCTTACCTCTTGTTTTTGGTGAGTTAACAGCCCACAAGAAACTGACATACAGCGGAAGACTTAACACCATTTGTCTTAACCATCTTAAGAGGCCATCGAAAGATTTTAACATTAATCTAAGCTGAAATCAAAGGAAGGGATAAAGATTTGCTAAATTAGTTATTTTTGTTGTACTTACAGTTGTAAAGACGATGTAATACAACATGGTCGTTGGTAATAAAAATAAAAGAATAGTGAATGCTAAGGTTCCAACAAATAGTTGATGATGTGAATATTGGCAAGAATCAACTCTATTTCGTAAAGGGTTATGTTTGCGCCCTAAAAATACTTTCCAAAGGGATAAGAGGCCTCGGATTTGAACACCGTATAGTCTAGAAAAACACAACTTATTAGCTACGATCCATAGCATGAAATTAATTTGCATCTACAAAATTAGCAAGAAAGTTTCAACTATATGTTGTAAATAATAAAATAATAAACAATTCTTATTTGAAACGTTTTAAAAATCATGTTTAGTAAACAATTAATGTTTTCTTTTTGAATTTAATCGTTCAAATCATCGCGCATGTTTTGCGGCAAATGGTGGCCACTGCGCAGGACTTTAATTATTGATTTTTCTCCGCAGTTCCAGGTAGTAAGCTTAATAGCTGCTGCCATCTATCAAAATATATTCAGAATTTTGTACTATTTTTGAGGAATAAATTACAAATTGTTAATTATGTACAAATAAATAAAAATATACAATTAATTACTTATCAAAAATATTTTATAACAAGTAGATTATGTTAAAAAGGAAATTCTTGCGCAAATTTTCTGAAAATAATACTTTGAATATATTTGAAAAAGTTTCTAACGGAACACATATTTTTTAAAAAAGATTTTTTTTGGAATATTCTTATCTGAATTTTCGCTAAAAAATATTTTTTGAAAGCATACTTATCTGAAATTACTTCAGGATTTTTTTTTGGGAATATGTTTCTCAAAACCAATGAAATGCTTCATTGCATGTCAAGTGTCTGCGTTTTAACCAATCCTGTCATTATTATACTGAGAATAAAGCTCTTGTAATTATTCCCGGTAGGTGCTTTTTTGTTTGTGACAAATGATAGGTAGTTGTCAAATAATTATTTAAAACTGTCAACGCATCAAGTAAAATGTGTGAAAAACAACGATTTAGTTTGATTTCAGATACAGAAATACACCAACAAATTTTGGGAACAACTTGCAAGAATACATTAATAAGTAATCAACGATATGATCCCAGTTCAATTTTTTTTAAGTTGGATGAATCGATCTCAACAGCTAAGTCAAAAAATCTAATTAAATATAACTAGAGAGTTGGATAAATTAGAAAAATAATTCTCCAGTATCTTTCTCAAACTTGTTGGCATTTGGCAATAGTCGCGAAAGCCCTACGGACTTTCGTGACTATTGCCTGCCAACAAGTTTTTGAAAGATCTGTTAAATTATTTTCAATTTATTCTTACTCTCTTGTTATATTATTACTGAAAATAGCTTTGTCTGAAATCACATCCTGACTTTTTTTTGGGAATATATCTATCTGAAATTACTTCAGGATTTTTTTGTGTGAATATGACTGTCTAAAATTACTTCTGGAATATTTTTTTGTTTACGGCCATCTGAAATTAATTCTTTTTCTTTTTTTGGGAGTATACCTGTCTGAATTTACTACAGAAATTTTTCTAGTGAACACATCTTTCTGAAATTACTCCAGGAATATTGTTTGGGTTTATGGTAATGTCTGAATTAAATAACTTTTTAAAAAAAAGTTTAAATGGCTGTAATTGCTTTAGTGTGGGAAGATGAATTTGTACGGCCTAGCGGTCATTCTACATAAAAGCAACATAAAATGGTTACAATACCTTGCAGCATAGACGTAAATACAATAAACGTGGAACGTAGCAATCGTAAAAACATCAGCAAGTATCGCAGCTTGAAAACTGAACCCCATCGTAGCTAGAGCAAAGACAAATGTCACTACGGTGCTCATTATCGGGCTGATGACCAGCAAGAACGTCCTCCAGAGCGCGATGTGGTACAAGAAGAAGTTGCCCAACGCGTTGTTGAACGCGTGGTTTAGTTTTAAACCAACTGGTGAGCCCATCAGGAACTTGAGCAGCTCTTGAAGGTTTGTGATCAGCTCCTGCAAACATATCACAACAATCATAATTTGCTGCTTTGTATTTGAGCATGAAGGCATCAAAAGGTACCTTTGCTGACGAATTGAATAGTTCGCTCAAATCAATTTGGAAATATGAGAAGCAGAAGATAATTAATAAACCAATAATGATATCCGTTAATTTCGAAGTTATGATATTTCCCACTTTTAAATTAATTTGTCGTTCTTTTATAATACTTCTGAATGACCACTGTATTGAAGAAACTGTGCTCATTGTGAGGGAAACAGTACTTGAAATGTTTTGTAGAGGTGTTAAACATTTTAATCCCAGTAATACTGTATTCGTTAACAATAAAAGTAAATACACTGTTTTAAATATGAAATATGTGAAAAGTTTTCTTTCGAATCCATAGTTCAAGCTGGTTTTGTCATTGTCGTATTTCAAAGCCCTCGATAAATTTGTAAAATGTTCGCCATAGGTTCTGCATGTCAATTGTAGGATTTCAGAGTTCCTAAATGAGAAATAGTCATAAACTATGAATATTAAATGATAATCTTTATTGTTCTCGCACGATATTTCATTAACTTTCAGTGTTTCATCATAATAATTAATATGGAGCCAATTAACTTTGGTTATGTTCATAGACATTCCACAAAAACCAATACAGTTATTGGGATCTATGTTTAATTTATCACGAGTTATATAAAATTCACTTTGGTCTTCCTTATTTATAACAAATCCATACAAAAATCCCACATTTGCTTTTTCCAGAGTATCTGGTATGAACACAAATATTGTATTTTGTACAACCATTATCAAGAAATATCACTACTTCACTTGATTGTATTATTAATTACTTAAATATTTACACATTTAAGTAAACTTTCATAATAATAGTAATAAAATTTTTCACTTGTATTCGTTATTTTGTTATTGCATTCCTAACCAAACTGATGTAACGACTGACAGTTGTGCGTTGTTTACATTGGTAGTTTAAAAATTATCCGCAGTGTGGCACTAGTGTGACTGTTTGAAAGGTACCTATAAGTTTTGTGGGTCTAGCTCGCAATCTATCAGTCTTATCAAGATAAGCTTCAAATAAAATCGTCTTATTTTTTGAGGACGCAACTTTTTTATTTAAAATATTTTTTGATTAGACTTATACTTCCCGAGATACAAAAAAGGGGTCTTAACTAGTAGTCTAGTCGTCTAATCAGGACAAGCTTCAAATAAGATCGTCTTATTTCTTGCGGACGCAACTTTTTTATTTGAAATAGTTGTTGACTAGGCTTTTAGTTATTGAGATATAAAAAAGAAGACCTAATAATGACGCAAACCGGAAGTGGCGTCACTGTTTTTTATTTGAAACATTTTTAAAAATTTAACACCACTCAGTAATATCGCCACTTAAATAAATATATCATCACGCCTTTTACTCATTCCTGGGTGTGGTACTCTGCCGTAACAGATTTCGGTAAGTGATATATTTATGCGCGAGAAGTGCAGTTACCAGCCGTCAAATCACAGTCTTCAAAGGTATTAGTGCGGGGAAGCCACAGGGGTAATATTAATATGATCAGTAGTATCAAGTCGGTCTGTGAATCCTGAGAACCCTGGTTCGATTCCCACACGCTATAAAAAATTATCACCATTTTAAAACTACCCCTGTGGTTCCCCCACCAGGGGCCGTGATTTGACGACTGGTAACCGCACTTGACGCGCAAAATATATCACATACCTAGATCTGCTTCGGTAGAATGCCACACCCAGTAATGGGTAGAAGGCGTGATGATATATTTATTTATATTTTGTGAAAATTGTTTGTCGGCTGTGGAAATCAAACCCGGGTTCCCAGATCCACAGTTTGACTCGATACCACTGAGCCACCTACCCCATGTACTAATTTATATTGTGTAATAATTAGAGTAATATTTAATACTATACTCGAACGAGTAATGAAGATGATAATATATGGTAAAAAGATTCACGCCCGTCCAGAATATTAAATAAGGAGCAAGAATTTTTATGAGCGTGTTAGCTGTAGAGAATTCGGATAACGGGCAACGGTATACATTCACTGTGGATGGGATCCAAAGTGGTTTTTAAAAATGTCTACGACGTAAATATTTACATGTTAAGTATTTGAAAAAAAAGGACTTGATCCGAACTCATAAAAAGAAGCCTATTTATTTATATCAAATAATGAGGTGTTGATGGCTCAGTGGTATCGAGTCGGCCTATGGATCCTGGGAACCCTGATTTGACTTCCACAGCCAACAATTTTCAACACATTAAAATTACCCCTGTGCCTTTCTCACCACTAACATCTTTGGGGGCCATGATTTGATGACTTCACGCGCATAAATATATCACTTACCGAGATCTGCTCCGACAGAGTGCCACACCCAGTCATGGGTAAAAGGCGTGATGATATATTTATTTATTTATTTTATTTATGAATAAAAAAGATGCGTCTTCAAAAAATCAGATCTTATTTGAAGGTTGTCTTGATTAGACGACTAGATTAGCAATTAAGGCTCCTTTATTTATGAGTTTGATCAAAAAATGTAATTATACTGAAAATGTTATACGGATGGACTGTCGTCATCAGAAATGTAACTAGATGACTAAATGATTTAGGGTGTTGCTACGTTTACATGTATAACTAGTTTTAAATTGAACTGTGCGTTGCTTCTTTGGAGATTACAAGATTTTTAAAATTTAAAATCGCAGATATTTTAGAGACCGTGTGGCTGTCAATCAACTTATGTGTATATGTCAAATGTAAATAGTATGTATGTGTAAATGTAAATAATATCTGTATGTATGTGTATATGTAAGTAACAACGAAACAAAATAGAATGCGAGTCGCCGTTCCTTTTCCGCTTCCAACGCACGCCTATGTATTTACTACCCTAAACTGTGTCCTTGGATCTTCCAACATTCCGATCTGTACCGTTAGGTTTACTTTTATGAATCGATAGTAAGTATAGCTCTATAATTCAATATTCTTTATATAAGATTTATGTTTCCAAGCCATTTTTTTTTAATTGTCACTTATACGTTGCACCAGTTTTTTATGGTTTTATCAGGATGGATGATGTCAGTCCATCCTTAAAACGTTTTCAGTATACATACTTGTATTATATAAATTATAATTGAAATATTTTCAACTTTTCTGGTAAATAATTTAAGTCGTTATTTATTTTCCCAGAAGAATTTGTTGGCCAGTCCGTCTCTGATCTTAAAATATTAAACAAAGTAATGTGTATTTAGTGATTTTTCATTAATTAATTGTTTGCTTTCATTTTAATTATCCAGCAACGTGATTCAAATTTGGAACATGTTAATTAAAAATAATAATTATTAAATTATATGCAAACGTGCAAAATATATTTCTTATCGGTCGCTTATTGTTTAATTTCATAGCGCTCCTTTTAAATCTTTGGGATTTTATATAAACACTGGATAGTTAATATGCTCATAGCATGCTTTGACATCTGTGAGGCAAGTTATGTGCGTTACATTTGAAAGTATAATAATAATATAAACAAATAGATAATAAAAAGTATATAACATATATTATTAAATCTATATAGGTTTTAATTTATAATTATTCGTAAATACGAAAAATATTGAGAATTAATCATTTTAGAAAATACTAATCTAATTTTAAAATATAGTTGAGTGATAGCAAATATTAAAAATAATTGCTGTGGCCTCTTTTTAATTCACATATTTGTATAATCTAAATTTTGCAATATAATCTTATCCAAACAAAATTTACTAAAACACTGAGTCATCATTTTATTTATTAGTTTTGATCAACTCTGTTGAGTTCTTTAAAATTGTTCATGTATTTACATTTATTTGATTACCAAAGTGCACCTATAAGCAACAAAAACAGGATTTTCTTTTAAATGTTTGTGTTATATATTCAATAATCTATTTGACTCAATTTATAATTTCACACTTTATAGTATTCATTCAATATAAACACAAGAAAAATGTCATATAATACATTCAAGTAAAGGATGTTTTGCCTTTCCTGCAAATGGCGGCGTACCCCCACCACTTGCCTCACTTGTACGCGTAAGTTAGCTATCCAGTGGTCATATAAAATCAAAAGATATTACATACTTATAGCACTGTTTTTTACATACCTAAAAAAATTAGTATATCATCACGCCTTTTATCTATTACTGCGTGTGGCACTCTGCTGTAGCATATCTCAGTAAGTGATATATTTTGTAGGGTTACCAGCTGTCAAAACATGCCCCCAAGGATGTTAGTGAAGAAGAGCCACATAGGTAGTTTTTTATGTGGTGAAAATTATTTGTCTGGTCGAGCAATCGAACCCGGGTTCTCAAATTCACAGTCGGACTCGATACCACTGAGCTACCTACCCCATAAACAGATATTGAGGAATGACTTTGACTGTTACTAGCAAGTTGCTTTTAATATCGTCAATACCGTTAAAAATAATTATTTTCACGATTTTTTTAAGTTTCTTCAAGGCCAAGATCTGCTTTAAAGAATATTAGAAATACTGGAACAAAATTATAGCATCGTAGGAGCCTGTTAATTTGAGGACCCAAGTTTGATTTCTACAACCGACTCAAAACTACAGCTTCACTAACGTTTTTTCGTGATTTGACGACTGGTAACTTCGGCAGAGTGCCACATCCAGTAATGGGTAAAAGGCGTGATGATATATTCACATTTTATTTTATTTACTAACTTCTTAGGGAGTCGCAATTTGACGATTGGTAACAGTGCATAAATGCACATAAATATATCTCTTATTGAGATCTACTACGGTAGAGTGCCACACTCAGAATTAGGTAAAATATGATTGTTAATTAACACTACGTAAAGAGAGTATCTTTCCAACAAAACCATTTCTAAATCTGGATGTATGTAAATGTAATTACAAAAATTAATTAACACCGCATTAAAATAAAATTTCAATTAAACCAAAACCATGAGGGTGCCTTGAATCTAAAAAAAAAAACCCATTTCTGAAACAATACACAGGTACAGAAAACCATGTCATCAAAAGTGACTTTTCTAAAGCGTCGCGCGTCACCGAGGGGCGGAGTCTCCCGCTAGTCGCCGCCGCCGGCGACGGCACGAAAAGTCAGTCACGCGGGATCCGCTGTGTGGAGTGTATGTCGATCGCGAGTTTCAAACGCGAGCAAATACGCGAGATCTAGACACCTTGCCGGCACTCCTGTCAAAGTTATAAACAAACGAATAAACAGTTCCTGCACTCGATGTGCGACTGTTTCTACTTATAATATAGACAGTAGAATGCTGATTTATCAGTGTGTGACAGTGTTATCGCGTTTGTTTACCACTGGTAGCAGATAGTGTGGCATCTGATAAGTTATTTTTAAAACTGACTTTTTAAATTAATACTGGTGAGTTTTGATTAATTGAACTCTAACCATTATTTTAATTGTTGTGGGGCACATTTACCTCGCTGTCAAATGGAAATAATTATTGTGGTATGTATTATTACAATCATGGAAAATTTCGAACACAAATGTAGCATATCCGAAATATACTGACAGATCTCACACTGCTATATGTTTCCTGCTGTCTCAAATATTCACCAATTATTTGATTGAAAAATACCTTCAATTATAGTTATAGAAAATTAATAATCTTTGTAGATAAATGATTTCGAGTGTAATAAATAAATGAGTTTATATGGAGTGATCTATGAATGTGGTTGAAGTGAGGGTGGTGTGTTTGGATGAGAATGTTTGACGAGGACTGATATTTGATGAATGTAATGAGTGAATATTTTATGAGTGATTTTAGGGTTCGTGCTACCTCATTTGATGGGATATAGCGTGATACTATGTATGTAAGTATGTATAGATTCGTTGGTAGACGTCGAATAAAGATGATGAATGAAAAGTGAATAGGAATGATTGGATGGATGTGATTGAAGGTTTGTTGTGTGATGAATGATTTCGAGTGTGATAAGTAAAAGAGCTTATATACTAAAAACGTTATAAAGATCAACTGACGTCATCCATCCTGATAAAACTTAATAAAATCATAAGTAACTAGTGCAATATTTAAATGACAATTAAAAAAAAAACTGCATCGAAACACCAATCTCATGAAAGAATATTGAACAATAGTTATATTTACTATCGATTGATGTATTGAAAATAATTATTTTTCATTTTTAATAATTATTTTACATTTTGCACGTTAACATGACACATAATTTCTGTCTATATCGAGTTGTCATTGATCTGTTAGATTCATGAACAATTGTTCAAAGATAAAAAAATCTGTTTAAAGTCTTCAACATTCACCTACATTACTTTTTAAATGCTATAATAATGCCGAAGGGAAGAAAGTTGTCAAAGAAATGTCAATTGCTGATTCTTCATCTGTAAAGTCAAAGAAAAATGAATTCTTGTAATCTTCAAAGAAGCAACGCACAGTACAATTTAAAATTGGTTACATGTAAATTTTGCAACACCCTATGCCAATCTAGTTATATTTTTTGATGACGTCTGTCCTTGTTTATAACGTTTTCAGTATATCTATAAATGTGGTTGAAGTGAGGATGGTGTGTTAGGATAAAAATGTTTGACGAGGACTGATTATTTGATGCATTTAAGGAGTGAATATTTTATGAATGATTTTAGGGTTCGTGCTACCCCACTTGATGGGATATAGCGTGATGATATGTATGTAAAATTAATTTCTCTGTATCTTTTACTAAAAACATTTTTCTCTGAATCAAATGAGAAATATTTGATGACAGTACTACACACATTGCAGTTAAAGTTTTGAATTGAATGTCACGTTTGACGTGGTAGCCACGTGGTTGTAGGCACCTCGCGTGAGTTCCTCATGTTTAGATACAGAAATTTGCACAGAAAACCAATTTACTTTCAGAAAAAATCGCAATACACGCGAAATTATAATGTATGTAGCTGGACATGAATGACTCTACATTATTCTTGTTTAAAATGTACGAGAAAATCATCTGATATCATTTTAAACTTGTTTGTTTTGTATGCGAGATCATGATTATTATAATTAAGAGGTTTAGTGAAAAATTTAATTTCTTATTTTACTTATTCATCTAATTATGTAAACAAAAGATTTTTATAAGATCTTAATACTGTAAAACGTTTTTAAAACGCTTTAAATAAAAATATAGAAAATTTAGAGTGCTTTGTGTATATTTATTAAAAAACACGCATGTATTGTTTGCGATTAATGTATTATTCATCTCTGCAATATAGTTATTTGTTTTATTAGCATTAAAAATATAAATTTTCCAATCCAGTAATAAAGTTTGCCAGACATAAAATAGTTATTTATGTATCAAGGGTGAAACCAGACGTTTTTGGCCCGTGGCAGGATTATTAGCACGAGGCGCAAAGCACCGAGGGTTATTAACATGCTCAGGGTCAGAAATGCTAATTTCATTTGTGGTACATACAATATTTTATGCACAGCAAAATAACATTTAATTATATGTTCAAAAAATTAAAATATGTACATAGGTTATATGTCAATATGACATTTTGTAAAATCAAGTATTCACAATAAACTAAAATTGTCATTTTATTTATGTATCCATAGCAATTATTTTTTTATTTCCCCATGGTCAAAAAGTATTGTTTAAGCCCGCTTTTTAGGACTAAAACACATGCTTTTCGGCCCGGTTGTACATACATAAATTTTGTACAATACTTGTAGTGTAAGCTACCCATTAATGACAAAATTTAAATACAGTAAATGGAACTTTTATTACACAGTGGTTTCCATGGTTATATCAGGACTTTAATATTTACTTAATATCCACTGTGAGCATTAAGTAAATATTACATATCAAGGTCCTGTTTATTTTGACAATTTGACAGCTGTCATTTGTTAAACCTACTTTTCTTTTCCTTCTATTTGTGCAAGTATTGTAAAAAATAGCTTACTCACCTCGAACTGTAAGTGATTTTTTTAGGTCGCGAATGTTTAGGAAATCTGGATCCTTTGGACCTTGATTTCCCAAACTACATTCTTGATCTAAAAACTGTCACTTACAGTTCATGGTACGTAATATATTATTTGTAATATACAGTCTGTTTTATTTAATTAATTCAAGTATTGATACTTTTTCATTTTGCTTTGTTTTTATTTCAAAATAATAATGAATGCCTAGTAGCTGGATAAATTTGTATTATTAACAAAAAACGACTCTTATCTCTCGAGTAAAAAGGAGTCTAATTCAACCGACAGATAATATCAATTGTTGGAAACAATAGTCAATAGGTCACTTATGTTATCATCATTCGTTATGTGTTTACATTTTCCGAAAACATGATAATCATATTAAATTATATTGATAAATTAATAGTTCTCCTATTTACTTAATTATAATTTATGAATAATTGCTAGGAGCAATTATTTTAAATAGCAGGATAAATACTTAATGAATGTGCGCATTTTCATTAAAACCATAAGGTACCTTATTGTTTTCATTGCTTTTTACTTCGAGACAGGGACGTATTTAAATTTTATTTAGTCGTTGCCCAACAATTGCACCTTATATCTAAAAAGTAGGATTGTGTCTGAGTAATTCAGATTCCACTATAAATAAATAAATATATCATCATGCCTTCTATCCAATACTGGGTGTGGCACTCTGCCCTAGCAGATCTCTGTAAATGATATATTATGCGCGTGAAATTTTTCTACCAGCCGTCTAATCACCGGCCCCCAACGATGTTAGTGGAGGAAAAGCCACAGGGGTATCTTTAATGTTGTGAAAATGGTTTGTGGACTGTGGTAATCGATTTCATTATAAGCTACTGTAATTAAAATTATAAATAAATCATAAAAACCAAGTTTTTAGGTTGTAAATATTTCATTGTCCCCGAGTATAAATTGAAAACTGGACGTCTATGGTTTGGGAGATGTGAGTAAGAGCGTGAATAACACGTATCATTTTTCATAGAATATTTATCTAATATGATCTTCCGTACATAAGTTAACAGAGTCGGCGTAAACAACAAAAAGTTGAGAATCAAGAAAAAAGTAATAAACATGTCTGATGGTGCTTGCACATGACTTTCTCTGCATATAAATAAAGATAAATTTATGCTTAGTTGAGAGTTAAAAGTAAATAGTTAGTTACAAGTTGTCATGCACTTGGAGAAATAATATAATTGGCTAGAAACAAAAGCTTGAGATAAAATAAAAAACTGACTTCATGACTGAACTAAGACACATTTCTTAAATTGCAAAAAAACTTGAAATAAATGCAAGTTGCTAAACTATTTTCTTCTTTTCTTCCTATACTTTCTATTTATTTATTAATATTATTTATATTGTTAAACGTTTCTATCTTTACTGTATTTTTATCTGCAATTATATAGTCACGTTGTGACTCGCGTGATCGTGAGTTAATTTCAAATTGTACGTCGTGAACGTGAGTGGTCGTGAGTAATTTTTTAATTATCGTGAGTGAGCGTGCGTGAGTATTACTTTATCGTGAGTGAGAGGAAAAATAAAAATATGGATACTCTCAATTAAATAATGTAATTTTGATTATGTTATTATTAAAAAAAGAATACGAATCCAATGGTACTAAAATGTACACTTTAGATAAATTAAACAATTTTTTGAAAACTTCAGAATTTATTGTTTGTTTTATAAAATTAATTACTCTGTAATAGAAAGACCCTGTATACGAATAATATACATTTAAATTAAAAACGTCAAATTAATAATAAATTGAAGTAATACTAAATAAATATATCATCACGGCTTCTACCCATTACTGGGTGTGGCACTCTGCCGAAGCAGATCTCGATAAGTGATATATTTTGCGCGTGAAGTGCGGTTACCAGTCGTCAAATCACGGCTCCCAAAGATATTAGTGGTGGAGAAGCCACAGAGGTAGCTTTTGAAATTATGAAAATTGTTTGTCGCCTGTGGGAATCGAACCAGGGTTCTCAGGATCCACAGGCCGACTTGAAGTAACATTACACTAATTTATACATAATATTAATATTAGACCTTATTAAATAAGTAAATTAGCAGTGAGTGATTGAGCGTGAGTCAAATGTTTAAATTCGTGAGTGAGCGTGATAGTGACTAATTTTTACGCACGCACCCAGATCTATGAATAGAAAAACTACGCCTCATCCACATTCATAATTCCTTTCAAACAAGCTCGTCTCATCTTTCATTCAAGCAACAAACATTCAATCATTATCTATACATTCATTCATATATCGTTCACATAATCTCTTATTCTCAATTCAGCAATCTGTCATTTGACATGTATGCTATACCACTAAACCATCTCAATTTATTCACAGCCACCCTTGTAACAACATTCTTCTCAGTCTCCACACTAATACAAGTAAAACTAGTAAAATACTCCATTAGAAAATGAAAACTTGGAGCGCATAACATAAGGAAAATTTCAGACATAATTAATACTAGTAGAAACATTAAGAGGATAAGATAAAGGCTATTACAAGTAACGAAACTTGAACTAATAGCTAATATTTGTTTCATTATCTGCAACTGATAGTGATAAACGTTCTTAAATTCGTAAATAGTGTCATAAATGAGCCTGCTATGTATATAATGTGAACACAATTACTAAAACATATTTTTCATTTAAAAAAAAATGACATTGAGATTTCAAACAAACATATTTATATATGGGGTGGCTAGCTCAGTGGTATGAAGTCGGCCTGTGGATCCTGAGAACCCTGGTTCGATTCCCACAGGCGACAAACAATTTTCATAATTTCAAAAACTACCCCTGTGGGTCATCCACCACTAACATCTTTGGGGGCCGTGATTAGACGACTGTTAACTGCACTTCACGCGCAAAATATATGATTTACCGAGATCTGCTTCGGTAGAGTGCCACACCCAGTAATGGGTAGAAGGCGTGATGATATATATTTTTTTTATTTTATATTTATTTATTAATGCTACCCTGTATAAACAACAGAAATTTGATCTTAATTACAGTACAGAGTCCGATCTTACCAAATCTCATTGCGGTAGTTCATATATATTGTTAGTTTGAGTAAGATTTGAACTCGGGATCCACACCACCGTTCTGCAGGACATATTATTTGACCAATTAATATGTATAGCAATTTGTTCTTGTAAATCTCGGTAAATGATATACTGGCAAGGACAAATATCATATGAAATAAGTTTTTTAATTTAATGTGTAAAAAGCGATTTCCAGTCGTCACATTTCAATTCCAAAAAATGTAAGTGCATGGAGAACCACAGGAGTAATTTTAATGTGTTGTGACAATCAGTTGTCGACTAAACCTAGAATCGAAGTATGTGGTATTTTTTCCGTATCTGATAGATAAGTTATCTGTCACTGTATCCCTGCATTGATAAATAAAAGCCTTAGTTTTAACTATTGTATCCTTGAAAATGGCTAACCGAAATGTGGGAAAAATGAAGCTATTTTATTTATATATAGATTTGAATGAAATTACTTATTAAGTATAATATAGTTTGTTGTACAATGTTATCTGACTGGCACCTACATTCAAAATAATACAGAGAATTTAATTGAAAATTTCAATACCTATTTCATTACTCGAGTCATTATACCATGGTAAATTGTAATACAATGAAATATTAAATAACTTGGCTACCCAACTACTTAAATAACCATACATCATTTGATTTTTTATAGTTTTTGTATTGTTGTTTAATGAATAATTTTTAATTTAACCTTGTAGGTACATATATATACTCTGTTAATCGCATATACCTAAGATATTAAATATACTTTTTCAGACAACCACATATGAAAGTAACCATAACAACATCATAAACTACTACGGAAAGTTGAAAATAATATATACTGATATGTTAGCATAACGCACACTTCTAACATATGAGGTGAAGTCTCACTGATTGATAACAGATGGCGTTACGATGAAAGAAAATAATACAATAAATGAAAAGAATATGTAATTATTTAAATCGAAGTTTTGACAGATTTTTTAACACATTTGCACAGATAAATACTTTTTTTTTAATTAATAATTATTTATTTACTAATATTTTAGCATTATTCAATATTTTGACATTACGGTTAGTACAGTTGGTATCACAATACCTAACCTCAAACGTCAAACGTCAAATTTTGTGGTCATCTGAAAAATAGTGTACATAACTCGCTCGAAAGTAAGATAACTGTGCTCGTGTACTTAAATCACTCGGAGCTGCGCACCTCGTTTTTCAATTTGTATACTCGCACGTTATTTTACATTTTCGATGCTTGTTATGTAATATACTATTATGCAGGAAACAATGAATGAAAAATCATTAGAAATTTCAGTAGCATACAGGTTTTACTATTTAAAGACAGGGGGAGATTTTCAGGGGGGCGGCAAAACAGGTAGCGCCGCCACTGCTAAGATTTGACGGCTGGTACTTCACATTCAGAATAATGAAGTAAAATTATAATAGCGTTATTTAAATATATCTCAATTCATACTGAATCTCTCGCATATCTTAATAGTTCATTCACCATTGTATTCACTCACTACTTATACTAACAGTAGTGCTAATGAAGAAATGATAGAGGTTTAGCTGGCTAATAATTATAGATGCACCAGCACGCAAGATACCAACCTATAAATCTACGACAGCACTAGATCATTCGACTGCTGTAATACGGGACTGTATTAAGATCTCAACCGAATACCGAATTCAAATATGAATCTTGTACGATTTATTACTTTGCAGGAATATGCAGCAGGAGCAGTCATGCGTGACTCTACAATCTAGAGCACTTTTTTTTTCTTTGGAATTTTTATTTTGATGAGTAGATTTGTAATTGTAAAAAGAAATCTAATTAATTTTTTCTAAAGACAAACTACTAATTTTAAACTTCATTATTGGTCTAGAATTCTTTTTTCAGCCATTTTAATGTGACACTATTAATTCAAACTTTTTCAAAAGTAAAAGAACACTATGTCAGAGGAATGTATACGTCTCTGTTTTTTGGTCCTTAATTATTGGACCAGAACAGAAATATTGTGTTTTTAATCCTAATGAAACAAATAACTGTTTAAAAATTGTATTTTGTTACTCTGCACAACAAAAATTTAACCCGAATTACAATAGCTTATATAGTGGAATCCGAATCACTCAGACATAATCGTATTTTTTATTATTAAATTCCATACCCATAAAGTAAATAAAAACTGCACTATATCAAATCATGTTTGTTTAAATCTATAACTTATTGGAAATAATAATATACCGTATGTTCCCGAATTGAGTTTACAAAAGAAAAAATTTCTTATTTTTGTTTTTAAAAAAAAAATCCAAGGGTACAAAAATGTATGCTTGATTTAAAATGCATATTTCAGTTATTAAAACTTATAATGAATACAGGGTTTGTTTATTATAACTTTCATATTTTGTTTATATTTATAAGTAATGATCTCTGAATATATGAACAAAATAGAAGTATAATTAGTTTGTATCTACTGTAGATTATTCACAAATATGTAAATTTGTACAGTACAAAAAACATTAAGATAAAATACAATCACTCCTAAAAATATTGGAAATGGATGTTTATCAAATATTTACTGTTACGTACGAATAGAATTCAATAAACATATATATAGTAAATATATGTAAGTACTTGTAATTTTTGTTGTATATATGCCAATATAAACTAATCACAAAGTATAATATATATTTTTTTCTATATAAATATTTCCGATACTCAATACATAATCGATTAGGCTAAATCTGTTATTCTCTGTTCATTAGAGTTTACTGAATAGAAATAAATACAAATACCGGGTGACCAACAAAAATTGTGCCATAGGCGTATAACATGGGTAATACGTTTTTCGTTGCTGTTACTGCTCTAAATACTTTACAGGAAAAATATTCAATTAGAGTATTCAATTCAGCTTATAAATCGATCAACATATTATATATTAATTATTTAGTTACTATTAACATCATTATCAGCTGTCAAATTTCAGTCCCCAAAGATGTTAGTGGAGGGAGAACTATAGGAATAATTTTATTGTGATAATAATTGTTAGTCGGTTGTTGGAATCGAACCCGGGTTCTCATATTCGCACTACGATTCGATACCACTAAGTCACTACTCCATATTGAGTGAAAATAAATGATATGAAATAAATTGTCTTATTTTCATTCTTAAGCCTTCGTTTAAAAAACAAAACAATAAATACAATCTGGTTTTCTATTCTTATGAATTAGATTTATCCTTTATTTTTGCCAAAAAAATATGGTCACCGTACTTATAATTTATTTGTCAGAGGGTTCGTGCTACTCTACTTGGTATGATAAATCGTGACATTATGTATGTAAAAAGTAAAATTACGCAGTTTTTATAATTCTGCAAATTTTGTTTAAAATTCGGCCGCGCAACACAATTTTGCTTTGTCGTTTTTGTGAAAACATTACCAGTTCAACTTGGGTATAAATTATGATATAAAAACGATGTAGTTTTTTAAACAAACCTTTTAACCAGCTCACAATTTAACGCTGTATTACACGTTACAAATTACCAAAAAACCTAGGAAACTTACCGTACACCAGTGGGTTTCAAACTGTGGATCATAAGCTTCCGAGAGGTCGGAAAGACATTGAAAGAGGGCCGTCGAATGCTGTTTACAAATTTTAAAATACATTCATCCCGTTGCAAGTTTTTTTTAAATTTTCAGGATTATTTAAATGAAAAATATCAAATCGAATCTTTCACAGCAATATTAAATAACGATAGCTCAGTGGTATCGAGTCTGCATGTGGATCCTAAGAATCCTGATTCGATTCTCACAGCCGACACATATTTTCACCAAATTAAAATTACCTCTGTGGCTCCTCCACCACTAACATCTTTGGGGGGCCGAGATTTGACGGTTGGTGCCATGCGCATAAATATATCACTTACCGAGATCTGCTTCGGCAGAGTGCCACACCCAGTAATGGATAAAAAACGTGATATATTTATTTTATGTTATCTGTTTATAGTTCATTGCGAGAAGGAAAATTTATTATAAAAATTGAAGTAACGGCGGTGCAACTGGCCCACAAAGAATTTATTATAAGCTTGATAATAAAATACAATTAATTCTTCTATTATACCAACATATCAAAATTCCTAAGAAACTACACCAAAGTACTTAATGAAAAATTTTTCCTTTATTACTTTTTGAAATCGTGGTTCTATGTTTGTAATGCACATTAATAAATCAGTCTTTTACAAACTGCAATTTTGATCACATAAACAGTAAGGGAGTCGAGAAAGAATATATTAGCGTCCCAGAAAGTCTTGACTTCGAAAAGTTTGAAAACTACTGTCGTAGAGTCATAACACTTTATTTAGTATAGTACTAAGATCCGCTACGATAGTTTATTTTCTTGTATCATGTTAAAAACTAGAAAATTTTTCACCAACGCAACTTCGCTTCGAAACGGTTTGATTTGAATTTACAACGCGATATATTTTTCCGGTTCAATTCGAAACGGACTTCGTGGGAAATAATGTTTTCGCGCAGAGCCGAACTTAGCTCAACGGTTTGATTTTCATCACATTAAAATTACGTTGAGGTTCTTTCCACATCTAGTTAGTTAGTTAGTAATCTGTGGGATCGGTTCACAACCCGATGCACCGCGGCCTCTCGGACCTATTGTGCTTTCCCATGGTCTCTTACAATGTAGGAGTTACGCTGTTCCCTATGAGGTCCAAGCAGTCGCTCCATGCCATTGTGTGTATTTCATCCAGTTCTAGTTCCGGAGTCCCAAATTTTTGGTACCTCTTTATTGCTAGAGCCTGACATTCACAAAGGAGATGTAACGGAGTTTCCTCTTCTTCTCCACATTTACTGCATAGCGGGCTTTGAGCTACTCCCAATGTATGCATATGCTTGTTCAGGCTACAGTGACCAGTAATGACCTCTGTGGTTGCCTTTATTCTGTCTCTGCTCATTTTGATCAGAGATGAGCTTACATTTTCTCTTGGTTTCGTTATGAAAGTCCTGGCATGTCTCATTCCAGTGCTGTCCATCCAGTATCTTTCATGTTCCTTCGTTATCCATCTTTTAATGTGCCCTTTAACTGTCTCATATGCAATGTGACAGAAGGGTTCTGGTCCAATAGGTTTCCTTTTTGCTCCCTGCTTGGCTAGTACGTCCGCCTGTTCGTTGCCCTCTACATTCGAGTGCCCTGGGACCCACAACAGAGTTACTTTGTTGTGTTCAGCCAGTACCTCAAGATTGTGAGTGCATTCTAGAACAAGTTTGGATTTTATGATGTTTGAGCTTAAAGCCTTAAGTGCTGCTTGGCTGTCTGTGAGAATGTAGATTTGCTTGTTTTTATAAGCTCTCTGCATTATCTCTTGACAACTTGTTAGCACAGCTAGTAGTTCTGTTTGGAATACTGTGGCATAACGGCCCAGAGATAGGCTAATGCTAGTCCCTGTTCCTTTATTGAGTATTCCCGCTCCACTTCCTGTTTCAGTCTTTGAGCCATCTGTGTACCATACGAGTCCATTCAGATGTATGTTTTTATTGTCCCAGTCACTCTTGTCTGGTATTAAGACCTCGTACTTCTTGTTGAAGTGGTACGTCGGTTTCCGTCTATCTGACTCCATGTCAAGGATGTCATTTGCGGTCCCTTTTTTATCATTGAACCATACTTCTTCCCCTTTTAGTTCTGAGAACCTATAGAGGGACATTTTAGCCTCAGCTTTAACCACTATGTGGAGTGGTGGTAGGTTGAGAATTACTTCCATGGCTGCAGTAGGTGTGGTTCTCATTGCCCCAGTTATACCTATGCATGCCATGCGTTGAATTTTGTTTAATTTCTGCCTACAGATCTCTAAGTTGGTTCTTTCGCCCCAGACTATAGATCCGTATTTAATGATGGGTATTATTGCCGATGTGTATAACCAATGCAACATCTTTGGCTTCAATCCCCATTTTTGTCCGAACATTCTCCTGCAGGCCCAAAAGAGCCTCTGAGTTTTGCCCGTAATTTTTTCCACATGTTCTTTGAAGTTTAGTTTCTGGTCTAAGATGAGTCCCAGATACTTAACCTGAGTTGACATTTTTATTTCTTTCTGAAAAAGGATGGGTATTTTCAGGCCATCTAGATTCCTTTTCCTGGTGAATAGTACTAGGTTTGTTTTTTCTGGATTAGCAGAAAGACCCTCCCTTGTACACCATTTTCCTACGATGTGCAGTGCCCTCTGCATGAGTTCGCTGGTGGTCGTAAGAAATTTCCCATTGATTACTATTACAAGATCGTCTGCATAACCTTGTACATAGTATCCTTCCCTGGTAAGTTCACAGAGAAGTCCGTTCACAACTAGACACCACAGTAGTGGCGAGAGTACACCACCTTGTGGACATCCTTTAATTACTTGGGCCTTCAGTGTGGTTTCGTTCAGATTGCCCTCTACTTTCCTGCTTCCAAGCATGTTCCTAGTCCATTTACATATAGTCTGTTCTATACCATGCTTTCCTGCAGCCTTAATGATAGAGTTAATAGAGGTGTTGTCAAAAGCTCCCTCAATGTCCAGAAAGGTGGCCATGGCATATTCTTTGCCCTTGATTGCTTTCTTTAGTTTTTGGTTTAGCTGGTGCAGAGCTAGTTCACAAGATTTTCCTGCTTGATAGGCATACTGGTTCTTATGCAGAGGTGTGTGAGCCAGTGCTGTATCCCTTATGTGCCTGTCTAGCAGTTTTTCTAGTGTTTTTAACACGAAGGAGGATAGACTGATTGGCCTGTACGATTTCGCCGTGGCGTATGTTTCTCGTCCCGGCTTAGGTATAAATACCACTCTCGTCAGTCTCCAGTCTTCCGGTGTGTATCCCATGGCCAGACTGGCTCGTAGTATTTTAATCAGGGTGCCAGATAATATGTCCAGTCCCTCTTGTAGGAGTACTGGAAATATACCGTCTCCCCCTGGTGATTTATATGGCTTGAAAGCGTTTACCGCCCAAGCCAGCTTATTTTTGTCTACCACTTGCTTGGCCAAATTCCAGTCTGCCCTGCTAGCCCTATTGTTTGATAGTTCTCTTTCAGGCTCCTGGTTTTGCCCTGTCGTAATGGTAGAACCCGGAAAGTGGGTTTGGAGCAAGAGTTCCAATGTTTCCTTTTCCGTTTTTGTTGAAGTTCCATCCGGTTTCTTAAGCGATCCCAGTTTTTGCACTGGTTCTCTGCTTAATATTTTTTGGACTTTGGCACAGTCCGATACACTGTCTATCTCTTGACAGAAGTTTTTCCACTTATCGCGTTTAGCTTTCCTAATTTCGTTGTTGTACCGAGTTAGGTTTTCCTTGTATTCTGTCCACAAGCCCGTCCTTTTGGCGGTATTGAAAAGTCTCCTGACTTCCGCCCTTAGTTCAGAAAGCTTGCTGTTCCACCATACGGTGTTTGACGTATCCTTCTGGATAGTTATTTTACAACTGCTTTCATAGGCCATCTTTATGGCCTGCGTTAAGCAGCTGGCTGTAATTTCCAAATCCACGACGGTGTTAGTTGTCGATGGACAGTCCCCGAGGTTTTTCCCAAGCTGTTCTCTGTATAGATTCCAGTCGGTGTTTCTTGGGTTTCTGTTCATTTTTACCTTGCTATTCGAGTTTATTTCGAATCTGATGTACCTGTGATCTGATATGCTCGGCTCACATGATACATGCCAATTTTTTATTTTATCCGCGAGACTCATAGTGGTGAGTGTTACGTCCAAGACCTCCATTCTATTACTCGTAACGAATGTTGGTTCATTTCCTATGTTTGCTACATGTAATTGCTCTGCCAGAATGAAATCAAGAAGTCCCTCTCCTCTCGGATTGACATCCGTGCTCCCCCACACAGTGTGGTGAGCGTTGGCGTCAGCCCCGAGTATGAGGTTCATCTTGAATTTTTTGCTGTACTTCGTGATCTCTTTTACTTCCGGTGTGGGAGGTAGGCCTTCCTGATCGTGGGGTAGATAGACAGACCCTACTATCATTTCCATTTTTCCCGCCTCTTGTTCAGTGGTTATTTTGACTGCTGTAAGATCTCTAGAACAAAAATCCCATAGTGTTAAAAATTTCACCTTCTTGCTAATTAGAAGACATGTACGAGGGTTTGCTTCGCCCATGTTATAGATAACGTGAGCTTTAGCATCCCCTAGACCTTTAATCTGCCCTTTGTGTATCCAGGGCTCTTGGATTAGGACTACATCAATAGTTTTAAGTAGAAAGTACCTACCCAGGGCAGCCGAGGCTGCCCTGCAATGATGCAGATTAACCTGGAGAACCTTGAAGATGGTATCAGTTCTCTGCTTCTTCTGTCGGTTGAGGTTTCTCCAGTCCCTCCACCTCCATAGACTCGGCTGTTCCCTCCGGTTTCCCTTCCTTCTTGCCAAGTACCTTAAAGGTAACCCTGGAGAAGTTTAGGTGTGGCCGGTGGTCTACACGTCCGAGGGACTCCCACGATTTCTCGTCCATAATGATGACAAGTTGCTGGCCCTTATCCTCACTCTTCCTACCTACAACCTTCCAGTGCTTCGTTCGGAGCCCTGTGTTCTGCACGGCGAGCCTGTGTAGGATCTTTTCCGGTTCCATTATTGGCCCCGGGATCCAGGTCACCGTCCTCACCGGTTTTGGTAGTTCTTTAGCCACCACCGTCATGAGCTTGGGTCCATCCCACGTTAAGTTTTCCACCACACTGGTTAGCCACTTCTGGGTTTGTTCATCGGCACACGTGATGCCAAGAACTCCCCCTTGGTAGCTGCTGCCCAGGAATCTGGGTGAAGTTTCTCCCGCTTCCATTTGATCTATAAGGTTCAAGATGCTTCCCCTTATTTGATCAGCTTGCTCACTGGTAAGCATATTCTCCGGGTAGTCAGAGGATGCTACAGCCATCCTTGTCCCCGTCAATGCCTCCTTGAACGAAGCAGGGTTTCCAACCGGCCTGCTCTTCTTCTTCGGCGGCTGTCTCGTTGGCGTACTGCCGTCCGATAGGTTTCGCTTCTGCGGCCCTGTCGTATCGGCAGTACTTACTGGCTTACAGACTGGTGTCTTAGAAGTCCCAGCTTGTTCCGCCTGTCTCTCTCTCTTAAGCCTCCTTCTGGCTGCTCCAGAGAGTTTCTTGCCTTCAGTGAGTTCCCTCTGGCCCTCCGCTGAAGATAGTGTCGGATTTCTCACGGTTGAGTCTCCGCTGGTGGTTTGTGGTTTTATGTTTTTATCCATATTGGTCCCACGAGAAGCTAGGGAAGAAATGGTCCGCCTCGACAGAGCCCCGCATGCCAAGGTAAGGCCTCGCCCGAGGACTATACAACCGAGTGCGGCCCGGTGCTCGGAGGTGTAGCCAGTAGTAACTGCTCCTCTATACAGCCATGCACCCTTCGGCCTGGTCTACCCACCTTGAGTTTAGGATTTTTATTGAGGTTTACTCCTCTCGGACCAGGCGGTGAAGCCAAGTCCCCCCGCACCTTTCCTACCCCGTGAGACGTGACCACAGTCAGTAGGGAGGTGCATGGTTTCACGGATGGTTGTACCTTGACGGTAGTCCCCATCCGGCGCCGTTACCCTGGTGCAAACCCTTAGTCACGACACGACAACCGGATCAGGAGGTTGGTCCGCGGGGTGGCTTTCCCATAGTTATGTTGCGAATTTTATGCCGCTCAAACATTGCACATACTCACCAGCCATGTTGCGGTTTTTACGTCGCTCAGGCATTTGGCTCCTCGTATATGTGGTTATGACCACCCTTCCCATTATTGGGATTTCTCCTATCCGCCACCTGGAGACGCGCCCGATGGGTAACCAACCACATCTAAATATTGTATATAATCCGTGAGTGTCATTATTTGGCTTATGCGGTTTGCAGTCGCTTTTGTTAAATAACGTATTTTCCATTTATATATAAAATATCTTATAGAACACGTGAGTAAAGTGTCATTATTTGCCTCAAATGTTTGCATCCCTCAGGCCTTAGAATTCAATCTCCGCTCTCGGCAAATAATAACAAACTTTACTCCCTTGTTATATAAACTACTATTATTGATCAAACAGATTCAGCACAAATGCTAGTCTTTCATCCTATAAATGGTTGCAATTCCATTTCAAGCTACTGTCCTTAGGACTAAGTTTCTGTTGGGCAGAGTAACAAATTAATGAATTAATTAATTACTGCATTATTTGTATTTAAATATAAAGCAACTTTTCTTTTCTACTTTAATGCAGAATAATTGATGAATATGTCTTTAAATTTTAGTTAACTAATTTCACTTTTAATTTGTATTAAACAAAAATGTTAATTGAATGTTTTCCCACGTTTCACCTTTTTGTTCATGAGAAAAATTCTATTGTCCCAATAGAATTGATACTTCTATTTCAAAGCAAAGTGAACGAATGTTGAACGTTGTTTGAAAATAATCTTACACACTTATAGACATTGCCAGAATATCTGACCTAATTTTTGTTCATTCATTACGCGAAGTTGTTGCGTACTTTCCTAATTTCAAGAAATGTTTCTAAACGGCTTGATAACATTATATTATAATTGCAGTTATGGTAGAATAGTACTTGTGTCCAGTGCCGTCTTTATCATAAGGGCACATGGGGCACAAGTCCAGGGCCCCCGGCTTGATAGGGGCCTCAGAATGCCGAGGTCGTCGTTTACACGGAAAATAGAGGAGCTCAATTTTTAAATTTAAATGTAAATCGAAAACCAGATAAGATTTCTAAATAATTTTTAAGCAATGAACGAAATTTTACTAAATTTAAAAAAAAATATATATAACTTAAAATTTCTTAATTAATCCTATAAAATATATACAAATGTTAAAATAACTAAAATATTTAAAAGAACTTTGAGGACATAATAGAAGATTGTACACTACAGAAATCCCGGAAAAAACTATCAACATTAACGTAATTCCAATTCTCAAAATATGAGTAGTAATCACTTCATTTATATTTGATTTGTATAAAGCTAACCATAATAACAAATAAAGTCACTAAATAAAACTACATACTGATGAGGTAATGATAGCTCAGTGGTATCGAGTCGGCCTGTGGCTCCTAACAACTCCGGTGCAATCCCCACAAGCCGACAAACATTTTCACCAATTTAAAATTACCCCTGTGGCTCCCCCACCACTAACATCTTTGGGAGCCGTGACTTGACAGGTGGTAACCGCACTTCACGCGCATAAATATATCACTTATCGAGATCTGCTTCGACAGAGTGCCACATCTAGTAATGGGTAAAAGGCGTGATGATATATTTATTTATTACCTCTGTGGCTCCTCCACCACTAACATCTTTGGGGCCCGTGACTTGACCACTAATAACCGCACTTCACGCGCATAAATACATCACATACCGAGATCTGCTTCGACAGAGTGCTACATCCAGTAATGAGTAAAAGACGTGATGATATATTTATTTATTTATTTTTTTATGTTTTCATTCAAATTTTTTTTTTTACTTTTTTAAAAGGGCCCCAAATGTTGTGTGCCCACGGGCCCTTCATAACTTAAGACAGCCCTGCTTGTGTCGCTTCATTTGTGAGAGCTTGTGGATTAAGTAATTGACTAATTTAACCTTGTAATTAAGTACTTTTAAATAGTTTATTTAAAATTTAATGGGTTTGAAAAAATTTATTATATTTTATATTAATTATGCAAAACCTTGTTGACTATAATAAATAATTGGAACGACAATAAATATAGTTAATTTTATGACCATAAATTTTTATTTAATTATAATTATTATAGACATAATTTTCTTTATACTTTAAAAACTAGAACTGCTATTGTAAGCATTATCATGAAAAAATGGTTAGTAGTGAAAAAGGAATTTCAAATATTTGTGGTATTTTGGTTAGCGATATATTTTTTATCACTTGTTACCAAAAATATAAACTTTTTTACTGATACAGAATTTTATGTGCCTGATAATTAATTAAACATTTTCATTCTTTATTCAAAAGTTATAAACCAATCGCACGGCCAATAAACAATTATAATTAAAAATATCTCCATTTATGCTCTGTTTCAAACAATACGATTGTTTCGAATAATCAAAATATATATATTGTTGTTTGTTCTTGTTATTTTGGAGCAAAAAGGGGATTAAAAGTACAGAAAGTGAAGATTATATATTTTATTGTATTTTTTTTTATGATGTGCCCTTGTGATACTTGTTTTTTATAAAGCAAGTTACGTTGGTTTACACGAGCACTGCGAATGGATTCATTTTTAGTCCCAAACAAACCAATGTAAATTAAACAATTATTTTCAATTTTACGATAAACTGAAAAAAAATCGCCATATTTTTATAACTATAATAAATCTTTTGTGAAGTTAATAACTACAAAAATAAAATAAAATTGTTATTTATTGTGAGAACGAATTAATTAAATTTAATTACATATAAAATAGAAATATTATTTTACCCATTATTGGGATACTCTACCGTAACAGATTTTGTGACCAATGAGAGTTGTGGCTTTAAAAAAATATATTTCTCTTTTAACAAAAGTTATAATAAATCATAATAATTATTTGTTTCATTAGAACTAAAAATACAAGTTTTAGGATCGAGTGCGTAGCGGAGTCTGGCAATATTACGAAACACGAAATAGTATTTTTAATTCGAACGAAATATATATCTAAATTTTCGCGGATTTATTCAAATTAAAATGAAACAAATTAACAATAGTTATTTTTATCGTCGTTATAACTGTAGTAAAAATACTATTTTTGGTCCTGAGACCAAAAAACGATGACGTATCCATGGTAACATAAACATTCCTGAAATAGTGTTCTTTTACTATTGCAACAGTTAAAATAATAGTGTCATATTCCAGTGGATGAAAAGAAATTATATAATAGTAATTCAAACGAAAATTGCTCGTGTATAAATCAATAATGACAATTGTCAGTATAATTTTTGTTTATTTTATCACTAATATATCTATAACAACCAAAATCTGTTGCCAGTAAGATCAATAAAATTGAATTTATTCAACACGATTTTTCCCAATTTTTTTTGGTCAAAAGTTTTTTTCAATTATTTAGATTAAATGATTATTTCGGGAGATATTCCCCTATACACTGTAACTGTATCATTGTCTGTTAATGATCGATAAGTTAATGATAATATTTATTTTTTATAGTTATTTTACAATATCAGTATTCCGCGACTAAAATAATTTACCCTGACATTTTTATGTTGTATTCATGCATTGGGTTTACTAATATATATAACTGTTATTATAAAAAGTAATATAATGACAGCTCACTGATACTTCCGTAAAAATAATATTTTTTTTTATATTGGCAGTTTTGAATCAAAGCAAAATAGAAGTATCAGAATAAATGATTTTGGTCACAAATTACCGAAGTGGTGGTAAAATGCAGATTAATCATAAAAAGTAAGGGTTGTCATTAATTTATCGATAATTAATAGATAATGATCGAGTTACAGAGTAGGGGGGGGATATCAATATTCCTTACTCATTTTTCACTTTGTATGTAAAATATAAGTTAAAGTTAGTGAGAAGTTTTGCTTGGCAGTATTCTCAATATAGTAAGATGATATATGAACCGTTCTTGCACCATATTTAACACATCACCGGGATTCCGAGTCCCTTTATTGTGATGGGTGTAAGGGTGCAGCGGCAGGAAAGTAATTTTTTAGCTTCTCTGGCAGGAAACGTTGATGTGTTATTTCACAGCAAGAGCTGTCAGCCTCGCCGCCACAGATTTGCATTTGAACACGATAAAAAGTGAACTACGATCTATTCTTTCTACAGCACTACAGTGCAACACTAGTAGCTGCTACTGCTCTATTAACACTTATTTATTCTACTTGTCTACATAATTAGGACGAGATTAAAAAGTATGTTATTAGATGAGTTGGGGGTGTGTTAGTTGATTGGTGAAATTGAGGGTGAGAGATTGCGTAGACTATCTATGAATAAATGGATGGATATGATTGAAGGTTTGTTGCGTGAACGAAAGATTAAATGAGCTTGTACGAAAGGAATTATGAATGTGGATGAAGCGAACATGGTGAACAGGAAGAATCTAATCGATTTATTAATGATTATTTTTTAAATAAAGAAATATAAATATATCATTACGCCGTTTATCCACTACTTTGTCATAAGGTGTCAGTAAGTGATATACTGAGTGCAAACAGTATTTTCGTGATACAGAAAACATAGTATAAAACACTGAAGGAAATTTTAGTATTCATGTATCAGTCTCCTTGGCTCGTGTCCTAATTTCTAACACGTGCTAGAATAGGTTGCCTTCTATATCTTGTATTTTAATATATTATTGTAATTTACAGAAATAAATGATAATGATGGCAGCACGTGTAGGGGCGGATAAAATACAACCCAATATGATGTATGAAGCACTAACGATAACCACAAATTTATGAACAACCTTATCCTGTTTTATAAATAACTCTAGTACCAATAATTTTAATCCAAAATAAAAATTGACTTAGTTAACACCTCTTTATGAGTCAGCCTGTAAATGTTTAATCGTGGCTTCGTGCTACCTTATTTAATGGGATAACATTGGCATAATCAGAAATTTCTAATGGAGGAGAGGGATTTCAAATTTTGAAAAAAGAATCGCTTAATCTCTTTAGATTTTATGATACACAATGTACAGAGTTTCTCTTTCTCTATCTTTCCAAATAGAAAAGTTACCAATGATGGGTTACTAACATTGCTTATTAAAGTGTAGCAGGAATTTAAATGATATACAATCGTAGCCTAGTGGATAAAATAAAACTTGTATTCGAATTCCTCTATAAGTTACAAACCCCTTACGAGAATTAGTTTCTCTAGTGCAGAGTAACAAATAAAAAAAAATACCTAGATAAAATTTTTGTTTCTTAGAAATTGTGAGTTTTAATCTCACTGACTTCATTTTATACTAAAATATACGATTGTATATAAAATAAAATATAAATCATCACGCCTTCTACCCATTACAGGGTGTGGCACTCTGCCGAAGCAGATCTTGGTAAGTGATATATTTTGCGCGTGAAGTGCGGTTACCAGCCGTCAAATCACGGCCTCCAAAGATGTTAGTGGTGTAGGAGCCACAGGGGTAGCTTTTCAAATTATGAAAATTGTTTGTTGCCTGTGGGAATCGAACCAGGATTCTCAGGATTCACAGGCCGACTTCATATCACTGAGCTAGCCACCCCATACGATTGTTTATGAGTGGTTCGAATTCCACTAGAAGCTAGTGTAATTGTAATTAAGCCCCTGTTGCAGATAGCAACAAATAGATAAATAAATAAAAATATCGTGTGATTCCTTCACGATCGATTTCTAAGTGCATATAAATTGAAAAATCAACAGTCCATGCTGATCTCTAGTAGCTTGTTGCAAAGAATGAACCCCTTTCACTCGGATGAACCATGTCACTCAGGGGGTAGTACCAGAGATGAGTAATTCAATAGCAGCATTCAGGTTCTGTTCAGTTCAGTGGCATCGCGGCCATTGTTGAACCAAGTCATTTTCCGATCGAAAGATCGGTCACCAAGTATAAAGGAACACTTCGATCAAATTATGAATGACTTTCGGGGAAAGTTATGAATCCATCTTTGATTTGTGGGTAAAGTTCGATGTGATAAACTTGTTAAAATCTTTTAAAATATTGCCTGTTGAAAACTAAATGGTTATATTGAATAAACGTCTATCAAGTAAGATGTCGTAAATCTCGCTGACTTCAACTTATACAGGGTGAGTTTTTTTTTTTTGAGCCACCATTGAGATCTCGCGTATTATAAGTGCTACGACTTTGATTAAGTTAGCAAAGTAGTGACACTAATGGTGTCTTTGTTTTTCCAAAGAAATGCACAAGTGACTAGATCTAAGGAAAAATGCGAAATTTGTTATTTTCATTCAATCATTTTAATTCCAAAATGGTGGCAGATAGAAACAAACATTTCAAATAGAAGTTGTAGATGTTAAAGCCCTCTTTACTCTAGGAAGTAAAAATGTTTTTTTGTTACTTAATAATTTTCGAAATATGAAATAAAGTTACATTTTTTAAATGGAAACACCGTTATTTTTTACTTCATTGCTCTAGGTACACAAATAACTATTTTTCACGACCTTGTAAGAAAGTAATATTTTGTTCCCTCAATTGAAAAAAGAAAATGCCTTTTTATCTCTAGGATTCCTGAAGAAGGAAGTATTTTTTTTCTTTCTTAGAGAAGTTAAGTAAAATCTTGACAGGAAAACAATTTTTTCTACGGCCATTTGAAAACGTTTGAAAAATAATTTAAAATAATTTTTCACAGATTTACTATTTTTAAATTCAGGCGATAATTATCATGTATCCATGGATATGTTGATACACTCGTACATTGTCAAATATCAAGTTTTTGTTCTTAACTGATATTTGGAAAAGTCTAGCTCGGTCGTAGAACAAATATTTTGTTTAAATTTCTATTTATAGAATAAATGTTAAAACCGAAAGTGAACGTATATTAGAACAGTTTAACAAACAAGGTGATACAATGGCCAACTACCGGATATATCGGTGTCCAATTTATTAGTGATAGTTTTATAGGTATTTACGAGTTACCAATTTAGTGGTGACTGCTTTATGTACGCATAGTAACTAGATATTTTCCACGTTGACTGTATCATTTACAGTGAATTAATTACCTATATAATTAATTGAACCAACAAAATTGTATCGTAATCCTAACATCACACTATGTCCTATCAAATAAAGCAGGACAATCCCTTAAAAAATGTATTCATTAGATTCATCCTGCAATTAACCCCCGTCAAACATTCTTATCCTGTAATACAAGCGCATCTGATCTTTCATTCACACAATAAACCTACAATCATATCTATCCATTATTAGATCGTGCACGCAATTTATCACCCTCAATAATTTGAAAAAGCTACCCCTGTGGCTCCTCCACCACTAACATGTTTGGGGGCCGTGATTTGACGACTGGTAACCGCACTTCACGCGCAAAATATATCACTTACCGAGATCTGCTTTGGCAGAGTGCCACACCCAGTAATGGGTAGAAGGCGTGATGATATATTATTATTATTATTAAGAAATAAACATATTCCAATAATTTTTATTTAAATGATGACGTAATTGTCGTCACATTTGAGATGTTAAACCAATGAAATTGCTTCAACATATGTGAGTTTATTGGTATTAAATTTATTGATTATTAAATTATTATAATAACTTATAAAATAATAACATTGACCTTCAATACATAAACTACCTACATTTATGAAATTAAATAATTCATTGTGACGTTTCTTTCCGCTGTATTAAACACTGACATCATGAAACTTTATTTAAAACACGAATAGCTGTTTGTATATATACATTTGTTTTACTCTTGTTTGTGAGGCGAGTGGTCTGTCCAAACAGCTACGTGTTGAAGTTACAATATCAATAAAAATGAATGATTAATAATATCGGTTGTATGAAGGTGTGTTATGATTAATTTGACGCAATTAGAGATAATATTTGGTCGTTAATATTTAAGTAACTTTGTTACCGTGTCATATAGTTATCAGTTAGAGCTATATCAGTAAAAATGTGTTCCATATTCATAAATGTCTGTTTCGTAATAAGTTATCATAATGTATCTACGTTCATTATAAGCTTTATGGTGTACGTATGTAATGTGGAATTTAAAACAGTTCTGTTTCTAAGAAATGATCAATGTAGTATTTATACATTTCGTGAAAAGTTTACTATGTCGCGTAAATTAATATAAATATATTAACTTAGTTGCAATGTTACTTTATTTCCATAGTAGGTCACGAAATTATCATAAAATTGGTGCACAATATATTTCAATTATAAAACAATGTAAACAATTTTATATGTGTAGATAAATTAATATTAATTTTTATAGAGCCGATTGATGCGACTGGTTCACATTCATTTCCTGTTCTGCACAATAGCAAATGATTTCATAAAATAAGGATAAATGATATTTAAAATTGAACTAAGTAACTAAATTTGAACAGTCAACTTGGTAGCTACGTCTACCGTTTATGTACAATATTCAACATTTAATTGTTACATTTTATAATAATGTTTAAATTATTTTAACGATATAATAATGTCGAATTTTACACTATTTATAGCAAGGTTAAAAAAACCTGACCCACTGCTTTTTTGGGTTTATTTGGGTATTATTGGATTTTTTCGTAATATTAACAAATACACTTAAAAATATTTTAATTCAAGTTATTTGATTTTAGATTAATTTTGTACATAATGATTAAAATGTATATTATATACTACTAAACTTTAAAACAAAATTTATGTAATATTATGTAATAATTGCAAAAAAAGTATTTATTTTATAATGAATTAAAAATATAATACGCTCTTTCATGTTATTGTCATATTCAACCAAATGGATTTTTTATTGGGCTTTTTGATGGAGGGTATAAAAAAACCCAGGTGGGTTTTTCTGGATGGGTAAAACATGAACAACCCTAATTTATAGTGACATATTAAAAAGAAGTCGAAATTATTCGTATATCAAAGGATGCAGGTTTTATTTATTTTTTAACATCCATTCTTTATTCAAAATATTTTTCGCTGTGTCCTGCCTGTGTAAATTAAATAAGAGTTATTTGTATATCAAGGGAAAACAGTGTGACATATCTTTCCGAAGATGCCGAGGCGAGGAATATAAAGCATCTGTATACAATAATTTTGTTCACTACTTTATTAAAAAAGTAAAATTTTTACAAATTTATATAAGATTTATTGTTCTTTTGACAGATATCACCTGAATGTCACTAATGTTAATCATACCGTGGATATGTCCTTTTATCCTTCTCTCCTTAGGACTAAAATTATCATATTTTTTCTCTCAATTGAGGCAAGAACATTTTCCTTTTTGATAGGAACATACAAAAATAATTGTTTCTATATTTTTAATTTGATTTCATAATTTAACGTCTTAATTTAGATAAATAAATACAAATACATATAAATGTATCACGCCTTTTATCCATTACTGGGTGTGGCACTCTGCCGAAGCAGATCTCGGTAAGTGATATATTTATACGCGTGAAGTGCGATTACCAGTCGTCAAATCACGGCCCTCAAAGATGTTAGTTGCGGGGAAGCCACAGAGGTAGATGACCGCATAAATGAAGCATTATAATCTATAATTACGCTAATAAAATTGCACTTTTGGAAACTTTATTAATTAATTTTGAAAGTTAATGAGTGATTTTCCAAATTGAAATTTATCGGTAAAAAAAATAATTCATTTTCCAATTTTCCATGTACGTCTGTATATTTACCATATTTTATATAACTGATTAATTTTGAATATAACTATTAAATTGAATAGGAATTCCACATATAATTTGGCTTGAATTAACAGAGTGACAATGACCTGTGCTATGGCACGTGTAACTCCAATGAATCCCAGGTTTTTCCGAGTTATTAACAGAAAAATCAATGTAAATTGGAGCTGTTCGGTCAGCAGAAGACCAGAACATCACATTACTCTCCTAACTGTTTTATCTGATATTTTTAAGGTCACATATAAATAACAAAAGTAACTCAACCTGTTTAGGAATGACCGAATGATATACATATATTAAAATCGTATTTTGATTATGCATACTGGCAATCATAGCTCAGTGGATAAAAAATAAAAATGAGTGTTTTTTCAATTATTTAGCGCACTAGTGTATAAAATCAAACTTTTCGTCGGTTACCTTTTTTGAGTGATGCGAATACAAAAATTTCATCGATTATTTTTTGACGTTTCTCAAAACCAATAAAATGCTTCATTGTATGTCACGTGTCTGCGTCTTAACCAATCCTGTCATTATTATACTGAGAATAAAGCTCTTGTGATTATTCCAGGGAATAATATCTGGAGGTGCTTTTTTGTTTGTGACAAATGATAGGTAATTGTCAAATAATTATTTAAAACAGTCAACGAGTCAAGTAAAATGTGTATCAGATACAGAATACTATTGCCTGGCAACAAGTTTTCGAAAGATCTGTCAAATTATATTCAATTTATTCTCACTCCCTTGTTATATTAGGCGTATTCCATTTGCCATTTTACTGAACCAGATCACTAATTTATTTCGCTAGATTACTTCGCTGACTTTATTTCGAGTACTAGAATTATAGATTCTAATTTACTTTGAAGTAATTCACCCCAATAAGTGCATCAGTTTGCATAATTCAATTCATTTAGTCATGTGTCGAATTTATCTGAACTGATTTAAGTGAACCAAGTGACAAATGGAATACAGCTATTATTACTGATAAATCGCGCTGTCATTTGAATACATTTAATTAGGCATCTATATATGTGTATATAATTTATCCATAGTTCGTATTCAAGTATAAGCTACTGTAACTGAATTTAAGTTCCTGTTGTACAGAGTACCAAATAAATAAATACTGAACACAGTTGAAGGTATGAAGCAAGTATAATTAGTGCAATAACTAAGTGATTATATTGTTAAATAATAAAAGCAATTTATGTATATCTGCGACTTAATTGCGTGTTGAACTCATTAAGATTGCAGGAACTACATATCTGGATACTTCAAAACAAAAGTGTTTCAAATAATACCTATACACGTAAATTACTTTGATAAAAGTACAATTGCTAAATTGAATTGTGTTTAGCATATTATTATGTGGTGATGATATATTTATTTTATGTATTGTTTATGTAATGAGGTATGATTTGACAGATTTATTGATGAATTTTTGTTTATCGTAATGAATTCAATTATTTAACAATAGAATATTGGTGGTTTTAATTAACATTTTGACCTTTACTAAAGATTGTGGGTCCTCTTCAGTGGGTTTGTTTTTATGAAGTCATTATTTACACAAATATTTTAGAAAATTGCAAATAAAAGTTATTGATAATTCGATATTTCACATTGTCTATACCAGTGGTTTCCAAAAAGGGAATCACTGGATCATAATATTTTTGTTTGTTTGATTCATTATTAAATGTTAATACGACTATTTTGTAAAATAATAAATCAATAAATTTTATTACTCATTTGATTCCTATGCAATTTGAATTCAATTAATGTCAATTTAATATAAATTTTAGTCAAAATTTCGTAATACTGCATCGAATATGCAAATTGAAAAAAAAATAGGTTCTCATTTAAAATAAGTTGCACTCCGTATTTTGAAAACTACTGGTCGACATTTCTTTTATTTTAAAATAGACTTTCAAAATGGTATTTCGTTGCTAAATTAAGCAACCTTGTAGCTCTTATAGTTCTCGAGATAGCACTGGTGGCACATTTAATTTGAACAGCCTGTATATGGGGTAGGTGAATTAATGGCATGGATTTGAGAACCTACATTCATTTCCACAGCCAACAAACCATTTTTTATCATAAAACAAAAGACAAAATGTCTATTGCGATGTGGAATTGAGTCTTAATAAATAAGAAAAAATAGGAAAAAAATTTCCATCACTTGTCTCGTAATTACACAGAGGTTTGTTTTACAGCACGTTTGCATCAACTTCTCAGGTCATCAACAAACGGCTGGTCAGTTCAGCTTTAACCATAGATGCGTTTCGTCCTTCCAGACTCATCAGTATGGTGCGATCATTTATCCAACTAGATCAACTAGGAAATAGTGGATTGTGATACCGACTTAGCTGAACTGACTGATGTTAACCTATCTACAACGGTAACATGACATGAGAGCTATGGAGCCATTCGTGGTGCCATCTACCGACAAAATCGCAAACTGCTTGACAGATGAGAAGTTGATGCAAACGTGCTGTAAAACCTCTGTGGAATTACGAGACAAGTGATGGAAAATTTTTTCCTATTTTTTCTTATTCATTTTTTATCACATTAAAATTATTCCTGTGCTTCACTCTAGTAACAGCACTTTAAGTGTAAAAACATATCAATTGTGATCTGATAGTAATTATGATTGTTTTAGCATTTATTTATTTGTTAAACTTCTTTCTAATTATAGCAGCTCATAATTGCGCCAGAATTGCGTATGACACAAATGTCATCTAGAACCAACCCTGTCTCATGCAACAATCTACTCCCTCTGATCCTCTATTCCCTGTTAAATTCAACAGTATTAGATACAGATACATTACAATACCGCAAACCACGTAATTCCGCAGTAACTCAAACAATACATGACTGATATGTATATTCACAAAGCTCGAAGTTCGCAATCAATTTTGACATGCACTGGACACATGTATCAGCAGCCGCGAACAATGATTTCATTCACACGACCACGGCTTACATTGATCGCCTGACCCAGCGTTCAACAGATGGCGTACTTCTGTCACCAAAAACAACAGTACGATGCTGTAGATTCGTCTACTGCTGCTTCCGAGCATCTCATTTACTTACTTGTTACAGCTCATAAAATAAATATATCAGAAAAACGATAGCAAAATATAACGAATACCTACTGACAGAATCCTTTAATTTCGAGGACTAAAATCAAATAAAACGTTGTCCAACGGGCATAATGAAGATTACAGCTTATAAAATAAATATATCATCACGCCTTTTACCCATTACTGCGTGTGGTACTCTGTTGTACCAGATCTAGGTAAGTGATAATTTATGCGCGTGAAGTGTGATTACCAGTCGTCAAATCACAGCCCCTAAATATATTATTGGAGAGAGAGCCACAGAGATAATTTTAATGTGATGAAAATTATTTGTCGACTACGGGAATCGAACCAGGATTCTCATATTTAATGCGATATTACTGAACGCAAAAAGATAAATGAAACCAAATTATATAAATAAATATAAATATATCATCACGCCTTTCACCCATTACTGGGTGTCGCACTCTGCCGAAGCAAATCTCGGTCATATATTTATGCGCGTCAAGTGCGATTACCAGCCATGTTAGTGGTGGAGGAGCCACAGAGATAATTTTAATTTGGTGAAAATGTTTGTCGTCTGTGGGGATCGAACCAAGGTTCTCAGGATCTTCAAGCCGACTCGATATCACTGAGCTATTAATAATGAATAATGTACCACGATAAAGATGAATCTAATGAATAAATGTTCAAGGGTTTATGTTACCCCATTTAATTGGAGATATTATGTTTATATGTAATTATCAGATTTTGTATGTTAATGACGAATGCGCATGGAACAAAACAGTATGTCGCCATCAGAATTCAAACCCTGGTAGCCATGGTCATGTCCAACACGAAAAAAGCGTGATGCTACACAGCCCTGTCTGTGTTAATGGCCTCATGAAAAAATGTTACAAAAGTCGAGCTTAATGAATGGTCGAAAGCACCACAGCTATTAACTTTTATTGTTTTCAAAAGTTCTTGTTTTACTTTTACTATTTGTGTAAAATGTAATAAAATGATTAAGGCTTTTGTTTTAGTTGAACTATTAAGTTGTAGATATGATTTGTTAGTTTAGTACCACTCTAATTCTATAAAAACATCTTTGTTCTTTTCCACCAGTGTGACAATAGCTTATAAACTGTACTATACTGAAAACGTTATAAACATCGACTGACGTCATCCATCCTGATCAAACTTAATAAAATTATAAGAAACTGGTGCAATATTTAAATGACAAAAAAAAAACTGCATTGAAACACAAATCTTATACGATATACAAATATTGAATAATTCATATGTATTGAAAATAATTATTTTTCATTTCTAATCATTTTTAACATTTTGCACGTTAACATGATACATAATTTCTGTCTATATCGAGTTGTTACTGATCTGTCAGATTCATGAACAATTGTTTCAAACATTAAAAAATCTATTTTAGGTCTTTGACTTTCACTTACATTAGTTTTGAAAAGCTATATTATAACAATGCCGAAGGGAAGAAATTAGTCAAAGGAATGTCAATTGCTGATTCTTCATTTAATCATTTATTTTGAATAAGAATATACAAATAATGGACCGGTTTTACCCCTAAATGCTGTATGAGAGGTAAATTACTATATATGGCACTAAGTTTTATGATTAATTTACAATTTATTAGAGTGTATTGGACGCATTAAAAGTCTCTGAAATATCTGCAAAGTGATCTCCAAAGAAGCAACGTGCACTACAATTTAAAATTGGTTACATGTAAACGTAGCAACACCCTCCTATGTCATTCATCTAGTTATATTTTTTGATGACGTTAGTCAATCTTTATAACGTTTTCAGTATAGTTAAATAGTTTTTATTTATTGTTTGTAACTAGCGTAAAACTGCTATTTTTCTTTACTTATTTCATTAAATGTATTTCAGAAAGAATACAGCTTATTATATTATTTCTAGTAAATAATATATACACTATTTGTAATTATATTTAATTATTGTTTACTGACATATACCTACTAAGTAAATAATTTCGTTGTTGATTATAAAATTACGGTGACATTTAATTTGAAATGATCGGTCTACCATTAAAAATATAAATTTAGTATAATTCGTGTAATATACTAATTAAGTATGTGGAAAAAACTAGTGCGCAAGTTGCTTAATAATAAATTAACCACGTAATTAGATATATGACTATTATTATTAAGGTCAATAAAAAAATTCGGATATTATGTCATATGAAATCCCAAGGAAAAACTGAACCATTTAAAATTATTTATATTAGTTGACATCTGAGTATATTATTTAATTAAGATTGACAAGAATGTTGCTAGAAGACCGAGCGTGAACGTGAGTTAATAGAGATTGTTTCGGCATGTGGAACATGTGTCGAACGAAAGATTGGTGAAATTGAGGGCGAAAGATAGATATGACTGAAGATTTTTTGCGTGAATAACAGATGAAACAAGGAATTATGAATGTGGATGAAGTGAAATTCGAGTGGCAGGATAGGAATATCCAATTAATGTTTCAAAGGTTCGTGCTACCCCATTTGCTAGGACAAAGCTTGTTGTTTATACGTGTATTTATTTTTAATTGTCCTGTAAGAGATTTGATAAACTTGCCTTATTACAAATTAAATATTTATCGACCTGTTAATTGCTTATTAATATTTTAATTTGTCACATCTTTGCTATGTATATAGTTGCCTCTTAATAAACATTTTAGAACCCAAACTGGTATAATTTATATTTTTTTGACAGTTACAGTTATCTCAATATATATTTTATTAGAAAAATAATTTGACTTTTAAAATTTTTAATTTTTAACAAATATGTAGCATTTACATAATTGTACTTAATTATTGGTTCAGAATGGCCATAACCTTGACTAAAACGTCGCAAAATAAAATGTTCTTTAAATCCAATTACATCTTCTAAAAACAAATTGGGTTACTACAGTATACCCTCTTGTCGACTGACAGTAGTGTTTCGAAATTAGAAATTTTACATGATATGTGGGTTCGAAAACAGTGGATAATCATAGTCGTAGTGATGGTTTTGTATGGTGGCTAGGTGAGGTTCGGTTAGGTTTCGTCAAGTTGTTTTAGAGTCACTGGACACATGAACAGCCATATACAGTGCCATCTTTTGGCTAAATATCAAAATAAGGCAATAATGGAGTTTTACCACAAATTGATGTTATGTAAACAATTGTAGTCTTATGATTTATTCATACCGTTATAATAAATAGAGTATTATCCTACCTTCTATGAAGTTCTGGAACTGCAGCGCTGCAATTGCAGATCCGCAGGATTCTTGGATATCATTGGAGGATGAATCTCGGCACTGAAACAATAAAAATAAATAACTTTTAAATATAAAACATTTCTATTTGAGATAATAAAATAAATATTAGTATTATTTATTACTCTGCACAACTGCGTATACTCATAATTCCAATTACAACGAGTACAAATCATGATATAATTTGATTATAAGTTAAGGTAGTACTAGTGTGACGGTGGCGCCATCGGTTGTCGAGTGGCGAAACTGACGCTCCAAAAAATGTAAAAATCGAATAAAATAAGTGTTTTATACATATTATGATTTGAATATCATGAATTGTTAACAGGTTGTTGGTCTAGTGAACTTTCAAATACCATACCACCGTGTGTTGTTGCCATTATAATTTGGGATTCTTAATTTTTCGTTAAAAACAAGGCTTTGCATGGCTATATATCCATTACTAAACGATAAAAAACTTTCTCCTTCTGATACAATATACATGGATAATTCTAGAACATCATACTAGTTTTTCAAATGAAACTGCAAAATTTTAGAGGTACACAAACCAAATATGTGCGATTCTGAGTGATGATCGCCATAAGCCCCGTGTATAGAGAACTCAACTTTACAAGCTAATATATTTGTTCACAGACGATGAATGTGTTTCATATTTTAACAGAATGCGTATGACTATCCAATGTTGACGTGCGTCAAATTTCATTTAGATCTGTAAAACTTTTGTTCATGCTAGTACTACCTTAACAATCAAGCTACAAAAGTAGTTTCTAACTTCGTTTATGCGCCTAAGTCTCAAAAATATTACCTTACATCAAATTCCAAAATCTCTCGCTCAAAACAAATACAAATTTACTCAGTACACACATTAAACACATTACTACGATGATCACACTATGAAAACTGCTACCACACTGGCTGCATGTCGGTATTGTTTCGCTACAATCTGTACGTACCTACAGTTTCTGTAGGGGCGCGCATAAACAAGTTAATATCACAATCCGGCGCGATCTTGCTTTTTAGAAGAGACGAAATGCGAAATAAAATACATTGCTAGTATGTATACAAGTTAAATTGTTCAAATATTTTGTTCAGTTGAAGTATTTATCTCTAAAACAGTGGTTTTCAAACAGTGAGCCGCTGGATGCTATTTAGAAATTGTAAAAAAATTGTATTATAAAATTGATCGAGTTACACTGTTTTGAAAACCACTACTCAAAAATAAAGTAAGAATTAGCCATTCTTAATCGCTTGTTCACTGTGTTAATATGTGTGAGAAAATGTTGACAAGTATGTCAGTGAACTTAATTACATTCGAAAACATGTATAACAAACTAATCGAATGTGTGATATAGCAGAGCAGGTAAAAACAAGTTCCGCTTAATGATCGACAATCGTAAATATGAAACCAATACATTCTAACCGACATTCATTTATTTGTAAAATGATGCCATTACTAAACTTGTATCCATTTACCTAGTTAACGATTTTCAGCTCAAAACAAATTAATGATGAAGCATTTTGTTTTTCACACCGGATACATTACTGGAAATATTTTCATAACTAACAGGAAGTAAATGTAGATTGTTTTTTGTTTATTGCTATTTTTAAAAATAAATTGTAGGTAATAGCCAGGGCTTTTTTAAAAATGACAAATGTGTCAAATATAAAATAAAAGTTATGGCTTTTTTAAAAATAATTTTGGAAAAACTGAAACTTAAAATAATTTATGAGGTAGGTGGTTTAGTACTATCGAGCCGAACTGTGGATTTGAGAACTCGAGTTCGAATCCCATAGCCGATAAGCAATTTTTACCACACTATAATTATCCCTATTGCTCCTCGTCTACTATCTTTGGGGGCCGTGATTTGAAAGCTGGTAACCGGATTTCTTGCGCATAAATATATTACTATATGTCTACAACCCTTCGTAAAGCCACAGGAGCTACTTAAATATAAAGTATTAATATTAAACGATACGTTACATCAACGAAATTTAACACAATCATTGGTTAATTGTAAAAAGCAATGAGATTCCATAAAAGATATTTAAAAATTCGCTTAGTTCTAAATCAAATAAATAAATATATCATCACCCCTTGTACCCACTATTAGGTGTGGCACTCTGCCGTAGCAGAACTTGGTAAGTGATATATTTCGCGCGGAAAGTGCGGTTACTAGCCGTCAAAACATAGCCTACAAGTATGTTAGTGAAAGGGAAGCCGCAAGAGTAATTTTAATGTAGTGAAAATTGTTTGTCGACTTTGGGAATCAAACCCGGGTTCTAAAATAAACAGGCCGACTCAATACCAAAGCCACCTACTCTAGTTCTAGTCGCACATTTAAAAATTTGATGGCGTTGTGTGGATTTACTAAGGGCCGTGTATTTTTTTACCAAATATGAATTAACCTGAAACTTGTCATTTTTTCAACACCCTGTATTTAAAAAATAACAAATAAATATGAAATCTGAAATGAATGAATGATTTGACATGAATAAAAATAAAACACTCAGTGTGATGTAACTAGTGGGTGGGTCGTGTTGATGGGGTGCGGTTGTGTGAGGCGCTGTGAGGCAGAATCTCATTTGAATTTGTTTTCTGTTGTGACGCTTTTGTTGTTTGTGACACATATCAAATCAATATCAATCACTTTTCGAAATGGACGCGGAATATAAATTAGCGTGTAATTGACGCAATACTCGCCGACCGTCAATTGTCGATTCTGTATTGGTTTCCAGCCACACAGAGTTGTTGATTTTCTGCAGGATTTGTTTTTATTGTTTGCTTGATTTATGGATTGGCAACTGTTTAATCAATTCAGTTATTTGTTATTTTATAAGATTGGTTAAATGTTCATGAATCGATGCTTTTATTCATTCTCAGAAGTGAATTGTTAATGTTATTGAGTCGGACTGTGGATTTGAGAACCCGGGTTCGAGTCTCACAGCCGATAAATAATCTTCACCGAGTTAAAATTACCCTGCAGTTTCTCCTCTACTTACATCTTTGCAGGCTGTGATTTGACGGCTGGTAACCGCAATTGACACGCATAAATGTATCACCATCAATTTATACAAATAAAATTTCCTGAAATGGGGTAATGGCTCAGTGATATCGAGTCGGCCTGTGGATCCTGAGAACACTGGTTCGATCCCCATATCCGATAAACATTTTTACCAAATTAAAATTACCTGTGTGGCTCCCCCTTCACTAACATCTTTGGGCGCCGTGATTCGACGGCGGGTAACCGTACTTTACGCGCATAAATATATTACTTACCGAGATCTGCTTCGGCAGAGTGCCACATCCAGTAATGGGTAAAAAGCGTAATGATATATTTATTTATGGCTAGCACAGTGGTATGAAGTCGGCCTGTGGATCCTGAGGTCCCTGGTTCGATTCCCACAGGTGACAAATTTTCATAATTTGAAAAAGCTATCCCTGTGGCTCCTCCAACACTAACATGTTTGGAGGCCGTGATTTGACGACTGGTAACCGCACTTCACGCGCAAAATATATCACTTTCCGAGATCTGCTTCAGCAGAGTGCCACGCCCAGTAATGGGGTAGAAGGCGTGATGATATATTTATTTATTTTTTTTATTTATTTGTATATAAAATATAACACGTATGGAAAATGTTATTATTAGCGCTCTTGACAAATAATGATGCACTTTACGTCCTTGTTATATAAACTAATATTTTTTTATATAAATAAGCAGGTAATTTTGTGGGCGTTAGTTATTTGCTACAGTACACAACAGAAGATGAATTAAAATAACAGTACAGAGAATGGAATCGAAACCACGTTCGCTTTATAATAATGTTAAAATAGTTTTTGGGTGGTATTAAAGTAGCAATTTAAAATGTAATTTAGATTGGCAAAATATGAAACTGTTGTGAAATTGATTCATAGCCTTTATAGTACAGTTTAAGTTTTGTAGACTTGTGTTTGAAAACTATTAATTAAAATTAACTCACAATGTAGATAAGGTCGTAGTCGTATGTAACGCATTTTCACGGATAATTTCTGTGCAAATTTCTAATTGTTCTACACAATTTCATTTCAAATAAAGAAACAATTACTACCTATTATTGATTTAACCATTGTTTAACCGTTTATTTCATAGTTTTCCTATTTGTTACTAAGTCAAATTTAGAAGAAAAGAGGACAATTATAACCCATTGTCTCTATCAAGCAAAAAATCATGACTTCATACCAAACTGATTTCAATTTAAATTAAAAAAAAATGCCTGTGTCTGAGTTGTTAAAATTTCATTATAAACTACTGTAATTGAGAGTCAAGTACTGTTGTGCACAGTAACAAATAAATAAATAAATAACAGGCTGTCATAAACAGAATTGAATTTAGTATACGTTTTCATTTATTTAAAATAAAATAAATATATCATCACGCCTTTTACTCATTACTGGGTGTGGCACTCTGCCGAAGAAGATCTCGGTAGGTGATATATTTATGCGCGTAAAGTGCGGTTACCAGCCGTCAAATCACGGCCCCCAAAGATGTTAGTGGTGGGGGAGCCACAGGGATAATTTTAAATTGGTGAAAATGTTTTGTCGACTGTGGGGATCGAACCAGGGTTCTTTAGATCCACAGGGCGACTTGCTACCACTGTGCCATTACCCCATAAATTATTTAATATTTACAATTAATTTATGGGATAATGGCACAGAGGTATCAAGAACCTAGGTTCGATTCTCACAGCCGACAAATATTTTCACCAATCTTTGGGGACCGTGATTCGACGGCTGGTAACTGCACTTTACGCGCAAAATATAGCACCGAGATAAGTGTTCTTTTTATTACATTATGTTTTTTTGGCTAATATATCTCGGACACAATGAACGATGAACGAAACAGATGTATAGAAGTGAATGGACGGATGTAATTGAAAGAAATAATAATTGAATCTACCTATAAGTTTAGTTCAGAATTGGGTCATTGCATATATAGGAATGAACTGAATCCGGAAGTACCGTTCAACCAACCGGAACTTCATATTCACACCTCTTATAATCGTTGTTCAATTTCAATCATACCTACTACTCGTACTTTTCTCTTACATCTATTTTCCACCTACTGCAAGTTCTGTGTATTATCTCTTTCATTTACATTCCACCTTCTCTATACTCTATAATTCTATATTTACTCTAGATGCATGCATAACCGTTTTCACTCTCTAACAAAGTCTGTAGTTTGGAGTTTATAGTTGCAGTGTACCGATACTTAAAACAGAGGCAGCTGTGGAAGCTTCTACAGCTCGATACATTTGTATACGGAAAGAGAAAATAATAGCGAGATGATCAATGATTGTATTGTCAATTGTTGGTAAGTGCAGAAGCAACACACTATATACTGATCCAGCGTAACTACATATATATATAGAATATAGAATGTTTAACCACAGACAAAATATATATAGACGTCTAATTAAATGTATTTAAATGACAGTGTTTTTGTATCAATGACATTTGTAGTTCCGAACGAGTCTGTATTACCGCACTAATATCTATTATTAGTTCATAAGGAATAAATATAAAAATAAATATATCATCACGTCTTTTACCCGTTACTGGGTGTAGCACTCTGCTGTAACAAATCTCGATAAGTGATATATTTATGTGCGTGAAGTGCGGTTACTAGCCTTAAAAACACGGTTCTGAAATATGTTAATGGAGGGGAAGCCACAGGGGTAATTTTAATGTGGTGAAAAAGTTTGTCGGCTATATGAATTGAACCCGGGTTCTCATATTTATAGACCGACTCCATACACCACTGTACCACCTACCTTACCTATTAGTTTATGAAAGATAAATTAAGGTCTATGTATTTACAATTTATTATGAATTGTGAATAAATGAATTGTATATTGTGAATTATAATTCCTTTATTTTTAGTGCCCTAACTCATTGTTCATGAACTAAACAGACATTACCGTTGCGATACAGACATACAGAACTACAAACGTTATTGATAAAAGTGCTGCGCCATTTGAATACATTTACTTAGGCGTCTGTATATATTTCGTCTGTGGTGGTTGAACTGTGTAGACTGCATGGCGCGGCGGTGTGCCCAGGACTGCAGTGTGTTAATTTATTCGGACACCGTCACGGACCGGTGGCGCAACAATGCTGAGTGCTCAGAGTTTATTGACTTGTAAATCATGTTCATTTTAATATTTGCATTCATACAGAATTTATAGTATTTATTTATTTGTGCTATTTTGTACAACAGGAACTAAATCCCAATTAAAGTACAGGGTCTGGACTCGGTGAGCCACAATGTGGTAGTTTATATAATATTTAACAGAAGTAGGATTCTAACTCGGAATCTACTAGTTGTTGGATGAATTTGATGAATAAATATTAAGGGAACGTGTTTCAAGGGTTCGTGCTATCTCATTTGAGGAAATATAGCGTTGTGAAATATTTATATAAAATATAAAAGGAGTAGGTATATGGAATAGGTAGCTTAGTGATATCGAGTTTGTCTGTGGATCCTGAGAACGCTGGTTCGATTCTCAGAGCCGACAAATAATTTTCACCACATTAAAACTACCCCTATGGTTCTCCCTCCACTAACATCGTTGGGGGACGACTGGTAGCCGCACTTCACGCGCAAAATATATTATTTCGGCAGATTGCCACACCCAGTAATAGGTAAAAAAGCGTGATGATATATTTATATTTATTTATTTATTTATAAAAAGAGTTAATCTGTTTGTGAATCTGCCTGGCTAGTCTGTTCGCAAGTCACCTCGCACAGATGATCCGGAAATGACAATCAAGTTGTCCATGCATGATAGTTAGTGCGCATGTGTGTGCATAGCCTGCTGGGCTCCCCGTCAATATTTGGTTTGTAATTACCTCCCATTGAAGGTCGCGCACAATAGCTCTGTTTATATATGCATACATCACTCACATACACACATACATATAGCCATACATATGCATTGTGCAGTGACATAGGGAGCGGGCCGTGTATAGGTGATCGTGTCGTGTTAACTGAGTTGCATCTAGCTGGCGGTGCGATGAGCATACCTGCACGTATTATGCAATATGGGAAGGTGTGTATAGTGTACAGATAGACCGTATTTTTTATAGTAATCTACTAGGCTGCTTTTGTTTCATTGGAACGTTTTAAGTAATCTAGAACACTATTTAATAAATAATCTAATTAAATATAACTCGAGAGTTGGATACATTAGACAATAATTCTTCAGTATCTTTCTCAAACTTGTTGGCATTTGGCAATAGTCACGAAAGCCAACAAGTTTTCGAAAGATCTGTCAAATTATGTTTCAATTTATTGTCACTCTCTTGTTATATTATTACTGAGAAAAATTGGGATCCCACCAGGATTCAAGCCTGAGATCTTATGAACTCCAGTCATATGCTTTAACCAATTAAGCTTGTGTCGCCTTGGATTCAAATCAGATTTATAACAACACTCAAAACAATAATAAATCTTATCTAAATTTCTAATAGATTTCTGAAAATGTGATATACAAATAACTATTACTTAATTAAGACAGTAATGCATATTTAAAACTCAATTAACATCCCATTAAAGATGTAATGGCGCTAACTAAATTGTAACATCTTCACTTCTAGCCGATCTCTTCTCAATCATATTAATGTTAAGTTCGTCTCGCTAATCGCATGTGCACAATTTCACGGTTGTCGAGACAACGCGTCCTGGTCTAGAGTTTCCTCATTCTCTTTCTCCTCTCCTCTCGCCTCTCTCATGTTGCAGGGTTCGCGCGCAGACATGAAGAGGAGTCTCCACTTAAGCCATTTAATCTCTTTATTCATTCATGTATCGTGATTTACCGCGGGAACGCGGGGGTTACTCTCAGCTGTGTTGGAGTTCAAACAGGCAGTTTGGCTGTTCTCAAAATGGTTACCAGTGAATATTTGCTCAACCTATTTACGACATATTTTAAGTAATACAATAATTTGGCAATCGTAGTTCAATGGATAAAATCGAGGCAAAACTAGCATGAATTAATAATTAATTAGAAAGAAAGTGATCGCTAATTTCAATTTATGTTTGATACCGATAAAGTATACATTGCCTAGGTAATGTGCAAAATTTCAAATGTAAAAATTGTATTATGTATCAATATGTTTATGCACAACCGGGCCGAAAAGCATGTGTTTTTGCCCTAAAAAGTAGGCTTAAACACTTTTTTTTGGTCCATGGGCCAAAAAGAAATAATTTCTATGAATACATAAATAAAATGACAATTTTTGTTTACTGTGAATACTTGATTTTTATCTTTTAAACATATAATTAGATCTTATTTTGTTGTGCATAAAATATTGTATGTACCACGGGTGAAATTAGCGTTTCTGATCCCTTATTAGCACTCGACGTTTTGTGCCTCGTGCTAATTATCATGTCACGGGCCAGAAACGCCGGTTTTTACCCTTGATACATAAATATTCATTATTATATATTACATATTATATACAAACAGTATATTGTTTCTTTTCTTTTATTCGACAGACATTCCAAATACCTCACCTATCTTATCTAACCACAAAAATACATACATACCCTCTACTATTATATCAGAAACAACAGTAACAGAAGAATGATAAGTCTAAATCTAAACATAGTGTATGGAAATGCGATACTCGTGCACAGAACGCGACGAGATTAGTGCACATCATGTGAAGGACAAGGGCACTTAGATTCGTTATCTGTCACGGTCACATTATCATCAGACAACATCGCTTCGCTTTATAGTTATTAGTATATGTTGTTGCAATTGTTTTCATTATGGTAACACTGTTGCTGTACTCGTGCTACTAAATGTTCAATTAATCAATGGATTGATCTTTGAACGGTCTCGCTTTTTAATTATTGAAAAGTATTGCTTTTGACACGCGAGACATACATTTATCAGTAACCATTATGTTCTGTTCTAATTTTAAATTAATTTTTAAAAATAGTAGCAATGTTATTTTTTGACATTTTATTTTATGGGGTAGGTGGCTTAGTAGTATCGAGTCGACTTGTGAATCTTGAGGACCCTGATTTACTCCTGTGGCTCCCCCATCACTAACATCTTTGAGGGCCGTAATTTGACACCTGGTAACCGCACTTCACGCGCAAGTGCGGTTACCAGTCGTCAAATCATGGCCCCCAAAGATGTTAGTAATGGGGATGTTACAGGGGTAATTTTAAATTGGTGAAAATGTTTTGTTGGCTATGGGGATCGAACCAGGTTTCATAGGATCCACAGGCCAACTCGATACTACTGAACCATTATCCCATTATACATTTAAATTAAATTAATTTAATACTAAATTAAAATTCCTAAATAGTATCCGGCGACCTCCCTCTAATGTCTTCGCGTCCCACACTTTGAAAACCACTGTCTTAACCTAACGAAATCTACGAAAAAAAAACCGAACCAACACGAATAGGTATTGTTATAATGCGTTTTTTCGTCGGCAAAAATAAAAAAGGCTTTAAATAACTCCAAAAATTCCTCATCATTTACATAACAAAGACATCACCGCGGTTGATTGGCCGATATTAAGTACTCCCGGACTTCAGCCGGAGTTCTACCCGGAGCTCTGGAGTATACTCGCCTCTCATTATTAAAAATGACACGGAAAACGTGAATTAACGTGAACGAAAATCGTTTTTGATTGCTGTTTGTCGGATGGGACAAAAGATTATTAGCACTTTTCATGGCAGAGGGCGATATGGAATTATGAGGGTTTTTACCCTCGCCATTACTGGCTACCATGAGGAAGAGGATCAAGAATGAGGAGACTCATTTCTCTGTTCGAGAATTCGTGCAATTGTTGGATTATTTTCTTACTCAACTTAATCAAATTATACGTTTATGTTTTTTGATATATATGCAATTTAATTTTATGCAAATATAAATCTAATATATTATTTGAAATTGTGCGACAAGTAAAACTATTAATCATATTTAATTAAATTTATTTATAATATAATTCTTATCGTAGAAAAATAAATTAATAAATATAAAAAGCAATTTTTCTTTATTAAGCACACTGTGCTTAGTATTTGTAAATATTTTACATATTCCATAATTTTATAAGGAATAAACAAGCTTTGTAGGAAAAGATTTATATATGTGTATGAAATAAAAGTGATATATCAGGATAGGAATATTTGGCGAAGATTATTTGCAGATAAATTTAATTGATAATATAGAAGTATTATTGATGAAATTTATGTTGTGAAAGATTGGCAACTTCAGGCAACCGACTCTACAGTGGATAGAGAAGTATACAGGCCCGCATTTAGGCTGAATGTAACGGGACTGCATACGTATAAAAATTCAAAGGATTCAGCAGGTAAGAAAATTTGTTTCTGATCGTCGAATTGCGATGCCGAGTGACGTTACAGTGCCGTCAGAACTTGTAACTTAGGACGTCGCGTTTCGCGTTTATACTATCTATTGTAATTATATAGTTTTCGCGCTGTGGGTAGAATTGAAATAAATATTATTTTATCGATCCAAAATATTATTATCTGTTTCAAATATATTACCTGTATATTTTAATTATTAATTATGTCTCTAACAATTGTTGTAAATAAATTAAACACACTTTAAACAGTTCCATATGGTTTAGTACACGTGCCTAATCCACAGTTGCAGATCTTTAAGCAATAATAAACCGTATATATGATTTAATGCAAACTTAAATAATTAATGAGCAATTATTTTTAATTATTAGTTAATTTGTTTATACATAATTAATGTACACAAATTTTTAGATATTAATTTGTTATTGGGTCAGTAATACTTTCCTTATTCCAAATTTAACGCGTCACCACTGATATTTTCTAAAGCTACAACAAAGTTTAATATTTTTATTTTTTCGAGAGACAATTTTTCTTTAGTTTTAACTATAATTGTACCTACAAAATGCAAGTGAAATGATCCAAAACAAAGGTAGCACAATACAACAACTAAAAATAAAATTGATTTTAGTAAAACACAATTTAGTACCGTTGTTAGTTCTTGTATCTAGCACTAGGTTCGATGTTGTAGTAACTTTATGTGTTTATAAAGTTCTTGTAGAAAAAAGTTTCTTGTTGGCTGATAGAGCAGAACGAACCCTGACATCCGATATTAACGACAAGAGCGAAGAATTAAAAACATTTTACCGCTTTGTTGAAATAGACCAGAAACTATGACCTGGTTACATGCACTTTTTAACATTATTTTTGTCAATAAATTCCGAGCAACTTAATTATCTAAATTAATATTTCTGAAAGGTTGATTTGCACAAATTTTATGATAAGTAGTGCAGTACTTTCTATATTTTTTTTGTATGCAGAGTGATCAGAAGTAATTGTTTCAGTTTGCAAAAAAAAAAACTACTTGAAATTGGTAAGACTGTTACATACATATATTTCTGGTTGTTGACAGTGATATTTGAAAATTTAAATTAATAAGAATCGTTCTTTTCTGTACCCACATTCTTTTATTTCTTAATATTACTCACAGAGCAATAATGTAAAGTATTTCTATCACTCAACCGATTTGTATTATTGTATTATTGCACAGGTTACTTAACTGTCAGTTAGAAATTTGAAATTAGTGAAGTACGGTTATCATTTGTCAAATCACGACCCCCAAAGATATTAGTGGTGGGGGAGCCACAGTGGTAATTTTAAATTGGTGAAAATGTTTGTTGGCAGTGGGGATCGAACCAGAGTTATTTAACTGTCAGTTTGAAATTAGAAATTAGTTCGAAATAATAATAATAATTTTAATCAAAAACCTTTGAAACATTAAAGTACAATAATAAATAATATAATATTTAGTTATTTATTTGTTGTGAGTAAATAAAGTCAATATTGTACTAATAGTTGAATAAATTTTTCAGATTAAATTGGTTGAAATATTGTACGCATAAAACAAATACACACATTTAAATTATTTGTAGAAATAACAAAATCTGTCAACTTTTTATCGTATGTATAATCCCCTAACTAATCAAATGATTTACATATCGCAGATAAAAACAAACATATCAAATAATATTTGTTTATATTTTTTTATATAAAAACAATATATCATCATGCCTTTTACCCATTACTGGATATAGCACTCTGTCTTATCAAATCTCGGTAAGTGTTATATATTGCGCGTGAAGTGCGGTTACCAGCCGTTAAATCACGCCCCCCAAAGATTATAGTGGAGGGGGATTCACAAGGATAATTTTAATGTAGTGAAAATTGTTTGCCGGCTGTGGGAATCAAACCAAGGTTCTCAAGGTCCACAAGCCGACTCGATACCACTGATATATTTTTTTATATGTTCAATAAATGAGTAAATTATCCAAAATGGCATGTTTTCACATAGTCATGTCATCCAGGATTATCAGAACCCAATATATTTATTGATAAATTTCAAATGTTTAAATAAACAAGTAGACTAATATTTATTATTATGTATATGTCATATGTATTTATTAATTGGTAATAATATTTTCTTTTTTTTTCAGGTAAGTTGATGCAAACCATTTGACTGCTATCTATCTATCAACATAACGGATACTGGTTTGTACATTTTAAATTCATATTAGTAATTCGAACCACTCAGACACAGTCATATTTTTTAGATACAAATATATCATCACGCCTTCTGCCCATTACTGAGTGTGACAATCTGCTGTAGCAGATCTCAGTAAGTGATATATTTATGCGCGTAAAGTGCTGTTACCAGCCGTCAAATAACACCTTTCAAAGATGCTAATGGTGGAGGAGCCACAAGGGTAATTTTAATGTGATGAAAATGTTTGTCGGCTTTGGGGATCGAACCAGATTTCTCATGATCTACAGGCCGAGCCACCTACCCCATTTTTTAGATATAAATTAATATTGTCCACATTTCAAGTATGGGATTGGTGGCTCAGTGGTATCAAATCGACCTGTGGATCCTGAAAACTTCGGTTCAATTCCCACAACCGACAAACAATTTTCCCACATTAATATTACCCCTGTGACTTCCCCACCACTAACATTTTTGGGGGCCGTAATTTGACGGCTGGTAATCGCACTTCACGCGCATAAATATATCTGCTCCGGTAGAGTGCCACACCCACTAATGGGTAAAAGACGTGATGATATATATTTCAAGCTATAAAGTTTTGTTTTATCTGTACATGTGTACATATATTCCACATATTCAAATCGTCTTAAGTAACCCACGCCCACTCTTCTAACACGGTATAAAAATAGACTTATTATGAAACAAAATAAAATTTCTATTTTTACAAGAACCCTGTGTCCAACTGACATAAATTTATAGGCCACAATAATTTGAATATATTTTGAAAGAATTATTTTTAATTTGATGTAGGTATGAATTTGTGCAAGGTTGTGTGTTTTACGTCAAACGGTCGTTTTAGTTTTTAGGAAACAGTGCCAGTAGGCTGCGAGGGCAGGAGCAAATCTTGGCAGCAAGGTCAATGGTAACATGTATTATTATTCGCAAAGCTAAATTTGCACACGTTGACACACATTTTATTATGCGAAATTGGAAAACAATGCTTACATCAATATGTAAATAAATTACGTTATGTTAGCGCTCTTAAATAGAATACTAAACGGATAGTAACGTAATGTTCATCTTTTTGATTGATCTGTTACTAATCAATCAATTATTTTTATTAATTACTCCAGTTCGACACTCTGCGAGGAAAATCATTTATTATTTTTATTTTACTTGTATTCATTTTTCTTTCGTACTCCAGTTGTTCGTGTAAAAATATTATTTTTTTCTTCGACCGTCTTAAAAGTTGATGATTTTAATACTATTTTTAGTAATAAAAGTTGACGTGTAAGTAATCTTAGGCTTAAATAATATATTACGTACCATGAACTGCAAGTGACAGTTTTTAGGACAAGAATATAGTTTGGGAAATCGAGGTCTGTAGGGTCGAGATTTCCTAAACATTTACGACGTAAAAAATCACTTACAGTTCGAGGTTAGTAAGCTATTTTTTCCAATACCTGCACAAATAAAAGGTAAAAAAAAATAGTTTTCATATTGAATAGCTGTCAAATTGATGTCAAAATAAATTAAAAAGGGAAGAACTAATCTAAATAATTATATATTTTTTTCATATGACAAAACATTGGAAATATAAACAAAACAAAACTTCAGACTATCTTCTAGATAATGATAATATTTAAAAAAAAATATTCCAATGCTATTGAGAAATGTATACATTTATTTCGGTTGAGAAAAAAAATAGTATGTGTTATTCGGATTAAAAGTACTTTTTTTTGGATTCACAAATTAGCATCCGCTCATCAAATAAAGTATTACTTTTACTCTAAAAAATGTCAAAATTACTAGGTCAAATTTAATGATATTATACTGAAATACAATGGTAATAGAAACAAATCGAACGCTCAAAACCGCATTCAAATATCTATCACAGTTTTTGAGATACCGGTCATCAGCAGGAATTGTTCAAAGTTACTTTACTGTCGTTTGGTGCAAAACAATTGCGTCATTTTTATTTTGTTAGTGTAAATAATGTACGGCAAATTTAATGGTGTAAACAGAATTAAAATATCTTTTGTAGTTTGGAAGATATGGCTCATCAAAGATTTCAGCAGGAATTAAAAAAATATTAGTTGCGCATAACCTATTTTTTTTTCATAAAAAAACTATTGTATGTACTGTATACATGAAGTATAAGTTGAAAATTGCTACTGAAAATTTTGGTTTCATTACGTAATAATTGTCAAATCATTTTTTCTGGTTTTTATTGAAATATTTATGGGGTAGGTGACACAATGGTATTGAGTCGGCCTGTGGATTTAAGAACCCGGGTTCGATTCCCACAGCCGACAAACATTTTCACCACATTAAAATTACCCCTATGGTTCTCCCTCCACTGGCATCTCTGAAGGCCGTAATTTGATGATTGGTAATTGCACTTTACGCGTATAAATATATCACTTACCGAGATCTGCTACGGGAAAGTACCACACCCAGTAATGGGTGAAAGGCGTGCTGATACATTTATATTTATTTATTTATCTTTTCAAATACTTAGTTACTAGGTTGGTAGTAAATTGTACCTTTGTACCTTTGTCATAGTTCCAATTTTCTCCACCATGAGCGTTTTCAATCTAATAGCGAATGGACTATTAAGGCAATTTTTAATGGAAATCAATTGTTTATTAGTTATAAAGTTAAACGATAAACAAGTCAGCGTCAAATTTACTTAATTTAAGATACGCTCGACGGCATTAATCAACAATAGTTTAAAGAAATTTGAAACAATAATAAACTTAATTCAATTAAAGTCATGGTGATATTATTGATAGATATTTCAATTTATACCTTTTCGGTTCAATAAAAAAATATACTGCGTATTTCGTATGAATCGAGACATTATATTTCTGTAAGTAAAAAGTTTTCTGAAAACATGAAGACATACACATGAGCGCAATTTTAAAGCACGAACGGAACGAGTGCTTTATTTGCGCGAATGGCACAAATGACGTCTTCGTGCACGAGTTTTCTACAATGCTTTTTGTAACGAGTAAAAATTATATATTCGCAATGAGGAAATTTATTAAATGTAAAGCGTGAATATATATATATGTATATAGTGACAGTTAAATATGCCATCAATTGACATTTGTTATTTGAAAACAAATTGATTATTTTTTCTCGTAAAATGTGTTAAAATATTTCTGTTTGATGGCGTTATAAGCTAATGTTTCTATTTTTTGTTCTTTAAAATGTGTGTATATAAGTACAATTAGCGTTTGAATAGTCTAAATTTAGAATAAACAAAATGGGTGGTTTTTCCAATTATTTCCATCGGTTTCCAATGTACTGTAATCATTATTTTGAATGATGTGAATAAAAAAAATCTATAAACATATTTTATTTATTTATGCTATTTTGTATAACAGGAACTTAATCCCAATTACAGTACAGGATCCGGACTCACCGAGTCGTAGTGTCTTAGTTCATATATATTTAGCTTGAGTGGGATTCGAACTCTGGCTCTCCGGATTCGTATACTTTAACGCTATCCACTCCACCGTATTGTCATGTATATAACTTTACTTTCCTGTCCTCGGGAAGAACAGTATCAGTATCAGTATCTTCTTGCAATTGAGGGAAGAAAATGTTACTTTCTGATAATCGTGAAAATAATTATAAAAAGGTAGTTGTGGAATGATTGGTCACCTGGTAATTTTTATTTATATAAAATTGATAATTCATGTAAAGTGGCCATGTTTGTATTTACGTAGGTTACGCAGTATAAAATTAAATCGATTTATTTCACAAATTCAAAAATTTACGGTTAATAAAATACTTGATAATTATTTTTTCATTTCGCATTTTATTTGCGGCAATATATTACTTTGAATGGTTACTGCTATTACCCACACCTAACCTTATCAAAATATTAAATTTTAAAATTTATAAACAAGTCCTGAATCAATTTCAAATAGTTACACTAGATTTCTTACAGCGAATAAGAAGTGTTTGTGGTCTGTATTGTTATCTCTAATAAATAGAGAGGGAGGGGGGGAGGTCAAGTACTCATAAAATATTAAGTATGGGGTAGGTGGCAAAGTAGTATCGAGTCGGCCTGTGGATTTGAAAGCTTGGTTCGATTCCCACAGCCGACAAACAATTTTCACTACATTAAAACTACCCCTGTCGCTCCCTCTCTATTAACATCTTTTGAGGCCATGATTTGATGGTTGGTAACCGCACTACATGCGTCTAAATATATCACTTACCGAGATCTGCTACGGCAGAGTGTCACATCCAGTAATGCGTAAAAGGTGTGATGATATATTTATTTATTTTATTGCGTTTGTCAATTATTTTATAGTAAAATTGTTCAAATATATTATAGATACGAGTGGTAGAAATATATTATTCTTTGAAATAATTTAGGAATGTTGATACATGTAGAAGATATTACTGAAAGATTGACTGGGAATAATCAAGTAGATAAACACAGTATTTTGATGGTGTACGTACAATGAAGATTAATTGAATTTTACTGTGCGCTGTTGTATACATATTTTCAGATGTAATCTATAGAAAAATGGAAATTCAGTCGTTGATTACGATTATTAATAACTGATCTACATGAATATTAATATGATTTCTTTGTATTTTGTGCGTTCATTATTCCAAGGCATAACTTTACATAATTACATGTTAATAGATATTGTATAAACAATTTATAATAATTAATATTGTATAGTTGCTCATTTGATTGATGCCTGAATAATACTAGCAAAATTGTAATTTACAAAGACGATCAAACAATAAAATCGGGTAGTTCAAAATCCCTTGAAATATTCCTATTCTAATACACTGCATTCATAATACAAACTCGTTTCATATATCGGTTACGCAACAAACTTTCACCCGTTAATTGCTAGGGATGCTAGATCGTTCACGTAATCTCTCACCCCTCAGTTTCACCAGCATTAACATTAGCCCTGTGGCTCTTCCTTCACTAACATCTTTGAAGGCCGTAATTTCACGGCTGGTAACCTCATTTCATGCGTATAAATATATTATTTATCGATTCTGCTACCGTGGGGTGTCACACCCAATAATAGGTAACAGGTATATTGATTTATTTTTGTTTTATTCACATGTTTCTCCAATTGTCCAATCTTTAACTTTAAAAATATGTTCAATATATAATATGTTTCATGTATAATGAACAATAATATTTGTTTTGAACCAATCATCCCGTAAATGCGATAGCACGACCACCTTGAAACATTCACTGCCGTACTAAAAAAATGAAGCTATTTATGAATGATATTATTGATATTTGATTTGGTAGCATTTGATAAATTCTATTTTCAGACAAGTTTATTTGTAAATATTTCATATAGGTCTGAACTGCATGAAATATTGTTTATGGATATTATTTAAATATGAAATATATCGTGAACAAATTGATTAGTATGCCACATGCTTCCTACATGCATACATACTTATCTTAAATTTTGAATGAACATTGAAGTACTCATAAACAGTATGGAAACAATTAATTTTTATGAGTATAAAAACTATTAAACTTTAATTACTCGCAGATCGGGAGAAAGGGAATAATTGTTGTGCAAATTACACGCATAATGCTCTATACAATAAAACAACTTATTCTATATAATTACATTATTATATACATGTAGGCTGTACTTTATTTTAACTGTTGCAATTTACAAAAACCATCAAAAATATAATTACAAAATTACTTTAATATAAATAAATAAATAAATAAATAAATATATCATCACGACTTCTACCCATTACTGGATGTGGCACTCTGCCGAAGCAGATCTCGGTAAATGATATATTTTGCGCGTGAAGTGCGGTTACCAGTCGTCAAATCACGGCCCTCAAAGATGTTAGTGGTGGGGATCCACAGTGGTAATTTTAAATTGGTGAAAATGCTTTCGTCTTCAACTCGAGAAATAAAATGGTACATTCAGGAAGAAATGTCTCACTTTCTTCCCTTAGTATATAAATAACTATAAATGCGGTTACCAGCCGTCAAATCAGCCCTCTCCCTACGATGTTATTGGAGGACTGTAAGAGTTGAATTTAATAATTAATTGTATCATTTTTTAGTTCATTTGTGCCGCATATCTAATTATCAAGATATAATTGTTTTTTTTGATAATACCAAGCGATTATGAATTTATTAATAACTATAGTAATATAAAATGGTTGCCATCTACTTTGAGTAATATGTAGGTACCATACAGTGCGATAATATTGTATATAAGAGTACAAACAATCATTTATGCATGATATGTAAGATAAGTCCAATTCAAATCTTAGCCAATCAAATGCCGCCAATCTCAGCATGACGTCACGGAAAGTGTTGTTTTTTTTGCAGTGGCCTTTGAACGAATGAATACATTTTTGTTTGAACACTTGAGAATAAAAATGGAGGCTTGACTGCCAGTGTGACCTTTGTCAATAAAAAACGCATTGATACGCACGTGATTCACTAAATTGTATGCAGGACATTCATGCAAGTTGTACTTCACTTGCAAATTCTAATAAATTTACAAAATTTAACACCTAATGACCTAATGTGTATTTATACAACGTGCGTGCGAATAATTTTGAAGGAAAGTGAAATTTAAATATAGTTTACTTTGCATTAATTTCTATATAAGTGTAACAAATTTGCAGCGAAAGTTAACTAAGTTAATAATATGTAATAAAAGTATTAAATTCAAATTTATAAATTTTATAAAGTGTCATACTTATTTTTATTTGTAAATATACATCTTTTGCAGTGAGTGTGTAACGGTAATTTTTTTTATTCTTGTCAAAAACATTACCTACTAAATGTGCTTCATTATTTACCGAGAATATTAAAAGTTTTATCGTTTGTATGTAACATGTGAGTAAAGTGTCATTATTTGTCTCAGAGTTTAATCTTCGCTCTTGATAAATAATGACAAACTTTACTTTTTTATTATATAAACAACCATTATTTGTAAATATACAACTGTTTAGTAAGTTTGAAAACGTTCATTATATTTTCTACCATCTTAACCGAAAGTTGTAGTTTCTTCCCTCATATGTAGGTCGAAAGTTGGCTATTCTCACACTAGAGAGAAAAAGAACCATATTTCATCCTTATTATTTTCACCAATTTAAAATTACCCCTGTGGCTTTCGCACCACTAACATCTTTGAGGGCCGTGATTTGACGGCTGGTAACGCGCATAAATATATCACTTACCGAGATTTACTTCGGCAGAGTGCCACACCCAATAATGGGTAAAAGGCGTGATTTTATTTTTATTTATAGTTACCCCTGTGACTCCCTCTCCACTAACGCGCAAATTATATAACTTACCGAGATCTTTTACAGCAGAGTGTCACACCCAGTAATGGGTAGAAGGTGTGATGATTATATTTATATTTATTTGTATCATAAATATTTTCTAGTTTTTATTTAAATAACATGAAAGAATAGTTGTAGAAAAAATCATGTTTACTTCTGGAGTGGAGAGTAACTTTCTCTCATTTTATACAAATTGTTATATTTATTTATTTATTTGTTACTCTGTACAACAGGAACTTAATACCCAATTATAGTAGCTTCTAGTGAACGCCCAACCATTTAAATTCAATCGTATTTTATGGATATCATTTGTTTGTAATTAAAAACGATTCAATAATATCTGCGCATAATATTAATTAAAATCATTGCAATTAATATGATCATACTATGAGAGAATGGACGTCGTGTGAACTACAATTATGTTATAAATTGTTAGAAAATATTAGTTATACTTCAATCATGTGAATTTTTCTTATAGGAAAATTGTGAAAATAGAAAGTAAGTTTATCAATTTATAGTGAAAATAATGTATTTATATATTAAACAATAAAACTGTTTAAATGTTATTGCATAAAATTCTATTGTTTTATATAACGTATAAATTACGATAATACTGTTAAATTAATCCTATTGTTAACATGGTACTCTTCGAGTACACGTATCACATGTGAATAAATTAAATATTTACTAGAAATACTAATAAAAATATTACAACATATTGCACGTAACAAATAATACAATAAATTTAAAAATAAATATTATATTATAAAATATTTCATATATAGCAATTCACTATAAACATACACTATAAACAAGTCAGCCTCAACAAATAATAAAAACGAATTTTCCTAGAAAAACTAAAACGCATATTAAGCGTTTACACACATGTCAACGTAAATATTTAACATTCTTATTTACGTGTGCCAATGATTTGGATTCGTAAAGCTACGTTTCCATCTGTTAACATAGGGCCAAATTCATAGTCATGACTCACCCTCAACTCATTCTCACCTCACACTCAAAGTCGAAGTAACCAAGGCAACTAACTCAATAATTTGCACAATTTGAGTTAGTTACCTTAGTTACTTCGACTTTGAGTGTGAGGTGAGAATGAGATGAGGGTAAGTCACGACTATGAATTTGACCCATAGTCTCTGTTTTAGGGTCAAATTCATAGTCGTGACTCACTCTTACCTCATCCTCACCTCACAATCAAAGTCGAAGTAACCAAGGCAACTAACTCAAGAATTTGCATAATTTGAGTTAGTTGCCTTAGTTACTTCGAATGTAAGTGTGAGGTGAGGATGAGGTTAGGGTGAGTCACGATCATGAATTTGGCCTTCAGTCTTTGTTTTTTGTTTCTGTTGGAAAAATTCCAACCATTTCCAACTCCTAACATAAACATAACCTTATTTCATTATTCTAGTAAAGGTTTGTTCACTTAAATGAAAAAATAATTGTGTTAAACTATTTGAAATACTTTCAAAATTATATAAAATTATTAATGAGGAACAGTAATTACTATTAATATTAAGCACTAGTTTAATTAATTTATACAATTCGAAAATAATTTTAAACAATTGAGACATTATTGTAGTGAACAAACCAGAATATTTCAAATATAGCAATTTATTTATAAAATCAAAGAAAATAATTATTTTGTAAAATAATTTCTTGTTGAGATGTTAGTTTTGTTGTTGCTATTAATTCAGTAATTTTTATTTTATTCACAATTGAAATTATTACTATTTTTATTCTATTGTCTATATTTATCGTATGACAGATGACATATACGGCATAGAATTGAATGTATATTGCAGCATGAAAGATAGCATTGAGTAAAATAACTATGTTGGACTGGCATTGTCTTTATTTATTTGAAACAAATGTATAAAATATATTTCCCAACGTTTCAAGTGTTTTAATCTACACTCGTCTTCAGCTGATAGCATTACCGCAGCTAACTCTCTCTTACAGAACAGCGACGAAAGACTATGTCGAAAGTATGAAGTTTGCAAACTTTGTGTTTATGCTCAGCGGCAAAGACAAAGACTAAGACTAAAACAGTAGCTGGAAACGCTCAGCTGTATTCACATATGACAAACTCTCAAGGTTATGTCGAAAAGCTAAAACTAAGACTATGTTAAGAGGTGGAAACAAGGCTTTAATGTAACGAATATTTGACAATACAAAAACATGTGAATGTGAAGTTTTGGCAATTGCCCACAGATGACAACGACTGAACGACAGATGTGATTTTTTTTTTTGGCGCCAGTTGAAGTTAAATGACAGGCAGGAATATATCACATGTAATTAAAATTTGAGACCGTTTAATGATGTAACTGTGAGGCCGAATAAAGAACTGCATTTAGCCATTTTACTGTTTTAACATCACGCTATGTTCCATCAGATGGGATAGCACGAACTTCAAATATTTATTGTACCATAAATTTATAATTCCTTTCATCCAGAAAATCGTAACACAATGGATAAATGGATGGAAAATTTACGTTTATTAATTAATAAGGAAGGGATTGGGCGTTCAAATAATTTATTTCTATCAATGGTAAAGCTCAATATGCAGTATTAAATCATGAAAATCAGTGGTAGTGGTATCGAGTCGGCCTGTGGATCCTGGTAATCCTGGTTCGATTCCCACAGCCGACAAACATTTTCACCTAACTAAAATAACCCCTGTAGCTCTCCCACCACTAACATCTTTGGGAGCTGTGATTTGACGGCTAGTAAGTAACCACACTTCACGTATATAAATATAACACTTACCGAGATCTGTTTCTGCAGAGTGTCACATCCAGTAATTGATAAAAGGCGTGATGATATATTTATTTATTTTATTTAAGTTTGTGTTCGGTGCAGATATGACGATGACGCTAATTTATGATGAGTCGCAAATCGTGGAGAATCAAATATGAGAACGAGGTCAATGTCGAGTCTTGCGGTAGTTTTTGTTTGGTGACATGCACGACATCTTCACTACTTGTCCGTTTATACAGTACTAACGTCAAATGTGATGCCCAAATTAATGTCCCGTCACGTTAATCTTGTCGACGCGGTTGTTCAGCATTTCGGGGAGATTAGGAATTAGTTATTTGTAGACACTGATGCATTTCTTCCTGAAGGAGTACTTGAGGAAAGAATTATACTTGTTTTACAAGGTAAACATATAATTTTTATGACTATCCTATTAGAAAATGAAATATATGTATGCACCCAAAGTGCGGTTACTAGCTGTCAAATCCCGGTCTCAAAGATGTTAGTGGAGAGGGACCCATAAGGGTAATTTTATTGGGGTGATTATTTTTTAACGTTTTTCAAAATCAATGAAATGGTGCATTTATTTTCACGAGTGTGTATTTTAACCAATTCTGTCATTATTATAGTGATTATTTTTTGACGTTTCTCAAAACCAATGAAATGCTTCATTGTAAGTCACGTGTCTACGTTTTAACCTCGGTTTTAACCAATCCTGTCATTATTATACTGAGAATAAAGCCCTAGTGATTATTCCTGGGAATAATCTCTGTAGATGCTTTTTTGTTTGTGACAAATGATAGGTAGTTGTCCAATAATTATTTAAAACTGTCAACGCGTCAAGTAAAATGTGTGGAAAAAATCTATATAGTTCTATTTCAGATACAGAAATACTCCTACAAATTTTAGAAACAACATCCAAGAATACATTAATAAGTAATCAATCGATATGGACCTAGTTCAAAATTTTTTAAGTTAAATGAATCGACCTCAACAGTGAAGTCAAAAAATAATCTAATTAAATATAACTCGAGAGTTGTATAAATTAGAAAATAATTCTCCACTAACTTTCTCAAACTTGTTGTCATTTGACAATAACCACTCAAGTCCTCTATAATTTTGTGAATTAATAAAAAAAGTGTATAGGAGCGAATGAATGAATAATATGATTGAAGATTGAATGATTGCAAGTGTGAGGAATACGTGAGCTTGTATGGAGGGAACAACGAATGTAGTTGAAGTGAGGATGAGAAGCTGATATGAGTGAATGTTTTTGCATTGCCCTCTTGCCAAAGTGTTTCTTAGCCTAGCACACCTATATTCGCGTAACATTTAGCTTGTGTGTCTCATTCTTGTGATATATTTAAAGCATTGGGTGGGGGTAATGTGGCGGAGATAACTGGGGCAGTGTGGGTGTGCGGTGTGTAAACATAGCACTGTTATATTTAGGCGGTACGACTATTATACGCGGGGTACACAGTGTTGTTTGTGTTGGGATGCACCGCTCGGCGTCGCGGCGCTACCAGCGATGCTGTTGTGAGCTAATTAATGAAGTGGGTAACGATGAGCCGTGAAACTAACGCTGGTGATTAGTTAACGGGATGCAATGATTGGTAATTACGCAATAAACGTCTGTTGTTTATTAGTATTCTATTAAGCTGAGATTTTGTAATTGAGGTCTTGAAACTGAATATTTATTTTTCTGCTCAGTGGTATTGAGTTGGACTGTGGATATGAGAACCTGGGTTCGGATCTCACGAACAATAAACAATTTTTACTGCATTAATACTACCCCTGTGGCTCCTACATCTCTAACATCTTTCGGGGTTGTGATTTAACGGCTGGTAACGCGTATAAATATATCACTTATCGAGATCTGCTACAACAAAGTGCCACGCCCAGTAATGGGTAAAAAGGCGTGATTATATATTTATTTATTTTATTGGTACAGTGGTATCAAGTCGGCCTGTGGATCCAAAGAACCCTGGTTCGATTCCCACAGCTGATAAAACATTTTCAACAATTTAAAATTACCCCTGTGGCTCCCCCACCACTAATATCTTTGGGGGCCGTGATTTGACGGCTGGTAACCGCACTTCACGCGCATAAATATATCACTTACCGAGATCTGCTTCGGCAGAGTGCCACACCCAGTAATGGTGATATAGTTATTTATTTATAAATAAAATTTGTTTGTTCTGCATACTTGATTTTGTAAAATGTCATTTTGACATATAACCTATGTACATATTTAAATCTTTTGAACACATAATTAAATGTTATTTTGTTATGCATAAAATATTGTATGCACCACGCTAATTTCACATTAGCGTTTCTGACCCTAAGCATGTTATTAGCCCTCAGCGCTCTGCGCCTCGTACTAATAATAATCCCGCGGGCCAGAAACGCCTGTTTTCACCCTTGGTACATAAATAACTATTTTAAAATATAGAATATTAGTAAATGGTAGTAATTGGTTTGTATAGTTTGATATTATTCTTAGTTGAATGTATAAATGAAGAAGAAATAAAAGCAAAATAAACTATTTTAGTGTAAAATTTACAAACATTTATGTTTCTGTTTACGTTTATGCTGAAGATAAAGACTAAACTGTAGCTGTAAATAGTAAGTCATTGTTACGTATGTCAAATATTTCAAGGTTATAATAAACGACAAACAGTGACTATGAGTATATAAAGACCTATGAATGAGATATAATTTTGTGTAAGGTCAGTTACAATAATTATTATTAATTCTACCACTGCATTTCATTACCCTTTATAACAGCTACAGATTCTCCCAATTGTTTTCAATTTAATCATGACTCTCGGGGTGTAAGACGTCACGCATCAAGTGTAGGACGCCAGCGTCTTCGTAGCGTCGCAGAATTCGAATGCACGGCAGGATTCTCGTCGCCCGTGCTCACATTAATATTTCACTAACATCAAACTGAAGAAAACTTGAAGTTTCTTTTTGTCTGTGTGCCACATTAGTTACGACATTTCCACGTTTCTTTCTTTTATGTATAAATAAAATGTCCAGAAGTTCTACCTCTACATGCGAGGTGCGGAACTAGTGTTGTATGTCGAATTAAAACTGTCACTAGAAGATAAATAAAGAAATGCGTGCGATATTTATCTACTTGGAACTATTAAGTTCGAAGATTTATTTATTTGGTTCTCTGCACAACAGGAAGTTAATCCTAGCATTGGAAGCCGCGTCAATCAGATTTAATTATTTTTTTTTCATATAAGTTAAAGTCAGTGATATTTGAACGTAAGACCTCTTGCATAAGATTCAAGTCTTATCTCAATTTTGGTCACAAGATTACGATTTCTTTTAATGATAATAATAAAACTCTAGTGATTATTCCCGGGAATAATCTCTGTAGGTGCTTTTTTGTTTGTGACAAATGATAGGTAGTTGTCACATAATTATTTAAAACTGTCCACGCGTCAAATAAAATATATGAAAAAAATCTATTCAGTTGTATTTTAGGTACAGAAATACACAAACAAATTTTAGACACAACAACATTTTGAAGTATGTTTCAACTATAAAAAGCTCGAAATATGCGCAACGTGGGGGGTAATTAAATCTTAAAATATGTGATTATATTTCTAAGAATAGCGCGTTTCTGTACAAAATTACGTTAATTAGTAACACTAAAGAGAAATAAATAAGTTGCGTGAAAAAGCACACAAACAAAAGAGTTGTTTGTGAGGAACATGAATCTCCTATTAGTTAACAAGTCCTAAACATAATAATTACTTCACTATACATCAGTCACTTCTGTGTTGGTATGTGTGTGATGCGACAGAAAACAAACAAGCACTTTTAACATGCCTGTAAACAAACAAAACACTATGATAGACCGAGCGACAACGCCTGCTTTGTGCACTGAGCGTCTTTATGTGCAATTAACAAAACATTTCACTCTTTCAAATTTGAATGAGTAAAAATGCACGCACTGAATTTTAAACTGGCAGTTGAATGACCTCGATTATGTAAAAAGATCGCACTGAACAAGTACAATAGAATATTTTAGCAGTTTCTACTAATTCTACTTTTAAATAGTGTAAAAGAATCGTGTCTGGAATCTAGTGGTGTTTAATGAGTGTAAGATTGAGAAGAATCGAAGAATGTTGTCACCAAGGATTAATTTAAAATAATATAACAATAGTTATGAAATTGAGGATTTCTTCATTCGATTCAGCGTAGATATCCATACTTTGATCGTCAAAAAAATTTTTTTAATCGCCAGAGTCATGATCGCACAAAATTCGTTTAATGAAAATGCGAAATTTTTGTTGTTGAACCAGATAAAAAATAGACATTTTTTAAAATATAGTTCTATATTATTCAGACTACAAGAAATCGAATTCCGTTGAGAGCATCTTCATATCTTTTTTAGTTTTTGAATTACATCGATTTTTTACTTTTAAAAAATCTCATCTTTGAAGGCCCATATCTCGAAAACTAAAAGAGATATTGAAATGCGGTTTGAACGAGTGTTTAAAAACGCATCAGCTATCAAAATGTAACGACATTGCTCTTGTAAACTATTTTGTGGTCGTCTGAAAAATGGTGTACATAACTCGCTCGAAAGTGTGATACTTAAATCACTCGGCGCTGCGCGCCTCGTTTATCAATTTGTACACTCGCACGTTAGCTTACACTTTCGATGCTTGTTATGTGATACGAGTATACTTGTACTATTAGAAGTAGAATTTATTTCTGCACAACTTTGACGTTTTCCTGTAAAGTTCAGGGTAGCAATGGTAGCGGAAAACTGATTTCCCCTGTTAATCGCTTATGACGCAGTGTTTGTGGGTCATCAGCCTTCTTAATTCATTTCAACCATAGTTTGAAATGACAGAATCATAATTAGTTCCAAACATTAATTTTTACAAAAAAATCTTATTTATTTTTTGTTCAGAAATAACAATATGTCACATGCAAATTCATTAACTTTGAAATAGCTAATATATTTACATTATAGCGTTTGGTTAGTAAGGGTGGCTGGGGTGGATTTCACCGTGCCTGGCGCTTACAAGCGCGCATCGTATTAACAAAAGTGACGTCTATTGTTGTGCATTTCATTGGAGTGATTTTCTATTATGTAGAATAACAGATTGAGTGAAAAAATGAAGCGGTTCTTGGCTAAATATACTCGCGGGTGAAAATAGAAGCTATGGCGGATACAATGGAATGGAGGCGGTAATTTGCGGTTGATTTGGCAGGGAATTGTTTATTTTGTGCATATGCGAGGGAATGCTGGAAGAGCGCCAAATGTGCTAATCAGACATTTTATTGAAATACTGTTTACTTTTGATGAAAGACTGAACGAATATTTTGTGCTTGATGCATAACAATGATGATGCAATTGCTGCAAGTGCAATAAATCGATTTTACATTCTCTCTAATTTAATTAACGAAAATTTATTATTAATTGGACAATGGATAAATATGTATTGAAATATTTACCCTTTATTAAAATAGTTATATTTATTTTATTATTGAGTAGTGGCTCAGTGGTATCAAGTCGGCCTATGGATCCTAAGAACCCTGGTTCGATCCCCACAGCCGACAAACATTTTCACCAATTTAAAATTACCCCTATGGCTTCCCCACCACTAACATCTTTGGAGGCCGTGACTTGACGGTTAGTAACCGTACTGCACACGCATAAATATATCAGTTACCGAGATCTGCTTCGGCAGCGTGCCACACCCAGTAATGAGTAAAAGGCGTGATGATATATTATTATTATTATATTGTTTATATCAGTACTATATTTATTAAATATTTTTTATTCATTTTGCAAATAAAGTATGAACAAAAAGTAATTGGTCAAAGCGTCTTTCGATTTACTTCCATCGGTTTATCTGAAGTTCTCCAGATACTAAAGTAACAAAACTGTCAATTATTTTTATGATAAACCAAATAATACATAAAATAACTGATATAATCCAATAACAATAAATTGTGAAATAAAACGCACTTATCGCTTATCAGTAACAGTACCCCGTATCAAATGAACAATTCATATTTTTTATGATTTCCAGTAAAATTCCGGAAAATGGTCAACTATATATCACTGAGTTATTCACAAATTGGCGACAAATAATAACGCACGATAATTCTTTATCAAATTCCGTGCTATACCGTATGCATGTAGTTACTTACATACTTGCTGGTTGACATTCTCGATTCAAGTTAAAAATAAAACATATTTTATGGCACATTTTATTGTACGTGTAAAGAAAAACAAGAGTGCTTTCATAAATTCACGCTTTGTAAAGTTTTAATCGTATTTTGTTTTCTGATATGGTTCTGTTTCATTAATATTTAATTACTTTTTTATTATTGTTCAATAAAAATACATAAATTTATAGACTGTTTATAAATATATTTCTTTGTATATCAACTCTAACTCAGATCCATCTCAACACACTTTTCACAATTCAAATATTGTACAGTAAATAGTTCCTTGGGAAGGATTTTACTTTCTTCAAATGCCTAACTTAAACAAAATCATTGTTTAAACTTATATTTAAGTACAAAAAATGGTTTCTTGACACAATTGTCTGATGGTAGATATTAGAAAATATATTTTTTTAAAACAATGAGCGTTCGTTGGGATTTGAACCCAGAACCTTTCACATGAAAGATTTTGGGTTCAAATCCCGGCGAACGTTCATAGCTTTTTCAAAAATGATTTTTCTTCAATCTATATTTATTTATTTATTCTCACTCTCTTGTTATATTATTACTGATAATATTTATTTAATTAGTGATGCAGTGAAAAGGTCATTATAGGTACATATTATAATTTTAAATGTAATTTTTTCATGGATTAAGTTACATGCCAACCTAGTTCGCTAAACATTTGTTCAGCTAATTCTGAAATGTTTGTTTTTTTAATTGTACTTGTGTGTGTATGTATAATTTTAGTTAGCACTCACTATGTGTATGCGTGCCAGCTGAGTTCACAAAATATTTAGACAGATTTCAGTGCAAATAATAAAAGTAAATAAATATGTAGGAGTTATACTCGCTTTAGGAATATTACGAGTCGTTTCAGACTATAATAGGTAGTAAATAGAGTGTATTATTGTGTGTAGACATTACACTACTTACATTTTCCGACGGGATGCCGTACATTATAAATAAGGGACGTAGGTAGTAATAATAGCGCATGTTTTACCAAATAGCTTGTTTCATTTTATCGCATTTACTTGGAGCAAATGTGTTGTTCTTATAGCCATACAGTGTGCTCTACTATTTCAACGTAAATAATAATAATAAAAATTGTAATTTATCTTCAAAATATACCTATACCAGCAGTCTACTTTATTTGTGTTGCATAGAAAATATAATGACAAAGTTGTATACTCGAAACTTTTCGTGGGACAGATCATCAATTAAAAACCTTAAAAAATCTAAAATCGTTTGCTTCTACTAATTTCTTATAAATAAATAAATCAATTCAAATATATTGTTTAATTGAAATTTGATTCCATTTCTTTGCATACCACACTGCAATGTAAGTGTAAAAATTGGAACAATAAAAATTCCAGTCTCAAAAATGTAATGAACGTAAAAAGCTAAAGTTTTGAAACATTCATAAGGCTAACAATACTATCATATTAATTAAAGTTAACTGTTATTAGTTATTGAACTATGTGTGAATTGAAAGAAAATTTGTAGATATGAAGTCCAGTACACTCAATGAAAATTATAAACCACATTCCATTTGCCAGTTAGGTTTTACTTACTTACTTTGTAAAAAAAAACATATTTATTTTATTGTGAATTAAAAACATAATACACTCTATCATGTTATTGTCATACTTATTTAATTTAAAACTATATTTCAAATTTGTCGGTAAATTAGTTGAAAATCAATCAGTGTTTGTCATATTAATACTAATATAAGACAAATAATATTTGGTCTTAAACTAGTTTGATGTTGACATTTGTCAAAGTAATGCAATGTGATACTACGCTGTGATGTAATAAATGATAATTCAAGTTAAACGTTTTATTTTGTAAAGAGATTATGTATTATTACATTGTAAAGTAAATCAAAGATATATGTTCCGAGATTTGACCCTGCGTGAATTTTCATCCTTTCACCTAATGGGTTTTTTAATGAATTATTTGGGTTATTTTAGGTAGGTTTTTCGAAGTGAGTAAAATATGAACAATCCTGATACTAAGTCAATCAGTTTATTCATTCAGTTACTGATCGTATATGTTTTTATCTTAATGATAAGTTACCCAAGTGGCACATGAAATAATATAACTATAATATAAAACAGTTCCTACCTTTCGATGATTGCATCTCTGTTAATATTTGCACAGCAGTCTTCGTTTCAGCGTCGCCCGGCGTCGCGACGTCTTGTACCGCTTCAGGCATCGGTGTTTCGTTTCTCCATGTTTACCCGCAAATGTTATCCTAGAACAGTAAACAAATACAATCGCTTAGCGCTTTGAATTTGTATAATGTTATGTTTACTCGTTCTACAATCACAGTTGATGGCTTTATACAAATATCAATAACCACACATCTCGTGACGGAAATAATGAAACTTTCAATTTATTAGTGTTTAAATTGTATGGAATGATTTGTTTTGAATGAGATTTTAGTAAATTGAAACGTAAGAAATATGGAGATATTGGCTATATAAAATAGTTAATTGTGTAACACCCCTGTGGCTCTTCCTCCACTAACATCTTTGGGGCCGTGATTTGACGGCTGGTAACAGCACTTCACACGCATAAATATATCACAAGTGTCACACCCAGCAGTGGGCAAAAGGCGTGATGATATATTTATTTATATTTTATGGGATGGCTAGCACAGTGGTATGAAGTCGGCCTGTGGATCCTGAGGTCCCTGGTTCGATTCCCACAGGCGGCAAATTTTCATAATTTGAAAAAGCTATCCCTGTGGCTCCTCCACTACTAACATGTTTGGGGGCCGTGATTTGACGGCTGGTAACAGCACTTCACACGCATAAGTATATCACAAGTGTCACACCCAGCAGTGGGTAAAAGGCGTGATGATATATTTATTTATATTTTGTTTATAAAATTACCCCTTCCACTAAAATCTTGGGGGGGAGGAGGCGTGATTTGAGGGCTTTAAGCTTTGTAAAATAAATAAATATATCATTACACCTTTTACCCATTCCACATGTGATTCGGTAAGTGATATATTTATTCACGTACAGTGTGGTTACAAGACGTCAAACAAATGTAAGTTGAACAGCCCGTATATCATCTGATGGGTTCAGGGTTGAGGGAATGTGTCAGGGGTTCGTGCTACCGTGTTTGATGGAACATAGCGTGCCGTTATGTCTGTTTATGCATCATAAACGTAATTGGATTGTAATGAAGTTGACATTGTCGTGAAACGCAGGAAATGAATTTTAAATGTATGATTTATAGGAGTGAAATACGTGTACGTGCACCGTCTGTCGGAATTCTGTGAAAGCAATCAATTTTACTAGAAATCAATCACATTTTATTGTTTTAAGTTTACAACTGTTGACAATTGCAAGCGTTCAAGCTCATAGCGTACAGGAAAGGCATATAAAACAAACATTGTTTATTGTACAGCGTGCCGTGCCGGACTGCTTCTGATAAGATGTAATTTGTTGCCAATATAAATACATACATTCAATACATGTTACTGCTAATAATAACTAGTTTACATATATAACATCATGTTATCATGCCCCATCAAATCGGATGCAACAGGAACTTACTCATAAATTCTTTAAATTGATTATTATCTGTTACTGATCAATAGGTTAATGATAACCCTTATTTTTTATTATTAGTCAATAGATTAGTACCATTTCTTCATTCTGTCACTAAAATCATATATTCTGTTATTTCTACATTATTTTTATTTATTATTATTTATATTTCAAATCATAATGTTGTAATTTGTTGCTTCCCTAATTACTTTAAGCAAAATAGCTTCAAATTTAGGGCATAAAATTCTGCAGCTAAATCTATAAACAAAATTAATAGCACAAATTAGATCTGAAAATGACAAAAATTGTCTTAAACTATTGATAGCCATGGAATTGAAACAAAATTAAACAAATGTTTGACGCGTTATCTGTCAAAACCGTCCAAATAAATGAAGGTAATAAAATAATATTATATTACATACCATTAACTGTAAGTGATAGTTTTTAGGTCAAGAATGTAATTTAGGAAATCATTTACTGTTCGAGGTTAGTAAGCTATTTTTTACAATATCTACACAATTAGAAGGAAAAGAAAAATAGGTTTCAAAATTTACAGTTGTCAAAATAAATAGGACCTTGATTTGTAATCATTACTTACTGTTCACGGTGGACAATAAGAAAATATTAAAGTCCTAATATAACCATGGAAACCACTATGCAATAAAAGTTCCACTTACTGTGTTTTAAATTTTGTCATTAATAGGTAACTTGCAGCACAAGTAGTGTAAAAAAATCATTTATAGTTCGAGATTAATAAGTTATTTTTTGCAATACATGCACAGTTAAAACGAAAAGAAAAATAGGTTTTAAATTTTACAGCTGTCAAAATAAACAAAATCTTGATTTATAATATTTAATTACTGTCCACGGTGGATGGTAAGTAAATATTAAAGTCCTAATATAACCATGGAAACCACTATGAAATAAAAGTTCCACTTACTGTGATTAAATATTGTCAGTAATGAGTAACTTACAATACAGGAATTGTAAAAAGAAATTATTTTAGAAACTAATTTTTTTTATGGAGTGACAAGCTCAGTTGGTTTGTGGATCCTGAGAACCCTGGTTCGATTCCCTCAGGCGACAAACAATTTTCATAATTTCAAAAAAACTATCCCTGTGGCTCCTTCACCACTAACATCTTTGGGGGCCGTGATTTGACGGCTGGTAACCGCACTTCACGCGCAAAATATATATCACTTACCGAAATCTGATTCGGCAGCGTGCCACACGCAGTAATGGGTAGAAGGCGTGATGATATATTTTTTTTTCTAAATTTAATAGTTCAAACATTCATTTGAATATTTTTCCTGTAAACTAATTATGTGAATCGCCTATAGCCCAGTTCTATATAGATGATAATAAAATGTGAGAGAAACAAATGAATGTTGTTGGCAGGAAACAATCTATAATTCGAGCGCAATGCACCCATTGTACACTCCGCGCTTCTATTATAGTGCGAGTGGCCCCCTACACACGTGCGCCAATGTCAATGCCGTTAATAAATGCAAATATTGTGCACCGCCCGGCACAGTTGGAAACCAAACTCTCTTATTTACGACTACACTACGGAATAAACGATTTCATGGGTTTGTATGTAATATGCATTTTAAAGGAATTGCATTTAGGGATTTGTTTATTGTAAATAACAGTGATTCTGGTGTGATATTGAGAAGAATGTTATTCGTCGGTGTGATTAGCGTTGCGGTATTCGAATCCGAAGTCCGGAGTTCGAATTCCATCCAGCTAAATATATATGAACTACTACACTTCAAATCCCACTCTGACTAATAATATATGAAGTACGACACTACGGTTTGGCGAATCTGGATTCTGTACTGTGATTGGGATTAACCCCTGTATCATTATCTGTTAATGACTATTTGCATTTTTCATAGTTATTGTACAGATTAATATAATTTTGGTATGCTCATACATTTTATTTACTTATATACGTAACTGTTATTTAAAAAAAAATAATATTATAATGACAGTTTACTGATAGTTTCGTAAAAAGTGTGGTTATTATTATTATTTTTTTATATAGCTATTTTTGCGTGACTAAAATGCATAAAAATAAAATAGAAATAACAGAGTAAATGATTTTAGTCACAGAATGCCGAAATGGTACTAATCTATTGAGTAATTATGATAAATAAGGAATATTGATATTATAATAATAATAATAACACATCCCTTTTATTATATGTTCTGAAGTTATTATTTAAATAATATTTATGCACAACCGGGTCGAAATTCATGTGTTTTAGCCCTAAAAAGCGGGTTTAAAAACTGGTTTTTGGTCCTAGGGTCTTAAAAAAATTATTCCTATGGAAACCATAAATAAAATGATAATTTTTGTTTATTATGAATACTTGATTCTGTAAAATGTCATTTTGACATATAACCTATGTACATATTTTAATCTTTTGAACATATAATTAAATGTTATTTTATTGTACATAAAATATTGTGTGTACCACGGGTGAAATTAGCGTTTCTGACTCTGAAAATGTTATTAGCCCATGCCGCGAGCCAGATACGCCTGTTTTCACCCTTGATACCTCGTCCAGTATAGGGGATGATATATTTTTTCCAAATGGCACTCGAAAGAATATTTTTTTTCTCTATACAAACATATAAAAAATTGAAATATTTTAATTGAAAAAAAATGATAGAAAAATGAGAGGAGATTATATGAATGAACTATAGATAGATTGTGATATTAGAATAAAATGCGATGTTACGCGATGTCAAACTATAAATACATAGTTGTAATCAGAGCATGCAAATCAAAACCCATTTACACAATTATCAAATTCAAGTAAAAATGTAGAATTTATTGGCCGGCAATAAACATAAAATAAAATAAATACGAGAATATTGGAGGCGCATGATTCGCACAACATAAACAACATATTCGTACAGCTCACTCTGTATCGAATCAGTTATATTCAACTGATCCATAAAACCTATTTATATTTTTATTGACAAATTTATGCTATTTTTAATAACATAAATAACGTTCAGCACATAAAATAGCCAGGTATACTATTTGCTCAATGCTGATAAACTGCCATGTATAAATTATTCCTATTTGTTTGCAAAACAAATGCAAACTGTTGTCATAAAATTCATCAATCATTCAATGAAATATGGTGTCATGGACCTGCATTTGTAATATTTATTACTATTTACGAGATTATCAATAGAAATTAAATCCGTAACTTGGTATAGTTTGTTCAGTTTTCAAAGGACACTATTGGAATATCTAATTAATAGAAGTCAAGAGTTTTGAACAAAGGAGCATTTTTGTTACACTTTCGTAACATTGCAGGTTGTACAGAGTGATCAAAAGTAAGTGTTTCGGTTAGCAATAACACTTGAAATTGGTAAGACTGTCAACAGTGACATTTAAAAAATTTAAATTAGTAAAAATCATTGTTTTTTTATCCACATTCTTTTATTTCTTAACATTTACTCACAGAGTAATAATCTAAAGCAGTGGTTTTCAAAGTGTGGGTCCCGATCCCCCCGGGGGATAGCGAAGATCTTGGAGGGGGGTCATCGCATGCTATTTACAAATTTTAAAACACATGTTTCCAAAGATTCATCCCGTTGCAAGCTAATGAAATGAAAATATAGTTTTATTGATTTAGGACCAGTTTTTCCATTTCCAGATAAAGTTCTTCACAACTATCGGCAGGATAATTGAAATTTAATTATTACCATTTGTGTTATAATTTCGATGCGATATTTTTTTATTTATCCCGCTGATAGTTATTCGGAACATTATCCGAAGATGGAAAAATTGGCTCTTAGATGTTTATATTCACGTTTGTTTCTGTTTACGGTTAATTTAATAAAATATGAACCTAGATATGAAATTAAGGATATTGCCATTTTATTCCTAATATATTTTTACATAAATATGCATATTTTGATCCTCAATATATCTTTTTTTTAATCGCCGGAGTCATGATCGTAAAAATGTCTGTTAATGAAAATGCCAATTTTTTGGTTGGACCAGTTTAAAAATTGAAAAATTTCAAAATATGGTTCTGTATAATTCAGACTACGAGAAATCAAATGCCGTTGAGCCCATCTTCAAATCTTTTTTAGTTTTTAAGTTACAGCGATTTTTGACTTTTTGAAACGCTCAACTTTGAAGGCTCATATCTCGCAAACTAAAAGAAATATTGAAATGCGGTTTGAACGTGTGTATTTCTCGTACTCCAATTAACGTATACCGAAATTTTGAAAATTTTACATTTTTTTTCAAAATTTTAATTTTTTAATATTTCAAAAATTTGAAAAAATAATGAAAATCTGTGAACACCAATTAATTCCTCTCGTAAAAGTACATAGGTATACAAAATTTGAGACAAAAATTCGCACAGATAAAGTTTTTATTACAAAAAAACGAAAAAAAAACTATTTTTTAATTATTTCTTGGCCATTTTTAGTTTTTTTGTTCTAAAAACTGTATCCGTGGAGTAAATAGTCTAAAATTTTACATACGTATGTACTTTTTTTGCGAAGAATCCACTGGTATTTACAGATATTTTATTATCTCATAAAAATTTTAAAATATGAACAAAAGAAAATTTTGAAAAAAAACCCTTGTGGCTCCCTCTCCACAAACATCGTTGGGGGCTGTGATTTCACGACTAGTAACCGCACTTTACGCGCATAAATTACATATCATTTACCGAGATCTGCTACGGCAAAGTACCACACCCAGTAATGGGTAGAAGTCGTTCAATTTGTATCGAAAATATTTAAAATAAATACACAACCAATATTGAAACAGTAGCGTTCTATGCAACACTATACACATCTTATGAAAATGCTCCTTTGTTTTAGTTTCAAATTTCGTCACAAGGTTCGTATTCTTATTTAGATATTTCAATTGCCAACAAATAATATTTAAAAAAAAACACACTTTCAGAAAAATGTATACAATTAATTTATCACTGTTAAGTAAAAAGATGCAAAATTAACAAAATATTCCACGTGTGACATTTTTCAAGATTCTCCGTTCGACTTAAGACTTATGGCATTGTGCATACTCTGATTTTCTTCATTTTGCATTTATACACAACTACAAGATAGATAACCTTTCACCTTTGTCGTTGATATCAGTGGAATGACTCTATCTTCATCCGTACTTCATGGTTACTACATTTTTATAACTTTATTTAAATTTATTTATTTATTTGCTACTTTCCATAATAGGAAATTATATTATTTGTTTTTCACTTTTAAATATATTTATTCATGCTACGTTGTACAACGGGAACTTAAACCCAAAATAGATTAAAGTGTCTGTTTTTACCGTAAATTCAATTGTAAACACAGTTCACTATAACAACATTTACCAACTCAGTCATTGAAACCAGTAAACCAATTTCAATGCAGTGTCGGCCTAGCCGATATATTCACACGAATGACAGTTAAACAGCCTACCACATATATTTCCCTATCACTTGTCTCTGCTCCAGTTTCGTTTCCACGTATGAAAAGATCGGGTCAGCTATGCCAAAAAGAAAAAAACACACTCGTTATTGATTCGAGCAACAAGGTGATTTGTTACTGCAAATTTATTATGGCGATTTGTCTTTGTTCCACTGTTGGATGGGTTTCAATAGACCCTTTGAGTTTGTGGAGTCCTAGCTTTGTTGGTGAAGTGAAACATTGAAACTTGGACACGGGAGTCACATGCAGTTCCGTCTTTTCCATAAGGGCACATGGGGCACGAGCCCAGGGCCCCCGGTTCGATAGAGGCCTCAAAATGCCGAGGTCGTCGTTTACACGGAAAATAGGGGACCTCAATTTTTAGTGAAGTTTTGCTAAAAATTATCGTTAAAATTTTTGAATTTAAATGTAAATAAAAAACCAGATGACATTTCTATATATTTTTTAAACAGTAAATAAAATTGTAGTAAACCTAAAGAAATCCAAAAAAAGTGCACAACGTAAAATGATTCGTAATAAATCCTATAAAATGTATACAAATATTAAAATAACTTTAAAATATTTAACAGAACTTTGAGGACATAATAGAACGTAAGTCCAATTCTCAAAATAAATAAATAAAATATAAATATATCATCACGCCTTCTACCCATTACTGGGTGTGGCACTCTGCCGAAGCAGATCTCGGGAAGTGATATATTTTGCGCGTGAAGTGCGGTTACCAGTCGTTAAATCACGGCCCCCAAAGATGTTAGTGGTTGGGAAGCCACAGGGGTAGTTTTTGAAATTATGAAAATTGTTTGTCGCCTGTGGGAATCGAACCATAATTCAATTCTCAAAATACAAGTAGTAATCACTTCATTTATATTTGATTTGTACAAAGTTAACAATAATAACCAATAAAGTCACTAAATAAAACTACATACTAATGTTTTTATTCACATATTTTTTTTACTTTCTGGAAGGGCCCCAAGCTCTCTGTGCCCAAGGGCCCCAGTATGACCCAAGACGGCCCTGGTCACATGTGAAAGTGAATATATGTGTTCCAAGTTGATTTGTTTACCTATGGTTTTCGTACAGGCAGTTGTAATCAAAATAAAACACTGCTCGTTTAACTAATAAAAATAAAATATAAATATATCATCACGCATTTTACCCACTACTGGATGTAGCTCTCTGCCGTAGTAGATCTCGGCCCCCAAAGATGTTAGTGATGGAGGAGCCACAGGGATAATTTTAATATGTTGAATTTTTTGTATTAGGTTTTACTAGCGATCGGCCTGGCTTTGCCAGGCCTTCACGCTATGCTCCGCGGACACTGAAATAGGATTCACTTCTGTAAGACAATTGACACTATATAAATCAAATTATTAGGTTTTGATGCATTTTTACTAAAACAATTGCCGATCGAATAATATTTAATTTTCTACGCGAGCCCTTCAATAGACCTTTCATTTGATACCAAACACGATAGGTTTTGATGCGTTTTTACTAAAACAATTGCCGATCGAATAATATTTAATTTTCTATGCGAGTCCTTCAATAGACCTTTCATTTGATACCAAACACGATAGGTTTTGATGCATTTTGACTAAAACAATTGCCGATCGAATAATATTTAATTTTCTACGCGAGCCCTTCAATAGACCTTTCATTTGATACCAAACACGATAGGTTTTGATGCATTTTTAGTAAAACAATTGCCGATCGAATAATATTTAATTTTCTGCGCGAGCCCTTCAATAGACCTTTCATTTGATACCAAACACGATAGGTTTTGATGCACTCTTACTAAAACAATTGCCGATCGAATAATATTTAATTTTTTACGCGAGCCCTTCAAAAGACCTTTCATTTGATACCAAACACGATATGTTTTGAAGCACTTTAACTAAAACAATTGCCCATCGAAAAAAATTGAATTCTACATGCGTGACCTTCAAAACTTTCGTATTATACCATATACCATAAATTTCGAATTTTGATAATAAATTTAAATAAATAATAATAAAATTGTATTTAATGTACATTGCCGTGAACAATATTTGCTTTGTTTTACTATATATTTTTACCGAGGACAATTTTGGTTTGGTTTACCTGTATACTTTATATTACTTGTCAATTTGACGTTTAAACCAACTTCATATTGAACTGTTAAAAATTTACTTTTTAAATATACATATTTGAAATGTGTAATTATAATAAAAACGTCCCCTCATTTCCACAATATGTGTAAAATATTTCAAAACTACTCACAGATATTTCATATTTACGTAATTTATAATTAAAAATGCGACATGTCCACTCACAAACGTCAAAGTGACAGTAGATCTTCTTCTTAAAAATTTCAAAGCCTCCACACTCTTAGTTGATTTTGCCCCAAAAACGCATGTTTTTTCAAGTTTTCTCGCACATCATGTGTACGAAAAATCTAAGACTAACAAAAGGCACCCCTCATGATTGACCTCTATCAAATAAAAAAAGTTTCAAATTAATCGGACAAACCGTCTAGGCTGTAGAGGTGAGCAATTGACCGTGATGAATCCTTATATATATAGATATGCCCCTTACGCGTTTAGTATTAGGATACTGAAGCACGACATGAAACGGATTGTTTTAATAAAACCAAGCAATGTACTAATACTTAATACACACATAATGTATTATATTTTTTGGCCAACATATCTGTTTACTTTGTTTGTTAACATTAAATCATTGTAATCATTCAGTGACCTGCTTTGACGTTTATACTCTTGTCAACCATCTTGCTTTTCTAACTAGGTGCGTTCTATTTACCGCAATACGTAGGTGTGTTCATTTTAATTATTTTTTTATTTCTCCAGAACTTTATTGAATAATAAATCGCGGGAGCTAGCTATATTTATTATTACAATGCAACTCTTTTTTAATGGCCGCTAAAAGCTAAAATATTTCGAGTTATTTTACCGCACCGCGATATAGAAAAATCAAGGCATATATAAAATTACAACAGCCGTATACTTCAACAATATGTGATTGTTATGACCAGAACTGATTTTCTTTGTTAATCAGCTATGGCGAGGTTTCGTGAGATACACTGTATATTTATTTATGCTACTTTATACAACAGGAACTTACAAATTACAATACAGAGCCCGAAAACACCTTGCCGTGGTGTTGTAGTTCATATATTTTTAGTTGGAATCGAACTCAAAATCTTCGGATTGGATTGTCATAACGCTAACCGTACAAACATAGTTAATCAGAATGTGTGTCGCATCAAATAGGGTAGCACGAACATTCACTAAACCTTTATGATAATTTTTATTAACCTAGAATTTTGTGGTGGATTTTGGATCAAATAATAAGTGACCAATCTAGCTTTTTCGACCTAAAACCTGTCGAAACGTCATTTGAGTAAAAGTATACAAATAAGAATGCATTTTAATTGCAAATTTACTTTATGAACTATCATTAGTTGCGATTTCAAATTAGGAAATAAGCATAAACACAAATTAAAACATTGGACTGTTATACGGTAATACACATAGCATTTTACGAGTTGGAACCACGAATAAAACATGAATTGAACAAGAGATGTAGTTTGCAAAAATGTCTATAGTTACCCTGAAAATAACTGCAAATCATAGCAACAAAACATTTCAAAACATATTTCATCAAAATGACACATTACAAAACATTATATAGGTTAGATATACAGAGCACATACTGCAGTTGAATTCTTCGCCAGACACATAAATGAAGCACACGTAGCTAATTTTTAAAAGTCTGTAGAAGTTTTATTGCACAAGTTATAATATATCACGTGTTTAATTTACTGGCGTGCACTTTTGTGTTGTTGTTTTGATCGTGACAGTGACACGAGCTTCGCGAATGACAGTTAGTTCTACATCTGCCGCTAGAGGCGTCGCGGCAGCGTGGCGGGATGATTGAAATGCTGCACGTGAAATGCATGAAGATTTTACAGGAGTTACTACCGTAATAAATAACTGGTGAGCACCTGCGATACAAACAGTGTCGGTTTTACATATTTTGATATTTGAAACGGTAATGTTTTTGGGGTTTCTTGCCCATTCAATTAATATATTATTTGTAAATAAAATTTTAAAAAAGAAAATGATCTACATTCCTACTCTTTAACATGAATGTACAGAATTGCGCTTTAATATATATTTAAAACCGCAAATTAATTAATTGTTTTGTTTAAGAAATATTATCATATGAGAATTTTCTGTTGAACCAGTTCAAAAAATAAACATTTTGAACATATAAATAAATATATCATCACGCCTTTTACCCATCACTGAGTGTGGTACTCTGCCGAAGCAGACCTCGGTAAGTGATATATTTATGCGCGTAAAGTACGATTACCAGCCGTTAAATCACGACCCCCAAAGACGTTAATGGTGGAGGAGCCACAGGGATAATTTTAATGTGGTGCAAATTGTTTGTGTAAGATGTACAGGAATGTTTAATCCCTATTTTCACCCTTGACAAGGACTTCCCGGTATTTTTTTGTGTTAATCTACAAACGCATTATATTTTGGGGGCCCAAAACAGCTTCTGTATACGGCTCATAGTAAAGCCGGCTCTGGATTCGAATATGTATCCTGACATTGTATGCACAATTATTTAGACCAAGTCAGGACACTTTTTTGTTGGGCCAATGTATTTATTGTTGATTTATACCTCGAAAAAGATATTTATGAAGAGGAATATTAAATTTGTCTGTTATTATTATTTATTTTAACCCTTGTTTTGAGAAATATTTCTATTTAGTGTTCTTTCTAAAGGGTTTTGATCTTCTAGATAGTTTTCCACTTATATCAATTTATTTTTGAGTGGTTCTTATTCCACTGTAAGCTGTAGGTTCTCTGAACTGTATTAAAAAGTTTAAGAAAAATATGTTAAATTCAACAAAATTGCTGAGTTCATATTAATATATATTGCTGATAAGAAAGAAATTAGAAACAAGTGCAATATATTCAACACTTCCTCGATTGTGAAATAACTTTGTGAAATGTGTTTTTTTTTTGTCTGAGTAATCTTTTTGAATTATCTATGGCATTGTCGTGTAGAATGTAATTATGTTAATGAACGGTTTGTGTAGTTCTGTATTGTAATTAATTTAATATCACATATAATATTCACATAAAATATGTTTCATCTTTATATCCTTCACTGAAGAAATCTATTTTGTACTTATTTTAAAATATGCAAATTGTAACTGTAAAATATGAGTTAGAGATTAACAAAATATACATTAATCTTTCAATACATAAATAATGAAAAAGTTTAAGCTTGGGAAATGACAGCGCTACCCTAGAACTGCAACATTATTGTATCATAAACTTACATACATACATACATCACGCTATATCCCATCAAATGGGGTAGCATGAAGCCCAAACTCATTAATACGATAAAATATTCACTCATTAAATTCATCAAATAATCAGTTCTCGTCAAACATTGTCATCTAAACACACCACCCTCACTTCAACCAAATTCATAGATCACTTCATATAAACTCATTGATTTATTACACTCGAAATCATTTATAACACAACAAACCTTCAATCACATCTATCCAATCATTCCTATTCACTTATCATTCATCTTCTTTCTTCGATGTACATAACATATGCGCAAAACATCTCAAATTACTCACGCTTACTCCTCTAACAACGAATCTACCAATGATTCTAAAAACGAATCTACAAAGATTAGAAAAGATTAAAGCGATAGTCTGCACTTGTACATGAAAAAAAAATTCCATACAATGCAGTAACTGAAAATGAAACAAAAAGATAAAACAGGAAGGGAGTGTCGCCCTGCGCTTGTTTTTGAAAGTGAATTCAACGTAATTGCAGTTAAACACTCTATGTAAGATCAGGAAACAAATAAAAAAGATAAAAAAGGAAGGGAGTGTCGCTCCTGCACTTGTTTTAGAAAGTGAATTTCACACAATTGCATTTAAACACTCAGGCATGTTATATCATAAAAACGTGCATTTATTATAATAATATTATAAACATTTACAGAATAATATGAAATAGTCTGATAAATCATGTAGATAAATAAAAAATATCCTATTTAAGAACATATTAATATTATTATTATTTACTGAAAAGCATAAAATGTGAAGATTAACGGCGTTTTGTTTTTATTTCAATTTCCATAAAAATCCAAGGTTTATTAGACAACCGTGCGCATAAGTAAAATATTGTAAATCAATAAGTTCATTAAAAAATAAAGCGTTGCATGTTCTGCACAATTTGTAATATTACGTTAATGAAATGTTGTAATAAATTTACATGTAGTTGTAAGTATGCTTACACCGCCAATCACTGAATGCTGATAATAACTCGGAAATCATAAATTCTAGTTAAATATTACTTAAACGCACTTTATTTTGTTTTTTAATTATTTATGCATGCCATAATTAATTTCTTTTACTATTTTTACTCTTTTTTAACCCTAAACATAAGAAATAAGCTTACCGCTGTTTGCTTGTCTACTGTATAGGAGAAAAATATTTCAATAAAATTTAGCACTCAATTTTGCATCTAAAAGATTTCATTTCATTTACAAGGGCGTATTTTTAGCGTACCTAGCTATGAAAAACACTTGCATTCAAAAATATACATTTTCTTGAAACCGGCAAGAACGTGCCTATTTTCCTGACTAGTATGGAAAGTAGATTTTTACCAAAACAGTTAAGTACGTATACAAGGTTACAACAACAAAAAAAAAAACAGTTTGGTAATAGTTATTTATGTACCAAGGGTGGAAACAGGCATTTCTGGCCCGTGGCATGATTATTAGCCTTAGGCGCAAAGGGCCAGAAACTCTAATTTAACCCGTGGTATATACAATATTTTATGCACAACAAAATAATATTTAATTATATGTTCAAATGATTAAAATATATACATAAGTTATATGTCCAAATGACATTTAGCAGAATCAAGTATTCACAATAAACAAAAATTGTTCATTTAATTTATGTAACTATGTGTAAATAATATGAATTCTGTTGCTAATCTCTAGATTTTATAGTATTTATAAAACTAATAAATAAGTATTTTGAGAGACAAACGATTTGTGCAATTACTATTGTAATAAATCTTTATAAGTGTCTATAAATGTCTGTTTATTTATTTACGTATACCAGAGTATGATTGGTTTTTTAAGTGCGCACTTTAAATTTTAACAAGAATATTAATTTTGCTCTAAATGATTTTAGTCAGTAACCAGTAGCCTATTCAGGAGGTAAGAGTACTCGAGAGATCTCGATAAGTGATATTTTGCGTGTTAAGTGCGATTACCAGCCGTTAAGATGTTAGTGGTGAAGAAGCCACAGGTGTGATTTTAATGTAAAGTGACGTTTTTCGATAGTGGGAATCGAACCTGTGTTTTTAAACCCACAGGCCGACTCGGTTCCTAATTTATTGAAAAAAATAATACAAGTTACCTATAATTTCTTCTTATTTTAAATATCGTATTATTTATAATTAAAAGTCGTGAACGGTGTTCGGTAAACACATGATTTCCGAACGATTTTGAGATATGTAAAACTGTCAACCTGGAACGAAGGCACGAAAAAAAGAATGAAGGTTTTTCGTATTCTTGAAACCTATGAAACTTTCCTGAATTATTTTAGAGCAAAATGTTTGAAAGAAAAGTAGAAGATAGTTAAATGCTGTGTATTTGTTATTAGAATATAATTTGTTGTGTTTCAGTGAGTGTAGCGCTGAGTGACACTGGATCGCCTATGCGGGTCGGGGCGATGCGGGACGGGTAAGCTGAAGCGGTCTCCGCCGCCGCCAGGTCATGTTGACTCGCTCCTCGGCGGCGCGGCGAGCACTCCACCTCCACGTTGCTGCCGCGCCAGACTGTACCCGTGTCCGCCCGCTACAGTCATGCGCCTCGGACTCGCCGGCCTCAAGCTCAAGGAGCGTCTGCTGCTTGCCATCTCCGCCGCCACCGTTCTCTTCACGCTCCTCCTGGTCGTCGATCTGCAGATGGACGCCGGCGTTGTCGGCAGGAGACTCGTGCCGTCACATGCACGTGTCAAGCTAGGTGGTGGCCCGGATCCCTCCGGAGCCGTCTATAATGGATTTAGGAATAGGTTGCTACAGAAGACACACAAGTAAGTTACATTCATACAAGCTCTCGCATTCTCTCATACACTATTTCACCAACAATTCCTGAATTGATGGGTTGACAGGTTGAACCTGTTTTCTATCTCTTTCTAATCAACTTGTGTTCCTTGTTATCCGTTTTGAATTGGTGACATCGCATTTTGTATTTAAGCAGATGTCACTTGAAACGTGCATTCAGATTTTAAATTTATCGCTAATTTTTACAACTGATATTTGGAAGTAACACGATAGTGATTTTTAAAGTGTGATTCGTCGTATGCTGTTTAAACATTGTAAAAAATATATGTTCAAAGATTCATCCAGTTGCACTACATTCATTTAAATTTTAAGGATTGCTTGAATAAAAAGTATCAAATCAAATATTTGACAGTAATGTTAAATTACTCATTTGACAGTTTATCTCGATAAGATTTTGTCCATTTAATGAAAATTTAAAATTGAAGTTACAGCGATACGACTGACCATTAAAAAATTCATTACAAGCTTTATAGCAAAATACTATTAATTCTTTTATTAAGGAACTATACTAAAGTTCGTATTTCTTTACTAATTTCTAAAATTGACAAGTAAACAAACATTACTGTAGCAACAAGTATGTAAGTAACCTCAAAATATTTCGTATTTTTATGGGCTAATGGCTCAGTGGTATCGAATCGGCCTGTGGATCCTAAGAACCCTGGTTCGATCTCCACAGTCGACAAACATTTTCACCAATTTAAAATTACCCATGTGGCTCTCTCACCACTAACAACTTTGGGGGCCGTGATTTGACGCCTGGTAATTGCACTTCACTCGCATAAATATATCACTTACCGAGATCTGCTTCAGCAGAGTGCTACATCCAGTAATGGGCAAAAGGCATGATGATATATTCATATTTATTTATTTTAAAATATTTCATATTTTTATGGGGTACTGGCTCAGTGGTATCCAATCGGCCTGTGGATCCTTAGAACCCTGGTTCGATCCCCAAAGCCGACAAACATTTTCACCAATTTAAAATTACCCATGTGGCTCCCTCACCACTAGCATCTATGAGGGCCGTGATTTGACGGCTGGTAACCGTACCTCACGGGCATAATATATCACTTACCGAGATCTGCTTCGATAGAGTGCCACACCCAGTAAAAGAAAGTATCATTCTTCCTTCAAGTGCTCTATGTCCCTCACTTTCAGCTCTGGAAATAAAACGGCACCTTTCAAAAAAATATATATCATTTTTTTTCTATATATATTATTGTAAACTGATTCATCAGAATAACATCTCGTATTTAATGATTGGAAATATATTTTTTAATATTTCTATTACTGTTTCTGTTCAATTTTATTCACACAGTTCTCTTTGTTTTGTGCATACAAATTTTTATAAAATGCGTAGCTAACTTGATTAAAAAAAAACGAAAACAGTAAAACAGAATTTATGGTATACCATTGTTTTACTTTACATGTACATAAAAATATTTGAAAATATTAATAAATAAATATATTTTCACGCCATTTTATCCATTTCTGAGCATGGCCGATCTCAGTAATCCTTGGAAGGACATTGCTAAATTATAAAATAAAACATTTGTTATTAATTAATAAATACTGACTGATAGTAATAAGATAATTGTTTATTACATATATTTTTCTAATTAGTACTAGTAAGATATATTAATTAATAACACTTAGATATCATGCAAACTATTCAAATTAAAAAGAAGTAATTAAATGCATGCTTCTTTACACCTGCTGTATATTTTTTATCATCAATGGATTTTAATTGCAATATTTAATTAAATATACGAAAAATATTGACGTAACCGACTTATATAAAATTTCTTGATATAAGTAAATTAATTAATTGAATAATTTGTTTCAGTAGCTACTTACCTGCTGGAGAAATAATTAGTAATGACAATAATTAAATTAAAAATATTTTTCAATGTTGTGCCGCTAAAAAATTATATTTTTTTCAATAGTGCTAAGACTGTTATGTGAAAAAGTATAAAAACATGTGAATATGTGAAACAACTGATGTAAAAACCGATGAATATGTGAAATAGGATAATGATATAAAAAGTTAAACGTGGACAATAAAATAACAATTTTATACACGGGCCATGAGCTCAAGATATTTGTACAGAACAGAAACCTGTTGATTCTATGATGCGTATGATACATCATGGCCTTCAGTATGATACATGATTCCTAATATATTTTTTTAACAAACTTAAATGCAACAAAGGGTCAGTAGGTTAGGGCCATAATTAATTTTTCTGAACTAAAATATGTACAAATAAATTAAAATACAGTAAGTTATATGTTTATTTTTCTGTCAGTAAATATTTTTATATTATATCGTCAAGATTTGATTTATAATTACTTACATAAAATATACACCTTTTACCTATTAATGGATGTGGCACTTCCCCGTAGCAAACCTCGATAAGTGATATATTCATGCGCGTAAAGTGCGGTTACCAACTGTTAAATCACGATCCACAAAAATGGAGAGGAAGCTACAGGGGTAAGTTTAATATGGTGATAATTGTTTGTCGGCTATGGGAATCGAACTTGAGGTTCTCAAATCTACAGGCCGACAGAAGGACAGAATAGACAAATTAATTTAATATTTATTTTCGATTACTTTTCTTTTACATTTTCCGTGATAAAATGGTAAGAATATTTTTCGGACATCCAGTATACGTTGTTCTTTAGTAAAAGTATCCAGTTTAATAGATCTATCAATTGTATAGAATCAGAATCCTATTATCGAATATTTGGGCAAACAATACAAGTAACATTTGAACAATTAATTAGTATTGTCTTCAATCAGTCATCATGTTTGCAACACAGACGTATAGGCAACAGGTTGCGAGCGTGGTTCACGCGCTCATGTTCATGTTATCAGCTTCATGCAGCTACTATCACTAGGCACTACTAGCACACGATTAGTAATGTCAATTTAATAACAAGCATTCACTGAATATTTATTCATCAGATTCATCCTCCATTAGGTTATTCCAACACTACGGTGTTTAAACAAATATTGAACGCATATCAATTTTAATTATAAATGTGTTACAATAGTACATAAAAAAATGATTCATATCTAAAATATTTAATTACAGGCAATCGTAGCTCAGTGGATAAAAGCGAGGTAAAACTTGCGTTTCTTAATTAGCAAGCAATAGGTCGTGCGTTCAAATCTCACTGACTTCTACTTATATCCAAAAAATGCGATTGTGTCTGAGTGGTTCGGATTCCACTATAAGCTGTAGGCCCTCTGTACTGTAATTGGGATTTACGTTCTGTTGCGTAGAGTAACAAATAAATAAAAATAAATAAATAAATAAATAAATTGATGTTCTTGTGACATAGCTGGCTTAATTAAACTGCAACTTCACATTGTGAGGCAATGCGCATGTGCACCGAGAAGACAATTTGGCACAAAACAATATTTAATTACAGTAATAAATAAAACAATAAATGTTAGAATAGTACAGTAGTACATAAAATTATCCAATTTTAAATTAACATAAATGTGTACTTCTTAAATTTGTAGAATAATAATTATTTGTATTATCATTTAATTGAATATTAACAGTTGGAACGTGATTAATATAATATAGTTCTTCACAAATTTCCTATCATATAAGTGAAAAGTGGCATATTTCGCACTCCTGTCAAAGTATATCCATCTCTCAAAAAAGAAAGCCCACTTTTTCATTATTATGCTTTCTGTCTTAACATTAATGCTTTCTTTGTCACCAAGAGTTACCTACGTCACGATTAATTAATTATTCATTATTTTGTCTCCCTTAGTAGGAACTTTACAACAAAATAAAAAAAAATTATTTTTGTACATAGATTAATATATAAAATAATAAAATTTTTGTGGAACTGCCTATTAATCTTCGCCAAACATTCTTATTTTAGCACATTATTCTTCTCTTAATTTCACCATTAAGCAAAAAATGTTTAAAATGATTCCATTACATATTTAGAGATTTATATGACTCGTGTACGTGTTATCACCAAGTTTGTAAAATAATAAAAATTGCTATCATTCACAAAGTTATAAATATAAACGCTGAGGTTTTACTTGCAACTGTGATTATTTCATGCAAATATTGCAAACGTGCGATTACTTACTGATAATGTACTAACATACTTTGTGCACAAATTGTGATTTATTTTACTTCGAAAGTCGTAACTGATTCGTTACTTACATAACAACATTTTTTTATTTGTTTTTCAGTATATGATAAAAATTCGGTACCACCCACCTGTCAACTAATATTGTTATTTTTATTTCTTATGCGCGTTATGGGAAATTAATTTTAAATTTATTATATATTATGCCAATAAAATCAAATCAATATTGACAAAATGTGAAACCAATAATAGTTTTTTATGTATCAAGGGTGATTATTAGCACGAGGCGCAAAACGACGAGAGCTAATAACATGCTCATGGTCAGAAACGCTAATTTCACCCGTGGTACATACAATATTTTATGTACAACAAAATAACATTTAATTATATGTTCAAAAGGTTAAAATATGTACATAGAAATTATTTTCTTATGGCCCTAGGGCCAAAGGGAAGTGTTTAAGCTCGCTTTTTAAAGCTAAAACACATTAATTTCCGTCCGGTTGTGCATAAAATGTATTTATTTATTTGCTACTGAATCCTAATTACAGTAGCTTATAGTGAAATCCGAACCACTCAAATACAATCATATTTTTTTTAATATAAGTTGAAATGAGCGACATTTGAACCCGTATACTTTAGATTTTTCTCTTCTGTTCTTTGTTTGACCGTCATATTAATACTTTTCTTGATCAGAAGGAAGACACGTGTTTTTTTGTTTCTTAAAAATTATTTTCAAAGTTTATAATCTAGAGATGTGCGTCCGTGTATTAAAAATCTCAGCGCAGCCCCGTATACAATAGTTTGTTCTCTTTGTTGATTATAATTTTCTTGATATGAAACTTATTTGTAACTTTATTAAAACTTAGTTTGCATTTTGTTATTAAACTTTTATGTGATCTTAAAGTACCGACCAGCAAAATACTTTAAGAAACTTGATGTAGTCAGTTTAAAGAATGAGAAAAATCGTTTATATTGTGCCATAGGCGAATAAGAAAAGAAATAATGGTTTCGTTACAGGAAAATATTTCATAGTATATTACGTACCATGATCTGTAAGCGACAGTTTTTGGTCAAGAATGTAATTTAGGAAATCGAGGCCCGGAGAATCGAGATATCCTAAATAAATTAAAGTCAGATGGTGCTAAATCATGGCTATAAAAATCTTTATAATGTACATTGTAAATGTCACATCTATTTCTATAATCATTGGTTTGTCATCATTGCTTTTTTGTTTTGTGGCTGGGTAAATAAAATACACCCTCGCAGTATCTACAAACAGAAATATACTGTACACTTGTGAGTGTATGTATGTACGTATGTATAGTACAGACTCTGCAAAAACTAAATTACCTACTTACATTTTGAACTAGTAATACGTTCATTCGTTCACTGAGAATTTCTGCTTACTGCTTGCTTTTAAAAATGATGTGATAGCATTTTAAATGTTGGTATTACTGTAGGAAATAGTTTACATAATTCGGTTGAAGAATTTTGTATTATCAGCATGAACAATTCGGTATTATAAATTAACATATTTTATTATTGAATTGTTTTTGATATGTTTATAAAGTATTTATTTATATTTTATAATTTATATTTCATAAAAATTCACTTACGTATTTAATTTTTTTATAGACGTACACAAAAATGAATTCATTGTACCTTGATTTAGATTTGCTTTTGTAGTTCAAATTTTACATATTTGCGACATAAACCGTTTGATTCTCTTGATATTATTTATATGAGGTTGATGGTTCAGTTTTATCAAGTCGGACTGTGAATTTGAGAACCCGGGTTCAATTCTCACAACCAGCAAACAATTTTCATCACATTAAAATTATCCTTGTGATTCTTCCTTCACTAATATCTGTGGGGACCGTATTTTGACAGCTGATAGCCGCATTTCACAAAATAAATAAAATAAATAAATATATCATCACACCTTTTACCCATTATTGGGTGTGGCACTCTGCCAAAACAGATCTCGATAAGTGATAAATTTATACGTGTTACCAACCCTCAAATCACGGCCCCCAAAATATTAGTGGTGGGGAAGCCACAAGGGTAATTTGAAATTGGTGCAAATGTTTTTGTCGGCTGTGGGTTCTCAGGATTCACAGGCCGACTCGATACCACTGAGCCATTATCCCATCCGCATTTCACACGCATAAATATATCACTTTCCAAGATCAGCTAAGGCAGAGTGCCACACCCTTAAGTGTAAAATTAATTACAATTGGTAAATGATATATTTTTACTTGTGAAATATAGTTACAAGCCATCAAATCACGGACCTAAATATGTTAGTGGAATAATTTAAATTTAGCGAAAATCAGTTGTAAGAAATTTCTGTTGCAGTTCACCTCTCTAATACGTGAGTAGGGCAACATAAAACCATTTTGCAAATATTTATAAAAATAATTTCCTGGCAACGACAACGTTCACTTGTTTGTAGCCAGGTCACGGCGAGAGTGAAATGTTTCCATTTCATATGTTTCTCAACACAACAAACAAACAAAACTGAAACCATAGAAAATGAAACAAATACGAGCGAAATGGAAATGCATTCATTTCTCTGACGTTCTACGAGTATTACGGACAAACCATTAAATGTAATTTCATAGGAAATAAACACAACTGTATTTTGAAATTCCTCTACGAAAAGTTTTGTTAGAACTACTTCGGCATAAAATTATAACATTACATTATTATCACACAACAAACTTTCAATTATATAATCTGTAGGGTCCTTGTAGATTTTCTGTTGTGTAAATCTATGTTCGTGATCTTGTTGCAGTTCAAGCACATCTCACGAGACGTTACCGGGTTCAGGGGAAGCGCACACCACAGCAGCGGCACCACCAGAGGTCCACGACGACTTCACAGACCTGCTGGACTACATGGAGCTGGACAGCGAGGCCCGGGTTGACCACGCTGAAAACGCTGGTCTCCCGCGGCCGGTACTCACCAAGAGCGGCGAGGGAGACTTGGTGCGCGTTGATAATCCCTCTCTTGCTGAACTCAACCACCTGCAGATTAGGTAAGTCACGAAGGAAATGTTTTATTTGATTTATATTTTAAGAATGTGATAGTGTTCATTGAAAGAAGTTAAATTATGAGAGTTAATAAGGCGAAAATGATATTAGAATAGAAAATACGAAAGTCTTGTTTTTAATAGGAAGGTAAAATAAGGAAAAAATTAATTATATCTCAAAAAGTAAACGAGATATGAAGATGCGCTCAACTGTATTGAATTTCTCGTGTTTTAATTAACTTGTACACAAATTTTCAGCGATGTTTACAATTTTCAAATTTTTTTACTTTCCTAAACAGTTTTTGGACAATATCTTAAAAACTAGAAGGTGTACGCACTTGGGGATTTGACCATTGGATTCAGTGGGTAAAAATACATATGTATGTAAATTTTCGTTATAATAATCGTATGAGAAAGAGTTTTAGTGCAAATTGTTTGAAAATCATAAAAAACCTAAGGGGTACCCCTTGGAAAAATAATTAAAAATTTCAAAAAACTTAAATCGCTTCAAATGAGCTAAAAAAATTTCTAATAAGTCAATTCGAACATGGGGAATTCAATGCCGTTGAGCGCAACTTCGTATCACGTTTAGTTTTTGAGATAGAGCCTCCGGAAGTGTTGAACTTTCAAAAAATTTCAACACCTCAGTTTTTCGACTTTCCAGAGGCCATATCACAAAAACTAAGCGAGATATGAAGAAGCGCTCAACGGCATTGAATTTCTCATGCTTCAATTAACTACTATTTACTATTTTTCATACTCATGTAAAGTATTTGACGTCCAATTTGTCTTATAGTCAATACTTTAAAAAATTTAATTTGTAACGCAATATGTGCCAACTAAACTATGATGTTCGATTTTTGTTAATCATGTTTCAATTAAACCACATTCGAGTAATTGAGCAGATGGGGTACCTAATGAGAAAATCATAGCCTGCATACACAAATACGAGATGAGTATTTCATTTCGCACTGATTTAGTCATGGTTTAAATTAACTGATTTATAGAGCTTTAAAGTAGTAAAAAACAAATAAATTTGTTTAAAAATACACACTTTTATTTATTGACTCACCTACGCGAGAAATGTAAGTTTATTTTATTTCATTAAAAATTTATTTTTGGAGAAATTTATTGTCGAAAAAGACGCTACTAATCTCCAAGCAATATAAAGGCAAATCTATATTTTTACTTTCTCTATTTATGTAATAGGATAAATATTGCAAAAAAATAAAAAATATATACAGGGTGTTCAATTTAGTTGTGTCACCATTGCTATCTCGAGAACTATAAGAGCTGCAAGGTTGGTAAATTAGCAAAGAAATACCATTTTACAAGTCTATTATAAAATTATTAACTAAATATTTTTATTGACATTTACTAATTAATTAAATAAATAAAAATATTATGGGGTAGCTAGCTCGATAGAATTAAGTCGGCCTATGGCTCCTGAGGATCTCGGTTCGATTCCCACAGCCGATAAACAAGTTTCATCACATTTAAAATTACCCCTGTGGCCCCCCCTCCACTAACAACTTTGGTGGCTGTGATTTGACGACTGGTAACCGCACTTTACGCGCATAAATATATCACTTACCGAGATCTGCCCCGGCAGAGTGCCACACCCAGTAATGGGTGAAAGACGTGATGATATATTTATATACTTTTTATAAAGAATAATATTTAATTTTGTGGCAGATATTAAAAACACTTTACGCTTCATAATTATAAACAAATCACTAATGTCTTTCATTAAAATTCACATCAAACAAGAGCTGCACTCTATAATGAATATTTAAACAAACAATGTCCAAAATTTCAAGGTAACACAAACATTAACATCCATCTTTCGTCTCCACGTCATCTTGTTTATTCTGGCGGGATAATTAGTGTAAAATTTTCATCCAAGAATGGAACAGTTTCACTTTCCTACTGAAGAAACAAAGCTAACATAATAGTAGACCTAGTGCGAAAATAACAAGACGCTAATCATGAGCGTAGAATTTTGTCAGGGGGCAACATATATCACTAAATAAATAATTTGGTTTATAGATTGAAAATAGTTTGCGTCAGTTGAGATGGTTTAGTCATAAAGAAAGTATATTAAAAGATGCATGTTGGTTAAAACTACCCCTGTGGCTTCCTCTCCATTAACATTGTTGGGGACCATGGTTTGACGGCTGATAACTGAATTTCACGTGCAAAATATATCATTTATGAATATGGATGGTGTAATATCTACGCAATCATTATCTTAATAATATGCAAAATTGTAAATAAAAAAACTATATTATTTACCTTTTTTATAATAGAACGCATTCTAGACACGGCTCACTTCGATTACAATTCTAAATATACGATTCTAGTTCAAAATATTCTGAATTAGATTTTTAGCCCTAAAAAGCAAGCTTAAACTGTTCTTTTTGGCCCTAGGGCCATAAAAAAAGTAATTCCTATGGATACATAAATAAAATAACAATTTTTGTTTATTGTGAATACTTGATTCTGCAAAATATCATTTTGACATATAACCTATTTACATATTTTAATCTTTTGAACATATAATTAAATGTCATATTGTTGTACATAAAATATTGTATGTATCACGGGTGAAATTAGCGTTTCTGACCCTGAGCATGTTATTAACACGAGACGCAAAGCCACGGGCCAGAGACACCTGTTTTCACCCTTGATATATGAATAACTATTTTAGTAAAATTTGCATGATTGAATACTGTATTTCACACTGTCTGAAATACTTTGCCAGTGATGTATGCATTATATAACGTTTGGTCGCGTAAAAATGAAATGATTTTATTACATTATAAATTTGGAAAGCAATTAAAATAAATAACAAACATGAAATATACTATTTTATTATAATATACGAGACATATACTCATAATGAAATTAGTTCGCAACGCAAATATTTTCCACTTGTGCTATTTTAGCTCGCTGCTAGTGCTAGTGGAGTGCTTTCCTACATTGTTATGACAAGTTGTTGGTGAAGTATTAGGAAGAGGCGAATATTTTGCGAGTTCCTCATTCTATTTACATGTTGGACACTTGGATACTGGCCAGACGATATACGAGACTACTACTTGTTACTTCCCTGTTTGATAAACTCTACACAATAGCTTTCATAGGCGTACATACATCAATTCATAGACTACCACTAACTACTTATTAATAAAATATACAGGGTGTCTCAAGAAAAGTATGACGTACACGGGGAATTCAATGTCGTTAAGTGTAACTTCATATCTTGTTTAGTTTTTAAGATATAACCTCCGGAAAAGTTCAAGTCTCCAAAAAAATTACCTCATCATATTTTTGACTTTCCGAATTATTCGGATTAAATTGCGTGATAATTTCGTTCGATAATTTTTTTCAAATTCGATCTCTCTACTAATATTATTTTTATTTCTATTAACTTTTCTATTTAAATAAATAATAAATAAGTTAGTGATGTCTCTTTTGAGATGTCATACAAATATGAACTATGTAATGAACACACAATACTACAATAAATAACGGTTTGATTGCTATGATCAGATCAGAGCGTTTTGTTTGGCGTTTATAATACTAGTATTTGGTGTCGTGTGACACCATCAGATCTTGCGTGTGCATTTAACTCATAATGGTCTGTGCGCCGCGCTGCTAATGTGCGCTCTATAGATTATCTTAACTCCATTAGTATTAGCTGACACTGAATCAGAATTTAGATGGAATGAAAATCAATGACAGTCAAATTGTTTTAACTATATATTTACGTATATGGGGTAGGTAGCTCAGTGGTATCGAGTCGGCCTGTGGATCCTGAGAACCCTGGTTCTATTCCCACAGCCGAGAAACATTTTAACCACATTAAAATTATCCCTGTGGCTCCCCCACCACTAACATCTTTAGAGGCCATGATTTGAGGGCTGGTAACTGCACTACACGCGCATATATATATATCACTTACCGAAATTTGCTACGGCAGAGTGCCATACCCAGTAATGGGTAGAAGACGTGATATATTTATATTTATTTTTTTATTTGATATATTTATTTATTTTAATTTTTATTTATGTTTATTTATATGGATAGGTAGATCAGTAGTATCGAGTCAACCTGTGGATCCTGAGAACCCTGGTTCGATACTCACAGTCGACAAACATTTTCACTGCATTACAATTATTCCTGTGGCTCCCCCACCACTAACATCTATGGAAGCCGTGTTTTGACGGCTGGTAACCGTACTTCACGCGCATAATATATCACTTACCGAGATCTACCTTTACAGTGTGCCACAGCCAATAATGGGTAAAAGGTGTGGTGATATATTTATTATTTTATTTATTTATTTGTTACTCTACGCAACAAAAACTTAATTCCAATTACAGTAGCTTATAGTGGAATCCGAACCATTCAGAAAAACACAATCGTATTTTTTATATAAGTTGGAGTCAGTGAGATTTGAACACACGACCTCTTGCTTGTTAATTATAAATGCAAGTTTTACCTCGCTTTTATCCACTGGACTACTGTTGGATTATTGGTAAATTAAGGGTGAAAGATTGTGGATAAAATTTTCGTATATTTAATAGGACATAGTGTGATTTTTATTTAAATACTTACTTAAAAACTAATCAATATTAACGATATGGTTTTTATGGTATGATGGAAAAGACTGTTACCTTTTTGTGAAGGTGAAGGTTATTACTAGAACGCAGTGAAATCTGTTTACTGCCGTAATTTCGTTTTTACTCATAATTGCTTACGAGTGATTGGACTCATGAATGAACTAAAATTATCTTTAGTGACCTATAACTAGTTCGAATCGCTGAGCGAAATACAGTCACGTACTTATGTGATGTGTGAGCGATTGAGAAAAATGAGTATGTAGTTAAGATCCTTTCAATATATGGACCATATGTCGAATAAAAGATTGATGAAATAAGTATATCAGGATGAAATTCAGGATGAGAGATTGAATTGATGTCGTAGAAATAAAACGTTGGATATAATTAAAGGTTTGTAATTAAGGGAGAGATAAGACGAACTTGCATCAAATTCATTATATTGGATATATACTTTTTTTTTGTTATAAGTATAGAGAATACAAAGGTACAATTTTCAATTGGCGATTGATTTTTTCCTATTAATTTAAAAAAATATATTTACATGCAAAAAATATATAGAATCAAAAACTGCATCCAATGAGTTTTATTAATATAGTACGTTTCTGGCACGAGATAGACATAAATTAAAATTGCCATCTTTAAGTTGTTTAAAGGATCATTTGATAGATCTGTCAATATAAAAATTAAAATAATTTCTTTTATTTTGCATGGCATAAATAGTACATGGATAATTTATTTTACGTCTTTTTTGTGACAGGAACGTATTATATTAATAAAATTAGATTCGTTTAATGCAGTTTTTAATTCTGAATATATATATATATTTTTAAATTAACATTTGTTTTTTTAAAATTAATAGGGAAAAATTGATTGCCAATTGTTATATCATTGTATTCCCTATATAATAAAAAAAGTATACACTCGGTATATGTGGATTAAAGTAAAAGTGATGAGTCAGAAAAGAAATATTTGTCAAAGATTAATTACATGATGAATCTAATAATTAAATACTTAGTGAATATTTCAAGGGTTTGTGCTACCCTATTGAATGGAATGTTATGTATATTTCAGAAGAAATAAATACCTTTTCTAAAATAATTGTTGTGAATTACAATTAAGAGTAAATTTAAAATGATTAAAATTCTTTCTGTTACCATAAATAACGAAACTTTCTAATAGCACCCTTGTCGCAATCTCCCCCTGGGTCGGCCCTGTGCTCGTGTGTCAGTGTTCGTTTACTCTCAAGCTCTACTCCAAGATAAATGTGGACTTAAATTGTTTATTTCCTTTTGGTCTTGAAGCGAATTAGCTTCGTTATAGTCTAAAATACGACTACAGTGTAGCGAATCAAAATCCCTAGATTCCTCAAGCACTTATTTACAAAATAACTTTTGCAAAATACAAAATCACGTCGGATAAATGCTAAATGCCGTCTGGGACTCAACGCTCGTTCGGAGAAACTTATAAATTGGTTTCACTAGAAATGAAAGACTTGAAATAATCGCATTAGAGCTACATTATTAAGATGATTTTCCTTCATTTAATGTTTTACTTGTTTTTATTACTAATAAAAATATTTATTATTATAACAGAATAATGTACTTATAAACTATGTAAATACTTTGTTTCATATCACTTGATAATGCTTGCATTTTATTTCGCAACTCGAACAAAACAGATACATAATATTACGCTTTATTCCATCAAATATATAATCCAAGAATCACATCATTTGGCCCATAATCGTTAATAGTATATTAAAGAACTAGTTTCATAAGGTAATCTGTTAACGCACAATTCCAAGTTTGGAAAACGAGTCGCTCTGCGGCGAGTTTTACAAAGGACGAGTGCGATAACGGACCTTACGAAATGTGTTCTTTATGCTATTTTTTTCTATTGAGGTAATTTTATAATTCTATTAAATTTTTAAAAACTGCGATTTAATTTGTTTCGGCTTTTCTTTACATAATTTATTTATAAAAATAGATGACATTTTGCATTAAGGGAATTTTTTTTATGGAATAGTTAAGTTGGTGTAAAAATTGTGTCTTTTATTTTGTACATTCCCTAAATATTTTGTGTATTTAATGCAGTTATATCAACCTAAATGGGATGGCTAGCTCAGTGGTTATGAAGTCGGCCTGTGGATCCTGAGGTCCCTGGTTCGATTCTCACAGGCGAAAAATTTTCATAATTTGAAAAAGCTATCCCTGTGGCTCCTCCACCACTAACATGTTTGGGGGCCGTGATTTGACGACTGGTAACCGCACTTCACGCGCAAAATATATCACTTACCGAGATCTGCTTCAGCAGAGTGCCACACCCAGTAATGGGTAGAAGGCGTGATGATATATTTATTTATTTATTTATATATCAACCTAAAAGTATAAATAAAAATATAAATATATCATCACGCCTTTTACCCATTATTGGGTGTGGCACTCTGCCGAAGCAGATCTCGGTAAATGATATATTTATGCGCGTGAAGTATGGTTACCAGTCGTCAAAGCACGGCCCCCAAAGATGTTACTGGTGGGGAAGCCACAGGAGTAATTTTATAATTTGGTGAAAATGTTTGTCGGCTGTGGGGATCGAACCAGGGTTCTCAGGATCCACAGGCCGACTCGATACCACTGAGCCATTACCTAAAAGTAATAATAAAATATTCATTAAATAAAGGATAACATTCCTGGAACTCTCCAAATAAATCAAATAAATAATTTCTTAATCCTAAAAGCACAAAACAGTTATTTTCATCCCCTAGCATTGACCAAAACTCAAATACAGCAAACATCACTTTTCCCTCCAGGTTGTCAGAGCACAGAGCCAGCTGTAGGGGGTGTCAGTGTCACCCCTGCTGTACGCTAGTCCTGCTGCTGGTTCCTGCCATGTCCTGCTGAGCAGGTCGCCTGCTGGTAACGCTTAGCGTATCGTAACATTTCACATGTGCAGGACTGCGAAGTTTAGGGGCGAGTACAGTTATTCGATGCAGAATTTTTTTTAAAATTATTTATTTTGGTTTAACATATATATTTTATTATTTATAAGGAGTAGATGGCTCACTGGTATCGAGTCGGCTTGTGAATCCTGAAAACTTTGGTTCGATTCCCAGAGCAGACAAACATTTTCACTACATTAAAATTATCCCTGTGGCTTCTTCACCACTAATATCCTTAGTTACCATTATTTGACGGCTGGTAACCGCACTTATCACTTACCGAGATTTACTTCGGCAGAGTGCCACACCCAGTAATAGGTAAAAGGCATGATGATATATTTATTTATGGAGTAGGTGGTACAGTGGTATCGTGTCGGCCTGTGGATCCTGAGAACCCTGGTTCGATTTCCACTGGCGACAAACATTTTCACCACGTTAATACTATTTCTGTGGCTCCCTCTCCACTAATCCCTTTGAGGGCCGTGATTTGATGGCTGGTAACCGCACTTCACTTACCGAGATCTACTTCAGCAGAGTGCCACACACAGTAATGGGTAGAAGGCGTGATGATATATTTATTTATTTTATGTTTTATTATTTATTTGTTACTCTGCACAACAAGAACTTAATTTCAATTATAATAACTTTTAGTGGCATATGAACCATTCAGACATATGTAATCGTAAAGTTGAAGTTTGTGAAATTTGAAGGTGATTTAAATGTAAGTTTAATTCCGATATTATCTAGTGTGCTACTATAGGTTGTAAAGTAATATGGTATAAGTGGATGGCCGCCCAGAGTAAGAAATTGCAAGAATGCATTTTTGCGCGTACGTTGCGGTGGTGTGTATGCGTGTATGTATGTGCGTTTCTCTCTCGTTTTTGTACACGCCTTCGTTTTGTTTTTATGGTAGTGAAGTTGAAAATAACTCGTTTAGTTATGTGTTATTGTTTTACTTTTTGCGTACAGCGGTTTCAGGTTTGAATGTCAAGTGCAAGAGAAAATAGCATTTTCCTTTTGTTCTTCACTTGTTTCTCTACTTCTCTACTTTGTTTACACTACATTACCACTTTGTTATTTCGTTATTTTCTTTTGATTTCTTTACTTTAATATTTATTATATCCTTTTATAGTGGCTTGCAAAAAATAAAATAAATGGCTCTAAGAATTGTTTATTTAACAACAATATCAATAGCGATTGTTTGAAACTTATTGAACTGTTAATTGCTAATTAACCGATAAAACTCTCATGCAACCTAGCATGAGATTTAATTAATTAAATGGTATGAATAATTGAAAATTCATTAGAAGTAAAATTAATAATTAGAGACAGTCTATTAAGAACTGCATATTAGGTATGTTGGTGAAATTGAAGGTGGGAGGTTGCATAGACGATTGAGAAATATACAAATATGGTAATTAAAAGTTTGTATGAAAGGAATTATAAATGTGGGTGAAACTGAAGGGATGTTCCAGAATATAAATGTTACAATTGCAGAATACGGGGTAGGTGGCTCAGTGGTATCGAGTCGGCTTGTGGATTTGAGAACCTAGGTTCGATTTCTACAGACGACAAACACTTTTCACCACATTAAAATTAGCCCTGTGGCTTTCCCTCCACTAACATCTTTAGGGGCCGTGATTTGACGGCTGATAACTGCATTTCACGCGCAACATATCAGCTACGGCAGTGTGCCACACCCAGTAATGGATATAAGGCGTAATGATGTATTTATTTATGTTATTTTATAAAATTCTATTGTTTTATATTATGTATAAATTACGATAAGATTGTTAAATTAATATTATTGTTAATGGATAGAAGGCGTGATAATATATTTATTTTATTTATCAATTGATTTATTGATTTATTCTACTATGTACAATTGGAACTTAATCCCAATTACAGTACAGGGTCAAAGCGCACCGAGTCTTAGTTTGATAGTCCATATATAGCTTGAGTGGGATACAAACTCGTGATCTCCGGATTCGAATACCATAACGTTATCTACATCACCGAACTGCTTGAAAAATCGTACAATCCTTAAATAAAATATTAAGTAATCTTAAGATGATATATGCTAATAATAATTTCTGTAGTCCTTTAAAAATGATATTTTCCTTTGAAATAATTTAAAGCTATTGTTATAAAATAAAACTATATATATATATATATATATATATATATATATATATATATATATATATATATATATATATATATATATATATATATATATATATATATATATATATATATATATATATATATATATATATATATATATATATATATACTTATAGTAAAAATTGAATCACCAAGTCTCTAACTATTTTAATATTTGAGTTATTTAAAATTAAACATGACAATAATAAATAAATATTAATCTGCAAATACAGATTCACCTCAAAATTAGTTGAAAAGATAGATAATCATACGCTTAATCTAACTTTTATAACTGTATATCTATATATTTTTGTAAATAATGTTAATCTACAAAATAAAAAATGTTATACATAACGCTCACCCATCCAACCAATACTCTCTCTCAATGTTGTTTGACTCGCGTGATCGCTAGCCGCCCTCACTAACCGCTCGGCCACGGCTTGAATAACTCGGTAGCCGAGCGGTTAGCGGCGTGCGCGAGCGATCAGAAAAGTAAAGGAACATTGAGAGAAGGCACTTGTTGGATGGGTGACCGTCCCGTATAACTTTTTTAATTTTGTAGATTAACATTTTTTGGAAAAAGATAAATATATGGGATTTTCAACATTGGATTAATCATGTAATTATCTATCTTTTTACATTATAATCACATAAATGTTTCAAGATTTCCTGCAACCTTATTTGATTTTGTTGGTAACCATATGATTAAAATGCAACCATCAGCTTAATATATTCACAAACATAAATCTGACAAAAATAGCAACACAGGATACGGGAGTAATGATATATAACATAGGTGTAGTTAGTGTCGTACGTTTACAACGCCGAGAATAAAACCACGCGTATTAAATTTAGACATCGTCGAATGCATTGCAGACCAACAGGAACAACAAAACAGCCGAGTCGTACTTTCACAACTTGCAAACAACATTAACAACAACAACAACAAGAAACAACAACAAATCGTATTGGTCTCTGGTTCCTGCGCCAGCAGCGGACGTTGCCCTCAACTCGATATCCCATTGTCACGAATTTATATTTATATTTGCACGCTGCTAAAATTAATGTGTAGGGTCGCTGTTCGCTTACAGGACCTTAATTTCCTTGTTGAGTTAAATCTGAATATTATTAAGTTACATATCATATCATCATATCATAATAATATGTTACGTACTCTCGAAGAACACACTTACATTATGGAAAGGTTGTATGGTAAGATAATACTTTGAAGTGACCGCCTCTTGTTTGAGAAAGACCCATATAAATAGTTTAAGTCAATAGTTAAATTTTTCTAACAGTTAAAGAAAAAGAACTAGCGTACAATTTCCTCAATTTAAAACTATAAAAAGATTAAACGTCAAACGTTCCTAAATGATTTAAAAGAAAATGTATTCATCATCTGTGAGTTTAATATATTTCCTTATTTATTACCGGTGGAAAGTTATTACTGCCATTTATAGATTCAAAGAAAGGATTGTTTATGCTTATAGAATGATTAAATTAAAATAAAAAAATATTACAAGTGCATTTTAATCTGATATTTATAATTTGTTGATGTTATTAGGACATTTATTTGCCTGATAACTTTTTTAATTTAAATAATTCATACTTTGACGCTAATTAAAGCAACAAATTTATTTTTAAAATATGATACACATAATTTATCTTTGACATTCATATAGCTCAATATTATGAATGAATGAATTGTGAATGAAACGTAATATTGCAATATTTGTTGTTGCTATTGTTGTACTCAGGGGCACATAATTTTTTTATGCACAACCGGGCTGAAAAGCATGTGTTTTAGCCCTAAAAAGCGGACGTAAACACTTCTTTTAACCCATAGGCCATCACTGATCGTCATAGTTTATCATGTAGTTTTATAAAAAAAATATAATTAACAAATAGGTACAGGAGCCTCTTGGTTATGTTTTAGTATTTGTCACTCTTTAAATGCGAAGACAGTCTTACCAACCTATAAACACCAATATCCAGTTAGTAGGACACAGAACATGTGTGTATGTGTGTTATATCGCGCGGTTGGTCGGTGCTCACGTTAAGATAACCGACGATATGGGTTGAATCGGGTTGAATTCACCATGAAGATATACACACTGTAGCTTTACGAGACATATAGAGAGGGCGCCAGATTAAGGGAGGGTTTTTATCCGACAAATTTAGGGCAGATACTAGAATTGATTGACGAAGGAAATATTGGATATCTTATCGTGAATATTGTTACAAATTATGATTGAATGTATTTTTGTTTTTTCACACACTTTCCGGAAGTTGAAACAGATCAGCTGTTCAACTGTTTGCAAGGAAGTGAAATCGCGAAATGCGTCGTATTATATAATACAATGTGTCTCAAGCAGTTGGTTGTGTGCTCATCATGGGAATTTCGATAATTATTATTATAATACAAGATATAAACTTGGTTGTTAAAAAATACTTCTCCACGAAAGTTAAATTTCTTTTTGAATAGTACCATACCCATGTATGCGTAAATGGCGAAATAGTACTATTGTTTAAAAAGAACAAGTTTCTTCCAAATAATAGATTTCATTTTAATCTACTGTAATTAGTATTATTAGCGTAAAGCGACACTCCCTTCCTTTCTTATCTTTTAATTCGTTTTCAGTTCTTACATGGAGTGTTTAACTGCAATTGTGCGGAATTGACATTCAAAAACAAGCGCAGGGCGACGCCTTCTTCCTTTCTTATCTTTTTGTTTCATTTTCGGTTACTGCATTGTGTGGACTTTTCTTTCATATACAATTGTAGGCTATCGCTTTCATCTTTTCTAATCTTTGTAGATCCGTTGTTAGATTCGTTATTAGATTCGTTATTAGGAGTAAGCGTGAATAATTTTAGATGTTTTACGCATATGTTATGTACGTTGAAGAAAGAAGATGAATGATAAGTGAATAGGAATGATTGCATAGATGTGATTGAAGGTTTGTTGTGTCATTTCGAGTGTAATAAATAAATGTGTTTATATGGAGTGATCTATGAATGTGGTTAAAGTGAGGGTGGTGTGTTTCGATGAGAATGTTTGACGAGGACTGATTATTTGATGAATGTAATGAGTGAATATTTTATGAATGATTTTAGGGTTCTTGCTACCTCATTTGATTGGATATAGCGTGATGATATGTATGTATGTATGTATGTGTAGAGTAGCAAATATAACAATACTTAATTAATGTATAATGTAATAAAATATTCCAATCTATATTAGCAATTTATTATCTACATCCCGGAAACATAAATTCACAGATTCATAACTATAGTAGGTACATCTACTTCCTGAATGGTTAGATCTCACATCAAAGTCTGTCTTAATTATAACCGGAAGTCATCTTAAAAGCCTTGACATTGATTGACAAGTGCGCACTCGTGAAATGTGCCCTTTGCGCTGGCTAATGCACATAATGCATCATGCTCCATGCAGTAGCTAAACACTTTGTAATTGCGTTTATGTTGGTTATATGCTGTACTGTTGCGTTTCCGGTAATCACAGGTAATTTGATTTTAAAAAACCAACCAACCGTGTGATATTAAACTATGTTTAGAGTAGAGTTATTGAACCAGGATAAATTAATTTAGGATTAGAGAACACTTTTCACAGGTAGTCGTGGCTCTGTGGATTGAACATTTGCCTCATAAAAGAAAATATGTTAGGGGCATTTTATAGTTATCTTTATATGTAGTAATAAAAGCAATAAATTTTTTCATGAATTTGAAATTTGATGTATACAGCGAAGCCGAAATCAATCAAATGAGTAAAAAATATGCTTTTAATATGTGTTGTATTTTTTTTTTTGCATATTTAATTGTGCACTATCATTTCTTAATTGGTTATTAATTGTGTAAAAGATGAACAATGAATCACTAGGTGTTCTAATATTGAATTAGTTGACATGATGTGGTAGTATTGATATAAGATTGATTTTACAGTGATAAAAATTAAAAAATAGTTTTAAAAGATTTCGCTAATAAATAAATAATGTACCGAATACATAAAATTAATTGCACACAAAAACAAACCATGTTTTTCCGAAACATTTCACGTATTCCGAAACAAATAAATGATTATCCTTATACGCTTCACTAATGAAAGTCGACGTTTAAACGTATAGCAATACCACCGGCGCGCGGCGGGAATATCTGGAGCATCTGCTGTTTTGTATTTCATTAACGCTCGACATCACTTGCATGCTATGCTGTACGTTACGATATGTTATGTGTGCTGCGGTACGTTCCTCACATCTCTTCGACTCCTTGTTTTGTTGTTTTGCCCTTCGGAACTTTACAACATATGATATAAACACGCGTATCCGCATATATATGGAATGAGTTCAACATATATAATTTGTTTTTGCTGTTTGTATATATTCCAACAATTGTTTCTTGTTTTCTAAAGCCAACTATATACATATTTAGATTTTGTTGAATACGTTATGAATTTAATATTTACATACAAATAATCATTTTAATATAATCTCGACCTCTCAACTCATTATTCCGGGTTTTTTGGCAACAACATTTTTGAAATTCTCGGATATTTTGTAAATATATATTTTTCTACGACCGAGCAGAAAAATTAACTTTTACAATTGTCAGTTGAAAGCGGATAGTTGACATTTGCCGTTTGATTTTTATTGATTTAAATTTTCAAATGTCACAACAGATACTAAATTTTTTTTTTTTTATTGTCAAGTGTAACATTTACTTCTGATCACTCTGCATTATTATTAACTAAAACTTTTTCGTTTTATTCAATAACTGTATAATAATAAAATTTGTTTTAAATAACTTTAATTTCGTCTGTCTTAATAATAATATAATAATCCATTTAAGTGTTCAAGTTTTTGGTAAAAAAAATTGCGAGTAATACTACTATACATTTTGTGTCTAAGGTATATTTAATGTTAAATTTAATTTAAAATGTTGAGAATTCATTGTAGAATTTAGATACCTGCTTTTTAGTGTTTGTTCAATTTTTAACCAAATTTAATTATGGCCCATGAGCACGTAGCTTAAGTATAAACTTTGGAGCTTCCAAGCTTTTGTTTTAAAACCAAAACTAAATATTGATTTGTGAATGAAACAGAAAACAAAAAACTAACACTAATTTCGATTTGAGAATGAACCTTTACAGGTACACAAAGTTGATAAAAATATTTCCTGTAAAGAATACCTCCACGTTTTATTGCCTTTTGCGGTCTGCTGTCTTCTTCACAGCCTCCCCACGTCAGAGTGACATTTGGTGGGGAGCGGTGGTCCCACAGGACTCGTTCTACCACTCCCGCAGCGTCCCAGAAGCCACAGCGTCGTGACGCTCACGGATCAAACTCGGACGTGAATTGAAAATTTTAATATCTGGATATTGGATTTGAATATTCCGAGATGATCGCTGTGACAGAAATATTTATTTTGTTACGATAAAAACGTATATTTTTCTACAGTATTTGGTTTGTGGAACGCACATTATATAAGTTTTCGCCATTCGTATATAAAAATATGTTACATTACTGTTCAAAATTAAAAATTTACTGACCTCAACTTATAACTAAATATACAAATGTGTCCCTATAAGCTACTGCAGTGGTATTCAAATCCGGAGATCCCGCGTTCGAATCCCACTAAATATATGTGAACCAGCACAGTACGGTTCGGTACTGTAATTGGTATTAAGTTCCTGTTGTACACAGTAATATATATGAATAAATAATCGGTCGTTAACAGATTCAAATCTCGCTAATTTTAATTAAATGTACGTCCTTGTACATTCCAGGGTTCTAGTATTATAATTTTGTGTTACAAGGACAATAATGATGGCTTGTATAAAATATTTGATTTAGAATCAGAAGATGAGAGTATGTTTGGAAGCCTGGAACAGTAATTAATTATAAGGATGTAGCTGAGTGTAGAAATTGTTCGTGAACTAAGCGTGATTGATGCAAAGTTTGAAAATATGTTCAACGTTATATGAACATTGAACACTGAACAGTGTAGGTACAAAGTATGATAAAGTTCGTTGATGTTTCGTGTCTTCATGTAAGTACGTGTATGTTTGATGTTTTAAAATAAAACTCAATGACGAAGCTAAAATAGAGATGTCAAAAAGTGTCATACGTGAAATAAGTGTATGTTAGTTAAATTGAGGGTGAGGGATTGCGTGAACGATCTACAAATAAATGGATGGATATGATTGAGTTCTGTTAAAGATAAAATGAGGTTGTATGAAAGGAATTATATATATGGTATGTCAGGATAGGACTGTTCAAATTGAAGGATGAATATACAGAGTAATCAAAAGGAATTGTTTCAGTTGACAATACAATTCCAGAGATCTTTTTATGCCACAGTTGGTACAACGCCAGGTAAGGGCTGAAATACTATTTGACATGTCTAATAAATACAAATAGGTTATGTCAGGAGTCTGACAACTAATAGGATTTTGACTTTTTGAATAATAGAAATAATTTAGAAATAAATGTACTCAAATTAAAATTTAAGTTTTCAAATGTCACTGTCAACAACAGGAAATGAATTTATGTATCAGGCTTACCAATTTCAAGTTGATTTATTTATTGCCAACTGAAACAACTCCTTTTGATCACTCTGTAGAATGTTTCAAAAGCTTATGCTATACTATTTGATGCGACAGTAATATTTGGTAAAGATTAATTAGAGAATGAATCTAATGAATATAAACATATGTATAATTTTTAATTGTCAAATATTTTAAATCCTAAAATTTACTAAATAGTATAATATGATTTGAATGTAAACTTTATTCATCTACAATTTTTATTAGAATAGCAATGACAGGAGAAAACTTATTTATTGTTTGTTTATGTTACCTCATTTAAAGAGGTACACCATCTCATGAGTTTATAGAAGTTGAAAATAATATAATAATAATTTAATATCATTTTATTTTTCTTGCGATATGTACTATTATATTTTTAATTAATATTTCCAGTAATTATATTGCATACCTACTATTTATTAAATTAATTATTTAAATAAAAGCACCAGCAAAAAATAAAAAAAATTATGTTTGAAACATGTTATACAGGAGCAACCTAGTACATTAACACAACAAAAAATAATTATACCAACTGTCAAATGACAAAAATCATCCAAATTAAAACAAACCACAGTAGCCATAAACCCCCAAATTAAAAAGAATCAAAATGAAGACAAATCTTAATCTCATTGTTCATCATCACCGCTTGGTAATGAGGTCGCCTCGGTCACTTGCCGGGCGTTAATAAATCCAAATTAATCCTGGAAAAATTAAATCTGTTGGTGTTGGTGGAGGGCGCACGACGCAGGCGGCGCTGCAGTGGAAAGACCTCAGAGAAAGCGAGGAAGATGTTCAAATGTTTGATAAGATAAACGTGTTTCTTGCAGACGTTCATCACGCGAATAACCTTCAACAAAATGGGCTAGTAAATTATTCTAAGGGAATCAGTATACGTGTGGTTACTGTAAGTAAAGACAAAATATATACAGACTCATTAACTAATAATCTACATATAAATAAATATAAATATAAATAATATATCATCACGCCTTTTACCCATTACTAGGTGTGGCACTCTGCCAAAGCAGATCTCGATAAGTGATTTATTTATGCGCGTGAAGTGTGATTACCTGTCGTCAAATCACATGATGATATATTTATTTATTTGTTTCTTTTATAATATGTAATATATGTTTTGATTTAATAAAATGTTGATTCATATTATAGATACATGATGATAATTTGGAAGTATTTCCGTTGTGCTAACAAACATAAAATATAATGTACAAAGTACTGGCTTATAATTATGAGCGAGCATTAGAATTGCTAATGAATGCGTAAATTTGTTTTCAATTTAGTAAAATGAAATTTCGGTTGTATTCAGAGTGTTCAACACACTGACAACTAATTCGACGATACATTCACTGAATATGTAAATCACTTTCACAACCATCCCAAATTCAATCATTTATCTCTAAGCTTACATACTAATTAACATTATTTGAATTTGAAGGCTATCGCTTCGTTTATTGACATATTGTCAAATATCCTGCATTAGAAATTATCTCTCATTAGGACAGGGACACTGTAACATTCGACATTGCTGCAAAATTTAACAAAAGCTTTTAATTCATTTATTTATTTGTTAGTTGCACAACTGGAATTTAATTAAAGTAAATTATTTGAAAATCTGTACGTATTTTGTATTCTGATCTTAGTTTTTAAATTTTAAACAGCCTGAAAAACTCGGAAAATGTCTGACAGTCCAAATTTTCAAAGCTTTTCAAATTTGTTTCAGAATATATATTTCTATAAGGATTATCAAACTGGAATAAAAGTAAAACATATAAAAAACTAAAAAAAATACAAAGCCTAAGGGGGGCTACGGCCCCCATGGTCCTCTCCGTGGATCCGCCCTTAAACGTGAGTAAAGTGTCATTTGTCTCAAGCGATTGCATCCCTCTAGTTATGCCCTCAGGATTCAATCTCCTCTCTCGGCAGATAATGACGAACTTTAATCCTTTGTTATATAAACTACTATTATTTATTTGTTTAAAATATCTTAGTTGGAATATTCACGTATAACTTCTGCTTTATTTAGCTTACTTACCCTGTTTACTACCTTTCTGCTTCATCCCTGCCTGCTCTAGTTACCCTGCTACCCAGTGGGGTAGTTTAGGAAGTGTAATGCATGCTCGGTATCAGAAGGTGGACAGCACCGAAGCGAAAGGTTGCAATATACGGAATATATTCGCGCATTACAACGCATTCGTATGCATGACCGGTGTATAGTGGGGATAGAAGCGTTAGGGGGTGAAAGGGGTATTAACCCCTTTCTACAACTTGTAGTACCTACAGACGAGTCAAGTAAAGGGGTGAACTATGTAGGAACTAAGCCGAATTAATTTTAAACTTCGGTGAACACTTGCAATTCTAAATAAAAATTGTTAAATATAATAAATATTGTATTCTCATTTATTTAATTGTACTTTTTTTCGCTATTTTCATTTATTTATCTTCTTCTTTATCATTTACTATCGAAATTTTGACATCTGTCAAAACAATGATTAAGTTTTATCTGCGTAAAATCAATCTAATATCAATAGGCAAAAAAATCGTGCATTCATTACAATTATTTATTTATTACTCTGCCCAACAGGAACTAATAAAATGTATGATTAATGTATTTAATTATTTGCTATTTTCAATTACAATTATTGAATGAATTAAAGAAAAAATAAATAAATAAATATATCATCACGCCTTCTACCCATTACTGGGTGTGGCACTCTGCCGAAGCAGATCTCGGTAAGTGATATATTTTGCGCGTGAAGTGCGGTTACCTGTCGTCAAATCACGGCCTCCAAAGATGTTAGTGGTGGAGGAGCCACAGGGGTAGCTTTTTTTGAAATTATGAAAATTGTTTGTCGCCTGTGGGAATCGAAGCAGGGTTCTCAGGATCCACAGGCCGACTTCAAACCAATGAGCTGGCCACCCCATTAAATTAAACAATGCTGTCAATTATGACTTTGACACTATACAAATTTAATATACAATTAAATATTTTTGTACGGGCGATCCGAATGCTACTCAAACTAAATATATGTGAACCACTCAGACACAGTCATATTTTTTTGGAAATAAATTAAATCAGCGAGTTTTGAACACGCGATCTTTTGCTTAGATAGATACAAGATGTATTTACTGGGCCACCACTGCCTGTTTTTATTACGAAAGATACATAAACATATTCAAATTTAAGATAAGTCGTTTTGCAAAATATCATTGCACATATTCATAATATTAACATTTATTTTGCAACAATCTACACAATAACGCACTTTACATTAAATTATAAACCACTTGCCAAACTTGACAAAAAAAAATCACAAAAGTATATCATACCATCTGTAGGTAATTTCACAACAGATTATCATCTAAAAATTACACATTTATACATTAGCATATATTACAAAACACAAGACATTAAACAAAAAAATGTTTAAACATTACAACAAAGTTATTATCATTAAGGAAAGCGAAACAAAAGCGATATGACATCTCGACATTTCGCAAAGCGTTTGTTTCTTGTTGTAAGAACCTCACGCCGCCGCCGTGATGAAAGTGGGCCGTAATTACACCTACTTACACTTAGATTACACTGGCTTCCTAGGCCTACACTGCAGTTATTCACATTTTACGCTTGATAACTCGATAAGTGACCACATACGCATTCTATGCTAGTTTCGTCATTCCCACATGGAATTATATTTCAGTCTTAAACTTACATCACATCAGCTTCATTTCTGTTATATATTTATTAGTTTATGCTACTCTGTACAACAGGAACTTAATCCCAATTACAGTACAGGGTTCAGACTCATCGAGCCGCAGTGTGGTACTTCATACATATTTAGCTTGAGTAGGATTCGAACTCGGAATCTTCCGATTCGAATGCCATAATGCTATCCACGCCACCGTACTGCCGGATATTAAGAAATTACATCGAGTAAGAATGAATGGATGAATATGAATGAAAGTTTGTTGCGTAAACGAAAGATGAGACAGAAACTTTATCTCAATTATAGTAGATCACTAAGACACAATCGTATTTTTTTGATATAATTTGTGAAATTTGATCTGCAATGATATAATTATATATCTGGTTAGACAAGCAAACGTAGCCCAATGGATAAAAGTGAGGTAAACATTGCATTTCTTAATTAACAAGCAAGAGGTTATAAATATATAAATATAAATATATCATCACGCCTTCTACCCATTACTGAGTGTGGCACTCTGCTGTAGCAGATCTCGGTAAATGATATATATGTGTGTGAAGTGCGGTTACCAGCCGTCAAATCACGCCCCCCAAAGATGTTAGTGGTGGAGGAGCCACAGGGGTAATTTTAAATTGGTGAAAATGTTTTGTCGGCTGTGGGGATCGAACCAGGGTTCTTAGCATTCACTTAATCTCACTTAAATTCAAAAATACGATTGTGTCTGAGTAGTTCGAATTTTATTCTAAGCTGTAGGCCTCCTGTACTGTAATTGAGATTAAGGTCCTGTTGTGCAGAGTAACAAATTAAATAAATAAATAAAATAAATGAAAGTCAACGAGGTTTAAACTTTCAAACATTTCCATCTGAAGCAAGTGTGTTTTAAACAGGCTACAACTAAATAAAATAAAATAGACTATAGAATTTGAGTCTCTATGACATTTATATGAATTTTTTTCCCATAAAATAATTGGGAAAACTGATAACAGAATTCTGAATTGGTTCTGGTAGAATTTTCGTGGAATATATTGTTCTCTTATAGTAAATTGCATATTGTTTATATTTATATATAATTATAAAATAAATCCAATTTACTTTGTTAGTTGTGCATGAAATTAACAAAAATCAACAATTGTTACTTTGAACATTCGTTCCAGAATAAAAGAAATTTTAGAAATGTTACGCCAATTATATTAACAATCTACAATGTAATCAATATTCTATTTTTTATTAAATAATCAAATAATTTTTACTGCTGTTTATTTAATGAAAATACATGTTAGCAAAAAGCTACATATTTGCCTATTGATATTTTTTAGCATTATTGTAACACAATTACAACTAAAGTAGTAGAGTAGGTGACATAGTGGTTCATGTCGGCCTGTGGATCCTGAGAATCCTTGTTCGATTCCCACTGCCGACAAACATTTTCACCACATTAATATTACTCCTGTGGCTCCCCCTCCACTAACATGAGGGCCGTGATTTGATGGCTGATAACCGCACTTCACGCGCAAAAATATATCACTTCATGACATAATCTACTAAAAAATCCATTTCTCTCACTGGAAAACATGAGACATCATTTTGCACCCTAGCTCTCTAACTATTAATGTTTGTACAAACTACTGTTTAAAACAGTTCAACATCAGATCCAATTAAAAGCATGATTCACCTTAAAAGTTTGTACTTTAAAAAACTTGATTACATTTATGGAGCAGCATCAAAAAGGATAACAGTCCGGTAAAAGTAAAAACATCCGATGAATCGATAAATTATTACCTAGAGCTGAAGGCAAAAAGCTGTCAATATGAGCACAAGGTAAAAACTCTCATTTCAAGTTTTTCGTGGTATCGCAACCCCACAAAAAGTATAAAGAAAGCTCTCAGTCCGCCCCTGGCGGTCAGCGCAGCCCTCGCATATTTTTTGCCAATTTCTAATACGATATTGATGCCTTTCACTTTACTGTTATTGCCGTTCAAACTTTGCCTTTTCGCAGCGAAATATGTTTCGCGTTTCGCAAGTTTTTCCACCATTCTGTTATTTTGTATATATAAACGGTTCGGTTGACCGCCGATATAATAATATTTGTGTGGCGGCCGCTGCTGTTGCCGCCGCCTACGCGATTCTGATTTCATTCAGCGAACGTACAACCCCTGGTCGAGTCTCACGTTTCGCTTTTTCCGCGATTTTTGACAAATGACCCTGTGTTAATGTTGCGATTTTCTGATATCGGGATAAATGATTCTTGTGGCTGATTGATCGCTCATGTTAAATCTTTGATTTGTTAGCTTATAAATGTGTATCAAGGGAAATAACTTATAAGAGAAATATATCATGATTTTGTATTAGATACTGGAGATTTGTTCGTGGTACACTTTATATCAATTTATCTGTATTTATAAAGCTATTTTATAAAATAGTCGCAATTACACGTTTTTAAATTATTTTTTTGTACTCACATCATTCAAAATAAGGTTTACATTACCTTGGAATCAATGGAAAGTTTGAAAAAACACCCATTTTTATGGTTCTAAATTTTGTCTATTAAAACGCTAATTGTACTTATATAGCTACACACATTTTAAGGAATTTATAAAACAAGTAGAGACATTAGCTTATAACGCCATCAAATAGACATATTTTAGTAAACTTTACAAGAAAAAATGAACAATTTGTTTTCAAATAACAAATGCCAATTCATTGCATACTTACTGTCAATAAATTCACGCTTTAAATTTATTTATTTTTCCTCATTGTCCATTATATAATTTTTACTCGTTACAAACAGAAAACATTGTATAAAACTCGTGCACGAAGACGCCATTTGCACCATTCACGCATTTGTTATGTAAATAGTTATTACAGATAAATACTTCAATATTATATACGTACCATGAACTGTAAGTGACTGTTTTTAGGTGAAGAATGTAGTTTGGAAAATCGAGGCTCGAATAGTCGAGATTTCCTAAACATTCGCGACCTAAAAAAGTCACTTGCAGTTCGAGGTTAGTAAGCTATGTTTTACAATACTTGCATAAATAGAAGGAAAATAAAAATAGGTTTCAAAATTGACAGCTTTCAAAATAAACAGGACCTTGATATGTAATATTTACTTACTGTCCACGGTGGATAGTAAGTAAACATTAAAGTCCTGATGTAACCATAGAAACCAGTGTGCAATAAAAGTTCTACTTACAGTGTTTAAATTTTGTCATTAATAGGTAACTTACCGTACAAGTATTGTAAAATGTTTATAAAAAACAATTGACAAACACTCAAATGAAATTTATGTTATTTTAGTTCCACTACCCTTACTGAGAGCTTTTATTTGTTAGCAGGTTTTACCTAAATTTCCTGTTTTATAGAGCATGAAAACATGTCAAATTATATAATGTTTGACAGATTTAATAAAAATCAACTGCCACCAAAATTCTCTATCACCCCTCATCAACAACATCCCCTACCCCTCTGGCTTATCTTATCAGCTGTACCCATCTTAATTGATGTCATAACAGACACGGCATTGTCGTCGCGGCGGCCAGTGCCGTACGCTCGGGATTTTCTTGTTTTAATTACATGTAAATTACGACGTGTTGCGAGATGGACAAACCCGGTTTGCGCTCCAATCTGAATTCGATTATGTGGTTACTGTGAGGGTAACTAGCGCGTGTCTGTTATTACAAGGCGACTAGCTGGTTAGGGGTTGTGGTGAGCAGACGGCACAGCGGACAGGGAACACCCATTATCATACATACTAATGAATCGATGTACGTGTGGTCTCGTAAGCATAAGATGTTAGTGAGGTGTCTCTTGTGACTGTAAATTTATTGTTTTGGATTTTTAACACGTTTTTATTAGCCTCAGATGAATTATGCGTCTAATTAGTTCTGAAGTTAATACTTGTCATAAGATATTAATATTAGTGTAAATGTAACATAAAAATAAATAAATATAAATATATCATTACGCTTTTTACCCATTACTCTGCCGAAGCAGATCTCGGTAAATTATATATTTATGCGTGTGAAATGCGGTTACCAGCCGTCAAATCACGTCACCCAAAGACGTTAGTGGTGGGAGAGCCACAGAGATCATTTTAATGTGGTGAAAATGATAAAAGCGAGGTAAAACCTGTGTTTCTTAATTAACAAGCGAGAGTTCGTGCGTTCATAACTCACAGACATCAACTTATATAAAAAAATACGATTGTTTCTGAGTGGTTCAGATTGCACTATATAGACTGTACGCCTCCTTGATTGCAATTGGGGTTATGTTCCTGTTGTGCTGAGTAGCAAATAAATAAATAATATCTTATTTCAAAAAGGTCAGAGTTCAGATCCAATAAGGTACATGATTAACCTTAAAGCTCACTGACTGTTTAATTTAAAACTAAAATATAAATACTACTGAATATTCTGATTGTTCCGTAAACTACACTAGCTAGGATTGATTTCCTATAGTTTCAAGGAGTAAGGAACCTACAGATTATAGTGGAATCCGGACCACTTAATTACAAGTCGCAATCTGTATTTAATTTTTAATATGTACACATGACTCAATTAATTGGCAATATTAATGACCGCAACAATTTAAATAGCAATTTTCGATTAACGATAAAATACTTCTTATCGGCAGCGCAGCAAATTAGAAATTATGTGTTATTTTACGCTGTTAATATGAAAATATTATTGTAAATTGCACATGAACGGGTATAGCATAAGTGTGAAAAATGTTATTACTATGAGATTTTACTCTTTGTTGAGATTAGATTAAATTGGCATATTCAGACTATTTTAAATGTGTGAAATTGCAAAATTCAAAACAATAAGTTATTAAATCAGGAAATTATAAACAATTATAATATCTATATAATTGGAATCGAATATTATTTACTTTCACAAATTTGTAAATTATTTTACTGATAAATACTTGAAATAAAATGTTCTGCTATTTAAATAACTTTTATAAAAGTAATTGACCTTTATCCATATATCACAATTGTCATTTTAGGATTATTATCCTCTCCAAGAACTTGAATTTAACAACATTTAATTTAACTACATAATATAATGAGTGAGGTAGCTCAGTGGTATCGAGTCGGCCTGTGGATCCTGTGAACTCTGGATCGATTCCCACAACCGACAAACAATTTTCACCACATTAAAATTACCTCTGTGGCTCCCCCACCACTAACATCTTTGGAGGTTGTGATTTGACGGCAGGTAACCGCACTTCACGCGCATAAATATATACCGAGATCTACCCCGGCAGAGTGCCGCACTCAGTAATGGGTAAAAGGCGTGATGATATATTTATTTATTTATTTTATATAATAAATTTGAATAATTTAAATTTTGTGTATATATCTCGAGAAAGAAATATTTAAATTGAGATAAGTAAATCAAAGTTTTCATCAAATAAGTACCAGCGGAACGTTCTCTACTAAAATGCGTTTTATTTTCTATTGTTATTGTTACTTTGTTATATATAATAATAATAATAATAATAATAATAAAATTTATATATGACCGTTTTATGCATTCTCAAATAAAATTATGCTGAAATATATTCAAACAATTTTTATGCATTAAAATTAAATTAATTTAAATTTTGTCATAAATATAAATCTTATTTTCTATACAAGTTGAATGAGTTTGATTTGCATAAAACATACACCTATAAATAGTGAAAGAGCGTACAACTTAAGTAAGAATTGACTTTTATAGTTTTATAGTTCATTGGACGTAAACAATGATTACATAACGGTAATTAAAAAGAATCACGCTTCATTAAACTGTAATTATGAATCACAAATCACATTAACACGGTTTTAAAACCAATTTATTCTAAATATAACAATCAAATCTTTCCATACATATGCTCACTTCCAACACAGACAAGAAACAACATACCTCAGCAGCAAATTCGATTCCATTTAGGTACTTTTCTTTCTTCAGCGAAGAAAAATAAACTTTATTTCGTAATGGTAAAAAGTATCACGTTTTTCTCTCACTTGAATAAAGTTAATTATATTTTCTAGTAGGGTTATGAAAAAATAATAGTTTATATAACAAGGGAATAATGATACTTTACTCACGTGTTATATAAGGTATTTTATATGCAAGCGGAAAAATTAGTTATTTAATAAAAAAGATTGTTAATAGCATGTAAAACTAATAGAAATTAAACAAATTTCTTTAAACAAAAAACTGTGAATTTTTGAATATTATTAATAAATATTACATATATTTTCTTGTAAATATATGGGATGGCTAGCACAGTGGTATGAAGTCGGCCTGTGGATCCTGAGGCCCCTGGTTCGATTCCCACAGGCGACAAATTTTCATAATTTGAAAAAGCTATCCCTGTGGCTCCTCCACCAATAACATGTTTGGGGGCCGTGATTTGACGATTGGTAACCGCACTTCACGCGCAAAAATATATCACTTACCGAGATCTGCTTTAGCAGAGTGCCACACCCAGCATTGGGTAGAAGGCGTGATGATATATTTATTTATTTTTCTTGTAAATAATTTCGCAGAGAAGTTCCGAGGTCTCTCTCTGACATGTGTTCTGTCAATGGCCTTTAATAATTTTATTTCCCTACGGAGTATGTGTCAATTTTATTTCCCTTAGCAAATAATGAAGCTTATTAAGTAATGAGGTAGGTGGCTCAGTGGTATCGAGTCGACTTGTGGCTCCTGAAAACCCTGGTTCGATTCCCATACCAACAAACATTTTCACCACAATAAAATTACTCCTGTGGCTTCTTCTCCACTAACATTTTAGGGGACCGTGATTTGACGGCTGGTAACCGCACTTCACACGCATACGTATATCACTTACCGATATCTGCTTCGGCAGGGTGCCACGTCCAGTAATGGGTAAAAGGCGTTAAATCAAGTTAACATTATTTACCGGTTGTATATAAAATATATTGTTTATCTAGATCTGCTACGGGTTTTAGTGATTTTTATTTTAGGCCCAAAATATTCTAAATCCAGAAAATAAATAAACATCTTAGTAACCGTCAAACTGATTTGATTTACTACTACAAATCTTATTTTAACTTTTACCATGACAAAAAGTTGAAAACATAACAACAAAAACCAGACTGAAAATATTTTTAAAACCAGCAAAAAAGTACAAAACTACATGGTAATTTACAATGTCTAACTGCGACGTCGTGTATATTAGCACTGGCACTTATTTTTAAATGAGTTTTTTCATGTCCTGCGGGACGTCGCGTCGCGGCAGACATCGCTCTGTCCACTGTGCGCTGTCTTCTGTTTTAAATGCAAAACAGCGTGCGTCATCTAAAAATATCGTAGAACGCAATTTTTCCATGAAGCTGCGACCGTCTGATGGTGACGTCGACAGTACGTCGGTGATGGTGTCGACTGCATACAGTTTTTCTCCCTGTGACAAATGTGAATCACTCTTTTTCTTCCCTTTTTACAAAGTGGTGCAGATTCGTTCCTTGCGGACTTGCACTATTCCCACGAGTACAAAAATAGATAATCTTTATGCACAATTCATGTGTTTTAGTTCTCAAATCTACAGTCCGACACGATACCATTGAGCTATCTTCCCCATAAGAAATACCATCACGTGGGGTAGCACGAAACCTTATAAAATTCACATCTATAATACTTTGGAACGAAATAATTATTATCTTGGTATTGAAATTAAGTTTCTTGGACAATTGTACATGGGACGAAAGAGCACACCATAGTTTTTTCTCAGTGCGACAGGTTTACACGTCGTAGTGGAATGCAACGGCAGCACACGGTGCAGTCCCTGTGGGGACGGTACTTTATTTGTTTGTTTAACGAGGCTAATTTGTTGGTTGGAACGCGCGCCTGAGATTCGTGAACGTGTGAGCAGAATTCGTGATTAGAGGTGAATGAATCGTGATCGTGTTCATGGGATACTAACAAGGACAATATGTTGTGTGAACTATTTTACTGCCTGATACTTGCAGCGTTCATTGTTTTATCCTACCTTGACTGAATACTTAAATTATTTATTTCTTTGCTGCTCTGTAAAACAGAAACTAAATATCAATTACAGTACCTAATTAGGGAAGCAGGAAATTACAAATTATGATTTACATGTTAAATAGTACGTACCACCCTGTATAAGTACATGTCGGCGAGAACTGAAACATTGTAAATAGTACGTAATATGATTCACAGAAATAATACGTCATTTAAGTCACTTGATTAAGTTAGGTTTATTATGATTCATTACAAATTAAAACACTGCTTGAATTTGCTGCGTAAATGATCAGGAAATACAAGGTGCTAAATAAATTCTAAGTATTGCAGTTCAACATAATATCCTGTGCCATTATCTCTTATTAAAATCTATTTCATTTATTAAAGAAATCTCCAGTGACTCATACGTTGTTACACCATCCGTGAAATAATTATAAAATGTATTACCTACATTACGATAATTAATATATTTGCGTGTTAGCACCGAAAAATGACATTTGAATTAATAAATTATACGACAAAAAGGGCCATAGGAAATATTCTACACAATTTACACTCAATTACATGAGTATTATGATTATTTTGACCCTAATTTAGTAATGTGGTTAATGAAATTTAACGAAGTAAATTAATCCTGATGGACCATGAAAATTTATGATCTGAAAAATTGTAATTACTAAATGCACACTGTCATTATTTATTTGTTATTCTGCACAACAGGAACTTATAATGGAATCAAAACTACTCAAATACAATCGTATTTTGTATACCGGGTGGTGCTAAATAAGGGTAAATATATGGATTTAACATGTAAAATCATAATGTTGTATTTTCTTGTTTCCATAATTATTTTAAGTAAAAAAGATTTCAATAAAACTTTTAAGGTTGATAAGTCAATTCGGATACGGGAGATTCAATGCCGTTCAGCGCAACTTTGTATCACGTTTAGTTTTTGAGATAGAGCCTCCGGAAGTGTTGAAAATATCAACACCTCAGGTTTTCGACTTTCCCGAGGCCATATCTCAAAAACTAGGCGAGATATGAAGATGCGCTCAACGGCATTGAATTTCTCGTGCTTCAATTAACTTGTATACAAGTTTCAGCGATTTTTAAAATTTTCAAAAATTTTCGCTATTTTCTTTTTCCTAAACAGTTTTTGGACAATATCTTAAAAACTAGAAGGCGTACGTACTTGAGGATTTGACCATTGGATTCGGTGGATCAAAATACATATGTATGTAAATTTTCATTACAATAATTGTACGGGAAAGAGTTTTAGAGCAAATTGTTTGAAAGTCATAAAAAAATTAAGGGGTACCCCTTGGAAAAAAAATTCAAAAACTTAAATCGCTTCAAATGAGCTCAAATAAGTCAATTCGGACCCGGGGAATTCAATGCTGTTGAGCCCAACTTCGTATCACGTTTAGTTTTTGAGATAAGCTTCCGGAAGTGTTGAACTGTCAAAAAAATGTCAACACCTCAGGTTTTCGACTTTCCCGAGACCATATCTCCAAAACTAAACGAGATATGTATATCTATCTATGCTTGGTAGATGATAAACGAAACGAAATGAAAATTACAAAAGTAAATAAAACACCCTGCAAGAGTTATTATCTTAAGCCGAGCTTTTAAAAAATTCATTTTTCAAAACTCAGCAGGCTGGAACTCCAAACAAAACAAAAATATAACAGCAAACAAAAAACGCAACGGAAAATAACACATTACGCGCTATTAACTTTTCATTATCCTTCACTTTCCCCGCTTCAGCTCCGGCTTACACAAAAGGACAAATAATTAAAATTTAAATCAAGTGACAAATGCATACACACACACAGACAATGACAATGGCAATGGCAACGTTCTTCAGCTGTTTGACTGTTTGGATCATTGTGACAACCGACAAACGACTAAATCAAATGATACCTACATGTGCAATACGCATAACAAATAGATTAAAATTAACCTACATCGATTGTTGAACCAAACTTTCCATGGGAACAAGTAAAGTCGCCTTTATACAGCGGCGGACCAAGAGCATGGACCAAATTCCACACTTTTATCTGAATTTAATGATGTACAATACACAAATGATAAACTGTTAAATTATCTATTTCTTTTTTACTCTGTACAACAGGAAAATAATATCAATTACAGTAGCATGTCCTTATTCTATAACTGAATTTGCAATCGATCAGATATTTCAGTAATTAACAGAATCGAACAGTGACAATTTTTCCAAATCATTCTCCTCTATTCTATAACTAAATCATTATTTGTTACTGATCGATAAGTTAATGAGAATCCTTATTTTTCATGATTACTTTATAGATTAACACCAATTCGGCATTCTGTATAAACAAAAGCAATATTCGAGTTGCAAAATATGACGGATTGATTAGAAATGTTTTTGCGTACGCCTATGTCTGCATCTATCTTCAAATGAAAGTAAAAGCTAAAACGTTGCTTGTTACTAAGAAAGTGGCGTGTATTTTTGTTTATTTATACAATGTTGTATTTTTTCTCATTGTGTTTGTAAATGATTAAATTATTTCTGACGTAAGGGGATGCGATAGTTTCCTGTTGTCAAAAATGTAACTGTCACCAATTTCTACATTTTATTTTAATATACTATATTTTAAGTATCAAAGTTGACATTTTGAAAATATGTGTAATATTTAAAAACATGAAATATAGTGGTGCAGTGTGCTCTTGTAGAAATAAATAATTTTTTACCGTGTGAAAATATCGTGCAGTAGTTATTTTATTCTGTTGCTAATTGAGTTTTAATTTTTAAGCGCTAATATATTCAAAGTTTAAATATGAACAGATGGATATTCTATGTAGGTCGTTTCATATTTTCCCGGAGCTATTAAAATTAAATTTTCACCGTGCAATTTAATGAAAAATCTATCTATTATAAACAGATTTCATTTGCCGGTTCTTATTGCAAAATTTTATTCAAACCTCATTTTAGATTCAATAATTACTTGTATGTCTTTTCTCCTGTAAAAGGAATTAATTTCCTGTTGTACAGACTAGCAAAATATATAAGTAAACAGCTGAAAAATAAACTTCATTATTTAATAATTATTATTTAATATATTTATGATATATTTTTTGCTTAAAGTTACTTAAGATCAAGAAGATGTAAATTTCACCCCTTAATGAACATCACAATTTCCACCCTTATTATAACACTCACTACCATTAAACTTCGTGTCGTATTACCCTAGTTTTTCCTCTATGTTAACAACTTACTATAGTCTAGCATTGGTGGCTCGTGACTATCGAGCAGTGAGGTGACGGCCAAATCTAATAATCGGGAAAAATAATAATAATAATAAAAGTAGAAATAATAATAAATTGTAACATATGAATTTTCATTCTTGTGCTACATGCAAAATATATACAGACGTACTCAAATGACAGCGTTTTTACAATGACATTTGTAGTTCTGGATGAGTCTGTATTGCAACGCTAATGTCGATTTAACTAATACTTAAGGAATTATAATTTTACAATGCACAATTCATTTTAAAAGAAATAATTTTACAAGCCCTAATTCATCGTTCATGAACTAATAATCGATATTAGCGCTGCAATACAAACTCGTCTAGACATCTGTATATATTTTGTCTGTAATTGCGTGAACTGAAATCAATAACACGATTCTCTATCATGTATAGTTTGAACAGCAAAATTGTATGAAAGCTAGAAAATTTACAAATCAAAAATTTTATTGGGTGAATTTTTAAGCGTTCATACCTCACAATTTGTACTTGCACCCATTTTCTCCACGTATCTACGCCTATGGTCTAGTTGTCTAGTACACTATTATCGCGGTTAGTGTCGAGTTAGTAGTGAAAGATCCCGTTGCGGTCGCGTCGTCTTGTATCTAGTGTTACCGCAGCATCTCTACTCCTGCGACACCTGAGACGCGGGCGACAGTTAATTGCCGCTCCCACCACGACACAGTGCGATCCTCTGTGGGCTATAAGTCAGTGGTGCCGGGACTGGGGCATTGTTGACGCAGCGTGGACCCACATCACGCCGCTGTGTACCCGGTGGTAGGAAACACTAGTCAAGTCAACGTGCCATGAGGGAGAATACTCACTCGAGAAAAGATTGTATAGTAGTATTTTTTAAAAGATTAATTTACGTGAACAAATGACAAATTAAGCAAGGAAAAACAGCGTGAAAGATTATTGAATAATTATTAAATTTGCTATCCATTCATGCGTTATAAATAATTGTTTTTATTACCGTCCATTTATACGCATACAGTTTCCTAAATGACAATTTAAATAGTCATTTTGCATTCGGGAAAATGGTTGCAAACGAATTATTTTAAATTTTTAATGATTACTCTATTTTTTGGTAAAAATAAACTAATAAATAAATATATCAACACGCCTTTACCCATTATTGGGGTGAACCTCAGCCGAAGCAAATCTCGGTAAGTGATATATTTATGCGCATGCAGTGCGGTTACCAGCTGTCAAATCACGGCCACCAAAGATGCTAGTGGTGGGGAGCCGCAGGGGTAATTTTAATTTGGTGAAAATTGTTTGTCAGCTGTAGTAAATGCACTACTTTAGCAGGTTTGATCCCAACGCGATCTGTAGTAAGCTAAGTAATTTGGAGCAGTGAGAAGTAGCTCCAGTGGGAATTCCTCCCAAGGCGACATTGCTTAAGCAACCCTCAAGCACCGTGCAGTTAATTTAATCCAATAAGGATTAATCGGGTTACGATGTAAATTTAAAAAACACAAAACCTCTTTTTATTTGAGCAACACGCAGCGGTTCTACATGAGGTTTATTTACTCTTCGTTCTGTGAGTGCACTGGGAGTGTTTTCTCACCAACTTTTCATATCATTCGTTAGGATTTAAACTGAATTAATATTTCAATTTTTTAATTAGTTCAGGCGTAAATTCATCAGATTATCTTAAGAGGGATCAGTCCATTCTTTACATTAATTATATTTCATAAATTAATTCATATTTTTGCGCGTGAAGTACGGTTACCAGTCGTCAAATCGCAGTATGATAATATAATAGGGATTAATTTTCTGTTATGCCGCGTAGCAAAAAAATAACTCGTACATATTTACAAAGGTTTCATAATAAAGCTGTAACTACTAAAACTTTCCGAAACTTTCAACCATAACCTAAAAAAATCTGCAATCTGTGCGCTTCCATCACTACGCGAATCCCGGAGTACAAACAACCCAATACGATTTACAACCTGGAATAACTGAGTTCCTACACCTCTCCATCAGAAGCATGGCGTGTTCTGCATTCCTGAGACACGCACAACGTTTTATTAGCATACAAACTGGTCGTATCCGCGTGATGAGAAGGATCACGATGAGCGAGAGCGTGATCAAAGAACGGAGATCGATGTGTGCTGTGATGTGCTCTACGCACTTTCATCACCTCGTGCTACGGGGATACGCGATGGATAGGGTTGTAAAACTGGGGGAAACTACCCTTCTTTCAAATATGATTTGATGTGCAAATGGTGGCTACCAGAGGATACGTGTGTATGTATCAGTTGAGATGGTTTGGACATGTGGAACGTATGTTGAATGAGAGATTGGTGAAATTGAGGGTGATAATGAGTTCGGAATAAATGGATGGATACGACTGAAGGTTTGTTGCGTAAACAAAAGATGATACGAGCTTGTTTGAAAAGACTATTGTGTGCCAAGTTTTTTGAATTTTTTTTCTTTTTCATAAAAATAAAAATAAATATATCATCAAGTCTTTTACCCATTAGTGAGTGTGGCACTCTGTCGGAGTAGATCTCGGTAAGTGATATATTTATGCGGTTACCAGCCATCAAATCACAGCCCCCAAATATAGTAGTGGAGAGGAAGCCATTGCAGTAATTTTAATGTGGTGAAAATGTTTGTCGGCTATGCTTATTGAACCAGGGTTCTCAGGATCCACAGGCCGACTCAATACCACTGAGCTAGCTACCCCATATTTTATTTACGACTACGAAATAAATTTTAAAAAAATAATTTGGAATTGACAATTCTCATGGTAACTATCATTTTGAGTGCGATAAGTATTTTATTAAAGCACTAGTGCGTTAATATTTTCAAACACGTTTTAGTGAGTTAATTAAGTACTTTTCGCACTCAAATACGATAAGCGTCATTTACCGCACGGTTGTAGATAACAAAATATAATATGTTTCAATCGGACTAAAACTACTGTTTTGATTCTCGTAATATGATCAGACTCCGCTACGCGTCGTCCAGCAACCTTTATTACTGGACCCGAAAACTTGTAATCCTAATAAAATAAACAACTATATATTTAAATTCGACGTTTCGGCACAGGTACTAAACTTGTACCTTCATTGGGAAAAATTCAAATAATTGTAACTTAATAAGCCTGCATTTTGTCCTTTTAACCTGATTAAATTCTTAATTATTGTAAATTTTAATACCTCCGAATTATAAATCAGTGACGCAGTATGTATCGTTCATTGTCCACCCACCTGTCCGGAATAAACTTTACGAGGACGTGATCGAGGGTTGTTGCGTCTCTCGCACCTGACAACTGAGCGTCACGATACGTCCGCACCCCTTATTTAATGAATGTTTCTTGGATCGTGTTTACAGTGACTGCGGATCACTAAATAATAGATTGAATTAAAATTTAAATAGGGGGGGTGTTGTGAGGTCTCTTCGGAGAGTTGTGTTTAGGGAGTTCAAGTTGGCCAGATTTAAAGGGGAATGTTTGTCTTTGTTGTGGAATTCACCACTGGTGAAATTATATAAAGATTAAAAACAGTTTTAAATAACATAAATTAATATATCATCACGCCTTTATCCATTACTGGGTGTGGCACTCTGTCATAGCAGATCTTGGTGATATATTTTAAATGTACGATTACCAACCCTTAAATCACGCCCCCAAAGGTGTACTAGACAGAGAGCTACAGGGGTAATTTTAATGGAGAGTAAAGTTTGTCAGCTGTGGAAATCGATCTCACATTCTATTGTTGTATTTTATTTTACGTGAGTGAACAAAAATATATTACTTGCATGACCTTACATAAGGTGTAATTTCTGTAACAAATATTAATAAGCACATTAAGAAATTACACAGTTATTATGTTTAACCTTAAACCATGACATTGCATACATATGTATGTATGTAATATGTAACAGAAGTATAAAGTAAATAACAAACATGCATACGATACGAGTAACTTGCAATTGCTACCCTGGCATAGCATGAAGGACATGAACATGCAACAAATTGCATAGCATGTCCGATGCAATTTTATATAAAAATTCCTTTTGCAAATTAATACGCAAGTAAACAACATAATCACACAGTATCTAAAAACCGTTTCTTAATACACCAGAGTACAATCATCTTACTATGTTGAAAATCATATTTTATAGAAGTTGCAAGCCCAAGAAAATTAACTTAATTTGTAGTAATAAATATACAACGTGTTGAACACGTACATACCAGCAAACGGCGAACAGTTTGAAAAACCAGTGCTGAGATGTCATAGTTAGTTACGTTCTACTCCGCATATGTCTCTTATTTGCCGCGGAAAAATACTTGTGGCCAATGAGCGCTTCCAAACATGTGATGTCACTATATTTTCGCTTAATGTCTCTGAAGTAAAACATTATTTTTAACTATTTTTTTCAATTACTCAATAATATATTTTATGTTTTTATCTTTCATTCTTGTTATTTCGATTATGGTATAGGAGCTCATTGGAACAGAATTAAAAATTAACTTCGCCACTTTAAAATGGATTATTTTGCGGTACTGTCAGCTAGTGAAATTAGCGGCGGCGTACTTTGGTGCAGATTATGTTATTTAATTGTATTCTATTTAATAATAATTAATAATTAATACTTTATTGACACATAAGTCAAAGGTAAAGTTGTTTTAATTTGTAGAGTTTTATAAGTTAAATAATAAAATTTGTACGGATTTTTGTTTACACACCCTTAACTTGAAGTGAATAAAATTTGAACGCATAAATTTGCCAAGGCTACTATTTGACTTTCACTTATTCAGAAATTCACAATATATCGAAGTTTCGTCTGTTCGCTGAAAATACTTTCCAAGTTGTCCACGCAATATAATAACAGTTCTTTCAGTGACATTATCTCTCGCAGAGAACAAAACGTTCGTTCTCGTTCGTTTCTTTAATTCTCTTTCCGTTGTTTCTTGCGTTCTGGTGTCTTGATAATCGCGACTAATGGATCTCGAAGAGAAAGAAATAAGTTTACTTTTAATGTGGCGATGTACTGCACGCGGTTTTTGTTCGCGGTTTTTGCGTGCAGACGAAGATTTTCACTTAAATGTTTGTGGAAAGTTTTCGGTGAGATTTTCATCATATGGTTGGGATGAATTTCTAAAGGAGATCATTTTTTGTTTGTTTATTGTTTTGTTCTTTTGAATTGTATTGTTTTGTAAAACATCCGCTACATGTTGGTTTTGATAATAAAACAGAATCGTTTACTGTTTGAATTGAATTTAGCTTCTTATACAAAAAATACAACTGCGTCTGAGTGGTTCGGATTCTACTGTACGAGTAAGCTATTGTAATTAACATTAAGTTTTTGTTGTGTAGAATAGCTAAATAAATAACATTGACATATTGTTTTGATCGCTTATTAATTAAACCATTAACTAGGAGAGCTTACAGTAATATTAATTATTTTAACCTTGAATTAACTAGAAGCTTGGGTATCCATTGACATATTTTAATTGAAATTATTATGGACATAACTACATCAATTTAACCAGACCGCAAATTAGTTGCAATGAACTGCATTTAAATAAATATAAACAGTGTGAGTAGGTATAGAGTACACATCGAATGAAACCATTTACGTCATAAATACAATATCACTTGTGTTATAAGTTTATTTGTAAACGTCATTTATTGAAACTATTTATAACAATAAAAAATAAATAAATATATCATCACGCCTTTTATCCATTACTGCGTGTGGCACTCTGCCGAAGCAGATCTCGGTAAGTGATATAACATATTTATGCGCATGAAGTGCGGTTACCAGCCATCAAATCACGGCCCCAATAGATGTTAGTGGTGAGGTAGCGACAGGGGTAATTTTAATTTGGCAAAAATGTTTGTCGGCTGTGGGGATCGAACCAGGGTTCTTTAGATACCACTGAGCCATTACCCCATTATTCACTTTAAAAATTTATTACAAAAATTTAAATAACGGCAGCGAAACAGGCCTTCAATAAATTTATTATAAGCTTGATAGTAAAATACAATAAATTATTCAAATACCACATTTCTTAATGAGAAATTTTTCCTTTACTAATTTCTGAAATCGTGGTTCCATATTTCATGTAAATTATTAAATCAACCTTTTACAAACTGCAAAAGTAAGGGATTCGCAAAATATTTTTTTGTACTCGCAGCATTCATAATAAGGTTTACAATACCTTGGAAACCGATGGTAAGTTTGAGTTTGCGCACTAAAACCTCCATTTTTTATGATTCTAAATTTTGACTATTAAAACGCTAATTGTACTTATATACACACATTTTAAGGAATTTATAAAAGAAATAGAGACATTAGCTTATAACGCCATCAAACAGATATATTTGAACAAACTTTACGTGAAAAAATAAACAATTTGTTTTCAAATAACAAATGTCAATTCATAGCATACTGCCAATATAAATTCACGCATCAAATTTTATAAATTTTCTCATTGTCGATTATATAATTTTTGCTAGTTACAAAAAGCATTGTACAAAACTCGTGCACGAAGACGTCATTTGCACCATTCGCGCACTTGTTATGTAAATAGCTATATTTGTCATTTTTTGCGTCCAAGAGGGTCATGGCTCCGAAACATTTGAAAACCACTGGTATAAACCATCTACTATTCATGAGTACTCTCCACTCAATAATCATTACTAGAACAATAGTTGAAACCGAGTTTGAAAAAAGAAAATAACTAGTTTTAATCATCCACGACCAGCTGGAATTCACTATTCAACCCTCGGTGCAACAAAGAGCACACATACAGTCCACACTTAGTTGAAAGCAAGACAGAGAACCATAAAGCCGAGTAATGAGTCCAGCGACTGCTGCGCCTCTGGTAGCAAAACCTCGTGTTAATTGATATTTAATTATACTCTTAATCTGACTTAGTCCCGGCTGATTAACTCTGCCATATACTAATTTCTGCGACAATAACCAACGCGATGGTGGCGCCGTGTTAGATTCGCACGTTTACGGAAAACACTGGAATTAATTTAGCACGTGAAGGAAAAGAGAAGGGGAAGCGAGTTGTTTTCTTAATGAAAATGTTACGAGATCTGACGGCTCCAGCTCGGGAAAAATGTCACGATGACGCGGAATTTAATTGAAGGAATTTGCGGATTTTACTGGGATTATGGCGAGCGAATTATTTTTGGTCTTTTCAGTGATGAAGTTAAGAAAGCAAGATGAATGTTTTCAATTAGAAACTTTGATTGTTTTATTAAATATTTACTGAGGGATTACTAATTCATTTTTCTTTACACAGAAATAAACCAAAATACTTATTGAGTCATAGAAATATTTTAGATTATTTCTATGTTATGTAATAAAACGAAGTGTGAGGGATATTTCATTTATGGATATTTAAGAAAAATATAACTAAAAACGAATAAGAACTAAATGAACTCAAATTTAACATTAAATTTTCAAATGTCACTACCAACAACAGGAGCTGAATTTATGTATCAGGCTCACCAATTTCAAGTAGAGTTTTTTTGCCAACTGTAACAAATTCTTTTGATCACATAAGAGATTGCGTGGATGACTTACAAATAAATGTTTAGAGTGCGTGATATTCTATAATTTAATAAACAACACTTTTAGCACCTATAAAATTTATACAAACATAAAATACTCTCCATCACAAATTCTACTAACACGCGATTAAATATGAAAGCATAACATTAGAGAAAATCAAGCTTGAGCAACATTCTGTCAGATTCCACTTCTCATAATCGTTCGCGCTGGCAAATTTCATCAATCTTTCATCCAAATTTTTCTTATGTGCTAAACTATGTCAACAACAAACTATTCGCCTCGGGAACATAGTAACAACGAAACTTACACAAGCCTCGTCTTTTTCTATATTTTTACTTGTCACATATTTCAGCAGCAGCTCTCGCTGAAAATAAAGAAATAGTGAAACAAAGACGCAACGACGCTCTCCGATCATTTATTAAATTTGCGTCGGTAATGAGTCGGTTCACTGAACCGATCTGTGGAGAGTTGGAATGATCTTGGTTTGTAATTATTTTTGACAGCTAATTTTATAAATTCCTGTCCAAGGGTTAATGATCTCTTTTGGCTTTATTCCAATGAAGTATCTGGATTTATTTATGTCATTTGGAGGTGGTAATTATTGTAATTTCCTCGCGTATTTTATAACATGTTCTCGAAATAATCTTAGAAGAGTTTGTCTTCTATCATTTGCTTATATTTCAACAGTACTGAGTTTAACTTATAACGCCGTAAAGAATTAAATTTTGCATTTAGTTACGACCTTGTCAGCTCATTTTTGATATATTTAAATTGCATATTAAATAAAATAAATTATTTGTATATAGTGCATACATACAAAGGACATAGTTCAAAATACCGAGTGTATCAGGAAATGTGAGCCATAGGCATTTAACATGGGACAACAGTGTTCCGTGCGTACTGCTTCTCACATTATTTTAGGACAAAAATATTTCAAATAAAAGTTGTGCAGCTTGAAATTTTGAATCTAAATCAATAAACTAATTTTTTTTTGTGCACAACCGGGCCGAAAAGCATGTATTTCTAGCCCTAAAAGGCGGGCTTAAACACATCTTTTTGGCCCTTGGGTCAAAAAGAAATAATTCCTATGGATACATAAATAAACTGACAATTATTGTTTATTGTGAATACTTGATTCTGCAAAATATCATCTTAACATATAACCTATTTACATATTTTAATCTTTTAAACATATAATTAAATATTATTTTATTGTGCATGAAATATTGTATGTACCACGGGTGAAATTAGCGTTTCTGTCCCTGAGCATATTATTAGCCCTCGGCGATTTGCGCCACGAGCCAGAAACGCCTGTTTTCACCCTTGGTTCATAAATAATTATTATGCACAACAAAATAACATTTAATTTTATATTTAAAATATTAAAATATGTAAATAGGTTATATGTCAAAATGATATTTTGTAAAATCAAGTACGAGATGTGGCTATAACGAGACTGATGCTGTTTTAATATTTTCTTTTGATTCCATACAGGATTTATTTTAGGACAAAAATGTTTCAAATCAAAGTTGTAGAGGTTAAAATTCTGTATCTTAATCAATAAACTAAAATAATTTTCTTTGTTTTGTAACAGCAAAAATTTAATATGAAAATTTACTAAATTAAAATTTAATTTAGTTTATTGATTTAAATATAGTTCTACAATTTTTGTTTGAAGTATTTTTGGTTAAAATAATTTGGAACATAAAACTGTTTTTTCAGATTAAACGTCTATGGTCTGCTTTTCATGAAACACCCGGTATATAGAAGAGCTAGAATGATGAACATTAATTTTATATTTAAAAATAAACATCGCAGCTATTGTTGAACCTTGTAATTATTTTTATAACAAATCCGGAAGCACTCTTCATATTCATACTTCATAATTAAAATGGCGTACCAGAAATAATGAATTCTTATTATATTACCGTAAAATTACTTTATTATTCTACAACAAAGCACCGCGCGCAGAAACAAGAAAAAAAACCCTGTCCTCTGTCGACAACTTCGCGAACTAAAAATAAATTATTCCCATATTAGTGGAACAAGCTTCATTTATATGCGCATCTATTAGACGAACAATAAATATTGACAAGACCACAAGCGTGACATGCGCCAGAATTAATTTGAATATAAGTATGAGGGTAGCGGTGCCCTTCCGTCCAACTTGCTCCCACACCACTGGAGGAGCGTTCTTTTTTCTCGTTAACGGCCAACATTTACTTGATCGATGGTGTTTTTGTCAACGGGAACCAAATTTGATAGCATCTAGTCGCCTATGACTTTCAAATTAAATTTCACGCCACTAGGGCTTTATGTGCAAATAAGAGCTGATTTACATTGATATTATTATGGGGATGAACAGGCACGGGTCAGGGGGAGATGCTAATTAGAAAACTGCGAACTGAAAGTTCTATAAATTTTCTAAACTATATAGAATTGTGGTTGAATGGTTAGCGCTCTCGCTGCACAAGCGAGTACGGTTACTAGGGTGTTACCACAATTACAGTTAAACAACAAGAATTAAAAACGAATTAAAATATAAGGAAAAAAGGGAGTGTCGCACTACGCTTGTTTTTGAAAATGAATTCCACACAATTACAATTAAACACTCTATGTAAGATCGGAAAACAAATAAAAAAGATAAGAAACGAAGGGAGTGTCGCCCCTGCGCTTGAATGTGAATTTCACACAATTGCAGGTAAACACTCTCATGAAATTACTAAACAATAAAACTAAAATGAAGAATCCTACATTTGTCGTAAATAAAGTATTATATCAAAAAAATATCAACACACCTTTTACTCATTACTGGGTGTAGCACTCTGCCGAAGCAGATTTCGGTAAGTGATATATTTATGCGCGTGAAGTGCGGTTACCAGCCATCAAATCACGGCCCCCAAAGATGTTAATGGTGGGGGAGCCACAGGGGTAATTTAAATTTGGTAAAAATGGTTATCAGCCGTGGGAATCGAACCAGGGTTCTTAGGATCCACAGGCCGACTCGATACCACTGAGCAATCTACCACATTTAAATAAAGTATTAAATGAATAAATGAAATTCTGCCGAAAAACTTGATAATCCAGGCCTGGCTTGAGAAAGGGGTGCGTGCTGCCGTTAATGAGATGGCCCGAACACAGGCCCGTGAAAAATGCTCTTTTCAACAACAATGAACCTAGGTTTTGATTGGCGGAGTGTATAGCAGGCAACTAGGACCACTCTTTGTGTCCAGCATTGTCGCTGCTAATGGTCTCATGTAAATATTGATTCTGACTAGAGTCGTATGGACCTAAGAAAGTTATAATTACATAGAGATTGTAAAGAGTTATTACTTTTACTGGGTAGTAAATGGTTTCTGGTACGGTGTAAGTTTTTAAAAAACAATTAGAATGAAAACGTTATTTTACAATGGCACGGAATGTTATTTATTACATAATAAATTTACTGTGTTACCTGTTACTTTCTTCTAGTTACTTCATTATTACTAAATTTGAAATAACACGTTAAATGGATTTTTACACAGAGAAACTGGGTTTTTATTTTAGATTTAATTTGTGTTAATGACATAATAAAGTGTTCTGATTTAAAAGCTGTTTACAAACAAATTATTAATCATTAAATAAAATTAAATAAATATTGTCATGGAAAATTTTGTAACTGTTAATAATGATAATTAATTTACAAAATATTAAAAGTAAAACAATAGAGTATATAATCAACTTTTCGTTGCGTAACTTCTAAATATACTTACTTGCGTCGCGCTAATCGTCGCATTAAAAATGCAAATATCGATTTCCGATAAAATTATGAATATTTTTACGTCATCAAAAATATGTCTCATCGCATTAGCTGCGCTTGTCATCGAATTAACAGAGTGTAAATATTACGTAATTTTAATTTGATTTTAACTGTCAAATAAATGTTCATTGAAATATTTGTTAAAACTGAGTTTTTATACGGCTACTAGAAACGTTGTCAATTATGCTCTCATTTGTCAATGTAACATTTTCTGTGGAACAATCGTAAAATAACTTTTATGCACAACCGGGCCGAAAATAATGTGTTTTAGCTCTAAAAACCGGGCTTAAACACTTAAATACTATGAATACATAAATAAAATGATAATTTTTGTTTATTGTGAATTCTTGATTCTGCAAAATGTCATTTTGACATATAACCTATGAACATATTTTAAATTTTTGAACATGTAATTAAATGTTATTTTGTTGTGCATAAAATATTGTATGTATCACGGGTGAAATTAGCGTTTCTGACTCTGAGCATGTTATTAGCCCTTGACGTTTAGTGCCTCATGCTAATAATCATGCCGCGGACCAGAAACGCCTGTTTTCACTTTTGGCCTTGTATATTGGCCCTCAAAAGTAGGCGTAACATGGCTATTATAGCCCGAGGGCGTAAAATTTTAAACAAATTAAAATAATGATTTATGGATAAATGCCAGACAACACAATAAATTCATATTGTATTTCGTAAAGCTTTTTTGATTTCTGTGGTTCTAATTTTCCCTGTGCAGGCTCAAATTCTACATTCACGTACCAATATTTCTTTGGAATAGTTATTGATATGTTCCATTTTTATTTAATACTCAAGTATATTTCTTGGGCGTAGAATTTGATTGATAAAAATACTAGTGAAGCAAGCTCTTTGAAAAATACGTTGCAATTATGCAACATTTGGTGAAGGTGCTCGATTATATAATATAACAAAAACTATGTCCGAGTTGTTCAGATTGCACTACTGTAGTTCCACTGCACTGTGCTTGAGATTAATTAACATTAGCATTAGCTTCATAGCAAACAAATAAATAATGAATGTATCTAGTTTAAGTTTTTGAAGCCTCTTTAGAAAAAGTTAATTAACAAAACAGCTAATACTGATTTGCATTTTGTATAACGGATTATAATTTAATATTAACGAGTGCCAGCAAGGAAAATAGTTCTTCATGCGTTTCAGACGTTTCAGCACTTCAGCTTTACACACTGTACAACAAAGTGCATGACTAACACGAGCGCGGGATTTACTATCTTGTGCTAATCAAAGGTACACAGACTAATTACTAAGTAGAAAGAGAATTGTGAATACGGGGGTTAAACATTAAAATTTAAATTTCGCTTTGTTAGTACGAAATGGATTCATTCTTGTACGATTAGCGCGTGTTCTTATCATAATATTTGTTAATATTTTCAGGTAATTGAGGGCGAAAATCTGCTGAGTCAAGTAAAAATACTTTTTCTGAAACCGGCAAGAAAGTGTACCTACTTTCCTGACCAATTTTAGTATGGAAAGTAGATTTTTACTAAAACAGTTAAGTAAAGTACGTATCCAAGGCTACAACAAAAATAACAGTCTGATAAAGATTTTACCTGACTCTTATTTTTGTTGTAACCTTGGATATGTAGTCTGCTGTCAGTACAATTCATATAAAAAAATTCATTTTGAACTATTTATGATTAATCATTGATTAAATTAAATGATTTCAGAAAAAATAGTATACATAATACGTCAGGAAAGTGTTTTTACTTGACTCAGCGGATTAAAATACTCGCCCTGCGGCCTCGTATTTCAAATAGCCGCTTCGTCAAGTAAAATGACGTATTATGCATACTACTTTTACTGAAACCGTTTAATTTAACCAATAATGAATCATAAATAATTCAAAATCATGTAGAGTACAAAATAGTCAGGTAAAGTCTCTTTACCAGACTGTTCTTTTGTAACATTGGATACGTATCTGACTTTTGTTAAAAATCTACTTTCCGTACTAAAATTGGTCAGGAAAGTACGCACTTTCGTGCCGGTTTTAGGAAAAACATATTACATGACTAGTTATGTTTGTCTGTCTACAAGTAGTATAACAAATAGCAGTTTAATTGAGCGTGTAACAGATCCAAGTTGTCAAGATTGTTTTCTCCTGCTAAATGTAGCATATAGGACTTGGGTGTATTGTAGAACTTAATTAAACTGCAAATGACAATTGTAATGTGACGTTCATGCATTTGACATTTTAAGAATTGTAATTCTATTTTTGTCTGTTTTTACAGTGCTATTAAATATTGCTTCATTATTTTCATGATTAAAAGCAGTCGTAGGTCAGTCGGATGAACTTGCGTAAAAGTTCTCGAAGAATAAAAAATACGAGACGAGATCTATATAAAATGTAGATTTTGTACTTTTCCGAGGCTATATCTCAAAAACTAAACAAAATATGAAGATGCGCTCAACGGCATTGAATTTCTCGTACTTTAATTGACTTGTAAACAAATTTTCAACATTTTTTATTTTTCACCAAAATAAGACAACTTTCTTTACAAATATTCAAGACATTTTGCATAAAGTTTCTCCAACTGTTCCATCTCAACAATCTCAATATTGAATCTTAAATTGAATATGCAATAAATAACTAGAACTGCAGTAGATCTTCCAGTCTGCAAGTTTATAGTTTCAATACGCTAATGAATATAATATCTGCCGGGAGAACGAACCGAATTGAATTTGTTGAAGAAGCCGTGACGCGGGGCGAAGTTTGTGTTAGGTTAGTGGAATGGGGTGTTAATTAACCCTAGAAAACACGGCCATTACTGTTCAACTTTGTTATCTTACCCTGTACATTGTGTTAGTAATAAAGTCTGATCCACAATTGCACTACTGGTTAGGAAATATGTTGGGGAAATTGAGGGTCTTTACAAGGGGAGATTTGATGGTTGGTAACTATACTTCAAGTGGAAAAGTGCCACATTCAGAAAATGGTAAAATAACATACTGTAATAGTTCAACAACTAAAATGGCGTTTAAGCTAACTGTACTACAGCCTTTTCCAGACATTTTCCATGTAGTCATGTGTCTGTGTGTTTGTTTGTTGCAGTAAGAACGACACCGTGCAGACGCAGTTCCACCTGCAGATCTCTCAGCACGAACTGTACCCCAAGGACAGCAAGCTCGTCGCCACGCTGCTCAAGGAGATGGCCACCAAGCCCATTCTTCACGTCAGTAAGTACCACATGCTTTTATACTTTACTAACTCATAACAAACAAACATATATTAAATACAAAACTTCCTTGCTGCTTACATAAATAAATGTCGTGACCCCCCCCCCCCCCCGGGACTTACTTAGAATTATAAAAAATATATATTTAAAGATTCAAAGAATGTATTACCAACTTGAAAGCAAAATACAATTAAATCTATTAACTATTATACCAACATACCAAACTATACCCATTACTCATATGGGGTAATGGTTCAGTGGTATCAAGTCGGCCTGTGGATCCTAAGCACAATAGTTCGATCCCCACAGCCGACAAAACATTTTTACCAATTTATAAAATTACCCCTGTGGCTCCCCCACCACTAAAATCTTTGGGGGGTCTGGATTTGACGGCTGGTAACCGCACTTCACGCGCATAAATATATCACTTACCGAGATCTGCTTCGGCAGAACGCCACACCCAATAATGGGTAAAAGGCGTGATGCTTTATTTATATATTTATATATTTACCAAACTATACGAAAGTTTTTAATAAGAAGTTTTTCCTTTACTAATTTCTGAAAAACGAACAATATTAAATTGACCGCTTACAAACTTTAATTTTATTTATACAAAAGTAAGAAGATTGCGAAAGAATCTATTTGTGATTTTTATATCCAAGGGAGTCGTGTCTCCAAAATATTTGAAAACCACTACTTAAATAGATTCTGTCTCTAGTTTTATCGCCTTTCATCAGTCAAACTCCTCCAACTCTGCATATTGCATCATCTAAGTATTTCACATATATATATATAGTGTGATAAATTTGTATAAAATTTGCAAACATTATCTCCGTGCTGCTCATGACGACGTAATCAGTAAGCTGTAAGTTTTTGCGCCGATGTTGTGGTAGCAGTGAACGATGAACGGTTCTCGTATAAAACTTCCGGCGTTCGGTGAACGTCTGGCGAAGATTGTAGATTGCATCCGCGCGGAAACATGCCGATGTTGATGTTGGTAGCATTGCTAGTGCTAGAGCAGTTTGCTGATCGTTGCCCACTTCAAACTTCAGATATTCTTTACCTGTCGGATTTATCGTAAATGCTTTTCGAACGTACGAGGAAAATAGAAACTTGTCATTTTACAGCTACAGCTTTATTTATTTATTTATTTGCTACTCTGCACAACAGGAACTTAATCATAATCCACACAGAACTAGTGAGACACAGTCAGCGGATTAAAATACTACTCGTATTTCAAACAACCGCTTCGTCATGTAAAACATCTCTTTCCGGACTTATTATAAATAATAGTATATTACATAATAAGTTAGGAAAGTGATATTTTACTTGACGATGTGGGTGTCTGCAGAGTCAAGTAAAAAAATATATAAATATATCGTCACGCCTTTTATACATTACTGGATGTGGCACTCTGCCAAGGCAGATTTCGGTAAGTGTTATATTTTTGCGCGCGAAATGCGGTCTTCAAAAATGTTAGTAGTGAAGGGGCCACAGAGGTAATTTTAATGTGGTAAAAATGTTTGTCGTCTGTGGGAATCGAACCAGGGTTCTCAGGATCCACAGGCCGACTCGATACCACTGAGTCATTACCCCATACTGACTTATAATGTAATATACTATTACTTAAAAATGTTACAAAATTAATTGACTCTTACAGAAATTACATTCGGGAAAATTGCATACGTGTAATTAGCTTGCGGAAAAATTGTTATTTTGTTTAAAGATCGTTTAGAAAATTTCCCTTCTAGTTATTCAGGAAAAAGGTTATTTTGGAAATTTGCATTCGGGAAATTAGTATGCTGAAAATTGATCATTAGGGAAATTTGCCAAAATGCATTCTTGTAATCTGCGGTCATGAAATTGTCATTCGGGAAATTAATTTTCTTTAAAATTGCTATTCATTGAAATTGTCATTGAAAAAATTGTATTCGGGCAAATGGACGATAACCGTAGCAAAAAAATACCGCGTATCATTTTTCTTAAAGCCATGATTTTAGTTATATTTGTATTATTATAACGACATTACGTAAGTCGTCCACGTCGTCTGCTAACTCGTGCTCATTATCCTTGGCGTGCGATGCGTAGCCGCAAGTTAAACACCGCCTGGGGTAGTCTGTAGCCGCCCTCAACCGCCCCCAATTGAAGAAACCGCGACCGCGAAGCGTGTAACGAGATTCCTTGATAGGAAAGGGCGGCGGTGCATAAAATTACATACACGCTTAATTAAAAACTGACAAATCACTTCAAATTTCCAATAGCGAGTGAAAACGCACGCCAAGTCGTTTATAATCACAGCACTGGAAGATTACAAACTCGAAGCCTTCTTGACGTAAGATGGAAAGCTTCACGTAATGGAATTTACATTCTATGTGGATTTTAAAGTTTGTTAAGTAATATTTCAACAGGAAATTCAACTAACTACAGCTGACAAATAATTTACACCACATTAAAACTACCCTTGTGTCTCCCCCTTCACTAATATCCTTAGGGGCCGTGATTTTACGGCTGATAATTGTATTTCACGCGTACAATATATCACTTACCGAGATCTGCTTCGGCAGAGTGCCACACTCAGTAATGGGTAAAAGGCGTGATGGTATATTTATTTATTTTTACTACTCGGACACAGTTGTATATTCTGTTGTTAATTTGTACCTGTATTTAATTGTGTATTCAAACTGTAAGCTAAAATATTTTACGATCAAAAAGACATAAAATTATAATTTTTAATCAAACCTATGAAAATAGGTTTATAGTCCTACGCTAATTAAATAAAATATTTAAACAAAGTGGAAGCAAAGGAGTAAATGAAATAATACATATTTAAATATTCTCAGATACAAAGTTAACCACTAATTATCATACATATAACATCATTTTTCAATGCAACTTGAAGTTAGTGAGATTTGAAATCTAGTACTCTCGCTATAGTTTTTTTTTAAATCGTAATTTTGTTGAATCTTTCTCTGTGAAAGCTTTAATTTAATACAAAATTTGATAGGATTTCAAGATAACATACAAGTGATCCAAGTTTCAAATAGAACTATATAAAGACAGATTATTTAAAGCTGAATCTAAATCAGCGTGCGATATACAAGATAAATAAGTGATCTGTGTTAGTAAATATAAGTTAATGGAAAATGGCTTATAATAACAGCATGCAAATTAATTACAGAAAAAGCAAACAATACCCCTCGAAACTCCAATTACAGCGATGCCAAGTCGCTCCACGATCACAATTCGCTTCACCACGTAAATCAAATCCAATTTCATACTTGAATTTCACCGTGGTGCCCTGTGCCCTTGTTTCCCGCAGTACGCCACTGTGTGCTAGGGATCGACGCTGTTTTTCATAGCGTCATAAATCAGAACCGCGGCGTTGTCGTTTGATTTTCGATTAATATATTAGCGTTTTTGCCGGACATGTAAAGAGAGCGATGCAGGTATTTGTCACGTTAGACAATAAATGCGATGAAGAACTTTGTTATTGAATTTTGGAAATTTCTTGTCATGTATTTTGGTGATAAATTAGTATGGTTTCTTTTTTGTAATATAGTAATAATAAATATATAAATATATCATCACGCCTTCTATCCATTATTGGGTGTGACACTCTGCCAAAGTAGATTTTGGTAATTGATATATTTTTGCGCGTGAAGTGCAGTGACCAGTCGTTAAGTAACGGCCCTCAAGGATGTTAGTGGAGGGGGAGCCACAGGAGTTGTGTTAATGTGGTGAAAATGTTTTTGGCAGTGGAAATCGAATCCGCGTTGTTAGGATCCACAGGCCGACACGATACCACAAAAACAATCTTCACCACATTAAAACTACCTCTGTGGCTCTCCTTTTACTAACATTTTTGGAATCCGTGATTTGATCTGTTAAGACAGAGTGCCTCACCCAGTGATAGGTAAAAGGCATGATGATATATGTATTTTATTTATTTATTAATAATTTAATTCAGGACACTGGTTCGATCCCCACAGCCAATAAACATTATCACCAATTTAAAATTACCTCTGTGGCTTCCCCGCTACTAACATCTTTAGGGGCCTTGATTTGACTGCTGGTAACTGCACTTCACGCGCGTATATCACTTACCAAAATCTACTACGACAGACTGCTACATCCAGTAATGGGTAAAAAACGTGATGATAGTTTTATTTTATTTATTTATAAATAGTTTATATTGTATGGAACAATCTACTGACACACTTTTAGATACCTGACAGAGTACCAACATCGTGTCTCATTAAAAAAATGTAGCACTAGACAGACAGTACTACCACTACCCTAACTATGGCACTAGCCTTGTCAATTCATCAAATCATTAATTATAATGATAGGGTGTTTGATGTGCTGTGTGCCGTGATGGCCATCCTGCTTGAATGTATGAAAATATCGCGCCCTTAATTATCGCCAGACGAGTGTATGACAACTCCGAGTTTGTGATAGCATCGCTACTTGTGAATTGAGGGCTGTAATTTACTAATTACCTAGCGCTGAGGGAATTCACCCTCACCAAATGAAAGCTAGAGAAAAAGCTTTAATTAATTTTTGATTCATTCATATTATACATTGTTGGATTTATTTATTACAACAGGAGATTAATCACAATTACAGTAGCATTTAGTGGAATCAAAATCATTTGGACGATACTTGTATTTTATTGATAAATTGAAGTAAGTTTGTTATGTTATTGGGTTTAAAGTTGGCACCTGAACAATAATTTTTTTGAAGCAAGATTTTGTCCCTCATTCTGTAACTGAATTCTTATTTGTTACTGATCGATAAATTAATGGCAACCCCTATTTTTCATAATTACTCTATAGATTAACACCACTTCGACTTTCTATGGCTAAAATAATTTATTCTGTTCTTTCTCAAAATATTATTTTTACAATACTTGTACTGTAAGTTACCTATTAATGACAAAATTTAAACACTGTAAGTGAAACTTTTATTGCACAGTGATTTCTATGGTTAAATCAGGACTTTTACTTTCTGTCCACTACATTCTTGACCTAAAAACTATCACTTACAGTTCATGGTACGTAATATACTATTTTTGAAAATGTAATTGATCTGCCATTACATTCATTTTTATAATAACAGCTACGTATATAAGTAAGAAATGAGTATGAAAATGATATAAAAATGTCAGGGTAAATTATTCTAAAGAAAAATACTAATTATTATTAACAGATAATATCCAGTTACAGAATAAAAGGGATTAGCCCCTATATTCCGTAACTGTATTAAAACATCACTTTCCTAACTTATTATGTAATATAATATTTTATTAAGTTAAAGGTTGAAAGTAATGTAATAAATTTAAAAACATTAACGAAAAATTATATCAAAATTTTAATGTAATTTCTCAAAAACTCTTGAAAGATAATAAAAAAAATCCATACATGAGTAAATATTAATTGTATTTGAACTGGATAATTTTGAGATAATAAATAAAATATTCTATTTCTAAGATATATTTATTAGATGTGTTTTCCATGGTTGATGTAACATTTGTTGAATATATGAACTACGGGCTCCGCTACTGTACACTACTCGTATAATAGTGTCATGGTATTGCACGTGACGACACACTATGTATACACAATGCTCATCTCATTGTTATTATATTCGTGCTACTATTGTTACGTGTAGCATAATATCAACGTGACACTACTGCACATAAAGTCAACTCTAAGTCTAATGACCGTATTCACAGTCACACTGTATCTTATTTGAAAATAATTATTAAGCTCGTTGCAAATATGGCTTAAGTTTGTTATTAGAGTAGGATATTAGGATTAGGTTAAATATTATTTTCACAGCATAGTGCGCTGCCACCATTTGTTTCCTTTATTTTAAACTAGAATGTTTGAAACATATTCAGTTAAATTTATTTATTTTTTTAAATCTAAAGTCAAATGATAAACTTTACCATGTCATATACATTCGTCTCACAAGCGAGAATTATAACTTGAAACCTCGCCGACTATCGACAAAATACAGGGTGTTTGTGAAATTATGAGTGTATGAAAGGTTTGGATTTTACTATTAGCTGTAGATTTTCTATACTGTAATTAAAATTAATTTCTTGCTTTTATGCAGCGTAGCAAATCACCATGAATAATTTTAATTGAATTTAATATAATAATTGTATAGACCCGAATCAATATTACATTCTATCCATGTAGTGTTATGGCTAAAGCCGGTGCTGTTGGTCGACGGCCGCTTCAAAACGCATTCAGATTAGATCATGTTCGGCTTGATTTTCTCTTGTTTGAAGTATGGAAATTCAACGCGACCATCAATCATGGCAGGCCGTGTCAAAGCCGGAATGAAAACTCGCGGATGTCGTGTCGCGACATGGCTGCCCTTTCTACCCCCTGCCCCCTACTCCCTCTATCACCCACCCCTATGTACGGCCATGTGAGGCGAGCAACAGCATTACGTCCCGCCATATTTATATTATGTGAATAAATCAAACACAGGATTTAAATGAATAGAAAATACTGCGTTGTGTCCGTGATGATGTTGTTGCACCTGGGTTTATATTGAGGTTGGGGTTGCTGTGTGCATCCGGTTTATTTTATTTCGTTGTGTAGTGTAACAATTGAATAATGAAATAAATAGAAGACTAGAGTCTCACTTGTCAAAATGATAAACAATGGTTTATATTTATGCAAATGTTTCTGAAACCAAAATATAAGCAGAATTATAATAAGAAGGGATCCTCTATAATTAAAGTGACCATATTTTTTGGCAAAAATAAAGAACTAATCTGACGAAGGTTCAATCATTTTTATTTCAACTTATTTAAACTGAAACTGAATTAAATAAATAAATCACGGCCCCCAAAATGTTAATGGAGGGGCAGCCACAGGGGTAATTTTAATGTGGTGAAAATTGTTTGTGGGCTGTGTGAATCGAACTGAGATTCTCAGGATCTACAGGCCGACTCGATACCACCCTATAAATATAAATATATCATCATGCCTTTACCCATTACTGGGTGTGGCACTCTGTAGAAGGATTAAGCTCCTGTTTTGCAGAGTAGCAAATAAATACATAATACTATTCGATTTACTTACTTAGATTCAGTTTAAAGTAATCCACCTTTCTAAGTCAATAACTTTGTTCATTTCAGTGAGTCATATGGTTTTAACTTGTATGAAATGAAATACGTCTGTTATACAGAGTAGCACATAAATAAACAAAGTAATTACTATTTGATTTATTGATTCAACTTTAGTTATTTATTAATCCATTACAATAAGATTGTATCTGATTGACTCAGATGCCACTAAAAGGTACAGTAATGAAGATAAAGTTCCTGTTGTGTAAAATAACAAATAAATAACGTACGATATAAATTTCATCGACCAATACGAGAATTCAAAGTCTAATTACAACCAGAACGACAAATTACCCTATAAGCGTTAATAAAAAAACACTATCCCGCGCTTATCACCAGTAATAACACAACAAAACATTGTACCCTTTAATTTATACCGTTTCCGTTCCGTTTACACTCATTCACCACGCACACACGATCCACATTTGAATTGCGCGCGCTTGCGACACCAGCGCCAAGTGCCGTAGCGGTCACCACCGGAATCACCCGGCTGTAATAGCGCAGCAGGACATTCATCACTACATGTTCACACATCCGGAATGTCAGCTTTGAATGTGAATGTACCGCTGGGGGTGGGGGTGGAACTGCAACGGTGGTGCGCTCAGGTCAAAGGTGATTGCTGGAGTTTATATTTCGTGCGCGTGGTATGTAATTAAAAGCATCTTAATTTATTACTCACGGTAAATGAAAGAGTATAAAAGGTGCAAGTAAAACCAATATTTCTTAAAGTAAATAAGGGTTGTTAACAAATGAAACTTATTATCAAATTACAAAGAAGTGGCGCGTATTATGCTAATGGTAAAGTCAAGTTGGCGGTGGTGCCGAGCGGTGTATAAAAGACGATGGGGGGTGGCTTATTATACCGTGATAGTCATTTATCACTGTATTCTTAAACTAGCGTAAGGGTGTGTGTATGTGTGTACATTGGAATTATGCATGGTGTGGTATCGATCGAGGCTGTGACTTTACATTATTAAACCATTCTTTTTAAATGGCTTTTATCGATTGTTAACAAATATGTACTTTATACTCGTAACTTTAACTTATAGGCCACACTATTCACTAAGAATATTTACTAGGATACTTGTAGATAGCACGTTTATTTCATAGGTATGCACGAGTTTCGTGTTTTCATTTTCGCTAATTACAACTAGTGATATTATTACTACTGGTATCGGCCTGTGAATCCTAAGAACCTTGGTTCGATTCCCACAGCCGACAAACATTTTCACCAATTTACAATTACCCCTGTAGCTCCCCCACCACTAACATCTTTGGAAGGCCGTGATTTGACAGTAGGTAACAGCACTTCACGCGCATAAATATATCACGTACCGAGATCTGCTAAAAAAAATACGATTGTGTCTGAGTGGTTCGGATTCCACTATAAGCTACAATAATTAAGGTTAAGTTCCTATTGTCGCAGAAAATAAATAAGAGAACGTTTAGAAGGTTCAAATTTTATATTTCAGGACACGCAAGATACATTTTATCATCCTGTATGATTAATGATAAAAGAAAAACTTCAGAACTTGTTAGTCAACTTCCTAACGGATACAGTAAACTCAGTAATACCACAAAGATTTATTGAACTATTATACGATTTCCGGTAAACACAAATGCACCCCAAACTTACAAAATACTAACGTTTATCATAACAATATCTAGTTGTACAAGTTACGAGATATGAGAGTAGGTATATTAGAGATCAAGATAGTTGGGCAAGTTTTTTTTATTGTCGTGTACACACAAGAAGGTAATTTGAAGCTAGCGCAGCGCCGATATTAACTCCGGGGTCTGGACTGCACCGGAGTTTCGCACGGCCTGCTACGGCAATTGATTAAGCGATTAATTTTACATCCAATATTTCATTTAAGACTTTGTACGTAAATTACCGTTACAGTGTTATACAAAATTTGCAAATTACCATTGTTATATTTTTCACTGTCAATCATTTCTAAATTATTTTAGAACAAAATGATTGAATTTAAAGTTATACAAAACCATTTTTTATGTGGTAATGGCGATATTAAACGGTTTAATATTGTGATGTTTACAAGCTCTGTCATCAACCAATTTTCACAACTTTAAAACTACCTCTATGGTTCTTCCTCCACTAACATCTTTGAGAGCCGTAATTTGGCGGCTGGTAATTGAACTTTACACGTAAAATATATCACTTACCGAGATCTACTACAGCAGAGTGCTACATCTTGGATACATACTTTACCTAACTGTTTTGGAAAAAATCTACTTTCAATATTAAAATTGGTCAGGAAAGTAAACATTTTCTTGCCGGTTTCGGAAAAATAGTATATTACTTAATAAGTCAGGAAAGTGATGTTTTACTTCACGAAGCGGTTGTTTGAAATACGGGGCCGTCGAGTATTATAATTCACTGTGTCAAGTAAAAACACTTTCCTGACGTATTATGTATACTATTTTTTCTGAAACCGTTTAATTTAATCAATATTAATCATAAATAATTACAAATGTTTAAATTTTTCGATATGAGTTGTATTCACAGCAAACTATGTATCCAAGGTTACAATAATAAAAAAAAACAGTCAGGTAAAATCTTTACCAAACTATTTTGTACTTTATCAGACTGTTATTTTTGTTGTAGCCTTTGATATGTCCATATTTTACTTGACTATTTTTATAAAAATCTACTTTTCATACTAAAATTGGTCAGGAGACTAGGCACTTTCTGCCACTTTCAGTAAAACAACTATTTATTTGATATTCTTAAATCTGTTCGATATTTATAAGCGACAACTTTGATTATTTGAAAAGATGCCCTAATTAAAATACTTTGCGGAAATGAGACAATCCCAGATGGCAGCACTTGTCATTGAGGTCCCAGCCATTTCAGTTCACAGCTGTGTTGAATAGTACGTGTATAAAGTTATCAATTCTCATTGAAAGTCGACAGTTGGCAATTACATAGAAACTTCCAAGTTGCACCCGATATAATAACACATTTGCACTATCATTTAATTGATCTTGTACAACAATAACTTGACGCGCACTTAGCGTTTTCAGATTTGTATCACGGCGCTGGCTGCAACGAACTAACATACGACTAGCATAGTAGAGTACGATACAAACTTTGTAATGAATATGAAATTGATTATATATTTGACATCAGTGGTGAACCTTGCGAAACAATTGAAAATGTTCTCTTCGTCTTTATTAACATGTTAATTAATATTAAGCAAGGCATATACAAGATTTAGTTCACTCATCGGGCATAATACTTATTTATATAGCAACGGTGAAAATGAGCGTTTCTGGCCTGTGATATTATTATTAGCAAAGCACCTCACGCCTGTTTTCACCCTGAGTACATAAATAACTATTATGTATCTAGGGTGAAAACAGGCGTTTCAAGCCCGTGACATAATTATTAGCACGAAGCGCAAAGCGCCGAGGGTTAATAACATGTTCAGGGTCAGTAACGTTAATTTCATCCGTGGTACGTACAATATTTTATGCACAACAAAAGAACATTTAATTTTAAATTTAAAAAGTTAAAGCAGATACATTAATATGTCAAAATAACATTTTGAAAAATCAAGTATTCACAATAAACAAAAATTATCATTTTGTTTATGTATCCATAGTAACTTATTTTATTATGTCCCTAGTGCCAAAAACAAGTGTTTGAGCCCACTTTTAATGGGTAAACTATATGAATTTTGGCCCGGTTGTGCATAAATATGATTTATATAACTTACTATCAGAAGTTTGTTTGCAATCATAAAATATATTGATTTATTTCCGCGAAAATAGAATAATAAATTGCAGTAAAATTAGTCACAGATATGAATATGTACGCTGGCAGCTCCTACAAATGAAATATAACTAAGACATGTTATAAGTCATCGTATTATTAGATAACATGTCACTTAGTTATTCTACAAATATTCGTTGAATTAATGGCGCTCAAAAGTTGTAAGGAAAATATATGGTGCTCGACGTATTTAGGTTCAAATTCAATTTATCAGTGGTTTGCGAGCGCTTACTAATAGAACCAGAATCAGTGTCAGCAAATATGAATTTTAAAATGCTGTCACCAAAGTGTCAAGCTTCTCATACGTTTACTTTGATCAGTTTAATTGAAATTGAACCTCGAGTTTTCATATCATTAATCAATATTTTTAATCTAACTTATTTGGATAATACTTGATAATCTATTTATCTCTTATTACGTAATTTATACATAATTAATGCTAATACTTAATTTGTGTACAAAGGGAAGAAAAACACTTTTTTCACTCGTTATACATATAATTTCGGGATTAAAGTGACACTTCAGTCCTTGGAAGAATAAAGTAGAACATTTACTCTTGAAAGTATGAAAAGAATATTTCTCTTTGTTCTATTAACTGAGGGATGATAATTTTATTTTTACAATACTTGTACTGTAAGTTACCTCTAAATGACAAAATTTATACACTGTAAGTGCAACTTTTATTGCACAGTGGTTTCCATGATTATATCAGGACTTTAATATTTACTTACTATACACCGTGGACAGTAAGTAAATATTACATATCAAGGTCCTGTTTATCTTGACAACAATTTGACAGATGTCAATTTTGAAACCTATTTTTCTTTTCCTTCTATTTGCGCAAGTATTGTAGAAAATAGCTTACTAACCTCGAACTGTAAGTTAATTTTTTTTGTCGCGAATATTTAGGAAATCTCGACTCCCAAACTTCATTCTTGACCTAAAAACTGTCACTTACAGTTCATAGTACGTAATATACTATTTCTAATAGTTTCGAGAAAAAAAATTCTTTTAAAAATGTGGAATCCACATTTAGTAATTATTATATTTTTAATTATGTTTAAATTATTTGGTAAAATTTGTTGTTTTCATATAAATAAATATATCATCACGCCTTCTACCCATTACTGGGTGTGGCACTCTGCTGAAGCAGATCTCGGTAAGTAATATATTTTGCGCGTGAAGTGCGGTTACCAGTCGTCAAATCACGGCCCCCAAACATGTTAGTGGTGGAGGAGCCACAGGGATAGCTTTTTCAAATTATGAAAATTTGTCGCCTGTGAGAATCGAACCAGGGACCTCAGGATCCACAGGCCGACTTCATAACCACTGAGCTAGCCATCCCATAATATTAGTAATAACACCATGGGTTTGTTCAACAATATTATTATTATTATATCAGCAAAATTTACAAAATACACACTGACATATCAGTTGTTCATTTGGAAAATGTATTATAATGAATGTAATAATTACTCATTAATAATATACAATCAGCAGTTTATATTCGTACAATAAATGATGTATTGCAAATACCTAAATACGAATATTAAAATATGATGTTTGTTTTAGCTCAAAAAAGCGGAGGGACGCAGATTAAGCTTATCATAGATTATCCAGACGATGAGTGCGCACTCTTCAAACCAATGAGGTAAGTCTGCTTGCTTTTATTTATTTATTTATTTATGGAATTAATAATTATGCTATTATTATTGAACAAACAAAATGGAGCAGTTCAGCATAAGTAGCGTTGCAGATTAGTCTACTTTTGTTTCTGTTTATTACCGAAAAAATGCGTAGTTAACAACGTGATTGGCCGTAACCGAGTCTTATTCCTACTAAATGGAGTAGCACGAACCTTTGAAACCTTTACTAAACCTCTATTTATTAAATTCATTCTGGAATTAATCTATTGCAAACATTTATAATTCCTTTCATATAAATTCGTCTCATGTTTCGTTCATGTATCAAACCTTTATACCTCGGCCATCCACGCAATCCTTCATTCTCAATTTCACTAATGTTCATACAGGAAAACTAATTTCCCGTATGTTAACTCATGTGAGTTAATTTTCTGTAGCCATTTCTGCATATTATACTGAATTAATTGACCTAGTAACGTATTGAATCCTGCATAATTTTACAAATCTGTAACTGGACTATATTAACATGAAACTCTGTTTTGATAAAATAAATAATAAAGACAGGCCAACTTCCCAGATCCCTCGTCGATCCCAGCACATTATTATTTCTTCAACTGTTCTCTTCACGAATCTAACGCAGTTTTTGGTCGCATTATGAACGCGGTAAACTTTTAAATTTATTCACTGGTAAAGCACGTACTTAAAAATTCAATAACCTTACAAACAAACAAAAACACTGGCTATCTCTCTCTCACTCCTGCTGAATAGTGCAGTTCTGTAACTTTTAAAAATTTGCCTCGAGTGTTGTTATCCTTCTTGAAGAAGTGAAGGGTGCATAGCCATGTCTTTGTTGTCTGCAAGACGTCGGAAGATTGAACAGAAGTTCTAGAATAGTTTGTTAGATATCGTAGTGTGCGTGGAAAGATGAACGGCGAGGTGTACTACCCAGTGACCATCAAACGGTGGAGAGAAAGGAGCCAATCATTTCCATCAATTTATTCTTCACTTTTGTTTCATCCCTACTCATAATTTCTTTCATGCAACTAACCTCCAATTATAGCCATCCATTTATTCGAGTCGGCCTGTGGATCTTAAGAACCCTGGTTCGATCCCCACAGCCGACAAATATTTTCACCACATTAAAATTACTCCTGTGTCTGCCTAGCAGATCTCGGTAACTGATATATTTATGCACGCGAAGTGCTGTTACCAGCCGTCAAATCACGGCTCTCAAAGATGTAAGTGGTGGAAGAACCACAAGGGTAATTTTAATGTGATGAAAATGTTTCTTGGCTGTGGGAATCGAACCAGGGTTCTCAGGATCCACATGCCGGCTCGATACCACTGAGCTATCTACCCCATCATTTTTTAATATTCAATAATTTTGGATATAATTTGATTAAGAAGGCAAGTTTTACCTTGGACACGCACACACACACCTTTCTAACACCATTCTAAAATACTAATTATAACAGTAACGTCTATTGTAAGTTAAAACAAGACTTTATTTCTTTGCATACAAGAAGTAATAATGTTCAGTTAAAACCGTTCCGCTGATATAATACGTCTGAAACATCCATTTCTAAGTTGAACGAAAGAAGTTGTGTAAAAGTTGATCGTCTGACTAGGTCTCGCTGTGCGCAAGGTAATGGCAGATCCCGGATAACACTATCATCCGAGAACAGTTGCAAATGTGTTCTGTAAGTTCCACCGTTATTTCACATTCACGTGAGATCAAATTAAAAGTTGCAGGAGTGCTGACGCGGACCGGAAGGTCCACTGTTTATTCTGTTCTTCATCTAATGAACGTTGCTTTTTAATATTATTGTTTGATTTCTGACCCCTGCAGGCTACGATTCGGCAAGTTTATATTATATTTTTGTAGATAATAATAAAGAGATATTGATCTGACAAATATTACGATATAACAAGCCGAAAGGTTATTTTTATAACTGGATTTTTGTTTTAAATTGATATAACAGAATAGTAGAATTAGAAATTTTACTGGTAACTAAACTAAATAATGATCAGATCTATTTTTAGTCCTGTATATCATAGATATGACCTATAGAATAATATTTGAGTAAAAAAAAATTTGGTCATCCATACCAACTTTTTTTTTCCATTCCTGCTGAAATATTTGATGAGCCATAACTTTCAAACTACAAAATATATTTAAATTTTGTTTACACTATTAAATTTGCTATAACTTACTACTACTAAAAAAATAAAATTGAGTAAAAAATTTTAAGTTAAACGGTAGTAAAGTAACTTTGAAAAAATCCTGCTGGTGACCAATATCTCTAAAACTATGATAGATATTTAAATGCGGTTTCCGCCGGTAGATTTATAACTATGAGCTTTATATTTTAGTAAAATATTATTAAATAATTTCAAAGAGTTGAACCGGAAAGAATCAATGTTTTTAACGCAGTAACATTTCCGGTGACTCTGTTCTCACTAACTCGCAAAATCAGAACAACATCGTAACGGCGGTGGTGGTGGTGGGAGTGGACAGACACAAACAGCACCGCGACGCCAGGTGAGGCGTCCCGACGTCGCCTACATCTGCGAAAATTCTTAAATCATTTCGACCTTGCGCAATTCGTCCTTATTGCATAAAGTGCTATATTTAATCATAATATTTTCATAGTTCTACGAACATTTACCTACACACAGAGTGATCAGAAGTAAGTGTTTCAGTTGGCAATACAATTCTGGGGATCTTTTTATTTCACAGTTGGCACAACACTAGGTAAAGACGGACATACTATTTGACATGTCATGTTTATAATAAATGAAACAGGTTGTGTGATATAAATACTTTAAATTATTGCTTTGTGAGTAATGTTAAGAAATAAAAGGTTGTCGGGAAACGACGATTTTTATTAATTTAAATTTACAAATCTCATTGTCAACAGGAATTAAATTTATTAATTAGTTTTACCAACTTCAAATAGTTTTTTTTTTAATGGCAACTGAAATATTTACTTCTGATCGTCATACCCTTAAAACATTTACTGAACATTTATAAATTAGATTCTATTTTCTGAATCATTTTCATCCATTTATTCCTAAGTCGGTCACGCAATTTCTCTTCCTCAATTTCACCAACATATGTGTACATCTATTTCACCAATCTTTTATTCAACTTACTGTACAAAACAATCTGGGACGAATCGGCACATGACTAGCGTCTCTTCCGGTACTATGATAACAATACGACGGCGAAACGCTTAACTGACCGTGAACAGCGAGCGTCGGTCGCCGCTCCCAACGCTCCACCGCCGTCGCCGTCGCCGTCGCTGCAGTCAACAGATTTGTAAAGCATGCCCATATGATCAGCTAAATCAATGATTTATTTTTATTTTTATGGCCGACAATTTAGATTACTGTTTATGCTCCTACTATCTGTCTTAGTGGTAGTGTGAACAGGTAGTTGTAGCACCTTGGTAGCACTCGTTCTTAACAAGCAAGAATTCAATGACTTTATCTTATAAACAGAAGATACAAATTGAATTATAAAAAGAAAAAATGAAAGAAAAATTGGAATGAAATCATATTTGAATTCAGGGCGACTTTAGCTTAGTTGGTTTATATTATTCGACTGGAGTTCATAGGTCCCAAGTTGAAATCGTGGCGGTATCTCATTTTTTTTGTTTCATAATTCAATTTCTTATTTCCTTTATTATCGTTTTGTGTCATTTGCAGTTATTGCATTGTATGGAATTTTTTTTTTTAAATACAAGCGCTGGAAATCATTGTAATTTTGTCTAATCTTTGTAGATTCGTTATTAAATTCGTTGTTAATTTGAGATGTTTTGCGCATATGTTATGTACATACGTCTAAGAAAGAAGAGGAATGATAAATGAATAGGAGTGATTGGATGGATGTGATTGAAGGTTTGTTGTGTGATGAATGATTTCGAGTGTAATAAATAAATGAGTTTATATGGGGTGATCTATGAATGTGGTTGAAGTGAGGGTGGTGTGTTAGGATGAGAATGTTTGACGAGGGTTCGTGCTACGTACGCTATTTGATGGAATATAGTGTGATGTTATGTATGTATGTATAATTCAATTTGATTTCATCAACTGTTAAGTATTTACTTATTTATGTTAGTCTGTACAACAGGAACTTAATCGGAATTACAGTACAGAGTCCGAACTTATCGAGCCACAGTGTGGTACTTATATAATTTTAGCTTGAGTGGGATTCGAACTTGGTATCTCCGAATTTAAATACTAATTAAATATCAGAAGATACAAATTAGCGATTTCTAGTCACGCTGAATTCAACTTATTTTCAATTAATACGTCTGTGTTTGAGCGGTTTGGATTCTACTATAAGCTACTGGAATTTGAATTAAATTCCTGTTGTGTAGAGTAGCAAATAAATTTATAAATTTAATATTAATGAATAAATTTGAAAGTTTTTCTATTTAACTTAACCCTGTATTTAATTCGAATTAGCTTAACTGTAAATTGTTCAGTTGAAATAAATTAATATTTAAAATCCCTGTATCTACAATATGATTCGAATAACGTGATCACACATGTCATTTCGATGCTTTGTTGTTTTCATGCTGATATTTGCGGTTAATAATTTCAAACAATTATGTTATTAATATGTACAAAGCCTTCCTAATGGTCAGTATTGTTCAATAGATATTAATTGGGGTTAATCATATTGTGACTGTATTGTTTCATATACAATTACATTCATTTTAATTTCATAAATTTATAATTAACAATAATACTATTATCGCCGAATTAGAATACAATCATTTAAATAAATAATTGTGTATTTATTTAAGATTATACAAATTTTTAACTGAAAATATTTATTGGAAACAATAATAATAATAATCACGAATTTGTAAAATTGATAAAATATTTTTTATTGTTTTGTTTAAATAGTTAATTTAAAATGTATATTAATTGGAATTGTTTTGACCGCCATTATAAGCCGTAGGTCTCTTGTATTGTAATTGAGTTTAATTTCCTGTTGTGCCGGTTAGTAAATAAAAGAATAATACAAAGAGTGAAAAATAAATGAAGTTGAATTAGAAACAGTTACAGGTAAAAAAACAAATAAATATTTAAGCTTGCCTAGTGGGGGTATAATGAAAGTCTATTTAAATTAATGAATAGAAGGCTTTGAAATTGATTGGTTGGTATCGAAAACAGTCGAACAGCGCTGCATTCACTCGATGCAAAAATAAACTACCACAAATCGCTTTTTAAGCCTAAAACAATGAATGCACAATGAGAAAATAAATTCCCAGATCGGTGTAATAAAATAACATCAAATGGCTAAAAAAAAAGAAGTCGCTACCGTCATAATCAATAACAAATTAAGCCATCAATTGAAAACAATGAAATCGGCTATCGGTGAAACAAAAAACGGAAGAAACAAAACCTCGTGATACAAATGGTTGAGCATCAGTCATATTTGTATAGAGCAGGTAAACAAGAGAATAACGCGCTCGATACAGATAAGAAATGTCGGAGGCACTGAATTATTACAGGGACGGACTGACAAAACTTTAATTTTTATATTCATCCATTTATTCCTAGGTTGTCCGCACAATCTCTCACCCTGTTTCACTAACTAATATTTCATTCGACATTTGGCGTATCTAGCATAGCACTAACTTACTTGTATTGAACCAGATCACTTATTTATTTCACTGGGTTACTTCACTCACGTAATACAGCGCAATAAGTGCACCTGTGAACCAAGTGGCAAATAGAATACAGCTATACATTTCATATTTCTGAACTATTGCAACTGTCACTGTCATCGTTTCTCTCTCTTGAAAACAAATATTTTTCGGGGTTATATTTAAGGTTGCAAGGTATGCTCTGCGGTTCGATTGTAACACAGGATTAAGGGTATGTTTTGTTGAGGGTGGGTTTTGCCGCCGACGAAGCAGGCAAAGTGCGGCGGCGTCTGTAAACACGCTGTGGTGCAAGGTTTTGTTATGTTCACTACAGTATCGTGCACGCTGGCGCTGCCACCAATTTGTATTTACAGAAGTTTAATTGCGAGTTGTAGCTCCATGGTAGTGCTGTCGTTAGATAAGCGAGAGTTTGGGTGTTATATGTTTATTATTCTCTTCACAAATGTCACCTGGATGTGAAATCATACAATTACTTTCTAGTTAACATGGACATAGCTTTACTTTGTTTCCCTGAGGAAGAAAATAGTATATTATATACCAAAGGACTAAAGTGCATAATTTTATCCTGAGGTGAAGTTTATGAATAATAATCACCTGAGGGATCAAATGCAATGTAGTCCTGTGGTATGGACCCTATTTCTCGCACTTTTAGCTATACATTTTAAATTAATGAATTATTTCGTTGTTGACTTGACATATAAATCACAATGACAGCATTATACAAATTTTTACATAACTTAGGCAACATAAACAAAGTGAAATATTTTGAAGTGTATAACATACTTATTGCTACGGTAATACCTGTTTATCTGGCAATTAAATCCCTCCGGGATTAAAAGTGACAGTTCAATCCTTGAAAAGCAAGAATAAAGTAGGTCATTTACTCCCTGAGGTGAGAAAAATTTATAGAAGTATCAGTTTCTTTTTTCAGTTGAGAGATATAAGTTGAAGTCATCGAGATTTGAAATCGTAAACTCTTGCTTTGCGAACACTAAACTACAATTGCCTTTAATAATACAAATATAATTTCCAACATTACAAAAACAAATAAACCGCAGTATATAAACAATAGACATAACGAAAACCAAGAACAGAACTATACCAATCAACCAAAATAATCATAACCATCAATACCACAGCCCTCCATTCACGAACGTCACTGTTCACTGACACGCACTAAAAACATCTGAAAACAAGTGTCGTTAAGCTAACATTCGTCCATCTGAGAGAGCAAATAGTCGCACTTAATCCACTTGTCTCACGGCAGCCAGTGGCGCCGTCCACAGGGGGTGGCAGTGGGTGTGATGGACGCTGTGGCAGCGGCGTCGAATCGGGAGTAATTACAGGGTGCACACTGGGCATTACACCTGATAATTAACTGCATTATCAATGTGCTTCCACCTGGATATATTGACAAGAGCATGATGGAGGCGGAATATTAGTAAATGGCGTTATGTACAAAGCTACAGGCTCTGCTCACCTGTTAGCAGATCTGTAAATATGTGAATCTAGTAAATAAGGCTATTATAGGGTAATGGCTCAGTGGTACGAAATCGGCCTGTACATCCTAAGAACCCTGGTTCGATCCCCACAGCCGACAAACATTTTCACCAATTTAAAATTACCCACCACTAACATCTTTGAGAGCCGTGATTTGACGGCTGGTAACCGCACTTCACGCGCAAAATATATCACTTACCGAGATCTGCTTCGGCAGAGTGCCACACTCAGTAATGGGTAGAAGGCGTGATGATATATTTATCTTTTATTTATTCTACATAGTTAAAAATATTTTCTACAAAGTCATCTTTCTAATAGAAAAAATCTAGAGCATTTATAAGACAAAACAACAAAATATATCCTAAATCTTTTTCAGTCAGACAGCTGCTCATAAAAAAAATCCTTTATAAGAAAACAATTTTCCCTAAAAAAAAATCCTGAATCTTTTTCAGAAAGTCATCTTTCCAAAAAAAAATCTTAGAACATTTATAAGAATAAGAGAATAAAACAGAAACAGTTAGGTTAGACCAAGGATTTTATATAAACATTGGATAACTAATTTAAGCGTAAAAGTGGGACAAATAATAGCGGTATTTACAGACAAGGCAAAGCATGCATTGTTCTTTTGTATTATATGGCATTTTTCTTGTGTTTGTATTGAATAAATTCAATCAAGCGTGAAACTATATGTTGAATAAAATAGATTATTGAATATATATTGTTTTTTTTTCAAATTGTCATTTAAATATTGCACCAGTTTCTTATGATTTTATAAAGTTTTATCAGAATTGCTGGCGTCAGTCGTTGTTTATAACGTTTTCAGTATACCTATTATACTTTCAAATATAACGCATAATTTATGTTTCGTTATTAAAATATTTATTTTATATTTTGAGTAAATTTTAATATATTTTTATGATATATTTAAATATAGCGCTATTTTTGCCTGCCCTGCAAATGGCCGCTGTTAACTTGCTTGCCTCACAGATGTCAATGTATGCTACAAGCAAATTAGCTATTCAGTGTTTATATAAAATCCTTAGTTTGCAAATGATTCAATTTTCGTAGCAAGAACTGTACATTATGTAGAATTATTTAGATAATTATAGGTCGGTGAAACTTGAATGATGTTGAATGACATGGCAATGCAGCGCACTCTATAAATATTTCATTTCAAACCACAATAGACTTGACATTTGCAGAACTTGTGCAACACGAATACTAGAAATAGATTGAACAAAAGTAAAGTGCGGTTACCAACCGTCAAATCACAAACTCCAGGAATGTCAGCAGAGAAAGTAATAAAAAGTTATTTATTTTATATTTTTAAACATCAACCAAATGTATCTCTAAATTCATATAAGCTTAGATAACTAGGGTAGTATATTAGGTCATAAATTAAGTTAACATTTTTGAAATTCCCCAGGCAAAATATAAGTTTAAAGTTGGCTCTATAAACACCCGAGTCAGACGTAACTCAAATGAAAAATAAAATAGTAAAACACTGTTCCGCTTCGTACAATATTATGATCTTTTTCACACGTATAAGTTTTTTATTAAAGTCGCAATGTCGGCGTGTGCGGCCGCGTAGTCGGGGGTGCAGTTCATCCCCTAGTAATTTTCAACTAACGTAGCAAATTTGAAAGTTTAAATTGACGGTTCCCAGACCACAGCGGTCAGGACGTGCATATATTAACAAAATATTCTACAGCAAAATCCAAGCGTTGCCAACATAAATCCAAGCTAATTTCCAATATTCCTGCAAGTGTATGAGATAACCGCCTAATTTTCATTCTAATTCTATGAATCATCTATCAACCCGCATTATAAAATTTTAAAGGGTAACGCAGAAACTGAACTGTATTTAAATTTTAAAGGGTTAATAGTTAAATTACACATAATTAACCAAATTAGACTTGCTAGTAAAAAAGGCTTAAAATTTTTCGACAGAAAATATTAATTAGAGACTTCTAAATTATGTGCAATTTGTAATCTAGTAAGATCTATTCCATGTTTATGCAGTACGCCCGATATACACGCTGTTCAAATGAAATGTGCCACCATTGCTATCTTGAGAACTATAAAAGCTACAAGGTTAGTTAAATTAACAAAGAAGTACTATTACAAAACTATTGATAGATTTTTTTTTAGATCAGTAGTTCTCAAAATACGAGGTGCGAATTTCTTACTTATTTTTTTATTTGCTTATTCGATTCAGTATTTTTTTTTAATTTAACTACTACAACTAGAAAAATAAATTTTGCGGGCCGAAAACGCATCGGAAAAGTATTATTTTTTTATCTTATTTATCGTCCGTTGCTCATAGTAGTAATAGAACTTTATACATTAGGTACATAAATAGCTATTTCAACTCTGTTTACATTAATGTGTACTAAAACTACCCTTTCACTAACAAATGGATACATATGATACATACAATTTACACACATAATGTCACTCAGACAAATGGCACAATATTCCACCCGGTACAGCTTTCCGTTCCCGTTCCCGTTCCTGTTACCGGTACAGAACACACGCATCACATTCCCGCATTATCTTAACACCCCTGGAATTACATTACATTGAAAATTCGTCGCCCCGTTACATAATCATGCTATTATTCCCATCATGCTCTGTGAATCTGCATCGGCGCAGGAAACAGATGCTACCGACGCCTGCTGCTACCTGCGTGACGTCACTACCTGTTATCTAACTTGGTAAATAGCTAAGAAGGAAGGAATATGGAAACGAACAGTGGTGACTGGACAAGGAATGAAGTGAAACGGATATTACTACTGTTGTTCAGACAAGATTTTACCTACTGTTGCCGTGAGACGAGATTTGTTGGGAATTTGGTTAATCTCGATCTCAACTATTTTTTATTATCGAGATTTAAATTGATCTCGATCTCGATAATCTCGAGTTGATATACAAAAACAATATTTGAATTTTGTTTAAAAAAATTAATAACATAATAATATAATTTGTTAATATTCGTACATCCTAATTAACTGTACTCAACAAATAATACAATGTATTATTTTATTATAGAGAGTGATCAGATTTTTACTTTTTACCTTACCATCATCGTTTAATGCTTTGTTAAAATTATTGTGGAGAAGACTGTTGTATTATTTAACTTGTGTGTTTCAAGTTATCCTTTAAAATTTAAATAAACAACTAATAAAGTCTAAAAATACGCATCTCTACCATTGAATTCTGTATTTCGCGCTTGACTACCAGCATCAGCGTTGTATTTCGGCCGTGTAATGAGATGAGCTGCAGAATAGATGTGCCTCCATGAAGAATAACAAGGAATTCGCCCTTAACATGACGACGCTGTGCGCCGCGACGCCAGCGAGCAACAAGCAACACTTCCGGCGCTCCAGTCATCGCGTAATCTAATGTTATGAAGCACTTGTAATCAAATTACGCTACTGACTCGACGCGAAATTCGCTTTGTGGAAATTATTTGCAAAAATACACTAAATAAAATCTCAGAGTTAATTTACTCATTTATACACGGTCACATGATAATTTGAAAATTATATACGAATTTCTTTGACATAAACGTGTTTTTAGAGTCCTTGGATCTCATTTTAGCCGGCGGGCTATAATAAAACGTCAAACCAAAATATCATAAAGTAGGAATGTTGATTTTATTCGGATATTTACATAACGGCTATCCGGATAGTTTGAATAGTCGAATAGCTCGGATATCTGAACTGATTATTCGAATAACCGAATAGTTCGAGTATTCAAATAGTTAATGAGACCGAATAGTCAAATAATAATAATAATTAACAAATAGTCCAGACTGCGCTAAAGGTTGCTGATAAGTTAATTCGGACACGAGGAATTCAATGTCGTTGAGCGCATTGTCATATCTTATTTATTTTTTAAGATAGAGCCTACAGAAAAGTTCAATTTTCCAAAAAATATACCTCATCATATTTACAACTTTCCCGAGGCTATAACTCAAAAACTATACAAGATATGAAGATGCGCTCAACGGCATTGAATTTCTCGTGCTTGAATTGACTTGTAAACAAATTTTTAGCATTTTTTATTTTTCGAAAAATTTTCACCAAAATTTTCTCATCGAGCAGTATTTGAACATTATCTCAAAAACTAGAAGACATATGCACTTGAGGATTTTACCTTTGGATTCAGCGGGTCAAAGTACATATGTATGTTACAATATTCGTACGAGGAAGAATTTTAGAGTAAACAGTCTGAAAATAGCCTAAAATCTAAAAAAATCCAAGGGGTACCCTTAAGAAATTTTCAAAAAATAATAATCGCTAAAAATTTGTTTATAAGTCAATTCGTACACGAGGAATGCAATGCTGTTAAACGCATTTTCATATCTTGTTTAGTTTTTAAGATACATCATCTGGAAAAGTTTAATTTCAAATTGAAATAATTTTAGAATATCTGAATAACGAATATGAAAACTAACTAACTATTCGAATACGAATATGGGTCTAAATGATATTCGAATTATTTGGATACACTAACGAATATCTGAACTATTCGGATACGAATGTGTAAACTAAAGATTATGGTCTTTGGTGTGTTATCAACCCTCGACTGGCGCCTCGGACTAAAAATCATGTTTCACGTCATAAAAGCTTCATTACACTCTTAATACATAAATAACTATTTTAAAGCTATTGACACAGATTGGATAGAAATGAATGCAATGCAAATCTTATTAAATATTTTATATGTCCTAAATATAATAATTTATGGAGGTTTTATCTTTTTGATAGTAGATCATAATTTTGCGATACCAATATAAAATTTTCGCGAATTCTTTTCGAATTGCAGAATGAATATAAGGAATAAATACAAGGGTTCATGTCATTTCATTTAATGCGACGTATAGCGTGATATTATATTTAAAACAAGTATTGAATATTGAACTTGCTTCGCAGGAAATTGTTATAATAAAAGGAAAAAGTATAATTCTCGGTGGAAATTGACAAATGGAAAGAAAACTTTTCCTATCGTTTGATTTTTCCTTTATATCTATAGTGAATGTCTGGTGCGTGAAGTTGATAGCTCGTGTCATATTTCTGTAACTATTGTTTTCTCAAAGATTTGTAAAAAAAAAATGAAAACGTCATAAATAAATAAGATCTCGTACCTCAATTCCTTGAAATAAATTCAGTTACGAGTACCTTCCCATTCAAACTAAACTATTAGATATTATTTTACTATATTTAAAAATAAATCGTATAGACTAACATAATACTAGATATTACTGCATTTTAAACTAAATAAATAATATAATAGCTGAAATACATACATATTATTTATAAAAGTAGATAAGAAACATACAAAATTAATACATTACATTGTTCAATGCGATTACAGCAAAACAGAACTGATTTATTATTAAACTGAAAACTGAATTGATAGTTTGTAGTCAATGTCAGGTTGAATACAAACTTCATATTACAAGTATATTATAATTTAAAAGTAAGTACCATACACACTATATACCAACATCGTAATACATTCGTTTAAAACTTATTTAATGTCGTACAAAAGTTACATATTATTTATTATATTGTCCAGCAGTACGGTGGTGTAGATAGCGTTACGGCAATCGAATTCGGAGATCCCGAATTCGAATCCCGCTCATGCTAAAAATATATAAACTGTCACACTACGGCTCGGTGAGTCCCGGATCCTATACTGTTTTTGTGATTAAGTTCCTGTTGTATAGAGTAACATAAATAAATAAATAAATTAATATGATTATTAAATATAAGAAATACTACAGCCGGCAATATTACACTGACGGAAGTCAAACAAAAGTACTTCTTTGTTCAACTTGTGACATATGGGTTTCAGAGCCATCTCTTGTTACTAAAATATCCCAATAGTAATAAAAGCAGCGTATTCTTTATCGTTACGCATTTCATTTGATAGTGCAAGTAACTAGGTTCGCATGCGTACAATGTTTAGTTCAGGTGCTTCTACTGGACAATAAACCTGGAAATGCGTTGAAATGTAACATATGCACAAGCCAGTGGCGAGTATAATGCAAGCTGTCGCATTGACGCGATGTCCCATTCTCTGTTTCACTACATGCTGCTTTGTTCACTGACAATACATATTCATTTTCACCACATTAAAATTAACTTTGTGGCTCCCCCACCACTAACATCTTTGGAGGCCATGACTTTACGGCTGGTAACCGCATATTACGCGCATAAATATATCACTTACCAAGATTTGCTTCGGCAGAGTGCCACATCTATTATTGGGTAAAAGACTGGATGATATATTTATTTTACTTTTACAATATTTGTACTGTAAGTTACCTATTAATGACAAAATTTAAACACTGTAAGTGCAACTTTTATTGAACAGTGGTAAATATTACATGTCAAGGTTCTGTTTGTTTTGACATCAATTTAACAGCTGTCAATTTTGAAATCTATTTTTCTTTTCCTTCTATTTGTGCAAGTATTGTAAAAAAATAGCTTACTAACCTCGAACTGTAAGTGAATGTTTAGGAAATCTTGACCCTTCGGGCGTCAATTTCCCAAACTATATTATTGATCTAAAAACTGTCACTTACACTTCATGGTACGTAATGTACTGTTATTTTATGCTTTGTTCCATCAAATAGGGTAGCACGATCTTTACCAAACATTTCACATTCATAATTATCCCTGTCATTAGTTCTTTCACACAATCGCTTACACTCAATTTCACCAATCTTTCATTCAACATACATTCTTCTCTGGGACATAACTAAGGGTGGGCCGAGGTGGTCCTTATTTTCATCCTACTAGTGTTTAATTCGCATGTGGCGAATCTACTGTGTCAGGAACATGATGTGAGTGTCACATCAGGACATCGACAGACGGTGGGGAGGCGCGCGACGCTCGACCCGGGAAACCGTTCGTGTTTTATCTGCGTCCTTAAAATAAACTTTACCTGGAGCTGGAACACAATTTTTCTCTCATTTTATTACCTACATTTGCATGCGACTGCGAGGCGGGATGTTCTACTAAATGGTAGGAGAACAAATATCATCAACTTTTATTTGTTCTTGAGAAGGTAATCATTGAATGATGCATTTAGTTAACGTGTCATTTTAATTCTTGAAAGGAATATGATTATTTATTTATTTATTTATTTATTTTGAGCTTTGCCCAAGAGAAACTTAATTTCAATTACAGTAAATTCTAGTGGAATTCACATTAGTTGTATATTAGCCGGTTGACTCTTAAAGAGACGAGTTTAAGTAATTATCATCAGTATAAATTAAAATATATATATATAGGGTGAATTTTTTATTGTAGATCTATAGTTTAAATTACAATGTTGTGTACAAACTTATTTCATGTATTTGGTACCATTGTAAAGCTAATTTAAAATACTTTTATTAAAAAAATATATCATTATATATAAAATAATATGATTGAAATTGTTTCCGGTGAAACCGAAAGTGAAATTCAGGAACTTTATATACCAAAAAGTAGCATTTATATTTATACAAAATTTTGAAATTTTGAAATTAACTATTTGTTCCTATTTTTCAATCGCCCTGTATATAGAAATCCTAGATGACGAATTCCACTTTGATTTAGGTGGATGTATCTATAAATAAATATAAATATATCGTCACGTCTTTTACCTATTACTGGGTGTGGCACTTTGCCGAAGCAGATCTCGAACAGTGATATATTTATGCGCGTGAAATGGTTACCAGCCGTCAAGTCACGGCCCCCATAGATTTAGTAGTGGAAGAGCCACAAGGGTAATTTTAAATTGGTGAAAATGTTTTGTCGGCTGTGAGGATGGAACCAGGGTTCTTTGGATCCACAGGCCGATTTGATACCACTGAGCCATTACCCTACATATATATATATATATATATATATATATATATATATATATATATATATATATATATATATATATATATATATATATATATATATATTTTTTTTTTTTTGTCCCTCAAACTCCTGCAGTTTTCCAGTTCGGCTCTTTAGATAATCGAGACATTTCAATTATTTTTTAGTATTGCCAACTTCGAAATTGAAATTTTTTGCTTGTTTATATCCACTTTGCTAGTACTGCCCCTAATTCGTAATACGTTTGTTTTGAATCAGAATTCGGTATGTACAACGTACAAGTACAAACTTTATATCTCACGTGTGAAACTTCAACTTGTGCCACACATTTTCACCCCGAATATATATATGTTTGCATGAATGCGAATGAGATCAAAATTGTAACATTTCTCCCGCAGTTTTATGTAAATCCAGACCTGCTAACCGAAGTCAGTCAAGTAGAAAAATCACAATTCATAACACAGAACTGCAGGACACCATTGTACACTCTCCTTAGATATCCTTTCAATTCTTCTTATACAAATGAGAGCCCTGCCGTTATCCCGACGCAATTTATATTCATGCGTCATTACAACGTCTTAAGCTTGGATATCGTATCATTATAGACAGAGTGCACAACAGCTGCTCGCAACAATGACATGCAATTTGTAAACATGACTAAAGTGTTGAAATCAAATACTTTGTGACTCCTCTTCGAAGCTCCGTCCGTTTCTTGTCGGATTGAAATGAGATGTGAAATATTTATTCTGGGATTAATGTTGCTGAAAGACGAATACTTTCTTGATAACGTAAATTCAATTTAGGGAATATTCAGATGGTGTTTTACCCTTACTGGAAAGAAATGAAGGGATGTTTCATGTTTTTCATTTAATTTATTTAGTTGAGATCGTTTGGCCATGTTATTATGACCACCAAGTATTTAATTATAATTTTGTAGTAACAGACTATATTCAAAGTAATTCATTAATAGGTTTTAGATAGTATTGGATATATCGGGTGGTGCCTGGTAAGGGCGAATATAGGAATTTAAAATAAATAAAATAAATATATCATCAGACTTTTTACCTATTACTGGGTGTGGCACTCTCAGATGTCGGTTAGTAATATATTTATGCGCGTAAAGTGCGGTTACCAGCCGTCAAACCACGGCCTCCAAAGATGTTAGTAGTGGAGATCTGCATTATCATATGTAACGTGATATAGTTGGTTAGGTAGTGTTGTAAGTGTGCATGGATGGACAGGTGACACGCACTCGCTTGAAGGCAATTTAAAATGTCATTTGATGTGAAATAGAAAAAAATCGCATTAGTTTCGTGCGCCCCCAGGCGACGGCCGCCCCTGATAACGAATTGAGCTGCGGTTTACGTGACGCGAGTAATAATGACGGCCAATTTCCATCCGGGGTAATATCTCCGGCAAATGGAGCGGTAGCAAGCGGCAAAAAGACGCCGCCGATGCCGACGCCGACGCCACGTGTGTGTGTAAACACACGTAACTGTACCACCTCCCTCTAGAGACCGCCAAACGTATGTAGGTGTCCTCGTGAATACGTAATTTCCAATAGATGCGCCGTGATTTGATTGTTTGTACCAACTTACCCCTGCATATTCTTATATACATTTTTAAAACACTTGTATTTACCACTTACATCACTTTAAATAAAATCACGAACTGAGGGTCTATTCTAAATTATAGCGGGATGTGGCTGTGGGTACGGCTATGATACTTAGTAACAAATTAATTAATTATATTTTTAATATTGGCATTAAAAATATAGTATAATTGTCAACCCTTTTATTAATAAATAAATATGCATGTCAAATTGTCAAATTTGTTCGATTTCATGATATAAATGCATTTTCTATTTGTGTTCTAGGTATATCTATCATTAAAAAAAATATTATATACAAAAATATAAATATATCATCACGCCTTTTATCCATTACTGGGTGTGGCACTCTGCCGAAGCAGATCTCGGTAAGTGATATATTTATGCGCGTGAAGTACGGTTACCAACCGTAACGGTTCCCAAATATGTTAGTGATGGGGGAGCCACAGGGGTAACTGAGCTATTATTCCATAAAAATATATTATAAATAAACAAATCAGAAAAAAATTAAACATCGAATGTGCAAGTAGCGGAACCTGTCCAGCTCCCGCTATAAATTTGCGCTGTGGCTAAATGATGATGTCATCAATGACATTTTTATTTATACCGCCAGGTGAATCCTTGTTTAGGCTACCGTTGCCACAGTGGCTATGTCAATTAGAGCTGTATTCCATTTGCCACTTGGTTCACTTAAATCAGTTCAAATAAATTAGACAGCATGACCAAATGAAATGAATTAAGCAAACTAATGAACATATTGGGATGAATTACTTCAAAGTAAATCAGAATAAGTAATTCTGGTACTGAAAATAAAGTCAGCGAAATAAATAAGTGGTCTGGATCAGTAAATGTAAGTTAGATCTGATCCAAATGACTAATGAAATGGGCCTATTAATAGACCCCCTGAATGTGAAACAATAATGGTCAGTTGCAACGTTAAAAGTTGCATTAGGTACTGTCAAACTTTCAAATTACTTTTATTTATTTATACCAAGTTTAAAACAACGGCTCTGTTAGTAAAAGAGCAGTCATATTCATGAATTTCAAATATTTCTACTTAAATAAACAACCAAAAAATCTAATTATGTCTGGCAGAGTGTGTCGGAAAGATAGAGCACAGAGAAATGTAAACTTTATGTATGTAACGTAGCAACGGTTGGATTTTCGAACAATTGAGGAAATACCAATGCTTTATTCATGCTACAATTTTACCAGAACATCTGGCAACTGTTCTATCTTCTCACCCGGAATCAAATACACAGAAAGCTCTATCTATTTTATCTATATTATTAATGTACATCAATACTTTAATATGTTTAACAATTTGAACCTTCACTTTTAATTAGTTTTTAAAATTTAACTCCTTATTCGTACTTTAACCTCACGGTTGCAAATTAGTTATCAACATGTAAATTTATACTCATACAAGACTTGAAAATCACTAATCAGTGTCGAAACGTCGTCTTTTAAATAAAGTATATTAAAGCCAGTAATACATTATTATCAACCAATATAGACAATCGTAGCAAGAGTTCAACTTTATCAAAAAAATGCTATTGTGTCTGAGTCTGAGTGGCTACAGTAATTGGGATTAAGTTCCTATTATGTGCGCTAGCAGCAGTATTAATAATTAAAAATGTAATATTGTTCAGATAAATTACTCCACATTCTATTAAAATTAACCACTTATTCCTGCTGCACTTCCCATTGAAATAGTTACATCCTGTTTGCGGCCCGGAAGTAAACAAGTGCGAGAGAGAAGAATAATAAACCCCAGATCCTCTTAAATGTGTTTAATTCATTACCAAGGCTCTAGTACTTGAGCGCGACATTCGTCTTCATTTACGTGCAGTGGTGCGAGCTGCGACGTCGCGGTGCCACCACGACACTAGCGCCACCACCACGCGGCGAATATTTCAATTACTTCTGTTTGGTGAAACTTCTTGGGTAATTTTATAAATCGCAAACATAAATACTTGTTTAATTTTAATTTCATTTGAGCTGTGAGAAGTGGAAGTGCACTGGAAATTTTGTTATTTTATTTTTCCCTTGGATATTATGTTCGTTTAAATATGAAAGATAATTAGTATATCAGATTTATTTTTTTGGAATTAAGTATTTCAAATAGTCCTTTTAATAACATCCTTTTTCACTTATTATTGATTCGATATTATTATTTGACAGATTAATTATCTGACCTTGTATATCACTCAATCTAGATTGCTATAATAATTTACAATACTATAATGGTAAAACAGTGGCCTCGTATTTCAAAAAATTGCCTCGTTAAGTAAAACATCACTTTCCTGACTTATTATTTAATATACTATTATAAGTTAGTAACGGTAAAGATTCTTTTACATAGTTACCAAAACAATTTGAATAAATATCATTTTTACAATACTTGTACTGTAAGTTACCTCTAAATGACAAAATTTAAACACTGTAAGTGCAACTTTTATTGCACAGTGGTTTCCATGGTTATATCATGATTTTAATATTTACTTACTATCCACCATGAACTGTAAGTAAATATTACATATCAAGGTCCTGTTTATTTTGACAACAATAGCTTACTAATCTCGAACTGTAAGTGATTTTTTAGAACGCGAATGTTTAGGAAATCTCGACCCTTCGCTCCGCGATTTCCCAAACTACATTCTTGACCTAAAAACTGTCACTTACAGTTCATAGTACGTAATATACTATTACAAGTGAGAACAAATAAAACATTTTATTTTTGTTATGTTAAATTATGTCAACTGACACGCATACCACGGTTCTGAGTTCAAGCTAAAAAATAGAACAATATAATATCCTCACAGTGATCTATCTCAAACCAACGTGGCAATCACTGCGCTCGCGTTCTCAAGCCTCGGTCCTCGTGTCAAGGGCTCGTGCCAAGGGTGGATTGGTATAACGCGATACTTCGACCCTTGAACGTGGCTAATCTGCCTGCCATCAATACCATCACCCACGACACGACAGAACACCAGAAGAATTGTATCTGAAGAGGGACAAAATGTAGGAATGCTTTCCAAGGGTTGGGGAAAGAGACAGATCGTCTTTCTTAGTTTTTTGCTTAGGGGTTGTGAAGAAAATTGAGACAGAATGTTTTATAGATAGCTCCCGCTATAAATTTGCGAGGTGGCTAAATGACAAGCTTTTTTATTATACCGCTAGGTGGATCCTTGTTGTTTAGCGATGTGGCTATCATTGCCACAGTGGCTATGTTAATTAGAATAGACGCCCCGGTATAAAGTTAAAGTGAGCGAGATTTAAACGCACAAAATCTTGTTTGGTAACCGCATTGAGCTACATATAGCTTGCAATAAATTTATAATCATGAGATTTAATTCAACAATAAATCTAAAAACCAAAGAACGGCTCATTAAAAAGTAACCACTTCAGTAACCGGATCAAAATCAGAAAATAAAAACTTCATAAAAACCTGTCAATTCTTCGAAAATAACCCCCCCCCCCATAATTACATCAGCACCCCAACACAATCAGACAGCCAACAATTACATTTTGATAAAGAGAATTTATAGCTACCGCCCTTGACAAAACGACACCACCCATAACTCCACAACAACGTGCCGCATATTTTATACAAAATATGTGAACGTTTTTACGATTGCCGCGAAATTTATCTCGCCATAAAAAAGTGCCAGGCGTAATTTCGACGCCGCCCGCCGCGACGCTGATAATAATAACGATCAGTGAAAAGGCGTCTTCCTGTGCTGATGCTTTCTCACTCTGCAACGTCTAGCACAATGAGTGTCGCGTCTCTCTCACTCTGGCACACAAGGTGTTTGCTGCCTTCGAGGTGAAGAATGGCTATCTTGTGAACTGAGTTTGTGAATGCTGCGTGAAATGTTTATCAACTTTTTGCTTTGAATTTTTAAGCTATGAACTCGGATTTTTCTCCGTCTGCGCCGAGCGCTCTGAATGTTAATTTAAGGAAGATTGCTACTCATCATTTTCAAAACATTATTGTGTCAAGTTAATCTTAAAAGAAATACATATGTATATAAACCTTCTTTACAATATTCGTACGACATAGAATTTTAGAGTAAACATTTTATCTCATCTGATTTTGTACATTCCCGAGGCTATATCTCAAAAACTAAACGGTTTATGAAGGTGCGCTAAACGGCATTAAATTTCTTAACCTTCAATTAATTTATAAATCAATTTTCAGGAATTTTTAATTTTTCTGAAAAACAACCCCTCGGAAATAGAGTTGGGTTGAAAACATGCTCAACATATTTTTATGCACAACCGAGCCAAAATTCATGTGTTGTAGCCCTAAAAAATGGGCTTAAACACTTCTTTCTGTTCCTAGGGCAATAAAAGAATATTTCCTATGGATAAGGGGTAATAGCTCGTTGGTATCAAGTCGGCCTGTGAACCCTAAGAACCCTAGTGCGATCCCCACAAACATTTTCACCAATTTAAAATTACCCCTGTAGCTCCCCCACCACTAACATCTTTGGGGCCGTGATTTGACGGCTGGTAATCGCACTTCAGGCGCATAAATATATCACTTATCGAGATCTGCTGCGGCAGAGTGCCACACCCAGTAATGGGTAAAAGGAGTGATGATATATTTATATTTTTATTTATTTTTATATAAATAAAATGACAATTTTTGTTTGTTGTGAATACTTGATTTTACAAAATGTCTTTTTAACCTTTTGAACAATAATTAAATGTTATTTTATTGTGTATAAAATATTGTATATACCACGGATGAAATTAGCGTTTCTGACTCTAATGCTGGGTTGCAAGAAAATAAATAAAGAGCTTTATAGTTAAAGAATTGTTTATGTAGCAACAGTATCAAAGGAGATTTTCTGATATTTATTGAACCGTTAATTGCTAATGAACCATTAAAACTTTCATGCAACCCAGTATGTTATTAGTTCTCGGCGCTTTGCGCCTCGTGCAAATAATCATGCCAGAGGCCAGAAACGCCTGTTTTAACCCTTGATACGTAAATAACTATTATTTTCTTCTTTTTACATTCTGTCCGCATTTGGGAACAATTAAAAATAGAACGAACACTTTTACATAATTCGGCTCTGAAAAGAAAACCCGAGCAACATTAAAACAACAGCGAATTTATTCCGAGTTCAAATACCTTTTTATTTCGTTGTAGAAACACCGTGCGGATTATAAAAAGAAACATTTTGGATAACAAAGAAGCGTATTGTGTGGAATGCGATTGTGACGACATGAAGCTTTGTCTGACGTAGATAATCTTAAGACTAAGAAGATGACGGCCGTGTCGTGCTATGCACTCGCACTCACAAAATGTGTTCATCTAAAATTCATAGAAATTTGTTTGCTTCTTTTTGTAAACTGCAATATTTATTCAAGCTACATAAATATATACCTCCATACCTTAACAAATCTCATTGTACAGAAACCAGCATCACTTTACACACATACTCATCTTCTTAAAACTTAGATCATATTTACCCTAATGTATTGTTTTAAGGTTACAATTAGTTGAAATGAAAGCCTAATGATATTGAGGGTGAGATTGTGTGAACGACCCAGGAATAGATGAATGGATATGATTCAATGATGTTTGTTGTTTAAAGGAAAGATGAAACGAGCTTGTATGAAAGGAATGTAATGAATAAATGTTCAGTGAATGTTTCAAAAGACCATGCTACCACCTCTTACGAAATAATCAATATGCAACAAATTGAGGGTGTGTAAACAAAAAATCCGTACAAACTATATAACTGTATTATTTAACTTACAAACAGTAGCAAATTAAAACAACTTTACCTTTACATAAAATACAATTAAACAACATAATCTACACCTGTGGAAATAGTTATTAATGAACCAAGGGTGAAAACAGGCGTTTCTGGTCCGCGGTATGATTATTAGCACGAGGCGGAAAGCGCCGAGGACTAATAACATGCCCAGGGTCAGAAACGCTAATTACACCCGTGGTACATACAATATTTTATGCACAACAAAATAACATTTAATTATATATTTAAAATTAAAATATGTAAATAGGTTATATGACAAAATTACATTTTGTTAAATCAAGTATTCACAATTAACAAAAATTGTCATTTTGTGTATCCATAGGAATGATTTTTTTATGCTCCTAGGGCAAAGATGAAGTGTTTAAACCTGCTTTCTAGAACAGATACACATACTTTTCGGCCCGGTTGTGCATAAAATATATGAATTGACATTTGACTTAACATAAACTACAAAACAAAACTATTATATCCCATAGACTACCACGTTTTACAAAATATTAATAAAGTAAACTTTGTATAGATATTTTGTTTACTTTAATAGAATTTTGTATGAAGTATTAAAAATGAAATAAAGCGTATCAATCATAATGAAACAAAAATGCCATCATCTCCGTCCTAAACTGCTTGATAAACTATAAAAACTTTGAGCATTTGAACACAGAAACGTCGCTGTTCTCTGAAAGCTCTAAACGGCAGCTGATGCCCGCTAACATCAATTCTTTATTTCATATCGTTTTCATTTTGGTTTCTTCGTTATCGAAACTGGAAATAACGGAGCTATAACTACATAGGATATAGTTAGTAAAACAATCTATAACTATACAGCGAATTTATTAGATATTATTTTCTTTATTAATCTGCAACTGCTACGGTTCTGAAAGGGAGAAAAAGTCATGTTGGTGATAAGAAAGAAGTTAACGCATTTTCAAATATTCATTGTTCCAGGTTCCCGAGGGAACAACAGACTCTACCCAACCATTTCTACTTCACGGATTATGAGCGACACAATGCTGAGATCGCGGCTTTTCATCTGGACAGGTTAGCAAGATAATCAAACCTTCTTATTCTTTCTACATTTTTGTGTACTTAATTTCTTTTGATTTGATTTATGGGGTAAGTGGTTCAGTGGTATCGAATCGACCTGTGGATCTCGAGAAACTTGGTTCGATTCCCACAGCTAACAAACATTTTTACCATATTAAAATTAACCCTATGGATCTCCTACTACTAACACGATTTGACGGCTGGTAACCGCACCTCTCGCGCATAAATATATCACTTACCGATAGGCAAAGTGCCACATCCTGTAATGGGTAAAAAGGTGTGATAATATATTTTTCTAATTATAAATTAATTCTTAAGATATGATATACGTGAGATATATATTTTTAATTATTATGTAATCAAAGGAGCCTGTTCAGTAGTTAAATCCATTAGAAGGAAAGCGTATTGTAAGAAGGAACGTTTGATCTCTTATTTCCGAACCCTTGAAGCTTGAAGCATCTTGTATGTCATGTCTTGCGTCTCAGAATTTCAGTTCTAACATCGTTAATACCAGTAACAAAGTAACTCAACAAGTTTCGCCTCATGATAAGGGATGTTAACATTAACATCATACGAGTATTACCACAACAAACTCAAAATTCTAAAATGTTTCACCTCAACAAACATTTTCACGAAAATATAAATAAATAAATAAATATATCATCACGCCTTCTACCCAGTAATGGGTGTGGCACTCTGCCGAGGCAGATCTTGTTAAGCTCCCAAGGATGTTAGTGAAAGGGTAGCCACAAGGATAATTTTAAATGTGGTGAAAATTATTTGTCTACTGTGGGAATCGAACCGATGTTCTCAAATCCACAGGCCGACTCCACTTAGCCATCTACCCCATGTCCAGTGCAGTGTTTACCATAAGGGCACATGGGGCACGAACCCAGAGCCCTCGGCTTGATAGGGGCCTCAGAATGCCGAGGTTATCGTTTACACGGAAAATAGAGGAGCTCAATTTTTAATGCAATTTTGCTAAGAATTGCCGTTAAAATTTTTAAATTTAAATGTTTATTGAAAACCAGATGAGATTTCTAAATAATTTTTAAACAATGAACAAAATTTACTAAATTTATAAAAAATTACTTAAAATTTCTTAAATAATCCTATACAATTTATACAAATATTAAAATAACTTTAAAATATTTAAAAGAACTTTAAGGACATAATAGAAGATTTTGCACAACAGAAATTCGGGAAGAAACTATTATCATTAACGCAAGTCCAATTCTCAAAATACGAGTAGTAATCACTTCACTTATATTTGATTTGTATAAAGCTAACCATAATAACCAGTAAAGTCACTAAATAAACCTACATACTAATGTTTTCATTCACATGTTTTTTTTTTTTACTTTTTTAAATGGGCCTCAAATTTTATGTGCCCAAGGGCCTCTGTATGACGTAAGACGGCCCTGCCCATGTCTGTTAATAATGTCGAAAGTTACGCTGCAGTTTGCTTAGTATCAAGTTGCAACATTTTTTCAAGTATTTGAAACACAATTCAAGAAAAATGAAACTTTGTTGTGTAACATGCTATCTTGGCATCCTTTTATTCCACCATGAGAAATTCACAAATTAAATTAAGCGACGTCTTTGTAAGAACGGTTCGTAGTGAAAGAGTCCACGTTGAGTCAACTCAACGAGAAGTGAAGAAAGAACTTGTAGACAAATATTGACTACGCGGGTAATGTTACCAACACAAGAAGAACTGTTAGCGCTGCTGGTAGTCTTCAACTAAAACTCGTGGATTCTAATGTTCGCTCAGTAATTATTTGTCTTCAGCACTTGAACTAAGAGAACAACGCTTTGTTTATTGTTACGACGCATGAATGATTTGTATGTATACATACTTACATACATAACATCACGCTATATGATAACAACGAACCCTTAAACATATTACTTACATATATTTTAATAACTTTTTCATACAATTGTCAAAAAACACGACATTTTTACAATGTGATGAATACGCGAAATAATTTTCAAATAAAATAAAAATAAATAAATATATCATCACGCCATTTACCCATTACTGGTTGTGGCACTCTGCCGACGCAGATCTTGGTAAGTGATATATTTACCCGCTGTCAAATCACGGCCCTCAAAGATATTAGTGGTGGGGAAGTCATAGGGGTAGTTTTAATGTAATGCAAAGTGTTTGTCGACTATGGGAATCGAATCCAGGTTGTCAAATCTACAGGCAGATTCGAAGCCATCTACCACATAATAAATAACTATTTTGTAAAATCAGACTATAATATTAATGTTATAATAACCTAGGTAACAACAGAAAATAAGCTTTTATAGTTATTTTATAGTCCTAAATAGTACTATAAATATAATATTATAGTACGATTTAACAAAAAATAGTACTATAAAAGTAATAACAGAGTACAATTTAATAAAAGATGGGGTAATGGATCAGTGGTATCGAGTCGGCCTGTGCATCCTAAGATCTCTGGTTTAAAATTACCCCAGTGGCTTCCCCAGCACTAACATCTTTGGGGGGCGTGATTTGACAGCTGGTAACCGCACTTCACGCACATAAATATATCACTTACCAAGATCTGTTTCGGCAGAGTGCACCCAGTAATGGGTAAAAGACGTGATGATATATTTATATTTAACAACAAATATTGTACACTGCTCGTCCTGAAATTGTCTTTAGTGGACTCGAAGGCTTCCAAGACTGGCGTACGTTCTATAAAATTTGAGTTTCAGTACTTGAAATGTAAATAACTATCGCGAAAGAAAAATGTTAAATTCATATTACCGTTTTTTAAATTACCCCACTCTATGTATGTATGTATCTATATTATTTCATAATGATGATAAATTTGGATGCTTAGTAGAGCCTTGTTATCTCATTTAGAGCACTGCGTTTAAAGCAGAGAAAATGTACAAAAAGAATCAAATGAGAAATGCAATGAAATATTTTGTCTGCACATTATAAAATGTAATAACTTTTTTAATACAAGTCTTTTCAACATATAATCTATTCTAATAAATTCATATTAGTCCCAAATCACAGACATACCTCTGGCTTTAAAGCTCTTTCACAGCGCACATCAAATAGTAAATACATCCATTAATAAACCATGAGCTGTTTGTGGCCAATCATTTAAACGTAGGTACCTGTGCGAGCCTCCGACCCAGGCAAGCAGTAAAATGTCATTAATTTTACATTTTAATGCCGGGCACGTGGTTAAATACGCCATTTGCTTTCAACTTTAATGTATTTCATAAAAATAAATGAGTGTCGCTTTCTCTACTTACTTCTTTAAGATCATCGTTACATTGCTTTTTACTAATTTTTACCTTCTTATAGGAAGGGACCATAACGGGTTATAAGTTAATCATCTACATTTTTTTTCATTAATAATATACCAAGAGAGTGAGAATAAATTGAAAATAATTTGACAGATCTTTCGGAAACTTGTTGCCAGGTAATAGTCACGAAAGCCTGTAGGGCTTGAGTGGCTATTGCCAAATGGCAACAAGTTTGATACTGGAGAATTAATTTCTAATTTATCCAACTTTTTAAATAAATGATGTAGAGAAATAAGAGACGTGCAACTTTGCTTTTAACACTTTTGTTGTAAAATCATTCATATAGTAAAAAATCGAGAATATATATTTCCTGCAATTTGAAAACGAGACTGCTGCTGCCATCTCTTCGCAAACTACTGAACTATATACGTGTTAAAATATTCTTTGATTCTCGTAACAAATATTTAATCAAATTAATAATTTCTGTGTTTTCTTTTGTTCAGACTCCTCGGTTTCCGCCGCGCAATGCCCGTCATCGGCCGCCGTCTCAACATGACCACAGAGATCTACCAAGTCGCGGACAGCGAACTCCTGAAGACGTTCTTCGTGTCCCCCTCTAACAATATGTGCTTCCACGGCAAATGCAGCTACTACTGCGACACGGGTCACGCCATCTGCGGCAACCCCGACCTGCTGGAGGGTAGTTTCGCTGCGTTCCTGCCCGACAAGTCGCTGGCGGCGAGAAAAGTGTGGCGACATCCTTGGAGACGGTCGTATCATAAACGGAGGAAGGCACAGTGGGAGACAGACGCGAATTATTGTAATCTTGTGAGGGATATACCGCCCTATGATCAAGGGAGACGGTTGCTGGATTTGATGGATATGGCTGTGTATGATTTTTTGATGGGGAATATGGATCGGCATCATTATGAAACTTTCAAGTGAGTATTTTCTTATAATATATTTTATTGTTTTCTTGATAAATATAGATGGAAAATTATTTATCTTTTTCTATAAATACATACAAATTGTGCCAGAAGTTGGGAAATAAATTTTCCACAACTATTGCTTCCCTGGTTACTTCACAGGAAAATATTAGAGAGAGTAGAAAATAGTCTTTTTATACCCGCATCATTCAAAATAAGGTTTACATTACCCTGGAAACTGATGGAAAGTTTGATTTTGCGCACTAGGGCGCAAAGTAATTGAAAAAATTCCAAAGTGTCAAACATTAATTTAAATTCTTTTTCAAACGTTTCTAAATGGTCGTAGAAAAAATATTGTGTGCACCTCGAACGGAAAGTGTCCTTGTCGTTCTTGCATGGTTGTTGCTATCGGCTTAGCGCTTTGCGTCTCGTGCGAATAATCATGCTACAGACCAGAAACACGTATTTTCAGTCTTAAAACATAAATAACTATTATGATGCCAAAATAAAATAAATTGATATTATCTACATAGTTAGTCATGAAACTGGAACAAATGCAAACAAATGTATAACTTTAATTGGTGTTATCACCATTTTATGATTTTTTAGAGGTACAATGAAATTTGAAATTAATTAACTTTTTCCTTGGATTATTTTCGATTAGTTTTACTAGATATCTGACAGAAACAAAATGAATATTTATATGTTATAACACAAACAAGTGTCCCTGATATTCGTTCTATTTACGTGCAGTTTCACCCGTTTTAAATTACAAAATCATTACTCGATTAAATTTCTTTCCTTTATTTCTTTTCAGTAGTAAAGGTCACTGTTCATTTTAATGGGTTTTATAAACGCAAATGTTCTATAATTCTTATATGACATTAAATATAATAAATATGTTCGTTGTTGTCCGTGTGTTCCAGGATATTTGGGAACGACACATTTCCATTGCACCTGGACCACGGGCGAGGCTTTGGAAGACCCTTCCACGACGAACTGTCCATCCTGGCGCCGCTTCTGCAGTGCTGTATGGTCAAACAGTCCACCCTGAAGACGTTACTCAGGTAAGGTCATTCGCAGTTTACTATACAAAATAGACAAACCATAAAGACATTTGTTGTGAATTCAACACATCGTAAAGTGGGGAAAGGGAACTGGCCCATATAATTTTATTTACAAATAAGTTTCTAATCAGAACTGTCATAATATGAGTTTGTTTTTATAATAATATTTTAATTTTACATGACTACTATAAATTAATAATAACACCACTAACATGTTTGGGGGCCGTGATTTGACGACTGGTATTCGCACTTTACGCGCAAAATATATCACTTACCGAGATCTGCTTCAGCAGAGTGCCACACCCAGTAATGGGTAGAAGGCGTGATGATATATTTATTTTTATTTATTTGTAGTAGTATATTGAAAAATAATTCGGCCTTCGAGCTCGTATTTCAAACAACCGCTTCGTCAAGTGTAATCACTTTCCTGACGTGTTATGTATACTGTTTTTTTTCTGAAACCGTTTAAATGAATCAATATTTAATCATAAATAATTGAAAATGTTTCAATTTTTTGATATGCATTGTACTGAAAGCAGACTACGTACGTATCCAAGGTTGTCTATATAAAATGATGTATAGCATCTATTTTAGTGAAAGGGAAAATTGCTGTAATTCGCGCGTTCAAATCGTATAATTAAGATTTCACTATAAGCTTTATAAGTATTATTACATGCTAGTCTTTAGAATCATCTATTTCTTAACAGTCAATATTTATAGTGGTACTTTAATCCAGGAAGGACGTTAAGAAAGGAAGAAAATATAAAGCTACGTATACAAAGCACCACATTCTTATTATATCTTTAATTCAATGCACTGCACACTACACCCCACGCTCTGTACAGTTCAGTGTTCAGTTGAAATTAAGTACTCCGGGGTTCAGACCTCTGTACCTGTTAAAAATTTATTAGCGGTGAAAGATCTAGCCGAGGCGATAACAACGCTGTCTGGCGGTTAGCAACGGCTGTTCGCTGAACTACTGGGTTGTTTCGGAAATTTATTTAAAGCACTGAACAAAATTATAGAGACACTTAGTTGCTAAATGAAAATATACTTATAACCTCACTGACTTCAAATTATATCAATAAATACGGCTATATCTGTGTGGCTCGAATGTCTCAATAAACTAGTGTAATTGGAATCAAGTAACAAGTAAATAAAAAAGGAAAAAACCATCGCGATCTCGTTATGAATGCTACAGCGTCGTGCCGGTGTTGATGTTGACAGTCTGTGGATCCTTATTTCCTAATTGTGTCAGCATTCAGCACAGCGTCGCGACGGACCCTCGTCAAGTCGTCAGCTCGTCACCATGACATATCACAACCAACGTCACGTCGTGATCGTGAACGTGACGGCGTCTAATGCCTGACGTTCTGTTGGCAGCGAAATGTGGTCACCTTTCATTGTCAATGTCATTAATTTCATTTCCAATAATCTGATTTAGGGTTAGACGATGTTTAGTTTTAATTTTTATTTATTTTACAGTAGGGAAGATAAAGATTATTGTTTGACAGGTATTTGAAAAATTGAATGTATCTGAAAAGATCTTTACGAGAATAGCAATGTTCCATCAAATAGAGTAGCACGAAACATTCATTGGTTTGTCCTTTAGTAAGGGTTAAAATTACCCCTGTGGCTCCCCCACCACTAACATCTTTAGAAGCCTTAATTTGACGGCGGGTAACTGCACTTCACGCATATAAATATGTCACTTACCGAGATTTGCTTTGGCAGAGTGCCACACCCAGTAATGGATAAAAGGCGTGATGATATATTTATTTATATTTTATATTTATTTTTGATCCTATATAAAAATATAAATTTGATTTAAAAACATACTCGGTGCACTGCCCTATACGTATCTACCACCGGGGCTATAGCCCGCCGTCTTACCACCGTTAAGCCAGCACTGGTTATACACGCAATCTCTCATTCTCAATTTCCAGAAAGATACACCTATTTTACCAATATTTCATTCGACTTACATAAACGACTCTTCTAACACACCATTATAAGCACTCAATCTAATATCTCCTCAACTCGCAGATACTTTCGTTTTCTTTGAAATAAATTTGTCCCGAGTCTGGTCCTGTATAACAGCGCGTCGCAATACCACGGCGCCTTATTTGTAGCGCACGCGATATCCTTTCTCTGTGGTGCACTGCGATCTAAATTGCCTGTCTGCCGCTGATTGAATCCTGGAACCTGGAGGTCGTCCAGCCAACGTTATTTGTATAAACATTGATTTTATACGTCTGTCTGTGCCTGTGTTTTACTATATTCATATTTACGCGCTGTGGATCCAAACACGAGTCATTTGAATGGAATTGGTGGGTTTGGATGAAACTCAATCTAGATTTGATATTTCATTAGCTTATGATAAAAGTTCTGGTTTTGGATTTGTTGTACGAGTATATATTCATAATTGAATCACGAAGGAAAACGATTTCAAACAAATACAAGAAATTCACTCGTTCCAATATAAGTAGTTGTGGTATTTTGAATACAATCTGCAATAGACACTATTCCACAAAAATTTAATTATTTTGATTATTTTATTTTATTTTGTCTTGAGGATCCTGAGAACTTCGCGTGCATAAATATATCACTTACCGAGATTTGCTTTGGCAGAGTACCACACCCAGTAATGGGTAAAAGGCGTGATGATATATTTATATTTATTTTATATTTTTATTTGTTTGATTAATTATTAAATGTCAATACGACTATTTTGTGCAAAAATTAACAAATTTAGAAATGAATTTGTAATATACCTAACACATTTACAACTAAAATTGATATACGTTAAATGCCGTACTGTTAATCTATTGCAGCTCTATATGAAGAAAAACTTTCAAGCAAATTACAGAATAAATATATCTCATATTAGGTACTTTCAAAATGAATATAGTCAGCTTCCAATTTAATACAGAAAATGTTCATTAAAAGTTCTTCTATTTCAAACCAATATAAACTTGGTACAGCATGTATAAAAGTTAACTGAATCAAACTTTATTAAAAGTCGTCTTTGATGTAGAATTCGAATATAAAATTCATCAATTTTTCAAACATCTAATAAATACTAGTTATATTTCGTCGTTTTATATTAAAAGCAAAATATTTTTAATTTGTTTTTCATTCAAATGGAGTATATGGCTCAGTGGTATTGAGTCGGACTGTGGATTGAGAACTTGGGTTCAATTCTCACAGCCGACCAACAATTTTCACTGCATTAAAATTACCCTTATGGCTCCCCTTCACTATCATCTTTGGGAGCTGTAACTTGACGGCTGGTAATCACACTTCACGTGTCTAAATATATCAACTACCGATATCTGCTATGGCAGAGTACCACACCCAGTAATGGGCAAAAGGCGTGAAAATACACCACTGAGTCATTACCCCATATACCAAAATGTTATTTATGTGTTCATTTATTTGAACATATTTTAGTCCACAAAAAATAATACTGGCTCTTTAGTGCATTTAAGTTTGTGCGACCCCTTGTGTAACTGAACGGTAATCATCGGCTGTAGGTCCCCTGTACTATAATTGTTATTAATTTCATGTTATAAAACATAGCATTTTATTTTTACTGAAATCACATAAAAATCAAATTCTAAAGTTTTCCAATCTACTTGTTTCCGTAGTAAAACCGTCATAGCGCGACATCCCTTTACATCCCTCCATTTCGCATCCGTCACAAGCCGTATTCACAACAGGCAAATGACCCTCTCCTTACAACGCAATCAGCCTGGTGTCGCTATAACCTGATCATGTGACTATAAACTGACGCCAGCGACACCCTCTTACTACACGTGCACTGACTTTGAACGACGCCGAACGGTTCAAAACTTTCCACGGTTTGGAAACGAAAAGCGCAAAGTTGAAAGTTTGGCCTGGGTAGTTGTGGCTGAAAGACATGTTTCAATTATAATCTGCTCCGTGACTACCATAGAAAATGAGTCTATGTACACATAGATAGGAACAGGAAGCGGAAATATCATAGAGAAAATGGACATATTAGATTTGATCAAATTGCTCTTGGATATTGGATACTCAGACAAACTCTTGACGTTCTCTACTAGTGTACGATATCCAGCAAAACAAACAATTTATGTAATCGCTAAATAAAAATAAAATAAATATATCATTACGTCTCTTACCCATTATTGAGTATGGCACTCTGCTGTAGCAGATCTCGGTAAGTAATATATTTGTGCGCGTGAAGTGCAGTTACCAATTATCAAATCATGGTCCCCAAAGATGCTTGTAAACGGTGGTAAGAACCACAGGGCTAATTTTATTGTGCTGAATATTTTAGCACGTATATAGTTCAGCAGTTTGCGAAGAGATGGCAGCAGCAGTCTCGTTTTCAAATTGCAGGAAATATATATTCTCAATTTTTGGCTATAAAAGTTGTTCGTCTTTTAATTCTCTACATTATTTATTCAAATTATTTTTTGATAATACTCAATAATTCGAACTTATTTAAATATTACTGCATCTGAATGGTGCAGATTCCTCTGTACTGAAATAATAATGAATTTGTTGACACAGTAACATAAAAATTAGAAAGTGATATATTTTGAGCGTGAAGTGCGATACCGGTCTACAGCCAGTAAGAGGCGTGATGACATTTATTTATTTATTTGTGAATCTATGAATGCCTCCCCTGTACAATAATATCCCTTCCTCCTGCTGCTCGTGGCCATTTGGCATTGTCTCACGACGGTAATGCTCGCCAGTCGCATGAACAAAACCATCTTTTTAATAGAAAACTGTAGTTGAAGGAATGCACGCTACATCGCTAGCATCGCCAGCAGACACTGCACGGCTCATTTACGTTAATTGAGGACTGTTAGGAATGTGGAAAGAATCCTGTGAATCCTGTGTTAGTTCTCTGGGCTGCCGCCACGACCACACTGGCGCTGATGATGGTTGTTGTAAGTGCAACAACATTCGAATGAACATTGTGGTTTCGTGTATTCTGCACGTTTCTACAAATAGGAATTTATAAATGTCTTCAAATGTAATTCGCTATGAACTCTTTTTATTTCCAAACTTGTAAGGCAAGTATATTATAATCATAATCTTTTAATATTTAAAAATACTGAAATACTTTTTTTGCATTTTCCGATTTTTAATTGTTGTGCTAATCATTTATTTACTTGAATTATTTACTGTTTTAAATGGCGGCGTTACTATGGTAATTAAACGGTTTTTTAAATAAACTAATCTAGATATTAAATTAATTAATTATTTAATACCATGGCCAATTATTGCAAATTGCAATTAAAAGTAGAATTAAACATGGAATATTGTATATTAAATGAGTACGTTTATGTCGAATTATTAATATAATAGATTCCTATACCTGTATCTGTATAATTTTACAAATATTTAAATAAAAACTATATATATATAATCACGCCTTCTACCCATTACTGGGTATGGCACTCTGCCGAAGCAGATCTCGGTAAGTGATATATTTTTGCGTGTGAATGCAATTTCATGAATGTTTTTTGCGAATGACCTTTTTCTTAAATTGTAATTTTTCCGCGTGATTACTTCCCGAATGCCTAATTCCAGGATTTTCGTTTTTCCGAATAATAAATTGTATTCGTGTAAATGAACAGTAATCGGACGAAATATTGATTGATAATTTTAGACGCTTTTATTAAAACGCATTTTTTAGAAAATGTTATTACATAAATATAATATTTCTTAGAAACCATATTATAAACAGTTACAAATCTCTGAAACCAAATAATCACGTCTTCCAAGAAAAATTAATCATTTTGTTTCAAAGCATAACAAATTAGTTTAATTTCTAAGAACACTGCGTTGTTTCATGAGTCAAATTTTACCTAAAACTTAAATATTGATCCCATTCTGATACTTTATAGGTAAGTAGAAAACATACATACATACATAACATCACGCTATACCCCATCTAATGGAACAGCACGAAATGTATTCATTTATATTTTTCCTTTAATTTATCTTGGACAAACATTCTTATGCTGTCGTACCACGCGTCATCCACATTCATAATTCCTTTCGTACATGTTCATCTTATCTTTTGTTCATGTAATAAACATTTAATCATATTTAGTAAATTAATATATAATATTCCGACTATACCTATTAGATATTTGGTTTGAATACTTCCTTCCTTTATCAGCAATAAAAGATCTAATAGTGTACGTCAGTAGTTTTCAAAGTGTAGATTGCAGGGTCGCGAAGACATCGAAAGGGGGTCGTCGGATGTTATTTAGAAATTGTAAAAAAATATGTGTTCCAAAATACATCCAGTTGCACTGCGAGCACTTACATTTTAAGGGTTACTTAAATTAAAAATGTCGAATCAATTGTTTGACAGCAATGTTAAATTGCACATTTGACAGTTCATCTCGATAAGATCTTGTTCACTTAAAGAAAACTTAAAATTTAAGTAACAGCGATGCGATTAGCCAATAAAGAATTCATTACAAGTTTGATTACAAAATACTATTAATTCTTGTTTTAAGAAACTATACTAAAGTTCTTAATGAGCATTTTTTCCTTTACTAGTTTCTAAAATCATAGTTCTATTATTAAATCAGCATTTCACAAACTGTACATTTTATCACATACAAAATAAGAGGATCGCGGAATAATTTATATGTGATTTTTGCCTGCAGGATATCCTGGCTCCAAAAAGTTTGAAAACCACTGGTGTACGTAATAATAACTTGGAATAGTTAGTAATTTTCATGAGAACATATGAGTAACCATTTCGAAGTATTATTACTCGTTTACATTTACGATTTCAACCCTAATATCATATATGATACATTGGCTGCATAAAAACATAGTACGATAAACAAATGCATACATTACGTACATAACTATATTATGATTCGTTAAAATGTAAAAGCATTGTGATAAAATAAAATCACATCGGTATTAAAGAAATAAAATCATTGTTGCATTCCTTCACATTTCCTGTTCGTTTATTTCGTTTCATTGGCTACACTGCAGACTACAGCTATACACTCGAGTGATTTTAACAATGCCTTTTCTAGAATTAAACGAAAACATTAAGTTAATAAATGTGCGCATTGTATGCGGGAATCCACATTCAAATCGTTCAGTACTTTGTTTTCTTTTCGAATTACGAATTATTTGTATTTAAGATTCGACATGCAATACGCTAGATATTACCGTTATTTAATGTTATTTCCTAAGAGAGATTTAGCGCAAGAATTCGATTAGGTATCCACCGTGAGATAGCTTCCATATAATTGGAAGCTTTTGCTATATTTTTGCTTATTTTCCATATTAAAATTGGTCAGCAAAGTAGGCACTTTCTTGCCGGTTTGAGGAAAAAATCCATTACAGAAGTCATTTATTACAAACGACAGCAGATAGTGTATAATTTTGTTTGAATATTCAGTAAATGTTTGATCGAATTATAGACACCGCGGAAGGTTAAACCTTTAAGAAACGTAACAGTGAATAAATATTTCACCAACAAAAGCACACGACGCCTAATTATAATCTAAATTATTTTTACGGTGGCCTCTTACCAATCGCGTGTTTAGTGTTTACTAAATACTAAATTACACATAATAGTTAGCATGTAAATATCAGTAAGCTTGTAAGTTATAATCACAACTTGTTACACTTGTATGAACATAAATTAATAATGAACGCGCTCAAATTATTTTTGTATTTTGTATTCTCACAAATATTGAAAGTTCCTTCCTTTCGTATTAATGCGTTCTGTATTTGAATGAAACATGTGTTTATATTTTTTCGTGTAAAAGAAAATCAAAAGACTTGTTGAATAATTAATCGAGAAGTGGCCAGGTGAAATTAAAACTAGTGTACATAAGTTCAGGGAAACATGTGTTTCTGTATAGAGAGATCTCGACTGCGAGCGCAACGTATTTTGACGTGGTCCAGGGTTGTAGCAAGGAAGAGGGAAATTGTGGTGGGTGTGAATTAGAGTTATATTAGCATTTCCAAAAATTTAACATGAAATAGGGCGCATTACAAACTTTTCAAACATTCACTGTATATTTATTAATTTCATTCTACATCCAAACATTGCTATGTCTTGCTACATCATGGTTCATCTACATTAATAATTCCTTTTATATAATCTCGTCTCATCTTTTATTCATGGAACAATCCTTCGAACAATTTTTGAGCGATTTTCTCGTACTATAATAAAAAATAAAAATAAATATATCATCACACTTTTTACCTATTACTGGTTGTGCGGTTACCAGCTGTCAAATCACGGCCACAAAAATTTTAGTGAAGGGAGAGCCACAGGGGTAATTTTAATGTGGCAAAAATTATTAGTCGGATATTGGAATCGAACCCGGGTTCTCAAATCTACAGGTCTACTCGATACCACTGAGCCATCTACTCCAGATTTTCTCATACTATTTTTATTTATTTACTATATAATAATTTACAATTACATTTTTTAATCCGTTCAACAAAAACCATACCATAATTGGTATTTTTTTGAGACATTTGGACATGCGGTATGTCCTATATGATCTTACACAATAGTATATTTTTGATTTATTGAAGTTTAAAACTGTTTGTTCGTTTAAAAGCCACTGTGAATGAAGGCATCATGGGAATAGAACATTTTCCCTTAGTTAATTAGCCTGATGAAACCTTTCTCGTGATTGTCACACGTGTGTGAAAGTTGTTGTATCACTGGTATAAGCCGTGTGTGTGTGTGTAGGGGTAGTGAGCTGTGTAGGAGATGTAGTGGTACGCCTGGAATAGCGCATTAATATTGATGGGCTGTGCATATTCCAGCAGCCAATCTGCCCTCCTGAGTAATGCATGCGGTGGTAGCGGCAGCGGCGGCGGCAAGAGTAGGTTCTCCCTACTCTTGTCGCCGCCGCTGCCGCCTTCAACCAGATACAAACCATTAGATCGAAAGTTCCACTATGTGGAAATCAAAGTTTATCCTTTTAAACAGTATATGGAGGACAGTTTGTTGCGTGAACGAAAAGGAATTATGAATGTGGATGAAATGCGATGCAACAGGATAGGAATGTTTGAATTACATGATGTATCTAATGAATCAATGTTCAGTGAACGTCATTTTATTGTTACAACTATTGACGAAGTCAAAATAGATGGCAGCGCTCAAACGGAAAATATTCGAACCTTCTACCCGGTATTGTATGTTGATGTTTACATTTTGTAAACATAGCGTTCTATCAGCGGTTCAATATTTTTTACTTATTTATTTAAAGCATTATTTTTTGGTAAAGATTACACCATACTTATAAATTTGAGTTATTTACTTTAATAATTAAGTCAAAGAATTGTATTTTATACAATTGTGTATATAAACCTCAAATTGTTGGAGAAAACATTAATTAAACAATAAAACTTGTATTAATGGGGTTCGATTTCCACAACCGATAAACAATTTTCGACACATTAAAACTACCACTGTAGCTCCTTCTCCACTAACACATTTAGGGGCCGGGATTTGACGGCTGGTAACCGCACTTCACACACATAAATATATCACTTACCGCGATCTGCTACGGCAGAATGCTAAACTCAGTAATGGGTAGAAGGCATGATGATATATTTATTTACTTATTTTATATTGTATTTCGTACGAGAATCATTATTCATGAGCAATCCTGTGCTGTGTGCGGCGACCAGTCAGCCGAAACACACCTACAAGCTACATCCCCTCACACACTAACATAACATCGACATACAATACACAACAAGCAGATTATCAAATCCTTTAGCAACTCAGAGCAAATGCAATCCTAAACGATTCCACCAGAAGCAATCATTAATTTTTTGTGTGTCTGAACCGTACTAGTATTTGTATGTACGCATCCTGGTTTGGTAGAACAAGAGCACCTCGTACCACCGGAGCGAGACACAGAACTCCGGCACTCCGGGTAAATAACGGATTACGCACAGACGAGTGATTATGCAAAACGTGAGCTCCACGCTTCGTCGTAGATCACCTTGTGCCTTGATTATCAATTTAATAGCTGCGCGGGCATCGACAGCACAACACTGACTTTTGACCAGGAGAATTTGTGAATCGAAATGGAATGTCGAACGGTATTAGACTCACGAATACAGACGGTAATCGCCTAATGGAATCAAAACAACTCATTGATTAAATTTGTCCGAGAACGCGGCCACGGATTGCGGTAAATTACTTAATTGTGCGCGAACACTTTCAATTTCTGTATCACTGATTACTGAAGTATGTAATCAAATGACACCATTTACAAATGTTAACAGAATTTTAGTGAAATAAATAATAAATTGAGGGTGAAATTTTGCCTGGATTCCTTAGGAATAAATTGGAAATGAGTAAATATTCTGTGATAGTTTGGAGGGTTCGTGCTACCCTATTTGATGGTATACAGCTTGATGTTAAGGACAAGACAAAAATCATAAACCTCAAACAAAAATTAATTATAATATTCATTATAGTATTTTATACTGGATCGCCTGTGTCAACAGATGTCGTCACCGTAATGTATATAATGCAATCTGCAACATCATCGTGATTAACTAGGGATGTTTGTCTTTGTTATGAGGGTGCCGGTGTTTAAGATTGTGGAAGGTGATGAAGATGATCTCACAATATTTGTTTAACCCTCAAGTGTAATGGGAATTAAAATTTGTGTTTGCTTTCTTGTACTTATTTTATAATACTCGTATATTACAAACAGGGTGGGGAAACGCTCCATTATTGAAATGAACATCCGTCGAGGTGTGTATACTATTTTATTCACAATCAGTTAATTATCAGTACGTCATAAACATTTTATTTATACTTTTTTCTGTCAAATTTATAATTATTTATTTATATTAAAAACGTTATAAAGATCGACTGACGTCATTCATCCTGATAAAACTTAATAAAATCATAAGAAACTGATGCAATATTGTAAATGCCAATTAAAAAAAAGGCAGACAGTATACTCTGCTCTAACACACATATTTATAATAATGTTGCTAGGTAACTTGACAAAATGTTTATTAAAACTGTCAGTTGAGTTATCTCAACTGTTTTGAAGCTTTACTGATTTTTCTCTGCATAATAAGTACAATCATTATTTCTTGTTTTACCAGTTAAAAAGTAACGTTAACTAGCCAGCAAAGTGACATTAGCTAGCCGGAAAAAAAATTACCAGCTAGCTGGAAAAGTGATGTAAATAATGACTCACTTCACCAACTGTTCTGTTAGCACGCACAAGATTACTAACAGATTGTGAATAAAACACTTTTCTGCTTATTATCATAAACTGTTACATAATATTTGGTTCTATCGTAAATATAAAGGAAAGTAAAGTAATATTTCAAGTTTTATATGTGTTCAAAATCAAAAGAAAGATAAGACAGTAGAACGATAGAAATATATACGATTTTTATAACTATTATGTTTCAAAAGCTATTGTCATCATTTTGTTATTTTATCAGCATTTTTTGCTGATTCCGTGCAGTTTAACGACGGATATAATAAAAATGGTAAATGTTTTCCAAGAAGACAAAAGTATTAAAAATAAAATGTTTAACTGATATTACGCATACATGCAGTCGTAGCCCAGTGGATACAGTTTGTATCTTCTAAGTAAAAGTTTGCGCTTTCAAATCGTTGTGTCTAAATGGTTCGGATTCCACTATAAGCTATTGTAATTGGGATTAAGTTATGCAGAGTAACAAATAAATACTAACATTAAGTCTCTGTTAGGACAATATTAAAAAAAAATAATAATAATGAATACTTAGCCACTAAGATGGCGGGTTAGAATACAAATTGCAATAAAACTTTATACTAAAAATGCAAATCCACAAAAACGCTGTCAGTTCCCGGCGGATGCCCCATTTTCCCTTAACACGGACGCCGCTGGCGCTAGCCTCACCCACCCGAAGACACGGGTTATTACGCGGACAATTTAAGTCTCTCGGGTTCGTCTTAATTATTTTTCAACGTCACTGCACGTCGCTTATTCGCGGAGAAAAGATAATCTTTCGTCACGAAGAAGAGGAGAAAAAAGCAAGCGTTAAAGCCAAGCCATCTTGATGTGCTGGTTGTTATACTGCGTGATCGACACGTGCTGTTTTGTCACATGAACCCTTCATTTTGTAATTTGTTTATTTGTTACTCTGCACAACAGGAACTTAATCTCAATTACAGTACAGGGGGCCTACAGCTTACAGTGGAATCTGAACCACTCAGACACAATCGTATTTTTGGTTATAAGTAGAAGTCAGTGAGATTTGAACGCACGACCTCTTGCTTGCTAATTACCAAACGCAAGTTTTACTTCACATTTATCGACTGGGCTACTATTGCCTGTAATGATATAAGCTTCAAGCTCGTCTCACCCTTCGTTCACACAACAAACCTTCAACCATATCCATCCATTTACTCCTAGATTGTCCGAGCAATATTTCACCCCAATTTCAAACTGAAATTTAATTATTCTTTTTTGGCACCTCCGCCAAATTTCTTCATCAACTTTAATTTAAATTTTGATTATACCACCATTTCTTAATTTTTCTTTCGTCCTTATATACCTTCGCGTCCCTACGTCGCCGGTCGATCGGATAAAAAAAAATTCGTCATTCCCTGGAGGGTGGAGTAGGGGATCGGTTGTAACGTAGCAGTTAATAAAGCGATTGAAAGACGCCGCTGTCGTGATTTGCGCGTAAGCCTCGCCACGGGAACGCTTAAGCAAGAACGAACACCTAATTACTTTACGACAAGGTTAGTGAGATAGCGTCGCCGATGCTCTAGTTTGAAAGTGTTACAACATATTTTACATTAAAATGATTTGTAATCAATTTTGCAATTAATACGGTTGTATACTTCTGTTCGATATACAAATAACTATGTATTTTACTATGTATTTTTCACAAAACTTTTTTTCTATAATCCCTGTATTCCACCCCTCCGCCACTGGAACCGGAAGAAGCTCTCGCAGCTCAAGCGAGAGCCTCTTCCGCGCTATTAGGCAGCAAAGTGTCTTAAATATATTCATTTCTTTCCCATTAAATATCTCACGGCGTCCGATCTGACGACGTCGGTATCCCTGAGTCTGCCTCTACGTTCTATAAAGTCAAGACGGCCGCTGTAATGTGCCCTCTAAGGTCGTCACCGCGCGGATGAAATGAGGAAAGAAGTTTCCAAGTGCCCCGCACACCGGAAATGGCGCTATTTTTGTCAACGTCTAGCAGAAATGTTTTTGATGTAGTTATTTGAAAGATCGATTGTTTGGTAGAATTTAAACATTGTAGACTTGAACGTAAACGAACTTGTTCTGATTCCACTAATTATTATTTATCTTCTAGCTAACTATAATGATAATAAGGATGGACTGATGTCATCCATCCTAATAAAACTTAATAAAATTAAAAAACCAGTGCAATAAATGCCAATTTTTTTTAATGGCAGAGGAACATAGCCAATAAATATCTCCCCTACATCTATCTATCAGTCCATCTACCCTTAACACAACTCAGACACCCACACATTTACCCCACATGCAACAAGCGGCACTCGCGCTAAATATTTCACTCTTGTCAGCGGCTTCGCTGCCACATCTCTCCACGGTGTCGAGCACTAAACCATGCCACGGTGCGACGCGCCCTTAATAATGCACCTCGCTTGTTTGTCAGCGACGCTACGACGTCTGTGTTTAGGTGTTTAGAGGAAGCGACGACGCTGCCCAGGGGGACTTGAACTGACGGCTGTTTATTGAATTTTATGGGTGTTTTCGGTGAGATGTTGGTTTAGTTGTAATGATGATAAAGTGCGATGGTGGGTCCCGCAGGAACGGTTGTATTTGGATTTTACTGGAATAGTTTTCTTGGTGTATTCAATATAAACATCAGGGATTTCTGAACAACAGGTGAGATGTATTCTTTAAGCGTTTCGAAAGATAATAGAATATTGTAATTTTATGTAGAGTACATTTACATATGAGCAGCGTAATATCAAAACGCAATTATTCCAATTTACAATATTTTGTAGGTGGCACAGTGGTATCGTATCGGCCTGTATGTCCTGAGAACCCTGGTTCGATTCCCACTGCCGACAAACATTTTCACCAAATTAAAATTACTCCTGTGGCTCTCCCACCACTAACATCTTTGGGGGCCGTGATTTGATGGCTAGTAATCGCACTTCACGCGCATAAATATATCACGTACCAAGATCTGTTTTGAAAGGATGCCACATCCAATAGTTGGTAAAAGGCGTGATGATATATTTATTTATAAACAGAATAAAAAAAATGAATGATCAGACATCCTTAAAGCTCTCATTCCAAGTTTAGTTTCTTAGGAGTCTTGAGCTTAACCATGTCTACCACCCCCAACAACGCAGCACTTCCCTAGCGAACACTCGCTCTCGTCTCGTCTCTCCAACTCTCGCGAGTTTCAGCGTCAGCGCCAGCTAAATTAGTTAGTTGATAAATTAGCGAAAGAGGATTACAAATGATTAGCCCATATGCGAGTTTAATAATTCGTCAGCTGTAAGTAGCCTGGTGTGGGTGAATAATGTATGTATGGGTATAGGTGGCTTGGTAACGGGATGTTTTGTGTTTTGTTTTGGCGGAAGTTGAAGATGTGAGGTTAGATTTCGGTCTATTTGTTTATTGATAATGTGATGTTGTTAGTTTGCATGATTCATTTATTATTAATGGGGTAGATGGGTAAATGATATCGAATCAGCCTGTGGATTTGAAATCCCTAGTTCGATTCCCAGAGCCGACAAACAATTTTTATTAGGATTCTCCCTCCACTAACATTTTGGGGGTTGTGATTTGACGGCTGGTAACCGCACTTCCAGCGCAAAGTATATCACTTACCAAGATCTGCTACGGCAGAGTGCCACACTCAGTAATGGGTAGAAGGTGTGTTGATATATTTATTTATTTTATATTTCTCAAAATAAACGAAATATTCGTGACGATTTTACGATAAACACCCTGTATACATAATAATTTGACAGCTTGTAACCGCCCAAATATTTGCAATTATGTATTAACCACGCGTAGAAATGAATAATGAACCCTTTAAAGTTTGCGTCTTCCAATTACACGCTATTCACGACGCCATTTTTAATGCACCTCGCAACAACCCGGAGTCCGTTCTTACCGGCATCACTTCAAAACTCCATATTTACGAGGTAGAAGCAAACAACGGAAATAAAGAAACGATTCCATCGCCAGTAACTCACGCGGCCGCCAGCTCTTATATGCGCTTCCTGCACTGTTTGTGTGAGTGAGTGTACTCATGAGGCTTAAGCTGCCCGGAGGTTAAACAAACATTCTACATTTTATAAAAGTCAATTTCCTGTGCGCACTCATAACTGGGGAACGGTGATGTTAAAACGTGAACGGTGAGCGCTAACGCCGACTCAAGGGCTGGACTAAGGGGAGGAAACTATTTGCAGAAGGAAATTGAATAGTCTGAACTAACTATTACCTATTTATATACGATTTATGCATTAATTATATGATTTAATGATTAAATTACCATATTAAAATAAGTTGGTAATAAATCGTAAAATATTTTAAAATTGAAAAGTTTAATCGAAAAAAGATTCAAATATAAACTCTTAATTTCCTTATTCTCTACAATTTTTATTTTAAAACTTTTTTGATTAAATCTACCAGTTTCGAGATATTTTAACACGTACATAGTTCAGCAGTTTGCGAAGAGATGGCAGCAGTAGTCTCGTTTTCAAATTGCAGGAAATAGATATTCTCGATTTTTGGCTATATTAATGACTTTACACAAAAATTGTTAAATGCAATGTTGTTCGTCTCATAATTCTCTACATCATTTATTTAAACTATTTTTTGATAACACTCAGTAATTCGAACTTATTTAAATATTACTGCATCTGAATGGTTCAGATTCCCCTGTACTAAAGTTAGAATTAATTTGTTGTTGCGCAGCATAGTAATAAAATTGAAGTAAATTAAACAATGACAAGAGAAGTCCTTACAAACTAAAAACGAAATGCTAGAATTATATTGAAAGTATACGGTTCTGTTTACCGCGACGCGGACGGCGCTCGTGCTGAAAGAAAGAGAAACAGTACGCCCTGGTGTGAATTTATTTGGCTCGCGTCGCGGCGCTTTGTACCGACCACACACCACACGGACACGGCACTCGGAGAATTATGGCGCCAATATTGACACTCGCAGATTAAATACTTGCGTCGTGATTTACACTGGGAATTTAATATTTACCTCGAGTGCGAGTGAAACTCTGTTTTGATATGTCTGCGTGTCCAGTACAAATAAACACAAATCGTTCAAATTATCTTCCGAATCACGTTAAAGGCTCGTTCACTCTGTGAACAATACCTTATTAGAAAGATTACGTAGAGAATCTAGGAATAAATGGATAGATATAACTGAAGGTTTGTTGCGTGAACTAAGGATGAGACGAGCTGGTATGACAGGAATTATAATTATACATGATGTGCCAGGATAGGAATGATCAAATTGTAGGATGAATCTAATTAATGTTACAACGGTTCGTGATACCTCATTTGATGGGACATAGCGTAATGTTAAAATGTATGACTTTTTTTTATCCACTTCACGCAAAGTGCTGAGGGCTAATAACATGCTCAGGGTCAGAAACTCTAATTTCACCCGTGGTACATACAATATTTTATAGGTACATAACAAAATAACATTTAATTATATGTTCAAAAGATTAACATATGTGAATAGATTATATGTCAAAATGACATTTTGCAGAATCAAGTATTCACAATAAACAAAAATTGTCATTTTATTTATGTATTCCTAGGGCCAAAAAGGAGTGTTGTAAGTCCGCTTTTTAGGACTAAAACACATCCTTTTGTTGTGCATAAAATATATTTTTATTTTAATACTCGTATATTTCACTAACGCTGGTATATAACGTAAACAAAACAGAATATATGAATATTACAGAATATTTACATGCACCCCATTAATTTGAATTTACTATTAAATTATTACAATGAGATGTTTACTTAGTTAGGTTAGGTATGTATATTTAAACAGAGTTCGAGACATTTTCATATCTAAATCATTTATATTTGTCATTGAAATAAAATAAAATGAAACATGAAACACAGTTGTTGTAAATTTTATAGCTACATCAGCAATAGTAGAACTACAGAAAGCTACATTTCATGCCGGGCGCCGGCAGTTCTGCAAAGAACGTCGCGCCCGCGGCTTTCTATAGCGCTCTCATCAAATATTTAATTGCCGGAAAGACATTAATTATTAACATCCATTACAGGTTGTCAACGGCGGGAATTAGCACAAAATTATCTTCTAAATTCATTATTACGACGGCTTAACTTCTTGTTTTCCTTTTTACAGACATCGTTTTGTCTTTTGGGAAAATTACTTTTCTGACTCAAACGGCTTTTAAACTGTTTTGAGCGTATGAATGGCACTAATTTCATTTCGTTCAAGTGTTTTAATATCATTAGTAGAAAGCTATTCAACATTCAACTCTCTTTCATTTTTAAACAGATTTTAAGTGAGTAACTCACACTACTAAATATTATTATAACATCAAATATGTATTTGAGTTAATAAGTTTAAAGTATGTAGTGAGTAGTTGTAGCCGTTCAATTTGAAAACAATACAAGTGCCTCTAGACTAAGTGATACTGAATATGTAGAAATAATGCGAATTTTTGGATCTTTTTATATTGCTCCTCCACCAAATTGTGTGTTTGTTGTTGCAGGTACCACAACGGGCCGGTGAAGTTGTCGGAAGCTATGCGGCGCAGCATGTCGGCAGATCCAGTGGCACCCGTGCTGTGGGAGCCACATCTCACCGCACTGGACCGCCGGGTGGGTATCATCCTCAGAGGCGTGCGTGATTGTGCCAAGGGCTCGGCGCTACACACGGACGACAGCTTACATCAAAAGGTCGCGTTCTAGTGTGGCCCCACGTGCCCACCTTGTGCTCACAGACTTCTATATTCAATGTGCCGTTCAGTGTCATGCTCACGCCGACATCTTGTAAGCGTCAACATACCAAATACTTTAGTGAAATTCTGTCTTATTTATTTTTAAGTGCTTATTAAGTTTATCATTCAAAGATATATTATTGTTATTATTTTATTTTTCTTTAGTTACCACCACTGGCGTAGTGATCATGAATTTTCTAAATATTACTTCAAATAAAAGTGATATAGAATTTATGAGTACACTACTGGAAAAGGGATTTGTGAAATGAAACTAAACTAATTAATTGTGGAATGAAATAAACTCAAGGGCCAACTGAAACTTTTAAAGAGAACTACAAAAATAAATGTTATGTGTGAATAAATGCATTCACATCTTTGTATACTTGAAACATAAACATAATATGCTGATCATAATAAATGTCAGGTCAATGCATTTTTACACAATTTATATCATTTATTTATACTTTAGTTAGTTACATGTTTCCATTCTTAAATCTTTCACAAAATCACCAAAGTGTTTGCGCAAAATTATAAAAGGAATTAATTTATGAATACATTCCAAAACAAAGATATTTTTGAAACAATTTTGTGTTTTTGTTAAATTTAAATTTGTATTTATTAATATTTAGTTGAATGTTCGATTGATATATTACATTGTTTAATATTTAGTTAGAGTTTGTAATAAATTTTAGTGAAAATTTCGCGCAATACTTTGGACGAATATTTGCAACACTATTACAGGAGTATATAGATTTTAGATTTTATTGTATTTTATATTTTGCGTTAAAATGGGTTTAGTTATTAATTAAGTTTTTACAGTAATTAAGAAAGATACGAATTTTATACAAATGATGTCTTCAAAGAACTATTACAATTAGCTTTAATTATAAAACCAAATACATATTATAATTTCATTTACAAATTCTATTCGATTATTTTCATTTGAAATTGTTCAACACTTTTGTACGACAACTGAATATTATATGAATACTGTTTTGTAAATCCGATGATGACAGATGTGGTTAGTAATTATTTTTACACCGTGTATGTAACAGCGCGTATTTCATCAATTTGATAATAACAAATGAAACATATTGAAAATTGTAAATTTGTAAAATAATGTACAAAGCTATACATGTATATGATAAGTAAACCAATCCGACTGAAACTTATTATTAGTCTGATAATAATGGGTTATATACCAAAGGATGTTAAGTCAATTGTGATCAGAAATAAACTATTTAAAATTATAACTTTATCTCACAAACTTTCGTACTAACATGTCTTTCTTATACTAATACAATCATTATGTTTTGTTCTCTCAATTCTAGGTATATATAACACGTCCCCGGATCTGCAATTGTAGGTCTTATTCAACCGTGAAGTGTGGTTAACAGCCGTCAAATCACAGTATCCACAGATCAGTTAAAGGTATTTTCAAATAATTAAAAATCCACTTGTATTAGTTGTTGTTAAGCATTTTAAAATTATTTTGCAGCAAAATACTTGAAATAAAAGATACGAACAGGAATAATTCTATAATAATTTAGCAACATAAATTTTCATATCAAAATTGTATTAGCAGTTGCTTGGCATTGCAAGTCGCGGGTTTGAATCTCGCCCTGGGTATGGATGTTTGTATTATATTTATAAAGATATCAACAAACGCTAACTAAATTCCATACAAAATTCAGATTTGTTGTCAAGAAACTAGCCATTCAAACAAGCAATATTTAGTAGAGTATGGGGGCTTTGTAGTGTACGTGTGTATTTGTATTATCTGTATTTATTCATAATTATTATTATCTAACAACGAAATTTGATAAATAGCAGTATGTGTATAGTGTGAGTGGATAGTGTTTTATTGTTTATAAGTGGAACTTGGAGGTACACAGAATTACATGGAGTACCTGTAAATTTTTCAAGTTAAATTTATTATTTGGGACGGAACAATAATTAGAATTTTAATCTTTTGAAAAAAATAAAATACATCATTTCTCATTTAATCATCAATTTCTGACTTTGCAAATTTAAAATCCATATCCTTTTGAAGTTCAACGAAATGAAAGTGAAATATAATCAGAAGCAGAAAGAGTTATATTTTAAAATATGTTTATTCATTTCTCTGTCGGCTTCTGTAAACAAGACATAAATCAAACATTCAGATACAGATATTTATCACACTGTTTATCAGTTCGTTCTTTTGCTGTCCGTTACGCTTTACGGACAATTGTGAGAGAATGGTTCGCACGCAAAATTAAAATTGGCAACCCGAACAGCGTCGATGCAAATATGTACAGATCCGTCCTATACTGCAATCTTTGACACACATTACTATTTCATTTTCCTAGATATAAATGAATGAATATGATTGAAAATGTATCTGTTTGCGTAATGAATCATAAATAAATATATCATCACGTCTCTTATATATTACTGGGTGTGGCACTCTGCCGTAGCAGATCTCGATAAGCGATATATTTATGCGCATAAAGTGCGGTTACCAGCTGTCAAGTCACGCCTCCCAAAGTTGTTAGCAGAAAGCGACTCACAGGGCTAATTATAATGTGGTAAAAATCATTTGTCGCTTTTGAGAATTGAACTGAGGTTCTCAAATCCACAACTGAGGCTGACTCACACCACTGAGCCACCTACTCATTATTTTAGGAACATATGTTCAGTAAATATTTCAAGGGTTCGTACAGCCCAATATCATGGAATATAGTGTACGTACTTCATCCACATTCATAATTATTTCCATAGAAGCTTGTTTATTTCTTTCGGAATCTTCCGTTACTTGTTTTTCAAAAAAATCTCAACTAAAACATATTATAAAGTTTAATTCTTTCCAAACTTAATCACTAATCATAAATGTTCGTTCCAATTAATCGGATGCTATAAAAGCACTATCTAACTAACCAAATTTAGATTTAATGATCCCATAATACAAATCCTTCTTCGACGAATTAGCAGAGACGCAAACCAACACTTACAATGAAACAAAAACAGATCTAAAACTAACCAATCCCAATCAGCCATCATTATCCTAAACTAAAACCCTCCTACTAAATCCCGTGCGCGTTTAAGACTATCTAGGTTTCAGTTTCAATCAATGTTTACGAGCCGAACTTCAACCGTTTTATGGTTCGAGTCTCGTCAAACTTTTACGCTCCGGTCAGGGAATTTGATAACTGTTTAGGGATATGGAGTAGGTTGGCTGCAATGCAGGAAGTTGAGATGGAACAATCGTGCAGTAAGCCGGTCTAGTTTACTTCTACTAGTTAGTTGATTACTTCAAGATACTGGAATTTACTATATCCACGTATAAAGTTGAGACGAAGTAAGCGATGTTTATTACTGAGTTGTTTAGAACAGTGGTTTTCAAACGGTGGGTCGGGAAGATATTGGAGGGAGGTCGTCAGATACTGTCCATCATAGGATTGATATTAAAATACTATTCATTCTTCAAACTGTTATACTAATATCTCAAAGTTCTTAATGAGAAATGTTTCCCTTAATAAAGTAGAAATTAAATAAGAACATGTACAATATTACACTGTAATAGTGTTAAAAGAAAATAACAAACGCGACTTAATTCTGTCGTTTACATTATTTTTACAAATAATTAAATGGAATTATTCAGGAGAAATTTTGACAGTTAAACTTAATGCATTTGTTTGTTATTTTGTTTAAATTCCGTGGTAAACACTAATTTAATTGTAATTTTGTAAATTTTCGTATTTAATTTCTGCCAATACAAAACACAAAAAATAAATTCTGTTTAGTAGTTTTATTTCAAGTAGAAAATTAATGAATTGTTGGGAAAGTAATATTAATATTTTTCATGTTATCTTGAATCCACTTGTCTATTCGCTGGTTCAATTCATTTGTATATTCATCATTATTATTATTAATTTTTCCTTGTCTTATAAACCCTTGTTCCAAAGGTTCAATTATTTTCAAATCTTTCAACAATTGTGCGTTCACTGCACTATTGTTTCGAAAATTTTCAAAGCTCAAATGATTTTGCAGTTTGTTTATTTCATAGTCATTTAAAGTTTTGCCTAGGAATGATGCTATTTTTCTTATAGAATTTTTCATGTCCTGTAAGTAATAAATATTATATTAAATTTAAATAATATCTGAACGCAAATAAATACCGAAATGATGTCTTCAAAGAATAAGAAAAGAATGTTTAGGTTATTCTTGACAGAAAGGGCTTCTTCAATGTGGCTCCAGTATGGTGTCCATGGCTCTACAATTATTTCAACTTTAAATTCTATATTTAATATATATATATATATATATATATATATATATATATATACAGCGTGTTAAAAAAGTTCCGGGACGGTGAAATATCTCGAGAAAAACACATCGAATCAAGAAACCAAAAAACACGTGTTTCATATTTTGCAAAAACCTATCTAAGCATACCAAACACAAACCCCAATCCCCATCCCCAGGGGGTGGGGCGGGGGGCAACGTTGAAACCTTAAATGGGAACCCCCATTTTTTATTACAGATTCGTATTCTGCGAAAAAAAATAAGTTAATTTTATCTGAAACTTTTTTTCCAATTCGGAATAGATGGCGCTCTAAACGCAAAAATAAGTTTTGACATGATTCTGAAAGAAAAGTAAAAAACGGTCTAATATCACAAGAAATAAACATTATTTTTTATATATATATATAGAAAAAGATAATTAAATAGAAATATTAAATATTTATAAACATGGAAAATCAATATATTTCTAAAATTGAAAGTTGTAGAGAATAAAATTTTGCTTACGTTTATTACATGTACATATAAGTAAAAGGCTTACGTAAATTCTTCTCAAAATAGTCCCAATATGTAGAAAAGTTTCCGTGAAACCCCTGAGTTTTGAAAAGTCTATTGAGATGGTAGAACGATACAGCTACGTCTTTTGGGTTGCGTGCTACATAAATTGTCTGAAAATTGAAAACAAAGTTCATCATATAAAAATAAATATATCATCACGCCTTTTACCCATTACTGGGAGTGGCATTCTGCCGTAGCAGATCTCGGTAAATGATACATTTAAAAATTAATAAATATATAATCACGCTTTTTATCCATTATTGGGTGCGGCACTCTGCCGAAGCAGATCTCAATAAGTGATATATTTATGCGCTTGAAGTGCGGTTACCAGCTGTCAAATCACATACATTTATGCGTGTGAAATTCGGTTATCAGGCCCAACAAAGATGTTAGTGAAGAGGGAGGCACAGAAATAATTGTAATGTGGTAAAAATTGTTTGTCGGCTATGGGAATCGAGCCGAGGTTCTCAAATCCACAAGCTGACTTAATATCACTGAGCCACCTACCCTTTCAATAATCATATCTAATATATTATTTAATTTGTATTAACAATTACATTTTATACAAGTTTTAAATTATTTTAAAACATTATGTTTATTGTTAATAAATACCTTACATCCATTTGAATGCCAGTCCTTTGGCAAAAGACTAAACGGTAAATGAGTTTTTATAAATCTAGGTGATTTCATTGAAGGCAAAATTTGCCAACCATGCTGAGATATTTCTTCTATCAAATTTTGATTAAATTCTGAATCAGAATTGTCGTCTATGATTTCTTGCTTCACATCATCATGAAAGAATAATCCAAATCTAGGAATTAAAATTAAAATGAGATAGTATATTTGAAGAAATATGTCCTTGCTTACTCCAGAAATGGAAATCTTTGTTCAAGAGGAATCGTAGTAGCTGTACTATAATCTAGATCATTTCCAATTAACCATAACAGTTCTTGAGTTAGAGTCGTGCCTGAAATTATATTTATTTATTTATTTGTTGCGCTGCACAACAGGAACTTAATCCCAATGATTGTAGCTCATAGTGAAATTTATTTAACGTGGGCGCAGTTGTAAAAATTACCTGATCTAGGAAATGATACAATCCATACATCATCTGTCCGAACTTCTAAATTATAATATTTTTCAGCTTCTGTTATGAACTTTTGCGGGAAAAAATATTTGTGGGGGCCCACTTGTACAAAACCAGTACGTTCACCTGTTTAAATCAATTAATACTTAATATTACTTCGCATATTTATTAAAACAAAATTAAGTAATAGTAACATGTTATGTTTAATTTGACCGATCGATGTGTAATTTCGTTGGAAACATGAATATAAATAACAAAATGAACCGTTCAATGAAAAATGCAAGTGTAAGGTAAACTGCTAATGTTAAACAAATAGAAAATATGTAAGATTCAAGGATTACATACGTCATGTGAAGATGTGAAAGTGTCATGAATGTAAGTCATAAAATTGTTATTATATAAATTTAGAGATATTTTTACTATTAACACAGGATGATTCATAACGTACGGTAGGGGGCCTCAAAATAATGCATTTTCCTTAATAAACTTTCGACAAGTTATAGTACATTAAAGTTGAATCAATTAATTAGCAGTCGTTTCAAACTATAGGGGTTAATTATGTTTTAAATAGGAATTGGGAATACTTGAAAGTTTGTTGAATAATATTTAGTTAGAAAAATTAATATTAATGTAGTATTACGCTACTCTGTACAACAGGAACTTAATCCCAATTACTGTACAGTATCCGAACGCACCGAGCCGTAGTATGCTAGTTAATATATATTTAGCTTAAGTGGGATTCAAACTCGGAATTTCCGGCTTCGAATGCCGTTACGCTATCTACACCACCGTACTGCCGGACTTTTTTTACTTTGCAATACATTTTTGAAAAAAAAATTAGGTACATGTACCTAGCAATTAGGGTTGTTAAATAGACTAAGAATTTAGTTTTACTGATGAATTAAAGTTATAATATTCGTTTTACTTTTGGGCCAAGTAATTCTCTGGGTTTTACAATATATTTATTTAGCAATATAATAACAAAAAAATAAACTTACCCTTAAAATCATTCAACAACTGTTTATTAGTCTCAGAATGAACTGGATGGATTTCAAATGGAAATGTATAAGAATCGTGAACCATTGTTTTTATTACTAGAAATGTTAGAAGGTAACTGCTCATCTCAAAAAATGAATCTTCATCTTTATACCTATATAGTTTCGCATTACCTAACAGCAATATGAAAAGAGGGGAGCAATAGAAATTTGCAAATACCTACCACTATTCACATACGTGTACTTTATTAGCAATCATGAGCGCCGATAGTCAAATAATAATAATATATACATACAAGCATCATATTAATAATAAGCAATTTACAGTTATTATTGAGAAAAAATATCTCGGTGACCATGTAAACAGCACATATATGCACTAGATACAGATACTATGAAATTATCACTAACACATTGAAAATTTATATAATATAAATTAATTTCGATACGTTAGCAAGCAGATAATTAGTAATTTAACTAACAGTTATGTATAGGGTATGTGCGTACAGTTGTCACAAGCTCACAATTTTCGTTCTTGTTACAGTAATATATTATTTCTATTTTTCTACTCGTATTGTTATTTTTGAATAAGTGAAAGGAATGAATGCATTCAAGGTTTTTGTCTTCTATGTATTTTACAGCAAATAATTAATAAGTAATTAATGTATCGGATAGTAAAATGTCAACGAAACAAGAAATATAATATATCTATCAAGCCTCAGTTTATGATAAAATATTGATGTCACTCTCAGCCCTTTCATTAAATTTACTGTATTTAATCTCGATCTCACGCGCGAGTCACACGAGAGTGTTGTTAATATTAAAACTAAACGGCATTGAATGCCCGAATTATCTTATAGACTAATTTTTAGCGATTAAATTAATTAAATAATTTTCTTCATTAGAAGACTACATCGCACCCTTAATATAAAATCCACAGCATTTAAATCATCTCAGTCTTAAATCACACATTTATAAAAAAAATCATCGCGGATTTCAACAGTCAAAACTCCGGCGTTTGCAACCCGGAATCGTTTAGAACGTACGACAACTTCTCATCTCAAGGTGTCGTCAACTTCTACCAAATTAATATCCTCATTTCGCTAATTGATTTCAACAAAAACAAACCGAGCCGTCCACAAAAACACAACCCGCCACGCCACACAGCGCCACTGACGAGAATTCAAAAGTAGCGCGACTCAACTTTTAATTAAATAAAACTTGCCGCGGAAAAACTCCACCATCACCACCCCTCAGCAGATGCTAGTTATGTCGGGGGTGGAATTAAGATCGATATGCGGCGGGGGTGTAAATGAAGGGTGCAACTTGGGATTTTTGGCATTGTTGAGGTTAAAGGGTGATTTGTTTTTTATTGTTGGTGTTTTGTTTGTGAGGGGTGAAGTTTTAATGGTTGCTGATTTTAGTGTCATAATTTTTTTAATTAAATTTTTGTTTGAATAAACAACTCAGATATGAAAACAGGAAAATGCTATATTTTAGAAACATACACCTTTTGAAACATTCACATGTCATTTTATTAACTATTGACAAATATAGCAATAAGATTGGAATTACAAATTAAGAATTAAGTACATACTTCCTAAATTTTATAGGACTAAAGTACATAGTTTAATCCTGACGGAAATAATTACCTGAGGGATTAAAATTTAATGCATTTTAATTCTGTGGTATAAACACTATTTTTTGCATTTCCAACCATACATTTTGAAGTGCGAAATTTGTTTTGCACCCATTTGAATATTACACTATTATTTCAACTTTTTCAATAGCAAAAGAACGCTATTTCAGGAATGTTTACGTTGCCATGGATACGACATTGTTTTTTTCGTTTTAGGACCAAAAATAGCATTTTTAGGGTCAGTTTTTCAATCATCGATTAATGTTAATCATGATTAACATTAATTGAAAGTAAATAGGAGATTGAAAACTGGCCCTGACTACAGTTATCATGATGATACAAATAATTTTGTCATTTTGTTTCATTTTAATATTGAATAAATCTGCGAAATATTCTAAATAAATGTGTATAAAAAATAATATATTTCAAACGGACTAAAAATACTATTTCGAGTACCGCAATATTAAAAAATACGACTGTGTCTGAATGGTTCAAATCCATTTCTAAGCAACTGTAATTGGTATTATATTCTTGTTGTGCAGAACAGTAATTAATATAATATAATAGATGTATCATCTTCATCAGAAAGTTATATTTATAACATCGTAATACCTTGCATACATCTCGTAATGTCTGAAATCTTGCATCGCAGTTGCATGGCACGTGGCACGTGGCACGTGGCACGTCACTGCTAATGGCATTTACCAGCACACCACATGATGCATAGCATTACCTGCTCAATGTTATTTTAACTAATTTCCCTAGTAAAATAAGTACAATTTCTGTACTTGACTCTTACTCGTTCAAATAAACGAGGAATGAGGAAGATAAAATATCCCCGCTGTTGCACCAGCCATCACTTTAAATTGATTCTGCATTCTAAGTTTTAGTTCACGAGGAAATTAAACGAAATTTGCATTTTTTTAATATCTGATGATTGAGCGCGAATTGTAACTGCAGCACGTGCAGATGGCTCAAATCATGTTCGAAGATAATTGCATTTATTATAATAGCGAAAATTATTCCTATGCATTTGTACCTGTAGTATCATAGTTATGCATATTTTAAGATCATATTAAGATCCTACTAGGCTTTTAAAAGTTTCATTATATTTCAAAAGGAAACTTCATTATTTTGAATATTTGGCATTTAAATAATTTTAGACAAAAATACTTCAAATAAAAGTTATAGAGAACTAAATTTTAAGCACTTTTATTTAAAACATGTTTCTGTAGAACAATTTTTAAACGTACAACAAAATGGCAACTATTTATTTCAAAAATCTTTATTTATAAAAAGTCATTAATTAAACAGCAAGCTATGAGCATATGTTTGTTATTTGAAAACAAAACAAATAATATCTTTTTCTAGTATAATTTTACATAATAACATTTTTTTGTATCTTTGAAAATAAACGAAATACTCGTGGTGGCAGTCTTACGACAAACATCCTGTATAGTTTTCCTAGGCCGAAAAATATCCCTGTTGCTATATTCTTAATCAATTTGTCTCAAATATTATGTACCTACAATACTATCTCTTAGAGAAAAATAGCTTGAAAGTTTATCTCAAGCCAGTTATTATCCTTTCTTCTGCAAGGAATAAACAAAAAAACACCCTTGACTTTTTCACAAGAAATATAAACCGTTTACGTAGAAAAACTATAACTCTATCACGCTACAAAAAACCATAACTACTATAAGTCCAGACAGAGTCTTGTTCGTGAAGGTGTGTTCCAGGGCACCTGTGTGTCTTCCGCACAGCACAATGCAGCTCGTTACGGCGCTAAGTGACAGCACAAACACACGTGGCGCCGCACAGCGACACACCGCTGATTCAATTAGGGGATTCCCGCCGCGCCAAATCGACAAAGATGTGTTTTTACCTTTTTACCGCTCGACGGCTCGACGCTCGTCATAATGTGATTTACCCCGGGAAAGGGTTGTTTATAGACAGGATGCTACCGTTATGTCAGCTGGGACTCGACATTTAGTTTTTAATGTTTGAGGATTTTATTATAGGGTTTCAGATTTAGTGACGTACAATCAAATCAAGAAGATTTGGTTATGATTTTATTAATTGTCATAATATTTTTAATTAATGAATGAGATTACTTATAATTTTGATACAAACCCCTGACACATCGCTTCATTCGCATAATATCTATACATTTTTAATTATTTTTGAAAGAGCAAAAAATTATGCATTATAAAGTTGGCACAACTCTTTTTACTAAGGTTACATACTGCAATTTTGATCACATAAAAAGAAATGGGACCGCGAAAGAATATATTTATAATTTTTGCTTCCAAGCGGGTCATGGCTCTGAAAAGTATAGAGTAACAAATAAATAAATAAAAAAATTCGCAGATTTGGCGAAGATCAATTGAACGATAAATCTAATTCATAAATATTTGATAAACTATATCATGATTTTATGTTTGTATGTATGTTTCAGCGAAAAGTTGATTAATTTAGCTAGATATCTTGTACTGTTAAATACATATAAAAATAACAATGAACGTGTTATCAAAATTAAAATCAGTGCGCAATGCAAACCATTTAAAACCGCTTGAAACAGCGTTATAACGAGCCTCCATCTGCCCTCGTTAAAAAAACCGATAATAAAATAAACACACGACCCTTCTCAACCCCAACAAATAAAGATCATTTATTTTATGACAAATTTAAATGAATATTTCACCCGAGCAGTTTTTGTATCATTCTAAATTAGCATACAACTCGACAAAAAATTATCACAGAGTAGTGGAGAATATATACCGCGGTTTAACTAGCGTAGCATATCGTGCACACTTGGCCAAGTAAATTAGTTTAATCTCGAAAACGACCGGTAAATCAGGATAATTAATATATCAGTAATTTGTGGCGCGAAACTACCACTTCTGGGTTCATCCCTATACGCAAAGTGCGCAAAGCGTTATTGATTGCAGGGGGGTGGGACAAAACACTAGCGCAGTGTTTCTCAAATGTTTCAGAGAATTTCTGTCTGTGTTGAAAGATGTGCGAAATAAAAAAAATATATCGAACAATCCTTAATAAATATTTGATCACATATTCAATCAAATTTTTATCTAGTTTTATTGAGTAGTATAACTTTTAAAATAAAAACAATAAGTTCTGCGCAATTGAAATTTAAACTGCTGTAAATAATGTATCTATTTAAATTCGTATAAATGTAGAATGTTGTGTTTGTAAATCCGAAATTATGTAATAACTATGTTAGTGTTTGAAATATTGTAGATTCATCTTCAAATTTGATAGATAATTTCATATTTAATCCAACAATGCCTCATTTTAGTTTTTGAGATATTAAAGTTTAAATTAATATACCTCTGCAATTGCAGATCCGTTTTATTATTAGTTTAAAGGAGAGACAGTTATGTACATGCTTAAGCCAACGTTGAAAATCGCATATCTCTATTTATTTTTATTTTGTGAAATATTAAAATTTAAACAAGAAAATATTAAATTAAAATAGCTCTGAAATTGCATATATATATATATATATATATATATATATATATATGTCATTATTATGTAAAAAGATAGATAATCAGATGCTTAATCCAACGTTGAAAACCCCATGTCTTTATCTTTTTTCTAAAAATGTTAATCTATAAAATTAAAAAAGTTATACGGGACGGTCACCCATCCAACAAGTACCTTCTCTCAATGTTCCTTTACTTTTTTGATCGCTCGCGCACGCCGCTAACCGCTCGGCTACCAAGCTATTGCAGCCATGGCCGAGCGGTTAGTGATGCCGGCTAGCGATCACGAGAGTCAAACAACATTGAGAGAGAGTACTGGTTGGATGGGTGAGCGTTATCTATAAAATTTTTTATTTTGTAGATTAATATTATTTGGAAAAATATGAAGATATACTGTTATAGAATTTAGATTAAGCGTACAATTATCTATCTTTTCAACTAATTTCGAGGTGCATTTGCAGATCCATATTTATTTAATATTTTCATGTTTAATTTTAAATATCTCAAATATTAAAATAGTTGGAGACCTGGAGATTAGATTTTTATTATAAATATACATAGTTTTATTTTATAACAATACTTAAAAATTATTTCAAAGGACTGTATGATTTTTATGGGGCTATAGAAATTATTATTAACATTATGCCATCTTGAGATTACTTCAAATTTTATTTAAGGGTTGTACAATTTTTTTAAGCAGTACGGTGGTGTGGATAGCGTTACTACATTCGAATCCGAAAATCTCGAGTTCAAATCCCATTCAAGCTAAATATATATTAACTACCACATAACGACTCGGTGAATTCCGAATCCTGTACTGTAATTAGGATTAAGTTCCTGTTTTACAAAGTAGAATAAATAAATAAATAAATAAATAAATAATACTATTTTAATGAAAGATCTAGGAATATGATTGAACATTTGTTGTGTGAACAAAATATGAGACGAGCCTGTATGAATGAAATTATAAAGAAATAAATATACCATCACGCCTTTTACCCATTACTGGGTGTAGCACTCTGCCGAAGCAGATCTCGATAAGTGACATATTTATGCGCGTGAAGTGCGGTTACCAGTCGTCAAATCACGGCCCCCAAAGATGTTAGTGGTGAGGGAGCCACAGGGGTAATTTTAAATTGGTGAAAATGTTTTGTCGGCTGTGGATTGGAACCAGGGTTCTTTGGATCCACAGGCCGACTTGCTACCACTGTGCCATTAGCCCATATAACTAAATTATAACTGTAGATAATTTGTGGTATGCCAAATGAATGCTAAAATTGCAAAATGAATCAAAGACTCGTGTTTCTTAATTTGAAGAAAAAGGGCATAGCACTTTAGCTTATTGTAGCGTTCAGATTTTATTTAATTCCTAACATTTTGAGAATCACTGGTTGTGCCACGGCCGTCGCGGCGTCCACAGCAAAAAGCTCCAGATACCGCTCGGCCGATAAAGAAGTTTAATGTCTGGTAGGTTCGGGGTCAGGTGTAGAAACGGCGCGATAACGGACACCGCTTCTAACTTCAGGAAACACACGCGTAAACCGTCGCTGTGGCTTCTCTACATTAGGCTACTTTATTATAGTACAGGCCGTCGTTTTAATGAACTTTAATATATAAATAACACGGCGCGCATCCAACGTAGCGCGTATGTAGCGCGGCGCGCGGCGTGCTGGCGCAGACGCTACAGGATGACTAAGACTGAAGGACGAAAGTATGATTCGCAGATGCATGTACGGTATTTTTTATGATGCACTTATGATATTGCTTCTTTATTCACGGATGTAGGCCAGGATTGAAATACTCATAATTTTCTGGTAAATTAATACCAATACGCAGTTATTAAAACACAAGTTTCACGTTTATATCGTTTAAGGACATTATAAAATAGGGAGTTATTATTCCATACTAGGACATTTTTTAATTAACTTCTTCGTACGACTTGGAGCTTTAATTCAAATATAATTTAACTGAGTAGTATAATTTTGTATATGGTATATGGACTTTGTTCGGCAGTTAGTAGATCACATCTCTAAATTATTTTTTTCCTACAAGCTATAAACTCCATAAGTTTTATTACGGCTCTTATTCTTGCAAAGAAATCCAGTATAAAAGTAATAAGACATTATTATTACGATACATCAAGCATTAAAAATATCAAATATAAAAAATGTATTAGCATAGATGTATTTATCTTTCACATTTTTCTTTTATTTTTTAATGAAATTGTTATTTAGTCAAATAACAAGTGAGGTGAGGTATGCATATATTAAAAAGATATTAAATGTTACAAAAACTACTTACTTTTTACTGTTAATCGTATCTAATTTCATATTATGCAAAATTTAACATCAAAGCAAATATGTTGACATATGAAACTGTTAAGCAAATAAGGTATTAAAATATTTAGCGGTTCCTTTTTTGTTTCTGCCTCCTTATTCCGAATCTGTCTCTCGCTTGATGGAGAATCTTTTTGCGAGGTTACCAGCTCTACGATTATGGCGCTGACCCTTTTTAAGAAGGGTTAGTTACAAACCAAATATATTAGGGCAGCAAATCACTTACTTTTTAATACAGATTAAAATATCTAAGTACCCATTAGGACTGCGCGAACCCTTAAATTTATTTTTACTACTTTAAAAACTTAGATTAATTATTTTATACATATTATATTTAGTTTCTGCTAGGTTTTAAAAATATGTAAATTCAAATTCAAAAGTGCTTATACTACGTTCAAAATTTCGAATATATGACGTCAAACTGCATATGCAATATGTTAATTTATTTTTATAGTTATTGCACAAACAAAAATAAATCTGTGTCCTGATTTAAATGAAAAATTCATACCTACACACCTTCCATTTCAATTATTTTTGTACAAAATAATATGATAATTTTTGTTATGTTAGACACCTACGGCTCATTTTTTAATTAACACTAATTATTTATTACAGAAGGGTTCTACTCATTATATTAAATCATTCTCAACAAAAACCTACCAATATTAAACATAATTCTATATTCCATCAAATGGGGTAGTACGAACAATTGAAACATTGAGTGAACATTTATTAAATAAATAAATAAATATGTATATCAGAACGCCTTCTACCCAGTACTGTTTAAAGGACAGACTGTTACATGAGTAAGCCAACGTTAAAAATCCCATGTCTCTATCTTTTTCCAAAAAATGTTAATCTACAAAATTAAAAAAAAAGTTACACGGAACGGTCACCCATCCAACAAGTACCTGCTCTCCATGTTCCTTTACTTTTCTGATCGCTCGCGCACGCCGCTAATCGCTCGGCTACCGAGCTATTGCAGCCATGGCCGAGCGGTTAGTGATGCCGGCTAGCGATCACGAGAGTCAAACAACATTGAGAGAGAGTACTGATTGGATGGGTGAGCATTATGTATAAAAAATTTTATTTTGTAGATTAATATTATTTGGAAAAATATGAAGATATACTGTTATAGAATTTAGATTAAGCGTACAATTATCTATACTTTCAACTAATTTTGAGGTGATTCTGCATTTGCAGATCCATATTTATTTATTATTTTCATGTTTAATTTTAAATATTTCAAATATTAAAATAGTTAAAGAGCTGAAGATTAGATTTTTATTATAAATATACATAGTTTTATTTTATAACAATACCTTAAAATTATTACTGTAAGATTTGTACGATACTATAGAAATTATTATTATTATTATACCAAGATTACTTCAAATTTTATTTAAATATGTATATCATCACGCCTTCTACCCATTACTGGGTGTGGCACTCTGACGCAGCAGATCTCGGTAAGTGTTATATTTTGCACGTAAAGTGCGGTTACCAACCGTCAAATAACGGCTTCTAGATATATTAGTGGAGGGAGAGCCACAGGGATAGTTTTAACGTGGTGAACTCGGGTTCTCAAATCCACAGGTCGACTCAATATCACTGAGCCACCAACCCTATCAACATTCCTATCTTAACATACAATCCACATACATAATTCCGTTCATACAATCTCATCTAATTTTTCATTCTGTCATATCTATCCATTTATTCCTAGGTCATTCTTATCTTTTTGTTTCATTTTCAGTTACTGCATTGTGTGGACTTTTCTTTCATATACAAGTGCAGGCTATCGCTTTCATCTTTTCTAATTTTTGTAGATTCGTTGTTAGATTCGTTATTAGATTCGTTGTTAGGTGTAAGCGTGAGTAATTTGAGATGTTTTGCGCATATGTTATGTACGTCGAAAAAAGAAGATGAATGATAAGTGAACAGGAGTGATTAGATAGATGTGATTGAAGGTTTGTTGTGTGATAAATGATTTCGAGTGTAATAAAAAAATGAGTTTATATGGAGTGATCTATGAATGTGGTTGAAATGAGGGTAGTGTGTTTGAATGATAATGTTTGATGAGAGCTGATTATTTGATAAATGAGTAAATATTTTATGAGTGATTTTAGGGTTCGTGCTACCCCATTTGTTGGAAAATAACGTGAAAATGTGTATGTATGTATGTATTCTTGCATTTCTCAGCCTCAATTTTACCAAAATAAACCTGTTTTAGCAATCTTTCAATATGATGGTAAAAGATAAAATCCAATATCCAGCTAAAACAAAACAGAATCAAATCATAAAGTCTACAAAGGCTTGTAAAGCAATCTCCCAATATTTCAAGGCGATAACAATCACCTGCGATCTTATTGTTGTATCGCATCGATCACTTGTTTTAACGGCGTTTGTGCGTCGTAACAATTGAATTCAATCTGGAAACGGGAAGTTCCTGTAGCGGGGGAAGAGTAGGGGCTTCGATTTCGCTGGCGCAATAACTGTAGTGCCCCCTGGGGACGTGCGCCCATTTAAAGAATCGCCTGAATCGCCGCCCATTGCTGGTGATTGCTCACGTGCAGCCCACGTGGCCGGTCACTAGATAGCGACGAGATAACATTGATAGCAAGGGGTGAGTTACTGGATTATCAAGGGGTAATGTCTTTTAAATTAAGGCCAGCTGATTTAGATTATATTTTTTGGAGACTGGAATTGGATGCGGACAATTCGGTATGCTTTGTTTCCATCTAAATTGGAAGATATTTCTTTATAGTATTTGCAGATCTTAGTAGACTTTGGATATCACTTAACGAGCTATCAAACCTATTAACTAATATTAATGATTCAAGCAGTGGCGTAGCTCCCATTTAATAAATAACAATCACATTAATTTATACGCTATTAAATTTATTGTAAGACATCATCTTATAATTTTATATTTTAAAAATGGGCGAAATGATACTGATATTGGTAATTTATAATCAATCATTATAGGTATCTTGAGTACCTACTATGAATTTAATGATTAAATTTAATCGCGATTGAAGGAGCTGGCTGCCTTTTAATCACTTATTTAAAAATGCACCACAATGGAAAATGAGGCTAGCTGATTGGTTGAATTTATAATCATTGAAATAATCAATATTAAATTCTCAATAAAAAAATATATATTTCTTGTAAGATCGAAGACGGGGGGGGGGGGGCTCCTAACCGATGGGCCCCATAGCAGATATAGCGATTGCTACGCCCCTGGATTCAAGCCTTCGAAAAGTTATAATTGTAATTACAGTTGAATTTTTTATGTACTATTAAATATGTGACATATGTACAAACTCATATGATGGACAATGAATGATGTATAGATAGGAAATTCCTGTGAATGATAGTGAATTAATTGGCAATTATGTATCTACTTGAATTTTCACAGTATTACTGCAAATTCCTAAATGTCCTTTCAATTAGCTGTCAATTTACTCGTAAATTATCGTTGGCTAATGCGTGCGATTTTAACTTGTGATACAATGGCGCAACTATCCATACATGTTCATGTAATGTAGGAAAATTGCAGATTTTTAGGTCAGGGAAATGATAGAAATATATACAGGTACTTGAAAATATATAATGCCTGTATATTTTTTTTATGAATAAAATTTAGATATTAATAATAGCAGATATAGAAGTGACCTTGACCTTTAATTAGCTTCTTAACAGCAACCAATCAATCAAAATATAAATAATTCTCTTTTTATAGAAGTTGTCATGATTTTAATCTTAAATTGGTACCTATTACATGCCTATTTAAAAAGTAAAAAAACTTATAAATAATTCATTAGTCGCATCTTTTCATTGAAGTAAAAAAAAAGGAATTCGCATTAATTTTATGACTATTTTTAAATTTACAAAAGATTCAGTAACAAAAAATGGCAACTTTTGTATCGGATGTTATATTTCTTATAATTCAATTAAACAAGTATATTTTTAAACCTCAGACACAGATAAAAATGGTAAGAGTCAGTCAATAAATCTTGTATAAATGTAAACATGATTAGCAAAATAATTCCACAATTTCCTTACTGTAATTAAAACACAATATTTGTTCACTCGAACTAATTTTTTACAACCGGCTACAAATCATCGCGGAAAACCCGCAAGTTTTTGCTCAAATATTCTACAAAAAATATCTAACAAATGTTAGATATTACACAGTGAAATTTTTTCTCAACCATGCAGATAAAATGGTATAAAACATGATATGAGCCAATATACACAAAAACAAGAAGTAGAATCATCTGAGTGGGATCGCACGAGACAAGCACAATCTAGATGATGCCTTGTGTCCTTAGGGAAAGGACGATACAACGAACCCTTCAACCCTGTAAAATACATTCATATAAACAGCCATTTGACTGACTGACCATTTTAAAAGGATATTTTCATTCCTTGCGTCGAATTTCCTCAAGTTTCATATGCAACAGATGTACGTAGCACATTTACAATTGACCTATTTCTATTTACATACTAACCTAAAGTGTTATAAATATTACCAACCATACAGTGAAAGAAGAACATATCAAAAAGTATTTATTATGCTGTTCATTATTATAACAAAGGGAATGATAAGACCCACAGCATAAATATCTTACTACTTACACAACTGCAATTATCTACTTTTAAATTAAAAGATAAGAAAACATATGTTTACTTGCATATGCGAGTATTGTTTATTCTATCAGCGAATTTCTGTCATTTACAACGTAAAATTATCGGCAACGAACAAATTATCAGCTCTTCTGTTCATGGACAACGTACTCGCATGAAATAGTTATTTGTTTCATTAAAACTAAAAATACAAGTTTTCGGGTCAAGTAATACAGGTTGACTCGAAATAATATTTTTAGTCCACTTGAAACATATTTTTTTTATCCACTTAATTAGAAAAATTCACAGATTTATTAAAATTAAAATGAAATAAATTGACAAAATTATTGTTTATAGTTATTTGTTTCATTAGAATTAAAAATATAGGTTTTCGGGTCGAGTAATAAAGGCTGTTGAACGATACGTAGCGGAGTCTGGCAATATTGCCAGACTCGAAATAATATTTTTAGTCCGATTGAAACATACTACATTTTTGTACTTTTTTTATTTAAAAAGTTTCGCAGATTCATTCAAATTAAAATGAATGAAACTGAGAAAATTATGACAACTTTAGTAAAAATGCTATTTTTGGTCCTTGGACCAAAAAACGATGACGTAGTAATGGTAACGACAACATTTCTGAAATAATGTTCTTTTACTATTGAAAAAGTTGAAATAATAGTGTCATATTCAAGTGGATGGGGTATTGGCTCAGTGGTATCGAGTCGGCCTGTGGATCCTGAGAACCCTGGTTCGATTCCCACAGCCGACAAACAATTTTCACCAATTTAAAATTATCCCTGTGGCTCCCCTACCACTAACATTTTTAGGAGCCTTGATTTGACGGCGGGTAACCGCACTTTACGTGCATGAATATATCACTTACTGAGATCTGCTTCGGCAGAGTGCAAGACCCAGTAATGGGTAAAAAGGCGTGATGATATATTTTATTTTTTATACTCAAGTGGGTAAAAAAATAATTTTTTTTTAAGTAAAATAACATCTAAAATAATCAATTTTTTTTTGATTTACCTATTGTCTTATTCTATTTCCTGTTCTAATTACAAAATAGGGATCTATGGCTATTTCGCCGCCATGGGCATCATCTTCATACCGATGACACAGTCCTGGCGCACGTTTCAGCATTACTCAGCGTCGACTGCGATTCGCGATCTGCTGCTATCACAACGACAACGCATTGTGAAGTTTAATACGAAGGAAACATTCATATTTTATAAAGGTCGTGTAGGTTATGCGAGGAACGCGACGGAGACGCTTATCTGCCCAATATTCGCGTGAAGAAATAGCCTGGACATTCTGTATAACCATGTTGTGATGGTTTAGTAAATGAAGCGTAAATTCAATGTTATATTTCTTAGGTATTCCCCAGATTATTTGAAAACAAACACACGTTTACATGTTTCGAAATATTCTTGTTATTGTCGTAAAGTATTTTTAGATTCATTGTTTTTAAATTAACGCAGATGAATTATTAAACATATACGAGTAATAAGGAAAATTTCATTAGACGTGTTATTCATAAAACTAAACACTAAAAATAAGTTTACATGATGTTTTAAATGATGAAATATTGTTTAGTATTCCCAATAACTTTGTACTTTTTTTTTATATCCTGTGATAACATGGGGAAAATTGCATGCAAAAAATACACTATTTATGTGATAACTTCTAAATACCAATATTTCCCGGAAAAATTTGTTAATCTTTTGTAAATATGAATTTAATACAATTATTTCCTTAATAAATTTATCCTGTTTATGGGAAAATACATGTTCTATCTATTAAAATTTATACTGTGGATCGTAACCTCTTAAGGGGACGCGAAGACATTAAAGAGGGGTCGTCGGACGCCATTTACTAATGTTAAAAAAATATGTTTTCAAAGTTCCATCCATTTGTATGCTTTCAATTTAATTTTAAGGATTACTTAAATGAAAAATATCAATTCGTATATTTGACAGCAATGTTAAATAACACATTTAATAGATCTTGTTCATTTAAAGAAAAATTATTATAAAAATTTAAGTTATGGCGCAACTGACCATCAGAGAATTTATTACAAGCGTGATAGTAAAATACAATTAATTCTATAAAAATCAAATAAAAAGTAGGGGAGTCGCGGTAGAATTTATTTCTTATTTTTGCCTCCAAGGGGGTTATGGCACCGAAAAGTTTAAAAACCACTGGTATACTTAAAATGATGTATTAACTTTTCTCACAATTATTAAACGCCCATTAAATACAATAACGTTTACACCATTAAAAAAAATTAATTTCATAATAATTACCTTAGTAACAAGTAAACAAAGAAAACAGAAACGAATCTAAAAAAATATAACGAGTAATATAGATTCTGGGTAAAGTAAATTATATGTTTAATCAACTTGTCTATGGAACAATCTCACACTTGGCGCCGTTTGTACATTGAAAATGATACATATTAATTCTTAATATCTGTTATATGTGTCAAAGGAACCTTCGAACGAATTTAATAAATTCACGACACGTATTATGCATTGTACGTAGATGATTTACATGTGGTTGATTCCTTGTCTTCAATGTTTAGTCATAAAGACGTAATCATAATCCTTGCAACATGATATAACACTTGACGAGAAATTAAAATGGTTTTCTGGAATTATTTATAATTTAGTTTCACACTAATGGCTTTTAAATAAGTACAATTCTATTGTATAAATGATGAGAGATAAAAACTTTATTTTATTTACGTGTTAAACAACAAACAAACGTAAATAGGTGCCAACTATATAAATTTTATTTTTTATCAGTAACACATAGACTAATATTTCATATATTTATCATACAATAAACAAACAACATAGTTATATGATCGTAAAAAATAATCATAAAATATAAATCAACTTTTCAACGGCTAACATGGCTCTATAAATATGTATGAATAAAATGAAGAAAACATAATTGGGAGTAAATAATAATGAAAAATAAATAAATACATAGTTGTTTTTATAAATATATTTTTGCAATATAGTAATTGTACATATAATTATTCAAATTATGCTAATTTCAAATAATAATCATAATGTACCAGTTGGTGAATTGATTTATGCAATATAAGAAATACAATGTGGTATCGAGTCGGCCTGTGGATCCGAGGAACCCTGGTTTGATCTCACAGCCGGCAAACATTTTCACCAATTTAAAATTATCCCTGTAGCTCCCCCTCCACTATCATCTTTGGGAGTCGTGACGGCTGGTAACCGCACTTTACGCGCCTAAATATATCACTTACTGAGATCTGCGTCGGCAGAGTGCCACACCCAGTAATGGGTAAAGGGCGTGATGATATATTTATTTATTTTATTCAAGAAATAAAATGTTAATTTTTGTATTTATTGATTTTAGAGTAGAATGCTTCTAATAAATTTTGTAGATAATTGAATTCTGGGTCCAAGCCATTAATTATATTTCATTTTATACTTTTTTAAAAGGTAAAATAAAGTTTAAAATTTTATAAAAATGCTCATTTGTAGTGATAGCTTTGGGATTTAAACAAAATTGCAAACAAATGCAAAACAATTTCAATGGTTTGACAGTTCGCACTTATTATTACATAGTATTTAGAAGTATGCCTTTGTTAAAAAATACTATTATAATGGGAATAATAATGCTTGCGCGAACTGTTAAACATTGAAAATTGTTTTGCATTTGTTTGTAATTTTGTTTAAATCCCAAGGCTATCACTACAAATGAGCATTTTTATAAAATTTTAAATCTTATTTTTACCTGTTAAAAAAGATATAAAATAAAATATGATTTAGTAATCTAGAAGATTTATTTGATGCATTTTATTTTAAAATCATTATGGAATAATATATTCCTATAAAAATGAACATTGTATTTCTTAAATATTGTTTTGTATGATTGAAATTTACTGTAAACTTTAGGTCCCTTGTATGCTAAGGGGTGGCAACCCACATAACCCCAGCGTCATTATATATGCTGCACTGTCATTAGGAATCACTTCCTGTTCCTGTTTCCAAATAAATACTATTAAAAATGGGTGTATTTTCATAAATTCATAATGAAATGAAGTGTGCAGATATTACGCATATTATATTCGTATGAATGCGTGCGACCCTTCAAATTTGAGTGTTACTTTACAAATTATGTCAATGTCCCGGCTCGGCTTTCTCCAAGTTCCTGCTCATTGAACTTCACCAACAGCAGCGTATTTCTATAATTGCATTTCAATGTTGTCACTAGCTGACTCTGTCCTTAGAGCAAGATAGGAAATCTATTTGATTGATCAGTTATCGATGAGGTATTGCTTGTAACAAGTTATCCACATTTAACTAATATTTTGGCAAATTATTGCTACTGACAGTATTCATTCTTGTTTTATTATTAGACAATTAATAAATGCAATTATAATTGTTATATTTAAGTTTATTAGTTTACCGTAAATAATATTTGAAAGTAGTATCACCTAAGGGGACTGACTACTTCTTTTTCTAATCATCTTAAACCGGTTAGTGTTAAATACGTTCGAAGAATTGTTAATAATTATAAATTGTAAAATCTACAATTCTAGAAATGTATTGTACATAGTACTCTACATATGTAAAATACTTTATCTATTTATTAAAATATGCATTTATGTAAATGAATTTGTACTTACATATTTTCTTTTCTATTTCAGGTAAGTGTTTTACCCTTTTCAATTTTGCATGTATCCATTTAAGATTATGTAAATAAATTTTTTGGAATCATTTGAAATATTTAAGAGAAAATATTTTTATGACTTATTAAAAATTTAAATATGTAAATATATCTAATACACATTTAGTTAAGAGTTGATTATTCAAGGAAACTCTACAAACATGTGATTAGTTTTTTATTAGTTAGTGGAACTAAAATTACAGGCACTACACTAATTATTGAAAGTAGAATGAACAATCATTCACAAACAACAAAATAATGAACTAAGGGAAAAAACATTGAAAGGTTTTTCTTGCATATAAAACAAGAAAAGGAATCCGTTATATTTTATCTTATTTTGTTTTGCATTAGGAAAATTTTGCTTTATTTTATATTACTAAGTAAACGAGGAAAATGTAAGCTGCAATTAGAAAACTGATATTTGATTTGCTAATTTAAGTAACACTTCTTTTATTTCCAATTTATTTAAAACAATAAATTTGCAGTTAATTTTTTCGCTTAAACAAGAAAATTGCTTATTTATTAACTATAAATAAGAATTTATTTTTTTTAACAAAGGTTGTTTGCGGTTTTCATTTTCTTTTTTGATATACACTAGCGTTGAAGTAGATATATATATATATATATATATATATATATATATATATATATATTTTTAATTTTACTCCACTTATAAAGATAAGACACAACAAACATAATAATAAATAATTAATTTTAAATAATATCATATTACAATTATTCTTTCTTTAATTGAGATTGATTAGGTGTAATTATATTTTTTTCTACAATTATCTACACTTAGGTACAAAAATTAATTTCGCGTCTGATAAGTAATTTATCAGAATTATTAGCAATATATTTCATCTGTGTTCTGATTCCTGATATTCAAAAAATATATTTATATCTACGTTACGTAACTAAATTTAAATTTATGATAATTCGAAAATAAATCTATTAAATGGGTCATTTTAAATAAATGCTGTTAAACTATCATATCTCAATATGTACATTGTTTATTACTTAAATAACATTTTTTCATTAATATATGCAAATATTTGATACATATCGTATAATTTATTTTGTATCGAACCCGTATTTTGAAGTACTTTGTGTGATTGGAACCAATTTTAAAATTTAAACGCAATAATCACTGATAATACAAATATGAAATGTAGTACAAAAACACATTTAGATAAAATATAAATGTTTCAAATTTAAAAATTACCTATACATTAAATTTAAAATATTTTCTGATCGTTACTTTTCTTAATTGTGATTTATTTAAAATATGGGAAGTAAGATAAACATATTTTAATTTTATTAATATTCACCTTTTTTTCTATAAATATTTATGCAAAAATATGTTCCACAAATGAAAATATTATTTTATACAAACCTGAACGGTATTTTTATTATTTGCCAATTAAATAAATATTATTTGACAAATTTGACATAATATAATAAAATACCCGTTAGTTCAGTTTAGTCTTGAATAAATTTTCTTTTTAACAGACATTGCAAGAATAATATCTACTAATCAACTTATGCAAAAAATCGCATATATATTCATGCTATAGTACTTCTATTAAGATGAACAACAAAAAAATTATAATTAGAATATTAGTATGTCATAAGTACCAGCATAATTAAATGACTGACGTAAATAATTGGAAATCCTCTTCAGAATATCACGACTATTATACTCGCATTAGAAATAATAAATTGCAAACACGTGATCAAAAACATCTTATACATAAGTGAACAGATATCAGTGATATAGAAAAACACTCATGATAACAGAATAAAAGTTGAACATTTATCAAAACATGCCGATTTTGTGGTAATACCAATCAGCAATTAATATTCTTGTATATACAGTGAAAAAAAAACTAGGTATTTTCAAGGTTTTTGGTGGGGGAATCATGATTCCTACTATATAAGCATTTAAAATAGTAATCAACAGCAACAATGTTAGTGTTATTCGTATTGTTGATATCAGCGTGCGCTCTGAGCGCGCAGCTGCCGCCTTCATGTGACAGCCCGGTGTACTGCCAGGGCCCGCTCCTGCACACCGTGCAAATGGCGCACATTTTCAACGACTCCAAAACATTCGTCGATCTGCGAATGAAAGAATCACAAGACATCACGCTACAGAACTTCCAAACACTCATGAGTAAAACCAACAACAATCCATCAGTGGATGAAATCAAACAATTCGTGAGTGACAACTTCGCAGAAGGAAAAGAACTAGAAGAATGGACTCCAGCAGACTTCATTGCTGAACCTAAATTCTTGTCAAAAATTCAAGACACGACTCTGCGTGATTTCGCTAAGGAGATAGTGGCGCTGTGGAAGACACTAGCACGGAAGGTAAAACCCGAAGTGACACAAAATCCGAGTCAATATTCTTTGATGCCGATACCGAATGGATTCATAATCCCTGGAGGGCGGTTCAAGGAGATATATTACTGGGACACGTACTGGATCGTTCGCGGGCTGCTGATCAGCGAGATGACGGAAACAGCGCGCGGTATTATCGAGAACTTCATGTTCCTGGTGAAGAAACTCGGTCACGTGCCAAACGGTTCCCGCCTTTACTACTCGCAGCGTTCACAACCGCCCTTGTTGACTAAAATGGTTGACCAATACATCACATATACCAACGATCTCGACTGGCTAAAACAAAACATTGAAGTACTAGAAAAAGAATTAGAATATTTTATCAATTACAGGCAAATTAGAATTAAACAACGCTTAATCACGTACAGAATGTATCAATACAACGCACCAAGTGCCGGTCCGCGACCAGAATCATACCGTGAAGATGTTCTCACTGCTGCCAACACTCCCAATCCGAATAACACCTACGTTGAGTTGAAGAGCGCTGCTGAGAGTGGTTGGGACTTCTCTAGCCGATGGTTCTTTGATGCAGAAGGAGGTAATCACGCAAATCTGTCCAATATTCATACTACAAGAGTCATCCCAGTTGATCTAAACTCATTTATTTACGATGCTTTCAACATTCTCGCTAAGTTATATATTAAAATTAACCAACCAACCAAAGCCGCCTATTGGAAGACAGAAGCCACCGCATTGAGACTTGCGATCAACGCTATTCTTTGGAACGATCAAGCCGGTATTTGGCAAGATTTCGATATTATACTGAAAAAACATCGAGACTATTTCTACGTTAGTAACATTGCACCGTTGTGGGTGAATGCAACAGAACTCTTACGCACAAGAAAAGTAGTTAAAAGCGTCCTGGAATATTTACAAAAAGAAGGTATTGAAAAATATCCAGGAGGAACACCGACGTCCATGGTAGAAAGTGGGGAACAATGGGACAGTCCGAATTGTTGGGCGCCTCTACAAGCAATCCTGGTGCAAGCGCTTGAAAATGACGACAACGATGAATCTAAACAACTAGCGGAAAAATTAGCAACACTGTGGATCCGAGCAAACTATATCGGCTTCAAGGACACAAACGAAATGTTTGAGAAGTACGATGCCAAAGTACCCGGTCAATTTGGAGGTGGTGGCGAGTACACGGTGCAAGCCGGCTTCGGATGGACCAATGGCGTAGCTCTAGAATTTTTAGAAAAATACGGTCATCTATTAACAGCACCGTAATAGCTAAATTAATCGTGTGATTGAAAGAAAAATAGTATTCATTTTAAAAATATGTATTAATTATTTATTACCAAACTATACTATGTTATTAGAATAAAATAAATACGTACTTAAATACACAGAATAAATAAATATAACAAATGTTATTTACACCCAACGTCATATCCTAAATCTTGTAATCCTTTCGTTAAAACATTCATTGAAATTGATGCATATCCATTAGAAGTCATTCTAACTACTATAAAAATAAATAAGGATTACCATTTAATAAATTAAATTTTACTACAAAATAAACTTACAATGATTGCCTTCGCCGCTAGCAAGTAAAGAAGCTTGAACTAATTCAGGCTGATAACCGAATAAGCTAGCCAAGTAACCCAAATAAGTGGATGGAACTGGTTTAGATAAAGGCATAGATAAATTATGTACTCCTGGTTGAATTGGCATATGAATACGGCCGTAACCTTGCAAAGTGGCCCCGCTGTAAACACTTAAAACTATTTGTGGCCCTGCAATTTTAAAATGTATTTGTACCACATATTGTTTAGTAAATATTGTAACTTACACCCTGATGGATTGGTAGATTTAAATGTTATTTCTATAGGAAAATTAAAAACAATGTTATCGCCGTTCACAACGACGTGTGCGGTTTGAGTAACACCTGCTTCGATACCACTGACTACCTTCCAATCGGGACCAGCTATTATTTCGTATTTACTGTACCACAAACTGCCCGCCGCTGCTGTTATGTCTACATATTCTAATTGACCATTTAAAGAAACTAAAAACATACCATCACTTGACATTATATTGCATTTAAAGGTAGAAATACATTTTTAAAATTCAATATTTGTAAACAACCAAAGAAGTTGAATTGAAATGTCAACAAGACGTCAACTCAGGATTGGGACATGCGCACAAGAACGTTGCATACCAACAGAACAATAAATTTAAATTTTAAACCGCGAAGTATCAAAAATTTAGAAACTTGTATTTAAAACATAAAAACTCATTTAATTTATGCAAATTATGTTTTTATAATTAAAATACAGTTCAAGAAACATATAATACATCAAATTACAAATCTTTAATGCATGACATAGGGAGAATAGTTGTAAAAATATCCCTAGTTTAAATATTTTTCCAAAAGATAAAACGTAATTGAATGTAAATATTTTATTGCATTTGCATATCGTAAACAAGTGGTTTATGTGGTATAAAACTCATTATAAAGAAAAGAATTTGCTAAATTGAGATTTCACTGACATTTAGTGACCTTGACGGCTCTCTTGTGTCAACGACACGATGTTTATAGGTTAAAAATTGCAAATAACAAAATGGTGTTTTGTGTTAAATAATTAAATGTTAACGTTATTAGAATTACAAATAAACTATCAATGTGAATGAGTAAAATAGTAGTGTTGTAACGCATTTGCTATGAATTTGGGAACTTATAACCCTTATGGGAACGGGTTGCTGTATGCAGGCTTCAACCAAGATCAGGGTAAGGTATTTTACAGCATAATATCAAATAAAATTGTTTGAATACCGTTATATTATTTTATAGGATGTTTCGCTTGTGCAACTGACACTGGATTTAGAGTTTACAACTGTGATCCGTTAAAAGAAAAAGAAAGACAAGATTTCCCTGATGGAGGGCTTTGTTATGTTGAAATGTTGTTTCGGTGCAACTACCTTGCGTTGGTGGGCGGTGGGCCCCGGCCCGTGTACCCTCCCAACCGAGTTATGGTTTGGGACGACTTGAAAAAAGCTCCAGCCATATCATTAGAATTTAATGCCCCTGTTAAAGCAGTGCGGTTAAGAAGGGATCGTATTGTTGTTGTTTTAGGTAATATACATTCATTTTAAAATTGTACTCATTTCAAAGATATTTGTGTCACAGAGAAACAGATTAACAGATAGTCTATTTCTCTACTAATTAATTAAAGTTTATACTAGTTTTAAACTTGAAGATTCATGAAAATTCTTGACATGTATTATAAACAGAAACAAATCATCATTATATTTTGCAGTTATTTTTCTCTTTTATGCAAATAACAGATTTTAATTTGTTTCCAATTTGAATCCAGTTGATTCAATTGGAATATCTCTACACGAATTTCCTTCCAGAGGGCGTAATCAAAGTCTACACTTTCACACAAACCCCCCAACAGCTGCACGTATTTGAGACAAGCCCCAATCCTCGGGGTCTGTGCGTGCTCTGCCCTAACAGCAACAACTCGCTGCTGGCATTCCCCGGGCGGCGGGTGGGCCACGTGCAGCTGGTGGATCTAGCCAACACGGAGCGTGCGCCCCTGGACGTGGCGGCGCACGAAGCGGCTCTCAGCTGCGTGCAACTCAACCTGCAGGGCACACGTCTCGCCACCGCCAGCGAGAAGGGCACGCTCATCAGGGTGTTTGACACAGTGAGTGGACAGAGACTCACGGAGCTGCGTCGAGGCGCACACCAGGTACAGAACGAATAGATACATATTTCTATCTGCAGTTATTATTATAATTAACACATAGAAATAGATGTTAGTGATTGATTGTTTGTAGGCAATGATCTATTGCATCAACTTCAACCATAGTTCGACGTGGCTATGCGTGGCTTCGGACCACGGCACCGTGCACATCTTTGCCTTAGATGATCCCAAACTCAACAAGCAGTCCACACTGGCCAACGCCACCTTTCTACCCAAGTACTTTACTTCGAACTGGTCGTTTTGTAAATTCACTGTTCCCAATGGACCACCGTGTGTTTGCGCGTTTGGCGCTGACAATAATTCTGTGATTGGTGAGTTAAAACGCAATAGTAAGGGATGCACAGCGTAAGTGAATGTATATGTTGTGTTGCAGTGATTTGTGCTGATGGTAGCTATTATAAATTCGTGTTCAACAACAAGGGCGAGTGCACGAGAGACGTGAGTGCCCAGTTTCTTGAAATGACTGATGACCACGCGTAAAAACGTAAAAACTAACTACTGTCACATATTTATATTCTTCAACTTATACGATATTTAATTCTTTCTATCTGCGTCATTTGTATCTGGGGTAAGAGATAATAGGAGCCAAGTCAAACCAACCATCAACTGTGTACATAGATGTAGTATTACTCCCTTTATTCACACAGATAACAATACAAATTTCAACAAGTGATGCAAATGTTGATTTTGACAAGAATACGTTTTGATTCAATTCGTCGTCCCTTTGTGTTCTATTTCGCATCACTTTCTTCTGGATTATTCGCCATTTTCTTTATGATTCCCTGCTCATATCGCTTTGTAGTATCATTCTATGCAGACAAGATATCATGTAGTGTCTATATTTTTTATCATGTAAATTATATTTCCTGATACTATAAAATAAAATATTATGAATTTTATGTCTGTATTTTTATCGATATATTTGTGAGTTTCATACATTTTCATACGTAGAAATAAGGAATAGTTTGTTTTATAGAAATGTGAACTACAATCATAATAAATAAATACAACCGGAAGTGATTCCTGTGAGCTACAGATGAAACCTGATTGCTGTGAGACCATTTCCGGTTGATTTTACAGTAATAAACTAATATTTACAAACTGGAAGAGATAACTAAATATAAGCACTGCCTAATTCATAGATCAGTCTTCTAAAACACTAAATAAAATGGAAGCAGAAATATTGAATAAATTGACAGATATAGAATTAATTAATTAAAAGCGCAGCAATTTCTAATTAATATGTATCACAATTTTTAAATCTTAAAGGTTTTAAATATCCTTTGTGTAACAAGTGCACAATGTTATAATCTCGAAAAATATCATAATTTCTTGTTCTATCTTTGATTATCGCTTTGATTTTAAATTAAATCCCTGTTTGTATTTTTAAACAATTTATGAGCTATCAAAATATTTGTTAATCAATTTGCAACAACTGATTAATATTGTCGATTTAGATTTACAAAGAAACTAACCGTGCCTCGTAAGTAGATGCTAATTTTATATTATTTTAATAAATATTCTTATTTTTATCAACATATATTTAGAGTTTTTGGGAAATCAAATCTTTTCTCTTATTTAGACACTAGCCAATTTAGAACTCAGTCATTTAATAAATAGGATAAAATAGTTTGAAATATTTTCTGCAAACACAGCCGTTCAGAAATGATTTCTCCTCAAAATAGATAACTAAATTAAATCATATAGATGTATAACAATATCAAATGGAAACACTCTAATTACTAACAAATTTCAAAAATATTGTGAGTTGCTTGGGGCCAAACCCGTAGTTGCAGATCTCAGTAGAGAACATTTTTGAAATTTATTAGTAGCATGTATAATAAAAATTAATTAAAATCACATGTAACAATAACTGCTAGTAGGAATGCTGTTTATATTTTCTCTTAATCAACATTCATACTAGCGATTCATAATACTAAATAAATCTGTTTTAATCTTTGTTTTAACAAACAAACATTGAGCCGAAACAAGTTGTTGAACAACGAGAACAGAAGATCATATTTATACAATGATCTTCTTGTCTATGGGGGTGTCGTCCACTTTGTGGATGTAGCCACCATAGGCTTGCATGATCGTTGGGGAAATCGTACCCACTTTCTTCCCAGCACACGTTGGGTGAAACAAATAGTAGTAGTACAACAACATTGTGTACCATTTGATCAAAAATAGAGTTGATAGTGCCACAGCAATAACTAGAAGTAAAATATTATTTATTAAAGTCACTCATATTGATAATTTCATTAATACAAGCTCGTCTCATCTTACTACTTATAATTTGATACTATATTCGTGTAAAAGTGACGCCATACTTAGACTGTTCAACGAAACGTAGACACCAGGAACCAAGTCAAAATAGGAAACCAAGATAACCGCTCCGACGAGGGTGTATGTAATACCGCTGATGATCAGCCAAGGTAGCACACACTTGGGGGACCTCAGGCAGATGCCGTAGATCATTAGACCACACGCTATCTGATTTAGACATCCGAATATCGTCCCGATGTCCAGTAGGAATATCAATACTGTAACATCATTATTATTTGATAATACTGTAGTTATTTGTATATTAAGAATGAAAGACAATTATTTCCGAAGGTGCTGTGTCAGTTCCTGAGCCGAAGGAAATGGATATAAAGCACCTGAAGGGAGAATGACATTTTCTTTATAAAGTATACGTACAAGGTGTAAAATAAAAAATAATTATTTGATCTAAATAATTTTAAAAAACGTTTCGAGGGTGTATGATTGCGGATATTTTGGCAAGATCAGATACTTTTTATCGATAGCCATTTTTTAACAGAGAATGGGACGATATTTTTTTAAATGACATGCTATAATTTTTTTTATTCCATTCTAAAGAGTAATTTTTTTCTGTGTACAAACATATCAAAAAATAATAATACTTTATTTGATAAAAATGGATAAAAACCATATTGAATAAATGCAATTTTACTGATTTTGACCGGAAATAGATTTTAATTGCAATAAATATACTAGTGATAAAATAAACAAAATTGTCGCCATGACATTTTAATCTTTCACAAAGACAAGAATTATGGATTATTTTAAACCCTGTATGTTTTCTTAAAAGCTATGTATGAAAATTTCGGATCGGAAATTTTATTTGAAGTTGGGAAGAAAATTTTACGTTCTAGCAGGGTCGTGAAAAAAATAGCTATTTTGTTTGATCGCACAACAGAAAATGATCTCGAGTTACAGTGCCAGCATATTTCACAACACTGAAGTACAGTGAGAAGATAACAGAGAGTGAATTTACATAAGTGATTAGATGTAATGAATAAGATTACAAGAACTATCTTAGTTTGGTGAATACTATGAGGTAATTATATAAATGTTAATGACAATATTGATCCTTAATTCTATCCAATTTTGTTTCTATTTTTGATCCTATAAATTATTTATGAATTCGAGTTCGACATGCGAAAGAACACTATTAAAATAATTATCTTTTTAAATGAGTTTATTTCCTTCTTATCGTTCTAGCAGTTCTTAGAGCTTAGGTGGAAGTTAAATAGGAATGATTAAACAATTTTTAAAAATAAATAAATATGTTGATAGTTTATTTAAAATAAATATCTACAAAATAATATCATGTTTTATCAAAATCATTGTATGTTTTTGCTATTTCTGTAGCTTTATTTCTTAATTGTCTCAAGAATATTACTTCATGTGAAGGTAATTTATTTTCAATCGCCCATTCTATACAAGTATTAAAACTAGTTGCGGCGTCTTCATGTTTAACCGACATTTTTGTATCTTCAAGTTCATCTTCTGTTTTCATCACGGTTTCAACCATTTCATGGGCAGGAAGTAGCTGTAGATTATCTTCTTTTTCAAATATTTCCGATACTTTTGGTGAGTCCAGAACTGCTTTACCAGCAATGTACCTAATGCCGTATCGCTTTTTAAATTTATTTAGCCAGCCTTCACTCGCCTTAAAGTCATCTTTATTAGGATATAATTGCGAATAAAAAAATCGGGCCTTTTCTTTTAAAACTTCTCCTGAGATTGGTAAATCCAGTGCTTTCTCTTGTAGAAACCACGAATATAAAGCTGAATCAACAAGAGGGTATTCACCACCTTTCAGAGTTTTTCTTTTGGATGGTCCTTGATCAGCTGAAGAGACGAATTCTAATATTCGTTCCTTGTTTTTCTTTAGACCGCTGACTGTTGCTTTACCTACATCGTACTCTAAAGCTAATTTGGATGCTGCTTCCCCTTCATCAAGTCTTCTGAGAATTACAGCTTTGTCGGAAAGAGACAGTGTGACGTGTTTCCGTTTTAAAGGGTTTATATGATTGTCTGTCGGTGTACACATAGTTAACACTACACTAACACTGATAATTGTTCGGATTTTGTTGAGTTGAGGAATCAAAATGCAGAACCTACAAGGAAATGATTCTTCACACACAGACACTTCTTTATTGTTGTACACGAAAAGTAATCTTTCAGAGTTACTGTACAGATTACTGATTGGTAGAATTACCGAATGTTGAACAATCAGTTCGGATTACTGAGTAATTTATTTAATTTATGATGAAATTAGAGCATTCAGTACTATGAACTTTCACTAATTCGAACATTCCGAAAGCGCACTGCGCACTGTTTCTTATCGTTATTTTTTCTTTTCGAATTTAATTGCTATGTTATCGTATATTTCACGTTAATTAATTTCCAATTATACTTTATTTGAAATAAAATAAGACAATTTGTAAGTATATGCGTATTTCTATCAATTTTTAAATAATATTGATGCCAATATTTTAAAAGTAATTATAATAACAATAGTAAATAATGAGAGGAATAATAATATTGATGTGTATTTTGAATTTTATTCAAAGTTATAAACATAATAAAGACTGCTATTTAAAAGAGCGCTTCTAGGTAAATATGGGGTGTAAGAAAAGAGCGATATATGTAATATCGCCTGATTTATTTACCATTGTTTGGTATTTTTAATACGAGACTTATTTATATTGCTTTCTAAATTGTTAATAATTATATTTTAATCATTAGAGAAATAATTGGTATCGTGTTCGGGCGCAAAATGTATTTTAGTATCTAAAAGAGGATAATACCTTGTACAACATGCTGAGAACGATGCAACAACTTCTTATTCGATTTATATTGCTGCTGTTCATCAAAATAAACCGAATTAGCATTCTGGCCCTCTTCCTCCTCGTTCAAATCAGTCAAAACTAACTCCCATGCATCTCTTGTGTGTCTCAAGCCGAGCATCATCCCAAAAGTTAGCACAGCCGTAATAATCTATAAAATCAAAATTCATATTCGGTTTGAGAATAAACAAACCCCTCTCTGTTTACTCACAAAGGCCATAATGGCCAGCAAGAGAGCCCATTGTCGCAAGGTGAAACAAATTATGTTCAATTCGTTAGTGGTTCGCGCCATGGATGATAAAGAAATCTGATTTATTTCTTAATGTGTAGTTTTTTGATTTGATAGCAGTTTATATTAGTGAAGATTTTATTCTGCATTGACATGAACCACAGAATGACGGGTAACGAATGCGCAGCGTATGAAATCAATAATAACAGAAACCAGGGCTGCTCAGCGGGGATATTTTTAGATTGGATCCAAATTCAAAATGTATTTTTTATTCTAACATCTATATTGTAATAATAATAACAATAATAATAATAATAATGCCAAAAAGCCAGTTAAATTTTTTATTTCTTCAAATAAATATTCTATTCACTGTCATTAATAAATATCTGTTTAAAGTGGTAGAGTACAATTACGAGTAAAATATAAATATTTCATTGGTATCCGGAGATTCTACAATACTTATTATAATTACATTTAAAGTGGAACGATTTGTAAATAGGATGTAAAATAAGTTGCGTTATCAGTATATTTTATTTTGCTGTGTTCCACGTGGAGTATTTGTATAGCAATGTATAGAAATCGCGTCCTGCACAAATGGGAACTTTTATGATATTTTTAATTTCGTTAATAGCTTTTCCGGACAATGATTCATTGTATGTTGTATATAATAAGGATTGTTACGATTACGAATTAAAGCAGCGGCCCAAAATGGTTGCTAAATATTTTTATTTGAGATTTATTTTTTTCCGTCAGTATGTTATTTACTTTGGGCAGTATTAACAAAAATCATCAGTTATAAAATAGAAATATGTCAATAATTTACGTCAATATCTGTCAAATTACTCATTTTGTCAGTAAAATTGCTCTTTTTATCAGTAAAATTACTTGTTAAAAACATGTATCGGAACTTGCTTGCGGAGAACGTGCGTCCTACCAGCTTAGAGTTTATTTGTTTAAAACTAGCGAAGCGAGCCTTTCTAAAAATATGATCATTATTCAAATATATGTATGAAATTTGGAAAAATTTAACTCCAAAATTATATTAATTCTACAACTGTTCATATATTTACTACATAAAATTGGTAAATCCTAGGATTTAAGCCATTTTCGGGCATTTACAGTAATATATAATTCAGCTTTCATTTAATGTGAGTTGAAATCATATTTACTTTCAAAAATGTTTTTTTACCGACATTTAGCTTTGAATACTGACAAATAAGTATTTTACTGCCAATTTTTTTTATAAATTCTGGCAAAAAGATTATTTTACTAACATTTTATATTAAATACTGACAGAGAAGTAATTTTACTGATAAAACATTGCATCTAATATTGACATTTTTGAATTTTATACTGACGATAAAAATACAAGTCGTTTCATTTTATGTTTTATAAATACAAGTACGGATGCATCACCGATCAAATAATGATTTTAAAAATATTAAAAATGCTAAAATAAACAAATAAAGTCCGTTCAATAACATCCTACAACTGTCACATTAAATCAAAAACTTTTCCTAATATAAAATTGCATTCTGCACGCAAGCTCATCCTTTCTCCAACATTTCGTGACTGCATCTTCCGTGTTAAAAATACAAAACACGTTCACGAATATTAATTACAAGTGTTGCCATAGAGACGCAACTGACACATCGGTTCGCAAGCAAATAATGTGTGGCGGTGACACTTTATGAAGAACCTCTGCTAATGATGGAGTCCTGGCCCAGCGACCGGGTGGCCCCCGGAGGCATCTACCACCCTGCCAAGGTTACATACAGCCCTGAGACCAAAAAGTTCTTGCAAGGTACGTAATGTTGATTTATTTGTCATTAACGCGATTTGTTTTTAAGTCTTTAAACTTCGGTGATTATTGATTATGTTAATGGCCTGACTTTAACATATTTTACTAGTAGTTGTAGCACAGGATTGACCAGCTAATTATAATTAAGCAATTGTAATCCAGTGGATAACTTTTCACGCATTCATATCTCGCTGACTTATATTCAAATAGTTCGGATTCAACAATTTTAAATGAATAATAAAGTAAATATAATTTTTCAACATTTGCAGAATTAATGCAAGAAAGTAAGCTTTCAATGATGCAACGTAAAAAAATCAACTACTCCTTGCGTTCCGGAGACCCACTTCCTCCTTTATCCAATCGACCGGAAGTAAAACACAAGAATACGATACCAGCAATCGTCGTCCGTCCTGGAACCACCAAACGGCGCCAACTATCGTCCATCATGGACTCTGGAGCCTACGAACCCGATCGCTACGTACCATTACAGCGAGGTGTGGACAGAGACTTTGCCAAGAAGCACCTGCAGGACTTCATGGCCTACGGCAAGGAGCTTAAGGAGACTCCGAAACCGAAAAAGATTATCGAGGAAGATGAACCGGTTATGAATCGATTTGATGAGAGTAAGATATATTTTACACCTACTTTACCAGTCTTGCATATTTATATTCTTTTCTATTTAGTCAAAAGAGAAATCCAAGAACGGATAGAGTGGTTGGCAGACATGGAGAAGCTTGGAGAAGGTCATAAATATAAGATATTAATTGAACAACAAATCGCCGCACGAATCAGAGAAATGGAAAACCTAAAACCATCCAAATCAGAAACAGATAACTAAGGGTAAATCAGTTTATACACTTTACATTACTTGATTATTTATTATGTTTAAATAACAATAAATTGTAACAAATATCTGTGTTGTTTTAAAACACAACAATTGTCTATTTACAACGAGAACCAACTTCCTTTCAATGTCAAGAACCTCTTTTAGCTGGTGTGATTTATTTATTAGATAATTGCTCCGCAACTAAATATTAAACGCTGTCAAAATGAGCCACACATATGAATAAATTATAGTACTATGCACTTGTATTTCTGTCTACCAATACTTATTTTATTTTCTCGTGTTTCTCAACAATGTAAATACACCAAATGGTAATTAATCAATCGTTAAATGTTGTAAAGTTGTGTTTATGTTTTCTGTTTATTGTTTAGGAATCCGTTATTAGGTAGGAAACATTTAGCGGTTGTGATTTTGGCTCGCGGAGGCTCTAAAGGCATTCCTTTGAAAAATTTAGCGTTAGTAAACGGACAAAGTTTATTAGCAAGATCGCTTGCAGTAGTTTGTCAAATAAAAGAGTTTGATTCTATTTGGGTGTCAACTGATCATGAACTAATTGCAAAAGAAGCTGAGAAGTGTAAGTGGAATATTTATAATGTATGTTGTATTACGTTTGCATGTTCATTTGTTGAGTAGGTAGTGGTAAGAAAGGGTTTTCTTACCAAACCGTAGAATTTTTTTTGGACAGGTAATTTTTTTATTATGACGGGTTGTTTTAATTAATTATAAACATTGCTTCTGCATTTCGTTCTCTTAAAATCACCTCCTCATAATATTAAATACATGTTCGTGAATATTTTTATATTGTACATATTTCAAATAATATAGATATCAAGGTAAAGCTCAAGCATTGTGATAATATATATTTTCATTCTTAAATTTTATACAACATAAATAATAATAAAAAATCAAATACTGTAATTTAGTTAGTTACATAAATATAAATTTTAAATAAAGATAAAACAGATTTTGGTCACGCACATAATAAAAGTTATGTAAACACGAATATACAAACATAATAATAAGCACGTCCAAAATATAAATAATATATTTATTTCTACTTCTTGCAATAAATAAATTGCTTCTCATTTCGAATAACTAATAATTATGATTACCCAGTATCTTATATTTATAATTACATGCATTTTTTTACAGTATTAAAGCATTTTACAACATAAATAACTAGTCTATTAAACTGAAACATATTAAATTTATCTTCTCAGAAAAAATAATTGTTAAAATATCAAAATAATAGTGTAATTTTAACAATTATTCCGATTAGAATAAGTATTAGATTGATGCAATAATTTCTCTTCAAAACTAGTAACTGCATTAAATATCGCCTTCTTAGAAGCTAACTGTAAATGCGGAGGAAAACTCTTAACAGTTTTATACATAGTTGTGAAGAACATTTCCAATGGATCATCCTTTTCTTCCTTGGAGAAATGAAAAGAGTTTTGATTTTCTAATTCTAATGTTTCCAATCGTTCATGTTCAATATCCGTATGAATTTCTTCAACAGAAATAGGATCTTGGTCTTGATCATCCTGATCTATAAATGCTGGACATAAATCGATAAAATCTTTGCTAGTTTTTGTTGAATGTGGTTGTGAGTTTTCGTACATAAAATCGTGATCTTGTTTACTGTTTTCTTTTAATATTAAATCTTTACTATCTTCGCGGGAAGTTAGTCTGTAATATAAATGAAGCATTAATCAACCGAAATTTACTGGAAAATATGTTAACCAAAGATTGAGGTTATGTTGTGAAATACTTGCTTGCGATATTGGAGGAAAGGTAATAAGAAAATCATTTTATCATGATATATATATTTCCTCATCTTTTTATCAACTCCGGAATTTTTATGTGTCTTTTTAATTTCACTAACAAAGCATGTTCTTAAATTTCTCCATCTAGCTTTACAGATTTCAGCTAAAAAGTATAAACTTAAAATACGACTGTAATGAAATTTATTGCAGGAAAATATTTTAAATGATATACGTACGTGTGTAATTTACTTTAAGAGAAATTTCATTCCAAATGGCATTCTTAATTTCTGAATCGAAATAGTTTTTATGTTTAGTATCAAACAATTCTTGATGCTTAGAAACTTCAAATATAAGTTTTTCGTTGTCCATTCTATCTATCATAGCAAAAATTTTAGATTTGAAAATAATTATTGACAGCAAATATTCCACAACCACGCTGCATATCTTTCGAGCGCTGCTGTCAATTTTTTGTTACTTTCACTGCAAAATTATTAGACCACAATCATTCTTAAAAATATTTTTAAAAAATACGCTATATCAATTTCGTATCAACTTACTTATTTTATAGAGAAATCAATACAATAATTTAAATTTACGTGAAATATCAACTGTAACTTCACTTTCCAGGTTAAAATATTAAAAGCAATTACTAGCAATGCAAGAAAATATGTTAAACGATTTCTCGTATTTACTGAGTACAAAATATTTTGATGTTTATTTTCTTCATTAATATTTAAATTATTTAATTCTTGTCAGTTTTAAATAGTACTTGAACTTTGCAAAGTATATTTTTAACAGATATGTCGACTTCAGTTTATTGCCTCATGCTGTATTTTTATTGCTACAAATATAAGATGTGATTGTTGTAAATATAAAACAATTATTAAATAACGCCAGTATCTGTATTAGTAATTTATTGTTATTTCTAAGATTGATTTATAAGAGTCGTAAGTTGTGTTATCACATCACAGTGGCATCGCCGTAGATTATATTAATTTATTAAAAAATATTTTACTTCAACCATTTTTATACAGACTAAAATATTGTAATTTCATTACAGTTTTCGCAAATACACTATTCGTTACCTTAGAAATGAAAGGTGAACTTTAGTGAATAGAACAAACAATATTACGTAATATTTTCGCGCATATAATATCATCTTATGATGTTTTTCCTTTTGTTCTTAGTTACTATACCATAGTTGTGTTATACACCAGTAGCGTAGAAGAAGTTTACTTTGCATCACATTTTAGTTGGTGTTCAAATACATTGGCGAAAACCTGAAACTGCTACAGACGAGGCTACGTCAATTTTTGCAGTTCAAGAATTTATAAATTCTCACCCAGAAGTTGATATTATTGCTCTAGTACAGTGTACCTCGCCATTCATTCAAAAACAGTTTCTGTTACAAGCTTTGGAAGCTGTTAAATATGGAAAAGAATGTGTGTTTGCAGTTACACAGTAAGTATATTCAAAATAATATAAATGGTTAATTCATATATAAGTTGTTTAGCTCTTTCAAGTTACGCTGGATAAAGAAAAACTCGGATGAAATAAGAGCGGTTAATTTTAACCCACAAACAAGACCAAGAAGACAAGATTGGCCTGGGGAATATGTTGAAAATGGAATGTTTTATTTCGCAACAAGAAAACTGATTATTGATAGTATATTTCAAAGTAATAGGTGAGTACAACAATATTTCATGCAACTATTGCACCGGTAGAGAGAATTGTGCTACGCCGCCTATGTACATTAACAAAAAATGCAGAAAAAATGTTTTGAAAAATTATGTAATTCTGATATTCTGGAATTTCCTGATAAATAAAACGTGTTTTTTAAAAAAATACTGCGAAAGGTAAACAAAACCAAACCACGTAAACTTTTTGATGCAAATTTTGATTGTTCAAACATTATTAATCATGAAAGTTCTCAAAGTAGTGAAAGTGTTTAAATAATACCATATCATTTAGGTAGGTTGTTATCATAACAAAACTATGTTTATCTATTAAATGGGTATTTATCTTACAAATGAGATGTACTCAGTGCGGAAAGTGACATTGTAAATCGACATGCAATTACTACAATTTTAATATAACGTTAACGTTATCCATAATTTTGAACCGCATTGAACATCAATTTGAAGGTCTGTTTGAAGGTAAAACTAGAGTGTCGATGCTAAATGACAGCAAAGCATGCCAGCGAGGCAAATAGTGCAGACGTAAAAGCAATCACCCGGGTACGTTACGGTGTTAGTGTATTTGTCATGTTGACAGGTTATGATTCACATAACAAGCTCGTGATGATATTGACTAGTTAATCAACAAATTATATTTATCCGGTTACAACACTGGCACTGATGCTGTGTTTATCTTGAAATTTTCAGATGTGCTCTCGTCAAAATACCAGAAAAATACAGTTATGATATAGATTCCTATTGGAATTTGCAACTTGCAAACTATCTGTCAGAATTTATGTTTGAAGAATGACAACTGATTTTGATTCAGGTATGAATGTTATTTTATGACTGTCTTAATTACTAACGTGTCATAGTAAAGCTAACGTTTTTAGTTACATAGAGTATGACACAATATTTATATACTGTCATTTACATTTATAGGTTCGATACCGTCATATTATCGTGAAGTTTACGAAATTTGTTCTCCAAATGGAGAAGCAGTGCATCGAGATGTCTTTCAAGCTTTGTTATCACAATCTAAGTTATCCGGACCAATTTTACGTACGATTTGGGACATGACAGGTCCTCCACAGGGCTTAATAACCCGAACAAATTTCTACAAAACTCTTGCACTTCTTGCCTGGTCACAGAACGGTAAAAATCTATCAGAAAAATTGTTTGACAACTTTAATGGAAAAGGTAAGACGTTATATTTTACAATTTTATTCAGAACTAATTGAATATTACCTTGGCAGAATATCCTACACCAGATTTAGGTGATTTATCATCTGTTAAAACAATTCAAGCTAAACTTAGTTTAAAAAATAATCCAGCCTGTTTGGGATTAACTTATTCCGATATCGCGCAACTCGACTCTATTACAGTAGATTTGGTTCCAGAGAAGAAAGGAATATTTTTAAAACATTCCGAGTATTTAGTATCTTCTAAAAGGTTTAAGGCAACAGTTACTCGGCGTTATAATGATTTCGTCGCCTTAAATGAACTTCTAATCGCCAGGTTTCCTTATAGGTATGTACAGTTTTAAAATAAAACAGTGAAAGTAGTAAAAACGATCTCGTTCTAGAATGATTCCTCGACTTCCGCCGAAGAAGATCGTATCGGACTCTCACTTTTTGGAGTCTCGACGTCGAGGTTTGCTGCGTTGGCTTACGCTGGTGGCGCGACACCCTGTACTGTGTCACGATGCGTTGGTCTCCTACTTCCTCACAGACCAGCGGGGCCCTGACTTACAGTACCGCATTCGAGAGCTCTTTCGTAGAGCGCCTGATGAGTTCACCACCTCGGAGTTGGCCGCCACCGCCAAGGACCTGGTGCCTATGGAGACCGGCTCTGAGTTCGCTACAAGCAGGGAGCATGTTCGTTCCTTGGTAATGGTTGTGGGGCGGTTGAAGCAGCTAGCGGACGCGGGGGTGGAGCGTACGCATGCCTACGCACGCGACATGCTAGAGCTGGGGGCGCAGCTCAAGGCTCTAGGTGGCGAGCAGACTCATCATCCTCGCATCGAGTCCTGGCAGGAGATGAAGAAGGGATTCAGTCAAGTTGCCAAGTAAGAATAATTTTACAACACATTTATCTACAGTTAAATAAATAAAACAATCTGTTTTTTCCTAGTTTTAAAAAATAGGTATTAATAGTTTGTTGATATCATTATTTCTGATATGATAATCTGTTTTGTAACGGATGTGTTGCTCTAGTGCTCTGTATCATATTTCTCATTTGCATGTGACTGTCTGATATTGAAAATTTATATGAAATGTGTATTTGTCATGGTAATTTGCATTTAACGAAAGTTTGCGTCTTCAAATCTCACTCATTTCAACTTAGAGTCAAAAAAATATAACTGTCTAACATTGCTTAACAAATAATTTAACAAATTGCTATTTCTGACAAAAAAATTATTCTTGTATTAACCAAAATATAAAAAATTCCACACATTTAAAGTCTCTTATCTACTGCTGGTATCTACGACTTGCTTTACTCAGCATCTCCCATTGCCCCCCAAGTAATTAAAAAAATTGTTATTTCTGGAAATGTTTAATCTAATTTTTACAGTGATTAAGCAGATAAATTAAAAAATTTAAATACAGCATATTTTTTTTACAATTTCTATTTACAACATTTTTCACTGAAATAATTTTGGTGAATTTTGAACTTTGAAATTCTTAAATCTGGTATTTTATATTTTAAAACTGGTAGACATCATATGAGTGCTTCGGATTCCATTTATTTGATTTTATTTTCAGTGAATTCAATTCATTATCAAGCCAAGCAATCCGTCATTCAACATTGGAAGAGTTAACAGTCTGCGACCGTTTAGCATTACTTCTTGATGTACTTGTCTCACATCGCGACTTGTGCGAGCGATTAGAACGTGGCTTGGCTAACGATCATCAACAAGCGCTCGCTAAAATGTTGAGTTTGAAGAAACGTAAAATTCAGGGCGTCATGCGAGGCACTGACGTGAGTGACTTCAACAATTATTGTAAATTGTTTATTAATTGTAATATTTCAGGCTGAAAGTGTAGAACAGTTGGAGTCGCGTATGTTGGCGCAAGAGAACGTCATCAGCAACATGGAAATGCGTACAGGATTCAGTTTGTATTGTGTCCACATGGAAACTCAATTAGTTCATCTGCATTTAGAAGTTCTGGCGTCGGTTCTGAACACCATGGTCACGGTTCAAATACGATCACACACTGAAGTATGTATGTTTATAAACTATTATAATAAAGTTTTCTGATATATTTTGTCCCATTTTCATATTAATTAATTATTTGCCAGTTATATTCGCACTAAGAATTATTAATATTCGCTACTTGGATTTCATAATTGCACCTTAAAATAAATAGTAGTTGGTACTTTCATTTTATAACTGCCACTTGAAATTAATATTTATTATTTGGATTTAATACTTGCCAATGGAATTTATTATTTGTCACATAGATATAATATTCCACTGAAATTGAATATAATGGCTTGTTTGAGTTTAATAAATCGATTAATTATATTAGCATTTAGAATTTTGTGAGTGGTATTAAATATTTATATCTAGAATATATTTTATTGTTCCCTGTTTTATAGTACCTATTAAAAAAATGTATTTATGGAATAGATGGCTTAGTGGTATCGAGTCGGACTGTGGATTTGAGAACCTCGGTTGGATTCCCAAATCTGACAAACAATTTTCACCACATTAAAATTACTCCTGTCGCTCTCTCTCCACTAACATCTTTGGGAACCGTGATTTGATGGCTGGTAACCGCACTTCACGCGCAAAATATATCATTTACCAAGAGCTGCTTTGGCAGAGTGCCACATCCAGTAATGGGTGAAAGGCATGATATAATAATTTATTTATATTATTTATAGAAAATGTATTTTCTTTTTGTTTCAGCTAGCAGAGATCTGGAAACAAATCCAACCGATAGTGGAGAAGTTTGTTCCTAATGACGGGCAAGAAACTCTGAATGGAACTGGATCTAGATAATTAAGTAGAATATAAGTAAACTAATTAATGATGCTGGGGCATCAGTTTTGTGTTTGTGGTATTTTAAATAGTATTTCTACGTGTGGACAAATAGTAATTTTTGTTAATGTTTTTAAACGATACGTGCCTTACAAATAATTACTCGAATATTTTTATGACGGATTTTGTCTATAATAATAACTAATAATTTTAATTCTATAGGAATATAAAAATGATTCTAAAGTTTAGCGTGATATGAACGTGCAATTAAATATATTTTTGATATTATTAATATACATTCCACTATTTTATATTATCTTCTAATGTTATTGTTGGAAAGCAGGGATAATAAATTGTAAAATGTAAGTTAAGTACTTAATATGAAAACCTGTGTTATGTAAATATTAAAACACAATGTTACATTTTAGAATGAAGCTTTATTACATTCAATATACAATATTTAGTAACTTTCATAGTTCATATATTTATCATTTTCCGTAAGTAATATACATATGTGACTAATTATTAATCCAACAGGCTGCGATATACAAAAACAAAGCCTTTCACAAGTTCTAATTAAGTCTAAGTTAGTGATATATTCAGTTAATTTTGTGCAAAGCGAACGCACTTTGTTTTTGCATACAATTTATTGTTCACACATTGCGTATAACATCTTTACACTCCTTAATATAATAACAAACGGGATAATTAGTATTTTTTATATGAATTATTTGTAATTTACGTAAAACTGGAGAATACGTTATGTTGTAAAGGTAAGTAGGTGTGTAATTTGTAAAATCTGTTCAAGTGTGTTGTCTTGTTGTTGTGTTCGTCTGGAAACTGTGACATGGGGTTTAGAAACGCACGAAATGAGGTAAACAATGGTTGGTAGAGTGCACCTAAACATTTCTGTTTTGAGTGTTGTTCACTGTTTTATATGATATGTTCAAGAGAATTCACTTACATACCGAATGGCTCAATTTTCACTTGAAATGTATTATTTTTGTTTTTGATCGTGTGCTTGAGAAGTGTGGCCATCCAGTATATGTACTTAGGAACACTTAATTTTTGTATATTTCTCAGCGTCAAACAAAAATCTACAATTTTAGGCTTTGTATTTTTTCTTCTAATTCTAAAATCTCGGGTTGTCCTAACATAGCAGCGCTAAAATCACACTTGTGCTATTACAGTTTATAATTGCACTTCACGCGAATACGAGATCTGTTCTACTCTAGCAAGAATAGCACCATTCACCATAAAAAGAACTATGAAATTGCATAATGATATGTTTACACTTATTTACACGCAACTTAATATACTGCACGATTTTATTTTGAATGTACAAAAAGATACATTGGTCGTAATTCCCTTGGACCTTTTAAAACAGTCGGCTGATGAACAACACCCAAGTGGTAGTTATTGTCTTTGATGATGTTAAAATTGCAGGTGAGCATGTATGTCAATTGTGATTATTGCTTGAAACCAGTGTTAGGTGCACTCTGTGTGTTGTATGTGTTTACCAAGTCTCCTGTGTAGTGAGCATGTTGTTAGGACAGTGCGGCAAAGCATCGTGCCCTGTGCAGTAGAGACGCGGGCTGTGCGCACTGTCCCACTGGCCGGGGCCGCAGCGCCGACACAGCCCCGCCAGGGAACACGGGAGCTCGCGTAGTTGCCGGAACTGATGTAGGAGGCCGCGAGCCTTCCGGGTTATCACACTGCCATCCATGTACATCGCTACACAAGAAGTAGATTCTATTCATGGCGAATTATTTTATTTTGTTCATGTCAAATCAGTTGAGATAGATTTTTTTTTAGTGTGTTCGGTGATGAATTTCGATATTAGAAATTTAAATAATCGATGCTAAAAATATTTCAGTGTATAATCTCATTCCAAGATCTGCAATTGCTGAGCTGCCATATCCAACAATTAGTTAGTAAACATGATGAATTATTTATTTTTGTTCGATTGCATGATACTGCATGATACTGGTTAGTGTCCGTAATAAAGAACTTTATTCGACTAGTATGATTAAATAGCTTAATTTAATTCAAAAACTAAAAGTCAAAGTAATTATTATAACATTAAGAATTTCTTACCTAGTGAACTAAAATGAAGCAACATTTCATCGGCGCGCAGGTCCTGAGCTATAACATCATCAGCATACACACATATAATAGCCAAACACAGGAACAGATGGAAATAATCTGTCAAGTAGTTTGCCCAACAAGCTTCCCACATCCTCAGCGCAACAGCCTCGGTAAACTCACGCTTAAAACACCTTCAACATCATCAATATTAAACAACTTATTAGAATATAGAGCAAGTAACGCACAGTAAGATCCAGCGATGACAGAACAGCAGCTCGGATGCATCAGGATACTTGAGCAGATGGTCGTGGAACTTGGGGACCATGAGACGTACCAGCTCGCGAAGATAGCGAAGCGAGATGTCCATGTCACGGTCAGTGGGCGTCGCCACGAACACGGCGCGCTGCATTAACCCAACGAAACACCAGAATGTCGCCACTTCGTCACCCATCTCGCACAACACTGGCGCCAGCAAATCACTCATTCCTTGAGTGTAGCTGAAGACAAAGATTTTAAATCGTGTACTAAATATTTTGCATATGTTGCGTTTACCCTAAACCAGGATTATAAGCAGCGTAGTTGAGCAAAATATTCTTCATGACATCGAGATGGGGGTTCTCATCTCCCGCAAAATACGGATTGGCTCTGTCGGTTCGCACGACGTCTTTCTCAACAACACTTTGCACTCGACGTCGGAACGAGGTCAGCTGAGAACCGCACAGATCCAGTCTTCTGCGAGTTATTTCTTCGTATTCCTTACAACCAGTTACAAGTTTAAGAAGAACACAATAACATTATTGCATTCCCTACCTGTCTACGGATTTCGGCGATTTGTGCGCGTTCCTCGTAAGTGCTCTGGTAAGGATAACAATGTAACAAGAATGGCCAGACTTCTTTTCGAAGTCCGCGTTCCATTCCTGCGAAGAAGATGGCTTTACGAAGGGTTAGGTCTTCTTCTAGCTGCCCTTTTTCGTTGAAAAGACTTCGGAACATGTCTTCGGTTAGTTTTGCAACCTGGCCTTCTTCAGGGTGCAACTCAAGGTCAGATACTTCTGGTCTACATACCATGAAATGTCTGTATGGGAGATTGTCTTCACAGCCTGGAATTGATCATTTTATTGCCACAAACTGATAAAAATTTGAATTGAAAAGTGATAAGGAAATCATGTAGGCGTTCATAAACATACCTTTTGCGTATTTAATACTATGTAGCAAAGAGTGCCATTGATGTAAAACTTGAGCGAGATGATCCAAACCACCGTGGTGGAAATGCAGAATTTTGTACTGAGACTCTCTAGAAGCAACAACTAGCTGACCGCACGTGCAGTTCGCATCGTTGAAGAACAATCGCAGAGATCGCATCTGACTCAAGTCAACATTGAACCTGCGACATTTGTGTGGATGCTTTGTGTTTAGAACCGGAGATGAATTGTTACTATCGGGAAAGTTAAGATTATGTTGCAAGGCAAGAAATTCAGGAGTTGACATCCAATTTGGTTGTTGACTGTCAGTTGAATTGATTGATTCAGAACGAGAAAACGAGAATTTTTCTATAGTGTCAGATAAATCTTTAGCGCTATCCGGTGTGGATATTATTTCAATTTCAGGATTTGCTATTTCAACATTAATATTGATGATATTGATATCTGTAGGTATTTTATCGCTTTCCTCGGAGCTGACTGATTCGTCAGTATGTTTATCGTCATAATTTAAAAATGGATTAGTCGATTTGAGTTCGATTGAATTTGGTCGGTCAAAGTAATCATTAGAAATATAACTGTCAACGCTGATTTGTTTATTGTACAAACACCCGTTTAGATTTTTAGCGTTTTGAAGTTCGCTTGGACACTTTCGTAGCGTGGTGTTTGGGATCCAGTTTAGAAACAATGTGGGCCTTTTCACATCATTGTACTGGTCGACAAATGTCTTGGCAGTGATTGTCAAGTAACCTGGGTGATGCAAGATGTCGAAATCCTGACGTACGATTGTTGGTGGATGTACACAGACATTATTCTTGCAGAACAGCACCTCATTATCAGCGTATTGATCATTGAATTTCTGTTCCTCCTCGCATTCTGAACCAAGAATGTAGTTAGATGCTCGTCGAAGAATATTTGTTATGGGCATCTTAGTTTGAATCATGACATTATTTACCACACACTACACTTGCACTGTCCCACTGACATTTGAACGTTTTATCACTTAACAAATCATTTCCGTTGGCTGTTTGGCAGTAGCCGGCCGTCTGGCTTGCCTATTTGTTAGCAATATTAACACGTTGACTTGGTATCAGTAGCGTTTGTTGAATATTTACAATAGAAACGTTATCGCATTTGCACATATGTTAAAATGAATTTGACTCGATAATGCGGGCGACGTTCATTCGTCCGTCCGCCCTCTCGGCTCCTGATATTGATCCATTGTCACGAAATTTACTCGCCATTTAAAACTATACGCCAAATACTATACTTATCTTCCTCATACTTAAGAAATGATTCATAAATTTAGATATACCTTATCAAGGAAAGGAAACAATGCGCATTTTAAACATACTCAACGATTGACAAATTTAAATTGCGCTCAATGTGTTTGACATTGTAGAACAGTCATTCAAACTTTTATTAAGTTCCGAGTTCAAATATTCAAAAACATTTATAACACGGAGTGCGATAATGGTTAAATATATTTAATTCTATGAACAATGAACATTTAGAGCTATTGTAATTAATTTATAATTCTCTTCTAACATATGGAATCTGCGAATAATATTGAAAAAGGCCGTACATTGTTATTTTAGTATTTTTAAAAGATTATCGAACAGGTTTTCTTCACTACTGGATATAATAAATAAATAAATATAAATATATCATCACGCCTTTTACCCATTACTGGATGTGACTCTCCTGAAGCAGATCTCGGTAATTGATATATTTATGCCCGTGAAGTGCGGTTACCACCCGTCAAATCACGGACCCCAAAGATGTTAGTGGTGAGGAAGGAGTAATTTTAAATTGGTGAAAATGTTTGTCGGCTATGGGAATCGAACTAGGGTTCTTAGAATCCACAGGACCCTGGATATAAAAAAAAGGCGGCATGTAATTCTTTCCATTTATAAAAATAGTATGTGAAAAAGATAATAATTATGTTATAGTAATAATAAATAAATATATCATTAATAAATTTGCAAAAATACTCATATCATACATTGTCCGGCGGCCAAGTGTTTTCACTGAGACTGTATATTTCACTTTCGCGCCAAAGTAAAGCTACATCATTCGTTATACATATAGTTAAATGGGTGGAGTTAAAGCGCATTCCATCCACGGTTTTACATTGGTTTGTCGAGCTCTATAAATAATATCATTGCGCCAATGATAATTAAACTAATGTCGAAAGTTTATTTTTCGTTCGTTTTAACTTATTTGTAAATGAATTACATCTACTGTAATTTTCTTTTTTCATAATTATTTTTATTTAAGTTTAAATAGTGTTTTTTGTCTAAGTTTTGCAATCCTACCTATGACACGTAACAAAAATAGAGAAAAAGTGGAATGAAATCAGATTTAAATCTCAGGGCTACCGTAGCTTAGATGATAAAAGCATAGGACCGGTGTTCATATGTCCCAGGTTCAAATCCTATGTCTTTCAATTGGTTATTATTTGTTTATTTTATTAACAATATTTATTAGGACTATATTGATGTTAAATATTTTACATTCTATTTATAGATATAAATATACATTTATAAATTACTATTAACAAACAAGTATACAAAAATAAAGATTAATCTCAGCTTAATTATTTTATAAATATATGATATCATTCTGTAGCTTGGGGTAGTTAGTTTTGCACAGGTAGTATATGTAAAATTAAATTAGGATATACAGGCACTTCTGTCAATATTATATATATATATAAGAATAATTGAGGTTTTTTAAATGAATTTTCTAACAATCGCTGGGTCATCTGTTCTTAGTGAATAATTATCATAATAGATACAGCCACATTCATTTTGCATTGACTAGTGTTAAACGTTGGAAACCATCTGTTTGCTTCGTTGCTAGAGGTTTATCCTCTTCGGAACGGTGCCTTCACGTACGCACCTCGGTCATGCTCTTCCTTCACAATAAGGAAGTAACTGTACACCACCAGCCACATGTACACGTACACCACTGAAACATTACAATACCATTATTTAATTTCAAAATGTAAATCATAATATATTTTTCTAGTAATGAGCATTTACTGATTAATTATGCATCTTTTATTAGATTCTTTTTACTTCACATGTGTATAGATAGTAATTTAGTAATTTTCGTGCAAATGATGTAGATTTCTTCTAAATGTTTTTTCCTAATATTTTGTTACTGTATTCAGTTTGTATAAGACTGTCCCAATATTTCGGGCCGTTGTGGCTTCCTTGCAAGTTCTTAATTTCAAATCTTGTCTGAATATAACTAAAAATAAATATAGATATCATCACGTCATTTACCCATTATTGGGTGTGGCAGTCTGCCGAAGCAGATCTCAATAATAAGTGATATATTTATGCGCGTGAATGAAAAATATAGCTGCGTCTAAACGGTTCGAATTCCACTAGTAGATCATTTAATTAATTTCATGATGTGTAAAGAAGCAAATAATGATAACCATAAAAGAATTAAATTTTCTTATTTTTGTTTGAATTATTGTAAATACATAAATGTAATGTAAGTTGCGTGATCTCCGACAAAGTGGTACAACGCCAGATAAAGGCGCAAATATTATTTGACATATCATTTTTATAATAAATACAAATAGGTTGAGTGATAGAAATACTTTAGATTATTGCTCTATGAGTAATGTTAAGAAATAAAAGGTTGTGGGACGGAAAACGATTTTTATTAATTAATTTTGATGTAGTTGTGAAGCTAACTATATGTAAATTCCGAAAAAAAATACCGATTCCCTATACTAGATTTAAGTTAACCTTATTTCCGCTAAAACCGGAAGTGACACAAAATTTGTATTACTAAATAAACGAAATATTCGTGGTGGTCTTACGATAAACACCAAAATATCGATATTTATCGATATATCGGCCAGTCCTTCATTGAAACAGGTATTATTTGTGAATGTATTTTTGCTAATACTTACATACTGATATAATTCCTAACACCAGCCATAACGTTCCATTAAAACTGTCACCATCAATATAAAATACAACTGATGTGTAGATGACAGAGATTAACAGGCCGATAGCCAACATGATGCCTAGTATCACCCACGGTAGCATACAGAACATGTATCTCTGAAAACATTTAGTAAACAATTCAATTAATAAAGTAAATGTCGAATTACAATCATTACTTTACTAGATGATAAACTTATAGCATATCATTTGTACTTAATTTTAATATCAAAAACATGTAGACAAGTATTAAAAATAATTATTTTATGAAAATAAAATGAAAGTTTCAGTATTTATTCAATGTCGCAAAATTCATGCGATAATTATGATTTTTCGTTATGAAGTCAAATATAATTGTAAATGTAAACAATGATACTTTATGTATTTAAATTAACTCTCTATTCTATTAGTTTTTGATTTGAACATAAAACTGACAAACGTATAACCGTCTTATGACCAAAACCGGTAATATGATAGTGGCCATTTAACAAAGTGCTAATAGTGCGTACCTTGATAGCTCCAACTATTAATAAAATAGAGATTAATATCGTCATGGCCATATTGATTGCAAGGATAATTTTCACTGCAATAAAAAAACATCCATATTAGTAACATATCCATACAAAACGTACATTGTGTGTAGTAATATGACGAGGTCATCATCCACTAGATAGAAGCAAGTGCAGCCAGTTCTTATGTTTGCGGACTATTCTCGGACAAGGTTCACCCGAGCTGTGTGTGTGTGTTTACCTTCAGCCATCACACAGGGTGGGTGAACCACGTGCGTGCCTTACATCATAATACCTTCACACATGTGTAACTTGGACAAACATATCGGTCTGTAATTTATTATAATATTCTTACCTGCCCAATCTGGAAGGGTGTCAATAATAATTGTACGGAATTTTACTGACGTTGTGAACATAACTATAATACCAAAGACAGCCAATAACTGAAAACAAACAAAATATAAGTATTTGTAGTTACAAAAAAATTGATAAGCTTGAACTTACAATTCCGGAAACTCCGCTGATGATGGTGCCCGTCCGCAACGAGCAGCACGCGCAACACGAGTTTAACGGTCGACCCATTTCAATCTGAAAATAAATAAAAATTAGATTGTTAATATTTTCATACTTCAAAATTACCATGTCTCTAATTCAATTATTTGTTTCACATAAGATTCACTTTAAATGCATGATTACTCATCTTAAATATACCTATTTATAGAAATCGTTGTATTGTGAAATAGTTAGTATTTACCATTTATGTTTAAATAATCGTAAAATAAATCTTAATGTAAGTTGATGTAGCTCTACCACCTGGACAACTAAGATAATTAGCAATGAAATATTTTATTTGTCTACTATAATGAACAGTGTATATTCTAATGTTAATACCTTACATATACTTACCTATGTCATTAGAACACGGTAGAAACTATTTTATTTATTTATATATTCTAAATTACATGAAGAATCTTCGAATACACAATGATTGCAAGCAGAGTGTGTATGATTTATATCGCGATTAAAATTACATGATTTTTTTTATATGAAAATCTTTGATCTAATTCAGAATATTATTGAATTACATAAAATTTTGTTTGAAAATATTATTATATACTTCAAGTTCAAGTTCAATTTATTTTGTACTGCACTGAATGTACAAGATTAGATTTATAAATGACTACTTCTTGTTCGATAAAGACCCAAATAAGTAGTTTAAGGTTTGTTCAATTTCTCTGACAGTTGAAGAATGAAAATATAATATAAAAATACGAAATAAATATTGCAATTTGAGTTACTATCAATGAAAAGCCAAAAAAAAAAACATAAATTTTGATATACGCCTCGAAATTTTTTTTGATTTAAAACAGGTTTTTTTTTCACACCCTGATTACAAGTTATGAGAATAAATTGAAAGAAATATGCATGAACAGGGCAACGTATGTATTATTATTGCATCTCTTAGTTAACACATTTATGTCAGATTTAATTTTCTTCGCAGCAATTTACAATAAACTACAAAACATGAATACCTGACGTGCTGTGTTATAATAGTTATTAATAGAACTACATCATTGATAAAAAAGTAGCGCGAATTTTATTTTTAAACTAAAAATATTAAAGCACGCGTTGGTCTGTCCGTAATTAGTTTTTTTTGTGAGTTTTGCAGTGTCGGTTTTTACATATTTTGAGACCTGAAGCGATATTGTTTTTGGATTCCCTGCCCTTTCAACTAACTAATATGTTACTCGAGTTGGGGTATTAAAATCGTTTTTCGGTATGGCACCAATTTATTTTATATTTACATAAAATGAACATAATTATAAAAAAAAACTAAATTTTCATAAAAGAAAGTTAATTATGTTACAAATAAAAGAAATAATAACTAAACAGTTAAATTAAAGTAATCTTAGAATGTTTATGTTTAATAGCAAATTCATTTACAATAATGATTGCAATTTTCTTTATATATTAATAATTTTTTTTTTTATTATAATTGAGCTCAATACGAAGTAAGTATATATTTAGTGGAACATTTTGAAATGTATTTTCTTCGTTAATACATAAGACGTTTTACTTCGGAGCTCTGAAGTTGTGATATTTTTGTTAGATCAGAATTTGTGTTAATGTTATTGAATGTAACGATAAGCAGCAATTTCATCAAAAAACTAATTGGAGCATGTTAATTAGCGATTAATTATGAAATTAAGTACATAGTGCAGTTCATCTCAGAAGCCGTCATCGCTTAAAATAGCCGCAAATGCGAACAACGTGAAAATGTCAGAAAATGCCGTCGAATTAAAAATATACATCAATACCTGCAGCGTTAACCTACATCCTACCACAGAAATTGAACTAGATTTAGAATTAGCATTCTGCAGAAGTTTAGCGGACTCTTGCGAATTGGTTTATTTTTAAAAAGTCTACAAATATTTAGTTTATCTTTGATCTTATTGGGCGTCCAAATTATCAAGAGATGGACATGTCAGATGTTAGACTCATTTCTTTTTGCTGCTCTTTTGTGGCCGATACATTCAATATTTTGTATTTTATTCACTATAGAATATAGTTAATTTAGTAGTATTTTATAATAATAATAATAAGTAGTTGTTAACTGTAGAAGTAGTCTATTGTTGTTAAGTAAGTTATATTAGTTTGTAACTATATATATTTTCTTTTAATATTTAATATTAATATTATTTCAGGTATATTTGTGTTTTTAGTTGTTTAGTACATCATTTTATTTGTTGAAACTAATTTTTCCATTTAGCGTATTTTAATTCTGGAGGTCTAATATTCTATAATTTATGCTATATGTTATAATGAAAGTAGTAGTTTATACGGTTCTATTCTGATCACTGGCAGGTGAATAAAATGAACAATATTAGTGAATATTCGTTGTCCTCGAAGCCGATCCCAAGGTCCCTGTGGCTCCACGTTGTGCGATGACTAACCCGTGACCACGATGGCCAAGTTGCTCTGGCATTGGGCCAGTTTCGAACCTATACCAGTCGCATTCTATGCCAATGACTCGCCTCACATCTTCATCTCGTGAAACTCAGTTTCGGATGTTCAAATGATCAAGTCACGCATCATACACGGAATTCGAATTAAACACATAAATAATATAGAGAACGAGAGCGCTCTTATCAAACTGGTGAAGATTGAGCAACTTAACCTTGTGTATATTGTTTTTATTATTATAATTAGTTGAGAAATTAAATTTACGCAGATAGAATTATTTATTTGCGATATATAGTCCGTCATTTGTCGCGCTAGCCCACTATAAAATATTACAGTGGTTTTCAAATTTTTTGGAGGCAAAAAACTCCCGAGTATCGGGACCGACACTTTGAAAACCACGGAAATATTATATTACATATAATAAAAATAAAACCCTTGTTTCAAATCTGTCATCTATCATCAATAAATAACAAAATTATTAGATATCCGTGCTCATTTTATAAACAACTGCAAAAACTAACGGTTTGTATGAAAATTTTATACGTCGTAACGTTGATTTAACATCGTACATGTCAATTTTAATTTATTGTGTGCCAAAATAGATCGAATTATATTTTTGCATCAAATTTCAATCGATATTGAGGCGCGTCCGTGCCTCAAGGTCACTATGCCAATCAAGTCTAAAGATTGCTGCGGTCCTTTTATAATCCTTTCCGTTTCACGCCAATTACGTCTCAAATTACACTGTTACAGACTAGCTATCCATCTTTAAATGACAGCTGCCCTAATGCCGCCTAATTGCTAATTTGGAACTACGACGAAAATACTATGAACATAAAAGGGATTGAATTTGTAACACTTGTTTCAAAAAATGTTGCGTGTTTAGAAAGTTACTGTTTTTAATTAATAAAAATGATGACATGGTGACGGACGATATTTTAATTTACGAAATATTTGTGTCACCTAAAAGATAAACATATTTTTGAATTTTATTTAAAAATAGAAATGTCCGCATATTTAATTAATCTCTTATTTTCAATGCAAAATAAATTACGGTATTTTTGTAATAATAAACGAAATACGCTGTTGTTTTATTGAAAAATATTAGAATATCTCCTACGCATTTTCTTTCTAAAAAGTAATCATTATTTTTGGCTTTTACACAAATACTTGAAAAACAAATAAACCTTGATAATATACAATGCAGTCTATGTAACATATAATATAAATAAACATAGATTCTAGATACATAAACGCATAAATATGGATTTCTCAAATGTTTAATATGCTACTCCAACAATAAGGCGTTTACAAATATTTAATTAAAAACAAAAACAAGGAAAAAAATTATTTATGCACAATTGGGCTGAAATTCATGTGCGAACTTATGTAAACACTTTTTTTGGCCCTAGGGCCATAAAAAAATCATTCCTATGGATACATAAATAAAATGACAATTTCTGTTTATTGTGAATTCTTGATTCTGCAAAATGTCATTTGACATACAACCAATGTTTTAATCTTGTGAACATATAATTAAATGTTATTTTGTTGTACATAAAATATTATATATACCACGGGTGAAATTAGCGTTTCTGATCCTGAGCATGTTATTAGTCCTAGGCGCTTTGCGCTTCGTGCTAATAATCATACCGCGGGCCAAAAACGCCTGTTTTCACCCTTGATACATAAATAACTATTTTGTACGTGATTAACATATCAAATTTTTATGAAATAGCCTAATCAAACTTTGTGATACTTTGGGTGGAGCTATACGTACATAGTATGCAGTGCACAGCAGGTATTGTGTGCAATGCTAACATTCATCACAGTAAATACAATGTGTTAAATATTTGTTTCCTCTTTAGCTTCCGAAGATGCGTTTTTGTTTGTTGATGTTACTATAGCCTCGTGTGAAGAAAATGTTTATATTGTTGGAAATAGAAGTGTAGCCATGCTCTTGAACTACTTTTATTCTATTGTTCCTGACATTTTGCGAGAATGTCACGGTCAACTAAAATTTAAAACTTTCATGTAAAATATACTTTGCTTATTATTTCTCTTTAGCTACTTGTACTCATTTTCCAGTCGATTGTACTTATGGTTTTGTGTAGATCATTTATAAATATTAAATTATACTAACTTAATAGAAATTTCATACATTTCTACTTTATAAGTCAAAGTACATAAATTCATAATATACATAAATATACTCGTATAATCGCGCCATTTATCCATACTGTATCTGAGTTCGATAGTGCTACGATTTTGACTAAATTAGTAAAGTAGTGGCTCTCTTTTTGGCGGAGAGTCAAATGATGTCGTTGTATTTCCCAAAAAAGTGAGTAAATTTGAGGAAAAATGTGAAATTTGCTATTTGAATGATAGAATGAAAATCGTAAAATTCACATTTTAAATACGACTGCGTCTGAGTGGTATGAGTTGCACAAGCTACTGTAATTGAAATTAAATTCCTGTTGTGCAGAGTAACAAACAAATAAAATACAAAGTGCGTAATAAAGAACACCAAATGAAGATGTTGATTTAAATAAAAAGTATTAATTCACACAACACATCTGTATGTTTATATTAATATCAAGGGCTTTCTGCCTTATTGAAATACTGTAATACATAATTACGCATTGTTTCCTTTTCGAAAAAGAAAACATAGTTTATGTATGTATGTTTATGTTTTGCACGTATTGATTGAAGAACATTGTTATGCCATCATACACTGTTTTATTATTGTTATTCCGTGCATCGAGATGGCTGCAGTGCAGTGCAAGTTTTCTGCAATAGGTTACTTGAACAGTAAAACAGTTTAAAGAAATATATAACGCATATCAATTTTCAGTTGTAAATGTATTACAATAATACTAATCAATACGATCAAAAGTAAAGTTTTCATAACTAAAATATTTAATTAGAAAAATGAATTATTCAAAACAATCGACATTAATGTATTTAATTAAAATAATAGATGTTAAAATAGCACAGTAACCTAGTATTTAAAATTCTTTTATTTTAATTGGACCTAAAAAATGTACATAAATGTTTACGTATTAAATTTGTACAATAATAATTATTTTTATTATTATCTGAATATTAACAATTGGTACGTGATTAATATAACTATTATTATTAATTTAGTTCCGTGAGATGTTTCGCGCTCTTGTCAAAGTATACCTGTCTCTTTCAAACAAGAAAGCCTTCTGTCTCATTATTATACATTCTCTCTTAATATGATTCCTATCTTTGTCGTCACAATTAATTAATGTCTTTATTTTTTTCTCCCTTAGTAGAAACTAAACAACAAAATAAAAATACAGAGGAAAATTATTTATGTACGTAGATTAAACATATAAAATATATATTTTTTTGTGGAATAAACAGCTACAGAGGACGATGACGTGTATCTCGATGACAAAACAACGTGAACACTTCATAAAAGGTGCGATCCTTGTAGCAGATGTGACGTCAACTTCATCATACCCACACAGGATTACGTAGCTTAGCTGTTACATATGCATGAACATTAGTGTGAAATATTTACACCGTAGGTGTTGTAGTTTCTAGTTTACTTTACACATTCATTCGTGAATGTTGACAAAAAAAAAACCAGGTACAATTGTATGAAATTTGTTGGATGCATGTTGAGTTATTGCCAAGTGAGTCAAGGTTCTAAAACTATACGAAACAACTTGCATTTGTTAACAGTTATTTGTATTCATAAATTATGTCAATAATTAAAATTTGCAAATGCTATATTATTTATCAAATAAAACGATTAGCAGCATATAAAAGTTAAAACTTAATAATAGAACAATCAGACATATATTGTCCAGTAATATAACCCTTCATTTGGCGACGACCCTGACCCATAATATCTCTTTCAATTTACTTGCACCACGCCTTCGCCCTAATAACAGACTGGTGAAGAGGCTCTCAAACTTAGGTAAACCGAGGTCCACTTTCAAAAATCCTTTTTGCGACTCATCCATTAGTAAAGAGATTGAAAATGAGTGAATAAAAATATGGCTTCTTTCAGTATTTTATTTAAGACATTTAGTCAAGAAATATTAATTTAGTTACTAAATATATAAATATTAAATATACTCATAAGATATACCGGATGGTGCTGGGTAAAATCATAATGTTGTAAAATCCTGCTTCCCTAATTATTTTCAGCAAAATAGTTTCAAATAAAAATTTTAAGATATAAAATTCAACAATACAGTGTATGACTAGTATTGAAAATCTCTGTTCTAGTGAATTAGTGCACATCCTTCCTTGCGCTGTCAATGCAGTCATGTTCCCGTGGTTGACCTCGTCACCGGCTCGGTAGAACCGTGTCTAGGTCACCCGAACACTATGACACCCAGTCAACATAGCACAGCATGATGCTGGCGCCGATGAAAGCGAAAATTAAATCGCAGCAAGCGGCTGTATGGCAGTTAAAATAGTTGGTCAAATGAAAGATTGGTGAAATTTAGGGTGACACATTGTGCAAATTAGTGGTTTTCAAACACCCCTGGAAGAAAAAAAATCACAAATATATTCTTTCGCGACCCCCTTTCTTTTTATGTGATCTAAATTGCAGTTTGTAAAAGACTAATTTAATAATGTACATTACAAACATTGAACCACGATTTCAGAAATTAGTAAAGGAAAAATTTCTCATTAGGGTGTTTCTATCATGACTGTCTCGTAAAAGTATAAATCTGATGACTGCATTATGAAATGATCTCACAGGTAGTCGGATTAAAATAGTTGTGGTTAATTCGAGGACTATAAAATCAGGTTAAGGATATTGCTTAATATTTCGTTGAAAAATGAATTTATTTTAAGTAGAATTTTCCATGATTACACTTTACAATGTCTACATGATCATAAACTATTTTTAAAGATATTGCGACATAATCAATGAAACTCGTGAGTGTGTGGTGTAGGTGCATTATGAAACAGTAGCACTGCAAATAGAAATAGATTCTCAAGGGCTGTACGCGAAAACACTAACACACGGATAACCTAAAACAACAAACCTGCAGATATTTTTATCCTATCGTTAAACTGTCAACATCAACGTCAAAACATTATACTATACATCGTGTGTGTATATTCCGAAAACTTTAATTTATTTATATTGATGGATAATGTCAACAGAGGTTTATAATTTCTTCGTTATATCAAAGAAGAAAGTTGATAAATATATCATGTTATTTTTCCTCAATTTTGGTGGAAGTAAAAATAACGATAGATTGTGATAACTCTAATTTGTATGGTTGATTCGATACTGTATCAGTCAGTAGAAAGTGTGGGTGTAAATTATTAGAATCGTATCACTTGAAGGTGAAACCTGACGGTCGCCTAACGTAGTACTAGCTGTGATTGATTTCAAGTGGTGAACACGGGTTTAACATGTAAAATCATTAGGTTGTAATTTCCTGCGTCCCTAATTATTTTATGCAAAAGAGCTTGAAATAAAACTTTTAGGGCATACAATTTTGCAGCTAAATCAATAAACAAAATTAATTTTGCATGCTGTACAACAGCATAAATTACATCTGAAAATGATGAAAATTGCCTCAGAACTATCGATAGCCATGGAATTGAAACAAAATTAAACAAATGTTTGACATTAATCTGTGAAAACTGGCAACATAAATGAAGGTAATAATATAAAGAAATTATTTTAGCTAGTACTGCATCAGATGGCTGTCAGGTTAAGGGTTCGATCCCAGCAACTGCGAAGTGCACTTCACTATAAAAATATACAATCTCTATCATACGTTTCAATGGCCTGAAAGGTATGCTGATATATTTATTTATGTTATTATTTATTATTATAAGTTCTACTTTAATTGGCAGTGAAAATGAAGAAAAAATTACATTTGCTTATTACTTATTTTCAAGTTGGTTCAATTGAATTAACATGGCTATTAAATTGTTAAAGGAAATTGTGGTGATGAATTATCCAATTGATATTTTCCTACTCAACTTCCAACAACACAAACACCTACGACAACTTGTTGTTCAATGAGCGAATGTTTTATGAATTCCAACTGTAAAAACTAGTAGGAAAACTTATCACACATAGAAAGTTACAAACATACTCACAGCCAGTAATTCATTAGTAGAAATATCACAAATGTTCATTATTTTTATGTCGCTTACGAGATAAATAAAAGAACTTTCTCAATAAATATTTTCGAAGATAGTTTCAACTACTGAAAGTTTTATTGTTTGGAATTGGGATTAATACAAAATTTGTTTAAAGTTTGAATTAATTTGCAAATGAAATAATGCGGCAATTCCAGTTTTTTTTTGTTTTTGTAAACCAGTTTTGTATTTTTAAAATGTTTGCTGTCATCTCTATAAAAAGTTTGTTATTATTATAGATTCTTTCATTATTTCCTTTATTTCATGCTCGTGCCAAAAGTGTTTTTAATCAGTATAAACATAAATTTCATTATCACCGTCACTAACACGAAAACAAAAACCAAGAAACTGATTACATATCAATAGAAAACGAAAATTGCGCACATCGATTTAGGAAAATATTTTTTCAAGTATATTTGGCATCAGTGAATTTCTTATATTGCGCAGTTGACAGAAGTCTATAATTTAGGGAATGAAACTCACCTATACAACTTGAAATAAAATCCACAAAATCAGCCACAGCACTAATCACTGAACAACAAAACCAGTAACACGGAGTAAACACTGTAAGGAGAACACAGCGAGTTATGTAACCACGCGAATTGAACGGTGCCGATCAGCGGCTGCGTCTGTGGCTCCGGCATCGACGACGACGAGGTGACTTGTCCCACGGCGGCGTGCGCGTCACAAATGACCCACGCGTCAGTGGCGGAGACCACTACTGACATTTGAGGATTAGCTTTTTAAAATCGGACTAGAATAAGATTAGCTAATCAAAAATTCAGGATTGGCTATAACTTCTTGAGAATCAGGCTTTTAGAGAAAATCGATATGGAATTTAGGAACTAGGGGATCTATAGTAACATCTGTAGATGTTGTGTTTTCGCAATAATTTGTAATATTTGAAATGTTGTTTGATCTGAATGTAAATTAGGGGATGTATGAGAAATATTTGTTGAGTAGCTAATGATTGTGAGTAGATAGCCAAGTACGTAGGTACATATAATAAGGCACTGAAAGTGGAAAATGAAAGTAGTCTATTTGTTGGATTGTACAATGATTGTACCTTGTTTATTTACATGTTCATAGTTGGACAATGCTGTATGACAACTGAATATCAATGACAACATTCACTAATTCAATTATTTATTGAGGATGACTTGATTTGGTTTTGATTTCGCGCGAAAACTATATCAGGTTACTTTTATTTTTTTATTTATCTAATTATGTCTGTTCGCTTACATACTAATAAATGTGCAAAATTAAGGTAACCTTTTAATATATTAAATATTATGTGAACGAAAACTTAAGGAATCTTTTTTCTAAAATAAAATAAATAAATATATCATCACGCCTTTTACCCATTACTGGGTGTGGCACTCTGCCAATGCAGATCTCGGTAAGCAATATATTTTGTGCGTGAAGTGCGGTTACCAGCCGTCAAATCACGGCCCCCAAATATGTTAGTGATGCGGAAGCCACAGGGGTTGTGGGATCGAACCAGGGTTTTTAGGATCCTCAGGCCGACTCGATACCACTCAGCCATTACCCCATCTTTTTTCTATTATTTTTAAAATGTTGAATGTTGAACATCTTTACAGATAACATGGCGACGTATTGGGAGCTATGTACAGGCACAGTTATAGCCGATTTCACCAACAAAAGTTAAATTTTAAACATGGTTACCAGTCGTCAAATCACGGCCTCCAAAGATGTTAGTGGTGGAGGAGCCACAGGGGTAGCTTTTGAAGTTAGGAAAATTGTTTGTCGCCTGTGGAAATCGAACCAGGGTTCTCAGGATCCACAGGCCGACTTCATATATTTTTTTAAATTTGTAAATAGCATCTTTAATGTGTTCGCGTCTCACAGTCTGAAAACCATTGGTCTATTAAAACTACTTGTAGAAATGACCATTTGAGAGTATTGTTGTTGAAGTGGTACCGTTGCTTATTACCATTTGCGTGTGTTGTGCACCGGTTTCTGTTCACTTTATACCTTATTCGTAGACTGACGACAAAATACAAATAGAGAAATGCAGTATTAGATACAATTTAATGAACATGTACTTGATGTTCATTATTAGTAACTTTATTCAGAAATATTGCAAATGGAGTAGTTGACCAGTATAATGTAAACGTATTGCGGGTTACCAAAAATTGGGCGTTGCGGATAAAAGCAAGGTAAAATTTCTATTTATATCAAAAAAATACGATTGTGTCTGAGTGGTTTGAATGCCACTATAAGCTGTAGGCCCCCTGTACTGCAATTGGGATTAAGTTCCTGTTGTGTTGAGTAACAAATAAGTAAATAAATATTAGACAAGACTAGCTACTCTGTAATAATATTATTTTGTTTAAAGTTAAATATCATTTTCAGACGACACACTGGTATGTTATTATAACATATACTTCCAACATATTAGGTCAAGTTCCACTGGTTGATAACAAACGGTGTTACGGTGAAAAAAGATAATAAAATAAATTAAAGTAATTTGAATCAAAGTTTTGGCAGATTTTCCAATACATTTGCACAGATCAATCTTCATTTTTTTAAGTTAATAATTACTTATTTTAGTTGTAACACAAAACTCGTTTCATTAAACATCGAACAGAATTTTGTTGGTGTAACATCAGTATTTTAAGGATCGAATATAAAGTCAATTACATATATAACTTACCGGTCCTTTGCTGTATATAAGTTTGCGAGCCCTGGCGTAGAACATAGAAATATAGCGAATAATCAAAATATAAATGTCTTCGACCACAGTCAAAATCATTATTATAATTGTGTCATGAAACTTTTTAGAAATATATCAATATGAAATTAAATTTACTTTTTTGTATGTTAACCGCATTACGTAAAAGTAGTGCTGAACCTATAATTTTTAATAGCGCAAAAATAAAATTGCTCTTACATTATTACTATTACTATTTTAAACAGTAATGATTTCTTGATCATTTAGGACAAAAATCACGTACTAACATTCTTTAAACGCAATATAATTGACTTTATATTTTTCATTTTTTTCTGCAATGTTTTCTAAAAACATAAATGTATATTATTTTGAGGTTTTAGTGGAAATTTTTAACTTTAAATATAAAATTGTTACGCTTAACAAGACCTATCCAAGTACTTGTTATAATTGTAACAAGAATATAGTATAATAACTTAATAACAATGATTGTTAACGATTTATAGACAAAGAATACCATTTCAAAAAAACTTACAATTCTTGTATTCTTGTATCGTAGCAACTTGTTATGTGTAAAAAGTGAGTTATAGAATAGGTATCATGGTACTGCGTACTTTTTCATAGTTAAATTAATGTAAAGTAGTAAAATATGAAGTAAATATATTGATTGAAAAGATAATAAATGTAGAATGTGTAGATGAGACATGATTGTTTTGTAATGTTTCCAATTAAAGATGTTTATAATTGTCACAGTCGTAACTATTTGTTTCCGAATAATTTATATTTCTGAAGTGAAGATGTTGGAAACATGTTATTCTGCAATTTTAAATGTTTTATTTATCAGAATCGCTTGAAGCATATCCGCTCTAATTAAAAAGTTACATGAGCAAGTTACTATCAGTTAGTATTTATAATGCGTAAATAAAACTGAAAGTTCATTACATCTTTAGTCAGTAAGACAGTTATCTAATAAAATTATTTGTTTATATTTTTATATTGCAGTATAATTTAATTAAGAATGGAAAGAATTAAAACCAAGTATTGCAATTTTAATCTTTGTATTATGTTTAAAAATCAACTGATATTATTTGTAAAAATAAATGGATGTCTTCTACATCAGTGGTTTCCAAACTATGGGACGCGAAGGGTCGCGAAGATATTACAGGGAGAGTTGTCGGATACTATTTACAAATTTTTAAAAACATGTTTCCAAAAATTCATTCATTTGCACGCTTTCACTTAAATTTTAAGTATTACTTAAATTAAAAATATCAAATCGTATGTTACTTATAAAAATTTAAGTAACGGCAATGCAATTGGCCATGAAAGAATTTATTACAAGCTTGAGAGTAAAATACAAATCATTCTTCAAACTATTATACCAACCTATTGATTAAAAAAAACTATACCAGTTTTTAATGAGAGAATTTTCCTTTATTAATATCTAAAATCGTGGTTCTATGTTTGTAATGTAAATCATCCAAAGGGAGTCATGGCTCAAAAAAGTTTGAAAACCACTATTCTACGTAAACATATTAATTGAGTGAATATAGCTGAATTAAAATGATAGTATAAATTGTGATATATGAAAGTAGATAAAAAGACAATTTCCAAGGTGAAGTCAATATGTGTGTGTGTGTGTGGATTACGTAACGCTACCCTATATCACGTTACGTTATGCTAATTTTGCCACCATATCTGAATGTGAACAACACCTAACTCCTATATTTCATAACAAAATCATGAGCCATGTAACTTATTGTAGTTAACAAGACGATAACAATTTTATTATGTAACTAATCAAGTTCCACAAAAAATAGCGCGTGTGCAAATTCCGCATACATATTTATAACTTTGTTTCCATTTTTTTTTATTATGGAACATAGAATGAAAATAATTAAGTAATACATTTTATTTTATACTGATTAATTTTTAGAACTATTTATCATACAAAAAGAGAAACTTTAAAGACCTGTAATATAACATTTTTATTTTTATTATAACTTTTTTCATACTGTGTTTTCAACTTATTTGGCAATAAATTATTCTTTATTCACAATCCGTTAGTAATCGGTGTGTTTCCAACTAACAAAACAGTTGGGAGGTAAATAATTGTTAACTTTACTTTTCCAGCTAGCTGGTAACATTTTTGCCGGCTAGCTAATGTCACTTTTCAACTGAGAAAACAAGAAATAATGATTGTTTGCTTTCCTCTGCTAACAAATTTATAATAGGTCTAACTCACTATCAGACATAATTATGAAAATTATACTTATTAAGTAGAGAAAAATAGGCAAATCTTCAGAACAGTTGAGATGACTCAACTGACAGTTTCAATAAACATTTTGTCAAGCTACCTAGCAACACTATCATAAATATCTATGTTAAATCAGACTAAGCGACTAATAATGAATCTGTCAAAAAAAGGATAAATAAAATTAATGTTTAAGACGTACAGATTAGTGATTGTGAATAAAATAGTATACACACCTCGCAGGATGTTCATTCCAGTCTCACGCTCGGCTGTAATGAAGAATTTCCCAGCACGGTATGTAATATACTATTACCTGAGCAATTTCATGTAATATATCTTCTGGTATGTAATTTTCATCCCAAGTGAACATAACCGCAATTCCACAAAAATGCAGAACGTCAGTTTATTATTGTTTCATTATTTATAAACAAACTCTTGCTCTTATAGGAATTATTATTTAATTAATATTTCTACGAATGAATGAAAATTGATTTTTTACAATACTTGTACTGTAAGTTACCTATTAATGACAAAATTTAAACATGGTAAGTGGAACTTTTATTGTACAGTGGTTACATCAGGACTTTAAAATTTATTTACTATCCACCGTGAACAGTAAGTAAATATTACATATCAAGGTCCTGTTTATTTTGATAACAATTTGACAACTGTCAAGTTTGAAACCTATTTTTCTTTTTCTTCTATTTGTCTAAGTATTGTAAAAAATAGTTTACTAACCTCGAACTGTAAGTGATTTTTTTAGGTCGCGAATGTTTAGAAAATCTCGATCCTTCGGACTTCGATTTCCAAAACTACATTCTTGACCAAAAAACTGTCACTTACAGTTCATGGTACGTAATATACTATTAATAATTACTATAATTTAACAACTTTAATATCCAGTATGAAATAAAATTTTGTTATGTATCTCTACCAGAAAGTGCCTGTAAGGTCCTCACAAATAATTACGATTTGCTAGTACCTATCTACTTGCCATGACTTTCAAACTTTATATTATTATTCATTTCCAATAGCAATTCTAATTTTCTATTAGGAACACTATTACTTTCGTTTCAAACAATACGACGACATTTTACATATCTATAATAAGGTGTGTTTTCTCTCTCTCTCTCTCTCTCTTATTTTATCCTAGGATAAATTGGCTTTAAATGAAACATGAATTCTTGATGAAGTATTAGTGTAAAAGGAACATAGTTATTGTTTAGTCAACATTACGTGATGATTAGCGTTAAGATGATGATCAACTAATTTGTTTTCTTTTTCTTCCAAGTTTTTTTGATGCTTGCGAATCAGTTTATCAATGAACAATTGGATATGGCAGTGCACTCAGTGTTCCGGTGTAAGGAGTCATTGTTCATTGAATGCGAACACTTATTTGCTACTTTATTTTCGCGTTTTGCGATCAACTTACAAACAATATTTATAGTTTTCATTCAGACTCGTTAATCACATGTTAGATATTCAAGTTTCTAATTTACATTCTACACCAGTATGTAAAATTTAAAAATTGATTCCTTTTACTTAACGCTGTCTTCACTTTTAGTATTCAAACAAAACAGAAAATTCGCGTATCAAATTAATTGCTAGAATAAAAAATATAGTACTTTGCAATGTGAAATGCGGCCACGTATCACTATAATTTTAATTAGTCATCTGGCTCTGAAATATAGATATTCAGTTTATAAAAGTCAACATACATATACGTATAAATATGCAAGAGTTAATAGTTGTGGGTTACATTAAATAATCTGATCTAAATTAGTACACTAATAGAGATATTAAATGTTGTGTTGAAAGGTTTGAGTCACAATATTTCGAAATTATTCACATTGATCTTTGAATTCATTATATTTGTTTTATTCTTGTAACGCATTAGCAATTGCAAATCAATGAGCACTTGTATTTTTTACTACACCATACAATGCAGAATAATAATATAAAATTTAAATAATGAAGGGCGTTACTAAGCTGTACTTTTTGCAAGAAAAACGTGACTCATTTAAATGGAAAAATCATTGATTTGAAAGTCCATAATAGTTATCCAGTAACTGTACTGTAACAAGAATAGAATGAAGGAAAAAATTAATTATCTACTGTTTATTTCACGCACAGTTCCTGCGACTGTATTTTATATGCTGTTAATAGATCCATAATAGAATGATTTGTATTTATTTTCTAGTACCTACTTAATAATATTAGATTGTAAATCCGGAACAATAAATTCATACATAATATGAAAACATTTATTTAATGTTTTTATTATAAGCTGTAAATAATTATTTATTACACACAAATTAATTAAAATATCAACTTTTTATTCTTTGAAACATGAGCAAGTTTATGTCTATAGAACATTAGCAGTTGTAAAATTAAAACACCCATATTGTAAATATATTAGTAGAGAGGCATAATTTCATGATATGTTGCACATACACGCATTGAAATCTCCAAGAAAGTAGCAAATTAACATTTTGATTTGAAAAAGGATGTTAGCGTAATGGGTAAAAATATGTGAAGGGAGAATTTTCATTTTAAAATATAATTATAGACTACTTTCTCTAAGTAGGATACGATTAATTAAATGAATTAAACTTTTTAGCCAAGTTGTGAAATTTCAATCACATGCTAATTAATAAATATGTTAGTCTTCTCAAAGAATATGAAAACAAATTTGAGTGCATAATGGCGCGCCGTGGTGTGGCGGGGTGAACCACATTCGACTATCGAACACCGAAAGACAAGAGTCGAATTAAATAGAATTTTAAACTCTGCGAAATATTCAAGTCAGCGATACTATTTAATGATATCGATTAAATAAATAATCATGTATAAGTTTTCGAGGAAGTAGTTCTAAATAATATTAATTAAAAACATAAAAAATGTACAATTTTTACAGTCATAAATTTTCTTTAATCTTTCTTAATTGCACCGTCTGAGATAGTCTATGGAATGATTTTCTTATATATTGGGATGTCCTATACCAGTACGATGAAAATAATTCAAATAAATAAGTTAATCATAATCACCCTTAATCGGTGTTGATATTAACTGACAAAAACATTGAAATACTCTCAAACATTGGTACAATATGTTTAGGTTTCAGTTTGAGTAATTTATTCAGCAATGCCGGCTTAACGAGAAGGCTTTTGGGGTAGATACGTCAAGGGCAATATACCGAGCACGTTCTTAAATAGAAATTATATTTTGTTTTGTTTTCTTTTTTGTTGTATATTTTCTTATTCGTTATGATTTTGATAAAATTTTATTAGAAAAATATGGTTTATTATTCACTTTTTTTCTTAGTGGACATTATATACCCTTTATAGTTTAAAACAGTTTGATGTTGGGAGAACGATTTGTTTCTTTGTCAAGAATGAAGTTAGCCCCGGGTCGGTGAGTTCGGGCCCAGTACTGTAATTGGGATTCGGTTCCTGTTATACAGAATAGCATAAATAAATAAAATGCGTAACATTGCGTGTTCGACGAACATCCGTTACTACTTTCAAAAATGTTCTTTATAGCCTGATCCAAATCGCTATCAATAATTAAATCTGTTTTGACAGTGTATAGAGGGGCAAGAGCCGGAATCTGTAGAAAAAGAGAAAATTTCATGCGTATTGTGAAGTCAGTAGGCTTTCACTGTCAGTTGCAGATCATAGATCTAGTGGCATGTGGCGGTGGCGGTGGTGAACTTACAATCAACATCGTACCGTGTGCCGTACAGTAATACAAGTGTGTCTGATTAGGTTCAAGTGCGCTATAGTGATCGTGTGAGTTTGTGGATAAGTAGTATGCGAAAATAACACATATTATAATTTACCTTATCAATATATATATTTTGGGCGGCTGATATATAATTAGTTGTTTTACGTATTGTAAAGTTGTTTTTTTTTTGCATCTGTTAAAGATTAATTTACGACCGCTATAATCATACGTTTGTTGAAATAGCAAATTCATTATATTGTTTCGGATAATGTTGGCATACTTGCAGCTTCATAAATTTTAGTATTGAAGTATTGAAATATTCTTATTATTTTTTAGTTAAGCATTAGATTTTTCCTTAAAATTATCCAACATTTTTATAGCTATTTACGTAACAAGTGCGCGAAGACATACTTTACATATGAGCGCAATTTTAAAGTGTGAATGAGGCAAGTGCTTTAATTTGCGCGAATGGTGTAAATGACGTCTTCGTGCACACGGTTTGTTACGAGCAAAAATTATATAACCGACAATGAGAAAATGTATTAAATTTAAAGTGTGATTTTATAATAATAACAGTTTAGTATGCCATGAATTCACATGTGTTATACAAAACAAAAATGTTTATTTTTGTTTTCGTAAAGCTTGTTAAAATATGTCTGATTGATGGCGTTATACGCTAATAACTCTATATTTCTTTTATAAATTCCTTAAAATTTGTGTAGATAAATACAATTAGCGTTTTAAATGACTTTGAAGGACTAGTTTACTTTCCTTTAGTGTCCAGGATAATGTAAAACGTCATGTTGAATGATGCCAGTATAAAAATTAATTAATGTCATTATTTTATTTTTAGGTTTTAAAATATTTTGGTAGTAAACAGATTACTTTGTTATTTATTAACCAAGTGACAGTGAAAAAATTTAAATTTATAACTTTTTGTGATAGCTGTCTAAAAATATTATGTGTGTGTATATATTATACTACAATAGAAAAATTATTTTTTAGCCTCGGGTGCAAACTTCAACCTTTATATATAAATAATAATTACTGTTTTAGTAGCTAGTTACTTTTCCCAAGAAAATTTAACGAAGTATTTTTAGTAAAGTAAATCTGCATCCACTGAAATGACTGTTATTATTGATCAAGTTCACATATTGTCTAAAATCACATCTGTTCACATTCGTTTCGAGCTGAACAATTAATGAATGTATACAGAAAATCTGCGTTAAACTAATTTTAATTAGAATAATTTGAATTGCTCTCTATATACTTTCCTTATACTCTGATAAAGTAATATAGATTATATTTGTACCTAGTGAGAAAATACCTGTTTAGAAATTTCAAATGACCGATATTAAAATGTATGCCTGCAATTCGCATTTCCTGCTAAGAAAATCACAACTACAGCTAAGAAAAAAAGCAAACTAAAGCAGTCAACTCATTATGTTTTCACGCATTAATAGTTGTAACAGCGAGGCGCTAAGTTTGGAATAAGGGAAGCATTGCTGGCTCAATAAAAAAATACATTTTAAAAACTTGTTACAATAAATATATGAGTGTTTTATCGAAATTTTCTCAATCTACTTTCAAGTAAAACACTGCTTCTCTGATTGGTAGAAAATTCAATTTTATTGTTTGCGGCGCCATCTATCAGGAATGCAAAAAAAAATTATTTCGTTTTTGACGCTCTATCTGAATCTGCAATAAAAAATAGGAGTTTCCATTTAAGATTTTAAAATGACTCCCCTCTTTCCCGTCTCCTTGTTGGATGGGGAGTTAATTTTTAGCCAACAATCGCTTGTGTTGTCCGGTTTCAGATTTCCAAATCATTTTATTTCCAAAAGATACTTTCAAAAACTATTAAAACATTAATCTCACATATTTAACAACAGTTTACTTTTCAATTGCACTATTATAGACTTCTCCATATAATTATTCCCAATGTTACGTATACACATATATACGCTAATTAAAATTTTATGTTGCAATCAATATCAAAGAGTATTTTGCAGGTTAAAAAAAACAACAGACAATTTACACAACAACGATTTTTATTTTTGCAAAAACTTACTAACAGTGCACTAAAATCTGAACTGATACAGTGAAAGTTTATTGACACAGACTTCAAATTGCAAATTTAGACATTTTACGTAGGAGAAAAACTCTAGTTATCAATAACAATATAGCGGATTTAATGTTTTTAAAAGTGTCGTACAAGAAGTGGTAGTGAGTGATAATGGCGGCTACGTCAGAAATAAACTCTTGGTTCAACAACTGGGCGCCACCGGCACCCTTGCTTCCGGATATATTCCCACAACCGATCACTCGAGTCCGCTACCCGCCAAGGGACAGATTTCATGGTAAGGGATAGAATTTACCACATATATGTGAGAAACAACCAAGTTGTCATTTTCACTCTAATTAAATCTCCTTAATTAATCATGTTGATTGAAAATAATCTATCGAAATGTCAAATTCTACTGAAGAAAGTTCCATTAAATACTAAAAAATCAAAAGATCATGCTTTAAATTTGTTGTTACGGAAATATAGGACAACTCAAATTTAATATCAAAATATTATCGGCAGTTATCATATTACGAGTTATATTAGTTATGAATAATCTTATTTTTACTTTATTTCCGGGATTTTACTTGAAAATATTGTAGGAATATAGACAAAATAAAATGATGTATATGCATCATTTATACATCAACTGATATGCATGTTGGCACATTGCGGAAAGTGTAACAACTTTTACCAGTGAATTAATATTCATTAGTTGATTAGAAATCGGAAATACGTATTCTTAGTTCCAAAAAAACCTACATTTTAATTAGACATCATAATTCATAATTTTAAAATTAAAATATTCTGTACTATTTACGCATGTATTTTACAAAATTATATCAGCAATTATTTAATACATATTGCAATGTAAAATATGTCCTTAAAAAACTACTTTTAGCGCTTAACAAATTGTCTATAAAAGGAAAATATGCTCCATAAAAATGAAATATGTCTTTAAATCTTATGTCCTTCTTCTGAGTCAAATATTGCAAATAAAAATGGAAATAAAAAAATATATTTTACTGAACACCACTATCTGACTTTTTTTGCATTTTTTTTTTATTATGTCATGCATATTTTGATGATTTTTTAATGCATATTGCATGCATATTTGGACACTTTTTCACTGCATACACTCCACTCTTTACTGATCATGTATAAGTGAAATGGAAACAATTTAATTTTTTGCACCGCGTAAAACTTGGTTACAAGTTACGATTAACTTTCGTTAGAAGTTTTTGTCAAATATTTAGTTCTTCAGTCGCTTTTTGCTTCTGATCCGTACCGATCAAAACATTGACCGTTACGCAAAGAGGTTTGATTGTTTTTATTAATTTCCTCTTTTGAGAGAAAACCATGATTACCGCTTTTAAGATTTACTTTTTCTGCTAAGAAATGAAGACTCATCAATGCAGTAATGCAATGTAAACAACTAAAAACTACAAAAATAAAACAATTGCTGTAAACAATTTATTTGCTTTGATGACTGCAAGTAATGATGTTTCTTTTGTTAATGTTAAATAAACAAATATTAAGTATTGACTAAAGCTAAGGGCTAATGGATGATTAATGTATAAAATAGTAAATCGCAGTGTCCTAGAGACAAGCAACAAAAGCCTACAGTATGGTTCGTTGAGTGTGCGTTACAGTCCGGTGGCGCGGTGGTCGCCGCCGAAAACGATTCCTTCTGGTTCCGGTTCACTTGGTTCTGCTGTTAATTAGGCGCGTTGGCGGACTGATTGATTTTTCACGAATCAAATTACATATTTCCTTTATTCTACATTGGGTGGCGTGATTATTATAGCAAAAAGTTTGATCGGTAATGAATAGAGCAACCAAAAATATGCTAAGGCATTCTTTGTTTTATTCTACTTGTAAAGGAATGAATTAGTCAAAAATATGTTTCCGATTAAACTATGAATTTTAAGTTCTGTTTGGTAGGGCATATTTTTGCATATTTCACCAATAACAGCATAACTTGCATATTGGTTACGATGAGACATTTTTTTTAAATAGCTGCATTTTTTAGTGCATATTATGGCTATTTTAGTTAAAATATTTATATTCATATGGTCCTTTGAATTATAATTTTCCAATTATCAATTTAAGTGGTTTCAAAAAAAATTATGAAAAACAGCATTTTGCTTAACCAATGTTCTAGGTCCAAAATTACTCAATTTGCAGTGCTCTTATTCCCGCCGACATAACATTATATGTAAAACGCGTAACAAATATTTAGTGTTGTTTCTAGAAAAGTATACAGAGTACAAACAATGTGTTGTCGGAAACCATATTAGAACTATATTATATTAATCACGTTCCAACTGTTAATATTCAGATAATAATAAAAATAATTATTATTCTACAAATTTAAAAAGTAAGCATACTAGCTTACTGTGCTATTTAACATTTATTGTTGTAATTAAATATTGTTTTATCCCAAATTGCCATCCCGGTGCACATGCGCATTGCCTCACAATGTGAAATTGCAGTATAATTGAGCCACCTACGTCACAAGAATATCAATGGCGATCGTTTTGAATAATTCACTTTTTAATTAAATATTTTAGATAGTAATACGTTAGTTTTGATATCTATTTTTTAGCATTATTGTAACACATTTACAATTAAAATGGATGTATGTTAAATATTTGTTTAAACGCCGTGTACTGTTGGAATAGCCTCTTGCATAGAATCCGGTTTTTAATGATTAGATATCACGTTGAATCGTTTATCCCACATAAATAGTTAATGTTATAGGAATTTATAATGAATGTGAAAGTTATCAACATTTATACATGAATATTCTAGATTTTTAAAATTGAAACTTTATAGTCTTGACATTGGCACCCATCTCCGGTATTATTAATATAAATAAATAAATAAATATATCATCACGCCTTCTACCCATTACTGGGTGTGGCACTCTGCTAAAGCAGATCTCGGTAAGTGATATATTTTGCGCGTGAAGTGCGGTTACCAGTCGTCAAATCACGGCCCCCAAACATGTTAGTGGTGGAGGAAACATATAAATGTTTGAGAGGCCGGCGCTGTACATATTTATTATTCGTTTCCTTTTAACATAATATTTATCAAGTCGCTGTAGCTTGAAGGATAAGTCTCGGCCTTAATAAAAAATCGTTGGTATCTAGGTTGTAAAACTAAGATCAGAGCAAATCAGTACACACGCAGTTGCGTGAGTGTGTGGTGTGGTCATTTGAATTTCGTTAGTTCTCTAGAGTAGGTACAAGTAAAAGTGATATCTAGTGTGCTGTTCATATGTGTTACTGAGTTATATGTTACTCAAATATGTACGTACGTATAATATGATGCATAAGTTTATATGTACACATGTTAAATTCAAATTAAATATATTTTACAGTCTAACTAAAGGTATTGAAATGAAGACATTTTTATTTGTAGTAATTTTTGTGTACAATATATTATTTTAATTATGAATATATTGCAAATACATCATAGTTATCATCTTAATACGAATAATATTGAATAAAAATACAAATTGTGAAATGTATATATTTTTGAAAATGATTTTTACTATTCGGGAATATCATTTTCATTATATTCTAACCGTTTTAACTATAAAGTAGATAACGTTTTGAGTGGTGTCGTATTATTTTGATATATAGATGTAAATAAATGAAATAAAATTAAAATATGTATGTAGATATAGATTATAAATAGGCGGTATAACATGTTTATATGTAGACCATTAACTATGTAAATTTATATTACTAAGTTGTATTATGAAACGTGGAGCTAATAGTTGTGTTTATTTCCAGATCGCGACATCACAATGAACAACTTCCTGCCCTATCTATTAACACTCGGTGCTTTGGCACCACCCTCCACACATACCCAAACCACTCCTGCCCTGGACCTGGGGGAGACTACGGGCCCTTTCCGCACCGTGTACCGCTGGAAACTATTGGACTTTGACTTCCCGAGTGAAGAAGCGCGGTTAGAAGCCGAGGCCAGCGAGGCGTACATTCAGCGTAACAACTTGCCGCTCGGTATCGAGGCCTGGAGGGATAAGATATTCATCTCTATGCCCAAGTGGAAGCCTGGGGTGCCGGCCACGCTGGCCTGGCTGCCTAGGAAGGCTGTGGAGGAGTCGCCCAAACTGAAGCCATATCCTAATTGGGATTGGCATACCACAGGTATCACAACTCCTATTAAAAATGTAAATATTTACTGTTGATTTAATATCAAATATTTTATTTATTATTCAGGTTTTTGTTGCTGCCACTGGTATTGAAATGCTAGAATTAAAAATAGATCTGTTAATTGATTTTCATTAACTTTCGAAATCGATTAATTGCGGAAATAATTTACATTAAAAAAAACTAGTTTCAATGCGGAAATATAATTGTAACAAAAACACTTGAAATGAATCTCCAGCAAATATTTGTATCTTGGCCTTGGCACATAATGTTCGCTTCATAATAAAATAAAAATGTGAACTTTGTAGAATCATGTATGGGTCTAACATCCGTTTTCCGAATGCAAGTGGACAGCTGCAATCGTCTGTGGGTGCTCGACTCCGGCCAAATAGAAGTCACCATCGAACCAAAGCAAGTCTGTCCTCCACAGATTGTTATTTTCGATTTGAAAACCAATAAACTGGTCCGCCGTCACGTCCTGGACGACAAGTACATCAAACAAGACAGCTTGTACTCCAACATTGTAGTTGATGTACGTGACAATGATTGTGAAAACGTGCACGCGTATGTTACTGACGTATGGCGCTTCGGTTTACTCGTGTACAGTTTCGAGAGAGACCACAGTTGGCGAGTGACGAACCACTTATTTTACCCAGATCCGTTAGCAGCTGCTTACAAACTGCATGATTTAGAGTTTAGTTGGACTGATGGCATTTTCGGGATTGCTCTAAGTCCTTACGATAAACAACTAGATGATAGGATATTATATTTTCATCCCATGTCAAGTTTCAGGGAGTTTTACGTGAAAACATCGGTGGTTTGCAATGAAACAGGCTGGGAGGAAGCTGCTGATGAATATAAAGTGTTAGGACAAAGTCGAGGGCGAAGTGGACATGCATCTGCTTCCGCAATGGACAGAAATGGAATACTGTACTTTAATTATGTGACAAGAGACAGTGTCGGTTGTTGGGACTCGAGGAAAGCTTACAAGCGAGACAACTTGGGAGTGATTGCCAAGAATAGCAGCACAATGGTGTTTCCGAATGATTTGAGATTGGATCAAGCAAAGCGACAAGGTATCTGGATCATAACGAATCGTCTGCCGTTCTATTTGTACAAGTCACTCGATGAAGAAGACTACAACTTTAGAATAATACATGCGTACACCGATGAAGCGGTTAAAGGTACCATTTGTGATCCGAAATATTCTCGGCCAGGCTCCTACTCGGATCATTCAGATGACATTGATTGTTATTAGCTATATGCTTCTAGTTAAACAGTTTAGATTTATTTATTTCTCAACTAAATCACATGCATTTTTGTTTCATGTTTTTTTATCAAAGTAATGCTAATATTATTAATAACTAGATGTTAATTTATAATTAATTTGTACATTTTTTAAATACTTGTTTAAGTAACCGTAGGTATACGTTTTAGTTAGGTATAACTTCTTAGGTTTTTAAATGTATGCTTTTTACCAGTCATAAATTATTATTATTTAAAAATGAATGAGAATTTCTAAATCAGAGTTCCAAAAAAAAAAATCCTCTAGTCTTTCTGATGCACTTTTTCCAAAATAAAATTCATACAAATTTAAATCTTAGCAATTCTTACTTAAAAATAAATAAAAATAATGTTCATATTAATTGTTTATTTCAATATAAGAATAATATGTGTATATATATATAAAAAAAAAAACATATAAAAATAGACTCGAAAAAAAAAAAATAATAATAAGTAATATAAAAAACGAAGTTTATTCAGAATTGAAATGTAATATTTTCAAACTTTTTTGTGGGAATATTCTGCAACTTTTCGTCCGATTCATATTCAGTAAACATCAAACCCTTGCTCACCACTTCTGTACTCGGGTTGCTGGACACCACTCCGAACTTATCAACCCCAAATTTACTATCCGTTGTTTTGTCGTGCTCTAGCTTCTGTAGATGCATGCTCAGATACGAGGTCTCACCCCTAGGACTTGTAGACGGCGAGTGTCTACTTTTGCTGGACAGATTCTGATTACTCGTTTTTTTCTGGCTGTTTGAGGACGGAGGCCTTGTGTTACATCGTTTCTGACTGTTACTAGAAGGCGGCCGAATTGAGATAGTTCTAGATTTCGAGGGATTCACTTTGGGAATTTTCGATAATTTTTCAGAGATTTCTCTGGCAGGAGCATTTAAAATTCGTTTGCTTAGCGTTGATACTTGACAACCGATTTCATGTGAACCCTTACTTGTAATGATTTTTAATTCAGTTTCTGGTGGTAACTGAGACTCGATTTGCTCTTGAAAATTAGTTTGTTTTGTTGGTTTTTCACTAGTGTTTCTCTCACCTAGTTGAGTGTTGGAGATGATGTTTGCTTGAAAGATGGTTTCTGTGATGCAGTCTGACGAATTCTTCTGTTCTTGCGTGTAGTTGGAGAGACGCAGTTCGCTTTCTGGAACGGATTGCATAAAGTCGGACGGAGATTTGAGTTTGAGAAAATCCTTGGGAGATTTTAGCTCGCTCTTGGTTGGTCGTATTGGCTTCGCGCTCGGCGTGTACAGCGACGTTTCTGTTAAAAGTTTCAGTGGTGATTCGTGTTTTAAAATTGCACTGGATATGTTGGTTTGTTTCTTTTGCGCTGTCACCGGATACAGCGGAAGATCTTGACTCGTCTCTGTTCAATAATACAATATTCACAATAATATTCTGAAATTTACACAATACAAATCTCACACTCACGTCTGTTTTGCTTGATTCTGCTGATCTCGCTCATAGTGATCCCAAGCAATTTGGCTGTTTTCTCCGGAATATTGAGCCAATCCTCCAACGGTTCAAAGTCCTCGGCATCTAGGATCTCTGCCTCGGCATTCATGGCGTCTAGGAGTGAGTCTAGCGATCTGGAAATCTTTCTTGCTATCAGAGTCTCTTCGAACGAGGCCGGCGTGAACATCTCTTTCACTTCCACGGCACTCGTACCGACAAATTTGCGCCGAGATTCAAACTGTTTACGCAGGATTTCCTCATCAACCATAGATTTTACTTTCCGTCGACGTAGTGCCATATTTAGCTCTTCTTCTTCAGTCAGTTTCAATATTGCTTTATCGAGGGGCAAAGGTCGTCGCAAGTCTCGGTACAGGCTAATTTCATAAATCAAATGTGTTATATAATTCATTACGCGAGTTATTTAAAACAACGTGTAACGTACCTAATACCAACAATCCACATATAGAAAGAAGGGCTCAAGTCTAGAATTTGTGAACCGAAGAAACGAAGACAGGCAGGTCGCATTGGCCCGTACAAAAGACAAGTGTAGAGACCAGTAGCAAAAGTGACGATGCCGGCACCGATGTTCTTCACCGCGCTTACAATCAGCCACGGCAACATTAGTGTTGGACGAGTGCCAAAAGTGGCGGGCCAGAACATTGCAATCAAAAACGCTATATACAAATGCAGACTAAATGTTCTCACAAACACGACACCGGAAAGTAATATCTTGATGAGATTTTGAGCCTCTGGAGAGAATTTGGTGATTTCTAGGGGCACATTCCACACTTGCTCCAGGTTTGCGCCCAGTTCAAACAGTGTCATGTCGAAGATGTTGGCCCATAGCGTCATCACCGTCATTGCCAGCATCTCGGTCTGCTTGGACACGCCTAACAGTGAGCCGAGCGTGCGTGCCATCGTACGATCATCCAGAAGCACACGCGAACCCAACGGACATTCTTGACTTACTGGGAATTTTGTGACACTACCAGCAATTGTTTCTTGATAGGGAACCAGTACGTATATGATTACGTCATATAAAATCACTTTATTCACCGATAAAAAATAACAAGTATCAAATATCCAGTTATAAAATATTAAAAACTAGCTGATTCGACAGTATACGTATATCTGCGTAAATAAACTCGATAAATAATTTTGACTGAATCAAAAAAGATTTTCCCTTAAAACATTTTTATAGTTATTTACATAACAAATGCGCAAAGACATACTTTGCACATGAGCGTAATTTTAAAGCGCGAGTGAAGCGAGTGCTTTAATTTGCGCGAATGATGTAAATGACTTCCTTTTGTACAATGCTTTTTATAACGAGCAAAAATTATATAACCGATAGTGAGAACATTTATTAAATTTGAAGCGTGAATTTATATTTACAGTTTATTATACCATGAATTGACATTTGTTATTTGAAAACAAATTGTTTATTTTTTCTCGTAAAGCTTGTTAAAATATGTAATGTGTGTATATAAGTACAATTACCATCTTAATAGTCAAAATTTAGAACCATAAAAATGGATGGTTTTTCATTTGCTTTGAAGTACTAGTGCGCAAAATCAAACTTTATTTCATTTTTCAGGCTAATGTAAACCTTATTTTGAATGATGCGAGTACAAAAAATCATATCCTGAACCTTTTTCAGATAATCACATGTTTATGACAATCGTTTTCTAAAAAAAAAAAAAAAACTATAATACTTTTTTAACAATCATTTTCCCAAAAAAATTAGTGAAATTCTCTCAAGAAAATTTAATATCACATCGGGAAAAAAATAATTAAATGATTATTGGTAAATGTACAGTAATTTTCTTGTGAGACTGTATGAAGCTGAAATTATACTAATATGGTTAAACAGTAATAAATAAACTAAGTTCATTGTTTCAAATACTTTATTTAACAATAATTATTGATTTATTGCAGTTTTCTGCATGAAATAATAAAATAATATTCAAATGTTGGATGCCAAAAAAAAAGGTTAAATAAATTGTATTGTAGTGATACTGAATCACTGGAAATACGATGTCTTGGGTTTTCAAAAGTTTTGCTTTCAGTGGTTATTTTAAATGTGTGAAACAACAATTAAATAGTGTTGTATAGTAGATATTTATTGTTTCATATATTATAATGATTTAAAGATATATTCAAGTGCTTGTAATAATTATATTTCGTGTTGATTTTATGTTGCTAAATAGTATAGTTATAGAACCGCGCTCAACAAAGTTTTGAGAAATTTCTACAATAATCCATCGGTAGAGCTCAAGTAAAACCATAGTTGGAATGCGCTTTAACTCCACCCGTTCAGGTTTATAACGAATGGCGTGGCTCTACTTTGGCGCGAGAATGAAATATACAGTCTTAGTGAAAGTACTTGGCAATCACTCCATGATTAAAGATATATTTATTTATTATATTTCCATCACAATTATTATTTTTTTGTCATACTATTTTTATAAATGTAAAGAACTACACTCCGTCTTATTATTTCGTAAATATAAATAAACTGTAATTTTTTAATACAAAGTTTGACACTGAATGTACTGATGATAGTACTGACCTTCGAAGACACTCCTCTCAGAGTTGTAAATTGTTTTGTTCAATTTTACAAATTGCCACAGACAAAATTCGGGGTTAAAAATTTAAATTTGCTTAGAAACATTGCGTTGTAAAGATACATCTATGAAATTTTATCTAGTGTCTGGAAGGTTAGCTTTGCTGTGCCTGTATTCATTGTATAGTTTGACAGTTACGATGTTTTCATTTTAATTTAACTTATTAAACACGTGTATCATAATTTCGTCTTTAAATCTGTTTTAACATACTTGTGCTATTGTAATAAATTACAGTTATATCTTAATACATATAGCAGCCAATGTATTTAGACTAATGATACACGTGGCACAATGATTGTCAATAAATGAGAACACAATAGTAAGTATATTATAGTACTTGCCTCCAATTATTTTTATTTTGCTGAAGTTGATTTGTACATGTTTGCAGAAAATCTCAAATTTCAAATATTGTTCTGGTATTTTGTTTTAGGTTTAGAAATTCACCAATGTAATGAAGTAACGAAATAAAAATTATATACTCTTGCGATCCACTTGTCAACTATGATATTATGTATTTACGCATAGGTACATAATATGTTGCATATTGCATTAGCATCTCTATACAACTAGAATCACCAGGTTAGTAATAAATGAATAAAATATTTTAATGTCAGTGTAGTTATTTCACATAATTTCTACTTGGCAAAGTTAAAATTACGTATATTGTTTAATGCTATTATTTTAGATGCTTGAAAACATTTTCTGCATTCGTGATACATGTAAATACAGTGTTTTTGGAGAAATAAAAATGAGAAATTTTGAACAGTTGAATATGACAAGAGATATTGGAGGAGATATTTATGGAGATGATATTGTTGTCATTGAAGACGAATTTAGTGGATCGGAGGACAGCCGTGACCGAGAATTTTATCAACAACTTGTTAGTGAGTCATCTTCGAATTATGCAGAAGTCTCCGAATCTATTATCACTAATGAATATGATTTGACCAAGTATAGGAATATTCCATCAGGTATCATTTTTCGCTAAACAAATCTACCTGTATATATATATATTATTTCTAACAGTGAAATACAAAATAATTTACAGAGGACATTGACGTCAAAGAAGAATATATTGAAGCTGAAGACAGCGTTGACCGCGAGTTTTATGTACAACTTATAAACGAGTCATTGTCAGATGATACACAGGACAGTATCTTTAGAGAATATGATGATTCGCCGAAACAAATGAATATTGAGTCGGAGGAGGAAGAGCTTGATGTAGGATCAATTGCTGATAACAGTCCAGTCTCTGGCGGAATCAAGACACGTCTACGTATCCGTCGGCCAACCAGGGACACCAGTACTTCCAGCAGCGGCGACCACCGACCAGAACGAAAGAGGCCAAAGTTAAGAGCACATCACAAGTATTCAGTGTTGAAGAAACATGTGTTTTACGATGTTGTGCGCATCGAGCACAACGACAAGGAGCGACAGAGACGGGGAGACTTGAGACACAGTTTCGACAAGTTGCGAATGCTGGTGCCCACTGTTGCCGACGATGAGCGCGCGTCCAAGGTGCTGATCCTCGGTCACGCCACCACCTACTGCCGACACCTCAGGGCAGAGTTCCAGGCACGTCAGAAACTCGTGCTTGAGCTCTGCCAGCACCAGAAGCTCCTGCGACACCGTGTTGCCAAACTACGCAAAACGATCATGACATTGTAATTTGTAATCAAGTGACAAGCTAAATTAAAATGTACAACTGTATTTTGCACAATAATTGTTTATTTATATTTACACTACATTGAAAACATATTTTTATATCTATTTAATTTGCATTAAATGTCTAAAACAAAAATACTTGATGAATGTGCCAGATGCGATATTTCTGTTTAACTTTATATGCGGTTCACACGACATCAAGTTACTTGAAATTTGTTTCCTGAAGAAGAAAATGTGCGAGCCTAGTTTTACGAAATTAAACTATTCAGAAACGTGAAAAATGACATTAGACACACACACACACAATCAGTCAACAACACTATAACGCTTCACGGGTGTGTAAAGGAACCGTTACTTTCGAGAAACTTGGATCGCACTTCTTCAGGTAACAAATTTTAGAAAATTTGTGAAAAAAGTTTCTCGTTGTGAACTAATTATTACTGTTAGAGTTGGACGAAGCAATTTACAATGCCGTGTCTTCGGAGGTCGCTATTTGTACTTTCTGCGAATGACACTAATTTAAAATTTATTATTCGTAAATATGCTGGATGTGTTATATAAATATCTAGAATTTGTTACAAAGCAAACGATAGAAACACTATCTAGTAATACGCACAAGGAATATACACCCACCTGTTAACGAAGTCGGACGTTTCCACCCTTATTTACAGGGTTATTTGCTGTTTTTAAATATGTTGTATCTCTCAGAATTATTTAATATACTATCCCTAATTAAAATACATTTAGTAGTGCCCTTAAAGTTACTTACAAGTAAAATTAGTTGATACCTATGTTTCTAGTATAGCGCCACTGAATACACTCAGATATATTAATGTATTCAGTGATATTATATATATTTAAATATTATATTTAGCCGCAGCTTATGTATAACGTAAGTATTGTAGTTGCAAAATACAACTGAAAACATTCATATATAATAATATTAATGTATTCACTAGTAATACCTTTATATAGTTTAATAAATAACACTAACTATTTATTAGTGCACAGCCAAGTCCCTGCATCTAAGTATTGGTGTACTAGACACTAACTATTTGTTAGTAGCATAGCAAAAGTCAGTTAAACATAGTATAAATAAACCGTACTGCACACTAACCATTTGTTAGTGCACAGCACACTCAAACACCCGAAACGACGATAAACCGCAAACCGACCGTACCCGTACGGTTAACCTGCAACGGAAACGAATAGTGTCAATCTATTTTAATTTATTTACTAATTCGAGTGTACTTCGCGATTTTAATAACTAAAATCATCCTCGGATTAATCGAAGAACAAATCATCCGAATCATTCGATACTACCATAATTACATATGTAATTACTAACTAGTATACTTTTATAACAAGCTCGTTATAAAAATATAGTGGTAGTGGAAGAGCCCGCACGATCTCGGAGTCTTTCATTTGAGCGGCGAGTGACCTCTGAGGTCAAACACAATTAAAATAAAGTTCGGACTTTGAGTACAAAACGAACGGACGGAACGACATCGGACGAAACGGAATAGTAATAAAAATAATGGTTGTCTTCCTTATAACATCTTGACTAATTATTTATTGTAAAATTAATTACAATTAAATAATAGTCAAGATGATACAAGTTTTTGTCATCCCAGCGTTTATGTATGTCTATATATTTATCCATTATATCTAGTACATTTAACTTTATCCTAACAGTTGTTTTAATATAACTGTTAGCTCGACTTTAAATGATTACTATTTACTAGACAGTGGTGTATTTAGAACTAAACTCTAGATTCAAAAATATTTACAAAGGACTGAGGGCATTTATTAGATTTATTTTTAATTATCTTTTTAATCTGTGGCAATATACTTATTTATTAATTAATTAAATGACTTCTAATTATAATTCGCGATAGTTTCAAATATTCGCGGTTGTATTTTTGTATAAATTGAGGGCCACCCGAAACCGCTTATAAAACAAACCATTACTGTTCGTATAAAATGAATAGTAAAGAAAAAATAAAGTCTCACTAAAATGCAATGATTTTGGAACGCAAATCAATCATTTAATATTACAAAATATTATTATATAAAGTAAGAAAGTTATATACTCTATTTATTTAATAAAATCAGAGAGTATAGTGCAGTTTCACCACTGGCTGTGTATGTGTGTATTATACTTCAAAATACAATGGGCCTTTCAAGACTTTTTTGAATTTTTTATATATTAATCTACGTAATAAAATTATTATACCCAAAATTTTTATTTTTTTTTAAACTTGTATTAAGGTGAAACATTCGGCCTGAAGTTCGTTAACCAACAATTTGTTATCGCGTAAGTGGGGTTTCTTGTGGTCCTAACAAAAATGTGGATCTGACCTATCACAGAAAATCAGGAATATTCTTTATAGAATAGTGGAAGGGGTATTGGCGCGCGTTTAAAAGCTAAACAAACTTGAAGATCTTCAAGAAAATGATTTTAAACCACATGTCAACACAATAAAATCTAAAATTTAATAAAATATAATATTTTATTTGATATAATATAAAAATAAAAAATTTTACTTACAATTTTATTTCAGTTATACATAATCATATAATAATAATAATAAATTTATTTCCATCGATCATATACAATGATATAGGATAAGTCAGACAAAAAAAATACATTATTCTATGGATACCTAAACAGTAAAAACCAAATTATAATTATAAGCTAAATAACATTTATACATAAGACATATTTTCATTAACAGAATAAAAACAATATAATTGTATATTATTCTTCTCACTGGGTAAAGATGTGCCAGGTTGCTTAATCAGCTTCATTGGTTGGAATCAGCACACCGTTACAGCTTGAGCTTATGCCACTATTGCAAGTGGTCTATGTTCCAGAATACGGCGGCTTTAAATTCATCAACGCACTTGTTGAATGAAACTAATGCAGCAAATAGTCATATATTTTGCGCTCCGAAAACAATGTTGCAGGCGAATGTTATGCAGCCACTAAATACGACATATAAAATGAGATATGTTTAAATGAACACAGACATCAAATATACCTTCTCAATGAATTCCTCCAATGTATTGTTCTTTAAAATAATAGTTTGAAGGACAATCAACTATTTACTTGAACATGTATGTGTGTCCAAATAATAAAATCACATTCTTTTCGTCCTGTTATGAACAACTGGCCTTGTACTTGGTAATAATAATTGTGATTCGTCTTTAATTTTAACTTATCACCATCTAACACAGAACAGAAGTTTTTTATTTTCACAGCAGCTTCTTTTGATGACAAATGTCGAGCTGTATATGGACATTTCACTTCAATTATCTTATTTTCATCAACTAAACCATCTGGCGAAGCAGCTAAATATTCTGCATTACGTTCTAAATTTACAAATAAACCACATAGTTTTACTATAACTCCAGTTACCTGCTCATAAACTTGTATTGTCACAGATTATCTAGTTTTACTCCAATCAGTTGCTGCAGTTGTAATATTTCGAACGTAAAGCATTCTTTCCACAAGTGGTCCCGCTGGAAGTTTTCGTGATTCTTTAAAACTGTCATCCTTCAAGAAGTTTATAATTTTGAACCCAATTTGGAATCTTCTGATTTAGTTAGGAAACTATTATTTCCGTTTAAGTATCATAATCTGATTTATAATATAATTAACTACAAAATACTTGCAATATAAAAATATAAATAAAGCGAAAGTAGACTTTATTTATGGAATGTATAGTTTAGTCCTGGGCAACATTTTGATAGTTCTGATGTATTTACTTTGTCAGCCTAATCTTATTAAGGCAGTGTCCACAGAAAACTGTTAAATAAAAACTTTAATATTAATAAATAAACACTTATAAATACAAACCTACTTACCTTACACACATTTGACGTTTGAGGTTAAAACCAGTGTTGCCAACTAACGTTAACAAAAAGTCTCTAGATTGAATTTAAAAAGTCTCCAGAATATCTCTAGATTATAATTTTAAAAAACCTCCAGATATCTCTAAAAAAAGTAAAAATTCGCCAGAATATCTCTAGAATATATATATTTTTTTTGGCTAAAATGCAGTATCAGTGACCAATTTTTAAAATTTCCCCCACCACTATAATGACATTTACTTATCAGTGATCCTAAAACTTTTTCAGAGATTTGAAGCTCATCGTAAAGGAGTATAAATGTCATAAATGTATGAAAATAGCAAAGACTGAGATAATAAACATTATGTTTGGGGTTTGAAGCTAGAAAATGTTTTCAAATAACAGTTTCGAAGCACTGATTTATTTAGTAGTTTTTAGGGAGTTTTGATATTCACAAAATTTTACCAACCTAAAATTACATTTTTAAAAATTGGTTAGTGATACTGAACTTTTGCCAAAATATCTCCAGAAATGTCGTTAGTAATGTATTTAAAACTCTAGATTTGCGACAAGTCGCAAATTCTTTTAAAAAGTCGCGTTACGATAGTTAATTTCTCTAGATTTAGCGACAAAATCTCCAAATTGGCAACACTGGTTAAAACCATATCGAAAAATTTTATTATTTTGTAACAACATATAATATATATATTCATTATTGTTATCATTATTAGTCAATCATTTTTACATATCTGTCAGCCAAATTGAATTTTGAATAAAACTTCGATACTTGAGTATACATCATACGTCATCAAAAATCCGAATCACACAACGAAAACTCATGATTCAAGAGCACCAACAATAAATCTATGCAAATTTGAATTTCAACAATTAATTTCTTACAAATGTCATTATATAGATAAATATAAAGCAGTGTATTACTTTCTTATAACATTGTAGTTCATGAATAAATACTATTCAAGAGCAAATAAATCATGAAAATATATGAAAAAAATTATATAAATGAAGCAGCCAAATTCACAATTTTGAGTCAGATTTTCTCAAAATTGGGCCCTACGTTTTTAATAAAAAAAATACGTATATTTAAAATTAAGATAGTCTATAACACAAAAAAAAATCAGCCAAATTAAACACAACACTTTTGAGAAAAAAAAGAAAAACTCTGTTTTTCATGGTATTTTGGCCTATTTTATTTTTTTGCTAAAAATTGTCGTGTTTAATTTGGCTGAAAATTTCATCAGGCTTAGTCTGTCGTATTTATAATTTACTGTATTTTTTATATTGATATCGTAGGGCCCATTTTTAAATAAATTTAAATTAAATTTGGTGTAATATATAATTTATTTTCTTTTATTATATGAAAGATATTTCAAATTAGTAATATTATTATAAAACTTTAAACCTTTGACTACAAGAATATGTACAATAAATAATATGTTTCATTTATAATAAAAAAGATATTTGATTTCAAATAGATCAAGACAGATCGTCATTTCACCACTGTTCTGTTGTTATCTTCAGATCGAGTGGTTCACCTTAAGCATGATAAAAATATTTAAACTTTCGAAACAAACGAATGTGACGTAGTTGCATCTTAGCTTAAAGAGAGACAGATAAGACAGAGATAAATAACACGTAACTTCACGTAACGTGTGTCGTTGTCAGTAGAATCCTCAGACAAAACATAACTAGACGGATAACAACGGCGTTTGCATTGACTTGAATACGGCATAATTCGTCTAGTATTATACGTCATTGGTAGAATCGTAGAATGCTGAATGCTTATTTCTTCTTCGTCTTCCTCTCAGTAAAATTGAGCACCGACAAACGTTTCAGACAAAGCTCTGTGATTGGCTTAATGTAACTACGTAATTGCAATGAGCGTTTTAAATTATTCAACTTTAACTTTCATATTTCAGCAATAAAGATATCATTTATGGTATGATTTTATATTGTATTATATATGATGTACGGTCAAGAACTTATTTTAATAAATATATATTAAAAACCTCTACCACTTGAATCCCCCATTGCTATTTCATTAAAAATTATAAACAATTACTTATTTGAATTTAGAGCAAAGGAGACATCTAAATCACGGTAAAAACCATCTAACGTATTAATCAGAATTATTACGTTAATAAATTAATTATTTAATCAATGAAAAGTTAATTTTTAATATGCGTCCATATACTTTCATCATGTAAACATTGATCTTATTCTTTATCGATGTTGATTTGTTTACACAGATTTTCCTATTCAGGAAATAATATTGTGACCAAAGACTTAAATGTATTATGGATGAAACGGGGATATGTTTGAAATAAGAAGACAACAAATTTCGCGCGTCTCTGAATTGTAACTACTTTCGCCGTGCTTGCTTTGACATTTGAGAATGCTTTGTTTTGTTAATTTGAATGTGTTGATGGTATTTGGTATTGTGATAAGGTTGTGACTTCAATAACCAAATTAAGATTTGTTGTGTTGCATAATCAAGTTAGACACAATCAAAAATTGCTACCAGAAAGAATTTTTAATTAATTCAGTACATAGGTTAGGTACGTATAACTTTGCAGTTTACATTATTACAGTAAATAATACATTTTAAACATTTTAGGATTCGTCAATCGAATGTATACCTTAGTTGGGATCGTTTTTCAACAAAAATTTGGCTTATTTCATGGGCCAAATTCATGTTATTCCAAGTTCAGTGATCCGAAGATTTATTATTGTTTCAAGTGTTGCATTGGTTTCGGCTGCTAGCTGCGTTTCTGGACCGAGCATTGGATTTAAAAAACTAGTTCCTCATCATGTAAGTGACAAGAATCCTAATTAAGATGTTTGACAACACTTTAAAACTAATTGTTTGGCAAGTTACAATGTGAAATATCGTTTTTTATTTGAATTGAGGTTACGATGAACTAGTTCATCATGTAACAAGAACTCTCAGATACTAGTTTCTATGTAGTTATAGGTAGTCATAGTTACTATAGTTTATTGAGTTACGATTTGATCACTAGCATAATGCCTCCACAAAAAAAATATTCAGTAATAATATAACAAGAGAGTGAGAATAAATTGAAAATAATTTGACAGATCTTTCGAAAACTTGTTGCCAGGAAATAGTCATGAAAGCCCGTAGGGCTTGAGTGGCTATTGCCAAATGGCAACAAGTTTGAGAAAGATACTGGGGATGTTGTTTTTATCATTAGTTGTAATATCGATGATGGTATTTTAATGTAAAACATTTGTAGACGCCTTGTGGCGCACCAGGAGCGCCTAGTAGCGCTCAGCTGCATGACGGCCGTTTCGCCTCCTTGTGTATCCCATCACTACAACAACCTCGTCGGAAGTGCACAACCGCACTAGTACACCTGGTGCATTTGATGCCATGGCCATGGCGCTCAGCGCATTCAATGCTAGTGCACCAGGTCTAGCGGAAGATGAGTGAGGATGAACCAAGAGCTATAGGCAGTCATATTGGTAAGGCACATAGCAAAATCGAACGTTTTAGTTGTTTAATTTTTTTTATCTCATTACCGTTAAAAATGTAATTGAACTTTAGAATATAGTATAGTGGTTTCAGAATTTGACTTGCGTCCATAAAGCAGGGTTGTTGATTTTACGAATATTCGAGAATTCGAATGTTCGGATTTTTTGAACATTCGAATTTAAATTCGAACTTTATTTCGAATTTGCGAATTTTTTGAAGTTTTGATTTTTTTGAATATTCGTATTTTCGAATTTTTCGAATTTTGCGAATTATTTGAAATGTTCTAGATCGTAACGTGGTATGAATTATTTTCAGAATAAACTCAATTGCAGAGTTTTGTATTAATTCGTAAGTAATTTCTATTAATTATTATTGTTTGCCAAATTAATTCAATTTAGATTTAAAATTTCGTTACACTGTCAAAAACGTTATATTTAAGACGTTTTTGTATTCTTTTTATTGTCATTTTAAAACGTTTTACTAAAAATCCATAGCATTTAGATGGGCGGTTAAGAGAGTAGATGGCTTAATTAAGACGCCTAACCTTACAGAGTTTTTGCAGAATACTTCGCCGAATTTATTATTTAATTCGTGTCCGACTTTTCACGAATTATGCGTGAGCGTACTTGGAGATGACATGGCGTTAATTAATTGGCAAAAAATTCGAAAAATCTAAGCTTCGGAAAATTCGAAGATACGAAAAGTTCAAAAAATTCGTAAATTCGAAAAGTTCAAAAAATTCGTAAATTCAAAAAGTTAAAAAAATTAAAAAATTCGAAGATTCGAAGTTTTTTTGGCGAAGTTAAAAAAATTTGAATGTTCGAATGTTCAGAAATTCGAAATTCGATGGAAATCAACAACCCTACTATAAAGCATGAAAAAGTTTTGCTTTATTCAATCATCATTTCATTCATAACTCCTTTATAGGTGTGTAGACGTCCAAGACTTTAAACAAATTCACTATACTTATTTCATCGTCAAAATTGGCGAAACGAGCTCTACATTAACATATGTATTCTAATGTAAAAAAAAAAACATTTATCCTACCACAGCTAGGCGAACGCAGCGCCTCTATAGTTGATTTGAGTTGTCAATACACACATATTTTTATTCGGATAAAATGCACGTATAGCACATTAAAAATAGCAATACGAATAATATTATAGGGCTGTCCGGCTGTCCCAATTTTACTTATTGTTAAAATACAATGCAAACTGTTAAAGTTAATAATATATTTTCCATTAGTTAGTAGTTATTTTTTTTTTATTTATTGAAAGCTTTGTGACAACAAAGTAAAGAATTTGTTGTACATTTATTAGCCTGCGATTTTTTTATATACCTATTTATCTATTTTTACGCTTATGCAAACTTTCTTAATAATGTATGCATATCAGAGCCCGGTTTCGGAAGTACAGTCAGCGTGGAATACTTAAATTATGCCATAGCTTTGTTGGTCTATGCCGTCAGGTATTCTGCAGTTTTTTGGCGAACCAACAAATACATTTTGCTTATTTTCTCAATACAACTATTAGCTAACAGTATTCAGAGTCTATTGGCGTTCGCAGGGATGAGCGTATTGTATAAAGTGCAAATATTGGGGGCATACAGGGCACTACCATTATTAAAACATTACCCAAATAGTGCGTTGCCTCTTGGAACACCATTCCTTCTGAATCCACAAGTTTCATTAACGTTTTTTGCTTTATCAAGCTTCTTAGTGTTATGTACTAGTAACATTTTGTACTTGTACGGCCATGCGAGGTGAGTTGAACAAATATGGAGTGTATTGTTGTGTATAATAGTGTTGTGTGTATGTGTGTACTTGTAGATACAACTCGTTTCTGACAACATACAAAGACAGAAGTGCTCATATCACGTCGATGGAGTCCACGGGTTCAGGTTGGGGCTACAGGACACATGGGGCTGCACTTGTAGCACTCATCGCCTCTGCTACAGCACAAGCACCGCTGTTGTAAATACAGATGGACGTTTTACGTTACTATTACAGTAAGTTGTTGTTAAAAATATAGATATTATGCTTATCTTCAAACGTCATAAAAGTGGCATATCATGTGACTTAAATCACAGGAATATTCTTTTGCCGCCGCACAGTGGAACAAATCGGGATTCCCTACATATCTGTCGAGGCAGATTTTTAAATAAATCTGTCAAATTTGATACATAATAAACTGTCGAAGAAACTGTAAAAAATATTAAAAATTTAAATAATGAAAATTGTGTATTCTTATATTATTTTTATATATTAACGCAACATGACAGATTTTACAAAGCTATTGACAGATGTCAACTTTATATTATGTTGAGAATAATTATAATACGGATGCTTTCTCTTAAGTTACCCTAACTAAATTTGTAATCTATTCATTAAATCCATTGTAATTATTCTCAGTAATAATATAACAAGCGAGTGAGAATAAATTGAAAATAATTTGACAGAGCTTTCGAAAACTTGTTGCCAGCAAATAGTCACGAAAGCTCGTAGGGCTTTCGCGACTATTGCCAAATGGCAACAAGTTTGAGAAATATACTGGAGAATTATTTTCTAATTTATCGAACTCTCGAGTTATATTTAATTAGATTATTTTTTGACTTAGCTGTTAAGGTCGATTCATACAACTTAAAAGATTTTGAACTGGGTTCATATCGATTGATTACTTATTAACATATTCTTGGAAGTTTTTTCCAAAATTTGTTGGTGTATTTATGTATCTGAAATGAAATGAAATCTGTTTTTTTCACACATTTTACTTGACGCGTTGACAGTTTTAAATAATTATTTGACAACTACCTATCATTTGTCAGAAACAAAAAAGCATCTACAGAGATAATTCTCGGGAATAAACACAAGAGCAAATTCTCAGTATAATAATGACAGGATTGGTTAAAACGCAGACACGTGACATACAATGAAGCATTTCATTGGTTTTGAGAAACGTCAAAAAATAATCAATATAATATAATGTTGACAACTGTCAATAGTTTTGTAAAATCTGTCATGTTGCCTTAATATATAAAAATAATATAAGAATAAATAATTTTCATTGTTTAAATTTTTAATATTTTTCACAGGTTTTTGACAGTTTATTATGTAATTAATAAAATGTGAGAGAGTCATTTAAAAATCTGCCTCGACAGATGTGTAGGGAATTTAATTATCTGTAATTTAAAAAAAAAATTATCCAGATCCGATGTATAGTAAGGTCTGCACATATTTTTGAACAGTAAAATCCCAATTTGACCCACTGCGCCGGCTGAAAAAGGTTTATAAATAAATATCATCGTTGAATTAGGTTCTACGTCCTATTAAAAATTAAAGGGTAACAGAACACTTCCGATATGCTATTCTACAAGCTGATTATAATAATAGGGACAAAATATAGTTTGAAACTTACAATTTTGTACAAAAATTTTTACATTTGGGAAACGATTTCAATAATATTGTTTGTTTGAAATGTAATGATACACTTATTGCTCTGATATCTTTGTAATAATTAGCACGGAAATTATCTGAAACAAATTATACTTTCGTGAGGTCGTGTGCTAGTGAGTATTTGTATTAAATAAAATACGAATGTTGTGTGAAGTGATATAGTTTAGGTGATGAAATGATGTGATGATGTGGTTTTGTGGATGCAAGATTTACCGGCTGCAATGTTGCATGATCAAATGTAATTGATTATCGAAACAGGGTATCAAAATTATTGGGTAAAAATTTTGGTGTTTTTTTGGAAATATATACTTTTAACGCCTTATTTTAGTGTCACTCTTATAACAATACTATATAATTTATTTGTGACATGAACACATGACGTGTTTAATTACAATGTGAAGGAACAAAGGAAAAAATATTTTAAAATAATTAAAAATTAATTGTACTGACACCTTATGTCTCCAAATGTTATGTTACAAATCTTATCCTCGTCATATTTATTTAAAGTATTTATTATATTTTAGTTGGATCAAAATTATATGTTTTTTTACTTATTTTTATAAATAAATAAAAAATATATCATCTCGCCTTCTACCCATTACTGAGTGTGGCACTCTGCTGAAGCAGATCTCGGTAAGTGATATATTTTGCGCGTGAAGTGCGGTTACCAGTCGTCAAATCACGGCCCCCAAATATGTTAGTGGTGGAGTAACCACAGGGGTAGATTTTTTGAAATTATGAAAATTGTTTGTCGCCTGTGGGAATCGAACCAGGATTCTCAGGATCCACAGGCCGACTTCATACCACTGAGGTAGCCACCCCATTTTATCATAATAATAAACTTAAAAAATCTACACTAGGTAGGTTTCAAATATATATATATATATATATATATATATATATATATATATATATATATATATATATATATATATATATATATATATTATATATATATATATATATATATATATATATATATATATATATATATATATATATATATATATATATAAGTTTATTCATTATACGTATGTCGGTCGAGTAGACCATCATCAGGTAATGATTATAGTAGAATAATAAGTTTGAGTGAGTCTTATAAATAGTAGAAAAAAGTAAATTATAGATAGGAAAGGGAATATAATGACAACAATTATAAAAAAGATGTTCTTCAAAACAGTGGGGTATATCAAATTAGTTGTAGTGATTGTCAAGCGATCTATATAGGTCAGACCGTTCGTAATTAGAAACAAACGAACATAAAAAAGCTATATTTAATAATAAATTGACCTGAAACGTTGCTAAACATTGTCTTGATATTAATCATAAATTACACAATAATAATTCACGGACGAAGTCCTGTATCATATTTAATTAAATTATTTTATTGAATACTTGCTCACGAACCCCATTGAAATAAGTATATTATGTACTTTATACTATAAAAACTACGTATATGATAAGTAACAAAAGTACCAATTTATTAGGAATTTTTTTTGCTCATGGCTTTGCATGCAAATCTAGAAGTTGTTTATCGAAATTGATGTTTGAAATATTTGTGAAATAGTTAAATTAATGCTACAATATCAGAAATTATAGTGTCATCATTGATTATGGATGTGTATCCTATTAATTTTTATGGTAGCTAATTCAAAAATATGTCGCTTTTTCGATAATTATGTCTTGTCGGGCAACGCTGACCGTCTGTTTGTTTTAATCCTAAAGTGGGTGAGGTTTGGATGAAAATTTAGTTCAATAATAGAACAATGGAATTTGTTTTATGACCATGTACTTTCTTTCTACCTGTAGTAAGTATAGGTATAGAGAAACAAAGACATGAAATTAAACGAAAGACATGTAGTACAGTTTTGTCAAAATTGCAGAGACACTGAATAATAAATAACAAAGAACAGTATGTGTTATGTATCTATGTACACAAAATAATAAGTAACATGTTGATATGTATGCAATATTGTATATCAGAGATGGTGTGTGTGTGTGTATGTGTGCGTATGTGTTATTAGTAGCGGACTAGGTTTACATCCTTAAAACAAGAAGTAATTCTTGAAATGAAAACTTATGCAAAATTAGAAATGTCCACCATGGCATACAGATTGTAAAAGATTCCAAATTTCGAGAAATTATTATTTAATAAAACTTTGTATTTGAGACCGTTGTAAGCTTTAGTGAGCTAATTTTGTAAGGGGTTTTTTTATTGCTACATATGCAATGTCAAAAATTTATAGGCAGAAACGTAAAGCGTAAACGATTAGCGCTAACACCATTTTATATGTCATTTTTAACTCTCTTTTCAATGTTCGAACAAGTTTATTTTAACTTTTTTCAACGGCGGTTCAATATTTAGACAAAAATGTAAATAAAATGAGAATTTCTATATCTTTATATGATTTTAACTGACCGTCACTTAAACTTGGCGAGAAATTTTTATGAAATATTTTGTTGTGTAAATAAATAATGTAGAGCAATTGTTATTGATCCTTAATCGATTGTTGTTGGTGAATAATTTCGCATGACCTTGTGGCACTTACCTTTATGTTTGCATGAATACCATCATGCTATATTCCATGAAATTAATATTTTAAATGTGCGCTGTTAATATTTGTGCCCCAGGATTCATTACAATTGGTATGCGCTACCTGGTGTTGGATATATTGGAAATATCAGAACGCCTTGTGACAACAATTTAAATGTACTTGACGTACTAATATTTAGTTTTATTTGTTTGAGTTGTAATTTCAATATTTATGTATTTTTGTAAATTGCTATAGAAAGAAGATGAGTGATAAGTGAATAGGAGTGATTGGATAGATGTGATTGACAGTTTGTTGTGTGATGAATGATCTCGAGTATAATAAATGAATGAGTTTATATGGAGTGATCTATGAATGTGGTTGAAGTGTGGGTGGTGTGTTTGTATGAGAATGTTTTGATTATTTGATCAAATTTAATGAGTGAATGTTTTATGAAAGATTTTAGGGTTCGTGCTACCCCATATGATGGGATAAAGCGTAATGATATGATATGTATGTATGTATGTATGCTGTATTTGGCAACAGACACATTCTTATTATTTTGTTGCAAGTCGATGTGTGCGCAGTTTCTATGCCAGCGTCATCTGCAATAAATAACTGTAAAGAAACCTTTTAACAATGGATGGGTTAGAGAAGCAAAGGCCGCAGGACGTTTTTATTTAATTGGGGGTCCAAAATATGGTGTCAATAAAATATTTTTTTTGACAATATGGTTTCTATATATATGTAGGTTGGCGCGTATCTACTATAAAATGTTATTTATAGTTTTGGATTATTTTCTGACAAGTAATACACTCTAAAAAATCTGATGTGTGCAGCACACGACTTTCTTATACACAGCATTTTTAATATTTAGAATATATAATATTATTAAACATGTAATTTAGATTTTCAGTAATTCAGCTTTTATCTGTTTGAAACATATCAAATATCAAATTTGTTTACGTATAATTTTTTAGTAATGTTGACTACTTAATGTCTAACTTTACTGATGAGGTATACAGAATGTCCGTTTTTCGAACCTAACCCTTGGTATCTCAAGAACCGTGAAATACGAAGTCGATTAAATTGAGGCAAAGTTGCCAAATTAGACGACCATTATAATGATGTATTTGTTTTTCCGAAAAAAAACATAGATAACTAGATAAAGCGAAAATTAAAATTTATGTTTTTTGTTTCTATTGCTACTATGATTATTGAAATATATTGTTAAATATAAAAATTAGTTTTTCTCAAAATTAGACGCATATACAGGAAAATTGCAAATATCATTTTATGTTTCAAATATTTTTGCTAACATCTTTTATTTGTACCTTTTTTCGTAACTGATTCCATTTTTGATATAAATGGAATTTATTGATTTGTGTGTCCAATAAACTTCCTCTTCCGGTTTTTCAATTTAATTCAAAATCAACTCAGCTCTTCGTATTTTCATGAAACTTATAATTACCAAGTTTCGTTAACAAATCTTATCTCGTTCATGAGATATTGCACACTCAGGCACACATCCATCCACACACACACACACACACACACACACATCATTGAGAAAATGATCAAAACGGATTCAGTGGACCTCAAAACACGTATTTACGCGAGAATCTCGTTAACGATTTTTTTCTCGATTCCAGTACTTCCTTATACTGTGTATAAGAAAGTAAAAAGCGACAACGTATGTCTGCATTGCAAACAAATACTGAAAATTAATTAGATCGCAACTGACTTTGATTTGAATTTTTACATTTTAATAAAAACATAGACAGAACTCATAGAATGAATCATTTTATAAAATAATGTTATATATATGTATATATATATATATATATATATATATATATATATATATATATATATATATATAATGTGAGTTGCTGAGTATAGGAAATAAACGAACATGTATGAAAAGAATTATGAATATGGTTGAAGCGATAAAGTGGTGTGTCAGGATAGGAGCGTTTAGTATATCTAGTTTAATTGTGGCTCCACCACTAACATGTTTGGGGGCCGTGATTTGACGACTGGTAACCGCACTTCACGCGCAAAATATATCACTTACCGAGATCTGCTTTAGCAGTGTGCCACACCCAGTATTGGGTAGAAGGCGTGATGATATATTTATTTATTTTATTTATGAATCTGTTTGGTGATTTAAGATAAGTTTATAATTCTTGAATTTAGTTTTGTTGTTTAGTAATATCATATTAGTGTTTACCCCTCTGGCTCCTCCACCACTAACATCTTTGGGGGCCGTGATTTGACGACTGGTAACCGCATTTCACGCGCAAAATATATCACTTACCGAGATCTGCTTCGGCAGAGTGCCACACCCAGTAATGGGTAGAAGGTGTGATGATATATTTATTTTACTTTTATATCAGTGTTTACCTGCAATTGTGTGAAATTCAGCTTCAAAAACAAGCGCAGGGTAACACTTTCCTCGTTTCTTATCTATTTTATTTGTCTTCTGATATGACATAAAGTGTTAAATTGTAATTGTATGGAGTTCACTTTCAAAAACAGGCGCAGGGCGACACTCTCTTCTTTTGTTATCTTATAAATTTTCTTCAGACGACCACTTATAAAAGTAACAATAACAACAGCATAAACTACTACGGAAAGTTGAACATAGCATACACTGATATGTTAGCATAACGTACACTTCTAACATATCATGTGAAGATCCACTGATTGACAATAGAAGGCGTTACGATGAAAGAAAATCATAAAATAAATGCAAAGAATTTGTATTATTATTTGGATTAAAGTTTTGGCAGATTTTTCAACACATTTGCACTGATAAATTTATTTTTTTTAATTAATAATGACTTATTTACTAATATTTTGACATTCTGGTTAATACAGTTGCACAATACCTAACCTTAAACGTTAAACGTCAACGCTCATCTACAAAAACGCATCAGCTGTCAAAGTGTAACAACATTGCTCTTGTAAACTTTTTTAGAAATATTTTATGGTCGTCTGAAAAATAGTGTAGATAGCTCGAAAGTGTGATAATTGTGCTCGTGTACTTAAATCATTCGGCGCTTCGCGCCTCGTTTTTCAATTTGTACACTCGCTCGTTATCTTACACTATTGTTGCTTGTTACGTAATATACTATTTCATAAATTGTTTAACTGCAATTGTGTTGAATTCACTTTCGAAAACAAGCGCAGGGCGGCGCTCTCTTCCTTTCTTATCTGTATCATTTTCAGTTTCTGCAGTGTGTGGTATTTTCTTTTATGTACAAGTGTTGCTTTCCTATTTTCTAATCTTTGTAGATTCGTTGTTATATTCGTTATTAGAATCGGTGTTAGGAGTAAGCGTGAGCAATTTGTTTTATGCATATGTTATGTACGTCGAAGATAGAAAATGAATGATAAGTGAATAGGAATGATATGATTGATGGTTGGTTGTGTGATAAATCATTTCGAGTGTAATAAATAAATGAGTTTATATGGATCTATGAATGTGGTTAAAGTGAGGGTGGTGTGTTTGGATGATAATGTTTGACGAGAACTGATTGTTTGATGAGTGTGAAGAGTGACTGTTTTATGAGTGATTTTAGGGTTCGTGCTACCCCAATTGATGGGATATAGCGTGATGATATGTATGTATGTATGTATGTATGTATGTATGCTGTATTTGGCAACAGACACATTCTTATTATTTTGTTGCAAGTCGTCGTGTACGCAGTTTCTATGCCAGCGTTATCTGCAATAAATAACCGAAAAGAAACCGTTTAACAGTGGACAGAGTTGAATTAAACAGTTTTATAAATATTGCAATATGTTTGCTCATGCAAATAAATAATTGTAGGTTTCTTAGTTGGGTTGCACCGAATTTTAGGTCGTTTCCGGTAACTTCCGGTAGACTTTTTGCAAATATATCCAGTGTATAAAGTCTGTAGATTGTCTAGAACTGATTTTAAAAGTGCAACGGTTATTATTCTCATTTATATTCTAGAAGTTTTATTTTTGAAATGAGTTTAATCTTCAAACTTGAATACATGTTTAATAATAGTTTATAGTTTATTGAGAAAGAAGTTCAACAATGATCCTTATTGTAACATATGATGTGTTTCATACTATATATCCTATATCGAAATCGTTTTATTTAGTATCGAAATTTCTATTAAATAATAATAATAATAATAAAATATATATTTAGGACACGTAATAGGAGAAAATAGAGTTACACCACTGAAAGATAACATCATATCAATAAGAAATTTCCCGACTCCTACTACGCAAAAAATTATATATAGTGATCATCGTTTTACAATAACAGTAATATTTTTAAAATAGAGAACAAAGTACAATTACTGAACTGATCAGGTATATTTCGAAGTAAATTGTATTAGAAATATAAATAAATAAATAAATAAATATATCATCACGCATTCTACCCATTACTGGGTGTGTGGCACTCTGCCGAAGCAGATCTTGTTAAGTGATATTTTTATGTACGTAAAGTGCAGTTACCAGCCGTCAAATTACGCCACCCAAAGATGTTAATGGTGGGAGTGCCACAGGGGTAATTTTAATGTGGTAAAAATGTGTATCGGCAGTGGGAATCGAATCAGGCTACTCAGGTTCCACAGGCCGACTTAATACCACCGAGCCATCTACCCCAAATCAAATAACTAAATTTAATTGACGATATTATTAGAACGTATTATATCAATTGAAACTATAGTTTAATAATAAATTATATATAATTTGTTTATATAATAGTTTTGTACATTTTAATTTTTTATCAATTGGTAAATTCAATTTTTTACTCTGAATGTACAGCACTTTAATACCTCTTATTTTAAATTAAATGCATGAAGTCCCTTACTTATATTTAATTAAACTTTGGAACATTCCACTCTAATAATGAAATTAAAAAATGTCTATTTTGCATTAACTTTGCAAAGTTTATCCATTATTTATTTTTCCGTTTCAAAAGTAACTTTATTAAAAAATTTAATGAAATAGTTGTTATGTATAGAACTTTGATCTAATGTATTAGACATGGTTTTGGTCTATGGTTCTTAAAAAAATAAATCCTATGGATACATAAATAAAATGACAATTTATGTTTAATGTGAAAACTTGATTTTACAAAATGGCATTTTGACATATAATCTATTTACATATGTTTATCTGGTGAACATATAATTAAATGTTATTTAGTTGTGCATAAAATATTGTATGTACCATGGGTGAAACCAGCGATTCTGGACCGTGGCAAGATTATTAGCACGAGGTGCTAAGCGGCGAAGGCTAATAACACGCTCAAGGTCCAGAAACGTTTGTTTTCACTCTTGGTACATAAATAACTATATTATAAAGAGAAATTAATGGCAATAATTTTATGTTCAACATTTTTACAACTAGACAACGCAACAATTTCACAAAAAAATGTCCCTGAATACATAGTTGTACAGAAATGAGTTTTATTACACTGTTTTTCAGAAAAGCAGTTGCACCAAATTGACATAGTAAACACGGTGTAGAAATAAAATTTTATATTTTGTTATTTAATATCTAAGATACACAAAATAATGAAAGACGAATGTCCGTTAAAACTTGGAAACATAATAAAGTGTAATAGCAATATGTATCTCTTTCTAACACTTACAAACCTCTCTTGCGCTGAGATAGGCCTTGAACAGAACAATAGCAATCTGTTTTCAAGATGGATTTTATCTTTGCATTAAACTGTTTATGATTTAAGGGTGTTACTTTAGTGTAATAAGCGTGGAACATTTTATTTCTTTATGATACCTCCTTTTAAAGTTTAACAAAAGGTCTGTTGAACAATAGACACGGTTTATTGCCCTTTTAGGGATCTTGGGACCTAATCCCAACGTCGCCTTCGATAAGACGTACAAGATAGCTCTTGTAGTTTCTTAAGATGTAATTGTATATTTTAAAATAATTTAAACAAATTTTTTGAAACATTGTCTAACTTATACTATGATAGTTAACTAATAGTAGTTGGGTGCGTTAGAGCGATGGATAATGACAATAGAAGAATATATGTTAGAGAATGCATTGCTTTGAAATTTATATTTGTGGTAATGTCAATAGATCTAGTTAAAAAATTAATTCTTTATTATACAATACGATAATGGCTATTTATCGTCGTGTATAATGTTGTATTTTTTCTGTAGCAGATATTAAACAAATGTTAATAGTGTACGTTGATGGTAAATGCAAATTGTGACAAATCGCACTGTCAAATAACATTATTGTATATTTGCAGATATAGCAAACTGATTTTAGTACTAAATAATTAGAGTGATGGATAAAAGACTAAAAAATCGAAAAAACTTCAACCGGATGATGCCATGATCGACGATGATTTAGAATCATAATGAATAAAATTTGTATAAAAAATAAATTAAATGAATTTCCTTTATTTACCCCTGCTGTTTGTCAGAGTGTTAATTTCTTGGTTTGTGTAGAACAAATGCACTTTAGTGTACATATTATGTAAATGTCAGCCACTAGTTTTAAGTGTGTCCCATGATAATACGGGAAATGAATGTGTGGTTTTAAATATATTGTCTGTTAGTGGCGAAATGGTATTTTTATTTGTGTGATTTCAGACAATACACTTTATTATAAATGAATTAATTTATATTTTCCTCATTGATTATAATGTACAGGAACATATTTAAGAATTCAATTTAATGTAAATCTATTTAATATAAAAACTAACAGGTGTAATTAACAGCAATTATTTCCAACAATGAAGCATGGACAGTTCATTGTATCAAAACATGAATTGTTCATGATGAATAACAATAGTCGTACATAATCCTTTTTAGACTTTAGATTAATTGCTGACGATTAAATTTGATACACATTTTTTAATTTATCGCGGCTTAATTACTGAGCTCTACATTACCTAATTAATTAACGGGAAGTACCTGTCTAATGACTTTTTAACGTTATTATCATATTTTTAACGGTTTTTAACAAAGACTTGAATTTGGAGTTTGTATTTTTATTTTGATAATAGATTCAATTAGAAAAATATCAGAAACCATTTAAAAAAGTATACCGACTAATTATAATAAGTAGCATTATAAACTTATAATTAATTTGTATATTTTATTCAATTTCACAATAATTAATGGATATTTAAATACATGTACGAGTAGCTCTATCTTAATAGATATTTATTTGAAATTTTCCTTTTACTTTTCTCTAATTTACAATTAATCGCAAGATACCTATTATTCTTATAATACTTTCCATTTATAATTAAAAGGTATTTATATGATTAATATAGAATAACGATTTTAAATTTATTATGAACAGAACAGAATTCAAAAATGGATCTAATCTATAGCGTAACCATGAAAAATAAGGGTTGAAAGTAATTTATCGATCGGTAACAGTTAATAATCGTGTAATAGATTAGGAAAAAAAATAATTTTGTAGCATATAAATATCGCCCAGGTATAATACAATATTATTATTATTATTAAACGATGATAATACAAACAAAAAATCTGGTGTGGGCACCACACGACTATCTTATACACAGCATATTTAATATTTAGAATATATGAATGTTATATAACATGTAATTTTGTTTTTCAGTAATTTAGCATTTATCTGTTTGAAACATATGAAATATCAAATTTGTTTACGTATAATTTTTGAGTAATATTGAATACTTTATGTCTAACGGATGTCCGTTTTTCGATACCACTGAGCCACCACCCCATTAAATAATAATAATTGAGAAATATATTGATTTGATAAATAAAAATATAAATATATCATCACGCCTTTTACCCATTACTGGGTGTGGCATTCTGCTGAAGCTGATCTCGTGAAGTGATACATTTATGCACGTAAAGTTAGGTTACCAGCTGTCAAATCACGGCTCCCTACGGCGTTTGGGGTGGGGAAAACCTCAGGGGTAATTTTAAATTATGAAAATTGCTTGTCGCCTGTGGGAATCGAACCAAGGTTCTCAGGATCCGCAGGGCGACTTCATACCACTGAGCTAGCCACCATCAGTGAAAGCGAAGGTATAAAATTCGTTTTATAACAAGCGTTTCGAATGTTAGAAGTTTTGTATTGTAGTTATAATGTTATAAATGTTGTTGCAAATAAATAATGAATTAAATTAAATATAACTAAACACCTTTTACGAGTGTGGCGGCATTCTACTGTAGCAAATCACTGGCAACGAAGATGTTAGAGGGGAAGGGGGTTCAAGGGTAGTTTTGATAGTTCAATGAAAATAGTTATTCTGCACTAGATCCTTATTATCCGCGCTAAAAAAATATGGCCAATGAGGATGCTTTTTTTTGCTTGTGATGTTACTATATAAATTAAATCATTTATATGTTTATAGTGAAACATTATTTTTAACTAATAATTGAATTAATATAGAGGATGGTAGAATTATTTATGCAATATAGTAAGTACAGTGTTTTTCTTTTCATATAGCGATATGTCGTTTGAGTTGTAAAGAATAATAAGTACGTACATATGTGTGTCAGGCTTATAAAGAATAGAAATAAGTAAATTATAGACAGAAAAGGGAAAGTACATGTAATGACAACAATTATAAAAACGATGTTCTTCAAAACAGTGATGTATATGGAATTAATTGTAGTGATTGTCAAGCGATCTATATAAGTCAGACCAGTCGTAATTTCAATATTAGATTCAACGAACTTAAAAAAGCTATATTAAGTAATTAATTGACCTCAAACGTTGCTAAACATTGTCTTGATAATAATCATAATTTACACAATAATATTTTGTCCGTTAAACATATCTGTGGAAAGGGATTAAAGCTGGACTTCTCAGAATCATTGGAAACTCAGAATGCAATGAATTACCAGAAAACTTTAATGAACGAACAAATTGATCTGTACCGTTCACCGTTAATACGCCCGCTTTAATCCCTTTATAACCATTGACAAATATGTATTTTCCCATTTTTAATGAAATTATTTTATTGAATACTTGTTCATAAACCACATTGGAATAAGTATATTATTTTATAAAAACTGCGAATATGATAAGTAGCAAAGTACCAATTTATTAGAAATTTTTTTGCTCATGGCTTTACATGAAAATCTAGTAGATCTTTATCGAAACAATATTGATGTTGTAAATATTTGTGAAATGGTTAAATTAATGCTACAATAACAGAAATTATAGTGTTATCATTTATTATGAATGTATCCTAATAATTTTTATGGTAGCTAATTCAAAAATATGTCGCTTTTTCGATAAATATGTCTTGTCTGGCAACGCTGACCGTCTGTTAGTTTTAATCCTAAAGTGAGATAGGTTTGGGTGAAAACTCAGTTTAATAATAGAACAATGGAATGTATGACCATGTACTATCGTTCTACCTGTAGTAATTATACTTACATAGAATCGTCGGCTCAGGATTCCAGGTATAAAGAAACAAAGATATGAAATTAAACGAAAGACATGTAGTACAATTTTGACAAAATTGCAGAGACACTGAATAATAAATAACAAAGAACAGTATGTTTTATGTACGTATGTACAAAAACATACAACTTGACATTACTATATAAACATAAACATTAAGTTGTCACAGTAACAAATTAGTACAACGCTAACTTAGAAAAAATAGTTAATCTTGACAAGCGGAATAGCGCTAACGCCATTTTTTATATCATTTTTAACTCTCTTTTCAATGTACGAAACAAGTTTATTTTAACTTGAGTTAAAAAGGGAGTTCATTTAGCATCAAATTTTTTTAATTTGAAACAGAGTTGTAAATAATTATTTAGAAACGGTGTTAGCGTTAATCCGTTTTGTGAAACTGCCTGTTACATGTTAATTTGATATAAGATGAATTTTCATCAAAGTTGCAGAGGAAATAATAAATCAATAGTTACGTGAAACTGACGTATTGACGTAAAATTAAATTATTTTGATTGACTCTCTTACATTGCCACTTCTATTGTAAGTGTCCTTTAGGCAATGGAACATATGAAACTATAACATTGTTTCTCTTATGTTTAATTTTAAAATGAAGATACTTTATATCATTACATTTGAAATAGTATTAATGAAATTGTTTCTGCTGAAACCGGAAGTGAGACTCGGGAACTTTAAACCGTTTATAATTGTACACAACTTTTCATCTTAAATTATACGACTAAAATTAAAGTAAAGAAATTACCTAAATGTTTCTGTAGTATTGTAAACATTTTGTATTAGATATGTGTATTGTCACAACAATCAATGCTAATTGATGCAGGCACTGTTGCCACGGTAGCCACATCGGTAAACAACAAGGATCTATTTAAATTTTTTAAATATTGGTTGACAGTTGATCGTGAACCGGCGCTCCACAGTGGGTCAAATCGGGATTTTACTGTTCAAAAATCGATGGAGACCTTAATATCCATTGCATCTGGATAATTTTTTCTTCTAATTAAATTTAATTAAAATCCCTACACATCTGTTGGGGCAGAATTTTAAATAACTCTGTCAAATTTGATTAATTACATAATCAACTGTCGAAAAACTGTAAAAAATATTAAAAATTTAAATAATGAAAATTATGTATTCTTATATTATTTTTATATATTAAAGCAACATGACAGATTTTACAAAGCTGTTGACAGATGTCAACTTTATATTATGTTGAGAATAATTACAATACGGATTCCCTGTTTTAAGATACCCTAATTAAATCTCTAATCTATTCATTAAATTTCTAATCTATTCATTAAATCCATATTGTAATTATTCTCAACATAATATAAAGTTGACATCTGTCAATAGCTTTGTAAAATCTGTCATGATGCTGTAGTATATAAAAATAATATAAGAATAAATAATATCATTGTCTAAATTTTTAATATTTTTTACAGTTTTTTGGCAGTTTATTATGTAATGTGTAGAGAATTTAATTACCTTTAATTTTCTTAAAAAATTATCCAGATCCGATGGATATTAATGTCTCCACCGATTTTTGAACAATAAAATTTCGATTTGACCGACTGTGCGCTCTGGCCGCCTCTATAATATAATGTGTAGATGATGATATTTGATGAAAAACTGTAATACAATTGTAAATATTTATAATAGACCTTCTAATTAGTATATAAAAACATGGAAATTATATAAACGCCTTAAATGTGTTTATGTAATTTATGTTAAATTGATTGTTTACAAAATTGTTTTGAGAATATTTTATGATAAGATATCTGCTTTTGTAGATGAACTAGCATAGTTTATAGGAAGGTAAAGTGACGTTTTGTGTGTCATTTGTGTAACTCGCAAACACACAGATTGATTACAACAAGTAGCACTTGAGCATTTTATTATAGTATTTATGTACTAATATGTACTAATATGTACGATGTTGTAGGTTGGTCGAGCATCAATGCGTTCTGCACGCAGCGTTCGCCTAGTGACAGATCTAGAACTAGGAGGTCAGGGCCCCTGTCCATTATCGCAGCCTCTGGTAGTTGTAGGAAACGGACGCGCTTACGCTGTCTCAGAACCACAAAGCCGGAAAGCCATTATGATTGTTGTTCAGAAAACTCAACAAGCCAGCCGAGCAGTATCATCAACAACAACCACTAACAATACTACCAGCGAGAATACCAACAATACCCAAAACATCCACAACACCAATACAGCAACACCAACCTCTACACACGATGATGAACAAATTTATTGGCTGCGTTCAGCTGGTGTGGCACCTCAACGGTCGCCCGATAGCTTATCCGTGGGGCCGTTGTGTTGGCGCGGACGCACTCTGTCCACCAGCTCTAGTAGGGCAGCTACCAAGAAAATAACCTTCAATGAGGATACGAGTACGTCAAAACGGTAACGCATATCAATACTAACTTGCTTCTTTGTGTGTGTTGTGAATGTATGTAACCAGTACGATGCATGATCTGGAAATGATGTAAGAGTGTGTGTGAGAGGGTGTGTGAAATGTATTTAATAGTATGTGATGATGTGTTTGATTGTAGTTTATGCCTCAAGAGCCGAACACCAGGACCTGATGAGGATGACGGAGACTACGCAACGTTGAGTTAACTACCCTTGTTGCCGGGGGCCCACCGAACACTCCCAGACGACGAGGATGAGATAAAAGTAATTGGAACATACTTTAAAACTGATACTGTCATTTAATTCAAAGTTATTTTTCTTTACCAAGCAGGCAGATACATAAAGCGGATTATCGCTAACACCATTTGTACTTTTTATACACAGTATAAGGAAGTATTGTAAATTGCAGAAATATTCGGAACATAAAATGTTATTTGCAATTTTCCTGTATATGCGTCTAATTTTGAAAAAAAAAAACTAATTTATATATTCAATAATATATTCCAATAATCAAAGTAGCAATAGAAACAGAAAACATAAACAAGTTTAACATTTATAAGGCAATTAATAATTGGCAAACGCAAGGAGCAAGTCATTAGTGTTCAATTCAGAGTTTTTGATGCTATATCAATTTATTGATCAAATAGTAAATAATTTTAAATCGACTAGAATTTTAATTATCGCTTTATCTAGCTATCTATGTCTGTTTTCGGAAAAGCAAATACATCATTAAAATGGTCAACTAATTTGGCAACTTTGCCACAATTTAATCGACTTCGTATCTCACTGTTCTTGAGATATCAAGGGTTAGGCTCGAACAACGGACATTCTGTATATGCCTCATTCAGTAAAGTTAGACATAAAGAAGTCAACATTAATGAAAAATTATACGTAAACTAATTTGTTATTTTATATGTTTCAAACAGATAAATGCTGAATTACTTAAAAACTGAATTACATGTTTAATAATATTATATAACAGCTATATACTCTAAATATTAAATATGCTGTTTATAAGAAAATTGTGTGGTGACCACATCAGTTTTGTTTTTTTTTTGTTTTTAACTCTCTTTTCAATTTACGAAATAAGTTTATTTTAACTTGAGTTGAAAAGAAAGTTAATTAACATCAAATTTAGTTCATATCTTGAATCTGTTTTAATTTGAAACTGAGTTATAGATAATATTAAAAACGATGTTAGCGCTAATCCGTTTTATGTAACTGCTTGAAGATGTATAAAAGGAAAACTTTTTTATTGAAATATTGTTAGTATATTTGATATAAAATTTAATAGGCAGATTCATGAAGCGGGTTAGCGCTAACACCATTTTTTATTTCGTTATCAACTCTCTTTGCAATGCTTTGAACAAGATTATTGTAACTTGAGTTAAAAAGAATGTTAATTAACATCAAATTTAATTAATTTCTTGAATTTGATACAAATTTATAGAGAATATAAAAAACGGCGTTAGCGCTAATCTGTTTTATGAATCTGCCTGTAAATGTTTTTATTATTATTGGTTAGTATTAAATTTAAATTGGCGCATTTGTACAAGTACGTACGTAATTTAATTTTCTTTTAATATAAACTTTATTATTGTTACTAATTATTATTTGTAGTTGGAAAGTTAAAATCGGTATATTTAGAAAAATATACTGAGTTTTAATAATCTTAAATATTATCAATTATCTATATTGTTATTAAAATTATGAATTACTAGTAAAACTGTAGGTATAGTTGTAAAAATTGTTTCTATTTAATTGTATTGTATGAGTTTATGGTGTACGTAATGTGGTGTTTAAAATGGTTTTTTATTTTTTGATGTAGTTACTGGCGAGCGTTCACGACGACAATGTAACGTATGCGAGTACCAGCCGAGATTTAATCCCACCTGTAGATTACGAAGATCCGTCGCCTTTACTTATACCAGAACCGTTGGCTGACGCACGTCTCATCCACAATCCGCAGGTGCTTAATGTACCAGCAGCACGTAGTAGTTATTTATTTTTGACCTAAATGAATGTGTCTGTGTAGATGTCTACGGTATCGATGACCCCCAGGTGTCTAAGACGAGCTGACTCTGGTATGCCACCAGAAGAACTCACTCCGAGATCTGATAGTTTGTGGACAGTGTCCTCGTCCTCACCGCCACCGAACCATAGTGAGACATCGTCTGGCGTTCATAGCACAGCTAGTAGTGGTAGAGAACTGCAACCTCAGCAACAGTCTGTGAGAGTTGTACGTGGTTATACGAGCCCTGACAACTATTTGTTCGGACAGATCATAATTTCTATCAAAATATTTCTTTATTATATCGTTGCTCACTAAATATATTTTTGATTATTTTTTTGACTTCGATTTTAGATTTAATCCTATTTTAGCGACTATATTATGATATAAAACAATAATAAAAATATAATTGTTTTGTTTAAATATTTATTTTAACTAATCTCTCTTGTCAATTAAAGGTTCGGACAAATTAATATTAAAAAATAAATAGAAATCATTTATATATTTAATGAGGCGTTACGTCTTTTTCTTTAATTACTGCATCAATTCTTTTAGGCATTGATTATAGTAGGACCGGCAACTTTTTAACTGTTACTGAGTCACATACTTTTTAAATTTTGACCTTCGTACCTTTCAGAGTTCTCTGTGGATTGTTTTTAATTTTTTGTTTCATTTTACCAAAAACGTTAAATAAAATTTAAATCAGGACTGCTGGATAGTCAATCAAATACGATTATATGAATCTTTTCGAATCAGTTTTGAGTACTTTTGGCCGTGTGACAGGTGGGGGCTATCCTGTTGAAAAAGAAATTGTTCCCCAGGATACAATTTTTCGACACTGGGCTTTAAATTATGGTCCAGCATATCTTAATATTTAACTGCGTTGATCATACTATTAAAAAACTGTATACTTCCTACTCCTCTTGCAGACGTGCAGCCCCAAATCATATCCTAGGAGGGCGTTTCAAACAATCTTTATGAAACGCTTTATTTTAGCTCCGAATCACTCGTTTTCTGTTATTACCTACACTTAAATCAAATTTGGAGTTGTCGCTGAGAATAATCAAATTCCACTGGTCTTGTGTCCATGCGCTTCATTCTTGACACCAACTTAAGCGGTTTTTTCTGCCGTTCAGTCAACAACGGTTTTTCTTTTGCCTAAAGTGTTGAATTTGAGTTTCAATAAAATACTGAAAAAATTACATTCGTATGATTACCTTATTAAAACTAAGACTACTTTTATAAATCCACTTTCTACATGTTTCTTAGGAAAATGTAGCTCATCCAGCTTCATTTCACTCAATCGTTATTTCCCTAACAGTAGCCCTTCTGTTATTTTTACAAGTTTTTATAAGATCTCCTCTTTGTCGATTTTATACTAAAGTCGGACGTCCTGGACTTTTCCCCCTGTATCGATGGTACCGTTTTCACCATACGACTTTATGATGTCAAAAACAATCGATTTGGACATTTTTATGTCTTTAGCAATTACATTAATTTTATTTTCCATAGAAAAATTAATTCTCTCACTTCCTGTAGAGTTGCAACACCTCTAGTCATTTTAAAATAACACGTTCGTACAAAATTAATAAACTATTAAAATATGAAAATAGAAATACGTCGGATTTGTTGTAGAATTAGAAAAATAATAATTCAACGCTACCTACAATTTTATCAGGCATATATAAAATATCTACAGTTTTGTCCGAACATTTATTTGTCAAATGCGTTTAGTTTAAATAAATGTTAAAGCCTAATTAAATTATCATTTAAATTCCATTTTATTATCATTTAGTAGCCAAATAAGGGTTAAATCCAAAATCGAAATAAAAATATTAATCAAATATATATTTAGCGAGTAATGGGATACTAAAGAAATATTGAAATAGAAATTATGAAGTGTACGAACATATAGTTGTTAGGGCTCGTACAACCGCCGCCGTGGTAGTAAAGGTTGGACCTAGTGGATCCTCCACCCCGAAACAGAGTAGCGGTCTGTACGGATACACAACGAAACAACCGGTGGCTACTGAGGTGATGACAGAGCATGGAATACCAGCTGTGATACTAGAAAGTGAGAACACTGTCGTCATTAGAAGGAAAACTGCAATGCCTATTTTAGATCAACAGCAGATACCAGTGAGAACAGAGTAACCGTTCAGCAGGTCTACTAATATGAAGATGACAAGTTTCACTGAACACAATGACTCGAAACACGTGCAGGCATCCTCCTCGGCCACGTTGCCACATTAACCCACCCAGGTGCAAGCCATGGCGTCGTACCCACACTGTTCGACGATGCCACTGCCGCAGGGTGGAGCAGGCGCAGCACCAGTGGGACATATGGGAAGCGGCGCTAGCTGCCATGTGTATCCTAGGGCGCACACCACGTTGCCAACACATCATAATGGTGTCCGTTTATTACCAACATCCACCAAACATAGGAATCGTTAGTAGTTAGATGAACACAGTTTATTTTTAATTACGCAAATATTGTTTTGTACATGATGTAAATTTTGTTGTTTCCTGAAACCAAAGAATTTAATATTAAGTTTGTACATTCCGTAATTAAGTAGTTAGAGAAGCGTAAGTACAGGACCACACGCCTTCAAATCATAATTGAGACCCATAACATCATCATCCATCAGTCATTGATTAATCGAGAACTAGTTGTACATTTTTTACATTTATATGAAGAAGGAATAGTTATTTTTTATTTATTTACAACTAGATTCATGTCTATATTCTGTATACTACTAATATTGTTATTCGTACACTTTACTGTCCGATTTAAACTCAAATGATTATTATTCACAGACAAGGCACAGGTTGCGTCCCACTAAAGTAACAAGTATTGTATTGTGTTTAGGGAAGCAAAGTGTCAATCTCTATGTTATCTATTTCATTATGTGTAATACTATTAATATAATAAAGTAAATATAGCCAGTTGTGTTTAAAAATCCTTTGAAATCATCCAATTTTATCTTGCTGCATCATCGATGACAGGCAATCACAAAACACAGCAGCATACCTAGTTGTGGCTAGTATTTCAATGTAAAATTTTGGATATTTTTTGAGTAAATTGAAACTAATTTTCTCCCCCGGAGCCGCTCCTCGGCCCCCGGAGTCCGGAACAAACGTTTATTTTGTTTACGATGAAAATAACAAAATGAGTATTTGAAATTTAATTTTCGTGTCCGGAGCCCGGAACAAATGTTTATTTTATTTACGAAGAACATAACAAATTGATTATTTGATATCTAAATTTCTCCCTCCCCTCCTGGAGCCCGGAACAAATGTTTATTTTGTTTTCAACGAACCTCATAACAAATAGATTGTTTCTTATATCTGTATCTAATATGTAATACAGTTCAAAATGAGCGCTGGAGACAGTAGTTTTGAAAATTATCGCTAGATGGTGTAACGCGTAGCTGTATTTGCCATGGGCGTCCACAGATATTTTTCCAGAGGCGACGGATCGCAAAAAACATAAATTTCTTAAATTTTTTTTTACATACAAATAACAAATAGATAAAAAAATATTTAAATTATAAATTACTGGTCTTCGTCGTCTGGGTTGAATTGAAGAAGATGGACAATTTTCTAATAACTCTTCCATAATTTTTTTTTCAATAAATTCTGATTTAGCAGTTTTACAGTTATTATTTTCTAATATTTCTTTAAACTTATAATTTAATATTTATTTAATTTATATATATATTAATTTTGCATGCTTTGTATCGGCACAAATTAGATCTGAAAATGACTAAAATTGTGTCAAAACTATCGATAGCAATAAAATACAAACAAAATTAAACAAATGTTTGACGTTCAATCTGGCAAAACTGTCAAAATAAATTCTTCATTTATTATTTCACTTATTTTGACAAATAAAACGTCAAACTTTTGTTTAATTTTGTTTCAATTTTAAGCCTATCGATAGTTTTGAGGCTATTTTCGTCATTTTCAAATATAATTTGTGTCGTTTCATAGTATGCAAAATTAATTTTGTTTATTGGTTCTCTCCCAGAATTTTATGCCCTAGAATTACTATATCAAGCATTTATGCTTAATATATTTAAGGAAGCAGGAAATTACAAAATTATAATTTTACATGTTAAAGTCCTCTGTTCGAGAGTCGTGGTCACCACCCTAGTTAATATCCAGGCGGGAGCGCGCCCCTCCTTGCCTCCCCCTGCGGACGCCCATGGCATTTGCCTATATTACCGATTATAAAAATGTACTGGCCGCTAGAAAACTACTTCGTGTGTTATCGTAATAATCCGAAGAAGCCCGGAGTTTAACCCGTGTCGAAGAATCGAGGTCCGAGGTAGAGCTCAGTTAGTCTTAACAGCAACCTCTGCTGGTACACACATTCACAACGACGTCGTCGAAGACCGATAAGTGCTCAACAATTTTTCTACTCTACGCGCAACATCTGCCAGGACCGGCCTGAGCAGCCAGCAAACTTCAATTTACCAGGCAATTTCCAGCTCCAGCCATGGTACCAGATTTCCTCCACATACCATGACGATCTCTGCAATATGTCTTTAGAGTAAATCTGCATATTGAGATTTACATAAATTCTATAGATGTATGTGTGGGGAACAAACATGGAACTAGCCATGTCTCAAACCGGTGTATATCAGCAGTTGATATATTGTTATTTATATATGTCACTGTCGTTAGATGCATCATTATCTATTATCCTTACCTGGGCCCAGGTGAGGGTAATAGTCAATGCCCCTAACTATAAACAGCAAAGTAAATGTGATCCGTTTCTGATTTTATTTTGCTGTTATTAGTTAGGTCTTGGGGTCTCCCCTGGTGCGAAACGTTCCAAGTTAAGATTTATTGGCCATGAATCTTAGTTTGGAACAAAGGCGTGTCGGTTCTTAATTGAACTAGTATCGTCAATTAGCACTCTGAGACGGTGAAAACTGGAGGAGATTACATGGAAGTTGGTTAACGTAATTGATGGTAAATTGGAGTATGGGGCAGGAGAGCAACGCTGGATTCGGCGAGGGAGCTACAGCTGCAGTTGAGTACTGTCGCGCAGGAACTCTACCAGAATGGTAAGTAATATATATGTCACTGTTGTCATTTTCAATATGCCATTTTTATCTCTGCAACTTTGTGCGGAGATGGTACAGTTTGTGGTGGCTCTTTGTCTGGAGCTCGCCGGGCCGTGAATAGTTATGAAAATGACGTCACGTGCAAGACAGAGTTGTAGTGAATATTCAGATAATGTTCGCTTTTAAGACACCATTTTCGTACGTAGTTTTTAAATAAACATCACTCACGCTTTTCACTCGTTACTGGGTGTAGTTGCGCTCTGCCGTAGCAGATCTCGTAAAGTTGTTAATTTGCTCTAAAAGTATGATATTAGCCGTCAAAACATGTATCCCAGATTGGTTTGGGGTTAGTTTAAATGTGTTTTAAATTTATTGTTGGAAAGTGTTCAATATTAGTGGGCGGCTCCAAATAAAGATCGTTTGTTTTATGTTTACAGCATTGACGAAGATACCCAAGTAGTCATGCAGTCATCACGGGCAAATGCAGTACCTTCAACTGATGGTAAGTAAATAAATACATTTATCAACACGCTATCTACTCGTTACTGGGTGTATTAGCGCTCTGCCGTAGCAGATATCGTAAAGTTGTTATTTTGTGCTAGAAGGGTGTACTAGCCGTCTCAGAGATGTTGTTTTGAGCTGGAGGTGCTTAGTTTGAAAACCAATTTGTTGGAAATCTTTCAATACTAGTGAGCGCCTCCATATTAACATTGTTTGTTTTTTGTTCACAGGGTCCTAGGGCCCATTGACAATACCCAAGTAGACATGTGGGTAGCTCGAGCAATAGCAGAACCATCATCTAAAGGTAAAACATTATATTAATAAAATAAAATGAATTAATAAATTTATCATCCCGCCATCTACCCAGTACTGGGTGTGGCACTCTGCCGAAGCAGAACTCAGTAAGAGATATATTTATGTGCGTGAAGTGCAGTTACCAGTTGTCAAATGTACCGCGTTTCTGTGTATACCTTGTGTATTTGGTAATTAATAGTAATATTAGCTTAATAAATAAATATATCACCACGCCTTTTATTCATTACTGGATGTGGCACTCTGTAGTAACAGAACTTGGTTAATGATATATTTAAGCACTTTAAAACCGTCGAAAAGAAATAAAATAAGTATATCTTGACGCCTTCTATCCAATACTGGGTGTGGCACTCTGTCGAAGCAGATCTCAATAAGTGATATATTTATGTGCGTGAAGTGCAGTTACTAGTCGTCAAATGTACCGTGTTTCTGTGTATATCTTGTATATTTGGTAATTAATAGTAATTTTAGCTTAATAAATAAATATATCAGCATGCTTTCTATCCATTACTGGATGTGGCACTCTGAAGTAACAGAACTTGGTTAATGATATATTTGTGCTCTTTAAAACCGTCAAAAAGAAATAAAATAAGTATATCTTTATGCCCTCTACCCAATACTGGGTGTGGTACTCTGTCAAAGCAGAACTCAGAAAATGTTATCTGTTGTAACTGAAGAGCGGTTCTTTGTTGTAAAAATCATGAATGAATGATCTTTATATCATTATATTCAGTAATGTTATTTATTAATTACCAAAACTATCAGCGGAATAGCGCTAACACCAATTTTTATTATCATTTTTTTTTCAATGTACTAAACAAGTTTATTTTAACTTGAGTTAAATATTCAGATAACTAGCATCAAATTTAGTGTATATATTAGTAATCTGATGTAATCTGAAATATAGATAACAATAAAAACGGTGTTAGCGCTAATCCGATTTTTGAAGCTGCGCCTGTATTGGAATACATATTAATTAATTTTGATGTTTCAGGTTCGAGGTCCAGGGTTGTTACTGCTGCTGCAGCAGCAGTAACTTTGTGTGTATGTGTGTGAATGTATGGCTGGCCAGCCGGTGTGAATCTTGTATGTTACCTATAGATGCAGTTCATATGCCGTTTCGAACAGATCTAATTTTCATCTGAACCAGATCATTTATTTATGTTGTAGGATTAATTCGTTAAATTTATTTCCAGTACAATAAAATTGTAAAGTGTTTATTTAAATGAAAATTGAAATTTTCACTTTACAATTTTATTTAACTTTTTATTTGCATTGAAATGTTAAATTTTTAATTATTGAAAAGTTAATTAAGGAAAAGTTAATTAATATAAAGTTAATTGATTAAAAGTTAATTAAAAGCTAATTAACGGAAAGTTAATTAATTAAAGTTAATTAATGAAAAGTTAATTAAAATTAATTAATTAAAAGTTAATTTATTACTACTTTTTTTAAATATTTGTTTTTTTCATTTAATTTTATTTTTTCATTTAATTTTATTTTTTCATTTAATTTTATTTTTTCATTTAATTTAAATTTTTAATGGTTTTTCCTTTTTTTAAATTTGTTATATTTCTTAATTTTTTAATATTCCAATTTAATTTATCTGAACTGATCTAAGCGGCAAATGGAATACGTCTTGTAATTATCCTTTCCTTTGACCATCCTGGTGAATGTCTGTGTACGTGGTGTACGACCTTGCTGAGGTGACAGAGCTTAACCAGGCCGATACCGAAGTAGTCATGCGGCCATCACGGGCAAATGCAGCACCCTCATCTGAAGGTAAATAAATAAATGAATTTATCATCACGCTTTCTACCCGTTACTGGGTGTATTAGCGCTCTGCCGTAGCAGATATCGTAATGTTGTTATTTTGCGCCAGAAGGGTGTAACCAGCCGTCTCAGAGATGTTGGTTTCGGCGGAAGGCGCTTAGTTTGAAAAACTATGTGTTGGAAATCTTTAAATCCCAATATTAAGATTGTTTGTTTTATGTTTACAGGGTCCAAGGCGCGCTGACGATGACATCCAAGTAGACATGTGGGCAGCTCGAGCAAATGCAGCACCATCACCATAAGGTAAAACATTGTATTATTAAAATAAAATGAACTAATAAATTTATCATCACTCATCACGCCATCTACCCAGTACTGGGTGTGGCACTCTGCCGAAGCAGATCTCAATAAGTGATATATTTATGTGCGTGAAGTGCAGTTACCATTCGTCAAATCACAGCTCCCTCTTAGTGGTGAAAGTGTTAATGATTAAAATATTTAATAGAGACAAATCCGGAACATAATATTAAAATCCTGTTTGAAACACTTACCGCGTTTCTGTGCATATTCTGTAATTGTAGCTAGATAAATAAATATATCAACATGTCTTCTATCCATTACTGGATGTGGTACTCTGTAGTAACAGAACTTGGTAAATGATATATTTATGCACGTGTTAATAAATAAATAAAATAAATATATATATATACGCCTTCTACCCAATACTGGGTGTGGCACTCTGTCGAAGCAGAACTCAGTAAATTTCATCTGTAGTAACAGAAGAGCTTGTTGTCAAATAAATGAAATAATAAGTAGAATAGGAACTATGAAATTATAATTAAATCAAAGAACTTATAATTCAATCCATCACGATGTATTATGAAAATAAAATGAAGTAATAAATTTATCAATACGCCATCTACCCAGTACTGGGTGTGGCACTCTGCCGAAGCAGAACTCAGTATGCGTTGTCTGTAGTAACTGAAGAGCGGTTACTTGTCGTCAAATAAATGAATTAATAAATAGTGTAAGAACAATGGAGATCTTATTAAATCCAAGAACTTCTAGTTCAGTCCATCACGATTTAATATTGCTTGAATTAGTGTGGTTAACTTGTAACGAATATAAAAGATTAATAAGACATTCATGAATGAATTATGAATTATATATTAATTACTAAAACTATCGGTATAGCGTTAACACCAAATTTTATTGTCGTTTTTATTTGCAATGTACAACAAGTTATTTAATTAGTTGAAATCTGAATTAGAAATATAGATAATAATAAAAACGGTGTTAGCGCTAATCCGTTTTTTGAAACTGCGCCTGTATGGGAATATATATTAATATTAATTTTTTTTTCCAGGGTTGCAGCAGCAGCAGCTTTGTGTGTGTCTGAGTATGTATGTATGTATGTATGGCTGGCCAGCCAGTGTGAAAGATGTATGTTACCAATAGGCGCATTCCATATGCCGTTTCAAACAGATCTAGCTTACAATTGAACCAGATTTTTGTTGTAGGACTATTTTGTTAAATTTATTTCCAGTACAATAAAAGTGTAAAGTGGTAATTTAAATTTTCATTTAAATTATCACTGCAATTTTATTTTACTTTATATTTGCATTGAAATGTTTAATTTTTAATTAATGAAAAGTTAATTAATTTAAAGTTAATCAATGAAAAGTTAATTAAAAGTTAATTAACTGAAAGTTTTTAATTAAAATTAGTTAATTAAAAGTTCATTTATTACTACTTTTTTTTTAAATTAATTGTTGTTTAATTTAATTTAAATTTGTTTATTTAATTTAATTTTTTTAATTGTATTTTCTTTTTTTAAATTTGTTATATTTTTTAAATTTTTAAATATTTCAATTTAATTTATCTGAACTGATCTTAGTGGCAAATGGAATACGGCTTATATTTATCCTTTCCTTGACCATCCTGGTAAGTGTTGTCGGGTGACAACCCCTTTCTCTGTCTACGTGGAGTAAGACCTTGCCGTGGTGACAGAGCTTAACCAGGCCGATATCTGGGAACAAAGAAACTCCACAACAAATATGTATATATTATTGAAAGTTAAAGATATTTTTTATGTACAGAAAGAAAAAAAACAACAATACAGGCCACAAAGGACACCAGGACCCAGGAATGAAATTCTTTCCACCGGGAATTTGAAGGACCTGGAAAATTTTGGAACCCACCCACCTTGGATTTGTAAAATATTTTACTTTATATAATGATCGAAAAATAAATGCTTGTAGTTAGTTATATGAAAAATAAACATTACTGTTGCACAAATAAAATTGTATTAATTTACCGATCCTAATAAATTCAACCTTCAATTTTAAATTCACCCATCAGGTGTGGGCACTTTTTTGATATTGTTGAAATTGTATTGTAATAAATAATAGCTTATTTTTCTATTATTATAAATAATTTTTAGAATCTATTGATGATGAAAATAAGTATATCATTACGCCCACTACCCAATACTGGGTGTGGCACTCTGTCGAAGCAGAACTCAGAAAGTAATACCTGTTGTAACTGAAGAGCGGTTACTAGTCAAATAAATGAAATAATAGATTGATTAGGAACAATAATTAAATCCAAGAACTTGTAGTTCAATCCATAACGATGTAATATTGCATGAGTTAGATTGAATAACATGACGAATTTAAAATGTCCGGCCTGGGGGAGGATTGAATAGGAGGGACCCGAGTAGAGGGGAACGGGGTAGCCGATCTCTAACTTATGTCGTAAGTACTTATACCATGGTTAGGAGGAAGGGAGGAAGGATCCGAACGTAATTTAATTTTCAGCCCGGAGCAGTCTACACACCTCCCAGAGCGGTCTTCACACCAACCGGAGCGGGCCTCATACTTTCCGGAGCCGCACCTCAGGATATTTGTAGAAATGTATAAAATGTAGTAATGGATAAATAAATGAATGAATAAATAATTAAATAAATAAATAAGTAAATAAATAAGTAAATAAATAAGTAAATAAATAAGTAAATAAATAAGTAAATAAATAAATAAATAAATAAATAAATAAATAAATAAATAAATAAATAAATAAATAAATAAATAAATAAATAAATAAATAAATAAATAAATAAATAAATAAATAAATAAATAAATAAATAAATAAATAAATAAATAAATAAATAAATAAATAAATAAATAAATAAATAAATAAATAAATAAATAAATAAATAAATAAATAAATAAATAAATAAATAAATAAATAAATAAATAAATAAATAAATAAATAAATAAATAAATAAATAAATAAATAAATAAATAAATAAGTAAATAAATAAGTAAATAAATAAATAAATAAATAAATAAATAAATAAGTAAATAAATAAGTAAATAAATAAGTAAATAAATAAGTAAATAAATAAATAAATAAATAAATAAATAAATAAATAAATAAATAAATAAATAAATAAATAAATAAATAAATAAATAAATAAATAAATAAGTAAATAAATAAATAAATAAATAAGTAAATAAATAAATAAGTAAATAAATAAGTAAATAAATAAGTAAATAAATAAGTAAATAAATAAGTAAATAAATAAAGAAAGAAAGAAAGAAAGAAAGAAAGAAAGAAAGAAAGAAAGAAAGAAAGAAAGAAAGAAAGAAAGAAAGAAAGAAAGAAAGAAAGAAATAAATAAATAAATAAATAAATTAAATTTGTGTTGTAAAAAAACAATAATAAAGACTGTTATTTTTTGTGCCTCCTCCGCCTCTCCGCAGCCCCCCCCACCGCCGCCTATGCTTAACGCCGTTAATAAAGAGATTTTTTATTGTGTTGTTTTTTTACCTACGCCGCCTCTCCGCCTCTGTTTCCGTCTTTAATAAAGAGTTTTAAAATTTGTTGTTGTTTTTATTTACCTGCCCTTCGCCACCGCCACTGTGCGGTTAGGTTTCGCCTCTCCGCATCCTCCGCCTCCTTTGCCTCCTCCGCCTCCTTCGCCTCCTCCGCCTCCGTCGCCTCCTCCGCTTCCGTCGCTTCCGTCGCCCTCCTCCGCCTGCGTCGCCTCCGTCGCCTCCTCCGCCTCCTCCGCTTCCGCTGCCTCTGCCGCCTACGTCGCTTCTGCTGCCTCCACCGCCTCCGCTGCCTCTCCGCCACCACAGTCTCCTCCGCCACCGCCTCATCGGCGGAGGTGGCGGCGACGGTGGAGGCGATGGCGGTAGAGGCGGTGGCGATGAAGGCGGCGGTGGCGATGAAGGCGGCGGTGGCGGTGGAGGTGGTGGCGAGGGAGGCGGCGGTGGCGGCTGTGGAGGCGGTGGCGGCGGAGGCGGCGGTGGCGGTGGAGGCGGCAGTGGCGGTGGAGGCGGCGGTAGTTAGGTTAGGTTAGGTTAGGTTAGGTTAGGA